>OZ017738.1:335508064-336745564 GCA_963969285.1 Odontomyia ornata | reverse complement strand
TCTCTCGAGATATTTATTTATTTATTTATTTATTTGAGGGTTGCATGTATTTTATAATTTCTAAGAATAGATGAAAAATATTGTACTTGTTGATTCCAAGTTAGATAATCGATTCGAAGTGACCTCATGGAAGCAACGAATAATGGACTGAAATGAATTAGACAGAGATTTAAAAAAACACATTTGTTTTCTAAGTATTTTCATTTAGTTCTTCTTTTTTTTCTAGTTTTAGCACCAAACATAAACATAAATTTTTAAAGTGACTATACTGTATTTTGGGTTGTCTTTATTTCAGACTGGAACAATTGCTGGAAACCTGATGCTTAAGCATATGTATAACGAATTTGTGTCTGATGTATTCCTCTTACTAACAACAGTTGGTGCTAGAATAGTGATTGCAGATGTCTCTGGTGCTACTCGGACTTTATCATTACCAGAATTTCTCCAATGCAATATGACTAAACAAGTGATCTTGAAGATTATTTTACCCCACCTTAATAAAAAGGAAACACTTTTTGGCTCGTACAAAGTAAAACACTAATTTTCCTTAAAAAATTCTAATAGAACAATTTATTTTTCTCAATAGATATTACCAAGAGCTCAAAATGCACACGCTTATGTTAATGCTGGATTTCTATTCATTTTATCCGGGACAACAGTAGTATCCTCGAGAATTTGTTATGGTGGAATCAACCCAGAATATACTGAGTCGACTGCTTTACCCGAGTTTCTCAATGGTCGTGATCTTTACACTTCTGGGACAATTGCAGGAGCATTAAATATTCTTGATAAGGAACTTAACCCTGACTGGGTTCTTCCTGATCCATCTCCAGAGTATCGGAAACGAGTAGCAATTGGATTACTCTACAAAATTATTTTGAAAACAGCACCCGAAGGATTAGTGAAGTCAAAATACTTAAGTGGAGGACAGCTTCTTACACGGCCTTTATCCAGCGGAGCGCAGTATTTTGATACACGCGAAAAATACTGGCCTGTCAATAAGCCTGTTCGCAAATTAGAAGCTCTATGGCAATGTTCAGGAGAAGCACATTACGCAAATGACATTCCACATATGAAAGATGAAGTATGGGCGGCATATGTACCGGCAACTAGAGTTCTTGATACTGTTGTTCTAATCAATCCCTCCCGTGCGCTTGCCATACCAGGAGTTATTGGTTTCTATTCAGCGAAGGATATTCCGGGCTTGAACACATTTGTTACAGTAGGTTCATTTGCCATGATTGAAAATGAGGAACTATTTTGCTCAGGTGTCGTCCGATATCATTCGCAACCTGTAGGTATAATCTTGGCGGAAACGTTGGAGCTTGCAAACTATGCCGCGACAAAAGTGAAAATACTTTACGAGCACAATGCAGAACAATCGATTCCAAAAATTGGCATGACTACAAAAAGAACAGCTTCGGAAATTGACTGTATTCTTGGAAAGCTTGGTGAATCTCTGCCATTTGATGAGTTATCTCAAAATAAGCAAGTTCGAGGATATTTTGACGTTGGTAGCCAGTTTCATTTTTCGATGGAAACCCAAACTACTCTTTGCATTCCTCGTGAAGATGGACTTGTGATATATCCTTCTTCGCAATACATTGACCTCGTGCAAACTGGAGTAGCTGCTTGTTTGAATCTTAAACAAAATCAAGTAGATGTAGAAGTTCGAAGATTAGGAGGAAGCTTTGGAAGTAAAATTAGTCGATCTAACCAAGTTACTGTGGCCTGTGCATTAGGAAGTTGGCTCTCTCATCGTCCTGTTCGATTTGTCCAGATCATTGAATCTAATATGAAATCAAACGGAAAACGGAATGCTTGCACCAATTACTACGTTGTCAGTTTTACTAGCACCGGAAAGATTCAATCGCTCGCTTTTGATTTTTATGAAGACATGGGAAATTCCAAAAACGAAAACCCTATAGAATTTTTTACGAAGCCTTCAATTTCTAACTGCTACGAGCAAACACCATCGTGGGTTATAAAAGGTACCGATGTTCTGACCGATGCCCCTTCAAATACTTGGCTCAGAGCTCCTGGCACGTTAGAAGCAATCGCCATGACCGAAAACATCATGGAGCACATTGCCTGGACATTGAATAAAGATCCAGTTGATGTACGGTTTAACAATATTCCTGCAAATAGCGAGATGAAGAAGCTCCTTCCAGACTTTATCAAAAGCACCGAATATAGAGAACGACGAAATCGAATAGATGCTTTTAATAATCAAAATCGTTGGAGGAAACAAGGAATTGGAATTTCCTTGATGCGATACAATATAATATATTTGAGTAAGATGTCAGCCTCGGTTGCCATTTATAATTATGATGGTACGGTTTCCATCTGTCACGGAGGTGTGGAAGTTGGACAAGGAGTAAATACGAAAGCTGCTCAAGTTGCTGCATATACGTTTGGGATTTCCCTTGAAATGGTAAATGTCAAGGCTACAAATTCGTTTGATGGTGCCAACAGCATTGCTAGTGGAGCCAGCATTACTAGTGAGACCGTTTGCTTTGTAAGTATAACATAGAATCCATTTTGGTTGAGCTCTTAGATAAGTAAATACAGCAAATAATCAATTTTGTAGTTAAATTTTCTAAAACGAAATCTAAGATATCTTTAAATACTGGCAAATAAAGTTCCTATCGACTTCACCGCTAAGGGTCGATACGAGTATCAACACTTTGGACTAGAGATGGGACGATATTCCAATAACGCAATTCTGAAACATTATTTTCGCGGAACGTTCCCTTGCACACCAAAATAAACATATCACTTGTTCCTTTGGAAGAACAACCTTGAGGGACGTATTGTTTTCGTTCTTTTCAGGCACTATCATTCTTTTTATTTGACAACATTGCGATAACATTTGCGCTACTTCAGGATTTATAATCTTTTTAAGGCTTTGTAAGATAATTTTACAAAACCCTGTCTGCCCGTCCATCCGTCTGTCCGTGTGTCACACCACGTTTTCTTGCAAACTACACAAGCTAGAAACATGTGATTTTGTAAATAGGTGTAAAGTGGTACCCTCTTCAAAGTTTCAGCACAAAAAAATATAAGGTGGTTAAGGGAGGTGTCCTTATACGGGGGAGTGACCACTGAAAAAAGATAAAATACATCAATTGCAGTCAACATTGGTATCAATTGAAAGGTCTTAATGGTAGCTTTTCAAAACAGATACTTAAATGACAATTTTTGCTTTGAGAGGTACAGGGAGAGGGGAAATTTTCGCAATTTTTGTGTCCCCTCTCGCAAGTGGACAACTTTAACCTGAAAAAAATCACAGAGGTAAGTCCTTAAGAGCACAAAGGCAGCAAATACCTCAGAAGTCGAAATTCGATCGACTTGGCTAAAAATAGTGCATTTTATAAATTTTACATGTTTGCCTATAAAATCAAAATAGGACCCTTAAATTTTCCAAAAGCTATAATTTAAGTTTTCTGATAGCAATCGTATGTGTTCTTAAAATTTCACAATGATCGAACTATAAACAGCTAAGTTGCAGCCGATTGTATATTTAACGTTTACAAAATTTTTATTTTTGTGGTTGGGAGGTGAATGCTATTTATGCACAGAGTGTGAGACTCCCATGCTCGCAAGAATGCGACTGGACTACCCACTAAACACCTCTCCTGTCAACCTGAAAATCCAGCCTGGAACCGTTTGACACATTACTTCGGGCCAGGTCTCATTTTGTTACGCCGTGAGGCGCGTTCAAGCTGGGGGATGCCTTTCCTAGCGGGAGGGGAGACGGGAAGAGGAAGTGCCAGAAAAGCAATTCCCCAGCCCCAATGCTCCCAGCTGCTGTGAGTCCCTTTTATATTTTCGGACGCCCGAGCATAATGTGCCACCTGGTTTCATTTGTCAACTGATTCGAGCATCACCACAACTATATTATTCGTCCCCTGTAGAGTTCCTTTTGCAGCCTGACCCATTTTGTATACGCAAAAAATATGTGCCAGGCATTGTCTTTCTCTCCTGGGCAAAACTGACAGTCGGGGGACCGTGACTTACCAGTATTGTGCAGGTAAGACTAAAAACACCCATTCCCGCTCAAAAGCAGGGTCAGACAGAAGTCAGTCTCACCATGCCTTCGATTTAGCTGCGGTCTCACATCCGGGATGAGGCGCGCAGTCCACATTCCCTCCGTTCAATTCACCGAAGACTGCTGCCAATCGTTTAGGGAGCGCTGTCTCTCCTTGCGACAACCATCTCCCTCAAACCCTCTTTTCGGCACCTGCGCCAATTGTTTTCAGTAGACCTCCTTACTGAGAGCGCCGCCCCATACTTCTGCTCCGTACAATAGCACTGACCCTGCAGCACTCATCAAGAGGCGTCTTCTTGATGGGCTGGGTCCCCCTACGTTGGCCATAAGTCGACTCAGAGCCGATATCTCCGAAGAAGCCTTCTCGGCCGTTGCCCTAATTTGCTCAGAGGAACTCATCTTCAAGTCGATCAGTAGCCCCAGGTACTTTACCGCTGACTTTGATTCGATTCGTAAGTCACCAATACTGATCATCCATAGTCTAGGGACTCTCTTTTTTGTCAAGATGCCCACTTCGGTTTTCTCCAGTGCTAAACTGAGCCCACGAGCAGTCATCCAGTCTCTCAATCGGCGCATTAGCATACCTAGCCTAAGTTGCGCCTGTTTGACAGTGCGTCCAGCGAAGAGAGCCGCAACATCATCCACATAGCCGACCAACCGGGACTCATCTGGCATCTCAAGTCTCAGTAGCCCGTCATAAGACACGTTCCATAAGTCCAGACCAAGTATAGTTCCCTGGGCAACACCCGACGTGATTTCCATCCTTTGTTGGCCCTGTGTCGTGTCGTAGAGCAAGCTTCGGTCCTCTAGGTAGTTCCTCAAAAGCCGCATTAGATATTCTAAAACTTGTAAAGAGTTTTACGGAATATCTACCCATCTCGCCGAGCTGAAGGCGTTCCTGACATCGAGTGTCACCAACAGGACGATCCGTCACTTAGTGCGCTTATATACCTCTGCCTTTTGGACAGCGTTCACCGCTTCTGCAATTGCATCAATGGTAGAACGTCCTGCTCTAACGCCACGTGATACTAGGGAGATACACATTCGCAACGGACCGAGACACTACAAATAGGTAAGAATTTTGATAAAAAAATTTAGAAATAGTTTGTAATATTGATTTTTCATCATGATAAATCAAGCAACAGGGCTAAAACACTTGAAAGTTTTGATATGCAGAACGTATTGTTTGACTTACTAATTGTTCCACAAAATATTTCTGGCACGAGCACTCTCCTGCTACTTCAACTTGTTCTGAACGCTATCGCGTTTTGCCGCGTAGGCTATCCCCTTTCGCATAACTTCTTAAATTGTATAGTATATTTACGGTTCTAAACGATGAAAAATCAAATGCGTTTTGTTTCATCAATCATTATTACATTTTAAAAACCCAAAATCATGGTTTAAAATGTTACAAATAATAAAAAAACTTCACGTCCCACTAGGCACTCTTAATTTAAGCATACGGAAATTGAAAAAAAATTGTATCTTCATCAAATTAGAATTATAACATATTATCAATTAATTTGAAGAAAAGGAGAAAAGACCAACCAACTCTATTACAAACTAGTGGTCCCCAGCGCGCGTTGCTACGCCCAAGAAAAAACACGCATTTAATGTGAAATTAAATTTCTTTATTTTGTCTTGATGCTAGCGAATAAACAATACTTCTAGTCATTTTTGTTGGTGTATAAATGAACAAATTTATTTGGATTGCCAATTCAGGAGCAAGCAACATACAATTGGCCATGCGAAAAACATTAACTTTTCGAATGCAAACCAGCAATAGCTAACATTTGTCATTGAGCTTTGTTGGTGCTAATCGCGAAGGTAAGTAAGGTCACTTGAGGTCAAATGGCAAATCGTTGGTAATCATCGGTATATGTGGGATCAGCACGTCTTCCCCATTGAATTCGCCAATAATGATTGCTACCTCGATCAAATTTGGTGTCAATTTTCAAAAGAGAAAAACTTCAAAATATGCCTTTACTAAAAGTATGTATTTAAATATATTTCGATCAATATTTGGAATCACGCACTACACTTTCAACAAAAAGTTAAGCTACAGCATTTGATTGATAAGTCCCATTTGCGAGTGCTGCTTTAAGGTTGTGGTGATGAATATATGTAAAGATTGGTTTATAGATTAATTCAAATTCACTTTATTTTAGTAATTAAATTATTGCGAAAAAGTTTTACAATAGATGTAAGATGTGAAAGATTAAACCATGTCCACGCTCTACGGAGGTTGGATACCAACTGCCCGGTTCGAGGTATCTCGTTTGACAGTCGTATTTCATTCCACACTCGGTCATCCATATTACTCGTCTGCCTCAGGCGGTGAGGTCGTCATTTTCGTAGAATTCGGCCCATAGTTTCATCTTGTCTGCGCTCGTATTGGTAACCTTTGGGCCTTCGTGTTCGCCAACCTTCTGCACGCCATAACAATCGAATTCCTTGATTGAAACAACCCGATAGGGACCAAGAAACTTTGGTCTGATCTTCAGCCCCGTACCAAACTGCACTCGCTCTATCGCAACCAGGTCCCCAACTTTGTAGATGGTAGCTTTCTTTCCCTTCTTGTTGAAATTTCTCGAATTTTCATCCTGCATCTTCGCTATAGCCTTGCGTAATTCTGCTCGAGCTTCGTCATACTGTTGGGATACAACTTCCTCTAAAATCTCCTTAAGCCGAATGTCCTTTCCAGAATTCATCTTAGTACCGACCATTAATTGCAATGGTGACATTCTTATCGATCGATGATACATAGTTAATAGCTTTCTGAATATATTTTACATTTTTGAACCATTCATCAGGTGTGTCAATAGAATACTTCGTAAGTGCCAATATGACAACCGCATGAAGACGCTTGATCTGCCCATTTCCCCTAGGCACGCCGGTAGTCACAAGATGCAACTGAATATAGTGGTCGGTGCAATACTTCTTGAAGTTTTGCGATACAAATGCTCCTCCTCGGTCGGAAATTAAATGAAGAGGATAACCAAACGATTCAGCAATTACCTCCATCTTCTGCAGGACTTCATCGCACGCAAGTGTTTTTGTCGGGAAAAGCCAACGAAATTTTGTGAATCTATCGATAACAGCCAAAATATAACGATAACCTTCCTTCATGTCTTGCATAGGGCCCAGATGATCGATATGGAACGCAGCGAGGGGGACATCGCTTTTCGGAATCGGGTACAAAAATCCATCTGCTCTGCCTCATTTTCTATCGGATAAGATGCATCTCACACAACTGGAAATGCAACGTTCAATGCGACGATCCAGATCGGGGATATAAAACTCTTGCAGCAGATACTTCATTTTCTGCAAACGAAAATGCCCTTTTTCGTGGACTTCCCGAACTAATGCTGATTTCATTAATTCTGGAACGACAAACAAACTATTATTATTTGAAATTTTACATAAAATACCATGATGCATCGTATAATTTTTGTAAGGCTTATCTCTCAGTATTTCGATGATAGGTAGCAACGCCTCGTCACTATGTTGAGCTTCGCTCAATCGTTTCAGAAAGTCGTCATTTTGTATCATCATAACATTCGGATTGCGGCTTAAGGCATCGACATGTCGCATGCCAGTTCCAGCACGGTACTCCACTTCAAAATCGAACTCTTCAAGCAACCCACGTCGCCAAATCCTTCTTTTCCATGGTGCATTTAAATGCTTTACAATGGCGAAAAGTTTGAAGCGCTGTCCAATCAGATAAATCCTAAGCTTCGTCAATGCTTCGACGACAGCCAACACCTCGAGTTTGTAGCTTGAATATTTTTTCTCACGTTCGCTCGTAGACTTGCTCATATAGAAAACAGGATGCATCGAGTCGTCTTCCGCGTGCCTCTGGAGAAGAACCGCTCCATATTCTTGCTTGCTGGCGTCAGTATGTAACTCCGTAGGAACGCCATATTTGAAGATTTTCAGCACAGGATTTGATGTCAACGCATTTTTCAAGTCGCGTACGGCTTCCAGCTTAAGTTCTCCTAAATCGATGACAGCTCCCTTTTTCGAAAGTTCGGTCAACGGTCGCGTCCGTGTTGCGAAATTTGGAATAAATTTCCGAAAATATCCGGCAAGTCCAAGGAAGCTTTGTAGTTGCTTCAACGTCTTTGGAATCGGGAAATTAATAACGGCTTTTGATTTACCGATCGACGGCTTGACGGTTCCTTTTGAAATTTGATGGCCTAAGTATTCTATTTCTTCCTGCAGGAATCGGCATTTACTCCATTTTATATTCAGTCCATTATCAGCAGCCACTTTTAGGGGTTCGTTTTAAACTAATTAAGCCTTCTTCAATGGTCCGTGAGGGTACAACGATGTCGTCAATGTAAATTATTACAACGTTTTCGTGAATCAGATCTCGGAATGTATAATTTATAAACTTTTGAAATACGCTGGGCGAATTGCATAGTTCGTGAACTCATATTGTCCGGTTTCAGTGACAAACGATGTAAATTTGCGACTTCCTTCATCCACCGTCACATGGAAAAAGCCATTTTCAAGATCGAGGGTACTAAAAAATGCTGCATCTCCAATTTTGTCGATTTGGTCTTCGATCACCGGTAGCGGGTATCGATCTTTGTAAATTTTCTTATTGATGGCTCGGTAGTCGATATACAATCTGTGCTTGCCGTCCCTTTTCCTTACCAGAACCACTTGACTTGCATAATCAGAGACACTTTAGCGTACAACTCCGTTTTTCAACCAAGACTCCACTTGTTCGTCGATTATCTTTCGTTCGGACGATAGACCGGTTCGTTATCAATTACAGTGATTTTCATATTTATCGGCGAATCTTTTGGTTGAGTCGGTGAATATTTCGAGATAATATTTTTAACTTCAGAACGAACCTTCATGTTGCAAACGTCTGCACTAAGCTCATCTTCGTTCAACGCTTCCGTGTTTATTTGTGCGAGAAAACATTCTACTGGGTTGCATGCTTCATCCATCGTTTCTTTACTATCAGGCTCCGCAACGACTTTCGTAATTGTCATTTTACCATTGCGGATTTCCACTATGGCGCTAGTGAGTAGATTCATTCTTATGACGACGTCGGGATTAACACTCATGTTGTCTACTATGTTGAACTCGATATGTTCGAATAAGATACCGTTAATTTTCACAGTGACAGTACACAACCCATGCGTAATGATACTGGAACCGAGACCCGTTAACGTACAACGCGAAGATTCTGATACGTCTCGTGGCTTTATTTTACTGAGGCACGACTTCTTCACAATGCACACGTCGCTTCAAGTATCGAAAGGCTACCTCGTTAATTAATACAGAACAATATGATGGTCAAGATTTTCGTATGCAATTGGTTGCCTTTCCATTCGGGCAATCAGTGCGTTTGTGACCAAATAGATTGCACCAGAAACACTTTGGGCCTTTCGTCTTGTCCGGACAACCATGCCATTCGTGGTCAGACGATCCGCAATTGTAACAGTATCGTGATTTCTGCATTGCTTCGTTTTTTCCCGTTTTTGGTTTCTTAACGTTGAGGCCACTTGGAACTTCGGGATCGCTTTTCATTTGTTCGTAGATTAAGAGTTTTTCTTTGAATTCCGCTGTCGTTTTCACGCCGTATAAAATAGTCTTATTCACTTTCGAGTCTTAAATGCCATTGATCACATACCGAAACACCGAGACATCTTCCACCTGTGCCATTGATCACATACCGAAACACCGAGACATCTTTCACCTGTGCATGACTGCCTATTTCAAGCATTCGGTACAAATATTCACGGTACGATTCATTGTTCCGTTTTTTCTCCTCTTGAAGCCTCTGGTGAACGTCACAACTAGCTATCTTTGCTTTAAACTCTTCGATTAGGGCACTCTTTAGTTGGAAATAGGACACCGGTTTTGCCCCGCAGTCTACGAATATTTGAGCCGCGCCCGACAGCGATTTTTTAAGAAATACGAATTTCTGAATTTCCGTCCATCTGAACGCAGTTGCATACGCTTCAAATTCGTTCAGATATGCTACCACATTCAGATTCTCGCCATGAAATTAGCGAATCACGCTTTCCACATCATGCATGTTAAAATTTGATGCGCAATCATCGCCGCCTCTCATCGTTTCCAACACGTCCACGCTTGCGTCACTGTGTTGCATTGACCTACGATGCCGCGCACTCATTTCGGTTATAGCAAAAGCGAAATGTTCGATCGCCGTTATCACTAACTGCTTTTTTCTTCTGTCCGTTTTTCTTTATTTCGCACGGCACACGCGTATTTAATTCTTATTTATTTATCGGAAGCTCTATTCACAATCCCGGTTGAGCCCCCATGTAAAGACTGGTTCATAGATTAATTCAAATTCCCTTTATTTTAGTAATTGAATTATTGCGAAAAAGATTTACAATAGATGTAAGATGTGAAAGGTTAAACCACGTCCACGCTCTACGGAGGTTGGATACCAACTGCCCGGTTCATAGTATCTCGTTTGACAGTCGTATTTCATTCCACATATATACATATTTGGAACGTTTATGCTACTAAAAAATTGGGTTTAAGATTAACGTACAGAAAGGTAATTATTATGAAATAACTTGAAAGTATGTGATTCCCAATATCAATCAAAATATAAATATTAAAGTAGCATGCAAATATTCTCCTGGCCTGTTTTTCTCTCAGAAATCTACTTATTTTACTGAAAACTGTCTTTATTTCCCTGTAAAGTTCAATAATTTCTTTGTCTTAAGATACACATGAGTACACTTGAAAAAAATTTCCTCACGACCAGTACTTACGAAACTATATCTTAAGGAAACTTAATCATAAATATTTACTTGTGTGAAATGATGAACACTTTTTACACTTAACGAAGTTTTAAGCCCACATAATTTAAATAAATAAATATATTCATATTTTATCTTTTACCAGCATACATTCATGCTTTTAACGCCAATACAACATATAATATAAATAATCTGTTTAAGTTTAGTATGTATTTAATATCCAAGCAAAAAAGAAACACTTCTGTTACGATTCTCAACACTTAATGCAATCTATGCATTAACTTATGACTGTCGTACAACAGTAAAATCAGATTATCAATAGAAGAAAGAAGCAAACGCCATTATTGCAAGGATTGTGATAATACACATGTGGCACGATAACAAAAGAATCTCTTATAGAAATCTACTCTTATCCAAATCACAATAAAGCAACGAATCTTCCAACTCAAATTGTCCCCACGACATCACCTCATACGAGTAACAAAGTAGAAAACTGTGTAAAAGAAAACACGAAAAACCGCATGAGTAATTTACTTACTCGTACTCGCTGACTTTGATTGAATTCATTTCTGTGAGCAACTCTATGAGTGAATGAGTAGTAATATTCAGTGGGCTTTTTCACACGCGAATGGTAAAAACCCATATCCAAACAGGTTTCGCGCTTACGCCCTTATATTTACACGTTGCATAGTTCAGCCAACATATTTTTGTATACGATACACGTCTTGCGAGTGTATGCATCAAAAGGATCATTTGATCGTGAAACATCGTGCGGATAACATGAAAGCGAAGACAGAGAGATAAGCGATTAAGAATTGATGTTTTAGCCTCGAATTGTGCACGAGATAATATAACTGGAATGAAAAATGTATTTTATGATTGTTAAAGTTTGTCGATTCAAACTTCTATTGGATTTATTTGAATCCTCCATGTTTTTCCGCTTTCTGAAAAATATATTCCGATGTGAATATCTTTTTTAGTCGGATATTTTTCTTCGTGTGTTGTAAACTTGCTTATTATAATATGATTCTATGGAGATTATGCGTACTGTTAATTTTCTATGGATTTACAATAGGCAATTTAACTTTATTGTAATCGTGATATTTGTCGTGTTGTTTCCTGAAATTGAACATGGCCTCTGCTTTCATAAATTTATTAAATAACGCGTAGCTTCACGCATCCACGCATCCATTTTTGCACGCAAATTAAAGAACGGCAATCGTTTCATGACGACCACCTTCTTCACCGAATGTTCAATTCGGAATGATTACCGGCGTTTGTATAAAATTTTCCCCACCAAATGATCAACAAAATGCATTTGTGCATGCGGGTTACGCTCGTTTACCCTAAAAAATGTTGGCCTGTTTTTACCACCAGGTTCCCTCAATACCTCTCACTCTTCTTGCCCATATAACCTGTTTAACGCTCGCTTTAAACGCTGCGTCTGAAAAAGCCCAGTCAGTGTGAGTAGTGAAACGAAATTCAAAGACTCTACTCAGAAGCTTTAGGGAAATTTAAAGGTCCCATATTGATTTTATAGGCAAAAAATTAAAAGTTGTAAAATGTACTATTATTAACAAAGTTGATCGAATTACGACTTCTGAGGTTTTTTAAGCCCTTGTCCCCTTAAAGTCTCACCTCTATGATTTTTTTTTAATTTTTCAGGTCAAAGTTGTCCAATTGCGAGTGGGGCGATACAAAATTTTTCTTATATTTCCCCCTCCCCTGCACGACTCAAAGCAAAACTTGTCATTTTAATGCTTGTTTTGAAAATTTTTCATTAGAACCTTTCATTTGATACCCATATTGCGTACATGCGATGAATTCTTTGTTTTCAGGGGCCACTCCCCTATATGGGGAGGCCCCCTTAAACACCTTTTAAATTTTTTTTTCTAGTAAACCTTTGAAGAGGGCATCACTTTGCACCTATTTACAAAATCTTATGTTCCTAGCTTATGTAGCTTGGAGGAAAAAGTGGTGTGACACACAGACGGGCGGACATACAGGATGCGATTTTAGTAGAGTTTTGTAAACTGATTTTACAAAACCCTAAAAAGAATCACAGCAGCTGGGAACGTCGGAGTTGGATGATCACTTTTCTAGCAATCTCTCTTCCTCCATCCCTCTCTCCAGACGTCTTGTAAATTTTAGAACCTCTGGCTCATGGCGTAAGTAGTCTTCACTCTCAACCAGAAAAAAGCTATGTTTGATTAGTGCTATTGACGAACATAATTTAATGGACCTCAGGTCTTTTATTGCTGCTAGTGAGGAGCATTGTTGTACAAAATTTACTTATTTGTTCATTCTTTTCTTCAAAAATTGTAATCGAACCCTCCATAATTCATCAATATTAATTGTTTACAGGCTGTGCAGAAAGCATGCAATGAACTACTGGCTCGCATGAAACCCATTCGCGACAAAATGAAAAAAGCCACCTGGCTTGAAATCGTTAAAGCAAGTCAAGCTGCAAACATAAACCTAGTAAGTCGACAAATACATAAAGCTGGAGACTTGGAAGGATACGACGTATGGGG
Organism: Odontomyia ornata; assembly: GCA_963969285.1. Classification (NCBI taxonomy): domain Eukaryota; kingdom Metazoa; phylum Arthropoda; class Insecta; order Diptera; family Stratiomyidae; genus Odontomyia; species Odontomyia ornata. The sequence continues at coordinate 336,732,218 of OZ017738.1, read as the reverse complement.
CCTGGCATGCTCTGAAGTTGAAGTAGATATTTTAACAGGAAATCTACAAGTAACTCGCGTTGATATTTTGGAAGACACAGGTGAAAGCTTGAGTCCATTAATTGATGTCGGCCAGGTTGAAGGAGCATTTGTGATGGGTTTGGGCTATTGGCTCACTGAAAAATTAGTTTATGATATCCGTACTGGAGAGCTGCTAACCAATAGAACCTGGAATTATAAAGTACCGGGAGCGAAAGATATTCCTATCGACTTTCGTGTCACACTTTACCAGAAGAAACCAAATTCAAAAGGATTTTTAAGATCCAAAAGTAATGGATATATTTAATGGCAACATTTTGTGAATTTATTAACAATATTCTTGTAAATTTATAGCTACCGGAGAAATGGCAATCAGTATGTCTATTTCAGCAATTTTTGCACTACGTCATGCATTGAACTCAGCAAGAAAAGATGTGGGAATCAATGAATGGTATCACCTAGGTAATTTGGTTCATCAACATTTTAGTACGTTATTGGCTTTTTTTTTTTTAATTTTAGGGGCGCCAACTACTATTGAAGACATCGTATTTAATGCAGGTCATACGAGAACCGATTACAAAATTTTTGATTGATAAAATCAGCTTTGACTTAATCGATATAATTTAAAAATGTAGTAGGTGCTTCAGCATGCAGAAGCTAAAATCATCTTCTCTTTGATACTATTTAACAAATGATTGGAGCTATAAACACAATTCTTGCGAAAAACAAAATCTAAGCCCAAAATTCAGTCAAGATGCCCTCAAAGTCAAAGTCAAGTCAAAAGCGCTTTATTTAATACTAATCGTTATAAAAAAAAGAATATAAAGCAAATTCCAAACAATAACAATACAAAACTTAATGGCCCAAATGGCTCTCTAAATTTATATGTTATCATTAACACATTTCATCAAAAAAAAACTATAGCAAATTCAATTAATTAGGATTATTACATATTTTTAGAATTTAATTGGAAAAAGGAGAAAAAACCAACCAACACTATCCTAAAATTATTTATATTTTAAACACAGCAGTGAAACATTGATCCTACACCTAATATGTTGTAACTTATTTCTAATAAAATGCAATCAAAAACTTTATCTTATACTAAAAAAATTATATAACAATGCTCCTAACCTAAGCGTTAATCTTATCTCTAACGTAATATAGTAAACATAACATATACCGAACCTATACCTAATTTTTAACCTAATTTTTAACACAAATAAACAACAACACTAAATGTAGCAATAATGAGCTGATACTCTAAAAACTAAATAACGAAAAACATCAAAACTGAAAATAAACACGAATAATTTAGACATTGTCATTCAGCCACCAATACCTGGATTGCGCCGTCTCAATTCGATCAGCTTCAACGAATCTAGCAAATGAGTATCTTCATTGGAATTGTTGGTCTCGTGAACTCAAATTCGGAGGATATTTTATCTTCTTATCGGTGGCCCGTCGATATATGTGATATATGACTGGGACGCCGTCAGAATCAAAAACATATCGATTCATCTCCAAATACACGAATGTTTCTGGAGGAATGAAGCCAGTAGCGAGGCAAGTCGCAATATACCCGTCTGTAGGGTGGAACGGCTGTGGAATCCAAGGGTTTTCACACACAATCACAGATCTTCCGATATGATTCCGAAGAAGTTTCAATATGAAGATATCGACCCTCGTCAATTCAGCAGTTTGATAAATTCTTCTATTCGATATATAATGTTTCCAATCCGTCTCAGGCTTTCTTTACAAACCAGTACATGCACGAAGACATTTCTCTTCGAAAACTCTTAATTTTTCCATAGTACTAGCACTCTGGTTATACCAGGTCTGACATCCATATGTCAAAACTGGTCTAACCAGTGTCTTGTAACAGATAATTTTGACCTTTTGATCAATGTATTTGGAATGAAAGAGTTTCCGTAGAGCCATGACTACTTTTAGTGCCTTACTGAGCATGATTTTCACATGTTCAGTATAATACAGATACTGATCGAGATGAACACCGAGGTATCGAGCACAGGATTTATGTGAAACTCGTTCTAAACTACCCTCGCCAGCCATGATGTGGAAATCTTTCCAATCACGTTTCAGGTCTTGACTGACCCCCTGCAGAGTTGTCCGAAACAAGATTGTTTCACACTTTTGTGCATTGATTTTCATTCACCAATTGTCAGTGTACAGCTGTACATTATTGAACATTTTTCGGAGATCGCACTGAACTATTGTAGCTTTTCGGTCTGCCGTATAGATGATCAGATCATCAGCAAACGCTACCAATGATCGCGTTGGCGAGACGTTAAAATCAAAGCCGTTCAATAGCTTGCGAATGAAGATTGAGAAGAGCAGAGGCGCAGTAACTGTTCCCTGCTGTAGACCATTCAAGACCTTGAATTCGTGCATTGTTGTCAGATTTCCATCAGTTACAACAAACGATTTCCCGTATAACATATTACACATCATAGCGACAAGGTGTCTGGGGAACTTGTCCTGAAGAAGTTTAAAAATTAGTCCATCTAACCACACCGTATTGAAGGCTTTCTAAATATCAATGAGACATGCTCCAACACATTGTCTCTCATTTAGTTTCCAACAGATGTCTGAGGTTACTTTCGTTATTGCATGTGTGGTCAAATGCCTGACACGAAAACCAAATCGGCAATTTGGCATCAACTCATTTTCCTCAATGTGGGCGTTTAATGCTCTGTTGAGTATAACTTCAAACACCTTGCGGATATTAGGCAGCAAACTTATTGGACGATAGCTTTTTTTCCTTTCTTCAAGATCGAAAATACCTTAGCCTTTTTCCACACATTTGGGAAAATGAATTGCTCAACATGTTATTGAACAGTATGCAATAATTCCTAATATCAACCTCCGGCAAATGTCGGAGAACTACATTTGGAATACCATCAGTACCACATGATTTCTTGTTGTTTATCTTACGAAATATGAAACACAGGTCTTCATAGCTGACAAAATAATCAATAAGATTCAAGCTCAGGATGAGGTCAGATGTTAATGTTTCATTCGAATGAAGAATTGATTGGCCGTTCAGGCTTGATTTGAAGTCGGAAACTGCTTCAACGACCTCTGAAAATACTTCATTCCCTCTCTCAGGGTTTGGTAGATGAACCAATTCAAAATGTGTTCCAATCAGGGCAAGTTTAAACAACCCTTCACAAATAATCCTGTTTCCATTTCTATTCGGAGTCGTACTATCAATTTCGATACCAGCCCTATCGAGAAGATTTATCTCATCACTAGTGAATTCAAGATTCGATACCTTCACTCGAGACTTCTTGCGGAATATGCTATTCACTTTCGCGAACACACCGTCTAGGTCCTGTGGGCTAGTACCACTCTATTTTTCCACCCATTGATTGCTGACCTCACTCCTGAAGTATGACCGGATTAAGTTCCGGACATTCTTCAGGTGTAATTTCAACAAAGCCAACAAAGGATGGTTGTAGTCCAAAAATTGTCGATAAATATTGTTGGCGCGTGTGAGAAGAAGGCTTTTCAATCCTTTCAACCGTGCGATGTTTTGTGTTTCATATCCTTCCATATTGTTTCGATGTTTAATCTTTGGAACTACTTTCTCAATCGTTTCCAACGTCAGCTTCTCTAACTTCGACAAATAGACAGCTATTCCGTCGTTAATTAGTTTTCTGTCATGAGGAACCATTGAGCAAGAGTTACCACCATCAGAAGAGGGACATTGCTTCTGGTACTTCCGATTAAACTTCTTTTGAAACTTTCCCGTCTGTTTTTTTGAAATTCAACCGATGATTTTCATGTTGAACTGGAATGGCGAAGAAATCATCCCTTTGATGATTGATTTCCATAACGATTGCGTTATGGTCGCTATCATAAGGAAGCACCTGCGGTTTCCGTTGAGGACTATTAAAGCTGAATTCAAGTCTCGCGTCAGCAATGCAGAAGTCCAAATATGAATTTGCCCTAGGGTATGTTGGGAACTCCGACCCATATAGATTGCACCTGTATTCAATTTGGTTCTCTGTTATCCACGATTTCAGGAAAACACCTTTTGGATTATTGGTGGCGTTCAGCCATGATGTATGCTTGGCGTTCAGGTCCCCAACAAGAATATAATAACTATGCAGCCTATTCAATTCGAGTATTTCAAACAAGGAATTGAGCTCCTCCTTGAGCTTGAGAACAGTTCCACCAGTTGCATAGGCAGAGATAACAAAGAGGTTATCGCCACCTGGCAGTGCAATTTTGATAACGGACACTTCAAGAGATTCAAAGCTTTTGAACTCGACTTTTTCAATATTTTGAAAACGATAGGGTCTTTGAACCAATATCCCGGTGCCACCTCCCCCATCACCTATTACCCTATCGTTTCTTACGAATTCAATATCTTTAAATGTCATGGAGGCCATGAGTCGAGGTGGGTTTCGGTGAGAAGCACGATGTCAGGCTTTTACCTGGCAATGAATTCAAGGAGATAATCACGCCGATGTAAAGTAACAATAAAATTGACGCTGATTGAGATGAGACGAATCCTATCCGTGGGAATGTGGCTGGATGACAACTTATTTTGAGGCATTTGAAAGTGCTAGACGCTGAAAAACAATGTTAATTTTCGAACGTCGTTTATCGATTCTCTCCGATAAGGAATTTAATTGCTGATAAATTTTCAGAAGCAGCTCATTATTGCCACTTACATTATGTATTTTATATACATTGTCCGCTGGTCCTCTCGCAGCAAGTGCAAATGACACCCCGGGCTTGACGAAGTTGGTACGTATCACACTGCGGTGTGCTTGACTTTGTTTTGGAATGACTTTAACCTTTGAATCTTGATACCGGGGGCATCCTCGATATGACACTGGATGACCAAAGGCACCGCAGTTCACACAATATAGTTTTTCTTTAGGCTCCGCCTGAGCCAATTTGCATACGCCGGGAGCATGAATGTCTTTGCATTTAACACACCTATATTTCATGGCGCAATTGGCAGCCAAATGCCCGAATCTTTGACACCTGTAGCACTGGTTGACCCCACTTTTCTGGAGGCGTTCCCACCTCACCACGCGGAAGTTCAAGGCCCGTATTTTTTGCAGGGCACTTGAACTACTTTTGCTGGAAATCTGGACTAAGTAGTGAGGCAAGCTTTTGCGCTCTATAATCGATCTCCTTGTTGCAATGTTTTTAACTGAAATAAATTGTATTTCTGGTGCAGCTTCTTGGAGCACCTGGAGGAGATCGACTGTGTCCTCACCACAGTCCAGACCTTTCGATAAAATGGTTTGGTTTCTTTCGCTTTTCGGGGTGTCCGTAAAATGCGGAACATCTCCAGAATTTAATGCACTTTTTGTTGCCTGGAAATCAACCAACGTCTTAGTCCTAATTGTCAATTTATCGGCATTGACTCTTTTTATCTCAAAATCTTTTAGCTTATTTTCGGCTGCCTAAAGCCGAACCATATCTTTGCCCGTTTGCCCAAATACATTGATTGGTGGGACTTTTTCTTTTTTTTTCATTAATCTTAACGGATGGACCAGCAGACAAAACTTCATGTTTTTTCTCCTGATTTTTAATTTTAAGGTATTCTATGAACTCATCATCTAACTTAGAAGTTTTACCGGGATCCTCTTCAATGCTTATCGTATCTTCGAGTCCAGCTAGCACTGCATAGTAATTTCTGTTGTCGTTTGCGCCGCCTGCGCTGAGGACATCCTCTTGATCAGCTTCTTCCTTTGGCTTTTTAGTTTTCTTATCTTCGGTTTTTGAATTTGTTTGTTGGCCTTTCTTGGTTTCTTTGGCTTTGTTGAGTGTAAACGTTCCAACAAGTGCTTCTAATGAATTGACTCAAAGCTTGAGCTCTTCATTTTCTTTTTCTATTTTAAACTTATCTCTCAGTTTTATTTCTCGCAAAGCCGTTGGGCCTAGCTTTGTTGTATGAGCGGATGCGTTTTGACTCCTTAGAGCTATCTTCAGTGTTGAAAAGGTGTGTTAAAGGGAATGACTTTATACAGTCATAGGAAGGGTTATGCAGGCAATACTAAATTAGATCAGTTACTAAATTAGGCTAGGTACTAAATTATATCAGGCAGAGGGATATTAGGTTTTTGTTTTTTGGACTGTTGGATGTCCGTTTTTCTGTTTTATCTTGTTTTCGTTTCTTTCGGAGAGTGTGGTCTAGTACTGAGAAAATTGCTTCGGAATTTGCAGTAATTTTTTCGTTGATAATGTTACCGTTGTTTTTCTAAGTTGTTATACTTCAAGCCTTTCTACGATGACAAGTCTTGGTCGTTCGCTTTGTTTGTGCAGTAATGTCACTGGGTTTGCCACAGCGTCAGACTCAACTGCGTGATTTTTTATGTTCGTGGCATAATTGAAGTCGGACTTGTTGTGTAAGGAAGATTGCAAATGCTCTTTGTATCTTGTCGTTCCTTTCCGTGTTGTCCTTTCTATGTACACTATGTCATCGTTCTTGCATGCCAGTTTGTATATGCCACTGTTCTCGTAAGTCAATGTGTCATTCAGTTTTGGCTTCAGCTTGTTTCCAATATTGTTGTTAGTTTTGAATGAAGTTTGTAGTTTGTATTTCCTAAGGAAGCTAGATAGTTTGTATGTGTCTTTGCCTACGTATTGTTACATGTACAAATAATTCTGCGAGCTACTGTCGCAATTTTTTTCACAACCATTAAGAACATCAACAAACGAATGTACTCGAGAACCCGCCGAGCATGATCAACATCTGAAAGTGACGTCACTGCCCATTCATTGAGCTGCTCTAATATTCCAGGCAGCTCGCTAATGTACGAGAAATGGATTGAATTACTAGAGACCCTATATAAAGGCGAGCTGAATGAATGGGGGGATTCATTACAACCGTGATAGTAAACTGCGATATTGAGGAGTGCGAAGTTAAGGCGATATTGATTGTTTGATCGTGGGTGGTTTCTAGTTAAGACAGTTGAAATAGAAAATTGAGAGACAAGTGAAAAATTAGATTTAAATGCGATTTGTAAAATTAGTGAAAGTTACCTTATTGATTGAACATTTTTGTTAGTAAATAAACTCTTTTAACTTAATTTAAAAGACAGTGCGTTTTCACTTTCCCGGAACATTAAAATTATTGGCCATGAACCATAACACGCGACAGTGGTGTCAAGAAGTTAGAAAAAAAATTTTGGAAGTGAAAACGTTTAAACATTTTTAATGTGCACAATAGTGAAAATTAACGTGGAAACTGGTGGAAAAATAGCCGAAACAATAAAAATGCCAGAAAACTTGCATCGAAAAATTGATGAATTGACAATATCGGAGCTCAAGGAAGAGTTGGAGCAGCGGAATCTGACCACACAAGGTACAAAGACCATATTGATTGCACGCTTGCGTGACGCAATCGAGTTGGAAGGCGTGAATCTGGATTCGGGTGAGCTTTCAGATGCGAAAAAAGGCGCAGAAGGTGGAGAAGTAGAAACACCAAAATCAAAGGAGCCAGAAAATGCGCTGATGCAAATGTTAATGCTGATGTCATCGAGTCTGACTGCGAAGCTAGATGAACAATGAGCGAAGCTAAATGAACAGTCATCCAGTCTAACTGCGAAGCCAGATGAGCAATCAGCGAAGCTAAATGAACAATCAGCGGATCTGGACCAACAAGCGATTGAAATCAAGGCAAACGTCACACAGAAGCTGGAGAAACAGTCAACCGAAATAAAAGCGGAGCTCGGTAGTCTGAACAAACGAATTCAAAGCGTCGAGGAAAAGGTTGACCAGGTCGAAGAAAAGGTTGACCAGGTCGAGGAAAAGTTCAGCCAGGTCGAGGCAAGAATCAACCATGAGATGGAAAAAGTGAAAAAAGAATTGGAAGCAGCAAAAGCAGTAGTAACCACTTCACCGGCCCCGCTTATAACCGCAGCGCAAAGCTCATCCAGAAATGTGAACGCAGCAATATTCGACGGGCAAATGGTCTGAAGCATTTCCAAAACCCAGTTTGAGGCAGCTGCTCGCATAAATCACTGGAATGAGCAGGAACAAGCAACTGCATTAATTTTTGCTCTGAGAGGCCCAGCTGCCGAGCTTTTGCAGACTATCCCCGTCGAGTTGCACCAAAACTCGCTGAACATGCGTTATGGAGACGATCATCTGAAGCAGATTTATTGCTCATAGCTATGGCATCGGATGCAGAAATCTGGCGAAACTTAACAACAGCTAGCGCAAGACATTGAGCGACTGGCACTTTTGGCTTACCCAACTTACGCCCCAGAACATCGAAACGAAGCAGCAACAGAAGCATTCATCAGTGCATTAAAGGACCAGGAACTACAACAAGCCGTGCGTTTAGCTCAAAAAAAAAAACGGTTCAGGATGCATTGGCTTATAGTCTAAGCTTTGAGGCAGCAAAAAATGCCACTCGTACCACTGTCCGGGGTCGTGAGGTAATGGCAGATGAGTGCAGGTGTGAGCGCGTGGGAATCGAGCGAGAGCCGCAGGTGAATAGTGCGCCTAGATGCTGGGATTGCGAAAAGAAGGGGCACTTGCAAAGAGACTGCAAGAAGCGAAGAAAACCGACCTTTTGTCCAGGGTGTGCAATTAGGAGAAGATCTAGACCAAGTCAGGAGTCTAAAATGGAAGCCCTTCAAACAGAGGGGTCGGGAAACATGTAAGAGCCAAATTCGTGGGGCAGAGGTTGGCTAGGCGGATCGACGTCTTCGACACCACCATCACCGTGTCAAGTCTTCATCGTGGAGAAGCGGACTTATGCCTTCCGGGTCAAGTTGACGGAGAACATTGCACCATAACAATCGACACTGGTGCAACCCGATCGATTATCCGACCAGACCTAGTGAGACAGCAACTACTTACATGGGCAGGATTTCCTCACTACGGACAGCTACGGGAGAAACTGCACCTGTTCATGGAGAGGTCAACCTCCAGATACAGTTGGGAAACCTTACGTTCCGACATAATTTTCTGGTCGCGAACATTATGGATGACTGCATCCTCGGAATGGATTTTCTGCAATCATATGGAATCACGTTGGACTTGGGCAAACGTGTATTGAAATGGCGTAATATCAAAGCATTGATAGATGGTCCACGCGTACAAATTCCGCAGATGAATGTAGTAGTATGTACCGACACTGATGCACCGAGTTTTCCCAAAAGCATTGTATGGTTGATGGTGATTCTGGAGATCACCGAACTTATCTGATAGAACCAACGAAAACATCCGCATTGCGCAGTTTGATTGTAGAACGAATCCTTGCAAGATCTATGAAGAACGGATACGTGACGGTCAGAGTCCTTAACACCACAGAATCAATCACAAGCATCAAAGCGGGAGAAGTAATCGGCATCTGCCAGCCTGTTTCCACCGTCGCCTCCTTGGAAGCCACTCACGACCATCATTTGAAAAGGAGGTAAGACGCAGACGAAGCCCGGGAATCCCCGTCTGCAATAATGAAGCAAGTCAAATTGCCAGTGCAGTTATTCAAGTGAGCCTCTGATCTGGTCACCAAAAACAGTGACATCTTCTCAACAAGCCCGGATGACCAAGGCTGAACGAGTATGGTAACTCACGTCATAGATACACAGGGAGCCAAGCCAATTCGACAAGCACCGAGACGTCTCCCTATAGCCAAATACGGAGAAGTGAGCGCACTGATCTCGGGCATAGATAAACAAGGTATTATCGAGCCTTCTGTCAGTCCATGGGTCGCGCCGGTAGTTCTGGTAAAGAAAAAGGATGGTAGCACTCGTTTCTGTGGTCGACTATAGGCAGCTTAATGACGTCACTAAGAAAGATAGTTCCCCGCTTCCACGCATCGATGACATCATGGGCACTTTAGCCGATGCAAAATGGTTTTCTACACTCGATCTCAAGAGTGGCTACTGGCAGGTAAAAATCGACAAGAAGGACCGAGAGAAGACCGCATTTTCAGTTGGAACTGGATTGTGGCAATTCGTAGTGATGCCATTTGGCTTTGCAATGCTCCAGCCACTTTCGAACGCCTGATGGAATACGTGCTACGTGGTCTAACCTGGAAAACCTGCTTGGTGTACCTAGATGGCATCATTGTTATCGGGAGAACGTTCAAAGAGCATGTGTGGAGCTTAGAAGAGGTTTTTCTCCCAATTGTGACTGGCGAATTTCAAACTTAGTCCCGATAAGTGTACGCTTTTCACAGCTGAAGTAAAATACCTGGGACACGTCGTATCAGCAGAAGGGGTCAAAACAGGCCCTGAGAAAATTGAAGCCGTGAAAAGCTGGCCCACACCAAACAACAAGCGCCAACTACGAAGTTTTCTGGGTCTGACAACTTACTATCGAAGATTCGTCAAAGACTTTGCCAAAATAGCTAAGTGCCTACATCAGCTAACCGAGAAAAATCGTCCGTATGTCTGGAATGAACAATGCCAGGTAGCCTTTGAGACCTTGAAGGAAAAGCTGTGTGAATCACCCGTACTGGCGTACTGTACTCTCCCGTCAGATCGATGGCAAAGAAAGAGTCCTCTCGTATTACAGTCTAGTTCTCTCAAAAAGTGAGAGGAACTACTGCGTGACCAGGAAGGAGCTATTGGCTATAATCGAGGCCATCAAGCAGTTCCACAAGTACCTATATGGCCAGAAATTTGTTCTTCGTACGGATCATGGATCGCTGAGATGGCTGCTCAACTTCAAAAACCCCGAGGGACAAGTTGCGAGATGGATCAAAAGATTGCAGCCATACGACTACGAAATTGTTCATCGGAAGGGCGGAGTTCATGGAAATGCGAATGCCCTATCTCACCAGCCATGTCCAGCTAACTGCAAGCTTTGCCGACGGATTGAGGAAAAGGAACTGCCCGTTGATCTGCGATTGATAACGGCTGAATTCGATGAAGGTTGATCACGGGAGGAGATTCAAAATGCCCAGTTAGCCGATGAAGACATGGGACCATTGCTCGTATGGAAGGAAACAACTGGGCGACCTGAGGAGAAAGATGTTTCAATGCATGGCGCAATTCTGAAAATCTATTGGGCACATTGGAACTCCCTTGAGGTGGAGGGTGGCGTACTCAAGCGGAAATGGGGAACGGCGGATGGCAGCTCCTATAGGATGCTAACTATACTACCCAAAAGCCGAATCCACGATGTGGTTAAGGAGATGCACGAAGGATCCTCGGGAAGCCACCTTGGCGTTTACAAGACCTTAGCAAAATTGTGGGAAAGGTTTTACTGGCTCCACGCTTGAGAAGATGTAGAGGACTGGTGCCGTAGATGCACAATTTGCGCTGGCGTCGAAGGTCAAAAGCGATGCCTGAGAGGACAAATGCAAACATATAACGTGGGTGTACCATTTGAAAGGATTGCTGTTGACGTCGCGAGACCATTTCCTGAATCCGAATGGGGAAATCGATATATGCTGGTTGTGGCCGATTATTTCGGCAAGTGGCTCGAGGTCTACCCTATTCTCAACCAGGAAGTAATTACTGTAGCCGAACAGCTAGTATTAAATTGGGTCAGTATGTACGGCGTACCTTGCGAATAACATTCGGATCAAGGCCGAAACTTTGAGTCTCTAGTTCTTGGCGAAATGTGCGAACTACTGGGAATACGGAAAATTACCGCTGCATCCCCAATCCGATGGAATGGTCGAACGTTTCAATGGCACGCTCAATAATTATCTGGCCAAGATGGTTGACGAGAACCAAAGGGACCGGGACCGACATATCCCATTATTCTTGATAACGTACAGAGCTGCCGAACATGCATCGACGGGCCAAGCCCCAGCCAAAGTCATTTTTGGAAAGAATATTCATCTGCCGGCTGATATGCAGTTCGCAACACCCCCTGAGAAACCCGAAACGGTCTCGGAGTACGCAAGTGAGCTAAGACAACGGTTGAACCAGATACATCGGACAGTGCAAAAACACCTCGAATCGGCTACTGACCGCATGAAGACCAGGTATGATCTACAGGCAAATTCTACTGGCTTCTAGAAAGATGATTTGGTGTGGCTATATAACCCACAACGGCGAAAGGGTAGGTCTTTAAAGTTGCAGCATAATTCGGAGGGACCATAGCGAGTTACAAAGCGAATCAACGACATCGTATACCGCATACAGCAACACCGTAAGCCAAGAGCCAAAATGAAAATCGTGCACCTGGACCATCTTGCCCCATATTACATCCAGGGAAAATTGACTACAACTGGCGACACATCTTTTCGGGGCGAAAAGGACTGAGGTGAGGGCAGTGTTACATGTACAAATAATTCTGCGAGCTACTGTCGCAATTGCTTTCACAACCATTAAGAACATCAACAAACGAATGTACTCGAGAACCCGCCAAGCGTGATCAAAATCTGAAAGTGACGTCACTGCTCATTCATTAAGCTGCGCGAATATTCCAGGCAGTTCGCTAATGTACGAGAAATGGATTGAATGACTAGAGACCCTATATAAAGGCGCACTCAATTCGGGCTTTAACACTTCTAATTGTACCCGTAGCAGTAATTTAAGTACGCGGACTTTTAGTATTAATTTTTAAAAAGTAAAAAAAAAATATAACCCATACTGGGAGACAGTTCAGTTTCTGCGAAAGTATATGCCACTTCAGGTCCGGCGTTAAGCGGACAACGACTTAATTTGGAAGAAATGTCTAGACCCACTGACCAACAACATTCACATCCTGAATAAGAAGTTTCAACACCGTTTAGAGACCAAAAGTGCCCTAATGAGACAGTTGCGGAAATGTGCCGACCGACTACAATATTGCGTATCATGACGAAGAATCGTCTGCAGGTAAAGGTTAAGGAGGCAAGTCAACATCCAAAGCTGATCAAAATTCTGGCAGCGATAACGACGACGATGAAGATAACGTAAAGTAAGAGGATAAGAAAGCAGAAAACGCAAAAAGCTGATTAAAAATTAAGTCGCACAATATTGAGCAACCCCGTCAAAGGAGAATGCGAAAAGTGAAAAAGTTTTAACATGCGTAGTACAGAAACGGGCAAGGAAAGCCTTTTGAACAAGCGTGTAGCATAATTTTAAACATTATGTGAAATTATGGGAAGTTGACGCGAGATTTAACAACGCTTGGCCAAAGTACTTTGCTTTCTGCATTTGCTTAAAAAAGGACGAGCTCCCATGACTGCGTGCGAGATTATTCACTGGTCACGGAATTCCTATGAAATATGTGAAGCAATAGAAGCACTTAAAAAATTGTGGGACTGAAATGTTTCAGGCCGTGATGCGAACGACATTGAATTTGCATTGGTCAAAAGTGTACCATGAGTTTACGCAGAACGACTAAAGTAAATAAAAACAAACTTCAGAATCAATTAGCATACAACCGTAATATTTTCCGCGCTCTGATACCGCCTTCCGCCATATATTTCCATTAATTACATTCTACTATACATTGAATGCATTTCATGAAAAATTACGCGGGGGCCCTAAATTTCTTTCATTACACTTACCGAGAAAGCTCATTTGCAATGCTTTTGGGGAGCAAACACGGTTATTGGTAATGCCGACCCAAGAATGATCCAAATGACCCCTTATCGCAATGAAACATTTATTGAAGACATTAAATTAACGACCATAAATATAAAATTCATTTTATTCATTTATACTAACAATCTGGTCTGACAGTATAAACTGTCAGAGAAGGTGTTCAGCCGATTCGGCCGTGATTGTAGTGATCGCCACCCGAGTGGTTGAAGGTGGAGTGGAAATCACAGTGTGTTTGAGTGAAACCACTCCTCGGGAATGGGAAGAACCTTTCCAAAGAGGTGGCTGAACCCGAGATAAAGAGCTCGGTCGCAGTGCGGTACATTGACCGTTAGAGGGAGATTATATAAGAGGGTGACGAATTACGTGCCTCCTCTTTTTACTGGTGTTTGGCGAAGTGAAGGTGAAAAGTGAAGCGACGAGCGTTGACTAGATTTTTGAAACAGTGGGAGCAAGTGGCGAAACATGTAGAACAAAGTAAAGCGACGAGGAGGTATTTTGAGCAGCAAGTGGCGAAGCAAGAAGAACGAAGTAACGCTACGAGGCCTCTTGCTGCTCAATAGAGCACCAAGCGGCGAAGCAAGTAGAACGAAGTGAAACGAAGAGGAAGTATTTTGAACAGCAAGTGGCAAAGCAAGCTGATAACAGCAAGTGGGAAGCAGCGGAGATTTATAACTTGTAGATAGTCAGTTTTCCATTTTAAACATTTCATCTTTTTCATTCGATTCAAATTGAGAGTTTGAATTAGTTTTTCACATAGTGATACTTTAACAAAAGATAATTTTGTGTATCTGAAATTCATTTCATGTCGTAATTGAAGTTAAATTTCAGAAAAAAGGTAAATTTTCTTTAAAAAACCTAGCTAAAGTTGAGTTTTATGTTGTAACGGGTGCGGCTTGTGTAGTAAATTGCGAGAAGAAAATTCAAAGTTTAGTGTTGGGGACTGGTGCGTATAGGGTGGCGAATTCTCGGGGTAGTAATTTACCTTTGCACGTCCCGTATTCGTAATAAAAAACAAGTTGGGTAGACAGACCTACGCTCATGTCAGAAGGGTTTTGTACTCAACTTACAAAATGCAATCACCAGCAACGAATAAAAACAAGAAACATGTCAAAGAAATTTGCTCATCTAAAAGAAAATCTATTGTTTCTTCATTTTCAACTAACAAAAAACACTCAAATCATGTAATATTAATGTCATCGATCTTATTTGAAAATTTTAAGAAGATTCAATCAAAACTGCAGTGTTTGGTTCAATGGAATGTCCATAAAATCCCAAAATAGTATGTTATTGTGGTTGTGATTGGAGAAATTTCAAATGGATATAACTTCCGTAAATATGATACAAATTTCATCAGACTTAGAGAGTATTAGGATCTTTTGCGAGGCTACTTAAATATCGAGTTTTATTGGGTTTAAAGGCATCCATATGATTTTATTGGAGCCAATGTGTAGTTCGAAGGTCATGCTATTGCTAACAATGTTGAACGAATGTTGACTTCTGAGGCATTTGTAATTGTTAAACTCATAAATATGGCCTTTGATAATTTTTTCAGATTTTAGATCATAGGTGTAAAATCACCTGTGCCTGTGCCCCACTGAAGGAAAACCTATCAGTTAAAGACTATTTCGAAAAGCTCTCATAAAAAACTTTCATTTGATACTCATACCGGCTACCTTTGATAACATTTTTTTTCAGGGGCCACTGTAATCATCGATTCAAGGCCTTTTTTTCGAACTCGCAAAAAGTTCGTAAATTTCCCCCACCCCTGCCCTCCACGGTAACGATAAGGCAATTTTGAGTTTGAAAAGATCTTACTAAGAGCTTTCTAATGACACTATAATCGAATACCAATGGTCAAAAAAAAATGTTAAAGGGTCACCTCCCTATATGGGGAGACCCCCTTACACTCCTTTGAAAAAATTTTCCATCCCAAAGCTTTCAAGAAGTCACCACTTCTAGCCTTTCCACAAAGTTTCATGGCTGTACCTTCTATAGTTTCGGAGAAAAAGTGCTGTGACATACAGATGGACGGACGGACAGACGGACACAGGTCGTGATTGCAATGGATTTTACTACGAAACCCTAAAAAGGAAAGTGAAGGGTTGTTCCTTATTCAGAGAAATTCAGACGAGTCCTATAATGTGGGAAATAGCTTTTGTTCCATCGTTAGGGAGTTCCAACGAAAGTGTATTTATTCGTAACAATTCTAAATTTATGGCCGAAAAACGGTTGCGCTAAGTTGCATGAATATTCTAAGCGACATAAAAAGTGTAGTAGTGAAGTTGCCTTATTCGTGCTGCGAGAAAGAGAGACCGGTAAACCGTATTCTCGCTTGGCGGCTTGTGATAGCCTTGATGGACAAGCGAGTGGTGCCCTGCGCCCGTCTCCGGACGAGCTAAACTGGGTCCGTAAGCCCCGCCGGAGCACCCTAATTCCTTTTGTGTATAACTAAGTTGGTCAATGTCCCTTTGTTTGTATCCGTTATTACTAGCTATTCTGTAATGTTGTTGCGGAAGTAGTTCATAAGAGCCATGGAGATGATGTGGAGTCCCCCCATCATTGATCTGCATGCGGCCAGCTAATGTGATGGAGGTGGTTAGATATTCCCTGTATGGTATGACCAGTTGTGGTTAGTTTCCTGTATATTTTGTAGTCTTATCGTGTTGTTTGCGTGTCACGTTAGGTCTACTCGTATTTAGTTGAGTTGTCCGTTTGTTTCTTTTTCCACAATGAAATTTTCATTCGAATGTATTCTATTCATATAGGTAAGTAGTTCGTCCTGATTTCCTTGTGAGTCAATAACGATGAAACAGTCATCTAAAGGGTGATTCATAACAAGTGTACACATGTGAATGGGCCTTAACTCTTATTATTTATCACCAATTTTAGGTCCATATATTGACAGATTATGATAGTTTGGTCTTTTAAAATTTTAACCATGGCATCATACACATCAGCTAAACGTTTTATCATTGTTAAAACTTTATACAGAAATAATGAATTGCCAGTGCAAACATTTCGCGCTCTACGTGAATTTTTTGGTCTACCCATAAATTGGCCGGCGAGATCGTGTGATTTGACTCCTTGTGACTTCTTCCTTTGGGGATTTCTGAAGGATCGTGTTTACGCTGATGCTCCCTAGACTACTGAAGTATTTAAAAACAATATTCGAGCCAACATACGCCTAATAACGCCGGAAATATGCGAAAATGTCATCGAAAATTACAATCATCGTTTGAGCAGCACGAGGTACACATATACCCAAAGTACTGTTTTGTATTTAATCGTAATAGACCAGATTTTCATAATAAATTAACATTACAGCTCAATCTTCACAAAAATTATGTTTTTTTTTTGACAAAAATGTGTACACTTGTTATAAATCACCCTGTACATATCGTCTGTAAAATATTGCACTGAATTTTTTGACAATTTTGGGTATGAAGACTTCTTCCAAAGATTGTAAGAATATTTTTGTTATTATTGACGACATTTGATGTCACGTACTCAGACCATTCTTGGCAATATATGTGTTGTTATTGAACTTAAAATAGTTGTGCGTGGTTGTAGTCTTCATGTCATTGAGTAGTTGATCTGTGGATTTTCGGCTGTTATGGAATACCTCCCAAGTCCAGATCAATAACTATCTCATCGATGGCTTTGATACAAATGTCGGGCTAAAGAAGGGAGATGGGTTGGCCCCATTGCTATTCACTTTGGCTCTTCAGTACGTCATAAGATAGCTACTTGTCGATACACGAGGTACATTACTATACAAGTCAAGCCAAGTGGTAGCCTATGCAGACAACATGAACATTTTGTCATGGTCATCAACAACTGCCAAAGAACTCTTCCTGAAACTAGACAGCGAGGCAAAACTAATAGGGCTTCAAATCAATGAGAATAAAAGATGCACATGACGCAATCAACGAAAAATACCTCAAATACACAAAATATCACACTTGGCGAATATTGTATTGAAAACATGAGCAAGTTTGTGTGTTTAGGTGCCAAAACGACGAGAATCGCTTATGAAAGACACAAAATAAGCCAAAACATACAGCTCGTAAATTAAATTTTCTATTCGCTTTTGACGATCTCGATAACTAGCTGCATACCAAGGAAAACAAAGCTCCAAGTATACAAATCTATAAGACCTGTGTTATGCTATGGGTGTGAAGCATGAACCCTAACTCAAGTATCTGCGAATGTATTGAATGCTATGAGCGATGGGCCTTAAGGCAAATAATCAAAGTGAAGCTGGATGGGCACCGATGGCAAATTCGATACAACCATAACCTGTATGACATTTTTGACGAGCCGAAGTTCTCAACGATCGTAAAACTGCGGTAGTTGTAATGGGCTGGACAAATGAATTGCATGGACGAACAACGGATACACAAAAAGGAATTCGTTGGGAGAACTGAAGGCTGGAGACCAGTGGGGAAACCGAAGAAATGCTGGTCAGACTCGGTGGACGAAAACAGTTCATTGATGCTTGGATTCAAAGTTGAAGGAGACAATCAATGGACCAAGACAGTTGGAGGCACTACTTGCAAGAAGCGAAGAGGGGCTGTACTGCTACAAAGAAGTAGAAGGTTGGTGATGCCTTGTGATAAAAGTCGACTTGTGTCAGTCAATGTTAAAGAGGTGGTAGATTTTGCTACGTCACGGCTATTTTTTATTGTGTATTTGCCTTCAATTTGCATGACGTCTACCATAATCATTGCTAAGTACCTTTCTAATTGGTGTGCAAGAGCAAGCCGTTGAAATCAAAGCCGTTCAATAAGTTACCAATGAATCTAGAGAAGAGCATAGACAAAGTAATTGATCCTTTCTCTCTACCATTCAAGACCTTAAAATCACGCATTGTCCTTAAATTTCTATCAGTTACAAGAAACAATTTTCTATAAAAAATATTACATGTGATGGCAGCAAAGTGTCTGAAGAACTTGCAGTGAAGATGCTTAAATAATAGTCCATCTAACCAAACCATATCGAAGTTACTTTCAACACCAAAGTTACTTTCACCACTATATGTATGGCTGAATGCCTTGCATGGAGTCCAAACTGGCAATTTAGCATCAAATCATATTTTTTAACGGGCGTATTTTATGATTCTTTCAGTGTTACTTCAAACAGCTTTTGCGACACAAAGATTCCTTTCCTTACCTGGGACTTTTTTCACTGATTCGGGAAATATGAATTGTTCAACATGTTATTGAACAATATGCAATCACTACTATTGGAAACCTGGGGCATATTTTGTACATATTTGATTTCTTAATCTTTATCCTGCCAAACATAAGGCATAAGTCTTCACAGTTTTCAAAATAATTCAGAAGATTTCACTCGGTATGACGTAGGGGTCAATGTTTCATTTAAATGAAGAATCAATTCACCATTGAGGCTTGATTTGAAGTCAAAAACTTTTGCTCCAACGGCTTCTAACAGTCTTTAGCTCCCTCTCTCAGGGTTTGGCTCAGTAGTGGCGGGTGGGTTTCGAAAGAAGGGTGTTACACCCCCTTTTTATTCCACGGGAGCCGCTGTGGCCCCAGGGAAATTAGGGTGCTCCTGCGGGGCTTACGGACCCGGTTTAGCTCGTCCGGAGACGGGCGTGGGACGCCACTTGCTTGTCCCTCAAGGCCCCAATAAGCCGCCAAGCAAGAATGTGGCTTACCGGAATAACCAACGTCACGATTCGCCCGAACCCTACCTACCGAGCACACACTGGCTACCACACAATCTTTACACTTTCACAACCTTGCCGCCCTTATGCAACCCTCCTACACTAGCCCTATCCTTCTGGCCAGCTATCGGAATCACCACACCACCCCCGAACACTTTTAAATAACACCGATCTCACTTTTTTATTAATATTACACCTCAACTTGCCACTCAAGCCGCACCCGTCACAATCTGTAATACTGAAAATTTTTACCTTTTTTTTTACTTTTCCCCTAAAAACGTAAATTTCATCAATCAAATACGGTTGAATAGAATTTCAAATCATATAATAGAATTTCAAATCATATAATAGAATTTCAAATCATATACAAATAAACATCTGATCTACGTTAATTGAAAGGAACTTACTTCTAAATCGTACCTACAAGGGGCCCCTTCAATATCTGCATCCATTGGTGCACTTTTATTTTACTTAGCTGTCCGCGCTTTGCTTGTCGCTTCGCACTTCCTGCTTGGTATTTGCTTCGCCCTTGCCGCTTCGCCACCTGATGCTTTTTATCTCCTCACGCTACCGCTTCCCAGCACATCTGCTTCGCCACTTGATTGCTTTTTATCCCTCACGCTGCCGCTTCCCAGCACATCTGCTTTGCCACACCCAAGAAGAAAGAAAAGAGAAGGCGCGTCATTCTTCGCGCACTTTTATAATCCCCTCCTAACGGACAATGTCCCGCTTTTCGACCAAATACCATTGTCTCTGGTCATCCACCTCTTCAGCGTGGTAGTTTCTCTCTGCTGTTACTTCATTTCCGCTCCGTTTTGGTGGTGATCACTCCAAGTGCGGCTGAATTGGCTGAACATAATTCACTGACAGTTTGGCATGTCAGTGGTGTTTGTTTACTTTTTTGTTGAGGAGGAACTTTTATTTCGAACTTTTATTTCGGGAAATCGTGTCGCGGTTGTGATTTATAATCCTTCCCGAAATCCGCCCCAAATTAGTGCTTTTCGTGTGTCACAATGGTTTCTCGGTTTTCTGCAATTTTCCCGGGGAATAGTCTTCAGGTGTGTATGTTTATATTTAAGGTGCTGTGCAATATTTTTATTTCCTTTTTGCAACGTCGGTGCTCGATGGTTTGGGAATTCGTTCAGGTGGATTTTGTGAGTTTATCTACGTAAATTAGAGAAACAGGATTGAAAATGATTAATGTCGCTCCCACAGTTGATGATTTGCCTGGACTAATTAAAGATGTTTCGCCTATGTATAAAGAAACAGTCTCGGTTATGACAACGAAAATGATGGCTCATCCCGCGTATGGGAAACCGTATGAAAGGTCGACAGCAGACTTTGACCTCGGAGCACCATTAAGACGTGGAAAGATTTGGACACACGTACATTGCGCGTGAAGTTAACACTCGCTTCATGGTTGCAATGAAAATTATGTTCAAGTCGGAACTCAGCAAAGGACGAGTAGAGCGGCAGCTTCTCCGTGAAATTGAAATTCAATCCCGATTAAAGCATCCAAATATTCTGCGCTTGTATACATGGTTCCATGATGAAAAGAGAATCTATCTAGCTCTTGAACTAGCTATTCAGGGTGCAATGTATGAACATCTCCTATGCATCGTTTCGGTGAACATCGAACACATATCAAGTGGCAGATGCTTTAAACTATTGTCACATGAACAATGTTATCCGTCGTCATTTAAAGCCAGAGAACATTTTATTGTCCTCTGATGATAATGTTAAATTGACAGATTTTCACTTGTTTGTTCAAGAAATTGTTGATTCCGTTTTGGGCTGTGATTTTCTTGTTGCAGTGATGTACTTTGTACTGATTTTGATATAAATTTACGAAGCTTACTCGGTGAACTAGTCAATTCGGTCGATTCACTATCAGTTAAACGTTCTGATTTGATAGTGTTTATTCCTTCTGAGTTCGCTCTTGAAACAAGCAGTCGATATGCCCGAAGTGGCCTTGACCACAGTTGATTTGCTGTGCGCCCGATAGTGCCAATATTGATGGTTGCCTGGCGGGAAATTACCTCCGCGAAAGTAACGTAGACTTGGTGATATCCAGCTGTGGTAGATCCTGCTTTTGCAGATTCGAATTACCGATAGTCTGCCCTTCGCCTGATGAAAATTCCGGTTGTTTAAAATTACAAATATTCGTACTTAACCTACTGTTGTGAGTACAACTTGGAGTGGCAAACAAACCCTAGTCGAGTGCGGCTTAGCTTTCTGAATCTACCGAGTCACGCGAATGCTATGATAGTGTTTGGGATGAGGTAATGATGAAGCCCTTCTGTTTTATCCGTAACAAGGGAAGCAGAAATTCGGTGACACAACCTTGTATTTTTTCTAAACTGTTTTAAATCTCTAGCTTTTGTAAATGAATGAATTTACAAGTGATGCAACGCACATCCATTTAATATACAAAGGTAAAAAACAGAATTAAAATTGTACAGAGTTGCTTTAGCTCCAAAAGAAAGTAAGGCTAGGTATTCAAAAGTTTGCTAAATATTTTTTTTTTCAAAATTCTTGTAGTGTGGCATAATTCCAGTGGTCAAATAAATTGCTCAAGCTCTTATCTGATTAATATACTTTAGATATATTTAATCTGGCATGCGGCTGGGTACTTGAAATATTGAATTTGTTTGATCTATAAATATTCCTAACACTGGATCATTCCAGTGTTTGCTTGGATTTTGCTTAGGACTTATTAACAGCGAAAGTTGTATTAATTCTCTGATTCTTGGGGTCATTTATCACACTAAAATGATTACCTTCGTAACATATAAAAACTTGTTAAACAATTTCGAGATTTCCACTAATCTTGTTTGATTAGGTGAAACCTTGAAACTGGTCATTACATTTTTATGTGTTACGCACATTATTATTTTGTTATGGAATCAACATAAAATTCTATATAGCTGTTGCATTTACTAATCTCTAAGCAAAATCCCCAAAAAAAAACGTGAAATAATCAATTGGTTCAGAAACTTATAGTTGATAAAATTCCAGATTTCAAGTAACAAAATGAAAAGTTTTCAAGCTTCATTCATGTATGTATTGGTGTAAATGGAAGTATTACACCAATACGTACAAACATGAAGCTTGAAAACTTTCCTTCTTTCGACTAAAATTTGTAATAAAAACTCACCTTTATCACGATCATTATAAATTTGGAATTAATTTTTTTCACTCGCGACACTTCACCAATCGATTTCTTTAAATGACTTTATTCGCAACGTTATTAAACTAACTAGCTAACTTTAAAATTGATTGTTTTCACTCGCGATACTTCCCACAATTGATTTTTATTTAATTACTCCACCCGCGAGGTCAATAAACTAACGTCTGAAATTGATTTTTGGCGCCAGAATAAATTTTCCCCAAACGGACGAGTTTAAACGGATGAACTACATGGTAAGAAAATTCAAGTTTAAAAATGAAAGTAGAATCAAAACATTTACGTTGAACAGAAAATTTGCAAAAACGGAAACATTAAGCCAATCCCTCAGATGATAGGCTCTCTCAAAGACACACAAAAATCCATCAAAAAACCTCTAAAACAAAACAAAGTACTCTAAACCTCTTTTTCGCCCACATTTTCATCAAGTTTTATATGCTGCCTCTGTAAACAAATTTTGATATCATAAAATATACAGCACCATCAAGCTTTTGCACTGATTTACCAGTAACTCGACAGTCATATAAGCGTAATTTGCTAATAGCATGATCATTTTCCTCTTGGGTATGTTATTACACATTGGCCAGTAGCATTTGGTTACCACATTGAATTCAGAAGCAGCTGTTAACATAGCATCTTTCTCAGATATATATTTTAGCATTTTTCCTACATGAAATGTAAAATTTTATTGGATACATTGAGAGATTGAAGGGTGCTGGGCTTTGTACGCAGAGCTCTATGGTAGTGAAGGAAAACTATCGATAGCATTATCGACACTATCGATAGTATTTTACTATCGTGCCACTATCGATTGTCAAACCCTACTATCGATAGTTTTCGATAGTTTCCATCATTGTTCTTTGAATGAAAAACAAATGGTTTTTTTGGCCACGTAAACTAGATTTCAGAAATATTTCTGAATAAATATTGGCCGGTTAGCTTCCCATTTGATCCTGCTTCGAAACTGGACTTATTTACTTCTACTGATGCTATTCAGCCTAGAGCCAGGGATGGCGCTCTTATTGTTAGTGAGATTCGTTCTAAAATTAGATAAAAAGCAACATTTTAAAACCATACCGGCAGTCCTTTCAACTACTGATGCCATACTGTCCTTGAAATTTCACCTCAGTTTGTCCAAATGAAAACAAAGGAAAGTACAAAAATGGGTTGATATTCGTTTTCTATCGCCGGGAACGGCAACGGTTGTTTATGTTACATTCCCGCGTTCATAAATTTTGCTTTCGTTTTTTACTGTTCGACTTTACCCTTAACACACCATTGTCATCATAAAATATTACTCTCAATTATCACTTTTATAATTTATTTAGTCATAATAATGAAGAATATTCTCTTGCCTTTGAGATTTTGAGTGATTTAGATGCTCATTTTACATGCTTAGTATTGATTTAATAAAGTTTGATAATTATTTGTAGGAGTTTGAAATTTTTTGAAAACGCGGTAAGGCTGGAACAAGATTATTGAAACCGCAAAACAGGCAGTAGTTGAGAAAAGTACAGGTGAATTATCTTTTTATATGACAACTCTTATCATTAAAAGTCAAAATCATTTTTCCTTTGAAAAAACATGCTAAACAAAGTTTCGCTTTGCCTGAAAAACTTTTGTTTCCTAATAAGGGTCAAAAATACAAACTAACCAAATTTATTTGTTGGAGTAGAATTGTTCTGTCGTGTTGAAATGATCCATTAATTTTTTTGGGTTTTGTACTAATATAAAAAACCGTATTGCAATCATGACCTGTATCCGTCTGTCCGTCCATCTGTATGTCACAGCACTTTTTCTCCGAAACTATAGAAGCTACAGCCATGAAACTTTGTGAAAAGGTCAGAAGTGGCGACTTCTTGAAAGTTATGGGGTGGAAAATTGTTCAAAGGGGTTTGAGGGGTCTCCCCATATAGGGAGGTGACCCTTCAAATTTTTTTTGACCATTGGTAGTCGAGTAGGGTGTCGTTGGAAAGGTCTTAATGAGCTCTTTTCAAAACAAGTCTTAAAATTTCCAAACCAGCAATGTGGGGGGTAGGGGAAGTGGAAATGTACGAACTTTTCGCATCGGGAGCCTTGATATTGTATATAGGATACACATCAAATGAGCTCCCAGTTCATACCAGTATACAAAGGGTATACTGGTTATGCAGCAAATGTAGGCCTTTATGAGTACAACAACAACAAATACGTGAAAAATCAAAACTCACTCAACTTTGTTAGTAATAGTATGATATATCGATTTTACGTTTTCTTGAATAAAATCCTAATGGTGCACTTCAATTCAACCAACGGTATGCAAATGACTATTTATTGACTGACCTGTCCGGAAAGTTTTATAAAGATCGAATGGTATTTAACAAAGTTACAGCAATTTGAATTTTTCTGTATTACTATGGAGCAATATGCGCTACATTACTATAGAAACATTCATATGGCTTTGGAACAATATGCGCTTTTTACCGATTCAGACACTAATGCTTTGCTAGAATTTGCATGAAAGTTTCAGGAATGATAGGTATCATAAATATCTTTGAGAATTGGTTCAGCTAGTGGTATCAGTAATCGTAAAATAAAATAGTGGCTGTTTTAAATACGAAGATTGAGTAATTTTGAGTTATTTTTCCCCAACTTCAATGTTTCAGGTACATGCTTTTAACACTTGATTCAATTTAATAAATGACTGAAGATCAGTACCTACAATTGATACTCATATGTGAAACGAGTCAAGAAGGCAGGAGAGATCTCCTAACAGAAGGGCTTTGTAACCACTCTAGCATAGGGTTCAGAAAAAAATGCTGATGCCATGAATCGATGATTACAGCACAGGGGAGGGGCTCCTCAAAAAAAATTTCATCAAAGGTACCCGATATGAGTATTAAATGGAAGGTCTTTATAAGAGCTTTTCAAAATAGTCCTTAAACTGACAGTTTTTGCTTCATTGGGGGCACGAAAGATGTGTTTCCCCTCCGCGATTGGACAGCTGTGATCTGAAAAATCTGGAAAAAATTATTAAGGGAGATATTTATGAATAAAACAATAACAAATGCCTGAGAAGTCAATATTCGTACAACTTTGTTAATGATAGTATGATCTCCAAATTTCGCATTTTCTCCAATAAAATCGTACGGATGCCTTTGAAACCAACCTTTCCTACACAAAGTCCTAATACTCTGTAAGTTTGATGAAATTCGTATTATATTCTCGGAAGATATATCCATTTGAAATTTCTCCAATCACAACAACAATAACACACTATTTTGTTATTTTATGGACTTCCCGTCGAACCAGTCACTGCAGTTTTGATTTGATCTTCTTAAAATTTTCAGATAAGGTCAATGACATAAATACTTTTGAGATTACATTATTTGAGTGATTTTTGATTGTTGAAAATGAAGAAACAATGGATTTTCTTTTGAATAAGCAGATCTCTTTGACATGTTTCTTGATATTATTCGTTGCTGGTGATTGCATTTTGTAAGTTGAGTACAAAACCCTTCTGACATGAGCGTAGGTCTGTCTACCAACTTGTTTTATTTTATTAGAAAACTTCTTGTCTTTTAGAACGAACGATCTTGGTTTCTATTATGCTTATTTTGTGTTGTGAGTGAAGTGAAAGTGGTAGATTATATTGAATGGGATAAAAGTTTAAATCAAATGCGAAGGCGTAAGTATAAATTCTAGAATTCGCCAGCTAAAAATTCTTTAAAAACGAGGACTACCTCAGCCGTCAAATAATTAAGCATTGCTTCATTGAAGTGATGTTCTAGGCGACGACGAATACGCGTCGGAACAAAAAAAATTGGTGGCAGTTCGATTTTCTATCGTCTAGAGGACAATTTATGCCCTGAAATAGTACGCAAGTAAAGTAGTTAAAATAGTGATTAAAGTTTCGATGATTCACATTCAAACCAGAATTGGCAGTTGTAGGTGTTGGCGATGATTGCAGGCAGATAACGTAGTTCCGAAATTCCCAGGCAAAAATATTGCGAAAATTTTTGAACTGAGTTTCATTTTATGTTTGTCTGTAAATTCTAGAGAACTACCTTACTTGGCTGCAATCATCGCCACCACCAACAACTGTCAATTCTGATTTAAATGTCAAAGTCTTTACTTGAATCGGTTATTTTGAAAAGGACTCAAGTCCACTTTCGTTAAGTTTTCAGGAGACACAAAAAATTGCGTAACAAGCCGCGGAATTATTACTTTTTCAAAATAAATCATGAGTGACAGGACCTATATTACTGTTATAAAACGGTGGACTAGTGCCATTTTTGGTGAAAACATGGTGGGAACATATACAAACTCTTCGACATACTTAACTTTGTTTCGAAAAAATGTGTAACTTGTGCCCTTTTTAAAATAATTGATTCAATTACCTTAGAAGTGGGCTTGCTCCTCATTTTCGAACTTAAATTATGCGCTAGACGATGAAAAAATCGAACTGCACTCAATTTGTGTCGCAGCGACTCGTATTCGTTGTCGCCAAATAACGTCTCTCCAACCCATGAATTAAATGCTAGTTTTGCCAACTTTCGAGTTTGACAAAACAGCATTAAATTATAAAAGCTGCTGAGACCTACAACTTTTAATATTCAGTGGGGTCGCTTGCATCAAGCTACAGCTTCCTGTAAATAAGAGTCTCAAAATGGACAAGCTCATTACCAAAACAAGGAAATGCGTAAATCGTACGTAAATGGTTCAAATACCGTTTGTTTTAAAGTATTTAACAAATTTGTCAATTTTGTAGCAACAGTTTTTACAAATTTGTCAATTTCATATTAACAGAAGCACCAAGTTTGTTGTCTCAATCATTAGTCGAATCTGAGAATCACTCTGAGTCATATCCATCCTCCATATCAATATCATCTCTTTCATGCAAGCCTGAAGAAAGTATGACAAATAGAAACTTCTCGAAAGTATGGAATTTTTTAAAAAATCTTCAGATAAATAGTTTGCCAAATATTTTACCTGTGGGAAAGAGTATAAAACAAGTGGAAACACTTCGAATTTGAAAGATCATTTGAAGAGGTGCAATAACGACTATATGAAAGAATTTAATATAGAAGCTGATGCTGTTCCGAAAGGTGTGACAAATTTGAATTCCGTTTGTTATGAGGACTCAAGAAGCCCAAGAAGTTTGCGATTGATTAGCATATATTTCAGCAGGACTGAATGTTAATTATCAAAAAAGAAACAGATTGACAATGTCTTGGCTTGGATGATCGCTCTAGATTTTCAACCATTTTCTATTGTAGCAAATCATGCGTTTCGAAATCTTATCTTCGTCATAAACCCTAACTATGTGCTACCAAGTAAGCATAGCATCAAAAATTCTATAGGCATACACTACTCCGAACTGCATACAAAATTAAAAGTAATTATATCAGAGGCTGGTTATATTGCGATTACATGTAATTATTTATCGGTAACTTGTTATTTTATCTTGAATTTTAAACTGAAAGCAGCTGTATTGTCAACAAAAAAAACTTGTGGACTCTACAAATCATCGGGCAGACAATATTGTCGATAGTTTGGAGGAAGTGTTTTTAGAATGGAAAATTTTTGATAAAGTTACGTGTATTGTAACCACTAATGCGTCGTCAATGATTAAAGCCTGTGGAATCTTTAAAATATGTAATTTGCCATGTTATTCGCAATGTAATGAACTCAACCATGCAATCGGGAAATGTAATAAAATTTTGTATTTTTTAAAGCAGCACAGTTTCGATGTAAAAGTTTGAAAGTACAGGAAAAGCTTTAACTCTTATGCAGGAGGTTTGTACGCAAGGGAATAGCACCTACTTGATGATCAAAAGGATACTGGAAGTTAATGATGCTATATCCGAAACATTGTTGACAACATCAAGTTCTCCCATACCACTCACTGCAGACAAAATCATTGTCTTGAAAGATCTAGAAAAACTACTTTCACATTCTAAAAAAATTTTTTAAAACTATCTGGACTAAACTACGTTACAATTTCCCTTATAATTCCTATTACTTTTGGGCTCGACGACAAGCTAGCGAACTTGGAAAAACATTTGGAAACAACTGAAGGAAAACTCATTTGTGGCAAGCTTAGCAAGGAATAAAAAGCATGATGTTTGCGTATGAATGTCGATCAATTCCGAGAATCGTAACGATATTAGATCCTCACTTTAAGAAAGAAGGGTTCAGAATGCTAACTAACGCAGCTGAGGCTTCAAAACTCTTGGAAGATGAAATGCTAGTGAAATTGAAAAACAAAGATAATACTACTTCAAATGATGATAACGACACCTCTAAAATATCTATACTGAAGGACCCATCGTTGAATTTCCTTGAACAAAAAATGGCAAACAAAACAAAAAGCAGCACTGCGGATGTGATCATAATCAAACGATAGTATCTTGAGAGAACGCTTAGACGCCAAGACATCGATCCATTAAAATTTTGGAAAGGATGCAATCCCCGTTAGGTTCACAACAAAATTTTATTTTTGATATATTTCTCTTATGCATTTCAGCTTTCCTTGAATGTGCTATTAAGTTATTACCAGTACCAGATAAGTCTGTTGATTTGGAGCGAATTTTCAGTATAACAGGACAAATCATGACTGATCGTTGCAACCGTATTCACTCTAAATATTTAAAGATCCTTGTTTTTTTTTAAACAAATGGTTACTGGAGGCAACACATTAAAAAAAAATCAATCAATAAATTAAATTGTATTATTTTATATTTCACAAATTAATTAATCCAATCAAATGAATTCTGATATTGAAAACCCAATGTACTTCATGGAAAGACATAGTTCAATTCCAGTAATTTCCTCTCGAACAATTTAGCAACTATCGAAACTATTGACAGTTTATCGATAATTTATTTAAAACTATCGATCGCTATCGATAGTGCCGACTATCGATAGTTTTCTATCACTACTCTATGGTGCTTCCATGGGCAATCTCGAGTTGTATAGTAGAGTATATACAAGCTGATGATAGTATATTATAGCCCAGTCATATTAGGGCTTTCACCTCGGAATGAAAGATAATAAGCTGCAAATTGGTATGAACCTTTGTTTTGTCATTCTAAATGTTGTCTCAAAAGTCACAATCGTTATCGTGTCCCCGTCTCAAGATATTCAAGGTCAAAGGTCACAAAAATCGGTTTTTCGCGAATATCTGGCTTCCTATCGGTTAAATGAGATTTGCATTTATTATAAAAGTTGTAGGCTATAAAATTCCCTACAACTTTTGTTTAAACTTTTTTTTCATACGACCAACCGTTTTGAAGGTAGAGCGCGAAGAGTGCACATCGTACAGTCATATACGGCCTAATGCAAGGTCAAGCGTGAGTTATGGTTATCAGTACGTTATAAAGTCAATTATTTACTTGGAAATTATAATTATTAAACAATGCCTATTATTTATGTACTAACTATTAATTATTTATATTTAATTAAAGTAAGTAACTTGATTATTTATATATAATTATTCATATTTAACTATTTAAGTATAAAATATTATTAATTCTGGATTATATATTTTAGTTTTATTTTAAGTTAAAATGATAGTAAGAGTATATATTTTACACATATTTTTATTTATTATTAAATACGGCATAATATACATTTATCAAAATGTGAGTTCAAATATCAAAAGTATCTTTGTTGATTTTAATTGTAATGAAATTGGAAATGGAAGCTAATTATCTTCTTCTTGTTCGTCGTCTTCTTTTTCTTGTCGCTCAAAAATGTTCGATTCATTGTCATCATCCTCATTATCTGTCATGTTCATCTCCAAACCTTCCAGAATATCGGGATCATATGTATTTTCTTCATCGGGATTACTTGGATACAGTGAAGCGTTGAGGCAAGCTTGTCCGTTGCACTGGCCGCAAGCTAAAGAACATTGAGCCCTGATTTTCTGCATCCACAGCGGGAACCACAACCATTTTTGCAATTGCAAAATATTACGTTTAGTAGTTCGGCTGGTGCTGGAGGTAATAACGTTCGTGCGGGCTCCAGGATTTCATTTTCAAGCATCCAGCCCCATTCTTTAGGTTCTAAGTCCTTCCCTAACCACGTTTGAATCTGGTAGTAGACACGTTTTATGTGTTGATGAGCTGCTACACTTGTTGGTGGAAGTGTTGACAGTTGTACAGGTTTATTTAGTTTTGTAAATTTGATGAATTGCGTGTAGCGGAAATGATCAATGTTGTCCTCAGATTTTGGAGCATTATATAATGCCAACAAGATGCGCACTCCATTTTCTAATAATGTTTGTTTTGGGCAGTTTTCTTGTTGAAATACTTCCACCAGTTTATCTAAATCAGGAATTTTTTCCAATGCTCTAGTAACAGTTTTTTTTCCTTTTTTAAATAGCGCAGAAGTCGTGTCACAGCCACTGAATGCGTGTAAAAATAAAATGTGCTTTTTAGTACGAGGATATTGGTCAAAACTTTTAGTAGAATATATTTGTGTTTTGACATTGCCTTTGCCAACTTTTTTCAAAAAAATTTCCTGATGATGTGACTGAGTACGTCCAATTAAAATAACGAGCAAATCGATATCTTCTCCTATGATGACAGCAGTCTTTTGATGTTCTGATAAGGCAATAGCTGTGTCAATGATGAGTTAAATATGAATAATTATATATAAATAATCAAGTTACTTACTTTAATTAAATATAAATAATTAATAGTTAGTACATAAATAATAGGCATTGTTTAATAATTATAATTTCCAAGTAAATAATTGACTTTATAACGTACTGATAACCATAACTCACGCTTGACCTTGCATTAGGCCGTATATGACTGTACGATGTGCACTCTTCGCGCTCTACCTTCAAAACGGTTGGTCGTATGAAAAAAAAGTTTAAACAAAAGTTGTAGGGAATTTTATAGCCTACAACTTTTATAATAAATGCAAATCTCATTTAACCGATAGGAAGCCAGATATTCGCGAAAAACCGATTTTTGTGACCTTTGACCTTGAATATCTTGAGACGCGAACACGATAACAATTGTGACTTTTGAGACAACATTTAAAATGACAAAACAAAGGTTCATACCAATTTGCAGCTTATTATCTTTCATTCCGAGGTTGACCCCTTTTTTTACCTAATATGACTGGGCTAATTAAACGAAGTGTGCGAATGAACGATTGAGCGCTGTGCGTGACTTTCAAAACTTGGTTGTATAGCGAGTCGATGATGAATATTCCCTTTCTGAAAATTTTGTTTAGCATTCGATATGAATGAATGCTAGTATTTTAGTTGGTCATTGATAAAATGAATATAAAATTTCCTACGAGCGATCATCTGAGTGAAGAGATTTATTGATAAATAGGAGTAAAGTTAGCGTAGGTTCCATATCTTTGGTAAGTTTTATGTTGAAAGGTTTAATTGGGAATTCATTATTTTAGAATTTAGAATATCAGAAATTTGTTTGATAAATTTTATTGCTTTTAAAAGAATAATATTTAAACCATCATGAAAGCATAAGTTGATTTGATAAGGGAAGCAGTGCTTCCCTTGCGTACAGCGACGAACCACTCTTGGTTCGGTTGATGGACCAAAATGAGTTCCAACCAGAGCAAGTTTTTGTAAAACATCACTCACATTGCCATTTCCATCTGCACCCGGAGTCAGATTATTAATTTCGATACCAGGCGATACTCCTCACTACTAGAGACTTTAAGAATCGACACATTTGCTTAAAACTTCTAACGAAATATACTATACAATTTGTAAAGACACCATTTGAGCTCTGTGAGCCAATTGTCCTCAGTTTTTTCCCATTGGCTGCTGACTTCAATCATGTAGTATGAACGGATTAAGTACCGAACATTCTTAAAATGTAATTTCAACAAGTCCAATGAGGGATGGTTCCGAAATCGCCAGTCACATAAATGATGCTGATCTTTTAAACCTTGTGACGATTAATCTTGAAAATATTTTCTCAATGGTTTCCAATGTCAGCTTCTCTTACTTCTTCTACTATAGGGAAGTATATAGTGTTGAAAATAGTTGTTAGATAAAGTTCGTGAAGGACAGCAGTAATGTTTACTGCTTCAGCGAAGCAAGATTTTGGGCTTCGCTGGAATGACCTTGCCTGATGACGTATACGCATGGTGGTCACTAGCTTCTGTGGCATCATAGGGTGGGTTTTTTGACAGCGCAAAGTCCTCTGAAAAATATTTCGTGCGTACAAATTACAGATATGATTCAGCCTGACGTAAAGTCAAAAGGTGTCTGCGAGTATTAATGCTGTCTATCCTACCGATGACATGAGTCACCCTTCCGTTTTCAACAAAGAAGTAAACATATACCTGAAAACCGGACAATCGGATGGCCACCACACCTCCTATCTGGATCAAAATCCCGATGACTAAGTCCGTCTTCAGGCATCTATCATCGCATGGCGTACAAACCCTCAAAGCCAACGAAGAATATGGACAAGCATATTGGGTTTACATCAGAAGGTCTATCCTCTCGCATGGCAGTTCCGTACACATTTTAGGGGTTTAGTAAGAAACCCTAGTTTTAAATATTCTAACAACTAATTTTTATTTTTTAATATTATATTTACTCGAATTCTCATTTTTATATTATATATAATCTTTTTTAAATCAGCTCAAATATAAGGTGGCGCCAAATTAATCATCCAATTTTTATTTAACAAAAAAAAAGATTTTGAGTGATGGAAATAATACAGAGCATACTGTTCCATAGTAATACAGGAAAATTCAAACCGCTATCAGTTCGTTAAATACCATTTGATCTTTGTGAAAGTTTCACTACACTAAAAAACATTTGTGTACTGAATTTTGTTGAATTTAAAGGTACCTTTAAGATTTTATTCAAGAAAATGTAAAATCGATAAATTATACTAATACTTACAAAGTTGAGTGCATTTCGTCTCCACATATTTGTTGCTGTTGTACTTTATGACTTTTCTTCTTCCGATTTTTCGAATGAAAGTAGTCTAATCGCGAGGGGATTGCCCGAAAAGTTGGTGCATTTCCTCTTCCTCTTCACCCCATGGTACTGATAAGACAATTTGAAGACTTGTCTTAAAAAGATCTAATAAAAAAATTTGCGAAGGTTAGAAAAATTTTCCCACCCCAAAACTTTCAAGAAGTCACCACGTCTGACCTTTCCACTAAGTTTAGCTTCTATAATTTCAGAGAAAAACTGCTGTGACACACAGACAGACGGACGGTCAGACAGATGGACACAGGTCGTGATTGCAATAGGGGTTTGTATTTTAGTAGAAACCCTAAAAAGAGTTATAGTCTAAAAAAGCGTAGCGAATTTAATTGCAGGTTAACTGCCCTACATATACCTGTGCTCTGTGCATTAATGATATTTGCGCTGATAGTTGAATCGTAGCTCCACTTAGTGGAATATACACGCATTTCACTTGAGCATTTTAAAGTCGACAGTGTCCCAGTTGCAATTCCAGCAATGTCGATCGAGTTTACCATCAACGGAAAAGCCTATTCAGGTCGGTTACTTTCTTAAGTGTTTTAAATATGTGCTTTAAGTTTTTATTAATGGACACTGTTACGAAAAGTGGAAAATATGGTGCAAAATATTTAGAAATTTTAATGTTTTTGGCAGCCCTGATTATCTACTCGGATTTTGATTGACATTTAATATCTTGTATTTAAGAAAGTGCAAATGAAAATTTCACCATTTTATAATTGTGTGGTTAACAAATGCGTATGAAAATTCCAAGCATGTTATCTTATCCTTCTGCGGAGTAGATATGTGTGTCATGTTCAGTGTAAGTTGTAGGGAAGCTTCTGGCATTTTGCTTCTAATCTGAATATTTAAAAGTTTTAACGCAATATGAAGAAATGAAACTAGTGCTTTTAATCGTTCTCCGTGTGTTAGGTTTCCTTTAATGTGTGTAATCTTTGTAAATGCTAAATGTGAGAGCAAGGTCAAAAAAGTTAAGAAAACATTTAAAAAGTACACCTCCAATAATCCAAAGATAGTCTGACTACACAACCAAAAATTAAACATTTAAAAATTTGAGGATCCTGTGCATTAGAAATTATGTGAATTGAAAACTTCTAATAGATTATAACCATTTACATTTGCGACTTCCTGGTTTTTAAACCACAAAAATCCTATGGAGAAGAGTTTAATTTTCTATAATATCGTTGAATGATTTCCTCCGTGATATGTTCTTGCAAATCCCAGTATCTACTTTGGAAAATATCACATAGAATACGTAAAAATATTGTTAGCTAATGGGAACATTTTTTTAATACAGTTTTATTTAAGAGAATTTCAGGAATCATTCGTTGGTTGGGTGGTAACGAAAAGAGTTGACCTTAGATTTTCACCAGGGCTTTGTAAAATAAATTTCACAAAGACCCGCTGGTTTTGCGTGCTGTCTGTTTTTTTGTCCGTCCGTCACAGCAAGCTTTCTCAGAAAATTTTTTGAGCTGCCAAATTTGAAAAAAATCATGGGGATAGGTTTTCGTGAGTAAAAGGGAAACAAATACTTCAGAAACCAAAATTCACTTAATTTTGTTATAATTGTAAGATTTTTTGATATTCTTAAGCTTCATAAAGTTTTACAGTTATAATTCAATTTAAACAGTCATCAGGTCCTAATACGTGCTGGTTTAAAAAAATCAGAACGTATCGCAGCTGGGTGGACGGAAACACGGCCAAGGCGTGATAATGATCATATCACCTTGTGGAGGGCCGATACGTTAGATTATGACAATAAGATATTCTAACTATCTCTAAGCGAAGGCCCGAAAGGGGCTGTAGTGCTACGAAGAAAAAAGTCTTAAAATGTACCTTACGGCCCGTTTAGTACTAAATGAATAACTCCATCACTGCCTAAATAAGGAACTGATGGAGCTTGTATAAGCAGTTCCTTATTCAAGCAATAATGGAACTTACCTAAACACTATTTAATTTTGGTAGTGATGGAGCTGACCAAATAGTTCTTAGTTCGAGCAGTGATGGGGTTTGCTTAATAGTTTTTGATTCCAGCTCTGATGGAGCTTTTCTTGGGAAAATAAAAACAAAGCCCTTTGAATTTTTTAATAACTATTATCATCAGTGGCGCGACAGCTCCAGCCGAAATATAGCCTTCAGGGTTAATATCCTCCAAACATTACGATTCTATGACCTCTTTCACCAATTAATCACTCCAAGCATGATCCTGCTGTCAGTTTCTATCGTCTTTTTTCATCTATTAATTTTCAGATATTAAGTTGCAATTCTTTGCCCTCCTCTTCTCAGTTGATGTGCCAAGCGTTTTCAGCACATCTCCATGTTGCGAATGTCAACCTGTAATGTCCTCCTATAAGTTGCACTGATGCTACAGCACTCATCAATAGGCGTCTTCTAGATGGGTTCGGACTGGCTACGTTGGCCATAAGTTGACTCAGAGTCGGTGCACCCGAGGCAGTGTTCTCAGCCATTGCTCTGATTTGCTGAAAGAAACTCACCTTCAAGACAGTCAGTAGCCTGACGTGCTTCACCACTAGTTTTAAGCCGATCAGTATACCTTCAATGCTGATCACTCTCACTCTGCGGATTCTGTTTTTTGTCAAGATGACCACTTTAGTTTTCTCCAGGGGTAGACTGAACCCGTGAGCAGTTATCCGATCTCTAACTGGGTGCATTAGCATACCTAGAGTGCCCGCACTATCTCGTTCCTCTTTTAACTAGCTTGTAGCTGAGGCTCTACAGATCTTTGTTAACATTGTCCACTAGATCTTGCCAACAGCGAGCCATGCTGTTGTTAATCAGTTTATAAAAGCATTTCTTGCCCGACTTATACACTGCTACCCAGTTGCATGCCTCGTCTTGGTTCCGTGACTGGTAAGCCGCCTCATGGCGAAGCTTGTGACACTCCCTTCGCTTTACAGCGATTTCAGTTGACCACCAATACACTGAGGCACTACGTACTAGAATTTTCAATGGGGCGTAGAAGAACTGCAAACAGTTGTAATTACGCTCATAGTTAAGTTCACCACCTCTTGAGCAGCCAGTTTTTCTGTTCCCTGTATATTACCCTGCAGGGGAGCACTTGCCATGAGCACCTCGACATTCATCCTTTTGATGTTCCACCCAATTGTAGAAGATCAATAACATGAACGTTGCGAGACAATATCACGGATCTCAAGCAATATCACGGATCTCAAGCAGTGGTGATGATCATTGGCGAAGTAGTCTCTTATACTCACCAGTTATGTAGCCTCCGTTCTAAGGACTCCAAGATAAATGTCGCGTCAAGTATGGTTCCTTCACAGCCAATATGATGGAAAGTCAGTATATTTTCGGTGTTTTGTATGATGATGGGCATCCTGGCCATCATTCAAAAAGTATTCTTATTCCTTGTGTCTGTCAAAGCAAAGCCCATTCTATTGCTTTAGCACTAGGTCACCCCCAACGAACACGTGGCCATTTGGGTCCAATTTAGTGCCCTCCAGAGCATAAAACTTGGCTTGCGAAAATGATACCGGCTCATTTAGGGCAAGGAACCTAATAAAAAGGTAGTCCCCAAGCCCCAAACTCACAAGGAGCCATCTCTTGTTCACAGCCGTCCACTTCCGAACTACTGTTCCAAACACGAATGGCGGTAGTACCAGTTTCATCATATTTTTTATCGTTGTGTTGCTGCAGGATATGGGTCATTGACGTTATGATTTTGTCGTAGCTAAAACTTTCTAGAAAACTTGGCATTTTCTGGATCCCAAAACATATATCAGCATTCTTGCAAAGGATGCAGTGTACCTCCTATGCACACTCTCGTATCAGCATCCTTGCGAAGGATACAGTGTGACTCTTTTCTTTAGTTGTACTGTTTTAATAGTAATTTTGGTGTCTTTGGGCCTTAAGCTGCCCTTGGTATCCTGCAAAACATCTACGTAGGATCAATCGTCTCGGGATTTAACAAGTAGTGCCTCGTGACGGGACTTTGCAAGGCTTTTTGCGTGGCTTTTTGCTCTCCTGTCTTACATCAGGTATTTTTTGTCGCTGGGCATTCATGCGACCTTTATTTTCTGGCATATTTTGAAACATCTTCATTGTAGCTTTTTTGTTTTTTTTTTGCCGAGACTATTTGGAACCCTTAGCTTATTACTTGACGCCTATCAAGTACTTCCTCATTTCTTCTTTTACTCCGACCTCCTTTGATTGGGCTAGACGCCATTCTTTTTTATTGATGTTTGATAGTGGAGCTATTAGTGCATGCCTGTTTGGCTTAGCGCTCATCGCCTCTTTAGCCTTCGGCCATCTACCTTTTAGGTGAAAGTAATTTGCGCATTAAGTTCGGATCTTTCATGCTCATAAGTGACTGGACCATCTACATAATAACTCCTCTGTCAACCCGAGAACTTAGCCTGGAACCGTTTGACACATTACTTCGGGCCAGGTCTTATTTTGTTACGCCAGGAGACACCTTCAAGCTGGGGAGAGGAGGAATCGCCAGAAAAATGATCCCCCAGTGCCAACGCCCCAGCTGTTATGAGTTCATTTTATCTTTTAGGACTGCCCGAACAAAATGTGCTCCCTGATTCCATTCGTCAACTGATTTGAGCATCATCGCGACCCTTTTCGCAGCCTGTTCCATTTCGTGCATGCGAAAAATGTGTGGCAGGCATTGTCTTCCTCTCCTGGGTAAAACCGACAATAGGGGGACCGTGACCTACCAACCTTGTGCAGGTAAGTCTGTAAACGCCTATGCCCCCTCAAAATCTGGGTCAGATAGAAGTCAGTTTCACCATGCCATCAATCTAGCTACGATCTCCCATCCGGGATAAGGCACGCAGTCCACCTTCCCTTCATGCAATTCACCAAAGACTGCTGCCAATCATTAAGTGAGCGCTGTCTCTCCTCCTGTACAACCATTTTCCTTGCATTAACGCAGGTAAATAGCACGGCGCTTTCAGGTATCACACCTGGAATAACTGTCACCGCCGAATCAGAGGCTGTCGGATACGAAGTTGCAATCCTCAGCGCTCCTCTTCTCTGTACCTGTGCCAAGAGTTTTCGGTACACCTCCTTGCTGAGAGCATCATCCCATATTTCTGCTCCGTACAGTAACACTGACCCTACAGCATTCATCAAGAGGCGTTTTCTTGATGGGTTGGGTCTGGCCACGTGGGCCATAAGTCAACTCAGAACCGATGCTTCCGAGGCAGGCTTCTCAACCATTGCCCTGATTTGCTTAGAGAAACTCATCTTCGAGTCGATCAGTAGCCCCGGAAACCTCACTGCTCGCTTTGATCCGATTAGTATGTCTCCAATGCTAACCATCGTTCCTCTAGAGATTTTCATTTTTAGTTAGATGACTGCTTATCCAGTGCTAAATTGAACCCGTGAAAATTCATCCAGTCTCTCACTCAGAGCATTAGCATACCTAGCCTATTTTGCGCTTGTTCAGCGGTGCATCCAGCAACATCATATTTCATCTCCAGTCTAAGTAGCCCATCGTAAGATACGTTTCACAGGTCTGGAGCACGAATAGATCCCTGGGCAACACCCGATGTCACTTCCATCCTTTGTTGGCCCTGTGTTGTGTCATAAAGCACGCTTTGATTCTTTGGGATCTCTCAAAAGCCACATTAGATATTCTAGAACTTGAAAAGAGTTTCCCAGCATATCCAAAATATCCATCCATCTAGTAGATTGGAAGCATTCGAGTGTCACATCTGCCTTTGGACTGCACTCATCTACTCTGTAGTCACACCAATGGTGAAACATCCTGCTCTAAAGCCGCCTTGTCGATGAACTAGGTCCCCAGCAGCACGAATTGCGTCAATGAGTCTTCCCTTGATGAGTTTCTCGAGGACTTTCCCACCAGTGTCTAGCATTCATTACGAGCGGTATGTAGATGGCGATCCAGGATTTTCCTTCTCCTTGCTGGCCAGGACGAGTCTTTCCACTTTTCATCGTACCGGAAAAACTCCGTAAGTCGGAACAATAATGATAGACCTGGAGCCTTCCTCACTTTCAGGGAAGAGACCGCCTCTTCCAGTTCCGGTTATGTGAAGAGTGGACACTCAACTACTGTTTCACCATGGACGCCATCAACCGATGGGGTGGGCGGGGAAGAGTGCCCGCACTTTCTCATCTAACTTTACCGCATCATGCATGTAAGGTTTTCATAGGGCACCAAGCTTACGCATAAGTAGCTTTCAGCCAAGGCCCCGTGGATACTAGTTTACATTGTGCACTAGATTTTACGACCAGCGAGCATTGCTGTTGTAAATCGATTTGCGAAGGCATTTCCTGGCCAACATATATGCTGCTGCCCGGTCACATGCATTGTCACGGTTCTGTGCCCGTTGAGCCTCATGTCGAAGGTTGTGGCATTCTCTTCACTTTTCAGCGATTTCAGGCAACAACCATTACACTGGGGGCTTGCCATGCCGGGGTTTTCAACGGGGTCTAGAAACATTGCAAGCAGTCGTGATGATGCTCATAGTTGAGTTCACCACGTCTAAAGCTGCCAATTTTGCCGTTCCCTGCAAATCTCCCTGCAGTGGAGCATCTGCTGTGAGCACCCGGATGAACCTCTCGACGTCCATCCTTTCGATGTTCCGCCCAATTGCAGGTAGTCAAAAGCACGGAAATTGGAGATAACATCAATGATCTCAAGCAGAACGCACTAATGATCATTGGTTGAGTAGTGCTCTAATACTCTCCAATTTTGTATCCTACGTACTAAGGAGTCCGAAGTGAATAGCACGTCCAGTATGGTTCCTTCACAGCCAATACAGTGGATAGTACAAGAAACGCTGCACTAGCCTCCATATCTAGGATGCGTTTTCCC
This sequence comes from Odontomyia ornata, assembly GCA_963969285.1. Taxonomy (NCBI): domain Eukaryota; kingdom Metazoa; phylum Arthropoda; class Insecta; order Diptera; family Stratiomyidae; genus Odontomyia; species Odontomyia ornata. Next base: position 336,692,024 of record OZ017738.1, on the reverse strand, counting down.
CGCGGAGTCATTTGAGGCATGCCATATTTGATTGCTTTAGCATAGAAGTCTCTGCCAATGAACACGTTACCGTCTGCGTTCGAGGCAGTGCCCTCCAGAGCATGAAGATGATATCGATTCGTTCAGTATTAGGTACATATTAAAGAAGGCGGTCCCTGAGCACTGAGCCTACATGAAACCAGCCCTCCATCAGCAATTCTCCGCCCGGAAGTCAATATCTTGGACCCAGATAGCGGCAGTACCAGTTTGATTGGGATACCATGATGCAGAACTTTGATCATAGTCTTGCTCACTCAGTAACTCAAAGTCGGCTTTTATGTCCCTCGCAAATTACTCAAGCGGTTTTTAGGCGGTCAAACTGCAGAGAAGGCTTAGTTGCAGGATGTAGCTCATCAAAGTTCTGATTTTGCCTTGGCTAGAGCTACCTTGAAAACTCAACGTTTCTCCGATCTCAAGACGTGCCCAAGATCTGGTCTTGGAGCAGCATCCTTGTATATTCAATGATAATATTCAATAATGCTTAATTAAATTTGGACCAATATACTTTGAGCATTACTAAGGAAATGCGTTAGAAATAAAAGTTGGATACCATTCGCGGATACAGTTATATGCAAATTTATTATTGGAGTTTATTTGGAAAATATGCGTGGACATCAAAATGATAGCGTATGTTTGGAAATGACCCAGATTTTGCTTTTTGAGCTTATTCATGCATTTATCTGCATAATTAAATATTACCAAGCGATTTAAATGGACCATTATAATCAGGGAATTAAAAAAAAAAACGAATTTTACAAATATATAGTAATTTCGAGGCCAGCAATAGTCAACATGAAAAATTGATTGCACTATTTTTTTTATGGTTGGGACGTAGATTGCATTAACACACAGAGTGTGGGACTACCATGCTCGCAAAAAGACGACTGGACTACCCACTAAGCACCCCGCCTGTCAACCTGAGAACCTAGCCTGGAACCGTTTGACAAATAACTTGGGGCCAGGTCTCGTTTTGTTACGCCGTGAAGTGCTTTCAAGTGGGGGGATCCCTCTTCTAGCAGGAGAGGAGAGGGGTAGAGGAATTGGTAGACAAGCGCTTACCCAGTCCCAACGCCCCCCGCTACTGTAAGTCCTTTTTATCTTTTAGGACTGCCGAGCATTATGTGCCAAACTATATTATCCACAGTGAGCTCTCCCGTCTCCTTCTAGAGGTCCCTTCGCAGCCTAATCCATTTTTTGCACGCTTAAATGTGGTGCAGGCGTTTTCTTCCACTCCTTGGCAAACCTGACTGTTGGGAAACTGTGACTTACCAATCTTGTGCAAGTAAGACTGAAAACACCCAGATGGAAATTATTGAAACGGTGAACGATTCAAAAATAATTGAAACTACCGCAATTCTTTTTATAACAAAATCCAGGGAAATTTTAATGATTACTATTTATCAATAAATTTGCATAACTAGTGGAAATTCAGCTTAATGAAAGTATTAGGAATACTTCATATTTTGTCGTATATGCATCCTAGATTTTTGAAATTGTCACACTAATTTCTGAATTTTTCCTGCATTCATCTATGATACAACTTTTTAACCTTAACATGATAATTTGCAAAACGAAGCTAAACTTTCCACTGGTCACTCCCGGAGTGCCTCACTGCTGATTTTTTTTTAAGGAATTGTCTTTACGTATATGCTGGTCTGTACGGAAAGCCTGAGGCAGGTTGGAAATATAACATAATACATCAAATCGAAGGATTTATTAATCCCCTAAGGTGACGAGAGTTGTCTTCTTCTTCTTTTTGAAACTACCTCAAAATAATATAACAAAATTTGTAGCTGTGAGCGAAACCCACTAGATTTAACAATCGTTCTATCCTACAGATGTGTGCATTTAGGCTTGTCTCAGGACTACGTTCATAAAGTCAGAGTCAAAGTCTTAAGCGCTTTATTGAATACTAACCGTCATAAATTTTAAAAGAATATAAAGCGAATTCCCAACAATAACAATACAAAAACTTAATGGCCCAAATGGCTCTCTAAATTTATACGTTATCAGTTAAATAAATACTATCAAAAAGACTATAGCAAATTCAAATTAATGCATATTATTACATATATAATGATTTGATTGGAAAAAGGAGAAAACATCAACCAACACTATCCTAAAATTATTTATAGTTTTTGCACAACAGTGAACTTTCATCCTAGACCTAATATGTTATTACCTAATTTTAATAAAAATTCAATCAAAAAAAACTTTATCTTATACTAAAAAATTATGTTACAATATTTCTAGATTACGTGTTTTGCCTTATCTCTAAACCCAATAAAAGAAACATAACATATACCGAGCCTATCCCTAATTTTTAACACAAATAAACAACTTAGGCTTTCTGTAAAAACCAGTACATGCACGAAGACATCTCCTTTCGAAAACTCTTAATTTTTCCATAGTACTAGCACTCTGGTTGTACCAGATCTGACATCCATATGTCAAAACTGGTCTAACCAGGGTCTTGTAACAGAAAATTTTGACCTCTTGATCAATGTATTTGGAATCAAAGAGTCTTAGAAGGGCCATGAATACTTTTAGTGCCTTACTGAGCATGATTTTGACATGTTAAGTATAGTACAGATACTGATCGAGATGAGCACTGAGATATCGAGCACAAGATTTATGTGGAACCCGTTCTGAACTACCCTCGCCAGCCATGATGTGGAAATCTTTCCAATCACGTTTCAGGTCTTGACTGACTCCCTACAGCGATGTCCGAAAAAAAATTGTTCCGCACTTCTGCGCATTGATTTTCATTCACCAATTGTCAGTGTACAGCTACACATCAATAAACATTTTTTTGGAGATTGCTCTGAACTATTGTAGCTTTACGGTCTACCATATAGATGATCAGATCATCAACAAACACTACCAATGATTGCGATGGCGAGACTTTCAAATCAAAGCGTTTCAATGGCTTGCGAATGAAGATTGAGAAGCGCAGAGGCGCAGTAACTGTTCCCTGCTGTAGACCATTCAAGGCCTTGAAATCGCGCATTGTTGTCAGATTTCCATCAGTTACAAGAAACAATTTCCCGTATAACATATTACACATCATAGCGACAAGGTTTCTGGGGAACTTGTCCTGAAGGAGTTTAAAAACTAGCCCATCTAACTACACCGTATCGAAGGCGTTCTCCATATCAATGAGACATGCTCCAACTCATTCTCTGTTGTTTAATTTGCAGCAGATGTCTGAGGTTACTTTCGTTATTGCATGTGTGGTTAAATGCCTGGCACGAAAACTAAATTGGCAATCCAGCTTCAACTCATTTTCTTCAATGTGGACGTTTGATGCTGTATTGAGTATCACTTCAAACACCTTGCTGATGTTAGGCAGCAAGCTGATTGGGCGATAGCTTTTAGGGCATGAAGATTCTTTTTCTTTCTTCAGGATCGGAAATATCTTAGCCTTTTTTCACTCATTTGGGAAATATGAATTGCTCAACATGTTGTTGTACAATATGCAATAATTCCTAATAGCAACCTCAGGCAAATGTCGGAAAACCACATTTGGAATACCATCAGTACCACAAGATTTCTTGTTGTCCATCCTGCGAAATATGAAACACAAGTCTTCATAGCTGACAAAATAATTGATAAGATTCAAGCTCGGTATGAGGTCAGATGTTAATGTTTCATTGTAATGAAGAATTGATTCGCCATTCAGGCTTGATTTGAATTCGAAAACCTTTGCATCAACAACTTCTGAAAATATTTCATTCCCTGTCTCAGGGTCTGGTAGATGAACGAATTCAAAATGTGTTCCAATCAGGGCAAGTTTATGCAATCCCTCACATATAATCCTGTTTCTATTTCTATCCGGAGTCGTACTATCAATTTCGATACCAGCCCTATCGAGAAGATTTATCTCATCAATAGTGACTTCAAGGTTCGATACCTTCACTCGAGACCTCTTGCGGAATATGCTATTCACTTTCGCGAACACGCCATCTGGGTCCTGTGGGCTAATACCCCTCAATTTGTCCGCCCATTGATTGCTGACCTCACTCCTGAAGTGTGAACGGATTCAGTTCCGGACATTCTTCAGGTGTAATTTCAACAAAGACAACGAGGGATGGTTTTATTCCAAAAATCGTCGATAAATATTTTTGACGCGTGTGAGAAGAAGGCTATTCAATCTTTTCAACCTTGCCATGGTTGGTAATTCATATCCTTCCATATTGTTTCGATGTTTAATCTTGGGAACTACTTTCTCAATCGTTTCCAACGTCAGCTTCTCTAGGTTTGACAAATAGAGATCTATTTCATCTTTAGTTAGATTCCTGTCATTAGGAACCATTGAGCAAGAGTTGCCACCATCAGAAAGGGGACATTGCTTCTGGTACTCGCGATTAAACTTCTTTTGAAACTTTCCCCAGTCTGTTTTTTTGAAATTCAACCGATGATTTTCATGTTGAACTGGAATGAGGAAGAAATCATCCCTGTGATGATTGATTTCCATAACGACTGCGTTATGGTCGCTATCATAAGGAAGCACCTGCAGTTTCCGTCGAGGACTATTAAAGCTGAATTCAAGTCTTGCGTCAGCAATGCAGAGGTCCAAATATGAACTTGTCCTAGGGTATGTTGGGAACTCCGACCCATATAGATTGCACCTGTATTCAATTTGGTTCTCTGTTATCCAGGATTTCAGGAATACACCTCTTGGCTTATTGTTGGCGTTCAGCCATAATGTATGCTTCGCGTTCAGGTTACCAGCAAGAATAAGATTATTATGAAGCCTGTTCGATTCGAGTATTTCAAACAAGGAATTGAGCTCCTCCTTGAGCTTGAGAACAGTTCCACCAGTTGAATAGGCAGAGATAACGAAGAGGTTATCCCCGCCTGGCAGTGAAATTTTGATAACAGACACTTCAAGGGATTTAAAGCTTTTGAATTCGATTTTTTCAATAGTTTGGAAACAAAAGGGCCTTCTAACCGATATCTCGGTGCCATCTCCCCTATCACCTATTACCCTATCGTTTCTTACGAATTCAAAATCTTTGAGTGTCATGGAGTGCCATGAATTGAGGTGGGTTTCAGTGAGAAGCATGATGTCAGGCTTTTGCTTAAGAATGAATTCAAGGAAGTAATCACGCCGATGTTTATTGACAATGGAGTTGACGTTAATCGAGATGAGATGAATCCTATCCATGAGAATGTGACTGGATGACAGACTACGTTGAAGCATGTTGGCCTAAACGTTGAAAAGTGAAATTGATTTTTTGATCTTGTTTATTGATTCTATCTGAAAGAGATTCAAGCTGTGGGTAAATTTTGAAAAGCAGCTCATTATTGCCACTTACATGATTTAATTTACTTACATTGTTGTCTGCTGGTCCCCTGGCAGCAAGTGCAAATGATACTTCGTGTTTGACGAAGTTGGGAGATAACAAGTTGTGACGTACTTGAGTTTGTTTCGGGGAAAATTTAACTCTTGCATCTTGATGCCGAAGGCATCTTCGATATGATGCTGTATGACCAAAAATACCGCAATTAACACAGTATAATTTTTCATTTGGCTCCATCTGAGCCATTTGCATTCACCGGGGGCGTGAATATCTTTGCATTTAACACAGCGATAGTACATGGCACAATTGGCAGCCGAATGACTGAATCTTTGGCACCTGTAACACTGGTTGACCTCAATTTTTCGGGGGCGTTCCCACCTCACAACTCTAAAGTTTGAGTAGCTTACCTGTTGGAGGGCACTCGGACTGCTATCGTTAGAAATTTGGACCAAATAAAATGGTCATATTTTGGCTTCAACAGTTGATCTCCTTGTAGCAAAATTTTTTACACGGATGAACTTAACAGCTGGTGCTGCTTCCTGCAACATTTCAAGGAGATCAACTGTATTCTCCCCGCAGTCCAAGTCCTTCAACAGGAAGGTCTGATTTTTTTCTGCCTTTGGCGTATATGTTTAGTGGGGAGCTTTCACACTATTAAGAGTATCTTTCCCCAGTTTGAAATCAGCCAATGTTTTTGTTTTAATTGTGAGTTTATCAGTGGTCGCTCTCTTAACTTTAAAACTATCGATTTTATGTTCGGTTACCAATAACCGAACCATATCTCCTCCACGCTGCCCAAAAACGTTAATTGGAGGCACTTTCTCATATATCTTATTATTTTTATTAGGAGAACCAGCAGGCACACCGGTTGGCTTCTTCTCATTCTCCTTATTTTTTGATTTTAAATATTCAATGATATTATTACTGCAATCATTAATATTACCTATGCTACCTTGGCACTCCATCTCGATGTCCATTTCGTCATTCATCGCAGACAGCACCGCATAGTAATTGGCGCTGTCGTTTGCTCCTCCTGCGCTTAGTATGTTTTCAGCATCATGGATTGATGTCTTGCTCGTATCTTGTAATTTTGCTTTATGTGTTTGAGTCCTTTGCGTTGCTACTGTTTTTTTGTTGGTCTTGTTTGTTCTCGCTTCCTTTTTCTCATTCTTCGTATTTGTTATCGCTTCTTCCTTGCCGGACGTATTCTGTGGCTTCATCACTTTTGTTTTGCTCGCATTTGTTAATGTCCGGACCATCTCCCCCAAATTTTTGTATTTGGAGCTTCGTCTCATCGTTTTGTTTAGTAACCTTTGCGTTTTCTCTGGTTACTCTTTCGTACTCTTCACTTGAAAGTGTAATACGCTTGCCATGCCCAAAACTGTGTTGATCGTTTTTCGGCTTCGTGATTTTATCATTCGTTGTATTAGAAATGCCTGGCCCTAGGCGCTCCAACGGTGGGAAGCCGTCGGGACCTCCATCCCCCCGGTGAAAAAAAATTTTCCTCTTTTTTGAAACTTTCTCGCAGGTAAAATCCAGATACTCGATAAATTGTTCGAAAAGTTCGACGCTGTAATAAGTTTTTTTTTCTAAATTTACTTTCTAATTGACGTTTTTGAAAAATTATTTTAATTTATAAAAATTCTTGACAGGAGCGAATTAAGATGACCACGTTCATTCTTCCAACTATATGCACGTATTTGGATGTAAATTGGTATGTTTTAAATTTGATAGTGTTTCAGTTATGCTCACTCATAATAAATATAAAGGGTTTTCCAACAATAGGTGTTATTTTGAGTAGCCCGCTATTTCGGTAGATGTCACTTTTGAAGCTGTCATTTTCTGACATTTGGCAAGTAGAAACTACAGCATTGATAAAAATGGAACGACACATGCTTCAACAACGCATTTAAATTATTAAAATTCACTATAAAAACCGTGAAAATTTGGCAGAGACGGTTCGTAAAACTCAAACATTTTTGTGTTGTCGTGAAACTCCTTGTTGGACCGCAATACAGAAATTGATGGAAAAATTCCAGTTGTTCAGGAACAGCCGAGAATATTGCTGCTGTAGCCGAAAGTGTTGAAGAAAACTCAGGTTTGTCCATTCCTCGTCGTTCTTTGGAATTAGGCATTCCACAAACGTCATTACACCGTATTTCGCATAAAGATTTGAGTCTCAAGGCTTATAAAGTGCAGTTAACACAAGAAATCAAGCCGGTCGATCATCAACAACGTCGTGTCTTTGTTGATTGGGCCGTGCATGAAAATGATCCGGAATTCCATTGAAAAATCGTCTTGAGTGATGAGGCCCATTTCATCTCGGTGGATTCGTCAACAAGCAGAATTGTCGCATCTGGGGCTCAGAAAACTCAAGAATTATTGTTGAAAAGCCTCTGTATCCTCAGCGTGTGACTGTTTGGTGCGGTTTATGGTCCGGCGGAGTAATTGCACCTAACTTTTACGTAAATGAGGCTGGAGCAACAGCTACGATGAATGGATTGCGCTATCGAGAGATGATTAATGAGTTTTTATGGCCGGAATTGGATGGTTTTGATCTGGAAAACGTTTACTTTCAACAAGATGGCGCTATGTACCACACAAGCAATAAAACAATTGATCAATTACGGAAAAAGTTTCCGGACCGTGTTATCTCCCGAAGAGGTGATCACAATTGGCAACGGAGATCTTGTGATTTAACACCTTGTGACTTTTTCCTTTGAGCCCACGTGAAATAAAAGGTCTACCCCAACAGCTTAGCATCAATTCAAGACCTTAAAGGTAGAATTCGTGAGGCTATCGAAGACATAGGGCAACCACTTTGCGATTTGGTTATAGAAAATTTCATGAAAAAGATATGGCCCTGTATTTAAATTTAGAATGTCTAGTGAGCCCTTGGGTTTTTGACTGGTGTTTACATTTTGGAACTTGCTTTATGTTGTATGAACTTTGCAAGGATTTAAATCTATTCTATGGTCTTCAGAGTGTATATCTCCACTCAGAAGGTAAACATTGCATTTCACTTAAATTTAGCTATTTTGTTTCCTGTAATAACAATTCATTTGCTTTGCTTTTTCTGTTATCGTTTAAAACAAGTTTTTTGATGGAGACATATGCAATGTTGCGAGTTTGTCCTGGGTCAGTTGAGTGAATTTTTTTCCATCCTTTGCCTCGGCATTTATTACCCCGTCTTATAATTGATTCAAGAATCAGTCACTTTTATCAAGAAAGGCCTAAAATGACTGATATTAGAATCTGATTGCTGTCTGTTGTAAAAATATACTATAAGTAAATATTTCTATTGAGTTTTAACCAGCGTCCTGCATATTTTAAAAGTGCTTGGTATATTATGATGAAACTTTTCTTAGTGATGTGAAAGCACACGTTCAGTTTTAAAGTTCCTCTTTAACTTTTGCCTTTCTTTTACTTACAGTTCAACCTGAGAACTATCCTATTGATATAACACTTAATACATTCATTCGTGACTACGCAAAACTATTTGGTACTAAATTTTACTGTTTGGAAGGAGGATGTGGTGTTTGTACAGTCACAGTTCGAAGTTATCATCCAGTAACACATCAATATTACAGTCGTGCAGTGAATTCGGTAAGTCACAATACATACTATGCCTAAATAACCGCAGCGGTTGGAAAATCTGAAAAAAACTCTAATGTTACTAATACCAATTTAAAATTATGTATTACTCATATCCCAAAACCAAAATTTAACAATCTTAGTTCGCAAGAGTGGTAGAAATTTTTTTTTAGAATGTAGAAAATCCCAGAAAGCTGTAGTATTTAGTTCAATAGGGTGTCCCTATTGCGCACTAACTACGTATTTCTGTTATACATTTGAAATTTAAAAATATCAAATGTATCTTACTTACAAAGATTTTTTTTCTTTGAAAATGACAGGTCATAATAGGCTTATATTTGGTTACTCATTACACTTATGTAAGAGTATATTCAATATTTTATTGGAAAACAAATGCCATTTGAAATCATATTATAAGTATCAAAATTGAGTGGAGTGGCTCGATATTGGTTGTTTCTCCTATGGTCATACGGATCTGCCAGGCTGAAATTAATTGGAAGCACTAAATATTGAATCGAAAAGTGTTTTAAACTGCCAAGGTGATGTGAGCTGACACCTTCATTTTGAAGCTTGTTTGAAATCATATCACGAAGGCTGCTACTGTGAGTGAAAATTCCTGAATTTTGCAGCCGTTCCACCCTACAGATGGGTATATTGAGAGTTGTCTCACCGCTGGCTTCATTCCTCCTGAAGTATTCATGTATAGTATTTGGACATGAATCGGTATATTTTGATTTTGATTGTACCCCGGTTATAAATTATGTATAGAAGCGCACCAACAATGAGAAGAAAGATTATTGCGGAATCAATGGTTTCAACAGAGACACTTAATCGCGAGGTATGTTGATGCTGGTCCAGCTGAGATGGAGCAGCCATGGTTTGGTGGCTAAATGGCATTTACTATATTATTGAATAGTATGGAGCCCTTTTGTCACTATATGGTGTTCGTTGTCAGACATCGGGCAATACTAATCAGATTGAAACAAACTGACATGCGCTTGAAAGGTGACATTCCAGTCTAAAATTTTCATACGGACAATTCCGTCATTCGTGTCAAAAGTTGTATTCATTTTAAAATGAGTGAAATTTCTGAAAAAACTCGTTATATTTTACAATATCACTACGATCAAGGTGAGAGTGCATCGCAAGCTCGTGAAAAAATTTTTGCTGTCTACGGTCAAGATACTTTATCAAAAGCCAAAGCCAAGAGATAGTTCGCTCACTTTCATTCTGGAAATTTTGATGTAAAAGATGCACTTCGCTCAGGGCGACCAATCACTTAAAAAGTCGATGAAAGTTTACGAAAAATTGAAGAAGACCGAGACATAAGCAGCCATGAAATTGCTAAAGAACTGAATATCTATCACCAAACAGTTTGAACCATTTGCATGAGGCTGGATGAAATGAAGCTCGACGTTTGGGTGCCGCATGAATTAACACAAAAAAATTTGATCGATCGAATTCCCATTTGCAAAATGCTAATAAAACGCAACAAAATCGAGCCATTTTCGAAGCAAATCATTACGGGCGATATAAAATGGGTAAGATACGAGAATGTAGTTTGAAGAATATCATGGTCGAAAAAGGTGAATCATCACAAACGACTTCAAAGCCAGGATTGACACCAAACAAGGTTATGTTGGGTGTATGGTGGAATTGGAAGGTAATTGTTTATCATGAGGTGCTAAAACCTGGCCATATACTCAATTTGGCTCTGTACTATCAGCAATTAACCAGATTGCCACAAACAATATAAAAAAACCGCCCAGAATTGACCAATAGAAGGGGCGTTGTCTTCCATCATGACAATGCCAGAATACACACATCTTTGATGACCCGGCAAAAATTGACAGAGCTTGGCTGGGAAGTTTTGATGCATCCACCGTATAGTCCAGACATTGCACCATCAGACTACCATTTGTTTTAGTCTCTGCAAAACTTCCTTAATGAAAAGAAATTCAATTCAAAAAGTGTCTGTGAATATCACTTGGCCAAGTTTTTCACCGATAACCCACAGAACTACTTCCAAATTTTGAGTCCGGGAACACAGAAGCTTTAGGAGGCAGAAAGGCTTGTGAAATACTTTACCTCTGCATTGAAATGATTCACTATGATTTGTAATGGTTCAAAACTACATTTGCCGATAGTTCCTGCCTGAGCTTCAAAATTATACAAGGCAACTGATTCCATTGCAAACACTTTTGGGAGCCTATTAATGAGCTCCCCAGTTTTTTTGGAAGGCAACTAGCAACCAACACCCCAGTTGTTTTCCCCATTGTTGCCCTCATCTCGGCTAGTCTTCAAGCCATTTCTCACACTAGGTTATTCAAGAAAAGAGTTAAATTCTTGAACTTAACGATAACGTCTTTAATCTAGATGATAAAGGCTCTAGAAATCTGTTTTTAAGTTCATATGTCCATCTCAGTTTTTTTGACATTAAGAGAAATCCATAGTAGATGATGGATTTGAGTTGCGCTTGTTTAATGACATGTCAGATAACTAAAGCCACTACCTCGTCTGGATCTTCAATCAAACGCAAGTCAATTGGAGGAACTTTAACCTAAAAATTTCATCATAAGATGCATTGCATAGTTTTTGAACAATGATTGAACCTTTCATAGTACCTGACGCCGTCCCTTATGTTTGTTGCCCTCAAAAATGAGCTTCCAATTCCTGAAGTGATCTCTCAGTATCCAGATTAGGTATTTCGGTACTATGAAAGATTCTTGTAGAGCACTGAAAATATTTATCAGTCTAGCAAAATTCATGAATTTCCTCACATCAAGCACCACGACTAGCACTATACCCATTCAGTGGTGGTTGTGTGCATCTGTTCACTCGAAAATATTCAACGTTTGTATTTTGTGTTATAAGGGGATCTTCTTAGTGGCATATATCGCTCCAGCGAATTTATCCTTAATGAATTTTTCTAGCTTTTTGCCAGCAGTATTTAGCACTCATAAGTCGCGAAATGTGAACGACGGTTTTCGCTTGCCACACCAAGTCATATTTCCAGCAATGTGGGAATAGAATAGATTTTCCTTCGAACAGGCACTTAGTACCCCGAGAAGAATGACAGGACAGAAGTGGTAGGTCAATTGCAGCACGTCAGCTGTGATATCATTTTGTCCTGTGGCTGTTCACTTCTTCATCATCTGTGGCCGTTCATCCATTTTTTTTAACACTAAAGAGCGTGCAGTCGGTCAAACTCTCCTAAGATAAATTAGCAAATCAAGTACACTACACTGGAATTGACGCTTTAGGCTGGCGGATGTGATGGTTTGGACCTAGTTGCTTTGCACAGTAGCGCCGAGATGAAACTCGTGTGTGAACGGCTCCAATTCAACTATCATACCGTCTCCGTCCCGGTAAAACCTTGGAGTACGTCCGAAGTTTGCACCATTGGGTTGGTGGTTTAGGTTCGATTGAGATGGACTCCCGACAAGCGCTGGTCTGGCTCTGAGCACTTGTCCCCATAAGGGCTTGTGCCAACCCCCGCATGGCCTCCCTGCTCTGCAAAGATAACCATGGGACCAAAAAGGCGACTACACACATGAACGGAGATTGCGGCTCCGAGGGGGGACCCAACAAAACTGGAGCAAACAAAATCAAAAGACAAAAAAAAGAAACAAAAACAATTACGACGACGCAACCAGCGGTTACAGACATGATGTTAACAGTACATCGAAAGCGGTACTAACCACGACACATCGAAGAATAACACAATGACAGTTAAGGCAGCCGGAAAACGGAGAATCGCAGACAGTCTGGTTCAGACTGAGATTCCTGCGGCGTTCGGGCGCAATGATGCGAACGCCAGAGCGTCCTATTAAGGAAAAGTGGGAAACTCTACAGGACGCTTCAGAGGTTCGAGCCTCGGAAGAAGATAATATAAAGAGCACCAAATATTCGATTGTCACTGCTGCGATCGTTACCGTAGCGACCGATGCAAGGGTCGCAAATTCCGACATTGCAACGAAAAATCCAGAAGCCAACGAGGAGATTACGGCACGAAAAGCAACGAGTGACCAGACACCAACGTCGAAAATGTGGCGGAAGTACTGCATTCGGAAACGGAACGTGACAAACTCTCCCGAGGATGGTTGGAAGGTAGAGTTGCAGCCCAGCGATACGAAGAAGAAAGGCTTCTGCGTAAAGTGGAAGATGTTCTGAAAAGAATACAATCTGCATGTGACTCCCCAAAAATCAGCGAAACAGCAAAAGTGGGGCTTCTTGAACTAGAGGAGCCCCTAGGTCGTATAGAGCACTATGAGAGGAGCTGGTTAAGGGCCAGGGACGAAAAGAAGGCTAAAGAGGCTCTTCTGGTGAAATCTAAAGGCAACATGCAGATAGCTCCACCATTAAAAGTCAATAAAACAATGGCGTCTAGCCCAATCGAAGGAGATCTGTATAAAAGAAGGAAGGAAGAGGCACTTGATGGGCGTGGAGCACCAGACTACGGGTTCCAGACAGTGCTTACAAAAGGAGCGAAGAAAGCCACGAAGAAATTCCTTCAAAACAAGCCAGAAAGTAAAGTTCACACGGACGCCCAATTAGAAAAAGGACCTGATGCAAAACAGGAGAGGCAAAAGCCCCGACAAAGACCCCGGCAGCAGGCACTGCTCGTAAAGCCCCAAGATGGCCGATCCTACGCGGAGGTACCGCGGGACATCAGGGGAACCGTAAGGCCCGAAGACACCAATACTACCATTAAATCAGTACGACCAACGCGGTCGGGCCACATACTGGTCGAATTCGGAGCAGAGGCCGGTAGTAAAGATGCATTCTGTGATGCAGTAAAGAAAGTCCTCGGCAAAAGCGCAACTATAGCCCCGCTCGAGCCAATGGCAACGATTGAAATACGAGACATTGACCGCGTGTAGGATCTGGCCGAGGTAGAAGAGGCCATGAAAAAGGAGTTCCCTAGCGTGGGAAGGATCAAAGCGAGACTAACACCAGAAAACAACAGGGGATTTGACCGACTTGACCAAAAAGGACGCCGAGCAATTCCTGAACAAGGGCAAAGTATGAATTGGGTTGGTTGTCTGTAGGATACGGCGAAGAACAACGCCTCTTCAATGTTTCAAATGCCTTGGTTATGGTCACGCCACACAAGTATGCAAAGGACCCAATAGGAGTTCCCTATGTTCCAAGTGCGGTGAAATGGGACATGAAAGAAAAGATTGTACGAAGGAGGCACACTGTCTACTTTGCAAGGATGCTGATCCAAAACTTGATTTTGGACACGTCTTGGGATCAGGAAAATGCCGGGCGTTCCAGGAAGCTCTAGCCAAGGCAAAATCAGAGCTTCGATGACCCGCATCCTGCAGCTAAACCTACACCGCAGTTCAACTGGACAAAATCTGCTTGAGCAGTTTGCGAGGGACATGAAAGCCGACTTTTTGCTGCTGAGTGAGCAATACCATAATAAAAGTCCTGCATTATGGTATTCTGATAAAACTGCAACTGTCACCATCTGGGTTCGGAACAGTGACTTTCAAGCGGAGGGTTGCGGACGGGAGGATGGTTTTGTGTGGGTTCGGTGCGCAGGGACCACCTTCTTTAGTGTGCAGCTAACGCCGAACAAATCGATATCATCTTTCCAAGCCAAGCTTAATGCTTTGGAGGGCGCTGTTTCGAACGCAGAGGGTAAAGTGCTCGTTGGGGGCGACTTCAATGCTAAAGCAATCGAATGGGGCATGCCTCAGACGGATCCGTGGGGAAAATGAATCCTGGAAATACCGGCCAGGATGGCCCTCGTCGTACTGAACTCCGGAAATACGCCGACTTTCCGCCATATTGGCTGTGAGGGAAATATACCGGACGTGACATTCGCCTCGGAGTCCTTAGTACGGAGGATACACAACTAGAAAGTATTAGAGGACTACTCAGCTAGTGATTATCAGTGCATTCTGTTTGAGATCAGTGATGCTGTCTCCCGACATCCGTGCTCTCAGCTTTCTACAACTGGATGGAACATCGGAAGGATGGACGTCGAGAGGCTCGTCGAGGTGCTCACAGCAGTTGAGCCGCTGCAGGGAGCTTCGGAGGGGACGGAAGAACTGGCAACTCAAGACGTGGTGAGTTCTACTATGAGGATCATTACGACTGCTTGCTGCGCTTCTATGCCCCGTCAAAGACCCCGGCACGGCAAGCCTCCAGTGTACTGGTAGTCAACTGAAATCGCTGAAAAGCGAAGGGAGTGTCACAAACTTCGACGTGATGCTCAACGGGCGCGGAACGGTGACGAGGCATGCAACTGAGTGGCAGCATATAAGTCGGCCAGAAAATGCCTTCGCAAACTGATCAACAGTAGCAAGGCTCGCTGCTGGCAAGACCTAGGGGACAATGTAAACAAGGATCCGTGGGGTCTTGGCTACAAGCTGGTCATGCGGAAGCTTGGTGCCTTACGGAAGCCTTGTATACATGACGCGGAAAAGATGGACACGATCGTGCGGGGACTCATCACCGCCCATCCCGTCCATATTGAAGCTGTCCATGGTGAAACAGCAGTCGAGTGCCCACTCTTCACACAGCTGGAACTGGAGGAGGCAGACCTCTCATTGAAAACGAGGAAGGTCCAGATGGTGTTCCGGCTGTGCTGTTGCGGCTCGTCTATCACCATTGTCCTGACTTGCCGCTCAGCACATTCAACACTTGCCTACGGGACGGAGTTTTCACAGTACGATGGAAGGTGGCGAGGCTCGTGCTGATCTGCAAAGGAAAGGGAAATCCCGAATTGCCGTCTGCATACCACCCGTTATGCATGCTAGACACGGCTGGGAAAGTGCTAGAGAAACTCATCAAAGGGAGACTCACTGACGCGATTCATGCTGCTGGGGACCTATCTACTAGGCAGTA
This sequence comes from Odontomyia ornata, assembly GCA_963969285.1. Taxonomy (NCBI): domain Eukaryota; kingdom Metazoa; phylum Arthropoda; class Insecta; order Diptera; family Stratiomyidae; genus Odontomyia; species Odontomyia ornata. The sequence goes on along the minus strand of OZ017738.1, from coordinate 336,676,224 downwards.
CGGCTTCAGAGCAGGACGTTCTACCGTTGATGCGATTGCAGAGGTGGTGAACGCGGTCCAAAGGGCAGAGCCGTATAGTCGCACCAAGCGACGGATCGTCCTGTTGGTGACACTCGACGTCAGGAATGCCTTCAATTCCGGTAGATGGGTGGATATTCTGGATACGCTGGAAAACTCTTTCCGAGTTCCAGAATATCTAATGCGGCTTTTGAAGAACTACCTTAAGGATCGAAGCCTGCTCTACGACACGACACAGGGCCAACGAAGGAGGGAAATTACATCGGGTGTCGCCTAGGGATCTATCCTTGGTTCGGACCTGTGGAACGTGTCTTACGACGGGCTGCTGAGACTTGAGATGCCAGATGAGTCGCGCTTGGTCGACTATGCCGATGATGTTGCGGCTCTGGTCACTGAACGTAACGTTGAACAAGCGCAACTTAGGCTAGGTATGCTCCGAGTGAGGGACCGGATGACTGTTCGCATCTTGACAAAAAAGACTTACGAATCGCATCGAAGCCAGCGGTGAAGTACCTGGGGCTACTGGTCGACTTGAAGATGAGTTTCTCTGAGCAAATCAGGACAACGGCTGAGAAGGCTTCTTCGGGAATATTGGCTCTGAGTCGACTTATGGCCAAAGTAGGGGGACCCAGCCCATCAAGAAGACGCCTCTTGATGAGTGCTGTAGCGTCAGTGCTACTGTACGGAGCAGAGGTATGGGGCGACACTCTCAGCAAGCAGGTATACCGAAAACGTTTGGCACAGGTACAGAGAAGAGGAGCACTGGGAATTGCATCTTCGTATCTAACAGTCTCTGACTCGGTGGTGAGAGTTTTTGCAGGCGTGATACCTGTCGCCTTCTTTGCTAGAGAACGCCGCGCTATTTACCTGCGCCGGAACGAGGATGCGAGGGAGATGTTTGTCCGTGAGGAGAGGCAGCGCTCGCTTAACAATTGGCAGCAGTCTTGGGTGAATTGCACGAAGGTAAGGTGGACTGCGCGCCTCATCCCGGATGTGAGACCGTGGCTTAATCGAAAGCATGGTGAAACTGACTTCTTTCTGATCCAGCTTTTGAGCGGGAATGGTTGTTTTTAGTCTTACCTGCACAATACTGGTAAGTCACGGTCCCCCGATTGTCGCTTTTGCCCAGAAGAGGAGGACAATGCTTGACAGGCTGCGAAGGGGGCTCTACAGGGAAATGGAAGAGCTCTCCCCGGATAATATAGTCGCGGTGATGCTCGAATAGGTTGACAAATGGAACGAGGTGGCACATTATGCTCGGGCAGTTCTAAAATATAAAAGGGACTCACAGCAGCCGGGGGCGCTGGGGCTGGGGAATCGCTCTTCTGGCATTTCCTCTTACCCTCTCCCCTCCCGCTAGCAAAGGGACTTCCCAGCTTGAAGGCACCCCACGGCGTCAAACGATACCTGGCCCAAAGTAATGTGTCAAACGGTTCCAGGCTCGGTTCTCAGGTTGACATGGGAGGTTTTTAGTTGGTAATCCAGTCGCACATGGAAGTCCCACACTCTGTGCATAAATAGTATTCACCTCCCTACCACACAACCACAAAAAAATGAAGTACATACCTTGCCAATCTCTTTGTTACTATTCGGTTGTGACTCACTTTGACCTTTTGGCCTTGAACTTTGGGCTTTGAATCGGAGCTTCGTCTTCCTGCGCGGTGTAAAACCGACAGTTAGCGGGCCGTAACTTATCACTCTTGTGCAAGTAAAATAGAAAACATCCATGCCCACTCAAGAGCTGGCTCAGGTAAAAGTCGTCTTATCATATATTTAATTGACCCACAGTCTCTGATCTGCGATCGGGTGCGGATATTATTTTTCCCTCGTGCTGTTTACCCAGGATGGCGACCAATTATTGAGTGATTAATATCTCTCCTCACGAACAACTCCCTGTGTTTTGAAGCAGGTTTAAAATACGGCACTTTCGAGTATGGGAGGCAATAGAGATCTCGCCTGTGATAATTGGCACCATTGAACCAGAGACTTTTAGCTATGAAGGTGCAATCTGCAATGCTCCTCTCCTCTATACCAGTGCCTAGAGTTTATGGTACAGATCCTTCCTAAGAACATTGCCACATATTTCACTCCATGCGGTAGCACCGACTCAAGGAACCTCATCAAAAGTCGCCCCCCTAAATTGGCCATCAGTCAACTCAGAGCCGATACACCTGAAGCAGCTTTACAAGCCGTTGCCCTAATTCGCTCGGAGAAACTTATTTTTGAGTTTATCTGCAACCCCAGGTACTTTATTGATGCTTTAAATTCAACAAATATTTCCCCGATACTAGACAATATCATCTGCATAGCCGATCACGCGTGACTTACTCGGCAACTATAGTATCAGTAGCCTGTCAAAGAAGATGTTCCGCAAGTTTGGAACAAGGATATGTAGATCCTTAAGCAATATCCGGTGTTACTTTCATTGCCAGTATCAGTCACTATGAGTCTCAGGAATTCCGAAGCTAAGGCTCCACAGATCCCTGTTCACATTGTCTACTAAATATTTCCTGCAGCAAACTTCACTACGGTTAATAATTTTGCGAAGGCCGACTTCCATGCCCATTTCAGGTGACGACCAGTAGATTGAAGGCTTCCCATGCTGGGGTCTCCGATGGGGAATCAAAGGGCTAAAAGCCATCTTGAGCTACTAGCTCTCCAGTTTTTTACAAATCTTTCAGCAGTGGTGCTCCTGCCATGTGCACTTTGACGAGCCTCTCGACGCCCATCCTTCCAATATTCCACCAGATTGTAAAAGGTCGAGCTGATTGTCATTGGGTGACAATACCGCCAGTCGCAAGGATAATTTACTGTTGATCACCAGCTGAGTAGCCTTCTTATACTCTCCAATTGTGTACCGTTGGTACTAAGGACTTCAAGGTAAATATCACATTTCTTGTGATTCTTTCACAGCCTGAACGGTAGAAATTCAGTGTATCGTCGATGTTCAGCACGACAAGCCCTATCTTGGCCATCATCTCTAAGACTCATTTTCCCCGCAAATCAATTTGAAGCTTACCTCATTCGATTGGCTGAGTACTAAAGTATCCCCTAACGAGTACGTTGTCTAAAATTTATAAGAGTTTTTTCACACCCTCTTGCAACGCAAATAATTGAGTTTAAAATAAAACAAGTATTCAATCAAATAATTTTTAATTGACACGTAAGATGGTGAAAATTATGTTTTATCCTAAACGAAACGTATGTATTTCGGTCGATCTTGCCGACTATCTTCAGTGCTAGACATGAAACTACTAATGAAACAATTATACATAAGAAGAAACATTTAGTCCGTATATCGAAGGTCCTTGGTTCTAGTCTCGTTGGCGACAGCTTTGCTTCGAGTGATTCTTTGGATGTACTGGTACGTACTGATTTGAAATCAGATCGTATCGCAGCTGGGTGGACGATCGCATGGCCAAAGAGTGGTACCGACCATTTTACCTTCCCGAGAGCCAATACATTCGATCAAGATAATGAGATACTCTAACTATCTCTAAACAACTCGTCGTCGTGCCCAACAATTGAACATCTCACGAACATCACTGATGTAAATTTTAAATAAGGATTTGAATTTACACGCTTAAAAGGTTCAGTTGACTCGAGAGCTGAAGCCTACCTACCATTTCAAGCGTCGGGAATACGCCGATTGGTTGGTTGAACAGACAGAAGGGAATAGTGACTTTACAAAGAAAATCATCTTCAGCGACGAGGCACACTTTCACGTCAATGGATTCGTTAAAAAGCAGAAATGCCGCATTTGGGCAAATGAGAATGAACAAGTGATTGTTGAATAGCCGATGTATCTACAAAGAGTGACAGTTTGGTGCGATTTGTGGGTTGCCGGCGTCATCGGGCCGTACTTCTTCGAAAATGAGTAGTTACCGTGGATGGGCAGTTACCGTGAATGATGTTCGTTATCCGAGATGATAACGAACTTCTTGTGGCCAGGAATTGAGGTTATGGATCTGGACGATATGTACGTCAACAAACCAAGAACTATTCAAGAGCTAAAGGATGAGATAATTCAGCACAATTATGTCTCAGATTCATTGAAAATATGGACCATCGGAAAGAAGTATGCCACCGTAGCCATGGCGAGCATTTGGGCAATATTTTGTTTTATGCATAATTGCTATAGATCCTTCTATTATAATAAGAAATACTAACATAATCCTCTGAAAACTTTTTGTTTTGTTTATATATATATATATATATATATATATATATATATATATATATATATATATATATATATATATACATACATATATATATACATATTTATATATATCTATAGATATAAATACATGTATATATATATATATATATATATATATATATATATATATATATATATATATATATCTATAGATATAAATACATGTATAAATATATATATATATATATATATATACATATATATATATATATATATATATATATATATATATATATATATATATATATATATATATATATATTGTCGCGTGTTATGGTGCGCGGCCTATAATTTTAATGTCCCGGGAAAGTGAAAACGCAATGTCTTTTAATTTAAGTTAAAAGAGTTTATTTAATTACAAAAATGCACAATAATCAGTTGAACACTTTCACACTTTCACTAATAATCACTTTTCTATTACTCGAACAATATCGCTCACCACACACTATCGCAGTTCTTATCGCGGTTGAATGAATGAATTCAGCTCGCCTTTATATAGGGTCTCTAATCATTCAACTCAGTTCTCGTACATTGGTGAATTAGCGGGAACATTCCAGCAGAGAATGAATGGAGCAGTGACTCACTTTCAGATTTTGTTCATGCTTGTTGGGTTCTCGTGGTTTCGAGTAAATTCGTTTTGTTGATGTTCTTCATTGTTGTGAAAACAATTGCGATAGTAGCTCACAGAATTATTTGCACATGTAACAATATATATATATATATATATATATATATATATATATATATATATATATATATATATATATATATATATATATATATATATATATATATATACATATATGTGTGTGTGTGCGTGTGTGTGTGTGTGTAAATGTAATTGTGTGTGTGTGCGAGTATAGATAGGATATAAAGAAGTTTGTGCCTGGAGGTTGGTATTTTGCATCGACTTTCGCCAAATTTTCAAAAAAATAGTCGACCAGTTTTATTATTCATTCAAATTAGTTGGAACCTGCTAATTCTGTTCCGACCAAAGTACACGTATCGCTCCGCTTTGTACCAAAACTGGTAAGAATATTCATTAAAGTGTGTGATAAAGCTGACAATAAAAATCTAGAGTTAAACCGTTTGAAACAAAATGGCAGCCGCTCAAAGGTTGAAAAGGTTGAATAATAAAAAGACACTTCAGCGTCACGTCTGAATATCAAAATGGCAACTAGGCAAAGTTCGAAACTCGAAATTTCTCAAAGCTACATTTTATATAAAATTTTTAATGAAACCTAAAATCAAGGTATGAGATCATGTAACATATTAAGGCGCAGCCCATGGTCAAACTGGTAATTTGGGTTAATTTTACAGCCGTTCACCTCAGGAACGTTACGAATATTTGCAAAAATTGAAGTCAGAATGGACGTTTAGCTATTGAATCAACTCATTATATTTTGCAAAATGTTTGTTGCAAAAGTTATTAAATTCAAACAAAATAGCATGTTTTCGTTAAAAAATGTAGTAAATCTTGAAAACTACTTAAAGTACCGAGTTGATTTAAGCTACGTTTGTTGGATCTAAATTATTCACATTGAATTAACTCATCAAAAATTCAAAAAAGTTTTTTTCAAAAAATTTCCCGGAACAGAAAGTGTAATTTGCACGCACTGGACCAATATTATGCATGCACATTGAGTTCTAGGAAATTTTTTGCAAAAAACTTTTTTAAGTTTTGATGAGCTAATTCAATGTTAATAATTCAGATCTAACAAACGAAGCTTAAATCAACCCGGTACGTTAAGTAGTTTTCGAAATTTACTACATTTTTTAACGAAAACATGCTATTTTGTTTGAATTTAATAACTTTTGCAACAAACATTTTGCAAAATGTAATAAGTTGATTCAATAGCCAAATGTTCATTCTGACTTCTTGCTGAAAAATTTTTGCAAATATTCGTAACGTTCCTGAGGTGAACGGCTGTGAAGTTTACCCAAAATTTGCAGTTTGACTGGGGGCTGCGCCTTAAGTTTATCAGAACTGAATTCGATTCCCATGAACACTGCAGATTTTAGCTGAAATGGTTTTTGCACTGCCGTTAAAAATTTTATTTTAATATACATAAGACAATGTAACTCCACCATAGACGGTCCCAAGCCCGTTTGAGTAAGAAGGAGGGAAGCCCTTGTTTCCCCAACCCGAAGCTACCATGATCCCAAACCCCCCCAATTATATGCTAGTAAATGCACTCGGGGTGCACATTGCGTTTACTGGTTAATGTAACATTAAATGCCGAGAAATGCTAAAAACTATAAATACATCTACCGCTCTGCTACTAAATCCTACTTACACCTGGAGGTTGGGTGACGGGCTAACTCCCTATCCCTGGAAAACCTTTAATTGTTTGGTAACCTGTGCCTGCAGATAGGCATTGGAATGGATTGGACTCAGGGCAAAGACCTCGCAAGCGGAAAAAGGACTATGAGATTGGATCCAAGAATGTCAGATCACTCAATTACCCTGGTGCCGTTAACGACCTGTTAAAATAGGCCAGCCAATATCAATTAAAAATACTGGCAGTCCAGGAAACGAATCAGACTGTAAACGATATTCAAGGCATGAGATCGCACACAATATTCAAAAGTGGGAAGCCTACTGAAAAACGAGGATCCGGTGTGGCCTTCATTGTGGATAAGAAGTCCGAATCGCGGGTTATTGATTTCAAGCCAGTCGATGAATGGTTGTGTGCGATCCGTATAAAAGCGAAATTCTTCAAGTTCTGGCTGAACAATGTCCACGCCCCGACCGAAGAAAAGGACGAAGAAACGAAGGAAACGATCAGCAATCACCTAAAAAGACTGGTCGACTCATTGCCTACAAACGAAACAAAAATAATTCTGGATGACTTCAAGGCTAAGATCGGCAAAGAGCTATCTCATCGGGAAACGACTGGAAGGTATAGTCTTCACAATGAAACAAATGACAACGGCCAGCGCCTGATTGACTTTGCATGTAGCGGGAATCTAGTCATACTTTTGACTTGCTTCCCATATCGATGTATTCATAAAATTACCAGGGTATCACCGGATGGCAACACACAAAACCAGATTGATCATGTTCTGATCCAACAACGTTGGACCTCGAGCATACTTGACGTCCGTACATTTCAAGGAGCCAATTGTAACTCAGATCATTACTTGATTAAATTAACCTATCAATGTCGTATGTCAAAGGCATATTCGGCGAAGACCAGCCCGCTACAAAAATTTCACATCAAAAGAGTCCTAACGGCGTCTGTGGCCAAAACTTTCACGGAGACCCTCGACAACCAGCTGGCTCCCATCTTATCAGACGCATCATTAAAGATAAGCAACGAGCTCTGGATGGAAGTGAAAGTGGCTATTAGATACATGGCATAACAGACGATCGGCCATCAAACCCGGTGCAAGAGGAATGATTGGTTCGATGATGAGTGCTAGAATGCGTTCAACAAAAAGAATCAGGCGTACAAAGAATAAGTGGGTAGGAAAAAAAGGACGAAAAGAGAACATGATGAAAATCTCAGAAGAGAAGTGAATAAGATAATTGAGATTAAGAAAAAAAAAATACTATGACAACTAATTCAGAAGTATAGATGTAAGTTTAGCGAGCAACAACCCAAGACAAGCATACAAAGTAGCAAATAGCCTGAAACGTGGTTATCACCCCAAAACCACGCTCTGTCGTGATGACATCGGCAATATCATCGCTGGTGAAACCAAGATTAGGGAAAGATGGGCATCATATTTCAAGAACCTCCTTAATCCTCCACACAGCTCCAGAATATCGGAATCCTGTCAAGGTCTAGAAAGAGCTTTCATTGGAACCAACAACTTTGGATGAAGTTTGTTCAATCATCAAAGCCCAAAAGAATAATAAAGCGCCAGACATTGATGAGATTCCTGTGGAGCTCATTAAATATGGTGGCAGTAGTGTTCATCAAGCTTTTTGCAAAGACATCCAGTACATTTGGGAATAAGAACATATGCGGAAAGAGTGGAGCCAATCAATTATATTCCCTATCCACAAAAAGGCTGGCAAGCTACAGTGCGAAAATTATATAGGCATATCACTATTTTGTAAGACGTATAAAATATTTGCTAAAATTTTAGAAAATAAAATCGGGTCATACGCCAACAGTATTATTGGAGAGTATGAAGATGGTTTTAGGGCAGGTAGATCGATTCACAGTCAAGCAGGTACTTGAAAAATGCTGGGAGTTCAATATAGACGTGCACTAAATTTTCGTTGACTTCAAGCAAGCATACGACAGTATTGATCGTAACGTACTGTACCAGATAATGCTTTGCTTTGGCATCCCAGCTTAATTAGTCAGTCTGACCAAAATGGCAATGACGTCGATGACCTCTCAAGTCCGCATCAATAATCAACTCACCGATGCCTTTGGTACAAATATCGGACTAAAGCAGGGAGCCCCATCGCTATTCAGTTTGGCTCTGGAGTACGTCATAAGGAAGCTACCTGTCGATACGCGAGGTACATTACTATACAAGTCGAGCCAAGTAGTAGCCTATGCGGATGAGATCAACATTCTGTCGCGGTCTTTAACAACTGCCAAAGAACTCTTCCTGAAACTCGACAGGGAAGCATAACTAGTAGGGCTACAAATCAACGAAAATAAATCAAAACTCATGACGCAGTCGAAATAACGACAACGGGCAATGAAAAAGACCAAATACGCCGAAGAATACAGCTCGCAAATAAAATATTTTTTCGGTATTGACAATCTTGAGGACCAGCTGCATACACAGGAGAACAAAGCTCCAAGTATAGAAATCTGTAATTGACTTGTGTTATGCTATGGGTATGAAACATGGAACCTAACCCGAGCATCCGCAAACGTATTGAACGCCTTTTAGCGACGGGTCCTGAGGCGAATAATTGGAGCGAAGCTAGACGGGGACCAATGGAGAATTCGATGCAACCATGAGCTGTATGAAATTTTTGACAAACCGGAGGTCTCAACGATTGTTAGACTGCGAAAGCTGCAATGGGCTGGACACATGAATCGTATGGACGAACAACGAATACCCAAGAAGGTATTCGTTGGGAGAACTGAAGGCCGGAGGCCATTGGGGAAACCGAGGAAACACTGGTCTGACTCGGTCGATGAAGACAGTTCATCGCTGCTCGAATTTCGGAATTGGAAGGCGCGGTCAATGGACTGAGATAGTTGGAGGCGCTGTTTGCAGGAAGCGAAGGCTCAAGAGGGGCTGTAGTGCTGAAAAGAAGAAGAAGAGAATGTATTCAAGAAACAGTGTTTTGAAAGGATGAAATGAAAAAAAATTCCACTAAAAAGGGTGAAATAAACAACATTAAGAAAAAAAGAACTTACTTTGAAATGCCCTAAGAAGGATGAGATAAATTTGATGGAAGTAGTCCAAACTAATTTCCCCATTTCAGCTTAAACACTTCGAACATCTGCAGCATCACAAAGGAATCGGGGAAAAAACAATATGGCACCACTTTCATAAAATTTATTTCATCCTTTTGAGAGCATTTCTCCTATCCCTGTGCAGTATGGCCATGACCAATGCACTTAAAGCAGATTACCCAAAAGTAGTTATTCGGTGACCTTCTTAGCTAGGTCGATGATGGCCATGCGTTGTGTTCTATTATTTTCTGGTATCAGCCTCACTTTAAGCCTGTTTAGGTTAGTGAGCTCTCTTTTTATTAACTCCTCTATTTGGGCCAGGTCCGTGATGCTAATAAGTTCCTGGTTTTGATCGTAGTTATTGGCTCAAGCGAGACTACAGTGACTCTTTTGACGTGAATTTCCCGACTGAATCACAGAACGCTTCTTTATTATTAGCCTCTGCTCCAAATTCACCCAGTATGTGGCCAGACTGGGTTGACCGTACTATTTTGATGACTAGTTGGTGTGTTTGAACTTCACACCTCCCCTGATCGCCCACCATACATTTACACAGGATTAGCCATCTTGAGATTTCACGAGCAGTGCCCACCGGCAGGGCCATTATCGTGGCTTTTTCCTTTCTGCCTTGTATTAGGCACTTCTTTTTGTTGGGCATCTATGAGAACTTTATTTTCTGAAATATTTTGGAGGTGATTTTATCGTTTTCTTGGCGGCTTTTGTTAGCACTGCCTGATCTAACGCGCCATACTAAATAAGTATTTCCTCTTTCCTCCTTTTACCCTGGTCTCCTTCGAACCCTCTCCGATTCCTCGGCAGACTTAGCCCTCAGCTCTCCTTTACCCTACTGCTCTTCTTAGGCCATCTGTTCTTCTTCTGCCTTCCATCAACTATGCCGGTAACATCGAATTCAGTCTAGGAGCTCTTCTAGCTCCAGGAGCCCGTTCTGATTACCTTTGCCAATATTTTTTTGCAAATCTCATTCAGATTTAGTTCCCTTTCGAAAGTCTCCCACTTTTTGAATCAGCCTTTTTTGCTAATAGTGCTCATTTGCTGTTCTGTTTTTCGACGTTCTTTCCAGAGAGCGAGGGAGAGAATTTCTCAGCTTCGCTATCTTTGTGTCTAGTAAAGCATTTAATGTACTTGCTATTTTTGTTATTTTTGATAAGTTGACAGATGCGATATCTTATGAATCCTTCGTCGGAGCTGCTATCTCCAAGCGTATGTGCAATGGCGTTTCTGACCCCCTTTTTAGGGTTTTGTAAAATAATTTTACAAAACCCTACTAGTTTCGCGACCAGTCTGTCCGTCTGTCCGTTTGTCCGTCTGTCCGTCCGTCCGTCCGTCCGTCCGTGTGTCACAGCAGTTTTTCTCGGAAACTACTTTAGCTAGAAACATCAAATTTTGTGTGAAGGTGTAAAGTGGTGATCTTTTCAAAGTTCAACTACAAAAAGATTTTATAAGGTATTTAAGGAGGGTCTCCCCATATAGGAGAGTGACCCCCCGAAAAAAAATCTCATTAAAGGTAGCCGATATGGGTATCAAATGAAAGGTCTTGATAAGAACTTTTCAAAACAGGTCTTAGTTTGGCAAAATTTGCTTCGAGGGGCGCACAGGGAGGGAAAATACACGAAAAATTTGTGTCCCCCTCCCCCTCGCGATTGGACACCTGTGATCCGAAAAAACTGACAAAAATCAGGCATGTAGGCCTAGGTGAGTACAACAACAACAAATACGTGAGAAGTCACAATTCACTCAACTTTGTTAGTAATAGTATGATGTATCGATTTTATGTTTTCTCGAATAAAATCTTAACAGTACCCTTAAACTCAAAGAAATTCAGTACGTAGATGTCCATTCATAAGATTGATCTATCCTGAAAGTTTCATAAAGATCGAATCATGTATTACTATGGCAACACATGGCTATGGAACAACATGCGCTTTTTACCGATTCAGACACTACAGTTTTGCTAGGATTTGCATGAAAATTTCAGGAATGATAGGTGTCATGTATATCTTTGAGAATCAGTTTAGCTAGTGGTATCAGTAATCGAAAAACAAAATAGTGGCTGTTTTAAATGCGAAGATTGAATAATTTGGAGTTATTTTTTCCCAACTTCAACGTTTAAGGTGCATGCTTTGAACACTTGATTCAATATAATGAATGACTGAAGATGAGTACCTACAATTAATGCTCATAAGTGAAACAAGTCAAGGAGGTGGCAGAGAGCTCCTAGCAAAAGGGTTTTGTAACCGTTCTAGGATTCGAAAAAATTGGCCATTAATCGATGATAACAGTACAGGAGAGTGGCCCCTGAAAAAAAAATTCATCAAACGTAGCCGATATGAGTATCAAATAAAAGTTTTCATGGGAGCTTTTCAAAACAGTTGTTAAACTGCCAGTTTCTGCTTCATTGGGGGCACAGGGGGGAAATATATGAAAAATGTGTTTCCTCCGCCGCGGATGGACATCTGAAATAATTATCAAGGGAGATATTTATGAGTATAACAATACCAAAAACCTCAGAAGTCGAAATTTGTTCAACTTTGTTAATAATAGTATCATCTTCGTATTTCATATTTTCTCCAATAAAATCGTTTTTGACATGTTTCTTGATTTGATTCGATCTGGTGACTGCATTTTGTAAATTGAATACAAACCCTTCTGACATGAGCGTAGGTCTGTTAACCCAACTTCTTTATCTTTGCAGAGCAGGAAGACCCAGCCCTTATGGGAACAGGTGCTCAGAGTCAGGTCTGCGCTAATTGGGAGTCCGTCTCAATCGAACTTACACCACTATCTCAACGATGCGAACTTCGAATGTAGTTCGAGGTCTGCCAAGGTTTTAACGGAACGGAGACGGTATGATATTTAGAGCCGTTAACGCGCGAGTGTAACTTCGGTGGTACCGTGGTTTGCAAATGGGTCCAAAATATTATATCTGCCAGTGCAAAACGCTGGTTCCAATTTAATATCCTATTCGTAGTCCAGAAGTCTTTGTTAAGCAGCAGTCCGTGGATGGGCCACCACTTCCTCGGATCCGAGGGGGCAAAAAGCGCTAGCTCCCAAAAATAATGTTGTCAATCAGCACTCTCCCTGTGGGGTGTTAGCAATATCTGTTAACCGCAAATACACGCAAGTTTACCTTATTACGGTCATCACTAGTGTATACGAGAGGTGCAGACAGATGGGATGAAACTTATAATTAAGCCTTACTACTTCTTCAACTGCGGTCTGCGTTATTTATTTTCATTAACCATTGAGTTGATACTACGGCCCCTTCCGCCTAAATGAAAATTCAAGATCCTCACAGCCTGAATAGTTTATAGTTATCTAAAAGTGATTTTTTCGGATCCTATATTGATCGCCATAATCGAGGATTTTAAAGAATGCAAAGACAATTATTGAAAAGACTTTTGTCATATAATTAGTTTCTTACAACGTAAATGTGAAGATGCTAGAGTTATTTTTTTACAATTTGATTAATATTAACATCATAATATTCAAGTAATTCAAAAGGTTAAATCAACTATTCAGGGGTCTTAGCGTTATTTAATGTCCTCAAATTAAAAGCGCATGTACAATTTTTGTTATTACTGTATTTACTTGAACTCTTCCATGCTTCAGAATATCATAATTTTTCATTTCTTTTAAAAAAAGTTTCTAGGATATACTAACAGCATTGGTGCATAATGATTTTGATTGAAATATATATGCAGATGCTAGTTTTAACTGGAATGTGGGGGGTATGGAGTTAGTGCGATTTAGCGCCTTAACTCCCTCGTATCTGTGAGTACTACAATACCCACTTACCTTCCTGAGCCAGTTTCAGTCATTATATAATTTTAGAAATAAATTTTGACATAGTTATTTGGTGGATAGTTGGGTAACGTAAATCATCCCCATTCCGAACAGTTCGAAGGAATGTCCGGGTACTATTAGTATGATTGTCTATAGTGCCAAAGAGTTTCAGTGCTTAGTCACGTACGTATTTTTCAACTGTCTCAAGTCTCAGGCCCTTGTATATGTCCGTGTTTGTAATGTACCATGGAATTCTTAAAATCTTTCGAATAATTTTATTTTGGAAGTGCTGGAGTGCTTTTTTGTTAGTCTTTGTCGTCTGGTAGAAAACAGACTACCGTATAGTAGCGTCGGTCGTATAGTTTGTTTGTATATAAGCAGTCTATTTTTAAGTGTGAGTTTTTTGGGTTTAATTAGTGGGTACAGTGAAGAGAGAAGTCCAATACAGTGTCCTCGTTTATTTTGTATGTGTTGTCTCCATGTCAGGCCTGTGTCGAATGTAAGTCCAAGGTATTTAGCCATTGGTGCCCAGTCTATTGTTTCATTGTCAACGTTTAGTCTCTGTGGAGTTTGTAGTGGTTTTCTTGTGATGTATAGGGCTGGTGTTTTATCAGAATTAAGCCTAATTTTCCGTTTGAGAAAGTATTCCAATAAAATGTTTATGGATCGTTGCAAGTTTAGGTGATGACTCTTGCTTGTCGTGCTATAACAAATATACAGGTATCATCAGCGTAGACTGATAATTTTACTTTTGGAGGCAGTTAAGGAAGATCTGCAGTAAATATATTGTATAGGGCCGGTGATATGGGCGAACCCTGAGGAACTCCAGCTTCAATTGGTCTCAGGCTTGAGAGTTGTTTGTCAATTCTGACACGGAATGAGCTGCCTTCCAAGAAGGAGCCAATAATTTGAGTGAGCTGCAATGGCATATTGAACTTATACATTTTGAAGATAAGTCCTGCATACCAGACTTTGGCAAAGGCCTTAGCTATTTCAAACATAACTAAGCCTGTTGAATTCCTGCAATTAAAGCCTGTTCTGATATGTTGGACCACTCTAACTAACTGGAGCTCAGTAGAGTTTTTGGCTTTTAGCCAAATTGTTCTTCCGGTAGAATATCTTTATCAGGTATAACCTCATAAAGTCGATGCAGAATCACCCTTTCCGCAATTTTTGACAGTGAAGAGAAGAGACTGATGGGTCTTCGGTGTTGTGGAATTGTGGGTCCTTTTGAAGTTTTGGGAAGACAATGATAACCGCTGATTTCCATATTTCGGGATACTTTCGCAAACGAAATATCGCATTAATAATGTCAGTAAGTGTTTGTAAAATATTGTCGCGTGTTAGGGTTCACGGCCAATAATTTTAATGTTCCGGGAAAGTGAAAACGCAATGTCTTTTAAATTAAGTTAAAAGAGTTTATTTAACTACTTAAAAATGCACAATTACTTATTTAACTATTTCACAATTTTAATGTTCACTATTAAAAGTCTAACTTCCACTTGTCCATAAATTTCTATCGCAATTGTCTTCTAAAATCACTTCACAATCAACGAAAATCACTTTTCTATTACTCGAACAATATCACTTTTCTATTCGCTTCACACTTTGGCAGTTTTTACTACCGCGGTTCTAATGAATCCCCCCATTCATTCAGCTTGCCTTTATATAGGGTCTCTAGTCATTCAACCCAGTTCTCGTACATTGGCGAATTAGCGGGAACATTCAAGCACCGTAATGAATGTAGCAATGACTCACTTTTAGATGTTGATGCTTGGTGGGTTTTCGAGTACGTTCATTTTGTTGATCATGATTAATGGGTTTTCGAGTACGTTCGTTTTGTTGATCATTATCTTCTTAACGATTCTGACAATAATTGAGACAGTAACTGGCAAAATTATTCGTGCATGTAACAATATTGTCTGGTAGCCAAGAAATCATAGTGTTTGTAATAGTGTCGTACCCAGGTGCTTTATGTTTGTCGAGTGTCTGTATAATGTTTTTGATTTCGCTTAAGTCCATTGATTCAATCCTGTCCTGTTTCTGGTGATTGGAAATTAGTTTTATTGGCCAATGCGAGACTTTTAACGCTTTTCAGTTGATAGTTTTCTTTTACTGTATAGGAACATCAATAAAGATGTTTTCTATGAGGAAAAGGACTGGTTTGTGGTCGGAAGACAGTTCGTCGAGGACATTTAACCGAACATTTTGTGTGAAATCTCGCGATATTCCGATGTCTAGTGCGGAGCCATTTCTTGACACGTAATGTGTTGGCTCATTGGGGATATGCATGCTGAAGTGGTTGGCTGTAATGAATGTATTGAGCTTGGTCCCAGTTTTATTGCTTCTCACAGCTCCCCAAAGGCGGTGTGTGGCATTTAGATCACCTGCAATGAAGAAAGCGCCATCAAATGCAGTGAGTGCTGTAAGATCATTTGAAAGATTTCTATTTGCTGGAGGATTGTAAACAGAAATCACAATGAATTCTAGAAAATCAGTTCGCACCTTGATTGCTGTGGCCTCTAGTTTCTCAAGTGTGGGTGTATTAATGAGATCATGACTAACGTTTCATCTCACGAGTATTGCCGTTCCGCCTCTTCTACCCGTCATTCTATCATTTCTGTATATAGGTATGCGGAATCGTCTTCCAGGTTTCAGAAAGGTTTCTCGGATCATGATATCGAATTTATGATCAAAAATAAATTGTTGTATTTCACAAGCATGCTGAAGCAAGTGATTCGCATTCCACGTTAGAACTGAAACGTGATTCATTAAACTCATTTGAATCATGTTCGCCATCATCTCTTGCATCATATTTCGGAACTGTGTCTGTATTTCGGCAAACATTTGGTCCATATTGTGAGTTTGATTTTGTATGCGTGGAGGAGGCTGTGTCGTGGTTGTTTGTCTTTCTACTGGTTGTGTGGGTTGGGCCACAGCAACCTGTGCGAACGATCTTCTCACGTTCTTTGGATTTCTGGAACAAGCTTGCTGGATGTTTTCCGCCACAGTTAACACATTTTGCTTTCTCTTTAATTTTCTTTGGACAGTTCGAGAAATGGTGAAGCGAAGTGTTTTTAACGCATCGAGACTGTGCACGACAGTTGCTAGCAGAATGTCCAAATTGTTGACAATCGTGGCACATACCCTGGCCCGTACGAGGACGTTGTGCCTCCACGATGCACACAAGATGGTAAACATATTTAATGTTATCGATATTGGTTTCGTATTTTGGGAGGAGAACCTTAACAACTTTAGAGAGACCTTCTCTTATTTTAATGTAATAGAGTTCTATTGGGTTGAGGCCCTGAGACTGTAAGTCTTCTTAGAATTCTTCAGCTGAAAGGCCATACAGACCCCTGATGACAACATTCAGCTGTCTATCCTCTGAAAGTATATAAGTGTGGTATTGTAATTCGTTCTCAGTTAGTGCTTTGATCAGTCGTCTGTGATCTATGGGTGTAGTTGGTATGATTTGTATACCCAGGTAGACCCTTTTCGCGGATATGTATGAAAAATTTTGTGTTTTCATGATATTTTGAGGGCTTTCGTAAAATGATCGGAACTGTTTTAGATTCTTGTGCTTGTGTTGCGGGTTGTGTGTTTGGGTGTGTTGGCTATGGTTTTGGTGAGGTAGCCATTTCTTTGAATGTCATAGCTGGTTTGGTGGTGGATGGGCTATTGCAGTCAACTTCCATCTCACTTTCTGAAGTTTCAGATGAAGAACATGACTTGGGAGGTGAAGACACCCTCACCTTTCGCTTTTTCATCTGAGGGCTGTCTTTTTTAGATTTTCCGTTTACCTCAGCCTTGTTTTTGAGCTTTGACCCTAGTTCTGCATTTTTCGCAGCTAGCAACTCATTTTTGTTTCGCTGATCGGCCAGCTCAGCACTAGTTTTCGCGAGTGTCTCTTGTGTTTGTAACAGCGTTACAAACACTTGATCCAACTTCAGCGTTATATTGTCGAGCTGGGCGACCAGCGAAGCAATTCGTTCATCCTTATCAGGTATGTGACGTCCGGCAACCACGCCACAATCCATCGAAATCCTGTGCGCCAAAAGGGAACTATCTATTTGCTATGATTTGGAAAAAAAGTCCGCCTAATAACTAACTTTCAATATTAAACAAAATTTAAAAATTTAGAAACAATAACAAGAAAAATTGACTGAAGCTGACCCAGGTCAGCAAAGGAGTACCAAGTACTCAGCCAGAGTTCCGGTATGATATCTTCTATCTCTTTCTTTCTTCTTTTTCTCGCTCTGTCTTCTTACTCGCTTTATCTACTATTCCTTTCTATCTTCTTACTTGCTATATCTTCCGTCTCGCTCTATCTTCCAACCTACTATCTTCCATCTCACTCTACTTCTCTCCTATTCGCTATATCCCTCTGCCTTCAACTTCCTCCTCTGCCTATCTTCTGTTTCTTTCTTATCTTCTGTCTCCTTCTTATCTTCTGTCCCCTTCTTATCTTCTGTCTCCTTCTTCTAATCTCCTATCTCCTCCCTCTTCTTTCTTGCATGCACTTTACTTTCTACCTTCACTCTCCGTCAGTACGCCGACTTAATAACTTGACTTGACTTGACTGATTGGTGCTAGTTTTAGTAGCTACTTAAGTATTTACATCGTTTTTGTTTGAAATTATGAATTGAATGAGATTTTTTTCTAATGCTCGTACACATATATGTTAGTCTGTAATTAACTGAAAATGAAAAACTTAAATAATAAATGATTGAATTTTAAATATAATTTTTTAATTACAGTGTTTGGCACTTTTAAATTCCTGTCATGGATGGGATATCGTTACAATAGAAGGACTTGGTGACCGTCATGTAGGCTATCATCCAATTCAAGAAAGATTGGCACATTTCAATGGAACCCAATGTGGTTTCTGTTCCCCTGGGATGGTCATGAATATGTTCGGCGTTCTGGAAGCGTCTGAAGGTAAAGTGACTGCGGCAGAAATTGAAGACAGTTTTAGTGGCAATTTGTGCAGATGTACTGGATATCGTCCGATTCTCGATACAATGAAATCCTTTGCTGCTGACTGTGACTACGAATTTGTCGACGCTGTGCCTGTTGACATTGAGGATCTGAAAATTTGTCCGAAACTTGGCGAAATTTGTGATAAAAAGTGTTATGCTCCCACTAGGCTTCCAATGGCTGAGCATCGAGCGTGGTTTCATCCGACCAGTTTACATGAAGTGTTCAACGTATTGAATAGTATCAAAGATGAAAAATATATGCTGGTAGCTGGCAACACTGGCTATGGCGTTTATCGGCGCGATCCCGATATTCAATATTTCATTTATGTGAATAACGTTCCTGAGCTTCGTGGTTATACAGTCAGCAATGAATTGGAGCTAGGGGGCAATGTAACGTTAACGGAAATGATGAAGGTGATGCAAAATAACTCAAAAAGAGACGGTTTTGAATATTTTGAGCAAATGGTGAGACATCTGGATTTGGTGGCAAATGTTCAAGTGAGAAATGTAAGTACTCGCTTATTTATTTTAATAAGTTAATAAATAAATTCATGCATGCAGATATAATTTCAAACTGATTCAAATTGAACCCTTGAAAAAATTAAAATTACTAACAATCTGAAATATTAGTCGTTGGTCCAGGTTTCATGAGTTTTTTCAAGAAATATCCATGGAATAAGGAGTTTCACGGCAAAATAATTTATCGACGTTAATTTAGAAATTAATATGAGTACTTGTATAAAGTCAACACGTTCCCGTTATTGTACATGAGTGGACTGTCATGCACTCCTTTCCCATCTAGCGGTGTGCACCACTGGTGCTTCTAATTTAATCTTCGATCAAACATTGTTCAAACGCTGCAAACCATTTAAATGTGGTTCCTTTAACTAAATGGAGAGTTTAAATATAGTTGGAAATTCAAATAATAGATATTTTAACGGATAACTATTGCTGAAAAGATAAGTTTATTTATTTTTTAAATAGTTGCATTAACAATTACTGAATGACCAATAATACTATGCCGTCTCATAACAGGAATTATGAAAATCGGTACCAGTGTGATCATGTGAAATGTTTAGGTCCTATAGATTTGATTGTATATCTCACAAATTTGTTATGAAAACTTAAAACAATATAAGGTAAGAAGGCAAAACAGTGCTCTTAACCTCTTTCTAGAAGCCACGATGCACAAATCAAGTTTTTAGGGTTTTGTACAGGGTCTGCGTAATAAGTAACCGGACTGACCTCAGGAAATTTTTTATTGGCAAAATATGTACAATTTTTCTTTAGAAATCTTCAAAGTAGTCCCTATTGGAGTCTTAACATGCTGATACCGGATTTTCTAATCCCCAAACGCTCCCTGAAAGTCGGGAACCTCGATGCTGTCTAGAGCCCGCTTCGTAGCACGTTGAACGTTTTCCAGAATCCCGAACCGCGTCCCCTTAAGGTGTCTCTTGATCTTGGGAAACAGAAAGAAGTCCGCTGGTGCCATATCCGAGCTGTAAGAACTCTTGTTCAGTTTGCAGTCGATCAAGGATTTCTGAAGCGACAGCAACACGACGCTCCTTTTGCTCATCAGACAGGTGTTTGGGTACCAGCTTCGCGCAGATCTTCCTCATGCCCAGATCGTTCTTAATAATGTTGTGAACGGTCGGCTTATCAATTCCAACCGCATCTGCGATAGCCCGAATGCTCAGACGACGATCACTGTTCAAAACATCACGCACTTTTTGAACATTTGTGTCCGTGTGACTCGTTGATGGAGGACCGACGCGCTGTTTGTCATGGACGTCATCGCGGCCCTCCCGGAAATTTCTGTGCCACTGAAACACTTGAGCTCTGGACAGAGCACTTTACCGTAAGCCTCTTGAATCATTTGAAGAATTTCCGCGGCCGTTTTCTTCAGTTTGACACAAAATTTGATGCTAACACGTTGCTCGATCGTACGCTCCATTTTCACGCCGACGACGTAACTGAATACGCACTCCGCTCTCGCTCGATGCTATCTCTCCTAGTGCTTGGAGGCAATTGCTGCAGCCCGGCTCCCTTTTCCTAGACCCCCAACACCATTACGGCACCAGATACCGGTTAGCAGACGCTTTGACGGGGCGGGGCAGGCTCAGTCCGGTTACTTATTATAAGGACCCTGTATAATAATTTTACAAAGCCCCACTTTTTCACACTTTTTCTCGCAAACAACTGAAGCTAGAAACATAAAATTTTGTATGCAGGTGCAAAGTGGCGCTCTCTTCAAAGTTTAACTAAAAAAAAATTTATTAGATATTAAAGGGGGTCTTCCCTTATAGCGGAGTGGTGCCCAAAATGCAACGTTTGATAAGAATTTTTCAAAACAGGCGCACAAAAAGGGGAAATGCACGAAAAATTGTGTCACCCCCCCCCCCTCGCGATCGGTCACCTGTGATCCGAAAAATTTGAAAAAAATTACGAAGGTAGGTGTTAAATGCTCACAATTGAATACTTATAATTACGACGGCACTTGAACCGTGTAATTAGTTAAATAGGTAGAGTTAATTATGTCACGATGGCACTTGAACCGTGTAAATATCGACGTTAATTATTAAATGTCCACCAAAAACACCTATGATCAAACTAGGTTACGGCGGCACTTGAACCGTGTAACTATCGATGCACAATATAAGTAAACAAAGGGATATCAGCAACACTTGAACTGCGATATCTTCCGCGAAATGAAACACTTAACTGGTTGGATTGTCACAAAACAATGATTTTATTCTTCATAATATGAAATAATTATATAATAAAAATGCTAAGTCTAAATCAATTTCACAATAACAAGAATTCAAGAATATGTCAAATGTACAAGTACATCGATGAAAAGTAAATTGCCTAGGTCAACGTTTGAAATCAAAACAATTAAAGGTGAGTGAACATGAAATGCATCATCAGTGTGAATCACATTTATATGGGTCAATTACACGATATCGAAAAGGTAACTGAACAAATGCAAGGTAAGCGTATGTGTTATAAATATAGAAATTACTAATAGTAGTTTAAGTTCTTGCTCATAGATGTCGCGCTGGATAAGCGTGCTTTGCGCACTTAACTCTGGGCTGAGTCCGATTCATCTTGTACCTTGATGCGTTCACTACTCACTGTGTAAACTTATTATTTTATATTCAATAAAGTACTTGATTAGAATTAACTCCACTGTGTTTAACCCTTATTTAATAAGAGGTTATGGGCCCAGGCCACTGAGTAGTAGGGCTTATTGTTGTTTAAAGTTTACGAGTAATAAGAAATAGTGAAGTTGACATAATGTCGGACAGTGACGCGGTAAAAGTAGCAAAATTAAAAGGTGCTGAAAATTGGAGTGTTTGGCGATTTCAAATTCGCGTGATTTTATTATCACATGAAGTGTTCGATGCTGTTAATGGTGTACTGTCAAAGCCAACACCGCCTGTTGCTCCAGCAGAAGATGCAACGAACGAAGCAAAAGCAGCATACGTGACTGCAAAAAGTGACTATGAAAGAGAGCTGAAAATCTTTATACAGAAAGATAGCACTGCACAAAAGTTTATCGTGACATCCATGGAGAGGCAGCCCATGACGCATATAATGACGTGTGAAACTGCAAAGTCTATGTGGGATAAATTGCACTCTATTTACGAAAACAGGTCGGAGGCTAGTGTACACGTTCTGCAACAACGTTGGTTTAGCATGAAAAAGGAACCTTCTGACGATATCTCCACGTACATTTCGAAAGTCCTGGATTTGAGTTTCAATTTAAAAGTATTGAATGAGCCAATGTCGGATAACATGGTAATGACGGAAATCCTGATGACTTTGTCACCGCATTATAGTCAAAGTGTCTGCCTGGGGTTCTACGCCAGTTGCAGAAAGAGCTCTGGAAAATCTTTCAGCACGTTTGCAAATTGAAGAAACTCGTGCTTTGCAAAGTGAAATCGAACATTCTGGTGCTTTGATCGCAAATAATTCAAAGGATTTTGTGAAAAATAAGAATAATCATCCAAATGGAGAGAAGAATCGTGGTAAACAAAAACCAAAATGTTGGCTCTGTGGAAAAGTTGGGCATATACGTAAGAACTGTTGGAACCTTCCTGGTAATGAGCGTCACAAGAACGTGCAACAGTCCAATGCCGATAAGCCGAATTCTTCAGTCTCCAGTAAGCAGAATTCTTCGAATGTAGCTTTGGTCGGCGAAATATTCGTATCTACGGAGGTTGATACCAGTCAGTTGTCTTCTTGGATTTTCGACTCGGGAGCGTCACAACACATGTCCAAGGAACGAGAATATTTTTCTACCTTTCGGCAAATCGAGGGAACTCCTATTCGTCTTGGAGACGGACACATCGTGCACGCTGTTGGTATAGGTAATGTTGATGTTTATGCTTTCAACGAAAAAGTTTGGACAAGTAAATATTTGTCTGATGTGCTTTATGTGACGAATTTAAAGTTTAATCTTTTTTCAATGAGCGCTGCTCTTATGAAAGGGATGAGATTTGAGTCTAATAAAAATATTTGCAAATTTATTAAAAATGATGAAGTTTTAGTAATTGGTAAAAAACCGGTAAATAGTAGCTTATTTTTAGTGGAAATTTTTGCAAGTAATAAATTTAAGATGATTGATAATAATGAAGTGAATAACAATAATAAAAATGTTGAAATATCTTTGATAGCTGAAAAAAATTTTGTTATATCTCAATTGCAAATATGGCACGAGCGTTTTGCACATCAAAATTTTGAACACGTTAGGAACTTTCTTCATAAAAATAACATTGTAATCAAAGAAGTGACTCCGTTTTGCGATGCCTGTGCGCTGGGAAAGATGCATAAAATTCCTTTCCCGATAAGTGACCATAAAACGACTAAAGTCGGAGAAATTATTCACAGCGATCTTTGCGGTCCTATGGAAGTCTATTCACTTGGCAATTCGAGGTATTTTTTGCTTTTTAAAGACGATTTCTTGAAATACGTGACCTTGTACTTCATATTTAGTAAAACAGAAGTAAAAGCTTGTTTTGAAAATTTTATGCAACGTTTTAAAAAGGGAACTAGTAACGAGATTGATGTACTTCGTACTGATAACGGATTGGAATATACCAATAAAGAACTTTCAAAACTTTTGTTTGAGAACGGGATAAAACATCAATGTACGGTCACATACACGCCAGAGCAGAACGAAAGCGCTGAACGCGAAGACCGTACTCTTGTAGAAGCGGGGCGTACAATGTTGCTTTCAAAGGGCCTGAATAAAAATTTGTGGGCCGAGGCTGTAAATTTTGCTTGTTTTGTATTGAATCGTAGTAGAAAAACTCGTGTTGATGGTAAAACACCGTTTGAAATATGGCATGGTCAAAAGAGTGATTTTAATTCCTTTAAAATCTTTGGTACCGAAGTGTACACTCATATACCCAAGGTGAAAAGGCATAAGTTTGATCCAAATCGAAAATTGGGATATTTGTTGGGTATGATGTCAACGTAAAAGGCTATCGTGTGTTAATGAATGATAATAAAATTCAAACGTTTCGCGAAGTTTTGTTTAAAAATGAAAATGCTTCAAAAGATATTGTAATTGAAAATATTAGCGATTACGATTTTTGTATATTTGAGTGTCCGAAAAATGTTGAACCAAGAGCTGATGTGAACGAGGTACGCAAAATCGTTGAAAATCAAAACAATGTTGAGAATAATAATAATCAAAATTTGAATGAGCCTAACGTTGATATAAATGTCGAAAATGGCCAAAATGATGATTTGAATGAAGTTGCTCGTGATGGTAT
Source organism: Odontomyia ornata (assembly GCA_963969285.1). Lineage (NCBI taxonomy): Eukaryota > Metazoa > Arthropoda > Insecta > Diptera > Stratiomyidae > Odontomyia > Odontomyia ornata. The sequence continues at coordinate 336,652,034 of OZ017738.1, read as the reverse complement.
TGTTGAAAATGAGGGGGAAATTCATGAACCAAATCAAAATAATAACAATCCTATTGTGGTACCTGAGCGTTCTCGCTATAACTTGAGAAATCGAGCAAATATTCAGCCATCTGATCGTGGTGATATTGTAAATTATTTCATGTTTGATGACGAAGATCATATTGATATAGACAATTTATTTGTTGCTTTAAATGCTAATGCTTATAATGATGAACCAAGTTGTTATGAAGAAGCAATAAATTCTGAGAACTCTCGACAGTGGCAAGCGGCAATGAGAGACGAATATCAAGCTTTAGTTAAAAACGGTACGTGGGAATCACAAAACGCGCCGTTAAATGCTAAAATTCTCTCGAACCGCTGGGTATATGAAATAAAACCTAATCTCGATGGAGGTAAACAAAAGTTTAGGGCGAGAATCGTATCTTGCGGTTACTTTCAAAGAAAATACATCGATTATACCGACATATACAGCCCGGTAGCTAGATACACTTCTATACGTGCTTTTCTCGCGATAATGGTTTCGGAGCAAATGTTTTGTAATCAGTTTGACGTGAAGTCCGCGTTTTTAAACGGCGATTTGTCTAAAACTATATACATGCGCCAGCCGGAAGGTTTTGAAGACGGAACAGATCGGGTTTGCGTTTTAAAGAAAAGTATTTACGGTCTCAAGCAATCCGCGAGATGCTGGAACTCTAAGTTCGTATCATGTTTAAAACGTTTTAATTTGCATCCGACGGACTCCGATCCATGCGTCCTTGTAAGCCATGATACTGCGGACGGAAAGCTAATGTTAATTATATACGTAGATGACGGGCTTGTTGCATCTAAAAACATACGTCGAGTTAATGAACTTATTTCTTATCTTGAAAGTAATTTTGAAATAACTACAAATAGTTTACAGCTGTTTTTAGGAATTGAAATAAAATATTTGAAAAATGGATCAACTTTGTTACATCAAAGTATGTATGCTCAAAAAATTATTGATAGATTTAATTTGCAAGATGCTAAAACAAGTAAGACTCCAGCTGATCCAAATTACATTTCATTCTGCTATAAAAACTTGGAGGATTATGCGACTAATGTACCCTTTAAACAACTTATTGGTAGTTTGATGTTTTTAGCCACCGTAACGCGGCCTGATTTAGCATATTCAGTGGGAGTACTTAGTCGATTTTCAGAAAAACCATCTAAAACTCATTGGATCGCTTTAAAAAGAATTGTAAAATACGTTAAAGAGACAGTTAATTTCGGTTTGGTTTATTCGAGCAAAAATGATTTTTCGAGTATCACGGCTTACAGTGACGCCGACTACGCAAGTGATTTCGTTTCGCGAAAATCTGTATCGGGTTTTATAGTAAAACTAGGTAATAGTACAATTTCGTGGGGATCGCGAAAACAAAGCACGATTGCTCTTTCAACCACTGAATCGGAACTCTATGCTGCTTGCTGCGCTGCTCAAGAGATTATTTGGACTCTACAAATGGTTCCAGATATAACCAATAGTAAAAATGTAAAAATACCTGTATTGTACATTGATAGCCAAAGTACCACTCAGATACTTAAAGATCAGCGATATCATTATAAAAGTAGACATATTGATACAAAATATAAATTTGTAAGTTCACTTTATAATTCTAAAGCATTGTTGTTGGAATATATTAATACTGAGCATCAGCAAGCTGATATCTTGACGAAAGCATTAAGAATACAATCATTTTATCGTTTGAGAAAATTAATTGGCATTTGTAATACTAATAAATAAAATAATAATAAATTGTGTTTGTTTTTTGAATCAGAATTAAAAAAAAAAAAAAAATGTATTGCACGAGATTTGTAATATATGTTTCACATGTATAGATTGTAATTTCTAAGTGGAAGTGTTATAAATATAGAAATTACTAATAGTAGTTTAAGTTCTTGCTCATAGATGTCGCGCTGGATAAGCGTGCTTTGCGCACTTAGCTCTGGGCTGAGTCAGATTCATCTTGTACCTTGACGCGTTCACTACTCACTCTGTAAACTTATTATTTTATATTCAATAAAGTACTTGATTAAAATTAACTCCACTGTGTTTAACCCTTATTTAATAAGAGTATGATTTAATAGCAATGTGATAATTGAATTGCAGGTAAGTGAACTTTATGATATAAAATTACGATACGAAAATTAAAAGTTATTGCAGGAATGAACATCCTCCCCCGCGTTGAATGTGTATTCAACGTCTTATTAAATGTTGACATTGAAATCTGCAGTTGATTGTGGTTGTGGACGAGGTATTGGTTTCGGTTTGCAGGAGAAGCGGTTATGTTGGTTGCATAGCCAGCACCCTGCTGACATGATGGCGAGCAGAAGTGCTAAGTATCCAATCGTCAAATGATGGGTCGTGTGAAACTGAATCTTGTTCGGTAATTCTGCCACTTGATTGTCCTTCACAAGTCGCTGCAGAGCAAGTAATTGCTCTAGGTGCTGGTGTTGCCTTGTAGCTTGCGCCAAGGTTGGGTTTAGTTTTTCTGATGGTGTTATGTTCTCCAGGGTGCTGATCCTTGGATATAAAACTGAACTGTTACTTGCAAACGTGGGATGCCCTTCAATTGTTCCGTGTTCATGTTTAATTTCGCAATCTGGATCAATAGTAAGTAGCCCAGATTCCTTGAGTGTCATTTCAAATCTTCTTCGGTGGCCGGTGGCGGTAATCTTTGTAGAGGCCCTTGATGACACAATCCATTGGTTTTCGCGGAATAACTTGACCCATACAGGGCTATCTTGTACTGACTTAAACTCACAATTCGTACAGATCAGTTTGTTAAAAAGGCTTACCTCTCAAGCACAAATGTCTGCTCCTTGTTTATATATAGTGTGGGTGGCTACACATAAATAGGTTTCCCTTCTTGTGATGGTACAAGCGGTTAATCCATTTTGTGTCTATTAAGCGTATTGGTCTCTACGTGAGTTTACCGCAAGATATGAAGCAGATGGTTTTATGGTGACGAAAGTGTTGTTAACCTTAGATGGTAAGGGTATAGTCCTTAGAAGATCGAATTGGTTTTGGTCAATCAACGGTAATTTTGCCTCGAAAGTTACGTGATCACCTAGCAGTAGTTACTGTCATTAGTTTGTATACTTGGACAACATCATCTTGGTCTACTGGCAAATGCCTTACTGAGTTGTTGTTGTGATAACAGTAGGGGGTTCATTCTACCGTGATGCGTATTGACCAATGTATCTGCTATTGCTGACTGTATGCGATGTAAGTTTGACATAAGTGTTGTTATCTGAATTGAGAGTGATGTGAGAAGTTCGTGAAATTTCAATTGGTTTGTACCATCACTGTTGTCATTTATCCAGTTGAGCATAAGACTCAATTGGTCATTGATTGCGTTGAATTTTTCCTCGGTGGAAACCTGATCCCGCCTCATGATGTTGATCGTTGAATCAATAATCGAGGTTTGATTTTTGAATAACGCCAATAGTTTTTGCACATTCTCTTGCACTGCGCCAATTGTCTGGGTCTTTTCGTCAACATATGCTGAATCAAGTCTGCCAAACAGTGAGTTAGCTACGTTTTCAACTACGTTTAGTGCTCCTCTTTTTTTGCGCTTGGTTAGGAATAGGCTACTGTCCAATTGTAGTTCCTTTTCGGAAAGCTCAAATTGTTCGACCATTTGCTTACATGTGCTCTTTTAGTTGCAATGTTTTGGTTGCATTTAGAATTGTAGCCATTTCTGTCCAATATGGTTTTAAGTTATAATAAATTATGAGCTTCCAATCATTCGTGATAAATCTTACCCTGCCAAGGTCTTCAAAGTAAAGGCCGGGGTTTGGCTCGAACTCCTCAAATCTGACTAGTTCACTTAGTACGGCTGGCAACATCAAGCATACCAAGAGTATCGTCGAAAGTAGTTCACTATTAGATACCTTGATTTTTTTCCTTGGTTGATGAGATTCTTCATTCGAACCTTGAATTTCTTGTTCCTGGTCTCTGCTATTGATGTCACGTTTTTTACTTCAGAGGGTTCTTCTTCTAAGGGTAAAGGTGCAAGCGGGTGAATCGCTCGTCGGAAGGTACATTGTGCTGTTTTTACGTTTGCAGCCCGAACCAGACCATCATTCCCTTCATATGTTCGAAGAATTCTTCCTAATGGCCATCGCATAACTGGCAATTCATCATCTTTTGGGATGACCATTGTATCTGGGCGGACATTTTTGCATTGCTCTCTCCACTTGTGTCTGTATTGCAATTCGTGCAAGTGCTCACGCGACCATCGTTTCCAAAAATCTTGTTTTATTAGTGATACTTGCTTCCGTCTTTTTGCTAGACCTAGGTGTACTGGCTGGGCTTGTGAATCAACTTGAGCTATAAGAGTCTCTCCTATGAGAAAACGTCCAGGAGCTAGTGCATTCAGATCATTTGAATCTGCTGACTGTGGTGTAAGAGGTCTCGAGTTCAGCACTGCCTCTATTTCAATTTAAACTGTTTCCAGTTCTTCATGCGTAAGAGATGTTTTTGAAATGATCGGCACTAAGAGTTTCTTCGCTGATTTGACGGCAGCTTCCCAGAGCCCTCCAAAATGAGATGCTCTTGGAGGAATGAAGTGGAAGTTGATACCTTTTCTGCTGCATGTCTTAGTGATTTTTGGTTGAATTTCATCAAAGTGAATGATTGATGTGTTCTCAGTCAATTGATTTCGTGCATCCGCAAAGTTTGTAGCATTGTCACAATGCAAATGCTGACAGTGTCCTCGTCGTCCAATAAATCTTTTCAAGGCTCCCAGAAAAGATTCTGTCCTTAAATCTCTTACAAGCTCTTAGTGCACGGGTTTAGTGGAAAAGCAGCAAAACACAGCGATGTATGCTTTTCGCGGTTTCTTGCCTCTTAATTTGAAATGAGTCCATACTGGTCCACGGAAGTCGACACCACTGTTCACGAATGGTCTCGCTGGTTGCACTCTAGATGATGGTGAATTTCCCATCATCTGGGATAATAACTTCGGTCTTGCTCTTGCACATATAACACAATGTTAAACCACAGACCGAGCTAATGACTTTCCCTTCAATGGACGAAACCGCTGTCTTGCAGTTGCTAGCAGTGCTTGGGGGCCACAATGTACGTTTTGTGATTGGGTCATAGAATGGAATAAGCATCTGGTGTTTTGCGTCTTACGAAAGATTTTAGGTTTGCAAACGACCACCAACTCGGATGATCCTTCGTTCATCTAAAAAGGGCGATAGGTTGCTGATGGTACTAGTGTTGTTAACTTCACCCTTCTTTTTCAACTAGCTGATTTCTTCGGCAGAACTTGATTTCTGCATGGTACGTACAATCATATAGAGGGCTTCATCTAGCTCCAACGGGCGTATTAAGATGCATGTTGAGCGTGGAATCTTTTTTCTCTGGTGTGGTTGATGAAGCGTCTCATATATACTACAATACGTTGTAACCTCTGCATAGAGTTCTTATGGTTAATTTTGTATGTATGTTTTGAGGGGTTATGCATATTTTGCTTTCGGGGTCATTTTCCAGATGCTTTCCTTTGACAAACAATGGAGGCCAAGCAGATTCTCTTCCATGCAGAAAGAATGGCCCATAGAACCACAGGTTACAGGACGTAAGTTTTCCTGGGTTGAGACCGTGTGAGTGTACATCTGCTGGATTTTCCTTAGAAGTGACATGACGCCATTGTTGTTGCAGTGATTTTTCTTGGATCTTGGCAATCCTGTCTGCTACGAAGAGTTTCAAGTGCGATGGATCTGAAGTAATCCAAGCTAGAATGATTTCAGAGTCTGTCCAAAAGAATGTTCGAGCTTCCTCAAGCCGCATATCAGTTTTTACTCGAGACACCAAATGAGCGGATAGTGTGGCGGCGCATAACTCTAGTCAAGGTAGTGTTTGTCGTTCAAGTGGAGTTGCTCTGGTTTTAGCGCAAAGAAGTTGAACAATAACTCTTCCATCGTTAGTGACCGAGCGGATATATACTGCAGCTTTACTCAAAGAATGTCAGAAAACGCATGGATTTGGAGTTCTTTTGCCTTCTCTTGGGCAAATATGTGTCGTTGGAATTGTATATTGTCTACTGCTATTAAATTGGTCCAAAAATTGATCCATTCCCTACACAGGTCAGACGGAAGCTCTTGGTCCCAGTCGATGTTGTGCTTCCAAAGTTTCTGTATGAAGATTTCTGCAGTAACGACTACTGGTCACATGAGTCCGAGAGAGTCAAACAGACGGGCTATATCTGAAGACACGATTTGTTTAGTAATGCGTTCTGCTTGATCTATTTTCGCCTTAACTCTTTACAGATCAGTTTTCGGTAGCCATGTAAGTCCTAAGGTCTTAACCTCTGCGTTGGTCTCTTTATTAAAATCAAGCTCAATTTCTTGATCCTCTGGAGCGATGATTTTCAGAATTTGCGGATTATTAGCGCACTATTTACGTCGTTTAAACCCTGTTTGTTGTAAAAAATGTTGCAATTGCTTCTGCATAACCTTAACCTCTGCTAAACTGTCGGAACCAGCCATGCCGTCATCAACGTAAAAGTTGTTCTTGGAGAATTTGTGCTCCTAATGGATTGGTGTTGATGTTTTCATGAGCCATTTAAAGACATTTAGTAGCCAGATATGGAGCCGGCTTAGTGCCGTATGTTACTGTTAAAAGTTGGTAGCATTTAATGTCTTCTTGCGGATTGTTCCTCCACAGAATAAGTTGAAACATGCAGTCATCCGTTTCAACAAGAATTTGCCGGTATATTTTTTTTATGTCTGTGATAAATACATATCGTTGCATCCAGAATCGAAACAGGATGGTAAATAGCTCACTCTGGATAGCTGGGCCGGAATGTAGAATATCGTTTAACGAGTAACCGGTTGATGTTACGCATGATGCATCAAACACAACGCATGATGCATCAAACACACAGTGGTGTGGCAAAAAATAATGTTTTGCAGAGATCTGACTCATGTCCACTTCCTTCATATGCCCCAACTGTTTATATTCCTCCATGACAATGTTACAATGAAATGCCCACTAGGATTCCTTTTGGTTGTTTGCATGAGGTGGTTTTCAGCTCGTTTTTCTGCAGCTATGAAATTTGACTCTGAACTATCAATTTCTTCCAGTTGCCAAAATAACGTTGGAAATTGCAGGCATTGATGATGCATGCTTGAGCTTACTACTGACGACCCATCCAAAAATAGTGTTCTGGAGGATGGTTAGATTTTAATTCATTCGTATTTGGCCATTGAGTAAAAACTGGTGGTAAAACTCAGCTCCAATTAGAACATCGGTTCGATCTGGGCGGTTAAAATCAGGATCTGCTAGCTCAATATTTTTACGTATTGCCCATATTCAGTGGCTGTGTTGGCTGCATTGACACTATAGGAGGTAAAACCAATGCCTCGAGCCGCGAAGAGAAATTTCCCATTCCTGATTTTATTTCAACGTTAACTCGCTGGCTGGCGTCGTTTTTTCGTTTACTTATGCCCTCAATTCAAAGAAATGTCTTCTTTGGTGAAATTCCCAATTTTTTTACCAATCTCTCCGTCACCAGATTGACTTGAGATCCGGAGTCTAAAACTGCTCTGCATTCTAACATTTGGCCGTTAATTGCTACTACGGTAGTCCTAGCTGTGCCTAGCAAAAGATAGCTTCGAAGTTTTTGTTCACAATCCGCAACTTGCATAGTTATCAATGGCTGGTAGATGTAACTTGATGTCTCATGCTCATCATTATCAACTGATGCTAGAGTCGTGAGTTGATCCTTGGTGCCTTCGGGTGCTAAGTCATGACTTATTGTATTTTGTTCTCCTCCCAAATGAAGCAGTGAATTGTGTCTTCATCCACGTTTTAAACAATACCAAAAAGTGCATGCATTAGCCTTGTGATCGCCCTTTAAGCAGTTCACACACAGTCATTGTTTTTGTACAAACTGCAGTCTGTTGGCGGGAGACAGCAGTAAAATGTTCTTGCAACTGAACAACGGATGGTTACCTTCATTGCAAAGTTTGCACGTAATATCCTTCATGTCAGTGGTGCTTCCTGATGATACCGTTCTGCTGCTGTAAGGCTTACCCTTTTGACCCAATGCCTCTATGGATTGGAATCTGTTTTCCAAAAATTTTAAAAAATGTTGGAGCGATTGGTTCTCCTTCGGCTCAATGAGCGATTGCTCATATAAGTTATGCGTTTGTCGATCCTGTTTTTTGATCAACATAAATAGTCGCACCGAAACCCATGTTGACGTGTCCACTTCTAAATTATTAAGTGCTAGCATACTTTCACGGGTCACGTCATGTGAACTTTTGACTGCAGCCGCTGATGGATTGTCGGATAATATATTGAATTGTCCCAATAATTTTTGTATAAGAGCTGACATCAAAACTCTCCTTTTGTTGTATCGATCTTGTAAAATTTTCCAGGCAGTATTTTTCTGCCTCTCCCGTAACGGTCATTTTTAAATACCACATCTTTTGGAAAGCGGGGAGTGGTTGACTATCAATCATCTGGGAGAAAATATCGAAAAATTGCCTCCATTGTAAATAATCTCCATCGAACTTCGGTATTGTAATTTTCGGGAGGTTTACAGACGGCTTTTCGCCACGCAAATGCTGAATTGATGCTTGATCTGCTTGTTTAATTGATAGCTTTACCCTTTCGGCAAGCACCATTTGCTCTGGCTCACCGTAACCGGAAGAATTGTAGCTTGCCGCCTCAGGATTCATACACTCCTCCCAAATTGAATAATGTAATGACTCAATCTGGAGCCATAAGCGATTGACCTCCTCATTTTTTATGGCATAGAACTCTTTGGGGTGATCAATCGTATTTTCGATACGTTCATCCAATATTCGACGAAGGGTAATCACTATGGCGCTTTGCCTTCGAATTAATTTAGTTACATCAAAATTGGTACGCACTTTTCATCACCTTCTAGCTTTTGCTCACATTCTGCACTGAACATTTCTATGGCTTTTTCAAATATTAGCAGATATTTGTTTGTTACTGTTTTTAACCTCTTCGTAATACTCTTTCTTAAAGTAGTCATGGTCCATAGGCACGTTTTTTATCGAACGAATCTCGCTGTCTATAGTCTCGAACACAATCCATGCACTTTCTAATTTATGTCGGCGAAATTCATAGTATGCCCTTGACTTCTTACTGTCGGAAGGGTCTTTTTAGGGTTTTGTACTAAAATACAAAACCCTATTGCAATCACGACCTGTGTCCGTCTGTACGTCCGTCCGTCCGTCCGTCCGTCCGTCCGTCTGTATGTCGCAGCACTTTTTCTCCGAAACTATAGAGGCTACAGCCATGAAACTTTGGGAAAAATTTTTCAAAGGGGTTTAAGGGGGGTCTCCCCGTATAGGGAGGTGACCCCTCAAAAAAAATTTTTCACCATTGGTAGTCGAGTAGGGTGTCATTGGAAAGGTCTCAATGAGATCTTTTCAAAACAAGTCTTAAAATTGCCTCCTGAGTACCGAGGGGGGCAGGGGAAGGGGAAATGTACGAACTTTTCGCGTACCCCCCCTCGCGATTGGAAACCTTCCATCCGAAAAATCTGAAAAAAATCATGAATGTAGACCTTAATGAGTACAACAACAACAAATACATTAGAAGTCGAAATTCACTCAACTTTGTTAGTAATAGTATGATTTATTGATTTTATGTTTTCTTGAATAAAATCCAAACGGTACCCTTAAATTCAATAAAACAGATGACTTACTATAAGATTGATCTTTTCTGAAAGTTTCATGAAGATCGAATAGTATTTAATGAAGTTATAGCGATTTGAATTTTCCTGTATTACTATGGAACAATATGCCCTGTATTACTATGGAAACATATGGCTATGGAGCCATATGCGCTTTTTATCGATTTAGACACTACAGCTTTGCTTGGATTTGCATGAAAATTTCAGGAATGAGAGGTATCATGAAAATGAATACATACAATTGAAACAAGTCGAAGAGGCAGGAGAGAGCTCCTAGCAAAAGGGCTTTGTAACCATTCTAGGATTCGAAAAAATAGGCCATGAATCGATGATTACAGTACAGAGGAGTGGGCCCTGAAAAAAATTTCATGAAAGGTAGCCGATATGAATATCAACTGAAAGTTCTCTATGAGAGCTTTTCAAAACAGTTCTTAAACTGACAGTTTTTGCTTCAGTGGGGGCACAGGGGGGGAAATACATGAAAAATGTGTTTCTAAAAAATCTGGAAAAATTATCAAGGGAGATATCTATGGGTATAAGTAAATACCTCAGAAGTCACAATTCTTTCAACTTTGTTAATGATAGTATGATCCTCGAATTTCACATTTTCTTCAATGAAATCGTCTTTGACATGTTTCTTGATTTTATTCGTTGCTGGTTACTGCATTTTGTAAGTTGAGTACAAAACCCTTCTGACATGAGCAGAGGTCTGTCTACCCAACTTGTTTATAATTTGCGATAATATTCTGAATTTCAGATCCAATATTAAGCTGTTTTGCGGCCAACTCCTCCATTTTCTCCATTCTTCAGCTGTTAAGTTCTGCACGCGGTCACCAAATGTTAAATGCTCACAATTTGAACACTTATAATTACGACGGCACTTGAACCGTGTAATAAGTTAAATGGGTAGAGTTAATTAAGTCACGACGGCACTTGAACCGTGTAACTATCGACGTTAATTATTAAATGTCCACCAAAAACACATATGATCAAACTAAGGTAGGGCGGCAACTGCACCGTGTAACTATCGACGCACAATATACTATAAGTATACAAGAGGATATCAGCAGCACTTGAACTGCGATATCTTCCGCGAAATGAAACACTTAATAGGTTGGATTGTCATGAAACAATGATTTTATTCTTCATCATATGAAATATTTGCATAATAACAAGTTGAGTAAGCAGGAGAGTGCTCCTACCAGAAGGTCTTTGTAAACATCCTAGAGTTAGAAACAAGTTTGCTAATGGCGTGAATCGATACTTTGAATTATTTATCCAATACTTGGATATCAAATCGTTCAAATTCTTTCATAAGCACAGTGCACCCACCATTTTGATCTAGCCTAAATGATTTTTCTGAATGCTCGGCCGATTGAACATGTTTAAGTTAAACACTATTCCTGAAATTTTTATGAAAATTGAAAGAAAATAAAAGTGCCTAGGTCAATTTTAAATATATTTTCCAATAAGAGGTGTTATTTTGAATAGATCTTGTCATTTAACACCTTGCGACTTCTTCCTTTGGGGCTACGTGAAAAAGAAAGCCTACGCCAAAAGCCCAGCGTCGATTCAAGACCTCAAAGATGCAAGTCGTGAGGTTATCGAGGACATAGGGCAGCCACGTTGCGATTTGGTCATGGAAAATTTTATGAAAAGTATATGATCCTGTAAGCGTGTCGTGGTGATTATTTGCCTGATGTTATTTTTAGGTAAAATTCTCGAGAGAAATTTATTAGGTAAATTTCTCGAGAGACATTTCCCTATTGCGGAGAGCATCATATATATATATATATATATATATATATATATATATATATATATATATATATATATATATATATATATATACATATATATATATATATATATATATATATATATACATATATATATAAATATATATATATATATATATATATATATATATATATATATATATATATATATATATATATATATATATATATATATATATGGGATATAACGAAATTTGTGACCACGCTAGAGGTTGCTATTTTGCTTCGATTTTTACCAAATTTTCAGGAAAGGTGTATTGGGTAATTATCTGGGTTAAGTTCGTGAACCAGCTATATCGGCCCGGCGAAAACAAAATGGCGGCCATTTTAGACGAAAAATCGTGATTTCTGTGCTGACCAAAGTATAGCTCCGATTTGGATGAAATTTGGTACAAAGGTTCATTGATGTATGTGATGAATCTCACAATAAAAAATCCAAAGTCGGTAAGGCAGAAACAAAATGGCGGCCGCTCAAAAGTCGAAAAACGTGCAAAATTTTGTTGTTGTAATAGTGGTCAAAGCTTTCAACAGATTTTCATGAAATTCTGTAGTTTAATAGAAATTATAAGTATCTAGAGAATTGCGTTAAAAAACTGGAGGTCAGGTAGCAAAAAACAAAATGGCGGCCAGTTGAAGGTCAAAATTTCAAAGGCTTGTAAAAGTCGCAATTTTGATTCGACATATATGAAACTTGGTTTCAAGATAAACATTACTTACACCTACAGTCTTTGATATTTTGGTGATCATGCATGTGCAAATTTCAAAATGGCGGCCATTTAAATATGCGTTTTTTTTCATGTTTTTGTGGCCCTTTAGCGGTCACATTTTCCAACGGATTTCGATGAAACTTGAGACTATGAATCTCTGTACTATGTTCTTGTATTTTACAGGAAATTATTAAAATTGAATGAAAAATAAAAAGTCAAAAATTTAAAGCCTAATATTTTTAGCTGCCATTTTCTTTAAAAATTGATTTATTTTGCCCTGTCTAGACTGAAACTCCTATTTGAACGAGATAGTACATTGATTGATGGGGTCCTAGCATACAAAGATTTAAAATAATCCAAAATCAAGTGCATGCATTCAAAATGGCGGCCCCCAAAGGTCTGAAGGCAAGCGCAATTCGCTATTTTAGTGCTAACTGTAATAATGAATATTTTTCATGGAAGCGTTTTAAATGACTTTACTTGAAAGAATTTATAAACCAGATCATTTTTAAGATATTGTAAAATATTTTTAACAATACCCTAAAAAATTGTAAAATCGCGACTTGTCTGTCTGTCCGTCCGTCCGCCCGTTTGTTCGTGCGTCATAACAAGTTTTCTCGCAAACCACATGAGCTAGAATGAGGAAATTTTCTACGTAGGTCAAAAGTGGTGCCTCTTGAAATTTGCAGTGCAAGAAAATATTTTAAGGTATTTAAGGGGGGTCTCCCCATGCAGGCGGGTCTCCCCATACAGGGGGTGGCATACAATGTTTTTTATTTCTGTAGCCCTCTAGCAGCCAAGGTTCTCAACAGATTCCGTTGAAACTTGAAATTATAAGTTATTAAGGCAAGTTAATTTAATTTAATTATGCAAATCGAATGACAAATAAAAAAGTCGAAAATTTACAGCTTAATATTTTTAGCAGCCGATTTCAATAAAAATCAAAATGACGGCCCTCATAGTTCAGAAAAAAATTGAAAATGTATATGTTAATGGCAATGCAAGTGCTGATTAAACTTTTATGGAAATCTTTTGAAATTAACTATTCGAGCTATTTAAGCCTTTGTGTGGTTACCACTGTGAACTGTGTAAATAGCAAATGCGAGAAGGGCGAAACCGGTATTTATATGTTTACAACAATTTATGATCCGCCGATTTTCAATATGTAATTCATACGCGTGCAACTCAATTTAATTAGCAAAATATTTGCGCCCCGATAAAAGGTCTCTAAAAACGAACGTGGCCAGATTTTTTTTATGTTAATAAATATCCATGTGGTACTACGAAAATTGCAGAAAGAAGTTTAGTAGTAGGCAAGCCAAATTCTTTTTCGAAACTTTACGCTACATACGAGAAATTTACCTTTCCGGCTGGCGCTGCCAGTGGGGATTTTTTGCTATTAACGGAATATCTTTTTCTTTATGATGAAATAAACATCCGGTCACTCGTTTTAAAAAATGGAATTTTTCTTTTAATATCAAAAGAACACCTCTTATTGAAAAACCATATATCAACAATAAACACGTGTTTTTGTTGTTGTAATTTCATACGATTGAAATGGCTATAACTCATTTGATTATAATTCGATCTCAATTAAATTTTGACTTGATCTATTTGAAATTTTCCAATAAGGTCAATAACATAAATATTTTTGGGAATTAATGATTTGAGTGACTTTTGTTGGCTTGCAACAAAATGGCGACTGTTGAAAGTAGAAAAACAATTTATTTTCTTCTAACTGTGCACATCTCTTTGACATATTTCTTGACTTTATTCATTGCTGGTGACTGCATTTCTGAGATATTGGGTACAAAACCCTTCTGACATGAGCGTAGGTTTGTTTACCCAACTTGTTTATTATAGCACTGCAGGTAATTCCAAAAATTTTTATTATTTGAAAATCCATTGGTAAGAAAAACCATTTGGATAGAATTTCATCGAATACAGTTTCTCCGTTTCGAAATATGGATCCAATTTTATTATTTGTTGAATGAGCTACTGGTGGTGAAAACAAATTTTTTTTATTGGTTTTTGTACAAGAACATTTGTCAATGAGATTCTGATGAAATTTGTTTGCAATTTCATTTAAATCGAGCATAGAATGCATTATATTTTGAAATTTAGATGTTCTTAAGGATAAAGATACCTGTAAATCAGTTGTGCCCGTGTCGTACAGATTATTTTTCGCTATGGTCATTTATTCACTTCCGTATTCTACATTTTCGGATTCAAAGTATTTTTTTGGTTCATGCGGCTGTGTATTTACTATCCTATGTACATTAAGCAAGTGTCTTTTAAATGTCTTTCTACTTAAAAAGCTTTGAAAACTTTTATTTTGACCACACTTATAAGTGAAAAAGTTCGGCACTTTATGATCTTGTTTGAGGTGCTCTATCAAATCGGATACAGTTGAAAAATTCAACTTACATAGATAACAAATAAACATAATTGTTTAGTGTATCGTCATTGCTTGATTTTCTTTAAATACGATACTAAGCCATACACGTTAGCAGGTTTATTTTTATTTTGTTCAATAGGATCAAAAATATATAGAAATATAAATTTCCAAACATCTGCACAATATTTGGGATAATTTAAATTTAAATAAGTTGGGTTAACAGACCTACGCTCATGTCAGAAGGGTTTTGTATTCAATTTACAAAATGCAGTCACCAGATCGAATCAAATCAAGAAACATGTCAAAGACGATTTTATTGGAGAAAATATGAAATGCGAAGATCATACTATTTTTAACAAAGTTCAATGAATTTCGACTTTGAGGTTTTTGGTATTGTTATACTCATAAATATCTCCCTTGATAATTATTTCAGATGTCCACCCGCGACGGAGGAAACACATTTTTCATGTATTTCCCCCATGTGCCCCACTGAAGCAAAAACTGGCAGTTTAACAACTGTTATGAAAAGTTCCCATGAAAACTTTCATTTCATACTCATATCGGCTACGTTTAATGAATTTTTTTCAGGGGCCACTCTCCTGTGCTGAAATCATCGATTCATGGCCAATTTTTTCGAATCCTAGAATGGTTACAAAACCCTTTTGCTAGGAGCTCTCTCCCACCTCCTTGACTTATTTCACTTATGAGTAATAATTGTAGGTACTCATCTTCAGTCGTTCATTCAATTGAATCAAGTGTTCAAAGCATGCACCTTAAACGTTGAAGTTGGGAAAAAATAACTCCAAATTATTCAATCTTCGCATTTAAAACAGTACGATTACTGATACTACTAGCTGAACCGATTCTCAAAGATATACATGACACCTATCATTCCTGAAATTTTCATGCAAATCCTAGCAAAACTGTAGTGTCTGAGTCGGTAAAAAGCGCATGTTGTTCCATAGCCATATGTTGCCATAGTAATACACTCAGCGCATATTGTTCCATACTAATACAGGAAAATTCAAACCGCTATAACTTCGCTAAATATGATTCAATCCTTATGAAACTTTCAGGATAGATTAATCTTATGAATAGACATCTACGTACTGAATTTCATTGAATTTAAAGGTACCGTTAAGATTTTATTCAAGAAAACATAAAATCGATAAATCATACTATTACTAACAAAGTTGAGTGAATTGCGACTTCTCATGTATTAGTTGTTATTGTACGCACCAAGGCCTACATCCCTGATTTTTTTCAGATTTTTCCGATCCCAGGTGTCCAATCGCGAGGGGGGGGGGACACAAATTTTTCGTGTATTTCCCCTCCCTGTGCGCCCCTCGAAGCAAATTTTGCCAAACTAAGACCTGTTTTGAAAAGTTCTAATCAAGACCTTTCATTTGATACCCATATCGGCTACCTTTTTTTTCCGGGGGTCACTCTCCTATATGGGGAGACCCCCCTTAAATACCTTATAAAATTTATTTGTAGTTGAACTTTGAAGAGATCACCACATTACACCTACACACAAAATTTGATGTTTCTAGCTTAAGTAGTTTCCGAGAAAAACTGCTGTGACACACGGACGGACAGACAGACGGACAGACGGACAGACTGGTCGCGAAACTTGTAGGGTTTTGTAAAATTATTTTACAAAACCCTAACAAGAATTCGGAAGAAGTTTCTAAATGTTTAGCTTCCAAACTGTTCAAGTACACTATAAACAAATGTTACATACCAATGAAGGTCCCAACACATTATGCTTGTATAAAGGCCTTTCTGAAACAATTTTGAGTGTAGAATCATCTTGGCTCAAAAGATTTATTCTAAAGCGAGATATTTATTTCCACTTTACACGAACTTCTTCTATAGGTGCCTCGTTACAACGCCACTACGATTGAACTTTATTACATAAAGGGGCCATCAATATCCACATCGGATTCGAGTTGCGAATTTTCTTTGCTTTCTGGAATCCTCTGTAAACTTTTTGTTCGTTTTCGATTTCGAACATTTAAATATCTATCGTGGAGCTTTCCTCTACGATGAGGGTGTGCTTAATAGTTACATTCCATTCCCACAAATCTTCCCATTCCCACAATTCTTCACTATATTCACTGTGACCTAAATTCCTTAAGATACAATTTCACTTCAACTTAAATTTTCTATTCCCACAGACAGAATTCTTACGGATTCCGTCAGCATTTCTGCCACGAGCACTTTGCTCGAAATTAAAACTCTTACTCAGGTGTCATTGCTCACCTTTTCGGTGCACTGTTGCAACAATTAGAATTGTGCAACATATAGCAATTTCCTAATATAAAAGCGACAACGACATTCTATTCGGGTTGGTTTTTTGCTAAAGTTTGTGATTCGCGGAGCACGGTTAAGCCTCCTTAACCTACCCACCTAATGTGAGGCTGCATTAGGGTGCTCATTTACGCCTTACGCGCACAATATAAAAATCATTTTGTAAAAAGTGTTCAATCGTTTGACTATCAAATAAATAGGTGATAAAATTAAACAAGTGTTTTTTTTCCACCTACCGGTAACCGGCAAGTTAATTGGCGCAGTCGTTGTAGGATGCGCTGCGGGAAAACCGTAATTCTCTTAAGAATTTGTAAAAGCGTATCGAATCTCGTGACCGCGAAAGTATTTTATGAAATCCCCAAGAGGAGGATATTAATAATTAACAAACGCATCGTCGCGAAAGAACTCTGCCCGGACCGATGAACGAAAACCCCGTACACGCTAGCAAAGGTGCAAAGTGTTACGTAAAGCGATCAGTAAAGATTGGATACAAAAGTGCGTGCTAAATTTAATTTTCTGAAAATCCTGAAGATAGGATACAAAATTTTTGTAAGTGCGTGCTAAATTTAATTTTCTGAAAATCCTGAAGATAGGATACAAAATTTTTGTCAGTGCGTGCTAAATTTAATTTTCTGAAAATCCTGAAGATAGGATACAAAATTTTTTGTCAGTGTGTGCTAAATTTTATTTTTTGAAAATCCTGAAAATAAGATATTATTTATGGTGTCCCTGAAATAAATAAATGAATCAACGATTTTATAAGAAAAGTGATAAAATAGTGAAACTTAGCCTAAAGACTGTGACCCCTTTTTCCCTACAAAAATCGAAAATAGAACCAGAGAAAATAGAAAACCCAGTGAAAAGGAAAATATAAAGAACAGTGTAGTGCAAAATTTTCCAACAAACAAGAAGTGAAAAACGCAAGTGGAAACTCGAAGATTTGGACCCCGATTTTTTGAAGGAAGCTTTGTTCCAGCAGCCGCAAGTATTTTTATGACGAAATTTCCACATATATACATGCAAATTTTAAATAATTTTACTTATCGATATTTTTATTAATATATAAATATATATATACATATATTCACTCATACATTATATTCACTAAATTATTGAAAAGTTTCAAAACCAATTTTTGTAAGGGTGGTTTGGATTTGGTTATCTGATTTTTCTTTCTCTTGATTTTTCCCCCCATACCAAGTTCGAAATGGCAAATGCTCAAGCAGCCCCCGCAATTCAATTAAACCCCCTCAAATATCTCAGTAGCCTTCCTGAATTTGATGGTAGACCCGAAAACTTACAGAATTTTATAAATCTGATCGATCGAATAAACCCTGTGCTTGTGGGATTTAATGAAGCGTCGCAGCTTCTATTTGGTGACCTCATTAAAAGTAAGCTTAAAGGGAAAGCTAAAGAAACCATCGAAATAAACTGCCATGCTCTCCTTTGGGCAGATATTAAGGAAGTCTTACAGAATAATTTTGGTGATCGTCTAAACGTTGACGAACTTTATGACAAATTGCGAGGAGTTACTTTCAAAACTAATACTCTTGAATTCTATAATGAAATTAAAAGCAAGCTAAGAAGGCTTAATAATAAATCGTTAATTGTCCTTGGTGCGGGAAATGAGTTAAACGAATGTGCTCGAAATAATAAAAGGACAGCTCTTAACCTATTCAAAAACAAACTTCCCGAGCCCATGAAAACGATCCTTTTCTGTAGGAATCCAGACACATTGGAGTCCGCAATGGATATACTATTTACGGCAGGTTATGCTTATTATGGTTCAAATGGACGAATTTATCAGCCGACCACAAATCACTCAAAAGAACAGAACAATAACAACCAAAATAGATCAAACAATCAAAATAATAATCAGAGCCGATCAAATAATAATAATAATAATAGATCGAATAATAATAGCGATAATAATAATAATCAAAATAACAGAAATTTCAACAATAACCACAATAATAATAGATTCAATAATAATCAAAACAGTAATAACAGTAACAATCGGAATAATAACAATAACCATAATAATAACAATAATAACCAGAACAATAATAGGCCTCATAATAATGCTAATAATTATAGCAATAGTAACAATAATGGCAATAATAACAGGTTCAATAACAATAATAATAGAAATAATAATAGCAATAATAATAGAAACCACAATTATTTAAATGGAGATCAAAACCCCTACAACCATCAATTTGGATTCCCAAATAATCCCCAATATTATCAGCGACAACCGACCCCAGAGCCTATGGATATTAACACTAACGAAACTGTCGAAAATTTTCCTCCACAGGCCTCGGACGAAGATTAACTTTTATAGTTATTAAAACAAGAACAAGACCCCTTAAATTCATTTTAGATACAGGTGCCACTCATTCCATCATAAACCCTGGGATCTGCCACCCCAAATGGAAAGTTGATACACCCCTCATCAACTTGAAAACTCTGCAACACACAATTGACGTCCATGAAAAGGTTAAAATCCCCCTCTTCGAAGAACTAGGAGACAAAACCCAACTTATCGAATTTTATGTCTGTAAATTCCACGATTTATATGATGGAATCCTTGGTAATAACGTGTTACGTCAACTAAATATAATAATAGATTACAAAGATCAAATTTTACATTCTGGTGATAAAAAGGTCCCCATTCTCTTTGAAACAGACGAAGAGAACCAATATTGTCTTTTCAATAAAGCAGGATTCTATGAAGTTTCCGTGCCGATTGAACAAGAAAGCGGTTTAGTACACTACTCGGGCAAGACCTCCAAAGATGCGAAGGTCCACCTCGAGGAAGGCGTTTACGACGCAAAAGACTTTCGGATGTCCGCTTTAGTTAAGGTACTAGGCGACAGTCCCACCAGAGTTAAATTCGGCACCCAAAAAACAACCCCTGTTACCATTGAAAGTTTCAATATTATCGAAAATAAATCAAAAACTTATCTCCCTGTTCTACATCAGATTAGGATGGATCATCTTAATCAAGAAGAACGTCAAAAACTAACTCCTGTAATAAAGAATTTTTCCGATATTTTTTATAACGAAGACTCAGACCTCTCATTTACGAATGCAATTAAACACGAAATTCGCACTGAAAATAATATTCCAATAGTGGCCAAGACATATAGGTACCCGTATATTCATAAGGATGAGGTACGGAGACAAATTGAAGAGATGCTTGAGAAGAAAATCATAAGACCAAGCAATTCCCCTTATTCGGCACCAGTTTGGATCGTGCCAAAGAAACTAGATGCGAGTGGGAAACAAAAATGGAGACTCGTCATCGATTATAGGAAGCTCAATGAAGTTACGATCAATGACAAGTACCCCATTCCAAACATAAACGAAATTTTGGAAAAACTCGGGCGAAGCCAATATTTTACGACGCTAGATTTAGCAAAAGGCTTCTACCAGATCGAAATTATGGATAAAGATATCCACAAAACTGCGTTCAGCGTTGAAGACGGACATTACGAATTCCTGCGTATGCCGTTTGGGCTTAAGACAGCTCCTGCGACATTCCAACGCCTTATGAACAATATTCTTTCAGACTACATAAATAAAATATGCTTAGTTTACTTAGACGATGTCATTATATTTTCAACATCCTTACAGGAGCATCTTGACTCAATAAACAAAATTTTCAATAGGTTCAGAGAAACTAATCTGAAAGTCCAATTGGACAAATCAGAATTTTTTAAGCGTGAGACTGCCTTTCTAGGACACATTGTCACTAGAGATGGAATTAAACCAAACCCAGAAAAGATTGAGTGTGTTCAAAAATTCCCTATTCCCAAAACACCCAAACAAATCAAACAATTTCTTGGTCTCGCCGGATACTACCGGAAATTCATGAAGGACTACTCTCGTATAATAAAACCCATGACAAGATATCTGAAAAAAGATGCTAAGCTGGATATAAACAACCCCGAGTATATTGAAGCCTTCGAAACAATAAAAACTCTCCTAACCAACGAACCCATCCTTGCTTACCCCGATTTCAATAAAACATTCACACTTACCACTGATGCTAGCAACTACGCCTTGGGTGCTGTACTCTCACAAGAAGGACGACCAATAAGTTATGGTAGCTGTACGTTGAACGAACATGAAATCAATTACAGCACCATCGAAAAGGAATGCTACGCAATAGTATGGGCAACGAAATACTTCCGACCGTACCTCTTCGGAAGAAAATTTATCGTAGAGACAGATCATAAACCATTGACATGGCTTTTCTCAATTAAAGAGCCTAACTCGAAACTCGTTAGATGGAGACTCGGACTCTCAGAATTCGACTATACTATCAAGTATAAAGAAGGAGCAAAGAATATAAACGCTGATACCCTCTCAAGGATCCCTAAGCCCGAAATAAACCTAAGCGAAAATTCCGAAACTATCCCTACTAGCAAATCTTGCATCAACGCGTTCAAGAACCAAATTATTATAAAAAAAACTAATTCAGGGTCCTTAAGAATCAAGAAACAAAAGATTTTCGATAAAAACAGAACAATCATAAATACTAAACAGTTAGATAGTCAAGACGCGATTACTTTATTAAAGAATCATTTCAATCCAAATGGATTAAATGCTGTACTTATTCAAGATGAAGAATTTTTCCAAATAATCCATTCTGCTTTCAATACCAACTTCATAACTAACGGCAAGTTCAGGATAATTAGATGCAACATTATTTTAGAAGACATAACGGACGAGGAACAATTAGCAAAGATCATAGAAGAGGAACATCTGAGAAACAACCATCGAGGAATAGAGGAAGTTTCAAAGGAAATAAAGTTAAAATACTATTCTCCCAAATTAGTAGATAGAGTTACAAGCTTTATCAATAACTGTGAAATCTGCAACTGTGAAAAATACGTTCGGAACCCTCCAAAGCCATTGTTCAAGATAACCGAAACTCCAGAAAGACCAGGAGAAATAATCCATGTTGATGTCTTCTATACTCTCGAAAAACTATTATTTTTAACGATAATAGATAAATTTTCGAAACATGCCTGTGCAATCAAGATTCTCGGAAGAACCTGGAATGAGTTCAGAAGAGCACTCGCCTACTACTTTAGCCAATTCGGCACTGTAAAGAAACTAATTGTTGTCAACGAATTAGGATTCAAAGCAATCCCTTTGAAAGATTATCTTTCAAATGAAAACGTAGAAGTCCACTACACTTCCAGTAGCAATCATACTTCTAATGCAGATGTAGAAAGGTTGCACAACACTATCAATGAACACATACGCCTCCTTAAACATGATGATATCAATAACCAATGTACCGTAGAGGAAAAAATCCTCAAAATAATCTCTTTCTATAATAACACTATCCATTCCACTACGAATCGCAAACCGATAGATTTTGTTAATGGCAAAATTCACCAAGACGAATATAACTCTATCCATGAACTTATATCACAAAAGAAATTGAAAACAATTAGCAAACTAAACCAAAACCGAAAAGACAACGACCTTGAAACAGGACCAAATTTTATCAAACAAACCAGAGGAGGAAAAAACCATTCAAAATTCAGAAAGATTAATGCAGAAAAAATTGACGAAGATCATTTAGTCGATTCAGAAAACCAAAACAAATACTTCCGTACCCATGTAAAATCCAAAAAGAAAAACCAAGACGTAAATAACCCTACAATTAAAGCCAAAACTAAAAAGAAAACTAGGATACGCCCCTCAACTTCCCAAGCCCCTCCTAACAACGAAAATCCATAAAATTTATATTCGTCATTCTTTCAGGAAAATGAGCCTGCTCTTGATGATAACCCTTTGGACTACAATAACAGCCCAGACAATAGATATCCAGGACCTCAACTTAAACAACGGCTATGTTCCAATTAAAACTGGAGACGTTAAACTTATAAACTTCTACACCAACGTCCTGCACACTATCAATACAACTGAATACGAGCATACATTAGAATTGATTCGACACAATATCAACACTCTATCAGCTTCCACTTCCGACTCAAAAACAATCCTGGAAACAATCAATAAAAACTTCGAACTTCTAGAATCCAAAATTAATAATCTCATTCCTCATCGACGCCAAAGACGTGGACTAATAAACATTCTAGGAAAAGGACTGAAATACGTGGCAGGAACAATGGACGACGATGACAGAACAGATATCGAAACTACAATAAAAGAAATCTCTCACAACGAAAACCAACTAAATGATAAAATAGATAAAACCTTAGTAACTAACAAAATCCTCTCATCTCAAATAAATAACATAACCAAACACATTAACTCACAGCAAATCATAATAAAAAATTACCTAAATAAGTTCAGGGATTTGAACCTTAATGGCATAGCCTCTCTTAGAGATGAAGTAAACTTTCTACAGCACATACATCAAATTGAGAACGATATTTTCCTATTGAGAAATCATGTAACAGATATAGAACAAACGATTCTATCAAGTAAATTGGGATTCGTTAGTAAAAATATACTTACTAACACAGAGCTAGACCTCATTTATGATTTCGACCAGTATTCAAATATTAAAACAGCCGTCTCTTCAAACGGTAATATAATATCAATAATTGTGGCGATACCTAATTTTTCGGAAGAAATTCTCACAAAAATTTCTATCGAACCAATCCCAACCATCCAAAATAAATCATTGTCTACAAATTTTAATTCAATTCTAGTAAGCCCCAAGCATAAAGTTTATGACTCGAATGTAAAGAAAGGATTAAGAAATAATTTGGAAGAAATCAATGATGAATGTATTAAAAGTATCATTGAACCCAGAGAATCCCATTGTAATATGCAAACTTTTGATAAACAAGAAATTAAGCAAATTATACCTGGTATTGTAATATTTAAACATTTTTATGAAGAAATACAGCAAAACTGCAATAACAATAACGTAACTATCCATGGAACATTTATAATCAAGTTTGAAAATTGTAAAATCAAAGCATTAAACAGAACTTATTCTAACTTTTATTTCAAAACATACGACAAAATTGTACTACCAAAATTTATTAAATCAATTAAGGAAAATTTTACCATTCCTGAAATAAAAATCGAAGAATTATATTATAACCAAATTAATAACACGAAATTTATCGACGATATTTTATTAAAAACTAATACATTTAATGTAATAAGCCTGGGTTCAGATATCATAATTATTGTAATTATTATTATTATAATTTTATTGTATGTGTGCGTAAGACGTAGATATCGAAAATTAATAATTTCGTCGGAGCCTCAATCCAACGGTGGGGGAGTTACATTCCATTCCCACAAATCTTCCCATTCCCACAATTCTTCACTATATTCACTGTGACCTAAATTCCTTAAGATACAATTTCACTTCAACTTAAATTTTCTATTCCCACAGACAGAATTCTTACGGATTCCGTCAGCATTTCTGCCACGAGCACTTTGCTCGAAATTAAAACTCTTACTCAGGTGTCATTGCTCACCTTTTCGGTGCACTGTTGCAACAATTAGAATTGTGCAACATATAGCAATTTCCTAATATAAAAGCGACAACGACATTCTATTCGGGTTGGTTTTTTGCTAAAGTTTGTGATTCGCGGAGCACGGTTAAGCCTCCTTAACCTACCCACCTAATGTGAGGCTGCATTAGGGTGCTCATTTACGCCTTACGCGCACAATATAAAAATCATTTTGTAAAAAGTGTTCAATCGTTTGACTATCAAATAAATAGGTGATAAAATTAAACAAGTGTTTTTTTTCCACCTACCGGTAACCGGCAAGTTAATTCTTAATCACGAGGAATATAATACGTATTTTGCAAATATGGGGTTGTATCCATGAAACAAACTTTATGGTCAATAATTACTGTGTTTTCTCCAGGAAACCTTAATACAATGTTTTCCGCGACCAATTTGAGATCAGCGATACCCAATTTGCCGTACTTTCCTACAAGACTATCTACGACACAGTTTGTCAAAACTTATTGATAGTGCGGATTTAAAACTTTCTGTTCTTCATAATATTTTAAAGCAGACACCTCTTGAACCGTTTGGCTGGGAATGCAATCTATGTCGACCTAATAAATAAATTGTATATAATATGAACTAATCAATTTATGTATATACATTTATATATATATATATGTATATATATATATATATATATATATATATATATATATATATATATATATATATATATATATATATATATATGTATATATATATATATATATATATATATATATATATATATGTATATATATATATATATATATATATATATATATATATATATATATATATATATATATATATATATATATGTTGTACATGTACAAAGAATTCTGCGATTTACTGTCGCACTTGTTTTCACAACCATTAAAAACATCAACAAAATGAATTTACTCGAAACCACGAGAACCCACCAAGTAAGATCAACATTTGGAAGTGAGTCACTGCTCCATTCATTAATATGCTCGAATATACCAGATACCTCTCGGCAGAACATTCGCCAACGTACAAGAAATGCATTGAACGGATAGAGACCCTATATAAAGGCGAGCTGAATGAATGGGGAGATCATTCATTACAACCGCGATAGTAAAACTGCGATATACAGATAGTGGAACGCGAAGTAAAGGCGATTGAATGTTTGAGTGCGAGGTGATTTTAAGAAGACAGTTGTAAGAGGAATTAATTGACAAGTGAAAGTTAGATTTTAAGTAAAATTGTGAAAAAGTAAAATAAGTGATTGTGCATTTATAATCGATTTAATAAACTCTTTTAATTTAATTTAAAAGACATTGCGTTTTCACTTTCCCAGAACATTAACAATTATTTGCCGCGAACCATAACACGCGACAGTGGTATCCAGAAGTGAGAAAGAAAATTTTGGAAGTGAAAACGTTTAAACATTTTTAAAGTGCACAACAGTGAAAATTAACGTAGAAACTGGTGGAAAAATAGCCGAAACAATGAAAATGCCAGGAAACTTACATCTAAAAATTGGTCAATTGACCATATCGGAGCTCAAGGAAGAGTTGGAACAGCGAAATCTGGCCACACAAGGTATAAAGGCCATACTGATTGCACGCTTGCGTGACGCGATCGAGTCGGAAATCTAGATTCGGGTGAGCTCTCAGATGCGGAAAAAGACGCAAAAGGTGAAGAAGTGGAAACACCAAAATCAAAGGAGCAAGAAAATGCGCTAATGCAAATGTTTATGCTGATGTTATCCAGTCTAACTGCGAAGCTAGATGAACAACCAGTGAAGCTAAATGAACAGTCATCCAGTCTTAATGTGAAGCAAGATGAACAATGAGTGAAGCTAAACGAACAGTCATCCAGTCTAACTGCGAAACTAGATGAGCAACCAGCGAAGCTAGACGCACAATCAGCGAAGCTGGATCAACAAGCGATCGAAATCAAGACAGATTTTCAAAACCAGTCCACCGAAATAAGAGCGGAGCTCTGTAGTCTGAACAAACAAATTAAAGGTGTCGAGGAAAAGGTTGACCAGGTCGAGGAAAAGGTTTACCAGGTCGAGGAAAAGGTCAGCCAGGTCGAGGAAAAGGTCAGCCAGATCGAGGAGAGAATCAGCCATAAGGTGGTAAACATGAAAAAGGAATTGGAAGCAGCGAAGGCAGTAGTAACCACCTCACCAGTCCCGCTTATAACCGCAGCGCAAAGCTCATCCAGAAATGTGAAAGCACCAATATTCGACGGGCAAACGGTCTGGAGCATTTACAAAACCCAGTTTGAAGCCGCCGGTAGGGAAAATCACTGGAATGAGCAGGAACGAGCAACTGCATTGATTCTTGCTCTAAAAGGCCTAGCTGCCGAGCTTTCGCAGACTATCCCCACCGAGTTGCACTCAAGCCCGGCTGCTATAATGAATGCGCTCGAAATGCATTATGGAGACGACCATC
The DNA here is from genome assembly GCA_963969285.1 of Odontomyia ornata. Lineage (NCBI taxonomy): Eukaryota > Metazoa > Arthropoda > Insecta > Diptera > Stratiomyidae > Odontomyia > Odontomyia ornata. Next base: position 336,625,176 of record OZ017738.1, on the reverse strand, counting down.
TGAAGCAGATTTATCTGTCACAGCAACAGCATCGGGTGCAGAAGTCTGGTGAAACCCTACAGCAGCTAGCTCAAGACATTGAGCGACTAGCACTTTTTGCTTACCCAGCCTACGACCCAGAACATCGAGATGATGCAGCGACAGAAGCATTCATCAGCGCACCAAAGGACCCGGGATTGCAACAAGCCGTCCGTTTAGCTCAAAAGCAAACGGTTAAGGACGCATTGGCTTACAGTCTGAACTTTGAGGCAGCGAAAAAAGTGACTCGTATCACTGCCCGGGTTCGCGAGGTAGTAGAAGATGAGTGTAGGTGTGAGCGCGTTGAAATTGAGCGAGAGCCGCAGGTAAACGGTGCGCTTGGATGCTGGATGCGGAAAGAAGGGGCACCTGCAAAGAGACTGCAAGAAGCGAAATAAACCGAGCTATTGTCCTGGGTGTGCAGCTAGGAGAATAGCTAGACCGAGTCAGGAGCCCAGAATGGAAACCCTTCAAAAGGAGGGGTCGGGGAACATGTGAGAGCCAACTTCGTGGGGCAGAGGTTGGCTAGGAGGATCGACGTCCCCATAACCACCATCACTGTATCAAGATTACATCGTGGAGAAGCGGACTTATGCCTTCCGGGTCAAGTTGACGGAGAACATTGCACCATCACCATCGACACTGGCGCAACCCGATCGATCATCCAACCAATCCATGTGAGGCAACAACTACTTCGAAAGGGCAGCATTTTCTCATTAAGGACAGCGACGGGAGAAACTGCACCTATCCATGAAGAGGTCAACCTCCAAATACAGTTGGAAGACCTTGCGTTCCGACATAATTTTCTGGTCGCGAACATTATGGACGACTGCATTCTCGGAATGGATTTTCTGCGACCACATGGAATCACGTTGGACTTGGGCAAACGCGTATTGAAATGGCAGAATGTTGAATTATTGATAGAGGGTCCCAGCGTCTAAATTCCCAAGACTAATGTGGTAGTATGTACCGACACTGATATACCGAAATCTTCCGAGAGCATTGTATGGGCCAAGCTTGATGGTGATTCTGGAGATCACCGATCTTATCTGATAGAGCCAACGAAGACGTCCGCATTGCGCAGTTTGATTGTAGGACGAAGCTTTGTAAGATCTATAAGGAACGGATACGTGCCAGTCGGAGTCCTTTACACCGCAGACTCAACCACGAGCGTCAAACCGGAAGAAGTCATCGGCAGCTGCCAGCCTGTTTCCACCATCACCTCTTTGGAAGCTACTCACGACCATCATTGGAAAATATGGCAAGACACAGACAGGGGAATCCACGTCTGCAATACTGAAGCAGGTCAAATTGCCAGTGCAGCTATTCAAACGAGCCTCTGATCTGGTCACCAAGTACAGTGACATCTTTTCAACAAGCTCGGATGATCAAGGCCGAACGAGTATGGTAACTCACGTCATAGATACACAGGGAGCAAAGCCAATTCAACACGCACCAAGACGTTATAAAAGTTGGAGTATGCATAACCGATTGTGTTAGTAATGAAGAACACGGGGGACATCCGCTTATGTGTGGATTATAGGGATTTGAATAAGGTAACATTAAGAGATAATTATCGTTTTCCTCTTATGGATGATTTACTTGACTAACTAGTTAATAAAAAGATATTTTCACTGATAGGCTTAAAGAGTACAGTTTACCACGTAGTAATGAGTGAGGAATCAGTTAAGTTTACGTCATTTGTGACTCTATTAGGGCAGTATGAGTCTACAAAAATGCCTTATAGATTTAAAATGCGCCATCGACGTTTCAAAGATATATCAATGAAGTTTTTGATGATCTTACACGAGCCAAAAAAATATAGATATACCTTGATGATATAATGATCGTAACAGATGACATTGAAGAACATTTAAGTATATTGGTAGAAGTTTTTGATCGGTTAGTTCAGAATGATTTGGAATTGCGATTGGATACGGTAGGTTTTTAGAATCTGAGGTCCAATACTTGGGATATATTATTTCTGGAGACGGAATAAGACCAGATGAGAAAGGCATAGAAGTAGTAAGGAATTTCCTAATACCGCAAAATGTTAAAAGAGTGCATCATTTTCTAAGACTCTGCTCTTATTTCAGGAGATTCATTAAGGATTTCTCAATTATTGCCAAACCAATTTATAAGTTACTCCGTAAGGATGCTGAGTTTAAATTGGGAGAGGAACAGAAACATTTCTTTGAGAATTTAAAATCAAAATAAACAGATTCGCTTTTTTTTATTGATTTATGATCCCAGAGACGAAGTAGAACTCCATTGTGACGCTGGTTCAATCGGTTTTGGGGCAATATTGTTACACGAGAAAACTGATGGGAAGTTTCATCCAGGGCTCTTTTTTTCGAAGCATATGATGGATCAAGAGTCGAAATATCACAGCTTTGAATTGGAAACGTTGGCTGTAATATATGCATTAAAGAGATTTAGAATATATCTAGAAGGGAGGAAATTAAAAATGATAACTGGTTGTAACTTGTAGACGCTGACAATGAATAAAAAAAAAATATTAACCCAAGCATAGCCAGATAGGCCTGAGAGTTAGAGGATTACTTGTATGATTATACAATAGAATAAAGAGAGGGGTCGAAAATGGGACACGTGGATGCATTGAGTAGAATGACTAGTACATTAATATTAAAGGAGAACACATTTGAGCAGAATTGACTGGTTAGTCTAAACAAAGAGGAGAGTAAAATGAAAATAAATAGTCAATTAGAAAATGAAGAGAGTGGTTTATACGAAATAAGGAATGGGCTAGTTCCTAAAAAACTAAAGACAGATATAATTTCTACATACCATGTAATATGGAGAGAAATATAATTTAAAGTACCATGATGAAATGGGGCACATGGGATGTGACACGGTAGTACACGCTATAAGAGGTATGTACTTGTTTCCAAAAATGAGGGATAAAGTAAAAGGACACATTGTTACATGTACAAACAATTCTGTGAGCTACTGTCGCAATTGTTTTCACAACCATTAAGAAGATCATGATCAACAAAAGAATGTACTCGAAAGCAAAAGAATCCACCAATCATGATCAACATCTGAAAGTGGCGTCACTCCTCCATTCAGATGTTGATCATGCACGAATATACCAGGTACCTTTCGTGAGAACATTCGCCAATGTACGAGAAATGGATTGAATGGATAGAGACCCTATATAAAGGCGAGCTGAATGAATGGGGGGATTCATTACAACCGCGATGGTAAAAACCGATAGTAAAACTGCGATTGTGTGGAGTGCGAATTTAAAAGCGATATTGATTGATTGATAGTGTAGTGATTTTTGTGATACAGTTGTTATACAAATTGATAGACTAGTGAAAAGAAAAATTGTAAAATAGTGAAATTGATGATTGTGCATTTTTTAGTAAATAAACTCCTCTTTTAACTTTATTTAAAAGACAGTGCGTTTTCACTTTCCCGGAACATTAAAATTATTGGCCGCGAACCATAACACGCGACAATATGACCAACTGTTTAAAATGTATAGTTTAATCTTCAAAGAATGGGAAACATGAAGGTTTTTTGCACAATATCCCAAAAGGAGATATTCCGTTTGACACTGAAAATTGCTTAAAATAAGTATTTATCTTTGGTAATATAGTAGATGCCTTCAATAAGTTTACAAAGCTGCATATATGCAGTCAAGACCACAACTACTAGGGAGGTGTTGAGTTGTTTAAGAAGTTATTTTAATGCGTGGGTACGTGTCCGAGTCAATTATTGTTTGGAGTATAATAAAAGGGATTAAAAATGGATTTTCTATAAGACAAACTGGAAGAAATTGAAGATAGCACAGATGATAGGGATTTGATGAGACTGAGATCAGAAGCTAAAAAGAAGATATAGAAAAGTCAGGATCACAACAAAAGGGTTAAATATAAGAGTTGAATCGAAAGGGTGTATAAGGAGGGAGATTATGTTATGATAAAAAATTTTATAAGTACTCTAGGTGTTTGCATGAAAGTTGGTACCCAAATACAAAGGACGTTATTCAGTGATGAAGGTTCTTCCGAACGATCGATATGTGGTCGCAGCCACAGAGAATTTGCAATTAAGTCAGGCACCTTGCAGGGGAGTGTGGGAAGTTGCGAATATGAAGCCTTGGCTAAGCAATAGTATGAGTTATTTAAACAATCGAGACGATTGTGAATCAGGACGGCTGAATTGTGGTAATACTGATAACACAAATGAATTTGTGAATATAGCATTAGGAAACATAAACATGAATATGTAAACCAAGCATTTAGAAAAAAAGAAGAAAGAGACTGCTGGATAGAGATAAGAAAGAATGTGGGCAGGACACATTCTTCTGGTGTCAGTCATATCGTGTATAGACGAAAAATTGTGTGCGTAATAATATAAACATTCGAAAGTGAATATCGTTTTTCTGTTTTCAATTTAAAACTGCAGCCTACAAAGTAATCCAAAAGCTTAAAATCTATAACCCATAAATACGGTAATCGTTTTTGTTCTTAACTAATATACCTGGGACAGTTACTGAGCCCGAAGAAAATATAAAGGCTCAAAAATAGCTAGACCAAATGATTCTGATAGAAACATAAGAACAGGGATCAGTTATACAAAATTGTGTTAAATTTAATGGGTTTCATAAAAACATGGACTAGCTTACAATATAAAGTCCAGATCAGAGCCCTTTGAATACTATACGATAAGGCTCATGTAGAGTTGGATTAGCACAATTCCACAAATAAGATCACATCAAATGAAGTAGACCTAATAAACCGAATTGAGTGGTTATCAACAGGAGAGGCTTTCTGCACTCTCTAGTTTATTTCTACAACTTCATAATCCACCGCGTCAGCATTCAATTTTTTTTTTTTTTTTTTTTGGTTGACAATCATTTGCGTACCCAATAGGAACTGATTACGCTCCTGTAGCATCAAATTCACGACCAACAACGAGGTTTGCTGGAATCTGTCGTGATTTCCTTTCACCACGGTTGTCGTCTATGCTATATTATGAGGGTAAAAGGAAAGTAATGAAATTGAATTTGGGATAGCAGAGGACCTATATCTTCGAGATAACACCCCCCAGGGTAACAAATGAAAGGTCTTTTGGTTGGTAGTTCTTGTTCAGTGAAAAGGACGGGAGGCCTCTTGTGGAAAAACATTTGATAAATTTATGGAGCGACGGTGAAACACCAATAGCCAAAGTGGAACCCGAGCCTGTGGGCATAATCGAACCTATACTTTTTTATATCGGCAGGCAAAGTGGCAGAGTTGGTTTACAATTTTCATGAAAAAGTGAATCAGGCGAGCCCAAACTGGCAGACGTCCAGTATGGGAGGGCAGAAAAAGGGACTCCTTTGATCAAAGTTGTCTGGCAAGTTTTTTTGTTCTAGAAATTGTTACCCTACAATTGATTTTAAAAGTTATATTTGTGTTTGCTTTAACTATTTACTTAATGAATTGTTTGATTGAATTATATATCCAATTCTATTGATTGAATAAAATTTCCATTTAAAACGTAAGCTTTGCAGCATTTGGATATTTAACTTTTCTGTTTCAGCAAATGTAAAGTTTGGCTCAGATGGGAGTTTCCACCATCTATCACGACGACAACTAAATAGTTTTCGAAGTTGTTTGGGATTATTTTTACACTCAATTTCGCTAGGCCGGGCATCGTTTTGCGCATTACAGGTTTTGCTGTAGTTTAAATACAGGTAAAATGCAATCCGGTGAACTGCGTTGTTGTTTGGCGGTTCTATAGGGCCTTTCTGGCAAAATGACTAGGTACCGGGACCATAGACCCTAGCTGGAGCAACCTCGGTTTCGGAGAGTAACAAGATAAGACCTAGGAAAAATCACAAAAAAGTAGATTAGAAGAACTCCAAATATACCCTAACGTAAATAAAACTAGTTTAGAATGCCACTATTGATACCTAAACTAACCCCGTCTACTTTCAAAGACAGAGCAGCCAGATGTACAGATAATTTTCACCAAGGGTGAAGTCACATATTCAGATATCCTGCTTCAAATGGAGACAAATATAAGCTAAAAGGAGGTGTTTGATATACCAATATCATGTGTTATTGTTGTTGTAATTGGAGAATTTTCAAATGGCTGTAAATTCCGTGTGTATCCTTAAATTTTCATCAAACTTACAAAATAAAAGGACCATATGTAAGATTACTTAAATATCAAATTTCATTGGGTTTAAGGGTGTCCTCACGATTGTATTGGGGAAAATGTAGAATTCAAAGATCATACTATTTTTAACAATGTTGAGTGAATTTTGACTTCAAAAGTTGTACTTGTAAGCACCTACCTCCACAATTTTTTCAGATTTGTCAGGTCACAGGTGTCCAATCGCGAGGAGGGCGATACAAATTCTTCGTGTATTTCCTCTCCCTGTGCACCCGTCAAAGCAAAACATGCCAGTTTAAGGCCTGTTTTTAAAAGCTCTCATCAAGACCTTGCATTTGATGCCCATATCAACTACCTTTGATGATATTTTTTTCGGGGGCCACTCCCCTATATGAGGAGACCCCCTTAAACAACTTCGTTAAATTTTTTGTAGTTGAACTACTTTTATAGCTTAAGTTGCTTGCGAGAAAAATTGGGTGACACTCGGACGAACAGACAGGATAAGATTTATTCGATGAAAAAGCTGAAGCTAAAGCTCGGTGTAAAAATCAATATTAAAATTGGAAATCTTCATGAAATCACGACAGCGAAGGATATCACCACAGTATATGTTGAACATTGTAGCTTCAACGACCGGAGACTGATTTTATAATATCTCTGTGGTAGACATCTTACGGTGCATTAGCAACCACCATTTGACTAATATCTGCACAAGCAGGAGAGTTGCTTACTGCAGGAAAAATAGAAATTGGAAGGGATTTAAGATATTGTCACGTGTTACGGCTCGAGGCCGGTAATTTCAATCTTCCGGGAAAGTGAAAATGCACTGTCTTTTAAAGTAAGCTAAAAGAGTTTATTTACTAAGAATGCACAATCATTAATTTCACGATATAATTTAATGTAGTTTTCACTGTCTATTAATTGACATTCCAACTGTCTGTATCACAAAAATCACTTCACTATCAATCAATATCGCACTCCACTCTTAACGCTGTTTTTACTATTAACCCATATCCATTCATTCACCTCGGCTTTATATAGGATCTCTAGTCATTCAATCCACTTCTCCTGTATTGGTGAATCTTCTGGCAAAAACTCCCTGAAATATTCGAGCAATTCTGAATACCCACAGTGACGTCACTTTCAGCTATTGATCATGGATCTACTTGGTTGATTCTTGTGCTTTCGAGTACAATCGTTTATTGATGATGATGTTATTAATAGATGCAACAACAATTGCGACAGTAGCTTGCAGAATTGTGTGAATATGTAACACTGCCCCCACCTCCGTTTTTTTCGCCCCGAAAAGATGTGTCGCCAGTTGTAGTCAAGCCTCCCTGAATGTAATATGGGGCAAGATGGTCCAAGTGCACGATTTTCAGTTTAGCTCTCGGCTTACGATGTTCCTGTATGCGATATATGACGTCATTGATTCGCTTTGTAACTAAGTATGGTCCCTTTCAATTATGCTGTGAATTCGGAGACCCACCCTTTCACGGTTGTGGGTTGTGTAGGTACACCAAGTCATCTTGCTGGAAGCCAGTAGAATTTGCCTTTAGATCCTACCTGGTCTTCATGCGGTCAATGGCCGATACGATGTATTTCTGCACTGTCCGATGTACGCCATTAAGAATAATGGGGTATGCCAGTCCCAGTCCCTTTGGTTCTCGTCAACCATCTTGGCCAGGTGTTTATTGAGTGTGGCGTTGAAACGTTCGACCGTTCCGTTGGAATGGGGATGCAGTGGTGTTGTCCACATTTTCCGAATTCGGAGCAGTTCATTTTGCGAAAACTAGTGGCTCAAAGTTGTGGCCTAAAAACGAATGTAGTTCACAAGGTACGCCGTACCTACTGACCCAATTTATCACTAGCTGTTCGGCTACAGTATTTGCTTCCTGGTTGGGAATGGGGTAACGTTCGGGACACAACCAGCGTGTATCAAATTCCCCATTTGGATTCAGGAAAGGGATCTGCGATTTCAACAGCCATCCTTTCAAACGGTACACCCACGTTATAGGTTTGCATTTCTCCTCTCAGTCATCGCATTGAAACTTCGATGAATGTGGAAATCGTGCGTCTACGATACCAGTCCTCTACGTCTTCTCGAGCTTGGACCCAGTAGAACCTTTCCCGCTTGTTCACTAAGGTCTTTTTAACACCAAGGTGGCCTCCCGAGAATCCTTCATGCATTTCTTTAACCACATTGTGGAGTTGGCCCTTGGGAAGTATAGTTTGCATCCTATAGGAGCTGTCATATGCCGTTTTCCATTTTTGCTTGAGTACGCCACCCTCCACCTGGAGGGAGTTCCATTGTGCCCAAAAGCTTTTCTGGGTGCCATCATGCGTAGATACGTCCTTCCACACAGGTTACCCAGTTGTCTTTTTCCATACGAGTAACGGCCCGATGTCTTCGTCGGCTAACTGGGCATTTTGAATCTCCTCTAATGATCAACCTTCATCGAATTCGGCCATTATCACTTGCAGATCAACGGTCGGCTCCTTTTTCTCAATCCATCAGCAATTCTTGCAGTTAGCTGGACATGGACGACGAGATAGGGTGTCAGCATTTCCATGAACTTTCTTCGCCATCTATCTGCAGAGAGATTACAGCTCCAATCCCGCCATTGCTCACATCGGCGTCAACTACAAACGTTTTTCCGGGGTTTGAATATGGATGGGTGGTTCACACAACTTCTCCTTCAAGGTCTTGGCATTGTTCATTCCAGACATACGGACGATTTTCTTGGTTAGCTGACACTTAGCTATTTTGACAAAGTCTTTGACGAATCTTTGATAGTAGGTCGTCATTGGCGCTTGTTGTTTGGTGTTGGCCGACTTTTCACGGTTCCAATCTTCTCAGGGTCTGTTTTGACCCCTTCTGCAGATAAAACATGTCCCAAAAAGGGTACACTTGTTGGGACTAAGTTTCAAATTCGCCAGTCGTAATCGAGAGAACACCTCTTCTAAGTTCTGCACATGCTCTTCGAACGTCCTCACGACAACAATGATGTCATCTACGTACACTGAGCAGGTTTTCCAGGTTAGGCCTCGTAGCACGTATCCTATCAGACATTTGAAGGTGGCCGGAGCATCGCAAAGCCCAAATGGCATCACCACGAGTTGCCACAATCCAGTCCCAACTAAAAATGCGGTCTTCTCTCGGTCCAGCTTGTCGATTTCTATCTGCCAGTAGCGAGACTCTTGAGATCAAGTGTAGAAAACCATTTGTGTACACCATCGGGCGATTGTCGCATGTGGAATTACAAGTTGGGCAAACAAAAAGATTAGTGATAGTCAGGGTAATGGAACATCTAACAGGAGCTGAGATAGCTGCAAAAAATGTGAGCACAACGACAAGATCAGCTATGGTAAAACATATAATTACCGAAGGTCACCACATAAGCTCTAGCAACGTTAGCGTGATTAAGAGGGTCGACAAGTTAAGTAAAATGAGCGCGGCGGAGTCACTAAAAATTCTGTAAATACCTGCAAAGTTAAGGATAAATACAGATTTAGGAAATTGTAACTCATGTTTACTCGATGAAGTAAAGTAATTAACGTTAATAGTCTCTAGTATAAATAGATTGTTAAAAAAGATTTCATTTATAGTTTACTGAGGAAGACTTTATACTCGTATAACAGTTGAAAACGCGTTATACGGTTTTTCGGGCTTTGTAAAATAGTATTCAAAACCCTACTAAAATCGCGTCCTGTCTGTCCGCCTGTCCGTCCGTCCATTCGTGTGTCACAGCAAACTACTTATGCTAGAAACATCAAATTTTGCATGTAGGTGTAAAATGGTGCTCTTTTCAAAGTTCAACTATGAAAAAATTTGATAGGGTATTTGAGGGGGTCTCCCCATATAGGGGAGTTATCCCCGAAAAAAATGCATCAAAGGTAGTCGATATGGGTATCAAATGAAAGGTTTTGATAAGAGCTTTCCAAAACAAGTCCTCAGCTGACATTTTTTGCTTCAGGGACGCACAGGGAGGGGAAATACACGAAAAACTTGTGTCCCCCCAACCCCCTCGCGATTGGACACCTGTAATCTGAAAAATCTGAAAGATATTACAAGGGTAGGTGTTTATGAGTAAAACAACAAAAAATGCCTTATAAGTCAAAATTCACTCAACTTTGTTAATAATACTATGATACTCGAATTTCATATTTTCCCCAATAAAACCGTATAGGTATCCTTAAACTTAGGTAGTCTTATCGAGGGTCCTTATAATTTGTAAGTTTGGTGAAAATCTAATGATATACACGGAAGTTATAGGCATTTGAAATTTCTCCAATGACAACAACAACAACATGATTTTGGTATTTTATGCACTTTCCATCGAATCAAACATTGCAGTTTTGATTTGATCTTCTTAAAATTTTCAAATAAGATCAATAATAAAAAAATTATTGGGAATCCATGATTTGAGTGATTTTTCTAAGTTTGCAACAAAATGGCGACCGTTGAAAAAAGAGAAACAATGGATTATCTTTTAAATGTGCACATCTCGTTGACATGTTTCTTGACTTCATTCGGTGCTGGTGACTGCATTTCGGAGAAGTTGACTACAAAACCCTTCTGACATGAGCGTGGGTCTGTCAACCCAACAGGTTTAAATAAATGAAATCCAATGTTTAAAAGAACAAATTTTTTTAATTTTTTCATTTAATAAATTAAAATTTACATTGAAAACCTTCCGACAACAATATTAAATATAATTAATAAAACTAATAATACTAACTTCAAAAACTGTTCAATGGATGGAAAATATTGTACTTTTTGGTTCCAAGTTAGATAATCGATTTGAAGTGACCTCTTGGTAGCAATGAATGATGGACCGAAATTAGTGTAATGAATTTAATAGCGACTTAGGAAACTCATTTGTTTTCAATCAATTCTCCCATTTGATAATTTTTGCTTCTAAAAATAAATTCTTTAAAGGAATTGTACAGCACTTACAAAAATTTTGTATTATCTTTATTTCAGGCTGGAACAATTGCTGGAAACCTGATGCTTAAGCATATGCATAATGAATTTATTTCTGATCTGTTCCTTTTACTAACCACAGTTGGTGCTAGAATGGTGATTGCAGATGTTTCTGGTGCTACTCGCACTTTATCATTACCAGAATTTCTCCAATACAATATGACTAAACAAGTGATCTTGAAGATTATTTTACCCCACCTTAATAAAAAGGAAACACTTTTTGGCTCATACAAAGTAAAACATAGAGTTTCTTTAAAAAATTCTAATAGAACAATTTATTTTTCTCCATAGATTTTACCCAGAGCTCAAAATGCACACGCCCATGTTAATGCTGGATTTCTATTCATTTTATCCGGGACAACAGTAGTATCTTCCAGAATTTGCTACGGTGGAATCAACCCAGAATTTATTGAGTCAACTGCGTTACCGGAGTTTCTCCATGGTCGTGATCTTTACACTTCTGAAACAATTGCAGGAGCTTCAAGTATCCTTGATGAGGAACTTAATCTTGACTGGGTTCTTCCTGATCCATCTCCAGAGTATCGAAAACGAGTAGCGATTGGATTATTCTACAAATTTATTTTGAAAACAGCACCCGAAGGATTAGTGAAGTCAAAATACTTAAGTGGAGGACAGCTTCTTACACGGCCTTTGTCCAGTGGAGCGCAGTCTTTTGATACACGCGAAAAATACTGGCCTGTCAATAAGCCTGTTCGCAAATTAGAAGCTCTATGGCAATGTTCAGGAGAAGCACACTACGCAAATGACATGCCACATATGAAAGATGAAGTGTGGGCGGCATATGTACCGGCAACTAGAGTTCTTGATACTGTTGTTCAAATCAATCCCTCTGATGCGCTTGCTGTACCAGGAGTTATTGGTTTCTATTCAGCAAAGGATATTCCGGGCATGAACACATTTGCTACAGTAGGTTCATATGCCATTATGGAAAATGAGGAACTATTTTGCTCAGGTGTCGTCCGATATCATTCGCAACCTGTAGGTATAATCTTGGCGGAAACGTTGGATCTTGCAAATTATGCAGCGACGAAGGTGAAAATACTATACGAGCGCAACGCAGAACGATCGATTCCAAAAATTGGTATAACTACAGGAAGAACAGCTTCGGAAATCGACTGTATTCTTGGAAAGCTTAGCGAATCTCTACCATTTGATGATTTATCTCAAAATAAGCAAGTTCAAGGATATTTTGACGTTGGTAGCCAGTTTCATTTTTCGATGGAAACTCAAACTACTCTTTGCATTCCTCGTGAAGATGGACTTGTAATATATCCTGCCTCACACTACATTGACCTCGTTCAAACTGGAGTAGCTGCTTGTTTGAATCTTAAACAAAATCAAGTAGATGTAGAAGTTCGAAGATTAGGAGGAAGCTTTGGAAGTAAAATCAGTCGAGGCAACCAAGTTACTGTGGCCTGTGCATTAGGAAGTTGGCTCTCTCATCGTCCTGTTCGATTTGTCCAGATCATTGAATCTAATATGAAATCAAACGGAAAACGAGTTGCTTGTACCAATTACTACGTTGTCAATTTTAATAGTAATGGAAAGATTCAATCGCTGGCTATTGATTTTTATGAAGACACAGGAAACTCCAAAAACGAAAGTTTTTCGGATATTTCTACGAAGCCTTCAATTTCTAATTGCTACGAGCAAACATCATCGTGGGTTATAAATGGTACCGATGTTCCGACCGATGCCCCTTCAAATACTTGGTTCAGAGCTCCTGGCACGCTAGAAGGAATCGCCATGATCGAAAATATCATGGAGCACATTGCCTGGGCATTGAATAAAGATCCAGTTGATGTACGGTTTGACAATATTCCTGCAAATAATGAGATGAAGAAGCTCCTTCCAGACTTTATCAAAAGCACTGAATATAGAGAAAGACGAAAACGAATAGATGCTTTTAATAATCAAAATCGTTGGAGAAAACAAGGAATTGGAATTTCCTTGATGCGATTCGCAATTGACTATTTTAGTAAGATGTCAGCCTCTGTTGCCATTTATCATTATGATGGTACGGTTTCCATCTGTCACGGAGGTGTGGAAGTTGGACAAGGAATAAATACGAAAGCTGCTCAAGTTGCTGCTTATATGTTTGGGATTCCCCTAGAAATGGTAAACGTAAAGGCTACTAATTCATTTGTTGCTGCCAACAACATTGGCACAGCAGCCAGCGTTACTAGTGAGACCGTTTGCTTTGTAAGTATAACATCGAACCCATTTTTCCTGAGCTGTTAGATAACTAGATACAGCAAATAACGAATTTTGCAGCTAAATTTTCTAAAACTAAATCTGAGTTATCTATAGATACTGGCAAATAAAGTTCCTTTTGACTCTCCCGCTAAGGATCGATATGACTTTCAACCCTTTGCACTAAAGATGGGACCGGTATTTCAGTAACGCGATTTTGGGACGTAATTTTTGCAGAACGTTCCTTCGTACTCCAAAATTAACATTTCACCTATTCCTTTAGAACGGGAATGAACAACCTTAATAGAAGTACATATATTTTAATTGTGTCGCGATATTGTTTTCTTTCTTGTCAGGCATTATCATTCTTTTTGTTTGACGACATTGTGAGAACATTCGCGCTAATTCAGGAGTTATAATCTTTTTCGGAACAATGTCTCGTTTTGCCGCGTATACCGCGTGTAACTTCTTTAATCGAAATATATATGCACGGTTCTATACGATACATGGTCAATCTCATTATTAGATTTTCAAAAATCCAAAAGCATGTTTTAAAAAATTAAAAATAATAGAAAATCCGGGTTGGCACCACCAGCCGGAAAAGTAAATTTCTCGTATATAGCGTAAGATTTCGAAAAAGAATTTTGTTTGCCTGCTACTAGAGTCCTTCCTTTAATTTTCGTACCACTACAGTGGTAGTTACAAATATAAAAAGAAACCTGCCAACAATTGTTTTTACGAATTCTTTGTCAAGACCTACACATTTTACCAGTAAAATTGAGTTGCACACTCATGGATTACTAATTGAATACAAACGAATATGACTGAATGAATATAAACGCATAAATACATGTGTCGTTCTTCTCACATTTGCTGTTTACACATTTCACAGTGGTTACCACACAAAGGTGATAACTTGTCGGCTTAAATAGCTCAAATAGCTAGTTTCAAAAGATTTCCATAAAAGTTTAATCAGCACTTGCGTTGCCATTAATATATACATTTTCAATTCTTTTGTGAATTATCAAGGGCCACCATTTTAGATTTGAGCACTTGCTTTTTGATCATTTTCACAGATGTCCGTCGTTTAGTCTCAACAGCTGAAGAGCACAATAATTTCTGATTTTTATTGAAAACGGCTGCTAAAAATATTAAGCTATTGGGTGTACAACTTAATAACTGGAATTTTTTAAGCAAAATTTGATGCTTTATTGTGGAAAAATCTTACAATATATATTATTTAAAGTATTGTTCATCAGAAGCTTCAACATTTTCCCATCTTTCAGGCAATTTATGAATTCCATCCCATAAAAATTGCGCCGGCTTGGCGGCCAAAAACAAATCTATCCAATTTCGGATGCCTTGCTCTGAAGTGAAGCGTATTCCGGTGAGAGCGTTTCGCATCGAGCGAAAAAAATGAAAGTCAGACGGAGCAAGGCCCGGACCATAAGGCGGGTGGGCCAAAACTTCCTACCCACTTTTTTCCAAATAGTTTTTCACGGGTCTTGCAACATGCGGTCGAGCGTTGTCATGATGAAAAATTATAGCCGGGCATATTCCGGGCGTTTTTCGATGATGGCACGTTTCAAACGTATTAATTGTATTTGGTACAGGTCATTTGAAAGTGTCTGGCCCGATTTCTACAACTCATAATATAACGGCCCCTTCTGATCCCACCAAATACACAGCATAACCTTGGCGCCATGGATATTTGGCTTTGCCGTTGATTTGACCGGTTGGCCGGACTTCACGTATGACTTTTTGAGCTTGAGATTGTCATCATAGATCCAGTTTTCATCGTCAGTCACGATCCGATGCAAAAATGATTTCTTTTTTGTGGCGCTCGAGCAGCATTTCAGCATACAGAAGCGCCGTTCAACGTCTCTCGGCTTCAACTCATAGGGGACCCGATTACCTTGCTTCTGAATGTATAAGGTGGCTTTCAAACGTTTCAAAATGGCTTGCTGAGTCACTTCCAACAATTTGACAAGTTCGTTTTGCATTTGACACGAATCCTCATCGAGTAGCGTCTCCAATTCTTCGTCCTCAAACTTTTTTGGCTGTCCGGCGCGTTCTTTGTCTTTGATGTCAAAATCGCCACTTTTGAAGCATTGAAACCATTTAAAACACTGTGTTTTTGCTTAAGTATCGTCGTACTAAACTTCTACAAGCTAACGATGACTTTCCGCAGAAGTTTTCTTTGCAAAAAAATGACCCAACAGAACCTCCCGCAAATGCTGTCTTTTTCTCCAATTTTCGAAGTTAAAATTGTTTTGTGGACTGATTTCAATAGCTGTCAAATGTACCTTCAAAATGACATATATATAAAGTTCGAGCACACCCAATATAAATGTTTTTATTTGCCATCCGATTAACTACTGTGACCAAAAAATAAGGTGACATTTGAATTTAAACGGCGCGCCTTGAGGGATTTGGAGAATTTTTTTTTTTAGGTTGGTAGTACTGTCAGTGATACCTGTGTCGAATTTACATGTCAAAATATTCATCAGTGTTTGAGATACGCGTCGTTTTGTGAGCTACTAAAAGTGAGTTTTTCATTTTTTGCGATATCGAAATTTGTTGAATTTGCATTAAATTTTGTTTGCAGAATCAATTTTCTACTGCGGATACGTCGAGAATGGTGCAGGGAGAATTTAGTGATGAAGCTATGTCTGAAAAAAATCTTTACAAGTTGTATAGTGAGTTCCAAGCCGGAGTTGTGGAAAGACAATCCTTGGTTTTTACACCACGACAATGCACCATTCCATACTGCACTCGTAATTCGTGATCATTTCACCAAAAACTCAACCCATATCGTTCCGCAACTGAAGAATCCAGAGCTCGCTTTTGTGTTCTGCGTCTTGTAGTTAAAAAAAGAACTAAAGACTGCAATGAAAAACTACTTCAGTAGCTTGGAGAATTCCCTCATGGCGAATAATGCGAAAGCATTCTGGTCATACATTAGATCCTTCAAGTCCTCCTCTTCTGTCCCTCCTTCAGTCCCCTGGAATAATATAGTTAGCTCTTCTCCACTGAATATTTCCAACTTGTTCTCTCAGTTCTTCTCGTCAACTTTTATTCCTTCTTCTCATGTCTCCGATACCGTTAATACACCCGTACTTCACTCCAATGACATTTCTTCACTTTTCACTGACCATATCGAAGTTGAATCCCTCATTAATTCACTTCCTGAAGACTTACCGAATATCTTTGTCAAGTCATTAGCGTCTTCACTTTGTATCCCTCTGGCTTTTCTCTTCAATCTCAGTCTAAGGTCTGGTATTTTCCCTATTTATTGGAAAAGAGCAAACGTTGTTCCTATTCTTAAAAGTGGTGATCCTTCTTTCGTGTCCAATTATCGTCCTATATCCTTAATTTCCTGTTTTGCGAAATCATTCGACCGTCTGGTACATAACCAGCTTTCAATTTCATTCACCCCTACCTTGTCGAAGGAACAACATGGGTTTCTCAAAGGTTGCTCTACGACCTCAAATTAATTGAATTCACCGATTTTCTTGCCAAGGCCCTAGACAATCGATTGCAGGTTGATGTCATCTTCACTGAATTCTCGAAGGCATTTGACACGGTCAACTTTCAACTTCTCTGTTACAAACTGAAAACTTTTGGGGTTTCAGGCCCTCTTTTATCATGGATGGACTCCTACTTGCCTTCTCGTATATGTTGTGTTAGTTACTGTGGAACTACTTCTATTTCATTCTATCCATCCTCTGGTGTTCCTCAAGGTTCAATATTAGGTCCCCTCCTCTTCCTATTGTTTATAAATGATCCTCCTTTGGTTATCGCTTCCAATAGCCTACTATATGCCGATGATTTTAAAGTCTTACGAACTATCAGGTCTGTACAAGATTGTCAATATCTTCAGATGGACCTGATTGCACTAAGTAACTGGTGTTCATCTAACTACCTCTGTTTTAATGTTGCCAAATGCTATAAAATGACTTTTAATCTAAATCGTCCTCCGTTGAATTTCACCTATGTGTTGAATGAAGTCCCACTTGCTGCTGTGAGCTCTCTTAAGGACCTAGGCTTTACTTTTGATCCTAAGCTCAATTTTGATGCACCCGTTCTAATCGTGACTATAAGGGACTCGAAAATATTGGGACTTATTTTCAGGCATACTCATAAATATAACAATATATTTACCCCGGTCCGATTGTTTATCTGTCTTGTCCGTCCTATCCTCGAATATTGCTCTGTAGTTTGGTCTCCCCGACACTCCTACCGCATTAACTCGTTAGAGAATGTCCAGCGTAAATTTACTCGTGTCTTGTTTTACAAATTCAAAATCCCATATCAACCCTATGACTGTCGTTTACCCTTCCTATGTTTGCCTACTCTGTCATCGCGATGCATGTATCTAGATCAGTGTTTTCTGTATCAACTCTGCCACAATCAAATTTCATGAACATAGTTTGAGGACTTAAGTCTTCGTCAATCATCGCGTTCTTCTCGGGCAAACAATTTTTGCGTGCCACCGTATGCCCGTACCAATTTATACTTTACTTCTCCCATTAAACGAATGGTAAGGAATCATGATAAGCTTGACCTTGGCCCTTTTTCCGACTCATACCTAGTTTTTAAATTGAAATTAAGAAGCCTGATTCTTAAAACTCAACTGGACTATTAGACTTAATTTTTTTTTGTGCTTTAATTTAATTTTGCATGCATATTTATTATTGTTAGTACCATTGAATTTCTCTTTTATATTAACTTTAACACTTAATTCTAATTTTCATTAATTTTCTTTTCTGTTTGTTTTGTTCCATTTTGTTATTGGATTATGTTTTATTTGTTAAATGGAATTTAAATAAATAAATACAAATGCCATCTTATTTTTTGGTCACAAAAAATTACATAATTTTGCAGGTTAAATTAACTTGCCTTAATAACTTATAAACTCAATTTTCATCGGAATCTGTTGAGAAACTTGGCTGCTAGAGGGCTATACGAATGAACAAAAATTTTGAGTCACCCCCTTGATAGATAGACCCCCCCATTAAACACCTTAAAATATTTTCATGCACTGTAAATTTTGAGAGGCAACACTTTTGATCTTCGTAGAAAATTTCCTCATTCTAGCCTACGTGGTTTGCGAGAAAACTTGCTGTAACGCACGAACAAACGGACGGACGGGCAGACATACAAGTTGCGATTTTACAATTTTTTAGGGTATTGCAAAAATATTTTATAATATCCTTAAAATAGTCTGCTTTATAAGTACTTCCAAGTTAAGTCATTTAAAACGGTTCCATGAAAAATATTGATACACAGCCACACAAAGAAAAGTTTGGTATACTTTTGATGCCGTATGTCATATCCATTACCTTTGGCATGCTGAGTATGAATCCGGGTCCAGAACTGAGGCATCAGCCCCTGATTTTTTTCTAACCTCAAAAAATGGGTTGAAAACAGAGAAAATCGTGGAAAATACTCTCGTAAAATTCGGAAAAAATTATTATTGACATTTAAATCTTGATATATATGAACTGAGACCTGTTTAGCACGAATCCATGACCAGAAGTAAGCTATCACCTCCTGATTTTTTTCTAACCTCAAAAATTGTGTTGAAAACAGCGAAAATCGTGGAAAATACTCTCGTAAAATTTGGAAAATAATTATTTTTGACCTTTAAAGCAATACTCATATGAATTGAGACTTGCTAAGTACGAATCCGTGACCAGAATTGAGCTTTCATGTCCTGGTTTTTTCCTAACCTCAAAAAATGGGTTAAAAACTGTGAAAATCGACGAAAATACATTGAAAAACATTTTTTTCCAACATTCAACCTATATTTACATAGATTTAGACCTGTTAAATATAATCTGTGATCAGGTTAACCGCAATAAATGGTTTGAAACCAGTAAAAATCTGAAAAAGACATTGAAATCGATTTTGTCTCACATGTTAACCTTGATTTTGTTAACCTCAAACCCTGGTTGGGTTAAGCCAGCCCTCTTAGCCCCCCTCGTTTGTAAATCCAGCGCTGTTAAAATCAAACACCTTAATACCTCATAATACATAACCATCAACCCAAACTTCAAGGCTTGAGACCTGTCATCTTATTACCCGATTCTTCTTCTTCTTCTTAGCACTACAGCTCCTTTCGGGCCTTCACTTCCAGCAAACAGCGCCTCCAACATTCTCGGTCCGTTGACCGCGTCTTCCAAGTCCAAAATCCGAGCAGCGATCAACTGTTTCCTCGGTTTCCTCACTGATCGCTGGCCTTCAGTTCTTCCAAGGAATACATTTTTGGGTGTCCGTTGTTCGTTCATATGATTCATGTGCCCAGTCCATTGTATCTTCTGTAGTCTAATAATCGTTGAGGTCTCAGGCTCGCCAAAAATTCCATACAGCTTTCACACCCATAGCATAACACAGGTCTTATCACAGATTTGTATACTTGGAGCTTTGTTCTCCTGTGTATGCAGCTGGTCTTCAAGATCGTCAATACTGAATAAAATATTTTATTTGCGAGCTGTATTCTTCGGCGTATTTTGTCTCTTTCATAGCCCGTTTTCGTTTTTTTGGCCAAACATTATTTCATACAGTACTTTACGATCAATACTGTCGTATGCTTGCTTGAAGTCAACGAAAACTTGCTGTACGTCTATGTTGAACTCCAAGCATTTTTCAAATACCTGCTTGACTGTGAACAATTGGTCTATTGTTGGTCTACCTTCTCTAAAACCACTTTGATACTCCCCAGTAATACTGTTGGCGTATGATTCGATTTTATTTTCTAAGACTTTAGAAAATATTTTGTACCCCGTACAAAGTAGTGATATGCCTCTATAATTTTCGCACTGTAGCTTGTCACCATTTTGTGGATAGGGAGTGTAATTGATTAACTCCACTTTTTTGACATATGTTCTTGTTGCCAAATGTACTAGATGACTTTGTGAATAGCTTGATGAACACTATTGCCACCATATTTGATGAGCTCTACTGGAATCTCATCAATGCTTGGCGCTTTATTATTCTTTTGGGCATTCATGATGGAACAAACTTCATCCAGAGTTGGTGGGGCCAATGGAAGCTCTCCACAGCCATCTTTACGCTCCGATGTTCTGGAGCTGTGTGGAGGATTGAGGCGGTTCTTGTAGTACGATGCCCATCTTTCTTTAATCTTGATTTCATCAGCTATTATATTGCCTATGTCATCACGACAGAGCGTAGTTTTGGGCTGATAACCACGTTTCAGGCTTTTCACTACCTTCTATGCTTGTCTTGTGTTGTTGCTCGCTAAACTTACATCTATACTTCTCAATTGATCGCCATAGTATTTTCTTTTTGTTATCCAAATTACCTTATTCGCTGCTCTTTTGAGATTTTCATAGTGTTCTCTCTTCATCCTGGTTTTCCTACCTATGTATTCTTTGTACGACTGATTCTTTTTATCTAACGCATTCTGGTATTCATCATCGAACCAATCATTCCTCTTGCGCCGGGCTTGATGTCCGATCGTCTGTTCTACACCGGTCCTGATAGCCGCTTTCACTTCCATTCAGAGCTCGTTCCTCGTCTTTAACGATGCGTCTGATAAAATGGGAGCCAGCTGGTTGTTGAGGGTCTCCGTGAAATTTTCGGCCACAGACGCCGTTTGGAGCCTTTCGATGTCAAATTTTTGCAGCGGGCTAGTCTTGGCTGAATATGCCTTTGACATACGGCAGGTTAGTTTGATCAAGTAATGATCTGAGTTACAATTGGCTCCTCGGTATGTACGGACGTCAAGTATGAATCCCAACGTTGTTGGATCAGAACATGATCGATCTGGTTTTGTGTGTTGCCATCCGGTGATACCCAGGTCATTTTATGAATGCATCGATGTGGGAAGCAAGTCAAACGTATGACTAGATTTCTGCTAAATGCAAAGTCAATCAGGTGCTGGCCGTTGTCATGTGTTTCATTGGGGATGGTATTTCCTCTAGTCATTCCCCGATGACATAGCTCATTGCCAACTTTAGCGTTAAAATCACCCCAAATTATTTTTGTGTCGTTTGTGGATAATAAGTTGACCAGTCTTTCCAGGTGATAATAAAACGATTCCTTCGTTTCTTCGTCCATTTTTACGGTCAGGCGTGAACATTAATCAGCCAGATTTTAAAGAATTCCGCTTTTATACGGATCGCACACAACCGTTCATTGACTGCCTTAAAATCAATAACGTGCGATTTGAACTCCCTATTCAAAATGAAGGCCACTCTGAATTCTTTTTTTTTCCAGTAGGCTTCCTACTTTTAAATATTGTGTGCAATCTCATGTCTTGAATATCGTTACCAGTCCAGTTTGTTTCCTGGACTGCCAGTATTTTTAATTGATATTGACTGGCCTGTTCTAAAAGCTCCTTAACAGCGCCAGGGTATTTGAGTGATCTGACATTCCAGGATCCAATGCCATAGTCCTTTTTAGGTTTGCGAGGTCATTGCCGTGAGTCCAATCCATTCCGAGGCCTATCTGCAGGTTTCGAAACAATTAAGGGTTTCCCAGGGACGGGGAGTTAGCCGATTACGCGTTTTGAATATTCATGTCCAAAAATCGTAATGATTTATACCTTTATAATCATTAACTTACACCTAATAAATCTAAATTCCAACAACCCAAATGCCCAAAATCAGATGCCTAATAAACCTAACCCATAATCACAAAATCACACCCAACACCCGAGTTGAATAACTTGAATAACATAAAACTTTGAGACTCAATACCCTGATCAAGTGACAAAATATTACTGCCTAGCCTATTTTTTTATGACTATATCTCATTCTCTTATCCTTAAAAAATCTTTTTACAGATTTTCTTCCCGATTTATTTCTTAGCTTTGGATTTGTCTCTCTTTTAAGTGACCAGCAATAGTCAGCCAACATATGGTCATCCCATTGCCCTTGATATCGGGTTTCGATAGCTTTAATGTCTTGGTAAAAGCGCTCTCCTTGTTCTTTGCTGTAGTCACCGAGATTGTCGGAGAAATCATCGATATGGGAGTCTAAGAAATCCTGATTTTCGAAAATTTTTAACGGTTTTCTTAACTATCTCTTTGTACTTAATGCTTATATTATTTCCTAAAAAGTTTGTTGCGACTTTTTCAAAACTTAGCTAAGCTACTTTTTCAACCTCGTCCATTTTGTATCGAACATTGTGTCCTGAAACAATTTTCTTATTTGCGGGCTATC
Organism: Odontomyia ornata; assembly: GCA_963969285.1. Lineage (NCBI taxonomy): Eukaryota > Metazoa > Arthropoda > Insecta > Diptera > Stratiomyidae > Odontomyia > Odontomyia ornata. Next base: position 336,602,634 of record OZ017738.1, on the reverse strand, counting down.
AAACACCCCTGCCTTGATTTTTGCATCAGAATATTTTGGAAACTTTTGGAACAAATACTGGAAACATTGGCCATTTTTATTTAATGCTTTTACAAATTGCTTCATGAGTCCAAGTTTTATGTGAAGAGGAGGAATAAGTACTTTTTCTGCATCTTCTAAGGGCGTAAAGATTACATTTTCTTCACCATGAATAAATGACTCTCTTACTGGCCAAATTTTTTTTATTGTGATTCTCTTTATCTCTACTGTTCGAAAGGCATAAATAGTAGGGATAACTCGCAAAGCCAGACTATTGGCCAAGCAATATCAAAAAGATTTTGAGATCTCCGCAGATTTTCCAGTTGTGATCAGCATATTTTATTTTTTCTAAAAGCTTCTTCATTTTATCATCATGTTCTTTTATAACTGTGGAATGTGCAATTGAAACAGGAGCATATACGTTAGTGTTGTGCAACAAAACTGCCTTGATGCTTCGCTTAGAAGAATCTATAAACAATCTCCAATCAACAGGATTATAAAGGTTTCCCTTTAATTCATTTATTAAACCTTTAATTTTAGTACAATATGCTAGTGACAAAGCACCATCAATTTTGAAATATTTGCGATATTCTTGGTCCCTATTTCTGTAAAATGAAACTCTAGTTTCTGGCTTGAGCAGATTTTTTTTCTTCAAAAATGAAGCGAGATGCTCTGCACCATCTTTGGCTAAGTATAAGTCTCTAACTAGATCGTTGAGTTCTGACTGTGATATGGGTATGGGTTGTGGTTTACGATTGTATGGTAGATATATATATATATATATATATATATATATATATATATATATATATATATATATATATATATATATATATATACCATTATCACCATTATCACGATTATTTGAGTTGTCAGTCGATTCATATTCATCATTAAGGTAGAATCATTTACTTTATAGCATCAGCAACCAGAGCATTACTTAGTTAAGTAAATGCAATAGCTTCAATTAGTCTTGTTACTGTCAAAACATCTATATAAGTTATGGTACTTTTATTCTTTCGGTTATTACCAAATTTGTCATCTAAAACATTCACACAGAAGAAACATTCACTTTCACAGGAAGGTCTATTCCCGCGGGTCTGGTATATTTCACGGCCTTCTTCTGTGAGTTATACAAAATTATTTTGCAAGAATTGCAAATGATGTGGGGAACCCAATTTGTATTCTGGTGCAGTAAATGTAGACCGAAGGAATCTTTATAAAGATTCTTAATCTTATCTGTTTAGCTATTCGTGTTTTGATAAATACGTACTTACTACAAATATAACAAAACATATAAAATTTTTTTAAAGCATTATACTCAACATGAGCCAAGTTACCCACACATGAAGAGCTACGGTCGCTGGATGACGACGATTACCGGCCCATTTTCACACCCTGACCAATTGCCGATACTGGGTTTCCTAGTCCCTGCATCGTAGTTCTCTTCCTTCTACCTGCCATGACGGCATTAAAGTCGTTATCCAGGAACTTAGCCGGATAGTGCAGCAACAACGTTGCCAACCGTCACCGCGTGGAGGTGCCCTGGATGCAGGTAGAAAGCGATATACCCTTAAGTTAGTTCCATCTTTCTGAACAATGGTAATTGGTTTTATTTAACTGGGTTTTTAGTTATTAAAATATTGAATTACAACAATGCGGATTGGAAAAGCATAATAAAACCAACCATCATGCAAAAACCGCGTGCGCTGTATTTGATTTAAGTTAAGTGCCGATAACCAAATCACCTCAACATCCCCAGTATATGAAATCTAATGTAAGTTACTTGTATTTCAGAAACTTCATTTGCGTCTTGGATCTGCCAATTACCGCTAGTATAAATATAGGTTTAGATGTGAAAAAAATTGTTTTTCGAACTTTTACGAGTGTATTTTCCTCGATGTTTACTGTTTTTAACTAATTTTTTGAGGTTAGAAAAAAATCAGGACGTGATGGCTCAATTCTGGACCCATAATCCTGCTCAGCAAGCCAAAAAAATGATGACATATGGCATCAAAAGTATACCCCACTTTTTTTTGTGTGCTGTATTATTTCAGTTGCAACTAAAATAGTGAATTGTGCTTACCTCTTGATCTTTGGATTATTTGAAATCTTTGTGGGCTAGGACATCATCAATCAATGTGCCAAATCTCGTTCAAATCGGAGTTTCACTCTAGACAAGGCAAAAGTATTCAATTTTTAGTGAAAATGACAGTTCAAAATATTAGGTTTTAAATTTTCGACTTTTAAGGGTTTTGTAAAATAATTTTACAAAACTCTACAAAAATCGGGACCTGTCTATCCGTCTGTCTTTCTGTTTGTCCGTCCGTCCGTCCCTCCGTGTGTCACAGCACTTTTTCTCGCAAACTAATTAACATAGAAACATCAAATTTTGTATGCAGGTGTAAAGTGGTGCCCTATTTAAAGCTCAGTAACAAAAATAATTATTTGCTATTTAAGGGGGGTCTCCCCATATAGGGGTGTGGCCCCCGAAGAAAAATGTAATCAAAGGTAGCCGATATGGATATCAAATGAAAGATCTTAATAAGACCGTTTCAAAACAGGTCTTAATTTGACACCTTTTCATTCGAGAGGCGCGCAGGGAAGGGGAATACATGAAAAATTTGTGAGAACCCCATCACAATTGGACACCTGTGATCCGAAAGATCTGAAAAAAATTATGGAGGTAGGCACAACAACAACAAACACCTTAAAGGTCGAAATTCGCTCATTTTTGTTAATATAAGTGTGATATTCGAATTTCAAATTTTCCTCACTACAGAGATCCATAATCTCAAGTTTAATCAAAATCCTTTGGAAAATGTGATTACTAACGGGCCACAAAAATCTAAAAAAAAATTGCATATTTAAAACCGCTACCATTTTGAAAATTGTGCGTGATTGGTCATCAAAGTCTCTAGCTCTAATGGAATTCAACTAAGTTTCATTTACATCGGATCAAAATTGCGACTTTTAGAAGCTTTTGAAATATTGAGCTTCAACTAGCCGCCATTTTGTTTTTTGTAACCTGACCTCCAGTTTATTTACAAAACTCTTTACAAGCTCATAGTTTTCATCAAACTACCAAATTTCATAAACATCGATTGAAAGCTTTGCTCACAACTACAACAACAAAACTTCGTATGTTTTTTTACTTTTTTGCGGCCAGTATTTTGTTTCAGACGAGTCGACTTTGAATTTTTTATTGTCAGATTCATCACATACATCAGTGAACCTTTGTGCCAAATTTCATCCAAATCGGATCTTTACTTTGGTCAGAACAGAAACAGTGGCGGCACAAGGCGTGGGCAACCGCCTGCGGCCTGACGGTATAGGAGCCTCGCGCTAGAGAGCCTTTTCTAACTCAATAAACGTTTGAAAAGTATTGATAGCAAAGAAAGCTGTAAATGATTTTATTCAAAGCTAAGCAATGAAACTATTCGAATTGCTAGTATTTGGCATTACGCATCAATTGTCCATAGTATAGTATACTGAAATAGTGACCACGATCAACTCAACTGCAATAAAGTGTTTAGGACGGATGAGACCATCGCAGCGATCATCTTGGCTTACAGTATTCTTTCGCAACCGCCCTTAATATTATCTCTCGCATCGCAATTGCACTCTTATCTTCGGTGTGATATCTACAATTTTAGTGTAACTTATAATTAAATTGTACTTATTGGGTTCCATGGCCCTTTCGTAGAATGCCAGCACACTTCCGTGAAGCTCAAAAGAGGTATCCGATGGCATTTGCTAACATATGCATATCGCACTAAATGTTTGGGCTGCGAAATTTGCATAATGTGCAAGAACATCATTCCAATAATCCTTAAAACCTTAAAACGATATAAAGAATGAGTTTTATTTAACGTGGGAACACCCTTTTATCTTGACAGGATATGCAATGCTTTTGCAACTAATCATGCGCAAAGTTTTATGTTATACACATAATGAGCCCGCCATCAAAAGTCACACTGTATCCTAGTCAACACTTAACAACGGACTACATAAACCGGTCCAAACGGTCTTTGTAAGATATACGTAATGCGCTGTTTAATTTGATCCAAGGACCATGGTAAATGTCCCAAAACAGTTTTGAATCGGCTATAAGATTATTTCCATCCCCCACTACTTCTGAGCAAAAATCGTGAGTATTTATTCGTGTGCGAAGGCAGAAGCTAAATGCGTTAATGAACATAGCAACAGATCAAGGGAGTTCCGTACTTGCAAACGTTTCGAATTTAGGTTGATTCGTGTCTACCTCCACTCTTTCTCTATGGGTCGCAAGACAAAACAGAGTACCGTAAGCAATTCTATTATTTTATTGTGTTGAAGATTTGAAAATAATAACTATTAAATTAATATGCAGTGATTGTTGATCAGCTCGATTTATTCCAATAGAGTTTCAGCAAGCTACTTAAAGTTATTTTTCATAAAAGAACTGTAAACATGTTGAGTGACTGTAGGTATGTACGTAAAAACAAAGCTATTATTATTGTTAATCGGTTCAATATACGTTGAATGACGATCGTCATGTTACCCTCAGGTCCGAAGAAAGATAAAATGTCGGGAGAAAATGAGAATCTGGGTCCGCAAAAAGACAAAAAAAAACCTGAAAGGTCTTATCAATATTTTGACATGTAAATTTGATATAGATGTCACTGACAGTACTACCAACCTAAAAAAAATTATTCTCCAAATCCTTCGACGCGCGCAGTTTAAATTCAAATGTCAGCTAATTTTTTGGTTATAGTAGTATTTAGTTGTAAGCTACAGTCGGAAGTAAAAATAGCATCAAACTCTACCCAAATCAGAATCTGTGGTGGAGAGCGGAATCCCTGAATAACAAATAATGTCTCGATCAATTAACGGTGATGAAAGTGACATTATCAAAGAAACGTTTATTTGTTCTGATCTTCGTCTCCCCTTAACGATTCTCAGCGTCATGGTATTGTTGAAAGTGGTCCAATGCAGCCATCAAATAACAGCGATGATGGCTATCCCAAAGATGATGATGGTAGGCACTTTTCTTATTTATATTTTTTAAGAACACTCAGAAATGGTTTACTGTTTTTCGTGCGCACTTTTAAGGAATTCTTAAACTTAAATGATTCAGGGGGATGCTGTGACTGGAAACACTTAACAAATACAGAGTTTTTCAATAAGATATGTTATTTTGAGTAGCCCGCTATTTCGATAGATGTCACTTTTGAAGCTGTCATTTTTTGACATATGATAATTAAAAACTACGCCCTTAATATAAGGGGAACAATACACGCTTCAACAATGCATTGAAATTATTAAAATTCACTATAAAGATGGTGAAAATTTGGAAGGAAAGGCTCTTAAAACTCGAACATTTTTGGGTCGCCGTGAAGCACCTTGTCGGACCGCAATACAGAAATTAGTGGAAAAATAAGAGCTGTTGGGACAACTTAGTGATGTGAAAAATAAAACCTGTATACATCACTCAAGAATAGCCGAGAATATTGCTGCTCTAGCCGCAAGTGTTAAAGAAAACCCAGGTTTGTCCTTTCCTCGTCGTTTTTTTGGAATTAGGCATTCCACAAACGTCATTACACCGTATTTTGCACAGAAATTTGGTTCTTAAGGCTTGCAAAGTTCAATTAACGCAAAAACTCAAGCCGGTCAATCATAAACAACGTTGGTTATGGGAAATTTCATGAAAAGGATATGTTCCTGTAAGCGTGGTCGTGGTAGTCATTTGCCTGATGTAATTTACCACTATTGACGGCATACCTTCTTCTATATAAAATAAACATAAGATCATCTATTTTATTAAATGAAAATTTTCTTTTAATATCAAAATAACACCTCTTATTGGAAAACCCTGTATCTTACAAAGACAGGACAAACAACAAATGCCATTTATGTTTCACTGGCTAAGATTTGAGAAGCGAGTTAAGCATGGAAAAATAATAGATAAAGAAAGCGAAGGGCTAATTCATGAATCTCAAAACATTCGTACGATTTATTTGAAAAATTATTTGACATCATTAACTTCTTCTTCTTCTTTGTAGCACTACAGCCCCTCTCGAGCCTTCGCTTAGAGAAAGTTAGAGTATCCCATTTTCATGAACGTTTTAATTTTTTCGGAAGTTGGTTTGGTCAGTACCATGCTCCCGTGTGCTTGCTCAGCTATGAGTTGATCTGATTATATTAGTACATATCAACACCGAGTGAACAATCGTAGTCTGTCCGAAAAATCCCCTGAACTAAATCACGTTGCTCCCAACGAGATTTGAACCTGGGACCTTCGGCTTATGCGTTCATGCTCTAACCACTAGGCCACGCAGACTACTTATTAACATCACATAATCTAGCATTCAGATGGAATAGAGAATCTCTTTAAATTGACTGTGCTGAAAATTCCGGCAACTTCATAGACTTATTCAAATTGCTTTCTAAATGTGATCCTACTTTTCGAGAACACATGAAACGTATTGATGCGTAACAATTCGTGACACAGTATCTAAGCCACGATATCAAAAATGAGTTGATAAGGCTAATGGCGAAAAGAGTGACCGGAGAAGTGATTCGAAGGGCAAAAGAGGCGAAATATTATTCTATTTTCCTTGACAGCACAGGAAACTACAGTCGAGTTGAACAAATTTTTGTCGTATTACGATTTTGCAACATAACAAAATAGGAGAACATTTGATTGGGTTTCTCATTGTCACTGAGTTAACTGTGGACTATTTAACTAATGCAATGCTTGAAGTGGTTAAAGGTACGGCAATGCTGCGAATATGTTAGGCATAAAAAACGGAGTTAAAACTCGACAAGCTTCGATGTGAGGCTCAACGAGCGCGGAACGTTGACGAGGCATGCAACTGGGTGGCAGCATATAAGTCCGCCAGGAAATGCCTTCGGAAACTGATCAACTGTAGCAAGGCTCGCTGCTGGCAAGACCTAGTGGACAACGTGAACAAGGAACCATGGGGCCTTGGCTACAAGCTGGTCTTGCGGAAACTTGGTGCCCTATGGAAGCCTTGTATACATGACGCGGAAAAGATGGACGCAATAGTGCGGGGACTTTCCCCCGCCCATCCCGTCCATGTTGACACTATCCAAGGTGAAACGGCAGTCGAGTGCCCAATCTCCACACAGCCGGAACTGGAGGAGGCAGTCCTCTCATTGAAAGCGAGGAAGGTTCCAGGTCCAGCTGGCGTTCCGGCTGAGGCGTTGCTGCTCGTCTATCACCATTGTCCTGACTTGCTGCTCAGCACATTCAAAGCTTGCCTACGGGTTGGGGTTTTCCCGGTACGATGGAAGGTGGCGAGGCTCGTGCTGATCAGCAAGGGGAAGCAAAATCCCGGATCGCCATCTGCATACCCCCCGTTATGCATGCTAGACATAGCTGGGAAAGTGCTAGAGAAACTCATCAAGGGAAGACTCACTGACGCGATTTGTTATGCTGGGGACCTATCTCCGCGGCAGTACGGCTTTAGAGCAGGGCGTTGTACCATTGATGCGATTGCAGAGGTGGTGAATGCGGTCCAAAAGGCAGAGGCATATAGTCGCATCAAGCGACGGATCGTCCTGTTGGTGACACTCTACGTCAGGAACGCCTTCAACTCCGCCAGATGGTTGGATATTCTTGATACGCTGGAAAATCCTTTTTAAGTTCCAGAATATCTAATGCGGCTTTTGAGGAACTATCTGAAGGACCAATGCCTGCTCTACGACACGACACAGGGCCAACGAAGGATGGAAATTACACCGGGTGTTGCCCAGGGATCTATCCTTGGTCCGGACCTGTGGAACGTATCTTACGACGAGCTACTGAGACTTGAGATGCCAGATGAGTCGCGCTTGGTCGGCTATACGGATGAAGTTGCGACTCTGGTGGCTGGACGCACCGTTGAACAAGCGCAACTTAGGCTATGTATGCTACTGTGCCAAGTGAGGGACTGGATGACAGCTCGCGGGCTGAGTTTAGCACTGGGGGAAACCGAAGTGGTCATCTTGACAAAAAAGAGAAACCCTAGAGTAAGGATGATCAGTATTGGCGACTTACGAATCGCATCGAAGCCAGCGGTGAAGTACCTGGGGCTACTGATCGACTCGAAGATTAGTTTCTCTGAGCAAATCAAGGCAACGGCTGAGAAGGCTGCTTCAGGAATATCGGCTCTGAGTCGAGTTATGGCTAACGTAGGGGGACCCAAACCATCAAGAAGGAGCCTCTTGATGAGTGCTTTAAGGTCAGTGCTACTGTACGGAGCAGAGGTATGGGGTGACGCTCTCAGCAAGGAGGTATGCCGAAAACCTTTGGCACAGGTACAGAGAAGAGGAGTACTGAGAATTGCATCTTCGTATCCGACAGTCTCTGACTCGGTGGTGAGAGCTATTGCAGGCATGATACCTGCCGCCATCCTTGCTAGCGAGCGCTGCGCTATTTACCTACGCCGGAACGAGGATGCGAGGGAGATGGTTGTCCGCGAGGAGAGACAGTGCTCGTTCAACGATTGGCAACAGGCTTGGGTCAATTGCATGAAGGGAAGGTAGACTGCACGCCTCATCCCAGACGTGAGACCGGGGCTAAATCAAAGCCATGGTGAGACTGACTTCTTTCTGACCCAGCTTTTGAGCGGGCACGGGTGTTTTCAGTCTTACCTGCACAAGATCGGTAAGTCACGGTCTCCCGATTGTCGGTTTTGCCCAGGAGAGGAGGACAATGCCTGTCACACAATTTTCGCGTGTACAAAATGGGTCAAGCTGCGAAGAGAACTCTACAGGGAGACGGGAGAACGCACCCCGGATAATATAGTTGCGGTGATGCTTGAATCGGTTGACAAATGGAACCAGGTGGCACATTATGCTCGAGCAGTCCTAAAATGTGAAAGGGACTCACAGCAGCCGGGGGCGCTGGGGCTGGGGGATCGCTCTTCTGGAATTTTCTATGGCCCTCTCCCCACCCGTTAGGAGAGGGACTCCCCAGCTTGAAGGCGCCTCACGGTGTATCCAAACGAGACCTGGCCCGAAGTGATGTGTCAAACGGTTCCAGGCTGGGTTCTCAGGTTGACAAGGGAAGTGTTTAGTGGGTAGTCCAGTCGCGCATGAGAGTCCCACACTCTGTGTATAAATGGCATTCACCTCCCTACCATAAAAAAACTCGAATTTTTAATATTAATCCGCGGGCATTTTTTTCATTTTGCGGTTGTCATAGTTGGAACCTGCTTTTAATATATGCAGCTAATTCTTCCGTGGTAGCAAAAATAATATTCACGCGCATCCCAGAAAACGGATGCCATGACCTTGCTGACTGAACAATCTTTGACTTCTATGTAACCGGTTCTCCCTTTTCAGTCCACTGCTTTGATTGCTCCTTGGTCCAATGGACCAATGTTTTTTCCATGGTTATGAATCAACGCAAAAACTCGGCTTTATTGCTGCGAAACATTGTCAAACCATCGATGGAAACATCCTCACGTTGCTGTTTGTGCTCCATTGTGAGCAAACGCGGCACTCATCTTGCGCACAGCCTCCTCATGTCCAAATTTTAAGTCAAAATGCAGTGCACAGCACTTTTTGAAATGCAAGTCATGTCAGCTATCTCGTGCACTTTTAGTCGACGGTCATCCAATACCATTTCGTGGAGTTTCTTCACATTTTCTGACGTAGCGACCTCACTTGGTCAGCCAGTGCGTTATTCATCTTGGCAGTTTGTACGACCCCGCTTAAACTCAGCTACCCAATATTTGACCATTGTAAACGAAGGCGCAGACTTCCCCAGAGTAGAATCCAATTCGGCTTTGATATCGGTTGGACTTACCTTTCAAATGAAAGTATTGTATCACATAAAGATGCTCGATTTTTTCCATACTTACAAATTCACTGAGAGCGTTCACTTTGGATGTCCGTAAAAAAATAATAATAAACGTACCGTTATGAATTTTTCACATTAAGTTGTTGAAAGGTTATATTGTCAGTTGCAGTAATTGTTTTTTAAAACTACCTGTATATATAAGTCAGGTCGGGTACTTTTGGGACTTACTTCGTTTATATATATATATATATATATATATATATATATATATATATATATATATATATATATATATATATATATATATATATATATATATATATATATATATATACTCGTATATATATTTATAAATATATACATATATTAATTTATATATATACATATATATATATATATATATATATATATATATATATATATATATATATATATATATATATATATATATATCTAAAATACTCCCTGCAATAGGTTAAATTTCTCTCGAGAAATTCACCTTAAATTTTCCACTAGGCACTCTAAATTTAAACAATATGGAAATTTAAACAATTTGCAAAAAAAACAAAATCGTTTCTTCATCACATTAGTATTATAACATATTATCAATTAATTTGAAGAGAAGGAAAAAATCAACCAACTCTTTTACAGACTAATGGTACCCGGCGCGCGTTGCTACGCCCAAGAAAGAACATGCTTTTAACATGAAATGTGAAGTTAAATTTCTTTATTTTATCTTAATGCTAGCAGATAAACAATATTTTTGGTAGTTTTGGTAGGAATATAAAAGTACAAATTTTTTGGATTGTCAACTCGAGAGCAAGCAACATACAATTGGCCATGCGAAAAACATGAATTTTCCAAATATGAACCAGCAATAGCTAATGATTGCCCTTGTGCTTAGTTGATGGTGTTCGCGAAGGCAAGACGTGAAGGAAACTGAAGCCGCTTGAAGTCAAATGCCAAATCATTGGTAAACAGCAGTATGAGTGGAATCAGTACGTCTTCCCCTTTGAATTTCCCAATAATGATTGTTGCCTCGATAAAATTTGGTGTCAATTTTTAGGGTTTTGTAAAATAGTTTCACAAAAACCTACTACAATGGCATCCTGTCTGTCCATCTGTCCATCCGTCTGTCCGTGTGTGATAATTCCAAGCGCAAAAAGTCATACGTGAAGCTCGGCCTACCAGCCAAATCAACGGCGAAGCCAAATATCCATGGCGCCAAGGTTATGCTGTATATTAGGTGGGATCAGAAGGGGCCGTTATATTATGAGTTGTTAAAATCGGGCCAGACAATCACGAGTGACCTGTACCAAACACAATTAATACGTTTAAAGCGTGCCATCATCGAAAAACGCCCGGAATATGCGACCAGACATGAGGCTATAATTTTTCATCATGACAACGCTCGGCCGCATGTTGCAAGACCCGTGAAAAACTATTTGGAAAATAGTGGATGGGAAGTTTTGTCCCACCCGCCTTATAGTCCGGACCTTGCTCCGTCTGACTTTCATTTGTTTCGCTCGATGCAAAACGCCTTCACTTTAGAGCAAGGTAACCGAAATTGGATAGATTCGTTTTCGGCCGCCACGCCGGCGCAATTTTTGCGGAATGAAATTCATAAATTGCCTGTTAAATGGGAAAATGTTGTAGCTTCCGATGGACAATACTTTCTTTAAAATAAAATCGCTAAATAATTCCGGTTATTAAGTTGAACTTTAAAAAAAAATGCAATCTAAGGTGGTTTCCATTGTTTATCCACATAGTACTGCCTCGAATAAAAATTTCGTAAAACCACTTCAGCTTTTTTTTCAATTCGTCTTTAACTTCATCAAGTTTAGTATTTAAAACAGTCTTTCCACTATTATCATCATTTTTAACATCACTATTTGCCAAGTCATCACGTTCTTAATCATCATCAACACGTTCAAACAGTGTAAATAGTTGAGATTCACCCAGTCGTACAAGACACGTCGTGGATTGCAGGCAATGTAAACTATTCTCTTTAATTCTAATTCATTTTTATGAGAGCTTAATAAACTACCTCTTCCGTCAAAGAGTCAAGATAATAATCAACCTTACCACAACGAAGGTCACAATTCTTAATATTATTCTCATTTGCATTGTACACAGTGTCCTTAATTGCACTCCTGTTACGCAACGCCACTCTGGAAAGTTTCTTTTTGAGGACCTTCGGCATAATTTTGTTGAGGGACATGCAGCCGCTTTATTGAAATCACTAGTCCGCCATTGGATAATATCACACGCGATAAGACGTTCTTGGAACTTTACGATCAACATTCTCCCATTGTTGTGTTCTAACAGCAGTACGAGTACCTGCGCTCTGATCCTTCCCCAATTCATTTTCCCCAAGTACGAGTATGCACTATGCAAACACAGAACGTATTCCGTGAAAGTGTTCCGTGTACCTCTATGAAAGGTGCTATTTCGTTTGTATTTTTACTATTCACCTCTGTGTGCACGCTTCTTTCAATAAGTGTTGTGGCGGAGTTTCCGAGCTTGTATTGGGCTACATTGGAATAAACGTGGCTTTACTTCATTTACATCGATGGGGCTTGTAAGCAGATCGATAAAAATGTTTCTTTCCAAATGAAAATATGACAGGGTCCAAAGAAGAAAGGCTTAATTCTGCATCCCAAATATCTGTTGCATTCATGGTGGTACCTCTTCTCCGCAAAGAGCACTGTCCTTTTAGCACAAACAATTTCACGCGAAACGATTTCTATACTTGAATAAAAACGAAGTAGCTTCACCGCATTTCGACAAATTTTGGACGAAAGTTCTAATTGTTATTTTCAACTACTTTACATATTAAACGCATTGAGCGCATGATTGTAACTAGATTCGGGGGTTTTTGCAAATTGTTTTTCGATTTCATGGTATTTCATTTGGGGACTTGATTATATCTGGGACCCAAAAATTAACTTTCCGACAGATGGTTTAAGGGAGGGAAAAACCTTTGCACACCCAAGTGAAAACACCTCGACCGTACATTTTCATGGAGCACTTGAATTTTATTCCACTTTTCACTAACCCACACTACTAACGAAGTGTTTACAATTTGCACAATATCTTTATAAGATGATCGATACACTTCAGCGTTAGTTCAAATTTCCAATAGATACAAGTACCGCTTCAAGTCGACGAACAGTATAACTTGCAATGGTGACATTCCCGGCCACCGTGCTTGTGGTTTCCAGATCTCTCGTCGACTCGTTTTTCTTCTCGCGTCATGATGTGATCGCCGTGAAGGTGCATCACAGACTCCTCGATCCGTCCCAAATCTGCCTCTCTTTTTCATTACCGTGTACACGGTAAATCCATCAGCTGAATTCGATTGCGTTCGCCAATCTAATACACCGTTGAGGTGTACTAGATCAGCGCTCCCATGCTCTAAATTGTATGTGGGGCAGATTTGAAATTTTTAAAAACTGAACTCAACCGAAGTAAAGATAAATGAAGATGATTTGAAATAGTACTAAAAAGTTAAATCTCATAATGAATATAAATAAAGGGAAACATTTACATTTAATATAAAGGAAAATTGATATAAAATCACATTTAATAATCATAATAAGAAAGAAAACTATTTTACAAATTACAATTATAAATGTGAATAATTTAAATATTTTTTTAAAATCTGCCATAAAATTTTGAGTAAGAGATAGGAAGGTTTTCGAGTAGTTTCCTTGTGTGACTGCTCGATTACTACATCTGTTTATCCAACTTATTATATATATAGATTACATTACATATGAGGAACACAACTGAATAGTGGACTGTTGGGTAATAACTAATATGTTTTAACTTAAATCTAATAGATTTTAAACAAAGACTTTGTTTCATCTAAAAGTATTTCTATCGCAATATACCTAGCCTATCTTTTTAAACTTATGTCTAATTTTCGAAAAAAACCGAAATAATATTAATACTAATTGAAGCAACAATGAGCTGAAAATCAAAAACGAGGAGTAAAAACACAAAGGGTGCAGAACTGCGAATAATTTAGCAATTGGAATTCAGCCACTAATATCCAGATCACTCCATTCCAGCTTGAGCAACCCCAAACAACCTACAAATGAGTATCTATAACTTTTGATTTTGTGGAGCTCGAATTCGAGGATACCTGTATTTTATCTTCTTATTGGTGGCCTGACTATGTATACATAGAGGCTGATCCAACCATAACGCTCGATGTTAATTGTGAGGGACACCTTAAATCAAGCTTTTCGCCCAATTTAATTTGACATTTCTTTGTTTCAGTGTTTAACAAATTCAACCATGGAGAGGTACACAATAGAGCAGCGCGTTAAGCTTGTTGAAGCCTCTTACGAAAATGGGTGTACAAATCAAAATGCATGTTCGGCACTTCGTAATTTTTTTGGTCAGCATAGTCGACCAAATGTGTCCACAATCGGGAGAAGTGTGCGCGAATTTCAGCAAACCGGGTCTGTAGAAAATGTGAAACCACCTGTGCATGCTCGCCCAGTTCGTTCTGCGGAAAACATTGCTGCTGTTTGTGATAAGTTGGCAGAAGAGGCGTCAACCTTGACTCGTCGTCGTGCCCAACAATTGAACATCACTGAGGCGAATTTTGAATAATGATTTGAATTTACACGCTTACAAAGTTCAATTGACTAAAGAGCTGAAGCCCACTAATCATTTCAAGCGTCAGTAATACGCCGAATAGTTAGTTGAACAGACAGAAGGGAATGGTGATTTTACAAAAAAAAAATCATCTACAGCGACGCGGCACACTTTCACCTCATAGGATTCGTTAATAAGCAGAATTGCCACATTTGAGCAAATGCGAATCCACGAGTGATTGTTTAAAAGCCGACACGTCTACAAAGAGTGACTGTTTGGTGCGGTTTATGGGCTGGCGGCGTCATCAGGCCGTACTTCTTCGAAAATAAGGACGGCCAAGCAGTTACCGTGAATGGTGTTCGCTATTGCGAAATGGTAACAGACTTCTTGTGAACAGAAATTGAGATTTTGGATCTGGATGATATGTCCTTCCAACAGGATGGTGCCACTTGCCACACAGCCAAAGAAACAATGGCTCTTTTGCCCGAAAAATTAAATGGCCGTGTTATCTTACGTTATGGCGATTTGAATTGGCCACCACGGTTTGACACCGTTGAACTTCTTTCTCTGGGGATATTTAAAAGAAAAAGGGTTCGTTAATAAACCAAGAATAATTCAACAGCTTAAAGATGAGATAATTCAGCACATTAACAACATTGAACCTCAACTATGTCTCAGAGTCATTGATATTATACCGTAGACGTGAGGATCATTTGGGCAATATTTTGTTTTACGCACAATTGCCATAGATCATTCTATTAGAATAAAAAATATAAACTTAATGCTCTTAAAACTTTTCGTTTGATTCACAATTAACATCGTGCATTTTGGTTGGACCATCCTATATATATACATATATATATATATATATATATATATATATATATATATATATATATATATATATATATATATATATATATATATATAAACATATATTTATATATATATATATGTATATATATATATATATATATATATATATATATATATATATTTATAGATATATATATATATATATATATATATATATATATATATATATATATATATATATATATATACATATATATGATATATAACCGAGACACCGTCAGAATCAAAAGCACACTAATTCATGTCCAAATCTACGAATGCTTCTGGAGGTATCAAGCCAGCAGTGAGACAAGTCTCTAGATACCCGTCTATAAAATGGCTGCAAAAACCATGGGTTTTTTATCGAATTAATAAACTTTGCGATATGATTTCGAAGTAGATTCAAAATGAAGATCTCGACTCTTATCAGTTCGATGTACTCTACGATTAGATATAAAGTATTTCCAATCTATGTAAGGCTTTCTGTATAACGTAGTAAATACACAAAGACACAATATGCCAAGATAGCCCTGACCAGGGTGTTGTAACATATCACTTTGACCTTTTGATCAATGTATCTGGAATGACCACTTTTTGTACTTTGCTGAGCATAATGTTAACATATTAATTACAGGTACTGATCGAGATTAACACCCAGATATCGTATTACCGAGTATTTCCTAGCTGCGCCACCGTTATATTGGGGCCACTCCGCTGGAGACTTCGCCGACCAAAGCTAACTCACCCGAAGACGGGCGTGGGCGCCACTTATTCGATTCTTCGAGCCTCTCAAGGTGTCGTCCGAACGAGAAGACGACCCTCCGGAGCGAAATTATAAGTAGGCTCGCCGTCACTTAGCCGTAAGAATCAGCTACAAAAAAATCGTCCACACGAAACGAGCTAAGGTGTTCCGCCACAATACAAAATTCGTATTTTCCCACAAAAGGGGTAAAGAAGCTACCCAAATCCCCGCTAGGTTCCACTGCATCCACAAACACTACCAGTTAAATTGAATTCTCCAGGTCTTTCACCCTGGTCAACGTCCCGGGAAAAGAATTCCCGAGCCACACTTCTTAAAGCTGGAAAAGAAAGTTTATTTATCGAAGCGAGAAAAGGAAAATGAACAATTATCTCATTCGACATTCGATAAAATGAAAGCCACTTACATTTATTCGCTATTCTAGTAAGAGATTTTTGCAACAATTGTCTCGTCTCAGTTTAATGTTCCAATATCCAAGATTTGCTTCCACTTTGATGTTCTGGAATCCAGTGTACGGCTCCAAATCCTCGTCAAAAAAAGCGGTCGCTGATCACTATTCGATTATATCTCATTCGGTTATCATTTGTTGGATTATATCTCGTTTGATTATCACTTGTTCGATCATATCTCCCAGTTGCTCGATCGTTAAGTTGTGTTCTTTGCCAGAAGCTCAGTGGCTGCGCACTCATCGAATAATATACTGCCTCGAAATTCATTGGAAGTCTATGCCGGAACGTAGAATCAATGACAACACAGGCACTATGGAACCTTGATTCGAGGAAATGATGTAAATGCCCGCAGATTGTCACCCATAACACAAAAACCTCTTGTTGCAAGACGGGAGCAACGATTCGGATTTCCTCCTGGCGTTGCATGTTATTTTGTTTGCGACGCAATTCCAATTGCTTGGAGGGGTTATATGTTTTATGCTTCCGCATATGTTGATTGGATGATGAAAGTTCCCGCTATCGTGTAAATTTGCATTTCGTTTCGAGCTTGCGTTGGTTCTTAATGCTTTTGGCGCTTGTTACTGCTTGCGTTGTCCATATCAATCAGAAGCGACCTAGCTACTTGAGTTAAACTACATAAAGTTACAAAGCAAAAATTATTATGCGGCTTTATTTCCGTAATCTAACAAGTAGACCTTTTATGAATGAAAATTTAAATGACTTTCTGTGGGTTAAATCATTAGGTTATCAAAAAAATTAATAAAATGCGGGTCGGTATTGCGTAGGTTCAACTCTAAAGAAATCGCTTATGGTAGTATTCGGGGTGGGCATTACTATGGAATCTCATGGTTCACCCGTAACAATCGAACAAACAATTTTTTGTGGAGCCCATTCTGAACTATACTCATTGACAATAGTGTGGAAATCATTCCAATTACGTTTCAGATCTTGACTCGCCAGCAACAATGTTTTCCAAAACAAAATAGTTCACATTTCTGTGCATTGATTTACATTCTATGTAGAGCTGTATTTTTTTAAATATTGCTCAGAATATTGTAGCTTTTTTTTTCAGCCATATAAATTCTCACCAGGAAACGCACTAATGATTGGATTAGTGACTGGTTAAAATCAAAGCCGTTCAATAGTTTGCGAATACAAGAAAAGTAGAATTTCAGTAACTGTTCTTGTTGTAGACTAATTATGACTTTGACATCGCGCACTGTCATCAGACTATGACGACAAAGTGTCTGGGGAACTGGCCTTGCAAGAGTCTAAATACTGGTCCATTTAACCATCCCCTATCGAAGGCTTTTTCCATTAAAATGAGACACACTCCAACACATACTCTATTGTTTAGTTTTCAAAAGAATTCTGAGGTTACTTTCAATATCGCAGGTATCGTCGAATGCCTGCCATTCATATTTCTTATTGTGAGGGTTTAATGCCTGATTCAGTATCACCTTAAACACTTAGCTGATACTAGGCGGAAAATTGATTAGGCGATAGCTTTTAGGAATTGAAGATTCTTTTCCTTCTTTCAAGATCGCAAACACCTTGGCCATTTCCCCCTTATTTGAAAAATATGAATTGTTTAACATGTTGTTGAAAAATACGCAATAATTTCTAATAACGGTCTCATGCAAATGCCGTAGTAGTATATTCGGAATGCTGTCAATACCACATGATCCTTTGTATGAGATCAAATGTCAGTAATGCATTGAAATGAAAAATGGATTCACTGTTTGGGCTTGATTTGAAATCGCTTCAAAGACTCTGGGCTTAGTAGTTGAACCAATTTTAAATTAGCTCCTACTGAGATAACTTTCTGTAATCCACCACATATAATATTATTCTACCTGCATCCGGAGTCATGCAGTTATTTTCAATACCAGCTCTATCTAAAAGATTACTTTATCACTCGCGACTTTAAGATTCAAGAAGTTCACTTAAGACTTCTTACGAAATATGCCATCCACTTTTATGAAAATTCCATCTGAGCCCTGTGAGTTAATATCTCTAAGTTTGACCGCCCATTGGCTGTTGACTTCCGTCGTAAAGTATGAATGGAATGGTATAAACATGTATCAGATACTCGTATAAGTTCAATAGGGCCAAGGAGATGGGTCCAAGCCCGTTTGAGTAAAGAGGAGGGAACCCCTTGTTTCCCAACCCACAATTTCCATGATTCCTCATCCCAAAGCCCCCAATCAAATGTTGACAAATGTTCTCTGGATCGCACACTAGGTTTACTGGTACCCCAGCAATGGGACATTCAATGCCGAGATATGCTAATAACTGTGAAAACATCTACATTTCTGCTACTAAATCCCTCACACATCTTATGTGGGGACGTAAGAGGTTGAAGGTGAATCTTTCGAACCTGATAAGGGAATTGAAATAACCATGCCGCCAGAAGGAAAGTTAGCCGACGGGCTAGCTCCCCGTCCCTGGGAAACCCCTAAAATGTTTCGAAACCTGCAGATGGACCTCGGAATGGATTGAACTCACGGCAACAACATCGCAAAACGGAAAAGGGACTATGGCATTGGATCCTGGAGTGTCAGATCACTCAATTACCCTGCTGCTGTGAAGAGCCTTTTACAAAAGGCCAGTCAATATAAATTGAAAATACAATCCCGGAAACGAGCTGGGCTCGTAATTATATTCAAGACATGCGATCGCACACAATATTTATAAGTGGGAAGCCTACTAAAAACGAGAATTCGGTGTGGCTTGTATTGTGGATATGGAATTCAAATCGCACGTTATTGATTTCAAGGCAGTCAATGAACAGTTATGTACGATTCGTATAAAAGCGAAATCCTTCAAAATCTGGCCGATTAATGTTCACGTCTGACCGAAGAAGAGGACGAAGAAACGAAGGAAACATTCCACAATCACCTGGAAAGACTAGTCGACTCATTGCCTACAAACGACGCAAAATAATTCTGGGTGATTTCAACGCTTAGGTTGGCGGTTATGTCATCGGGAAATAACTGGAGGATATAGCTTCCATGATAAAACAAATGACAAAGGCCAGCGCCTGATCGACTTTACATGTAGAAGAAACCTAGTCATATGTTTGACTTGCTTCCCACATCGGCGCATTCATAAAATGGCCTGGGTATCACCGGATGGTGACACACAAAGCCAGATCGATCATGTTCTGATCCAGCAACGGTGGGCCTCGTACGTAATTGACGTCCGTACATACCGAGGAGCCAATTGTAACTCAGATCATTACTTGATCAAATCAAACTATCGATATCGCATGTTAAATGCATATTCGGCAAAGACCAGCCCGCTGCAAAAATTTGACATCGAGAGGC
This sequence comes from Odontomyia ornata, assembly GCA_963969285.1. Classification (NCBI taxonomy): domain Eukaryota; kingdom Metazoa; phylum Arthropoda; class Insecta; order Diptera; family Stratiomyidae; genus Odontomyia; species Odontomyia ornata. Next base: position 336,582,819 of record OZ017738.1, on the reverse strand, counting down.
TCTTAACGGCATCAGTAGCCAAAAATTTCATGGAGACCCTCGCCAACTAGCTGGCTCCCATCTTATTAGACGCATCGTTAAAAACAAGCAACGAGCTCTGGATGGAAGGGAAAGCAGCTATTAAGACCGTAGCAGGACAGACAATTGGACATCAAGCCCGGCGCAAGAGAAATGATTGGTCTGAAGATGAGTGCCAGAATACGTTAGACAAAAAGCATCAGACCTATTTATATTACATACGTAGGAAAATCAGGATGAAGAGAGAACACCATGAAATACTCAGAAGAGTACCGATCTTATTCGCTATACTATGACAACCAATTGGAAAGTATAGATGTAAAACTAGCGAGCAACAACACAAGACAGGAGAGCTCTCCTTGGATAATGTAATTGGGGAGACGCTTGCATCGGATGACAAATTTAACTATGCCCAGGCAGCCCTTAAAGACAAAAAGGGCTCAAAGCAGCCAGGAACGTTGGAGTTGGAGGATCGCTTTCTAGTAATCTCTCTTCCTCCCCCCGTTTCTCTAGACGTTTTGTTAATCTTAGAATTTCTCACTCAAGGCGCAAGTAGTCTTCACTTCCCTACCACAAAAAAGCTATGTTTGATTAGTGCGATTGAACAACATAATTTAATGCACCTCAGGGCTTTTATTGGCCCTAAAAAGAGCATTTTTGTACTAAATTTAGTTATTCGTTCATTTTTTTTTTTAGAAATTTTGAATAAATCATCGATATTAATTGTTTACAGGCTGTACAGAAAGCATGCAATGAACTACTGGATCGTATGAAACCCATTCGTGACAAAATGAAGGAAGCAACCTGGCCTGAAATCGTTAAAGCAAGTCAAGCTGCAAACATAAACCTAGTAAGTCGACAATTACATAAAGAAGGAGACTTGGAAGGATACGACGTATGGGGCCTGACATGCTCTGAAGTCGAAGTCGATATTTTAACAGGAAACCTACAAATCACTCGCGTAGATATTTTGGGAGACACCGGTGAAAGTTTGAGTCCATTAATTGATGTCGGCCAGGTTGAAGGAGCATTTGTGATGGGTTTGGGCTATTGGCTCACTGAAAAATTAGTTTATGATACCCATACTGGAGAGCTGCTAACCAATAGAACGTGGAATTATAAAGTACCAGGAGCAAAAGATATTCCTATCGACTTTCGTGTCACACTTTACCAGAAGAAACCAAACTCAAAAGGATTTTTAAGATCCAAAAGTAATGAATATATTTAATGGCAACATTTTGTAAATTTACTCGTATTAACAATATTCTTGTCATTTCATAGCTACCGGAGAAATGGCAATCAGTATGTCTATTTCAGCAATTCTTGCACTACGTCATGCATTGAACTCAGCAAGAAAAGATGCGGGAATCAATGAATGGTATCACCTAGGTAATTCGGTTTATCAACATTTTAGTACGTTATTGAGTTTATTTTTTAATTTTAGGGGCACCAACTACTATTGAAGATATTGTTTTAAATGCAGGTCATACGAGAGCCGACTACAAAATTACTGATTGATAAAATCGGCTTTGACTACATAATTTAAAAATATTGAAGTTGAATGCTGAGTCTACAACTATCTTCTCTTTGATATTATTTAACAAATCATTAGAGCAGTAAGCTCAATTCTTTTTAAAGAAAAAATTTGCGCTCAAAATAAAGTTAAAATGCGCTCAGATTTTTCTCTAAATTTGGAGGCATACGAAAAAATCAACCAATCCATGTGATCATTAGATTGATCAAATAAAGTGATTAGTATGTAGTTAGTAATTAAGATACTGTTTAGCTCTAATTACGGAAAATCTACGAAAAATTTAGTTGCATATGCGTATTAACGATGTAAAAACCAGTTTTTGCTCCCCTAAAAACAGTTTAAAATACGAGTAAGTACTAGGGGCTAAAAACTAGTTTAAAAAATGATATCTCCTACCGATCCATTAAAAAAAAAAATGTAAATAAAGATCAACGAGACACAGGTGGCCAACCATTAAAATTTCGGTACCATTACTACTGGAATAACACAGTTCACTGATGTACCTAAGAAATATTCTGAGGAAATAATGATTCTCCGAAATAGCTTTACTTGAAAGTGTGCCACATAGACTTTTTACATTTGCACTGGAGTGTACTTGCTCAAGTCTTTTGGTACTAGAAAATTTTCTTCACATTTCTGAAGAGTATTCAAATTTATTATTCAAATGCGCTTAATTGATTCAATCGTTATGAATTTCATAAAAACAAATAGCAAGCTTTATAACTGTTGCAACCACGGAAGTCACCGCAGTTGCAGACATTAAGTTTTGGCAGAGGGGTGCATCGCGCGGGGTTGCATACTGAGGCCGGCTAGCACTCACTTCCGGGACACCCTCTGCTTGTGCTGAGCCACCCTACACATAAAAACTAACACAAAAGGAAAAGGGTGGGAAAGGAGGAGGTCATTTCAGGAAATGAAAAATATGGTTTTTCAAGATATGGTCGTCTTTTGATTCACAAAAAAAGAAAAGATTCTACAAGTAAAACTCACAAATTTCAACACCCCTGTGTAAGCGAAATCCGTTAAATAAAATTCAGTAAAAAGAAAAACAAAAATGTTAATTTGATATAAACTAACAGTATATAAAAAAAGCAAATTCAATAAATACTCACACTCTCCTCGTTGAACTCCGAGCGCTCGGCGTAGAACAAGAGAAAGGAGCTTGGGGCACCTGAAACTCAAGCTTCAATTTAAAAATTACTGTTAACAAAGTCCAAAAATGAAAACACAGAACGGCCACTTTTCACAAGACGCTGATTACACTCTCTTCACTAATCCATTATCCTTTCAATTTCATCCAATAGTATACTTTCAAATTCAACTAATTGAATTTTTTTTTACCAAACAAAATGTTTCACGGAAACTTTCCTCTTCCTTTTTTTGTTGTTTTTCTTCTCGCATTTTTAGTAAATCAAATTAGGACACTTTTTTCTTATACAACAATTAAAATTCTAATCCGCAATATAAGTTTGTTTGATTTTATTTTCCACATAATTTTTGGATTTGAGTTATGCTGGATTATTTTTATTCTCAGTTCACTCCACTGAACTAAGTTTTCTTTCTGTAAAATCCACAATCCACACTTAACTTCACTTGCATATGCTACAAGCAAAATTTTACTTATTTTTCTATTCAATTCACATGTTTGTAATTAAAATCCCACCTTTTTCACAAAATCAAAATTAGTGTTTTTCTAGACACTAACACAGCACTTTCTCCTCTTCTTCTTTTCAAACTCCAAAAACCGAATCTTTTTACCTCGAACTAACAAATTCGCACCGCCAAATACAATCCCTTTTATCTCCAAGCAAAAACTAACCGCCCTAAATTCAAGAGCCCCATTTTCAACCCCGCAATCCTTTCATTTTTCATTACCGCTGCCGCATCTGGGTAACGTAATTGAGTTCATTGCACCTCGATTCCACTACCCACACGTATTTTTCGTACCGACAAACGCAACAATTTCCATTTTGCATGTATGGCAATTTGCATAGTCAAAGAAGCGTTTGATTAGATCCACGACGCTACCAACGGGGCCACCTTCTGTTGATTTCCCATTCATCAAATTAGCAACTTACGCTCTTTTTTGATGGGTGTGAAATTGAAATTCGTTAATAGACAAATGTGAATAAATTTTTTGCTAGTATGAAAAATAAAATTTGTTAGTGGGAGCTAATGAATAAAATTGGTTAGTATGAAGGAAGGAATAAGGTTTTGTTAGGGAAAATGTATAGAATGAAATTTTGTTAATGGGAATTTATGTATGGAGTGTTGTTAGTGGGAAAATAAGAATCATTATTATACTACAGTTTTTTGTAATTGAAAATAAGGGAAAAGGGTAGGATTGTGATGATATGGAAATTAAAATTTTTAGGGAAATTGGTAAAATTTTAATAAAATTAAATAAATATACAGGGGAAAAGGAAGGTGGCGATGTTACGGCGGCAATTTGAAGTTGCGAATGGGAGAATGCCGGTACGCCGGAACTCGCAACACAACATTAAAACAATTGAAAATTCAATGACCCAAATGGCACTTTAAATACAAAAGATACTCAATCAAAAAATTAGTCAAAAAAACAACAATATCCTATGTTATCAAATGAAAATTACTGAACATTATAAATTAATTGAAAAAAAAGCAACCAACCCTATCACAAATTACATATAACTAAAAAACATAACCAACGAGTGTACTTTAATCTTACAACTAATGTATATTAACTTCATTCTAATAAATGGTATCAAAAACGTTGTTTCATCCTTACAGTACAATAATAAACTTTAGCAAACAACATGGCGTTACTTCAACCCTAACAATTTCAAAGTGTATGGTAAGCTGTTTAAAAAGCTACTTGAATATTTTCGTATTTTACATTAGTTAATTAATAGAACTAATAAATAAGGTTTGTTGAAGTGCACTTTGCCTGATATTTACGCAGAAATATTTCAATTTTTTATGGGATAAATTTAACCTCACATTGTGTAGGTGAGGATTTTTTTCACGTAGTATGTCGAAGGTTAAAATATTCCAAACGTGCATGTTAAACTTATCTCTCGGTACGTAAAATAACGAACATAAAGAAACTACAGTAACAACTTACGTAGCAATAATGAGTTGCAACTAAAAAAACGAAAACAAAAGACTACGAAAACCCACGAATAATTTAGCAATTGCCATTAAGCCACCAAAGCCTAGACTGTTCCGTTCAGCCCAACCAGCCTCAAAATACCCCGCAAACGAGTATCTCCATTGAAACTAGTGGTCCCGCGAGCTCAAATTTTCAGGATATTCTATCTTCTTATTGGTGGCCCGCCTATATCTATGATAAATTATTGGGGCACCAGCAAAATATAACAATCCATTATTACCCAAAATTTCCCGATGCCCTAACTGCCACCGCTTTATTGGGGCTACTCCGGTGGAGGCTCCACCGACCCAGTCTAACTCACCCAAAGACGGGCGTGGGCAACACTCGTTCGTTTCTCCGAGCCTCTCAAAGGGTCATCCGAACGAGAAGACGACCGTCCGGAGCGAAATTACAACTAGAAAGTTTTGGGGGCTCTCGCCACTTAGTCGCGAGAATCCCCTACAAAGGAAAACTACCCCGCAGAACGGGCTAAGGTTTCCGCTACGACACAAATTCTGGTTTCCTACAACAGGGAAACCGAAACCACCCACTAAGTTCCACCCACAAACACTACCACTTGTATTAAACACTACCGCTTGTATTAAATTCTCCTAGTCTTCCGGCCTGGTCAACGTCCTGGGAGAAGACTTCCCGAGCCACACTTTTTACAGCTGAAAAGAAGGTTTAGTTATTGTAGCGAGAAAGGAAAAATGATCAATTATATCCTTGGGGTTAGTACGTTATTTTATTCTAAGAAGATAATTCGATGTTAAAATGAAAACCACTTACACTTATACCCTATTCTAGTAAGGGGCCCTTTACTTCCATTCGCCTGAGTTTCACCACAGTTGTCTCGTCTCCATTCGTTCGAATCCACTTGTTGGGTTAAATTTCGTTCGCTGAACACATGGTTTAATGCAGCTCCACGGTCACCTATAAAGAAACTCCCCAAGAGAACAAAAGAGAAAGCGCGCCAATCTTCCCGGGCTTACATAACCTCCGGGTTAACGTTTTTTTTCCTCCCATCTACCGGGGAAATCTTGCTTTTGAGTGCGTTTCTTCGGTTGGTGCGAGTAATTTCCCTCGCTAAATTTCACTCGTCATAAGTTCCACCTGGTGGCGATCTTAGTGGAAATTAAGTGTGTGACGCGCTGAATGCATTTGACTGACAGTTCATAGTAGTCCTCGTGGCTTAGTGGTTAGAGCACTAAGCCCGTAAGCTGAAGGTCTCTGATTCAAGTTTCGTTGCCATCAACGAGATTTAGTTCGAGTGGTTCTTCGGACAGACTATAAGCCTGTTCAGTTATGATACGTGCTGGTTTAAAAATCAGAACGTATCGCAGCTGGGAGGACGGACGCACGGCCAAAGCGTGTGGAGTTCCGATACGTTAGATCATCATAATGAGATACTCTAATTATCTCTAAGCGAAGGCCCGAAAGGGGCTGTAGGGCTACGAAGAAGAAGACAGTTCGAACTGTCAGTAATGTTTGTTTAAGTCGCGGCAAGATATAAGGATTTCGAAGTAATCCTCGTATTCTTTGTCTTTCCCTTGAACCGGCACTCAGATTCCTTAGCTTTTCTTGTCCCCGCCGGTAGTTTAATTGCCGGGCCAACGCGTGAAGTGTCGTTTATGTGTAATCATACAACGTTTCCCATTAATTTCGGCCGTCGAATCTCTTCTGGGAAATGTTGCGATTTCTTTCATTTCGTTTTCCGTGGCGGGATGATGTGCATTTAGTGCAAGTGAGTGGATATTACGCTTCACCACGATGTCGGCAGTCTTTAGGTAAGAAATTCAACAAGTATATTCGTGTTCCTTGCGTGTATTTTAGTAAATGTGTCAGCGTTCTCTCACATGAGCTGGGCAAAATCGGCGGTCGTTTGTTGATGTGCCAAAGTGAGTTTTGTTTGCTATTTTTAGAGTTATTCATAGCCTGTGGTTTGGCTGAAATTTCCCACGATGACTTCATTCTGGCTTCACGTTGTGAGCTCAACAAACGGCATTCGCCTGAGTCCTTTCCAGACACAAAAACGTTGTTTATATTTAGGTTTGTTTGTAACACCTCCAGATTTGGTCATTTTGTGCGATATTTTTTTAGCTCTATGTTTAATTTTGCTGCTATATATTGAGCTGCAGTGAATTCCACCTTCGTAGTCTCGCTTCCTGGTGATTGTTGACTGTAGTTAACAGTCAATTATTCTAGAACTTGAAGTACTCCTTTCATCTCCTGCTTAGTACTTTTGTTTCCTTGTTGCTGCTTCGTTTAATTACGTTACGCCTCGGATTCTCACTTTACTGGTCCCGTGTTTGTCACTCATGATTTGTTAGATTCGCGAGTGTCTTCCTGCGGTATACGTGTAATTGCTGCCTCAGCAGCATCTCTGCTGGAGTTGCGTGAGTGTAAAGATGTTTGCGGCAGGATCGTTGAGTTTGTCTCCTTGGCCGGAAGCTCAGTGGCTACACACTCAGCACTCAGGTTTGAATTTGACTTGGACGAATTATATACTGCATCGAAATTCATTGGGAGTCTATGCCGGAATGTAGAGTCGATGAAACCACAGGCAGTATAAAACTTTGATTCGAGGTAGTGTTGTAAATGCTCGCAGATTATTGCGCATAACACAAACACTTCTTGTCGCGTACCGGAAGCATCGATTCAACTTCAGATTTCCTCCCAGCGATGCATGTCATTTGTTTGCGACGCAATTCCGATTGCTTCGAGGGGTTATATGTTTTATGCTGCCGCATATGTTGATTGGATGACGAACGTTTCCACTACCATGTGTATTTTGCGTTTCGTTTCGAGCTCGCGTTGGTTCTTGTTGCTGGATGCGTTGTCCATAATTGTGGCGTGTAAATCGGAAGTGACTTAGCTACTTGAGTTTACTTACATGAAGTTACAAAGCAAAAATAATTATGTGGCTTTCTTTCCGTACTCTAACCAATAGTCCTTTTATGAATGCAAATTTGAATTACTTGCTGTTAGTTACATCATTAGGTTACCAAAAAAAAAATTAATAAAGTGCAGCTCGGTATCGCGTAGGTTCTTACAAATTCACGTATGGTAGTATTCGGGATGAGTAACCCTATGTAATCTCAATGTTCACCCGTAACATTTCCCCCCTTGCTTCTAGTGGACTTCCCTGAAATTCACTACATTTCTACAGTTGAAAATATCCGCACTGACTTTCACAGTCCTACAACGACGGAGGGCCATAAATGATACCTGTTCCTGTAGTAAATCCTCAATCCCGATCGACCGCCTTACCCTCGGAATTCCTAGTTTCATTTTTTTTTCTACCGCTATCTTCATACAAATCCTTGAACCTAACATCTCTTAGTGAGGCTTAGGTCAGTACGAAGAACGCCACTAATACCCCTATTCCAAACGCCAACTTTTACCCAACAACTATTCCAATGATCTACAAACCTATTCTGACTACTGCTTATCCCTACGTTTAGAACTATTTTGCTTAATCAGAGACCCGCCACCATCTTAGACCGCTAAACTTACTCAACTCTTACTTAAAATAATTCCTATGCTGGATGCTAGCTCCTTTACCATTTTATCTTAGCATACACAAAATTATGTACCCAACACAATTTTTTTTTAGTTTATATTATTTTATATAATTTTTTTTGTTTATGTTTACTCTTCCCCCTTGCACAAAAATATTAACTCTAGTTGGCAAAGCCAAATAACCTTTCCTACGACCCTTCACTAATGCACCTTTCCCCACCTAAAACGTGCCTCTCCTTGATTTTTTCCTCTCATTATCCCTTCTTGTATTGAGCTAAACTAATGATTACGCTACTCAATCTATTTTAGCTGATACTGCTGAGGACGCAGATATTACCAAGTCCAAAGAGAGAGAAAACAAGAAACCATTCCACAGCCTAACACAAGTATAGGGAAAGGAACATAAAAGGAAAAATGAGAAGAGGGACCGGAAGCCCCGTTAGGCCAGAAGAGATAAGAAAGGCACAACTAGCATGACAAAGGGTAATTTCGTTTGTTAATACCCATGTATATTTTGATTTTGATATTATTTTCCCCGCCTACTTATATATATTTATTTTAATCTCGAAGCAATTCAAGTTGATCTAGTACTCTGCTCTTCTTCTAATTCACCTCTTGTCGCAACTACTATCTACTAACTACTATCTTCTACACATTACTATTTACCCTATGACTAGCCTTCAAATTTTTTTCTAAACTTTTCTATTTTCCCAATTTGTCCCTATAATCCATTAGCCATGCCTCACATGGATGTAGATACACTAACCGATAATCCCCAAATATTGTATGAGAACTAATTCTACCTATAAATTCTCTTTTAGGCCTGCTTGCATAAACCGAAAAATTAAAGTAAGGAGTAAAGGGAAGAAAAAAAATGGTGAAAAACCTAACTCGAAAAATAAAACCCAGGGGTTAAAAGAAAAAAAAACGAAAAAAACAAAAGACTTAGAAATTACTCCCTGATAGGTAACCACGGGACACCAGCCGACGAAGAAAAGGTCTCCATTTACTCTTTAACTCAATGTTTCTGTTTTGTGCCGTCTTAAAGCCTATCCCACAACTCACTGCACATAGAATTTCAAATTTTTCACATGCTATGTACCTGCATTTTTACCGTCCTATCGAGCAACTTGAACCGAGCCGAGGACTCGCGTTTATCCACCTTAAAAAGTCCCACGTTTCCCGGAGCCAGCTTAGCGGAATAGTATTGAGTTGCATCCCATAGTATGAAATCACACAAGGTCGTTGGGTTGAAATGGAGCACATCTCCTCCGCAGTCTATCCGCTGATTACCCTTCTCTGCCACCTCCTTCAAGCGCCTCATTACCTCCTCTCTCCCTTCTCGGAGCTTCTCCGCCCGTTCTAGCGGATTGCTCAGGATATCCCCATCACCAGACGGTCTCGGTCTCTTTCGCGTAACCACCATCTCCCGACCGAAATTGATGAAATGGGGCATGTTGTTCATTGTCTCATGCGGGTAAGTGTGCAAGGCGAAACCAATTTTTGAGAGATGCTCGTCCCTTTTCCGGTGGTCATTCCCTACGTACGCTCACAGCATTCGTTTGATCGTTTGGTTGATCCGTTCCGCTGGGCCGCTCCCGGATGGTAAAATGGCATAAACTGGATATTGCTCCGTATCTGGTCACCAAGTTATGCAGTTCCTTTGACCTTAATTGGATGCCATTGTCACACACCACCACTGCCGGCACCCCAAAAAGCATAAAAATTCTTTATTCTAGAAGCTTAGCTACCTCGATCGCAGTCGCTTTTCTCAGGGGGAAGATAAGAGGCATCTTGGTGAAGTAATCGACTACAGTCAAAATATGGGTGTTGCCTGGAGTAGAACCTGGCAATGGTCCAACTGAGTCCACACATATAATTTCCCACAGTTCTTTGGCTTGGCCGGCCTGAGAGGTCATAGGCCCATATGGGGGTTTCCTCTCTACCTTTGTTGCCTGACAAGTTTTGCACTTTCTCACGTACCGCTTTCATTTTGGGACAATAAAATTGTTGGACTATGCGATCGTAGGTTCTGCTAATACCCATATGCCCTGCCGTTGCGTCGTCATGGCATTTTAAGAGGATCATTTGCCGTTGGCCCTTGGAGGCCACTTGCTTCCAGGAATTCCCACTCAAATTTGGATGCCTTCCGGGTATGTTCCACCATAATGTCTCCCCTTCAATCTGCCAGTCAGGAAACTTCGCAGGTTTCTTTAGAATTCTGGATCACATGCCACCTACACACCTTTCCCTGCTGTCAGCTTCTACGACCGCAGCCACTTCTGGAAATGACCCAGATAGCGCACCCAGAACCAGATGCTCCTTGTCTTTACGACGCACGACATCATATTCGAGTTATTGCAGCATTACTGCCCAACGAGCCAGATGCCCATTCGGCTCCCGCAAGTTTTTAAGCCATACCAGAGAGTGGTGGTTGGTAATCACCGTAAAGTGTGACCCTTTCAAATAGGGTCTTAGTTTTTCCACTGCCCACAATACCGCTAAGCACTCCTTTTCGGGGGTGGAGTAATTCCTCTGCGTCTTTGAAAGACCACGACTAAGGTAACATACTACCTTCTCTCCCTCTGGGTGGCTCTGGCTTAACACTGCACCCAACCCATAATCGGATGCATCCGTCTGAACGTTAAACGGTAAGGCAAAATCTGGGCATGTAAGAATCGGCGCTGACGATAACATTTCCTCGCAACGCCTGAAGGCTAACTGCTCTCCCCATACAATTTTCTTATTTTTGCGGAGTAAATTTGTGAGAGGTGTTGTAAGCGTAGCGTTATCCGGAATGAAGCGCCGATACCACGACATCATTCCTAAGAATTGTCACACTTTCTTTATTCTGGTTCACTGCAGAATACGCAGTGTACAATTCAACTTTTCTGGGTCGAGGTACAGTCCACTTTCGTCTACCATATATACCAGGTACTTCAACTGTGGCCGACAAAACTCACTCTTCTCGCGTGATACTTGTAAATCCACCTCTAGAAGACGTGTTAGCACTACCCGAAGGGTTTTAAAGTGTTTCTCAAAGTCCCCAGTGACTACTATAACATCGTCTAAGTATACGAAGACAACTGGCTCGAGTTCCCGCCCCAAAACCACGTTGCAGGAGCGTTATGTAAGCTTTAAGGCATCTGATTAAAATGAAATAACCCACGCCCAGGTACCGTGAAGGCTGTGTAAGGCTTGGATTCCTCCGCCATAGGAATTCGTCTAACGAAGATTGTCTAACTTGGAGGAGATGTATGGGAGTGGATAGGCATCTCACTGGGATATGTTGTTCAACTTCTGGAAGTCCACACAAAAACGAAACTTCCCGTTCTTCTTCTTTACCAAGAGGATGGGTGATGAGCATGGACTTCCGGAAGGTTTTACCACTCCCAGCCACAAAATTTGATATGTGCCTGTACCGCCGGAAAAACGGGGTAGTACCATTGTTGAATGGGCTCAGCCAATGTCGTGATCACATGCTCCACCCTTCTAGCACACCCTAGGCCATCTCCCATCAACATGAACTCCTCCGCTATCAGTGATTCCAAGCGTGCCTGATCCTGTGGAGTCAACGTTGTTCTTCGTTGTAGTGCCTCACAGGCGGCTACCGCTGTGAACTCCCAAGCTTCCCTGCTGAGACCTTAAACGATCCAAAGCAAACGCAGGAAGTCTACCCCTAGAAAAAGTCCGTGTGGAACTGCAGGCACTACCAGAATTTCCATCCATCGCGTCACCCCCTCACCATCACTGGTACCCAGGCTACACCCTCAGTTGGGACACATCCACTATCCGCTAACTAAGTTGCTGATTGTCTTGCCTCCTCAAGCTCCAACCCCTGCGCGCGCAGCAATTCCCAACCGGATTTCCCGAGGATGGTATGCGTTGCCTCGGAATCCAGAACTCTTGCTATAGCTCGACCAAATACTTCCTCCTCCATATGTGGTCAATTATCCGCTACCGTTTACTACAGTGCAAAATTCTACCACGTCTCCTATACGATTGACCTGCTTGGATTGCTCGTATCCCCCTACGTCGCTTAATGAGTACGGCTCCCGTTTCCCGAGGGTCCCGCATTCGATGCTTGGTTTGATTGGCTTTGTCATTCTTCCACCCTTACCAGAAAGGAGCTTACCGAATGCTCACATCTTGGTGTTTTTCTATGGGCTCCTTGACTTTGGGGGGTAGAGCACATCGGTCCCATAGCACTTCCCGAAGTTTCTCCCGGTGTCACACAATCCCTCGAAATCGGTGCGATCATCTCTGCCTCATCCTCATCTTCTTCAGCTTTAAGCATTGATTCGCCCATGGACATTCTCAGGGTAGACCTCAACCCGCTCACTTCCTTCGCTAAATCCGCTTCATCTTGAGGTACTTTACCCAGCCTTCGAAGACCATAATCCACATTCAACGTGATCTTTAGAAAATCCCCTCTGTCAGTTCCACCATCAAAATCGCTTAGCAAATTTCTGATTTCCTCCACGTTCTCTTTCATGTCGTCCACATCTTCTTTGGCTGTAAGCGGGTAAGCACCCGTCTCAATCATAGAGCAGTCCAACGCTCGTTCCGCCCTGAGTGCTATCCGCAGCGACTTCCTCATTTCGTCCATTCTGCCTAATGCCTAGCTCATCCTTACTAAGCCTATCAACGAGGATCTTACCTTTCAACGCCATTTTTCTTTTGCCCGTAATTGCACGAGACTACTAAATACTTACTCATAATTACACAACAACATAATGCTAAATAAAAACTCAGGATTTTTTATAAATTCAGTTTAGATTAATATAGTTACAAATCACGATTCCCCCTGTTAAATCGAAAACCTTCATCATAAAAACAAACTCCCAAGAAATTCAAATCACTTCAATTCACTCCCGTAAGTTACGCGTCGCACTTGCATTCACTTTTTTCACTTTTCTAGCACTTCACTACTCAACTCACTTTACAATCCGTATACGTTGGGCGCCAAATATTACCCGAAATTTCCCAATTCCCCCTAACTGCTACCGCTTTATTGGGGCTCCTCCAGCGGAGGCTCCACCGACCCATTCCAACTCACCCGAAGACGGGCGTGAGCGCCACTCGTTCGTTTCTCCGAACCCCTCAAAGGGTCGTCCGAACGAGAAGATGACCGTCCGGAGCGAAATTACAACTAGAAAGTTTTGGGGGCTCGTCGCCACTTAGTCGCGAGAATCGCCTACAAAGGTGAACTACCCCGCGGAACGAGCTGAGGTGTTCCGCCACCACACAAATTCAGGTTTCCCACAACAGGGGAAATTACCCAGATCGCCACTAGGTTCCACCCACAAACACTACCACTTGTATTAAATTCTCCAGGTCTTCCTGTTTGGTCAACGTTCCGGGAGAAGATTTCCCGAGCCACACTTTTTACAGCTGAAAAGAAGGTTTAGTTTTCGCTCACAGTTACAAACTTCGTAATATGATTTGCAACAAGCTTCAAAACGAATGCTTTAACTCATCACTTTGGCAGTTTCATAAATTCTTTTATTCAATATGTAGTACACCTATCCGGATTCAGGCCTTCTGTACAAACCAGTAAATCCACGGATACATTTTCTTTCGAAAACTTTTAACATTTCCATCCCTCTGATAATACCAAACCGGATATCCACGTTTAAAAATTAGCTTAACCAGAGCCTTGCAACAGATAATCTTGACTTTATGATCAGTCTTTAAGATGTTTTTTAAAAATTTTTTTGACAAAGACACTAGTTTCGCAACCTGTCTGTCCGTCCGTGCATCTGCCCGTTTCCTCAAGAAACTATTTATGCTAGAAAGCTCGAACTTTGTGAAAGGGTCAGAAGTGGAGATCCCTCAAAAGTTTAGGTCTTACCAAACAATTCAAAAATGTTGAAGGGGATCCCCCCTAATAACAAAGTAGCCCTTACAATTTTTTTTAAATTAAAGGTAATCGAGTAGAGTATCAAATTAAAGGTTGTTGCGAATTCCGGCGTACCGACTTTCTCCCATTCGAAACTTCAAACTGCCGCCGCAACTTCTCCACCTTCCTTTGGGCACTCCTACCTTTTCCTCTGCAAATTTACTTATTTTATTAACATTTTTCCATTTTCCCTTTAATTTTTATTTCCCCATCATCACAATCCTACCTTTTTCCCTTATTTCCAACTAAAATAATATAATATATACTATTAATTTCAATTTTCCCACTAACAACATTCCACTCATTAATTCCCACTACCAAATTTTATTTTTTATACTAACAAAAATTAAATCACGTTCCCCTACTAACAAACTTCAATCTCATGCCCAAATGCATCGTTGAAGTTGCTTATGAGATGAATGGGAGATCAACAATCCATGGCACCATTAGCTGCGTCGTGAGTTCTCGATCGAGGGTCTGCTGGAACCCTGAGTTCAAGTTCCCCCGGGCGCATGGAAGTACTCTTTTTGGGGCATCGGCAAAACCAATAGCTTCCGTAATGTTTATGTGATACTTTGAATTCAACGAAGCGCTTCTTGGATTGTGAAAATTGCCATATGTAAAACAATGGATACTATTGAGTTTGTCGATATGGAACAAAAGATATGTGGGTAGCGGAATCGAAGTGTAATGAGCTTCGTTTACGTTACCCAGATGCGGCAGCGGTAATTTGAAAATGGAAAGGATTGCGGAATCAGATTTGGGAAGAGGAAATGTGGAATGAGGTGGTGAGGATTGGGGCAGTCAGTATTTGATTTGGGAAAGAAGAGGGAGTTTTTTCGGTTTTTGGTGAAGTTAGTATTTGGCTGGAAAAGATAAGGATGTTTTCTGTGCGCGGTAAAATTTATTTTTGGGGGTTTCAAAATTGGGAAAAAAGGCAGTTAGTATTTCACTAGAAGAGAAAAAGCAATTGTATTTGGCGGTGCGGAATGATTAACTCGCGAAAAGATTCGGTATTTGGCTGGAAAAGGTAAGGGTGTTTTCTGTGCGCGGTAAAAGTAATTTTTGGAGGTGTTAAAATTGGGAAAAAAAGGAAGTTGGTATTTGACTGGGAGTGAGGATTGGACTAAAAAAAAGTAATTGCTTTGAGTGAAAGTGAAGTGAATTTTCGGATTTGAGAATGTCAGCAGAAGTTCAAAAAAATACAGAGATCAGAATTTGAAGTCGATGTAGTTGAAATAAAAATAAGTGCCGAGAGTGATTCTTTCTCAAAAAAAAAAGGAAAAGGAAGAAAAAAAAAATTGTTTTGTTGGACCTCGAAGAGGGCCAGGTTCCAGAATTAAAGTTTTCGTTTCTGCAATTAAGCCAGAATGGCCTCCCCTTTCCCATCCTTTTCCCTTTGTGCTAGTTATTTTATGTAAGGTGGCTCAGCACGAGCAGAGGGTGTCCCGGAAGTCCCATGAGACGACTGAGCGCTAGCCGGCCTCAGTATGCCACCCCGGGCTACACATACCTCTGCTAATTCTTAATGTCTGCAACTGCGGTGACTTCCGTGGTTGCTTCAAGTTCTTGGTTAGAACTTCGAGAATTATTTTGTGCATCGGGGGGTCGAGGGGGAGGAAAAATGTACCAAACTTTTGTGTCCTCCCTCTCTCACCTTAGAGCCGAAAAATTTGAAAAAATCACGGAGGTAGGTCTTTATGAGTACAAGGGCAACAAATACCTCAGAAATTAAAATTCACTCAACTCTGTTAATAAAAGTATGATTAGCAGGTTTTAAATTTTAGTCCATGAAATCAAAGTGGTATCCTTAAACTTCTTGAAATTCAGCAATTATATAGATTGATATAATATATTTAAAATTTCATAAAAATCCAATCATAATCAAGTGAATTATAACCATCCCAATTGTATGATATAACAACAACAATAACACGTGGTGATGGGTGATACATATTCCAAATTGACTTTGGTACTTTTATTTTATTCCAATTTTCATGAAAATTTAATGAATATTGTTGAATTTGAAAATCTAATCGGCCGAGTATTCAGAAAAATTATTTAAGCTGGAACAAAATGGGGGTTGCAACGTGCCGATGAAGTAAACTCTGTATCTTTTGCATAAATTTGAACGATTTCTTACCCAAGTATTGGATGAATAAATCAACTCACCGATTACGTTATTAAAACAAGTTGGGCAAACAGACCTACGCTCATGTCAGAAGGGTTTTGTATTCAATTTAGAAAATGCAGTCACCAGATCGAATCAAATCAAGAAACATGTCAAAGACGATTTTATTGGAGAAAATATGAAATACGAAGATCATACTATTATTAACAAAGTTGAACGAATTTCGACTTCTGAGGTTTTTTGTATTGTTATACTGATAAATATTTCCCTTGATAATTATTTCAGATGTCCATCCGCGACGGAGGAAACACATTTTTCATGTATTTCCCCCCTGTGCCCCCACTGAAGCATAAACTGACAGTTTAACAACTGTTTTGAAAAGCTCCCATGGAAACTTTTATTTCATACTCATATCGGCTACGTTTGATGAATTTTTTTTCAGGGGCCACTCTCCTGTACTGTTATCATCGATTCATGGCCAATTTTTTCGAATCCAAGAATGGTTACAAAACCCTTTTGCTAGGAGCTCTCTACCACCTCCTTGACTTGTTTCACTTATGAGCATTAATTGTAGGTACTCATCTTCAGTCATTCATTAAATTGCATCAAGTGTTCAAAGCATGCGCCTTAAACGTTGAAGTTGGGGCAAAATAACTCAAAATTATTCAATCTTCGCATTTAAAACAGCCACTATTTTGTTTTACGATTGCTGATATCACTAGCTGAACCGATTCTCAAAGATTTACATGATACCTATCATTCCTGAAATTTTCATGCAAATCCTAGCAAAACTGTAGTGTCTGAGTCGGTAAAAAGCGCATGTTGTTCCATAGCCATATGTTGCCATAGTAATAAATGCAGCGCATATTGTTCCATAGTAAAACAGGAAAATTCAAACCGCTATAACTTCGCTAAATATGATTCAATCTTTATGAAACTTTCAGAATAGGTCAATCTTATAAATAGACATCTACGTACTGAATTTCATTGAATTTAAGGGTAGCGTTAGGATTTTATTCAAGAAAACATAAAATCGATAAATCATACTATTACTAACAAAGTTGAGTGAATTGCGACTTCTCACGTATTTGTTGTTGTTGTACTCACCAAGGCCTACATCCCTGATTTTTTTCAGATTTTTCACATCACAGGTGTCCAATCGCGAGGGGGGGGGACACAAATTTTTCGTGTATTTCCCCTCCCTGTGCACCCCTCGAAGCAAATTTTGGCAAATTAAGACCTGTTTTGAAAAGTTCTCATCAAGACCTTTCATTTGATACCCATATCGGCTACCTACAATGAAATTTTTTATTCGGGGGGTCACTCTCCTATATGGGGAGACCCCCCCTTAAATACCTTATAAAATTTTTTTGTAGTTGAACTTTGAAGAGAGCACCACTTTACACCTGCACACAAAATTTGATGTTTCTAGCTTAAGTAGTTTCCGAGAAAAACTGCTGTGACACACGGACGGACGGACGGACGGACGGACGGACAGACGGACAGACGGACAGACTGGTCGCGAAACTAGTAGGGTTTTGTAAAATTATTTTACAAAACCCTAAAAACTTATCTCGAACCCTATGGTGATTACAAAGACTTTCTGGTAGGACTTACTCAACTTGTTTTTTCTTGAAAAGCCGTCGAGCCTTGCTTTGTTATGTGAGTAGGTACGTTTTGACTCCTTTGAGTCATCTTCAGTGTCTAAACGATGTATGGAAGGATATGAATTTATGTAAGGATAGGATGGGATTTTGTTTTTTTAGGTCTTTAGATGTCCATTTGTTGTGTCTCATCTCGTTGCAGTTTTCGTCGGAGAGTATGGTCTACTACTGAAAAAATTACGTTGAAATTTGTAGTAAGTTGTTCTTATCCCGTCTGTTTTTCTATGTTTAAATATTTCAAGCCTTTCTGGGATGTCAATACTGGGTCTTTTGCGTTGTTTGTGTAGCAATGTCATAGAGTTGGTCATAGCAACAGGCTCATGCGCTCATGTTTACGTCACATAGTTTGAGTTAGCGTTGTTGTGTAAAAAAGATCGTAAGTGCCTTTGTATCTTGATGTTAGTTTCCGTGTTGTCCTTTCTTTTAATACCATGTCGCAGTCCCTGCATGTCATTTTGTGTCCTCAGGAAGTTTCATAGTTTGTATGTCTTTTTGCCTAGTTATATTAATGAAAACCATTGTTGGTCATTCTTATGAGTTTCAGTAAGTTGGCGTTCCTAATTTTGTTTGTACTGTGTTATAAGTTTGTCAATGTAACTTTGTTCGTATCCGTTATTACTAGCTGTTCTATAAGTGTTGTTTAGTTCGTTGGAGTAAATAGTAGGAGTCATGGGGATGGAGTGGAGTCTCTGCACCATTGATCTATATGCTGCTGGTTTATTTGTGCGGGGTGGTTAGATGTTACCTGGATGTTATGGACTTCTGTGGTTGGGTTTCTGTATATTTTGTAGTTAATTTGGATATCAGATAAGCAAAATAATTGACTACAACACTGCCATCCAGGTAAAAATGTTGCGATGATTCCACAACCGTACTCTAAAACTTCATCGAACAATAGCAAACAGCGTTTAAAAAAAAACAACTTCATTTGCATTCATTTGCAAGAATTGTAATAAAGAAAAACACAATTGCTACACGAATTACATAACGTAGTGCACAAATACTGTGAATTAAAAATGAAATAAGAATACTTTACATAAAAAAGGACGAAATCAACCAACAACTACTACATTCACATTTATATTTAACTAACACTAAGCCAACTGAAAACTTATTACCGGAAAAATTTCCCAATTCCCCCTAACTACCATCGCTTTGTTGTGGGTACTCCGGTGGAGGCTCTACCGACCCAGTCTAGCTCACCCGAAGACGGGCGTGGACGCCACTCGTTCGTTTTTCCGAGCCTCTCGAGGGTGGTCATCCGAACGAGAAGACGACCGTCCAGAGTGAAATCCCAACCAGACAGTTTTGGGGGACTCGTCGCCACTTAGCCACAAGAATCGCCTACAATGGAGAACTATCCCCGCGGAATGAGCTAAGGTGTTCCGCCACGTACACCTAATTCGGGCTTCCCTACACCAGAGGAACCGAAATTACCCCCCCACAAACACTACCACTTGTTTTATCGACTATCACTCGATTTAAGCACTCCAGGTTTTCCGGCCTGGGCAACGCCCCGGGAGAAAGATTTACCGAGCCGCACTTCTTACAGCTGAAAAAAAAGGTTTAACGCTTGTGTCCCAAGAAGTAAGTAAGTAAAAGAAAAATGAACAATTAAATCTACGTTAATTTTATTTCAAGAAAATGACTCCATAAATTAGATATTAAAGGAAAGCCACTTACACTTAATCGCTATTCTAGTAAGAGGCCCCTTGCTTCCATCCGCTTGAAATTCGCCACGTTGTCTTGTCTCTCTGTGCTAATTCAATTTTTACTGCCGGCTCCAATTCGTCGGCAGAAGAAAACGGTCGCTAATCACTCGTTCACTAATATTTCATTTTAATCCATTCGTTGGGATAAATTCTGATTCCTTATTACTTGGTGTCACGCAGCTCCACCGTTGCGTGTGGGTCAAACCTCCCCAGAACAAAAGATAAAAAGCGCGCCAACCTTCCCAGCTTAAATAATCTCCCGGGTTAACTTTTTTTCCCTTCAATCGCCCGGTAAAATCTTGTTTATAGTGCTTTTGTTCCGTTAAAGCGAGTAATTACCCTCGCTTGATTTCACTCATCATAAATTCCACTTGGTGGCGATCCTATTGGTGATTGAGTGTACTACGCGCTGAATACATTTGACTGACAGTTCGAACTGTCAGTAATGTTTGTTTAGGTCGCGACGGGATGTAAGGACTTCGGAGTAATCCTTGTTTTCTGCATCCTCCCTTAAGCCGGTTGCGTCTTCCTTGTCGACGCCAGTAGTTTCATCGCCAGGCCAACGCGTGAAGTGTCGTTCAAGTGTATTTACCAACTATTTCCCACTTATTCTGGCCGTCGAAACTTTTCCCGGCAATGGCGCGACTTCCTTAATTTCGGTTTCCGTGGTAGGATGAAGTGAGTTCAGTAGATTTGTTTTATGTAACCTTAAGTGGAAGTCCCTTATATTGCATGTAGCTGTAAGTTGAAGCACGCTCCGATCTCAATGCTTGTTAACAATAAATGGTGTTTATTGCGAATTCCCAAGAAGAAATGTAAACATAGGAATCAAGTTCACGATTACCATAATTTCAACCATAACATAAGATTATGAATGTTTACAGCATTCTAACTCATATAAGTATATATGTTACTTCCTCCGACACGTTCGTAGGGCTATTATTTATTTTTAATCAAAGAACTAAATTAATGGTTGTTAATTTTCCTTTGAATGACAAATTCATGCTCCATTGCATGTTAATTCCCATAATACTCGTAAGTACATATTGATGCGAGTATAATATTGACATATATATATATCGATTTACTGGGTATGGTAAATTTTGAAAAAGGCATAAAGTTTTGATAATGATTTTCACGCTGATAATATTTCTGTAGATTCTTTTCATTAACGGAAATTTAGCTTGTTTTTGATTTGGTTGATTGTTTGATTCGTAAATATGTAATCGTTATGTATGCAAACGGATATGGATAATGTGGTAACAGAGACATTAACCTGGCAATTTAAATTGGCTTGGTTTAAACAAGTATATTCGTTTTTTAGGGTTTTGTAAAATAATTTTACAAAACCCTTCTAAAATCGCGTCCTGTCTGTCCGTCTGTCTGTCCGTCCGTCCGTCCGTCCGTCCGTCCGTGTGTCACAGCAGTTTTTCTCAGAAACTACTCAAGCTAGAAACATCAAATTTTGTATGTAGGTGTAAAGTGGTGTTCTCTACAAAGTTTGAATACAAAAAAAAATTTATAGGGTGTTTAAGGGGGGTCTCCCCATATAGGGGAGTGACCCCCCGAAAAATAAATTTCATTGAAGATAGCCGATATGGGTATCAAATGAAAGGTCTTGATGAGAACTTCACAAAACAGGTCTTTGTTTGGCAAAGTTTGCTTCGAGGGGCGCACAGGGAGGGGAAATACACGAAAAATTTGTGTCCCCCCCCTCGCGATTGGACACCTGTGATCCGAAAAATCTGAAAAAAATCAGGTATGTAGGCCTTGATGAGTACAACAACAACAAATACGTTAGAAGTCGCAATTCACTCAACTTTGTTAGTAATAGTATGATTTATCGATTTTATGTTTTCTTGAATAAAATCTTAACGCTACCCTTAAATTCAATGAAATTCAGTACATAGATGACTATTTATAAGGTCGATCTATCCTACAAGTTTCATAAAGATTGAATCATATTTAGCGAAGTTATAGCGGTTTGAATTTTCCTGTATTACTATGGAACAATATGCGCTGCATTTATTACTATGGCAACATATGGCTATGGAACAACATGCGCTTTTTACCGACTCAGACACTACAGTTTTGCTAGGATTTGCATGAAAATTTCAGGAATGATAGGTGTCATGAATATCTTTGCGAATCAGTTCAGCTAGTGGTATCAGTAATCGTAAAACAAAATGGTGGTTTTAAATGCGAAGATTGAATAATTTTGAGTTATTTTTTCCCAACTTCAACGTTTAAGGTGCATGCTTTGAACACTTGATGCAATTTAATGAATGACTGAAGATGAGTACCTACAATTAATACTCATAAGCGAAGCAAGTCAAGGAGGCGGGAGAGAGCTCCTAGCAAAAGGGCTTAGTAACCATTCTAGGATTCGAAAAAATTGGCCATGAATCGATGATAACAGTACAGGAGAGTGGCTCCTGAAAATAAAAAATAAAATAAAAATATTTATGAGTATAACAACAACAAAGATTTCAGAACACGAAATTCATTCAACTTTGTTAATAATAGTATGATCTTCGAATTTCATATTTTCTCCAATATTTTATTCGATCTGGTGACTGCATTTTGTAAATTGAATACAAAACCCTTCTGACATGACCGTAGGTCTGTTTACCCAACTTGTTTTTGCCTGTATTTTAGTAGATTTGTCAGCCATCTCTCGCTTGAGCTTGGCGTAATTAGCGGTCGTTTGTTGATGTGCCAAAGTGACTTTGGTTTGCTATTTTTAAAGTCATTTTGTGCGATATTTACTTTAAGCTTCATGTTTAATTTTGCTGCTATATATATATCGAGACGCAGTGAATTCCTCCCTCGTGGTCTCGCTTCCTGGTGATTGCTGATTGTAGTTCACAGTCAAATCTTCTAGGACTTGTAGTATTCCTGTTGCTGCTTCTTTAGTTGCGTTATGCCTCGAATTCGCACCTTACTCGTCCCGTGTTTGCCACTAATGATGTGTGAAACTCGCGAGTGTCTCTCTGTGGTATACGTGTCATTGCTGCCTAAGCAGCATCTTTGCTGGAGTTGCGTGAGTGTGAATATGTTTGCGGTAGGATCATTTAGTTTGTTTCCTTGGCCGGGAGCTCAGTGACTGCACACTCAGCACTCAGGTTCGAGTTTGACTTAGTCGAATTATATACTGCATCGAAATTTATTAGGAGTCTATGCCGGAACGTAGAGTCGATGAAACCACAGGCAGTATGAAACCTTGATTCGAGGTAGTGATGTAAATGCTCGTAGATCATCGCGCATGCCACAAACATCTCTTGTCGCGTGACGGGAGCAACGATTCACCTTCAGATTTTCTCCCAGCATTGCATGTTATTTTGCTTGCGACGCAATTCTGATTGTTTCGAGGGGTTATATGTTTTACTATATGCTGCCGCATATGATGATTAGATGACGAACGTTTCCGCTACTGTGTGTATTTTGCATTTCGTTTCGAGCTCGCGTTGGTTCTTGATGCTTTCGGCGCTTGCTGCTGGTTTTGTTGTCCATAATTGTGGCGTGTAAATCGGAAGCGACCTTGCTACTTGAGTTTACTTACATAAGGTTACAAAGCAATAATTATTATGTGGCTTTCATTTCCTAATTTAACCAATTATTAAATTTAAAATTATTATGTGGCTTTTTTCCGTACTTTAACCAGTAGTCCTTTTGTGAATGGAAATTTAACTTTCTTGCTGATAGTTACATCATCAGACTACCAAAAAAATTAATAAAGCGCGGCTCGGTATTGCGAAGGTTAAATTCTTACGAAATCGCGTATGGTAGTGTTCGGGGTGAGCAACGCTATGGAGTCTCATGTTCACCCGTAACAAACTTTCTACAATTCTACAATGATGTTGAAAACTAAAAATGAGATCATGATAAAGAAACTTGGCAAATTGATGAAAAAATAAAGCACAACGACAACACAGAAACTAACGACAAGATACAAAGAGCACTTGAAATCATTTTTACACAACAACACAGACTCCAGCTATGCGACGCACCCACAAAACCACGCACATGAGCCTGATGCTATGATGAACTCTGACATTGCTACACAAACAAAACCAAGGACACAGATTTAACATCCTAAAAAGGCTTGGAATATGTATATAAACATAGAAAAACAGACGGTAGTACTGTCAATGAACAGCTTACTATAAATTACGTCGTAATTTTTTTAGTACTATACCATACTCTCCGACGAATATGGAAACGAGATGAAACAGAACAAAGAGACTCTACTTATCTGCTTAACCTATCCTACCCATATTCTTCCATACATCCTTTAGACATTGAAGATGACTCAAGGTTCGGTTCACGTAGCAAGCCAAAGCGCGACAATTTTTCAAGAAAAAACTATGTTGACATGCGGATATCAAATAACCAAAATAATTGATCTTTAAACAATATATCTGAAATGAAAGAGTTGTAGCGACTACAAATTAATCTCAATTTTACAATTTAATTCACTTTATACATTTTTATTTCGACATGCCAATATTTGCCAGGAAAGTTATCTCTACACTTTACTTAATTGTATAGTTTATTCCACTGCACTAAAAGCAATAGTAACCAAACCACTGCACCAACAGCAGCAACAAAAATTCGGTTTGAATAAAAAAAGAGAAATTAATGAACGCAGTCAGTACGTACACGCGAGAATAAAATAAAGTTATATCTTAATATTATTGTAATTGTGAGTTTGTATTTTACAAAACTAAGAGTGCGCTACATAGTGGTGACCCTTGAATATCGATTTTCGTAATTAAAAAGAAAAACTGTAATAAACACACGCGTGAGGTTCTACATAATTAAGTATGCTACCAAAAATACACAACAAGGTAGATGAAACGTCAGAAAATCATCCCAACGATCCAAAGAGTGATACACCAGTGGAGTCCTAGCAGCCTGTATGAAACACTTTGCATTTAAAGCTCCCAGAATTTCCCTCGCGTAATCCCGAGCTGTGGTTTTATCAAATTGAGTCACAATTCACAGTAGCTAAAATTACATCGGACCGGCTCAAATTTCATCATGTAGGTTGTCAACTGCCGGTGAACATCACATGCAAAGCTTTCGATAGAATTTGCTAATAGTGAACAGATCAAGCTAAGGAAATTATTGTCACAAATGCAATCAGGTGATGGAAAACTTTCATTTTCACAGTTTGAAATGAGACAATTAGCATCAGCAACTGTCAGCGATGATATCCTAAAAACTCTATGGTAACAGAACTTGCCCAAAGCTATACATGCCATTCTATCTGTATTATCGAAACTATTACTTGGTCTAGCGAAAAATTGCGACAAAATTTGGGAATCAACTGACGTCCATCAGGTCTATGCAACTGTAAACCGTACAAAATCTGACAAAAATACCGGGTCATTACAAAGGCAAATTGAGAAACTAGAAGCAGAAGTTCAGAAGCTGCATAACGCAAGACTGCGTAATCCAGTTCGGATAGACTTTGACGCAGCGCTAGCAAGCCCAAATATAAGAGCTGCTGGTATCATCATAATTTCAGGCAGAATTCAACTAAATGTATGCCACCTTGCCAATTCAGGAGTTTGGGAAACTAAAACACCAAGTTTGTTTTGAGGCGGACAAACTTGGCGCATCCACACCACGTCTTTTTATATACGATACCCTTACTAAACGATACCCTTACTAAACGATACCCTTACTAAACGAAGATTTCTTATAGATACGAAGATTTCCTATAGATACGAGTGCAGACGTGTCCGTAATCCCATCAATACTAGAATCAAAACAAAACGATGCCAGGGTGTCTTCCTCGATCAACGCAGGGTAACTGCTGTATATTATCGGTGGACTATTTTATGAAGCTACCGTTAATATTTCCACTACGGTAAGCTTCTGCTTCTGTGTTGGCGCCAATACTTGAAGGACAGGTATTTTTGTTAATTGGAGTTCCCGCTATACTGGTATGCGATAATGGAGCACAATTCCGATCGAACAAACTTCAGCAGATGGGAGCATCATACGGTGCTACCATTCAATATACGTTGCATATGTTGGAGAAAATCAGCGGAAGTGGGATAAAGACTTCTCAAGGATCGGTTGCACATTACGGACGTTCACTTACGATGCAATGGAAGTGACTCCATATTTTGTGAAATTCGGGTGGGACGTGGTTGTTTTGCGGAAGGGGTTAACTTCATGTAGTGACGGAAACAGACAGCAGAATCCTAAAGTGCGAGCCCAACTAATGGCGAAAATGTGGGCGGACATTAAACGGCGCATGGAGAGGGCAAGTCCGCAGAAGTCTCTGAGGCATAACCTTCGGAAGTGGGATCCACCGTTCCATGTCAAGCAAAAGGTGTGGAGACGGAACTCACCTATATCCGATGCGGCTCGGTTTTTTTAGCCAAGTTAGGCCAGATTACTTGGAGCCCTTCAGAATTTGCGGTAAGAAGTCACCAAACACGTTAAAACTGTTGCATATAGATGGTTGCGACGTGGGAGTCTGGCATGCAAAGGACTTCAAACCGCAGGCGGTTGGAGGGGGAATACGCGGGCACTTATCGTAAAAATATACGTAGTTTGATAAGAACAGATTGGTCTGAGGGTAGGATATAACGTACCGATAGGGTACGTGACGTGAGTTTCGAGAGCGTAACTGGTCTTTTATTTGTATAGCTAAATAGGTCTAGACATACGGAATTTATTAGACTAACTCGGGCTATTTTGGCAAGTTCCGATATTTCAAGGAAAGGGAACTTGAAGCGATAAATTCTCGCTTGCTGTTACTACTCTCTAACACTCCCTCTTACTATTAGTGGATTTCCCCGAAATCACACACAATTCGAATCGTAAGCTTCCTAGCTCATGTCAATACATGTCTGCAAAGTCAACTAGTTTAACGTTGCTGAATGGATGGTTGCTTATTAAAAGCTTATTTCACTACCACTACATAGACCTGATATGCTTAATATCATAGGATACACGCGTATAACAGATAATTTCCCAGTTTATTACTAGCAAACTAACAATCGCGCTGCTTTTTATATTCTAGGAACGGTATACAAGGAATCTATAAATTTTATGGAAATGACCTTAATTTAACTAACCCTAGAAATAATGAAGAATCTTAAGTGATACAGTAAAGGTAAACAATTTATCTTACTGCCTTACTACAAATACAACTGTCATAACCCAAACCGCCTGGTCGTTCTACCGTTCACGCTATATATCCTTACTACTACATGAAAATCTATTAGTTTTTGTTTTCCCTAGGAACAAATTCAGAGAGAGTAGGGATCAAGCTTCCTTTCTAATCTTATCCACGTACTTACCCACCATCACGTAAACTAATCTACCTTACATTCTACCTCCATCCTATCTCGAGACTAATTTCATTTTTTGCAAAAAAAAATGGAAGAAACGGGAAGAACAAATCAAAAGAAAGCTATAGGATATTAGGAGGAAAGATCCTGAAAGGGAAAAACTAAAGAAGGAAGGGTAAAAAACAGTGAAGTCCAACGATCAACGCAAAACTGACCCGACAACGGTTGCGTTTTCTATTACGATCAGATCCTCATTTGTTATGCTGTCCAGCATGCCTTCAAATTTCTGTGTTCCTTGGCTCACGTTGACCTTACTATGGCTCGCAAAACCACCAAGTAAACTTTAAATGGTGCCCATATGAACTTCAGTGTTGGCCAAAAGAAGGAGTGGAGGTATTTCATGGGTCAATACACGCTTGTGAGTACAAAATTAATTTGAGAGGCAAATTGGTGGTCGACCAGTTACATCCTCATAACCACTTTTAACTCCAGCGAAGCATGTGTCTCTTGGTTACCCAACTTGAAAGAAAGTAAACTGCGCATTCAAATTACCGGGGAAAATTTAGTCACATTAACTTCACGTATGAACCACACACAATTCCGTCGCAGTGCGTACAAATCCACAAATAGAATCCCAAAATTTTTCGGATACGTCCGAGTAAACATTGGGAATGAAGTGCGTATTATTCGTCCATCAAAATAAACTGGCAGAAGAAAATAAACAATAAAATGACAACTGCCAACAAACGTCAGATGGAAGTGGATATATGGGAACATAATATAAGCTCCGAAAAGCCAGGCTGGCTGCGTTCGATTCGGTATAAATTCTACCAAAACATGAAACAACCGGCAATGGAATTGAAACTGGGGAGGTGAATTCTTGGAGATTCTTCTTCTTCTTTTTCGTAACACTGCAGCCTCTCTCGTGCCGTCACTTCCTGACAATAGCGTCTCTAAATATCTCAGTCTATTGACCGCCTCCTCCAATTTTGAAATCCAAGCAGCGATGAACTGTCTTCATCGACCGAGCCAGACCAACAGTTCCTCGCTTTCCCCACTGGTCTCCGGCCTTCAGTTCCCCCCAGCGAATACCTTTTTCGATACCCGTTGTTCGTCCATACGATTCATGTGTCCAGCCCATTATAGTTTCTACAGTCTTGCAATCGTTGAGGCCTCCCGTTCGTCAACGCTATATTTTAATCAATGTTAATTTATTTATTCTGGATTGACTTTTTTATATTTTTAAAATTTTGTTGATTTTTTTCAGTGCAGAAATGGATTCTGCAGGCAGAGGAAATAAAGGAAGGATTCTTCCTCAAAAAACCAGCCACACCAGCCGTTATTGAGGGGTTTTAGGGATAATTCGATATACTAGAATATATCGAATTGGGTGGACTGAAAAACTGGAAAGAAATAAAAGAACTCGATTTGCTTTATTTGTTCGATATGACAGAAGCGTTCCTTATTTAATTCTTCTTCGTTAAACTACAGCCCCTCTCGGGCCTACCCTTCCTGTAAACAGCGCATCTAACTGTCTCGGTCCATTTACCGCGTCCTCCAATTTCGAAGGCCGAGCAGCGATAAGCAGTCTTCCTGGATCGAGCCAGAACAGGGTTTCCTCGGTATCCCCACTAGTCTCCAGCCTTCAGTTCTCCCAGCGAATACCTTTTCGTAGTCCTACAATCATTGAGGCTTCCGGCTTGTAAAAATTTCATAAAGCTCATGGTTGTATCGAGTTCACCATTGGTCCCCATCTGGCTTTGCTCCGATTATTCGCCTCAGGACCCGTCGCTCAAGGATGTTCCATACGTTAATGGATGCTTGGATTAGGCTCCATGTTTCACACCCATAGCATAACACAGTTCTGATCACAGACTTGTACACTTAGAGCTTTGTTTTCCTGTGTATGCAGCTGGTCTTCAAGATCGTCAATACTGAATAAAATATTTTATTCGCGACCTGTATTCTTCGGCGTATTTCGTCTCTTACATTAACCGTTTACGTTATTTTGGCACTTAGATAAATAAATCCGCCAACATTTTCACTACTGTATCCACGAAGTGTGATATTTTATGTATTTGAGATATTTTTTCTTGCCTGCTTCATGAGCTTTACTTTACTTTCATTGTTTTGTAAGCTTACCAGTTTTGCTTCGCTATCAAGTTTCAAGAAGAGTTCTTCGGCTGTCGTCAGTGACGATGACAAAATGTTGATGTCATCTGCATGGGCTACTACTTGGCTCGACTTGTATAGTAATGTACCACGTGTATTGACAGGTAGCTTCGTTATGACGTACGCCAGAACCGGATTGAAGAGCAATGGGGCCAACGCATCTCCCTGTTTTAGTCCGGTATTTGTGTAACAGAATATGCCTTTGACATATGGCATCCATAGGTTAATTTGATCAAGTAATAATCTGAGTTACAATTGGCTCCTCGATATGTACGGACGCCAAGTATGCTTGAGTCCCAACGTTTTTGGATCAGAACATGATCGATCTGGTTTTGTGTGTTTTTATCCGGCGATGCCCAGACCATTTTATGAATGCGTCAATGTGGCAAACAAGTCAAACGTATGACTAGATTTCTGCTACATGCAAAGTCGATCAGGCACTGGGCGTTGTCATCTGTTTCATCGTGGAAGCTATATCCTCCAGTCATTTCCCGATGAGATAACTCATTGCCAAGCTGAATGTTGAAATCACCCAGAATTATTTTTGTGTCGTTTGTAGGCAATGAGTCGACCAGTCTTTTCATGTGATTTTCGGACGTTTGCTTTGTTTTTTCGTCCTTTTTCTTGCCGTTCATTGGCTGCCTTAAAATCAATAACGTGCGTTTTGAACTCCCTACCCACAATGTAGGCCACTCAGAATTCTCGTTTTCCAGTAGGCTTCCCACTTTAGAATATTGTGTGTGATCTCAGGTCTCAAATGTAATTACGAGTCTAGTTTATTTCCTGGATTGCCAGTATTTTTAATTGATATTGACTGGCCTGTTGTAAAAGGTCCATAACAGCGCCAGAGTTATTGAGTGAACTGACATTCCAGGATCCATTTCCAAAGTCCTGTTCCAATTGCGAGGTCGTTGCCGTGAGTCCAACCTATATTTTAAGAGTTTTCCAGAGTTGGGGAGTTAGCCCGTCACCCAACCACCATGCGGACGGCATGGGTATTACGTCGATTCCGCTATCAGGCGCGGAAGATTCGCCTTCACCCTTTTACGTCTCACAAAGGTGGAGTAAGTAGGATTTAGTAGCAGAGTTGTAGATACTCGTATATTTACAATTATTACCATTTCTCAGTATTTATTGTCCCATTATAGGAGAGCCAGTAAACCCAATGTGCGACCCCGAGAGCATTTACTACCATTTAATTGGGGAGTTTGGGATGGAGAATCATGGAAGCTGTGGGTTAGGGGAAAAAGAGGGTTCCTGCCACCTTTCTTAAACAGGCTTGATACAGTCTACGGCAGAGTTTCTTGGAGATTAACTGCGAAAAATAACGGTATCATTTGGACCGAGGGGATATAAGCTTAGACAAAAAAAGGGTAAGGGTCTCTTTTACTAGCTAGTGTAAGAGCGACTGGCAAGAGTTTAGCGAACGAAAGCTATGTGTGGATTAGCCGAAGCACAGGTGAACTCGAGAAACTGTACAAGACGCCGGTGGATGCATTCCAGTAAGGATAAGTAGAGCGGTGAACTCTAGAAGACAGCGGAGCCTTCGAAGAGGGTACCCAGGAAGGATATTTTCGATGGTGGACATCGTCTACGGGAAGTCTGCAAGAATCAGAGAAATCAGAATCAGGAATAGTAAACACCCAAGGAGTCCCTTAAGAACGAATCAGCGGGAGCCGTGGATTTGTACGGATTGTGAATAGATTTGCGCTTGAGTAGAGTTTTGGCTCCACTTGATATGATTACGAAATTTTGTTATGAACTTTATTAAGTATTATATTGATTTTATAATTTCAATTATAGCGTTGAAAAGATTGAATAATTTTTTAACTCACTTTGAATAAATCCCGAACAAGTCAGTTTGGATGGTGAATCTCTGTATGGACAAAAAGGTAAGGTTCGGAAGGTTGAACCAGCTACTCGAGTAAGGGTGGTGACGAAAAGTAAGTGTGAAGGTGGCATTGGTAGGAATAGCCTCTTAATCAATTTGTACCGGCAAGCCAAGTTCTCACTTGGTGGCTTATCGGTACTCTACTGGAAAAGCGAATGGCACCCCCACGCCTGTCTCTGGATGAGCTTACTTGGGTCTACAGACCCCGGTGAAGCACCTAACGGTTTTGGGGTGTAACTGCCTTTGACAGTGAATTCGAAGACCACTAAACTTTACTCTTCAATCTAGGACATACTTTTGACATCACCGAAAGAATAAACAAACTAATTTTGCTTATATCACGAAATAATAACGGACAATATGAGTCAACTTTCATTCCCGCATTACGATGAATTTTATTCCCCAATTATATCCAATGACTTTAAGTCAAATAAAAAATAAATAAATAATATACAGTAACAAAGCCAAAAATGTTCTCTAAACCGATTATTTAAGCTTAAGGTCACTCAGAAAACAACATTCAATTTTCAGATTTATGGAAGAATATGTCAAAATATGTACGAGTACGTCTAATTCCTAATACACTGGTATTAAAAGAAAATTCGCAATCATTACGGTTCGCTAATATGTTTTACATTTTTATCTCAGAGTTTCGTGTTCTTTTGGTTGTTTTTGCGAACGTTTTCGTTTAAATTAATCGAATTTCACAGATCTTCATCTTTGCACATTAATGAACGTTATTATATAGCACCAAATCAATGGGACAATGTTTAATCTGCAAACTAGCAGAAACAGCACTCTCTAAGCAATATTACACAACATTTCTTTAACCTTAATTTTCTCAGAAAATAAGGACAATTCGCCAGAATTTATAGAAAAAATACGATTTTGGATTGAAAATTTAAAAAAATAAATTTTCCATCGATTCAAAGTCGGTCGCTTGCAATCTTTCGAAAAAATTCAAATTAATTTGACGAGCTCATGCCGCTTGTTTCTAATTGCACAATTGCTGCTTTATCAACATCTATGATCTTATACGCTGTTAGATTTTCCAGATTAACCAACCATGAATTCAAAACCCTGAATAATAGCTTTACTGATTATATGGTAGACCTAAAATAATAACATAATTCCAGTTAGCACTGGAAAATCTTTATTCAAAAATAATAAGTATGTTATATTGTATTAATTCTTGTTATCCGTTTTAATAGAAACCTATTTTTCGCGGAAATTTTATTCTTCTCAATTAATTATACTTAATTATTTACTCCGAGTAATGCATGTTTTTATTGACCAGTTCAGGTTCAATTTTCTACTACCACAGAAGTGGTAAAAGTTTACTGAATATTGCTTGCTTGATCGTTTGGCATTTTTCGGGAGCAGAATTTTCTGGAGACATGATTTTTGCTTGAGGTTCACTTTGGAGATTTGAAGTTTTCTGGAAGCAATGGTTCATTAGATTATAAATATATATACATATATATATATATATATATATATATATATATATATATATATATATATATATATATATATATATATATATATATATATATATATATATATATATATATATATATATATCATCTTAAAATGCGAGTCAACAACTGGCGTAGGCGGGAGTGCGCCACTGCAAGAAGAGTGTATTTTATCAAAACCTTAAAAATGCTATAGGCAATAATCCCAGGAGTTTCGAAGCGACGTGACATGTACAATACTCGTAATTTGATTTAATTGAAACTTATAAGTTATGGAGAGTTAACATAAGAACCTTATTTGCTTTTCTTTCCTACAGCGCAGCGTTTTAAGAAAAATTACGTAGTTTTAACACCATGTTAAAAACACACGACAGGATCTTTCATTTCTTACCTCAATCGATTATTCCTGGCAAAAAAATTCAAATTTATGAACAATACATATGATTCATTTATTAACAATACATACAATTCTTAAACAATTATAAAGCAAAATTTAATGACCTTGAAACCTTCTAAATTTCAATACAATATTAATATACAATATGATATAATATAATAATATAACATAA
The DNA here is from genome assembly GCA_963969285.1 of Odontomyia ornata. Taxonomy (NCBI): domain Eukaryota; kingdom Metazoa; phylum Arthropoda; class Insecta; order Diptera; family Stratiomyidae; genus Odontomyia; species Odontomyia ornata. Next base: position 336,549,780 of record OZ017738.1, on the reverse strand, counting down.
TAAAATATAATAGAATATAATATGATATAATATTATATAATCCATGTAATCTAGTAGTTAAAGTACTCGCTGTATAAGTTGAAAGTCCCTGGTTCGACTCCCATTGATGACAATGAGATTTGTTTCCAGTGATTCTGCGGACGGACTATAAGCCCGTTCCGTTATTATACATACTGGTTTCAAATTAGACGTATCGCAGCTGGGTGGACAGACATACGGCCAAAGCATAATACTGACCATATCACCTTTTCGCTTGTTAAAGCATGCGATCAAGGTAATGAGATTCTTTAACGACCTCTAAGCAAAGACCCAAAAGCGGCTGGAGTGCTAAAGCATAATAAATAATATACGAGTAATATAATATAATAAGAACATATGTAGTGAAAGTAGGCTAATTGATGTCCAATGAGGACTGCAGCGATGCTCTGCTACCTCAGCGGAAGAGGATGGTAAGACCCGCCGAGATTGGCCTTGTCTGGGGACGCGTGAATGCGCTGGCAGGCTAGCGTTGCGGTGTCGTGGGGCGAGTTCTTTCCCTCAGCACAAGGACACACTACAAAAGAAATTCGCATCCACGAATTTCTAGGGTCAAATAAAATGTCGACCGAAGTCGAAAATTAGGTAACCAACTAAGGGTTGGAAATTGCTGACGCAAAGGACAAACTGGACCTGAGGAAGACAGACGGACTTAAGAGAGCCTCGTCGTTATCGACGATTCTTATGGCCCACAAATAAGAGTAGGGCATCCATATAGAGGTGGTGCACCCTCGCACCCTCCCAACCGGATCAACATCCAAACGTAGACGTGGTCATATATTTCTCATTTGAGTGGAAAACTCATACAAACATAGTTTGCATGAACTCTCCCATCAAATGAGAAATAAAAACGTGAGCAATTTATGTTATAGAATTATGTGATTGAATCACATAACTCTATACCATAAAAGGGCACGCGAGCGGAAGGTTACTCTACACGGCAAGAGCCCCTGTTAAACAACGGAAAACGGAGGAGCGCGCCCGATGGCTAGCCCATGATATAGGAGGAGCCTGCCATCGTTGCGGGTCCTATACCCGGTCAAGTAAAACGAAGTGGAAAGACCGGGTTTTAATATTAAACAATCCATTTTTATTCTTTTTACTTCAATTTTGTATGTTATTATAATTATGTTTCAACAATTTTTTACGCTAATTTATAAGAAGTTAATCAGTATTTCCTTAAAAAAAACGATCTTATACGACAATTTTTTATCTAAATATCCGGATGCGTTAGAATGGCGATCGTCGTCCTATTATATTTTCATGTTCTGAAATAACTGCTTGGATTTGAGATTTGTTTTCACTATTTCATATTAACAACCCATATGGCCATACTTTCGTACTTGACTTTATGTTATTTCTAAAGAATTTAAATAATACACATATAAATTGGGAATTGACCAACATAATCTTTAAAGCACTCTTTAAAAGAAGTGGATATGTTAGAGCGAAGACACTAAGGCAGAAGATATATCTTACTTAATATCAACCGAATTGTTGAACATTTACAGGAATAGTTGTCTATGAATCTAAATATAAACATCACATCAAGTGATAGTGTAATATCATGAATGAGAAACTAGGTAACAAATAACAGTGTGCGCTTACTAAATTCTTCGTTTGCATATATGGTGAATAAAAATCCACTTGAATTAATCTAAACCACTAGTACATGAACTAGGGTTTCGCGCGATTATAAAAGTCGATTCTATAAATTCAAAAACACGCTAGTACTTGAACTAGATGCTACGCGGGTAATTGACTATGTTTTCGAACAACCAAGCACTTAAACCTGGTTCGGTTGACGACAGTATGAAATCCAATCAGAAGGACTCACCAACGAGACTACACCGACATTTTGTTGATTATAACAACCAAAAGGCCAACTTCTTAAAAAACAACTAAGAGTTACATAAACCTCTAGTTTGCGTCGTAAAAGGAAAATGCGTGTTCGAATGTTAAAACTGAACTGAATTTATTTCTCAACCACACAGTTATTTTATAGTTTGAATTACCATCGCAAAAACAAACTTTCTCACGACAAATTCCAGGTGTTTAAGATTACCCCTTAGCTAAACCAAATAGAAATACGAAACTTTCTTCTAATATTTCGTCTGGAATTTATCGCTTGACATTATTATAAGTTCTCGTGGGAAAATACCAGGACTATACAATTACATTAAATTTAGAACTATGCATTTTAATGATATCCAAGATACATTAGGAAATGATGAATCATACATGTTCATGTTGAAATTATGAAATTATAGAGATTAAATTTATTGACATTGAAATGATGAAATTATTGAATAGAAGAACTGTACATATCCTCCCCCCGTTGAACGCCGTTCAAGAAACTTCCACAGAGAAGTCAGGTTGCCGTGTTGATCTTGGTTCAGGCACTGTGATGAATCTTCTCTTCAGGATTTTAAATCGTCTGGTCCATGCCAGGTAAGTGAGAAATGCCACGATTAAAATAAGCGCGACATATCCAGGAATGGCGAAATGCTTTTAATACGTGAGATTGTCTTCGATGATTTTGAAGCTGTCTTCTTTGGGTAGTAATTTTTGTAGACTCACTAGCTGTTTAATGGAGGGCTCATCCGAACCGTATCTACTTAAATAAGAAGGTCTTGATTGATTGACTTCCATTGGAAATGATACTACGATGTCCGTGCCATTGAATGATGTGTTGAAATGGCTTGATCTCATATTATTCCCTATAATTGTGAACAGGTCATGTTTAATCACGCAATTAGAATTGATCGATAACATTTCAGACCCATTCATGAAAATCTGTTCAATGTGATCTCCGCAAACTGCTTGTAGACAAACGGGTGCAACAAATCCATAAATCCATTTATTTTTCTCATTTAGCTGAGTCAAACTGTATGCGGTAGTAATATTCTCTGCTTCACATGGTGTATACTCTTCGTTAAGTAAAAGGTTCAATTTACATGATGCTGGCGGTGATTCTTGATGGTGTATAAGGCCTTTTTCCTTGCTAACAAATGATCCAACAGTTAGTAGTTCACATGAATTTATTTGATTTTCTGTCACTATGAAATAGGAACTTCGTAGGGCGTTTACGGCAAAGTAAGTACTGACCTTAAGTCTCATCAACACATCCCCGACATTGAATGGTGTGGATTTCACTCTAAAGAGATCGAAGCTATTGTGATCAACCAATGGCAACTTCATAACAACAACGAGGTAATTCTTAACAAGCATTCCTCGAATTTTCATTAATCTGTATAGCTATAGAAGGTTTGTTTCGTCAGTTGGCAATTGTATTTATGACGGTAAATTGGTTTTAATCTCCCTTAATTCCTGGACTAGTTGCTAAGGTGACAAGAGCAGTGGGCTAATTTTTCCATGATGAGTGTCAGTGAGCACGTCAGTAATTGCTGCTTGAATTTGTTGCAGCTCTATATATGCAATCAAGAGTTGGAAGGCAATAATCGTTTGTGCTTGCATTAAGTTTGCTTCAAATCCATCTGAGTTATTTTTGTTGATTTGATCAATCAGATATTTCAGTTTTTCATCAATTTTTGAGAACTTATCCTTTATGCTGCGTTGATTGGATTTCATTATGTTAATGGTCGAATCTACTATGGAAGTCTGATTTTTTATTAACTTCAGTAGATGCCGTTCATTGGACTTTACGTTATCAATAATTGTAGCCATCTCGTTTTCATATTCGGAATCCAATACTTCAAAGAGAGAATGAGCCATGTTAACGATGATGTTAAAGGCGCCACGATGGTTACGCTTGAGTGAGAAGATACTACTGTCCAATCACAATTCTCCTTGCATCCTTTCGAATTGATTGGAAATATGAATGCATCCAGGATTATTTCCTGTTTTGATGCAAACCGCCTTCAACGAATTAATGCCTAATTCAAAGCTGCTGATTTCGTTCCAAAATGTCGACAAGCTATAATAAACCATGATCCACGTGAGCTATTTTTCCAATGTGTTCAAAATGCAACCCAAATTTGTGTTCAAACGAGGTATTAACAATCATTGGTTCTGCATGCACTTTTGTCGCAAGGCACATGAAAAGTATGCTTGTAATCAATGAACCTTTTGATGCCTTTATTCTTTTCTTTTTTTGGTTCTAGTTCAGGTACATGTATTGCCTCAGATGTTTTTAAAGGCTTATGACTGTGGTTGGAATTGCTTTGCAGTGTTGACTTTCGTTTTCTTTCAGTATTTAGTTCCGTATCAGAGTCTTCTTCGCATTCAATTCATTATTTATGGCCAATAGAATCCTCGGTTGGTAGGGGTGCTAGTCTATGAATGGCCCTACTCTTGATAGCGTTCGCTGTTTCCACATTTACCACTCGTACTGCTCCATCATTACCGTGATATAGCTTAACAATCCTGCCCAATGGCCACTGCACAGGTGGAACATTGTCTTCTTGAATGGATGACCATAGTGTCGAGTTCAACGTTAGGAGCCCGATCGTGCAAGCACTGACGGCTTTGTAGCTCATTTGAATATTCTTTAGACCACCTGACCCAAAAACCATTCTTAAATTTGGACACTTGTTTCCATCTTTCGTTAATACTACCCCTTCCTCCATCATGATTCCTTCGTTCGAATTGTGTAACTAATGGTTCCCCGATCAAGAAATGCCCTGGTGTCAGAGCGGTTAAGTCATTTGGATCAGATGACATTGGAGTAATAGGCCTTGAGTTTAGCACTGCCTCAGTTCCTATTATCACGGTGGTTTCCAGCTCCTCATATGTTAATGACGCCTTGGAAGTACTTCTCACTAACAAATGTTTGGCAGATTACACAGCTGTTTCCCACAATCCCCGAAAGTGTGTTGCTCTTGGTGGGATAAAATGAAATTTTAAACCCTTGGAGTTACATTCAGTGATGATGCTGTCTTGTGCATTTCCAGCTCTGCCAATTGATTTTTCGCTCCGACAAAATAAGTAGCGTTGTCGCAGTAGATGTTTTCGCAATGACCTCTTCGCTCAATAAATCTTTTCAAGGCTCCAATGAATGCTTCAGTGGTTAGGTCAGTAGCTAGTCCGATTGATTGCAAGGCAGCAGAACACGGCAATGTATGCCTTTTGAGGTTTCTTACCTCAAATTTTGAAATGTACCCAAACAGGACCGCATAAGTCAACACCTGAGTTCAAAAACGGGCGAGCTGTTCGTACTCAGGTGCTTGGTAGATTTCTCATTATTTGGTTCAGTAATTTTGGCTTAGCGCGGCAGCACGTGATACAGTTTTGGACTACTGATCTCGCCATTGTTTGTCCTTTAACAATCCAGAATCTTTCTCGAACCATATTTAGTAGGGTTTGTGAGCCGCAATGGAAGTTCTCTTCATGAATCTTTTTCAACAATAATTTAACGAATGGATCATTATAGGGCAAAATAATCGGATGCTTCTGATCATCTTCTAACAGTGAACGTTCTAAGCGGCCTCCAACTCTAATGATGCCCTTTCTGTCAAGGGTTGGGTCCTTATCCTTCATCGGGCTTTTGTTTGGTAGCGGCTCACCCCTTCGAAGATTTTTCAATTCTGTTCTAAAATCTGAATATTGTATTTCCTTAATTATGACAGTCAGTGCCTTATCTAATTCTTCAATATATAGTATAATGTTCGTAGGCTTGCAAACCGTTTCCGGCGCCTTACAGCTATTCACAAATCGCAGCATATAAGCAACTATGCGTTGCAATTTTTTGAAGCTATTGCCATGGTTAATTGAATATATCAGGCCATCTGATAATATGGTTGGACTTTTGGCTTCACTTGCGTCCGTTCCATGTCTCCTATGATTACCAATTCATGTACTTTGACTGGCCGCCATGTTGTTTGAGGTCCATGTAGGGAAATCGGTCTATAAAACCACACGGTATATGATTTGAAAAGTCTTGGAGAAATTTCACGAGATAACACATCTGCTGGGCTTTCTCTTGATTTGACGTAGTCCCATTGTTCTGGTAATGAATGTTCCTGTATGTCAGAAACTCAGTTTGCAACAAATCGTTAAAACAATGATGCTGCTGAATTGATCCACGCTAATACAGTTTGTGAATCTGTCCAAAAATAAGTTGGAATATCTTTGAACCCCAGAGCTGATTTGACTCTGGTCACTAACCGTGTACTCAACACTGCAGCACAGAGCTCAAGTCTCGCGATGCGTAGTTTGTTAATTGGTGCCACCTTTGATTTAGTACACAGCAGTCTAACAACAATTTTCCCGTCATTGAAGACCGACCTGAGATAAATTGCTGCGCCATAAAATAGCTCAGATGCGTCTGCAAAGGCATGAAGTTGCACAAGTTGGGGCGTTTGCTGTGAGTAGCAGTGTCGAGGTATCCTCACATCCGTTAAGATTGGAAGCTCCTTTTGGAAGGCGACCCATTGCCTTTCGATATCAAGTGGCACATTTTGATCCCAGGACAATTTTAATTCCCACAATTTTTGGATCATAATTTTTGCTGTGACTACTGCCAGAGACAGTATTCCAAGAGGGTCAAATACCCGAGCTATCTCCTAGCAAATAGATCTTCTTGATAAATGCGTGGATTGTCGCACCGTAACTTGAATGAAGAAATTGTCTGTTTTCGGTGACCCCATTACTCCAAGAGTTTTTATTGATTCGTCGGCCTCCACTCCGAAATCCAAATTAACCTCTCTTTCAACACTTGGTACATCGGAAAGTATTTTATTATTATTGGCACACCATTTTTGCAACTTAAATCCTGCTTTTTCTAGAATCTTGGTCAGCTGCTGTTTAGTGTCAAATGCAGCTGATAGTGTATCGGCACCAATCAAACCATCATCCAAGTAAAATTGAGTTCGAAACGCATCAGCTTCCAGCGGATATATTGAGGCATATTCTAATGCTAGTTTCTTCAAGCATTAATCGCCAAGTAAGGGGCCGCTCTTGTGCCATAAGTAACAGTGTTCAGAGCGTAGTATTGTAATGGGAGATTTGAATCTTCTCTCCAAACAATTATTTGAAATTACTTTTTATGGAATTGTTTGCAGCTACATATAAATGAGTTGCATATTTTGAATAATAATTTTTCTGAAAAATTATTAGAGAAGAAAAATGTTAGAAGAAGGTGGTTTCCACGTGTGCACTAATTCTCCTCAGGCCATCACACTTAGATACACACCGGTGATGGCGACCACCATGCTCAGAGGTGAGGGAGTTAATTTTTAATTTTTCTACTTATGCAAACTCAATATGTTTTTGTATCTGCAAGTTATATTCAAGGTAAATTTCTCTTGTAAGTACTTGTATTAGCTAAACTTTTTAATTGGATCATTTCACCCTTTTCACATCAATTTAATGTAAATCTATACGACAAATTTGCTCTACATTTGAAGCTTTATCTAACGTCGCGCGGATATCGATCACTCTTTCGGATGGCTCCGATAGCTTTTTAAATTACTTTTTATGGAATTGTTTGCAGCTACATATAAGCAAACAATTCCATAAAAAGTAATTTAAAAAGCTATCGGAGCCATCCGAAAGAGTGATCGATATCCGCGCGACGTTAGATAAAGCTTCAAATGTAGAGCAAATTTGTCGTATAGATTTACATTAAATTGATGTGAAAAGGGTGAAATGATCCAATTAAAAAGTTTAGCTAATTATTTGAAACTTGCGATGTATCAAGATTTGCCGATACATCTTCTCAATGTCTGTTGTGAAGACATTTTTGTGTAGCCTAAATCGACAAAGAATTGTAAATATATCATCTTGAATTATCGGGCCGTTGTGTAAAATACCGTTCAAGGAATATTCTGATGAAGTTTTGGTTGATGCATAAAATACAACTCGAAGCTTAGTGCTGCTACTTTCAGGCTTCAACACATAATGATGAGGTATGTAATAATGTGCGCCTGTTATCGATTCAGGATCAACTCAAGTCATGTGACCCAAAGCCTCATACTCTCTCATAAAATCCACATATTGTTGCTTGATGCCCGTTTTATTAGCTAGACGTGCCTCTATGGCTTCAAATCGATTTTCTGCAGTGATTCTGGAATTTGCCAGGCTTGATGGATTTTCTAAGAAAGGAAGTTTAACCATAAACCGTCCGGATGTAGTCCTGAGAGTAACGCTTTTCTGTTGAAGTTAATGCTTGATTGGACTCATTGACTTCTTCTAACTTCCAGAACCTTTCAAGCAACGCATCACTTGCTTCTTCTTCAATTGTGAGGATGGCACATGTTGACGCGTTTGTTGAGTGCATGCTTAACTTCCCGGAAACTACCCATCCAAATATCGTATTTTGAAGAATTGGTAAGCTATTCCCTAGCCGTATTTGTCCAGGTAATATCATTTGATGGAAAAACTCTGCTCCAAGAAACACATCAACCTTTCCAGGACAATGAAATCTTTTATCAGCTAGGTTAATGTTGTTGGGAATATTCCATGTTGATATATCCAGTGTTTGATTAGGCTGCATGGAAACAATGGATGGTAGCACGAACGCCTCGAGAAATGTTTCAAAATTGCCATCGGTAGATTTCATGTTTACGTTAAGGGATGCATCAGACTACGACTATTTAGCCGCACTTCTGTCGCAAGTTACACATGGTTAAATGGAAGCCCGCACACTGCGATTTTCGACAATTTTTTCCAGGTCGGCAGTCGCAGGAATTTGCGATTTTTCCTAAAACCAGTTTAGCAGGTAGTTTTTGTGATACTCGCGCAGGCGCACATCATTTGGACATTTGACGCTGACGTGCACGGAAGTTTCTTGCATAGCGTGCAAATGAGTTAGCGCATGTGTTCCTGGTAAAGACATACCTTCAAATGAGCATATTAGTTCTGCGCATGCGTGAAGTTCCTTTGCAAATCTTGTCGCAGTGTGTTCGTATTTGCGTCTGAAAATCGCTGGTTACGGCAGAAAAATCGCAATGTGGCCGAACCCTAATACGACGAGTAGAGTCCTTCCTTTCTCGGCATATCCCTTCGATGCTTAAAAATGATGGTTTAGTTGATATTTTCAGTCGTTTCACCATACGCTCGGGAACAAGGTTAACTTGTGATCCGGAATCTAATAACGCCTTGCATTCAATTGTTCTCCCATTTTGTGCGGTTAAAATTATTCTGGCGGTACCAAGCAAAACATATTCATTGTCAGTTGATAGTTGTGACGCTGCCATACTAGCTGAACTTGTAAGCTGTTAACTATTCAGCATTTGATTTTCGGATAGCCTTTTGTCGGATTCACCTTTTTGCATAACACTTGCTTTAACTGAAGTTTCTAAATGGAGTAATGTGTTATGTCTTCTCTGGCATTTTAAACATGACCTAGATGAGCAAGTCTTATGCTTATGTCCTGATTTCAAACAGTTTATACAGAAGTTATTCTTCTGAACGAAATTCAACCGTTCTGAGGCAGCCATTTCTAGAAAGCTTTTGCATGCATAGAGGCCATGGTTTGGGGCCTTACACAATTTGCATATTGATTCACTTCTAGTTGAAGTTGTAGCAGATGTTTTAACAGCTGATGATTTTTCATTGTTTCCTATTGCTTCCAACGATTGGAAACGATACTCGAGGAACTTCAGGAAATCAGAAATCTTTTGATTTTCTCTAGGATGTTTTATTGATTGCTCGTACAACACATGTGTTTGGCGATCGAGTTTCTTCACCATTAGATGCAGAATTATTGGATCCCAAGTGGCTGTATCTACTCCAATATTTTTTAATGTCAGTAAGCATTCATGCAGAGTATCGTGAAATGTTCTGACGGCTACAGCGGACTGATTTTCAGAAGGAAGATTTGGATGACTAAAAATCTTTTGTATGAGGGTGGAGGATAAAACCCTTTGATTGTTGTATCTGTCCTTTATCGTACCCCACGCTACTTTATAATTTCCTTCTGTCATTGCTAAATGACTTATAAGTCTTTCCGCCTCACCAGTTACATTCGATTTTAAATACCACATTTTTTGTATTGTTGATAGTAGTTGCTTATCAATCATTTCAGAGAACATATCAGCAAATTGAAGCCATTTCAAGTAATCACCGTCGAACTTTTCAATTGTGATTTTTGGAAGGTTTACTGCCTGTGTTGTACTTGTTTTACCTTCCTGAAATCGAGTTTTTTCACCGAGAACAGCCAACTGCTCTCAATCTGATGGTATTTGACTATGTTGTAGCAAGCTTGTTCAGGATTTTCTTCGAGCTCATGAATGTTATAATTCAACTCCTTTGCTTGCTCCCATAATCTAGATAGTATTTTCCTCTGAACATCCAGATACCCTGTCGAATGATCCGCTAATCCTTTATTTAATTTGGACAGTAAACGATGTAGTGAGCTTATCATGGCCTTTTGTTTCCTTATCAGAGGTATTACATCTTTTTCTTCAAGATGAATTGCTTCTTTTGAGTTTTTGATGGTTCTGCATATTGTGGTGCTTCTTCAGACATCGCATTATTGAAGATACTTTGGTATCGATCAACCAAGTATTGAATCTCCTTGTAGTATTCCTTTTTAAAGTACTCATGGTCAGTGAACGCTGGGCATATTTCCCGTATTTTGTCGTCCACTTCCTCAAATGTTTTCCATAACGCCTCTAGCTGCGATTTCCTCGATTCATAATATCCGGGAGCTGATTTTCTGTCAGCTCCATCCTTTTTGAAATTAGCGATAATTCTTTGAATCTCGTGGTCACATTCCAGTTGCTTGGCTGCATAATCTTCCATTTTGAATCTCACTTCTACTTCACAATTGTCCTTTTAGTATGAATGTTTTGGTCAAGTATTTAGAGGATTGTCCTTCTAAGAGAATGTTTACACTTGCAGTGTTGATGCAATTCATTGGCTCAATTCGTAGCACTTCAATGGCTGTTCTTAAAAAAGTCAATGCACTTTGATGCAGTTTTAATGAGTGTCCTTTTATCACATCGATGTACTTTGATGGGTTTCCTTGAAAAAGTCCATGCACTTTGATGAGTGTTCTTTTATCACATCGATGCACTTCGATCGCGTCGATGCACTTCAATGGGTGTCCTTTAATCACGTCGGGGTCACCAAAAAATGTATAGAAGTCCACTTGAATGAATCTAAACCACTAGTACATGAGCTAGGATTTCGCGCGATTATAAAAGTCGATTCTATAAATTCAAAAACACACTAGTACTTGAACTAGGTGCTACGCGGGTAATTGATTATGTTTCCGAACAACCAAGCACTTAAACCTGGTTCGGTTAACGACAGTATGAAACCCAATCAGAAGGATTCACCGACGAGACTACACCGACATTTTGTTGATTATAAAAACCAAAAGGCCAACTCTTAAAAAACAACTAAGAGGTACATAAACCTCTAGTTCACGTTGTAAAAAGAAAATGCGTGTTCGAATGTTAAAACTGAACTGAATTTATTTCTCAACCACACAGTTATTTTATAGTTTGAATTACCATCGCAAAAACAAACTTTCTCACGACAAATTCCAGGTGTTTAAGATTACCGCTTAGCTAAACCAAATACAAATACGAAACTTTCTTCTAATATTTCGTCTGGAATTTGTCGCTAGACATTATTATAAGTTCTCGTGGGAAAATACCAGGACTATACAATTACATTAAATTTAGAACTATGCATTTTAATGATCTCCACGATACATTAGGAAATGATGAATCATACATGTTCATGTTGAAATTATGAAATTATAGAGATTAAATTTATTGACATTGAAATGATGAAATTATTGAATAGAAGAACTGTACATATCCTCCCCCCGTTGAACGCCGTTCAAGAAACTTCCACAGATAAGTCAGGTTGCCGTGTTGATCTTGGTTCAGGCACTGTGATGAATCTTCTCTTCAGGATTTTAAATCGTCTGGTCCATGCCAGGTAAGTGAGAAATGCTACGATTAAAATAAGCGCGACATATCCAGGAATGGCAAATGCTTTTAATACGTGAGATTGTCTTCGATGATTTTGAAGCTGTCTTCTTTGGGTAGTAATTTTTGTAGACTCACTAGCTGTTTAATGGAAGGCTCATCCGAACCGTATCTACTTAAATAAGAAGGTCTTGATTGATTGACTTTCATTGGAAATGATACTACGATGTCCGTGCCGTTGAATGATGTGTTGAAATGGCTTGATCTCATATTATTCCCTGTTATTGTGAACAGGTCATGTTTAATCACGCAATAAGAATTGATCGATAACATCCCAGACCCATTCATGCAAATCTGTTCAATGTGATCTCCGCAAACTGCTTGTAGACAAACGGGTGCAACAAATCCATAAATCCATTTATTTTTCTCATTTAGCTGAGTCAAACTGTATGCTGTAGTAATATTCTCTGCTTCACATGGTGTATACTCTTCGTTAAAAAAAAGGCTCAATTCACATGATGCTGGCGATGATCCTTAATGGTGTATAAGGCCTTTTTCCTTGCAAACGAATGATCCATCAGTTAGTAGTTCGCATGAATTTATTTGATTTTCTGTCACTATGAAATAGGAACTTCGTAGGGCGTTTACGGCAAAGTAAGTACTGACCTTAAGTCTCATCAACACATCCCCGACATTGAATGGTGTGGATTTCACTCTAAAGAGATCGAAGCTATTGTGATCAACCAATGGCAACTTGATAACAACAACGAGGTAATTCTTAACAAGCATTTCTCGAATTTTCATTAATCTGTATAGCTATAGAAGGTTTGTTTCGTCGGTTGGCAATTGTATTGATGACGGTAAATTGGTTTTAATCTCCCTTAATTCCTGGACTAGTTGCTAAGGTGACAAGAGCAGTGGGCTAATTTTTCCATGATGAGTGTCAGTGAGCACGTCTGTAATTGCTGCTTGAATTTGTTGCAGCTCTATATATGCAATCAAGAGTTGGAAGGCAATAATCGTTTGTGCTTGCATTAAGTTTGCTTCAAATCCATCTGAGTTATTTTTGTTGATTTGATCAATCAGACATTTCAGTTTTTCATCAATTTTTGAGAACTTATCCTTTATGCTGCGTTGATTGGATTTCATTATGTTAATGGTCGAATCTACTATGGAAGTCTGATTTTTTATTAACTTCAGTAGATGCCGTTCATTGGACTTTACGTTATCAATAATTGAAGCCATCTCGTTTTCATATTCGAAATCCAATACTCCAAAGAGAGAATGAGCCATGCTACCGATGATGTTAAAGGCGCCACGATGTTTACGCTTGAGTGAGAAGATACTACTGTCCAATCACAATTCTCCTTGCATCCTTTCGAATTGATTGGAAATATGAATACATCCAGGATTATTTCCTGTTTTGATGCAAACCGCCTTCAACGAATTAATGCCTAATTCAAAGCTGCTGATTTCGTTCCAAAATGTCCACAAGCTATAGTAAACCATGATTTTCCATTCACTATTCACGTGAGCTATTTTTTCAATGTGTTCAAAATGCAACCCAAATTTGTGTTCAAACGAGGTATTAACAATCATTGGTTCTGCATGCACTTTTGTCGCAAGGCACATGAAAAGTATGCTTGTAATCAATGAACCTTTTGATGCCTTTATTCTTTTCTTTTTTTGGTTCTAGTTCAGGTACATGTATTGCCTCAGATGTTTTTAAAGGCTTATGACTGTGGTTGGAATTGCTTTGCAGTGTTGACTTTCGTTTTCTTTTAGTATTTACTTCCGTATCAGAGTCTTCTTCGCTTTCAATTGATTTTTTATGGCCAATAGAATCCTCGATTGGTAGGGGTGCTAGTCTATGAATGGCCTTACTCTTGATATCGTGCTGTTCGCACATCTACCACTCGTACTGCTCCATCATTACCGTGATATAGCTTAACAATCCTGCCCAATGGCCACTGCATAGGTGGAACATTGTCTTCTTGAAGGATGACCATAGTATCGAGTTCAACGTTAGGAGCCCGATCGTGCAAGCGCTGACGGCTTTGTAGCTCATTTAAATATTCTTTAGACCACCTGACCCAAAAACCATGCTTAAATTCGGACACTTGTTTCCATCTTTCGTTAATACTACCCCTTCCTCCATCATGATTCCTTCGTTCGAATTGTGTAACTAATGGTTCCCCGATCAAGAAATGCCCTGGTGTCAGAGCGGTTAAGTCATTTGGATCAGATGACATTGGAGTAATAGGCCTTGAGTTTAGCACTGCCTCAATTCCTATTTTCACGATTTCCAGCTCCTCATATGTTAATGACGCCTTGGAAGTACTTCTCACTAACAAATGTTTGGCAGATTTCACAGCTGCTTCCCACAATCCCCCAAAGTGTGGTGCTCTTGGTGGGATAAAATGAAATTTTATACCCTTGGAGTTACATTCAGTGATGATGCTGTCTTGTGCATTTCCAGCTCTGCCAATTGATTTTTTGCTCCGACAAAATTAGTAGCGTTGTCGTAGTAGATGTTTTCGCAATGACCTCTTCGCCCAATAAATCTTTTCAAGGCTCCAATGAATGCTTCAGCGGTTAGGTCAATAGCTAGTTCGATTGGTTACAAGGCAGCAGAACACGCCAATGTATGCCTTTTGAGGTTTCTTACCTCGAATTTTGAAATGTACCCAAACAGGACCGCATAAGTCAACACCTGAGTTCCAAAACGGGCGAGCTGGTCGTACTCGGGCACTTGGTAGGTTTATCATTATTTGGTTCAGTAATTTTGGTTTAGCGCGGCAGCACGTGATACAGTTTTGGACTACTGATCTCGCCATTGTTTGTCCTTCAACAATCCAGAATCTTTCTCGAACCATATTTAGTAGGGTTTGTGAGCCGCAATGGAAGTTCTCTTCATGAATCTTTTTCAACAATAATTTAACGAATGGATCATTATAGGCCAAAATAATCGGATGCTTCTGATCATCTTCTAACAGTGAACGTGCTAAGCGGCCTCCAACTCTAATGATGCCCTTTCTGTCAAGGGTTGGGTCCTTATCCTTCATCGGGCTTTTGTTTGGTAGCGGCTCACCCCTTCGAAGATTTTTCAATTCTGTTCTAAAATCTGAATATTGTATTTCCTTAATTATGACAATCAGTGCCTTATCTAATTCTTCAATATATAGTATAATGTTCATAGGCTTGCAAACCGTTTCCGGCGCCTTACAGCCATTCACAAATCGCAGCATATAAGCAACTATGCGTTGCAATTTTTTGAAGCTATTGCCATGGTTAATTGAATATATCAGGCCATCTGATAATATGGTTGGATTGGCTACGACTTTTGGCTTTACTTGCTTCCGTTCCATGTCTCCTGTAATTACCAATTCATGTACTTTGACTGGCCGCCATGTTGTTTGAGGTCCATGTAGGGAAATTGGTCTATAAAACCACACGGTATATGATTTGAAAAGTCTTGGAGAAATTTCACGAGATAACACATCTGCTGGGTTTTCTCTTGATTTGACGTAGTCCCATTGTTCTGGTAATGAATGTTCCTGTATGTCAGAAACTCAGTTTGCAACAAATGGTTAAAACAATGATGCTGCTGAATTGATCCACGCTAATACAGTTTGTGAATCTGTCCAAAAATAATTTGGAATATCTTTGAACCCCAGAGCTGATTTGACTCTGGTCACTAACCGTGTACTCAACACTGCAGCACAGAGCTCAAGTCTCGCAATGCGTAGTTTGTTAATTGGTGCCACCTTTGATTTAGTACACAGCAGTCTAGCAACAATTTTCCCGTCATTGAAGACCGACCTGAGATAAATTGCTGCGCCATAAAATAGCTCAGATGCGTCTGCAAAGGCATGAAGTTGCACAAGTCGGGGCGTTTGCTGTGAGTAGCAGTGTCGAGGTATCCTCACATCCGTTAAGATTGGAAGCTCCTTTTGGAAGGCGACCCATTGCCTTTCGATGTCAAGTGGCACATTTTGATCCCAGGACAATTTTAATTCCCATAATTTTTGGATCATAATTTTTGCCGTGACTACTACCAGAGACAGTCTTCCAAGAGGGTCAAATACCCGAGCTATCTCCTAGCAAATATATCTTTTTGATAAATGCGTGAATTGTCGCACCGTAACTTGAATGAAGAAATTGTCTGTTTTCGGTGACCCCATTACTCCAAGAGTTTTTATTGATTCGTCGGCCTCCACTCCAAAATCCAAATTAACCTCTCTTTCAACACTTGGTACATCGGAAAGTATTTTGTTATTATTGGCACACCATTTTTGCAACTTAAATCCTGCTTTTTCTAGAATCTTGGTCAGCTGCTTTTTAGTATCAAATGCAGCTGATAGTGTATCGGCACCAATCAAACCATCATCCAAGTAAAATTGAGTTCGAAACGCATCAGCTCCCAGCGGATATATTGAGGCATATTCTAATGCTAGTTTCTTCAAGCATTAATCGCCAAGTAAGGGGCCGCTCTTGTGCCATAAGTAACAGTGTTCAGAACGTAGTATTGTAATGGGAGATTTGAATCTCCTCTCCAAACAATTATTTGAAACTTGCGATGTATCAAGATTTGCCGATACATCTTCTCAACGTATGTTGTGAAGACATATTTGTGTAGCCTAAATCGACAAAGACTTGTAAATATATCATCTTGAATTATCGGGCCGTTATGTAAAATACCGTTCAACGAATATTCTGATGAAGTTTTGGTTGATGCATAAAATACAACTCGAAGCTTAGTGCTGCTACTTTCAGGCTTCAACACATAATGATGAGGTATGTAATAATGTGCGCCTGTTATCGATTCAGGATCAACTCAAGTCATGTGACCCAAAGCCTCATACTCTCTCATAAAATCCACATATTGTTGCTTGATGCCCGTTTTATTAGCTAGACGTGCCTCTATGGCTTCAAATCGATTTTCTGCAGTGATTCTGGAATTTGCCAGGCTTGATGGATTTTCTAAGAAAGGAAGTTTAACCATAAACCGTCCGGATGTAGTCCTGAGAGTAACGCTTTTCTGTTGAAGTTAATGCTTGATTGGACTCATTGACTTCTTCTAACTTCCAGAACCTTTCAAGCAACGCATCACTTGCTTCTTCTTCAATTGTGAGGATGGCACATGTTGACGCGTTTGTTGAGTGCATGCTTAACTTCCCGGAAACTACCCATCCAAATATCGTATTTTGAAGAATTGGTAAGCTATTCCCTAGCCGTATTTGTCCAGGTAATATCATTTGATGGAAAAACTCTGCTCCAAGAAACACATCAACCTTTCCAGGACAATGAAATCTTTTATCAGCTAGGTTAATGTTGTTGGGAATATTCCATGTTGATATATCCAGTGTTTGATTAGGCTGCATGGAAACAATGGATGGTAGCACGAACGCCTCGAGAAATGTTTCAAAATTGCCATCGGTAGATTTCATGTTTACGTTAATACGACGAGTAGAGTCCTTCCTTTCTCGGCATATCCCTTCGATGCTTAAAAATGATGGTTTAGTTGATATTTTCAGTCGTTTCACCATACGCTCGGGAACAAGGTTAACTTGTGATCCGGAATCTAATAACGCCTTGCATTCAATTGTTCTCCCATTTTGTGCGGTTAAAATTATTCTGGCGGTACCAAGCAAAACATATTCATTGTCAGTTGATAGTTGTGACGCTGCCATACTAGCTGAACTTGTAAGCTGTTAACTATTCAGCATTTGATTTTCGGATAGCCTTTTGTCGGATTCACCTTTTTGCATAACACTTGCTTTAACTGAAGTTTCTAAATGGAGTAATGTGTTATGTCTTCTCTGGCATTTGAAACATGACCTAGATGAGCAAGTCTTATGCTTATGTCCTGATTTCAAACAGTTTATACAGAAGTTATTCTTCTGAACGAAATTCAACCGTTCTGAGGCAGCCATTTCTAGAAAGCTTTTGCATGCATAGAGGCCATGATTTGGGGCCTTACACAATTTGCATATTGATTCACTTCTAGTTGAAGTTGTAGCAGATGTTTTAACAGCTGATGATTTTTCATTCTTTCCTATTGCTTCCAACGATTGGAAACGATACTCGAGGAACTTCAGGAAATCAGAAATCTTTTGATGCAGAATTATTGGATCCCAAGTGGCTGTATCTACTCCAATATTTTTTAATGTCAGTAAGCATTCATGCAGAGTATCGTGAAATGTTCTGACGGCTACAGCGGACTGATTTTCAGAAGGAAGATTTGGATGACTAAAAATCTTTTGTATGAGGGTGCAGAATTATTGGATCCCAAGTGGCTGTATCTACTCCAATATTTTTTAATGTCAGTAAGCATTCATGCAGAGTATCGTGAAATGTTCTGACGGCTACAGCGGACTGATTTTCAGAAGGAAGATTTGGATGACTAAAAATCTTTTGTATGAGGGTGAAGGATAAAACCCTTTGATTGTTGTATCTGTCCTTTATCGTACCCCACGCTACTTTATAATTTCCTTCTGTCATTGCTAAATGACTTATAAGTCTTTCCGCCTCACCAGTTACATTCGATTTTAAATACCACATTTTTTGTATTGTTGATAGTAGTTGCTTATCAATCATTTCAGAGAACATATCAGCAAATTGAAGCCATTTCAAGTAATCACCGTCGAACTTTTCAATTGTGATTTTTGGAAGGTTTACTGCCTGTGTTGTACTTGTTTTACCTTCCTGAAATCGAGTTTTTTCACCGAGAACAGCCAACTGCTCTCTTGCAGCTTCTTCAATCTGATGGTATTTGACTATGTTGTAGCCAGCTTGTTCAGGATTTTCTTCGAGCTCATAAATGTTATAATTCAACTCCTTTGCTTGCTCCCATAATCTAGACAGTATTTTCCTCTGAACATCCAGATATCCTGTCGAATGATCCGCTAATCCTTTATTTAATTTGGACAGTAAACGATGTAGTGAGCTTATCATGGCCTTTTGCTTCCTTATCAGAGGTATTACATCTTTTTTTTCAAGATGAATTGCTTCTTTTGAGTTTTTGACGGTTCTGCATATTGTGGTGCTTCTCCAGACATCGCGTTATTGAAGATACTTTGGTATCGATCAACCAAATATTGAATCTCCTTGTAGTATTCCATTTTAAAGTACTCATGGTCAGTGGACGCTGGGCATATTTCCCGTATTTTGTCGTCCACTTCCTCAAATGTTTTCCATAACGCCTCTAGCTGCGATTTCCTCGATTCATAATATACGGCAGCTGATTTTCTGTCAGCTCCATCCTTTTTGAAATTAGCGATAATTCTTTGAATCTCGTGGTCACATTCCAGTTGCTTGGCTGCATAATCTTCCATTTTGAATCTCACTTCTACTTCACAATTGTCCTTTTAATATGAACGTTTTGAACAAGTATTTGGAGGATTGTCCTTCTGAGAGAATGTTTACACTTGCAGTGTTGATGCAATTCAATGGCCCACTTCGTAGCACTTCAATGGCTGTTCTTAAAAAGCCAATGCACTTTGATGCAGTTTTAATGAGTGTCCTTTTATCACATCGATGGACTTTGATGGGTTTCCTTGAAAAAGTCCATGCACTTTGATGAGTGTTCTTTTATCACATCGATGTACTTCGATCGCGTCGATGCACTTCAATGGGTGTCCTTTAATCACGTCGGGGTCACCAAAAAATGTATAAAAATCCACTTGAATAAATCTAAACCACTAGAACATGAGCTAGGGTTTCGCGCGATTATAAATGCCGATTCTATAAATTCAAAAACACACTAGTACTTGAACTAGGTGCTACGCGGGTAATTGATTATGTTTCCGAACAACCAAGCACTTAAACCTGGTTCGGTTGACGACAGTATGAAACCCAATTAGAAGGATTCACCGACGAGACTACACCGACATTTTGTTGATTATAACAACCAAAAGGCCAACTCTTAAAAAACAACTAAGAGGTACATAAACCTCTAGTTCACGTTGTAAAAAGAAAATGCGTGTTCGAATGTTAAAACTGAACTGAATTTATTTCTCAACCACATAGTTATTTTATAATTTGAATTACCATCGCAAAAACAAACTTTCTCACGACAAATTCCAGGTGTTTAAGATTACCGCTTAGCTAAACCAAATACAAATACGAAACTTTCTTCTAATATTTCGTCCCGTGGGAAAATACCCGTGGGAAAATACCAGAACTATACAATTACATTAAATTTAGAACTATGCATTTTAATGATATCCACGATACATTAGGAAATGATGAATCATACATGTTCATGTTGAAACTATGAAATTATAGAGATTTAATTTATTGACATTGAAAGGATGAAATTATTGAATAGAAGAATTGTACATATCCTCCTCCCGTTGAACACCATTCAAGAAACTTCCACAGAGAAGTCAGGTTGCCGTGTTGATCTTGGTGCAGGCACTGGGGTGAATCTTCTCTTCAGGATTTTAAATCGTCTGGTCCATGCCAGGTAGGTGAGAAATGCCACGATTAAAATAAGCGCGACATATCCAGGAATGGCAAAGTTTTGGCCGTCGTTAGCGCCTCCAGCACCTGGTATTTCTTCTTGGATGATTCTTTGACAGCTTTTTTCGCCTAAGTTTCCGTATTTATTGGCCTTACCGGCTCTGCATCTTGGGTTTTCTTCCCTCTCTTGTACGTATCTTCGTTCGTTACTCGTGTGTCTTCTTTTAATGACGCTTGCTGCGAAGCTCGTATTGCTACTCTCCCAGGGGCCCCCCATGGAGGGAAGCCATTGGGCTCCTCAATACTGCAGTCCCGAGTTAGTCTTCGGCTTAGTTGCTTTTATCGATTTGTCGAAATCAGATAATATTCGATATGATTCCATGGGCTGATTCCTTCGACGATAAAAGCTCTTTCCAATAAAAATCAAAATTTGCTTTTGAGTGACTTTTAAAAATTAATTTATTTTTTTGGAACAGACTTTTGTGAAAAATTAATTAATTTTTAAAATCAACGATAGGAGCGGTTGAAAAAATAACTACACGCAACGAGTGCTAGACGTAGAATCATCAATTATTGATTGGGCAATAAAAATTTTTGCGACATATGGTAGTAATTCGGTTTTTATTGTCATTGTTTTGATTTTTAGTGATTTTCGATCCAATTAATTCACAATCAAAAGTGTTGTCATCATAAAACTCAGAACCGCTTAAAACGTAAACTTGTTTTAAATTATCGTTCCTAAAAAAATTGATAGTGATAAATAAAAGCAAAACTGCCGGCTCGAAAACTTGTAAAGATTCGGTCGGTCGTTTAAGATTTTCCGAAGGAAACCTAAACCAACCTCCAATCAGTTAAAGACTTGAAGTCTCGATACATTGCAATGGACTGCATACTACAGGTCAACTGTTCCGGGTACCCTCAGGCTACTCTAAGGTGGCTGCTTGCAGGCATGCAAGTTCGGAAAGGAATTTTGATCGTAGGTCTTCTACAAGCATTCGAAGTCCAAATATAATTTCTCAGCCACTGAGTCAAATGCCCGTTGAAAACGTGTTCCAAAAATTTCCCGTAAAAAACTTTTTATAATTACTTAAACTCTGCCTTTGAAAGGCATTCAAGCAATCAAAACAACTAAGAGCAAATCAGTTCGTTCCCTATCTCAATACCGATGCGGTGCCGGACGTAAACTACTCTAATTCAACCTGAAGAAACCCACGCTAGTAACATTACTAAACGAAAACTATGGCACTTTGTAACCGAACCGAACCAATCAGTTGCAGACTGTCGAAATTCGACTAATTCGGCCGCATACTTACCTTACGCTCTGGCTTCCCACTGAAAGATTAACTTATAGAAGGAAAGAGAACTTCAGTTTAACAATTTATTTTCTTATTCCATTTAGAACATCTCCAAGTTATCTTTTATGCAAGCTTACTAATTTAATAATGTTATCGTAGCTAGGAAATTAAGCAAAACCTTCAAATAATTTGCAAATTTACCAAAGTGATTAGGTATGCATACATATTGCATATGAGTTGATAAAAGAGTTGTTTGAAATTTTTGTAGGTATGCATGAAGTATGTAATAAATATTCGTGCTTAATATGTGTAAATTTTTTCCAGATATTTTCAGCGGTTGTATGTTTTTTATGAAAATATTCACAGGACCAAACAATTTAAGAAACTTATTTTAATACAATAATATTAAACTAATGTTGAGCATGTTTGACATAATCTATTGCCGATATACCGTTTTTTTCTTTATCTGCTACATGTAATCGCATGTGAATATTTTTTTTCTGAAGATCGTTTAATATGTTATTGTGAATGAGCGTTGTTTTTGTTTTGTTAATCAAGTTATTTTAATTACATTTTCCTTATAGCATTATCTTCTTCTTCTTTGTAGCACTACAGCCCCTCTCGGACCTTCGCTTCCTGCAAATAGTGCCTCCAACTGTTTGGATCCATTGGCCGCATCCTCCAATTTCAAAATCTGGGCAGCGATGAACTGTCTCCGTCAACCGAGTCAGACCAGCATTTCTTCGGTTTCCCCACTGGTCTCCATACAATTCATGTGTCCAGCCCATTGCAACTTCCACAGTTTTGCAATCCTTGAGACCTCAGGCTCGTCAAAAATTTCATGCAATTCATGGTTGTTTCTAGCTTCGCTCTGATTATTCGCCTCAGGAACAGGTGCTCAAAGGTGTTCAATATACTATATTTGTGGATGTTTGGGTAAGGGTCCATATTTCACATCCATAGCATAACGCAGGTCGTATCACAGATTTGTATATTTGGAGCTTTGTTTTCCTGTGTATGCAACTGGTTTTCAAGATCGTCAAAACTAAATAAAAAATTTTATTTGTGAGCTGTATTCTTCGGTGTATTTTGTCTCTTTCATTACTGGTTCTCGTTATTTTGGCGCCTAGATACACAAATTTGCCTACATTTTCGTTACCGTATTCACCAAGTGTGATATTTTGTATATGTGAGGTATTTTTCCTCGACTGCTTCATGAGCTCTGTTTTACTTTCATTGATTTATAGCCCGAAATAGTTTTGCTTCGCTGTCCAGTTTCAGGAAGAGTTCTTTGGTAGTTGTTAATGACTGTCCCAAAACGTTGATGTCACCCGCATAGGCTACTACTTGGCTCGAGTTGTATGGTAATGTCCCTTGTATATCGACAGGTAGCTTCCTTATGACGTACTCCAGAGCCAAATTGAATAACACTGGGGCCAGCCCAGTTTTAGTTCGATGTTTGCGTCATAGGGGTCGATGAGTTGGTTATTGATGTGGACTTGAGAGATCATCGATGTCATTGTCATTTTGGTAAGAAGGACTGATTTGACTGGGATGCCAATGCAAAGCATTATTCAGTACAGTATGCTACGATCAATACTGTCTCTCTTTTGGCATATGCCTTGTGAATAGCTTAATGAACATTGCTGCCACCATATTCGATAAGTTCCACTGGAATCTCATTGACGCCTGGCGCTTTATTATTCCTTTGGGCTTTGATGATGGAACATACTTCATCCAAATTGGTGGGGCCAATGGAAGCTCTCCACTGACATCTATAGGCTTCGAAGTTCTGGAGCTGTGCAGGGGATTAAGGAGGTTCTTGAAATATGATGCCCATCCTTTCCTTAATTTTGGTTTCATCAGGGATGATATTGCCGATGTCATTACAACAGAGCGTGGTTTTAGGCTGATGACTACGTTTCAGGCATTTTCACTACTCTGGATGTTTGTCTTGTGTTGTTGCTCGCTAGGATTTACATCTTTACTTCTCAATTGGTCATCATAGTATTTTCTTGTCTTAATTCTAATTATCTTATTCGCTATTCTTCTGAGATTTTCAAAGTATTCTTTTTTCGTCCTGATTTTCCTACGTATGTAATGATGTCCAATCGTCTGTTCTTCCACGGTCTAAATTGCTGTTTTTACTTCCATCCAGAGCTCGTTGCTTGTCTTTAACGATGCGTCTGATAAGATAGGAGTCAGCTGGTTGTCGAGGGTCTCCATGAAATTTTTGGCCACAGACGCCGTTTGGAGCCTTTCGATGTCAAATTTTTGTAGCAGGCTTGTCTTTGCCGAATATGCCTTTGACATACGACATCGATCTGTTCATTTAATCAAGTAATGATCTGAGTTACATTTGGCTCCGCGTTGTGTACGGACGTCAAGCATGCTCGAGTTCCATCGTTATCGGATCAGAACATGGTCGATCTGGTTTTGTGTGCTGCCATCTGGCGATACCTAGGTCAGGCCATTTTATGAATTCGTCAATGTGAGAAGCAAGTCGAACGTATGACTAGATTTCTGCTACATGCAAAATCAATCAGGCACTGGCCGTTGGCATTTATTTCATCGTAGAGACTATATCCTCCAGTTGTTCCCCGACGAGATAGCTCAGTGCTAACCTTAACGTTGAAATCACCCAGAATTATTTTTGTGTCGTTTGTAGGCAATGAATCGACTAGTTTTTCCCAGGTGATTGCAGAAAATTTCTTTCATTTTTTCGTCCTTTCTTTAGGCCGGGGCGCGAACATTAATCAGCCAAGTTTTGAAGACTTTTGCTTTTATACGGATCGCACACAACAGTTCATTGGCTGCCATTAAATCAATAACGTGCGATTTGAACTCCCTATCCAGAATTAAGGCCACTCTGTATTCTCGTTTTCCAGTAGGTCGTCGTTTCCAGTCCGAATGGTTTCCTGGATTGCCAGTATTTTTAATGGATAAAAAGTTGAAAAAGTTCCTTAACAGCGCCAAAGTAATTGAGTTATCTAAAATTCGAGGATCTCATGCCATAGTCCTCTTTTTGTTTGCTAGATTGTTGCCGTGAGTCGAACCCATTTCGAGGCCTATCTGCATGTTTCAAAACATTTTAAGGTTTTCCAGGGACGGAGAGTTAGCCCTTCATCCAACCTCCATTCCTTATTACGTCGATTCCGTTATCAGGCACGGAGGATTCGCCTTCACCCTCATACGTCCCCACAAAGCAGGATTTAGTAGCAAAGCTGTCGATGCATTTACAGTTACTAGCATTTCTCGGCATTTAATGTCCTATTATAGGGGAACCAGTAAACCCAATGTGCGAACCCGAGCGCATTTGCTACCATTTAAAGGGCGAGTTTAGGATGAGGAGTCATAGAAGCTATGAGTTGAGAAAATAAGGGGCTCCCTCTTCCTCTCTCAAACGGGCTTGGGACCGTCTACGGTGGAGTTTGATCAAATTATATGAAGGTAGAAGTTGATTTCCAGATATTTATGCTTTACTTATCTATGCTTTGTAAATTTTTGGCCGATAATAACTCTACAGTGTTTAAAATATTTTCATGATTGTTATCGTCTCTTCCGCCTCAAATGCAAGTATGATTCTATTTAGTCTACATATGTACATTTTCATTGATTTTGTTAAGCATAGCTCGATTCTAATAAGATTCCTGCCATGTACAGGGAATTAAATTAAAAACTAAAACCGTCTGGTGCTTAAGAAAGAGCAGTTTTTAGAAAATAATGCATTTTCTTATTTGAACTTGTCAATTAATTGCCTCGAATTTCGATTGTGCAGAATAAACCAGTAACAAATTTTTGAATGATGCAGGGTCACCAGATAAAGTAACGTAAAATTTGAGTTAATAATAATTCGTTGAAAATTAAATCAATAACGAAAATCATTAAAAGATGAACCACTAAAGTTTTCTCATCATTAACTTGCTATAGGAATACCCAAGGCTATTGTTAAGCTCTTAAACTATGCTTTTGAAAAAACGTAATTGATATCCGAAAAATATTTATAGTCAAAAATAATCACCACACTGATTTTAAGTTATTAAGGCACACTGAAAAAAATATAGTATCATAAGTCCACATAAATCGGCTTGGATAGTTTTTCATTAGGACTGCCAAAATTTGCTCACAGTCGTACCGAGCCAAACATACAAGAAAACTGTGTGGTGCGTACTAACGAAGTAAGTAAAATTATTTGGTTTTTACTCACATTGAAGCTAATTTTGCATGTTATTTATGTGCTTCATCTCATATCCAACCCATCCTAATGCACTTTTACACTGATGTTTGAACCAAATGCACTTTTAATCCGACCAGCACGTACCCAGCTCAAGTGATGGCTATGATTCTAAACTTGGATATTCTGCTCGGTACCAAACGTGTCAGCACCAAGGTTTCCCCAAATGTTCAGCTACGTCAGACCCTAGTTTCTTACGGATAGCCGCCATTCGTTTTGTTCGCGGATAACATGAGTGTAAATAGGACTTCAAATTAAATAGACGACTTCACATCAAATCACATACGGACGGAGTTCTCGGCCTTGTTCTTCACAGCAACTAAAAAAATTTCCCTTCTACACACACATGACACAATTCTTCCGAGCAACTTGTTCAATTCCGCACACAATTCCTACCATGTGTCCAGAAAGAAATGTCTACCTTAGAATGATGACATGGTGTTGATCATAGTATACTCAACTAGTAACCACACTCCATCAACCCTCCGGAAAAATCCGAACACAAGCCGAACAGCGAGCCATAAATCTTCGGTAGCAGGTAGGTAGGTAAATGCTGACGCGAGGATTGGCGCGAATACAAACATACATATGCTTCGATGAGAGATTTCAAGATTACCATATCTCAAAAAATCAATAACTTTGCCGAAAAACAAATTCGTTCCATGCAATCTTTTTGTTTTTTATTAGGATCTGGCAGCACTCCTATGTTCTGAAATGAGTTAAAGAACACATGCGTCGGAATTTTTTTTTTTGCATTTTGCTTTACTTCTTGAGCATGCCAAACATGGGAACAGCTGTCGTGCCCCGGATCAGCTGACGTGCCCCTGGGAAAATTCAAAAAGTGTGCAACACAGGGTAAATGAAAGGTGTGGGTGCTAGTTGAGTATACTATGGTGTTGATAAGCAGCAAGTTCATTTGTTGTAGGTTCATGGTACATAATTGAACTACTTACTCTTAGTCCAGCCTAGAAGAGAAAAGAAATGAGACAATATGTAATTTTGATAGGTTCATTCAAGAGAATGTATCGTCGTACAATACCCACAAAAAAGGTATCACTAGAGTCACTATAGATATAAAAGTGCTATTTTAACTGACTTTATATATCTTCAGGCAATTTTTTACACTAAATGGCTGGTTTTAGGCCAATTTCCAAGGTTTTTCTTTTTCACATTTGGTAAGCTTACCAGGTTTTCTTCAGTCATTAATAGTTTTGGAGTTTGGAGTTTAGTCCCACGAGCTCGATTGAACTGCCCGTACAGTTTTGCCGCAAAGGTTTAAAACTGCTATTATACGGAAATTATGCTACTTACAAAATCTCAAATGAGGCTGAAGAGAATATTTCTCTAATAAGCTAAGAAATTAACATGGCCTTAGGACTCCCATATAGATTTAATCAACACAGCAAAATATAGTTACCGATGACAACTTGAACCCTATCTAACTAGAGAAAATTACCGCCAATCACTATGGGCAGAGACTTGTACACCCGCGATCTCTAATTGCCATCAAATGTACCATATGGGTGTTCGATGACAATCACTGACCGAGATATAAGATGTTGGCCCGATAAGTACTTAGCCTCACCAACTGATGGCTAAAGTATCGGAAGAGAGAGATTCTGATTCTGCCGAATCAGACTCGTTGTTTTGTTTTGACCGCATGTGGAAGCGGACCTGTCCACGGATTTCAGAATAATGGAGAAAGATCAATATCGGTCGGTGATTCGATTCTAGTTTTTGGAAGGGAAATCACGTTGCGAAATCTAAGAACACTCAGATGCTGTGACTACTCCCGCACATCAAAATTGTTTTAACGAATTTCAACGTTTTCGCCCGTCGGTTTTTGATAAGTCACGCCCATGTGCTTCAAAAACAGCCACCACGGAGCATAACGTAACAAAAATTCATGAGGTCGTATTGGCAGACCATCGATTGAAGGCGCGTAAGATAGTTGAGAGATTAGGCATTTTAAAAGATTGCGTGGGTAATATCCTCCATGTAATTTTGGGCATGAAAAAGCTGTCGGTGCGATGGGTACTACATTTGCTTACTCCAGACAACAAACGCAACCACGATACCACTTCAGAGCAGTGTTTGACGCTATTCAAGTGAAATCCTGAGGAGTTTTTACGTCGTTTTTTGACCACCGACAAAACATGGTTCCACAAAATAATGGACTTTACTCGGTGAACGTGCTCTAGAGAAGGTAAAGACTATCTTATTGGCCGGAAAGGGGATGGCCACCGTTTTCTAGAATTCATAAAGTGTGATCTACATCGACTACCTAGAGAAGGGCAAAATTGCCGAAGGGCTCTACTATGCCAAATCATTGGGCCGATTCGATGCCGGTTTGCAGAAAAAAGGCCCTATTAGGCGAAGAAACAAGTGTTCTTCCACCGCGATAGTTCATCGACTCATACCTCCGCCATCGCCACGGCCAAATTGTTCGAATTAGCCAAATTAGTTCATCTTACTAAAATGAGAATGACCGCGAAAAACCTCCCAAGTCCGCATCAATAATCAAGCTCACCGATGGCTTTAACACAAATATCGGTCTAAAGCGGGGAGATCGGCTGGCCCCTTCGCTATTCAATTTGGCTCTGGAATATGTTGTAAGAAAAGTAACTGTCAATATAAGAGGTACGTAACTGTACAAGTTGAGCCAAGTGGTAGCCTATGCGGACAACGTCAACATTCTGTCATGGTCATTACCAACTGCCACAGATCTTCTATTGAAACTCAACATCGAATTTAATCTGGTACGGCCAAAAATCAATGAGAATAAAACAAAGCAGTCGCATTCGAAGAAAAATATTTTATTCAGTTTTGACGATCTTGAAGACCAGCAGCATACACATGGATATAAAGCTCCAAGTATACAAATCTGTGATAAGACCTTTGCTTTGCTATGGGTGTGAAACTTGAACCCTAACCCAAGGATCCGCAAACGTTCTGAATGCCTTCGAAGGACGGGTCCTGAGGCCAACATGTTAATTGGCTAGACGGAGACCATGCGTAATCGATACAACCATGAGCTGTATGAAATTTTTGACGAGCCGGAGGTCTCAACGATTGTAAGACTGTGGAAGCTGCAAGTGGCTGCCCATATGGATCGTATGGACAAACAACGGATACCCAAAAAGGTATTCGTTGGGAAATCTGAAGGGTGGGGACCAGAAGGAACAGAGGAAACGCTGGTTTGACTCAGTCGACGGAGATAGTTAATCGCTGATCGGATTTGAACATTGGAGGACGCGATCAATTAACCGAAACAGCTGGAATTGCTTGTCGCAGGAAGTGAAAGCCTGTATGGGACAGTAGCGCTTCGAAGAAGAAGGAGAATATTCGACTTTTATTGCAATCTGCCATATCCTGGTATTAATTCTATCAGAAAAACCACCAAATAAAATTACTTTTGGCCTTAAATGAACTGAGACATTAAGAAAGGGGTATAAGCATGCAAATGTTGTTAAAAGAATTAAATTAATTAATACAATAAAACACAAATAGACTAAATGCTGATACCTGTAAAACGATTTCAGCATATTCATTTGGATATTGTAGAACCATTATCAAGGGATATTCCTACCTACTAACAGTTATTCATCGTTTTTGTCATTGGTCAGAATACTCGTACTATCCGACCACAAATATATCAACAAAAACTATTGTGAGTACATTACGGCGCAAGTATTTTTCGAGATTTGGTTTATCCTTAAAAATTACTACCGACAAAATGCTGAATTTGAGTCAAAATTTTTCAAAAAACATTTAAAACTTTTAGATTCCCAAATAACCCATACATCGGCATAACATCCGTATGCAATGGTTTTTGTTTAAAACTGTTCGAATGAAATCGGAACCGACCTCTTGTCGGTTGTAGACGTGAAGTCTAAGTCGTCCCAACGAATGGTACCAACCGGTCAACCAGTCCGTGCACCCGTAATCCATTTCGCGGGGGCTGCTTGTCGGCCAGCTAGTTCGGAGAGGATTTCGGTCGCAAGTCTTTCAAATGGAATACGCTCAATTACGTTGTTTCAGCCACCATCAAGTGCCCGTTTCAAACGCGTTAAAAATTCAAACATACGGAAAAGAAACCTACTTTATTTTATTCCGTATTTCGTCTTTTCTCACCGAATCTCACCGACGCGGTTACGTTACGTAAATTAAAACCGAAAAACCCTACTCTAATAAAAACGCAAATCAAACAATGGTACCGCGAACCGCACGCGACACGAAACCGGCCATCCGCGGATTCCTAGAACCCTACCCTTTCAACGGCTTGCTTACCGTTCGCCATCACTCCTGCTGAAAAAAGAAGGGCATGCTGGAAAGGAAAGTCGAGCTAAAAGTTAACAATTTATTTCTTTAATAAAACAACGCATTTCAGTCAATAAGAAAATTCATCAAGACCAAACCTAAAACTTATCGCAATCATTTCAAACGGTAGGTCCGCTTTCGCCTAAACTACTCAATTATAATCTCCCTTTCTTTAATTACCGTTGTTCGTCCATACGATTCATGTAACCAGCCCATTGCAGCTTCCGCAGCCTTACAATCGTTGAGACCTCCGGTTCGTCAAAAATTTCATACAGCTCATGGTTGGATTGAATTCGCCATTGGTCCCCATCAAAAACTGTAGATCTAAGTAATGTCTATGTTTAACCAAGTTTCATATATGTCGGATCAAAATTGCGACTTTTCGAAGCCTTTGAAATTTTGAGCTTCAACTGGCCGCCATTTTGTTTTTTGCGACTTGACCTCCAGTTTCTTTACGTAATTCTTTAAATACTTATAATTTCTATCTAACTGCCGAATTTCATGAATATCTGTTGAAAGCTTTGATCACTATTACAACAACAAAATTTTGCACGTTTTTCGACCTTTGAGCGGCCGCCATTTTGTTTCTGCCGTATCGACTTTAGATTTTTTATTGTGAGATTCGTCACATACATCAGTGAACCTTTGTACGAAATTTCATCCAAATCGGATCTATACTTTGGTCAGAACAGAAATCACGATTTTTCGTCTAAAATGGCCGCCATTTTGTTTTCGCCTGACCGATATAGCTGGCTCACGAACTTAATCGAGATATTTACCCAATACACCTTTCCTATAAATCTGGTGAAAATCGGAGCAAAATTGCAGCCTCTAGCGTGGTCACAAATTTCTCTCGAGAAATTTACCTAAAAAATAATTTTATGGGTTCCAGGTTTACAAATTAATGTGCAAAAAAAATTCTTAGGTTATCATGGCGGGTGAAGTAGACCCGCCTGACAAAAGCAAAGGCAACTTTACAAGTGTCATCCTAAACAAAATATCGGATTTGTTGTTTGTATAATTTGCGAAGAAGTGTTTCATCTGAGTGACTTTAATAGATACAAAAAAAACTAAATCTCTGAGTGATATTTTTGTTATTTGCAACTCGCATCAAAGTCTAACCTCGAACAAAAATAACATTGTGCTCAATGACGAAGTGAAACTCTTAATAGCCGAAATAAAAGACAGTGAGGTGGTGAAAGTTCAAAATAATCTAAGCCAAGCAGATGGCGAGCAAGACATTAAAGTAATTATGGCATAAAATGCTTTACTGAAACAATTAAATGATGAACTGAAACATAATAACCAACTCTTGGCTAATACGATTGAATTAATGAAGCTCAATAAACCATCATATGCTGACATAATGAAGGAGTCTCGCATAAAACAAATTAAAGTGCCTGACATAAAAGTTAAAGCTACATCCGAAAATGTAACAAATACCAACACTTTTAATAATGTTACCAAAATAATATAACAACAATTAAAGATACCGTTCAAAAGTGTGATTAACACTAAAACAAATGGCACAATTGTCAAATGTGTAAATAGTGAAGATGTTTCCAAAACTAGTGATGTTCTAAAGACAAGCCTCGGTAACAAGTTTGAAGTGAGCAGTCAGATAGCTAATAATCCACGAGTAAAAATTATAAGAATACCAAGTGAACATGATGAAAAATATTTGGAAAATGACATCAATCACCGAAACTTTGGCAGCTACGAAAGTAAATGCAAAGTGCTTCACTCTTATAACAGCATAAACAATACTAAACGAGCAATAATTGAAGTTTCAAAAGAAATCTACGAATGCATCGTTAAAAACAACTTTAGAGTTTATGTCGGATTTAATAGTTGCAGAGTCTTCGATTATATTAACATTTCGTTGTGCAATAAATGTGCCGGTTTCAACCACAAAGCGAGCAAGTGTCGTAGCAAAACTGATAAGTGTATTTATTATGCTGGGGAACATCAGTCACGTCATTGCAACCGTAACTACACTAAAAAACATTAATGTGCCAATTGGTTTTACGCTAATCGAAACTATGGAACAAAATATAATACTGCTCATGCAGCATCAGATGTCCAGGCTTGTGTCATTCTTAAAAAGAAAATAGAACGTTTAATTGCCGATACTGATTATGCTTTTAGACCAACATTACCAAATTATGTGCGGCCCTACATCCCATCATCCAAAATAGCCCCAAAGAGCAGCAAAGCATCGAATGATAATTCACCCGGACAAATAGCGAGTACAGGGAAAACAACAATTGAACAACAAACTTCCGACTTAAAATCAATTTAAAAAACTGGCAGTCTTGATATTAATGACAATCTCCAAAATGAGATTGTAAAGCAAGAAACAATTTGTCATAACCTCGAAGCTCTCAATAGATTAACTAGTAATAATAATGATCTAATAATGTATTTAATATCCGTGGTTTAAATACTAATTTTGAAAAACTACAAGTCTTAATTGAGAGCTTGGAGGTTAAGCCTTGAATAATAGTGTGCTCTGAATCTAGAAAATTAGAACAACAGCAATTCTTTAATATCGTAGGGTATAAAATTTCTTATAATGAAGGCAATATAAATATTGCTGATGGTGTGGTAATATTTATCAAAGACTTTGTAAACGAAAATACAATAAATATTAGAATTGGTAGACTGAACGTACTGAACTCTTGCATTACTTTAGATAACAATACTATTTTAGAGATATCGGCGGTTTATAGATCGCATGACATGCCAAAGACTGAGTTTATTTGTGAACTTAAAAAATTTATGAATTTAAAAAGAAAAGTTAAAAATCCCTTAGTAATTGGTGACTTTAATATTGATTTATTGAAAGTAGACAATCATAGTCAAGAACATCTGAATAATTTCTTAGAATATGGAATTGCCCCTGCATTTCAGTTAATTACCAGACCATCGGAAAAAGACCCTGATAAAGGTTCATGTATTGATAATATCTTTATCAAAACTGATACTTTAGAAATGAGAGCCCTCAAATTAGCTGTACTTTTCAATGATCATTACCCTCTGTTCTTAAAAATAAATAAAATTACAATTAATAAGACCAAAGCTCAAACTAAAACCATTAATTATAACAAACTGCCTAAGATTGCACAAAATGTATATTGGAATTCAATATTATCAATGCAAGATCCTAATTTAGTCGCTGAATCACTTGTAAAACTAATGTCTCATTGTATAACCCTTGGCAAAGAAAAATTGTAAAAAGAAATGTACATATACTGCACGAAGTGCATGGATAACTAAAGGCCTATTAATTTCTTGAAAGACTAAAGAAACTCTATATAGGATCTGGAAAATGGATCCAAGTAATATAGAAAATAAGGTAGTTTATAAACTATACGTGAAATTACTTGATAAAATAATAAAGCAAGCCAAAATCATACATGATAAAAAGATGGTTAAAAATAATATCAATAATTCCAAAAATTTGTGGCACATAATTAATGAGAAACTTGGCAAACATATTAACAAGAATAATACAATAAAATACATTTATGATGATAACAATATTAGAATCGATGATCCATGCCGAATTTCCAACAGTATGAATACGTTTTTTAGTAACGTTGGCTCGAATCTCAGTAGTAAAATTGATCAGCCACCTAATATAGAACTACGTTTATCTCCTGTTAATTGAAATACAATTTTTTTACTACCAACTGATAAATATGAAGTTCTGAACATTATAAAAAATTTGAAAATTAAAAGTAGTGGTGTGGATGATATCAATACCAAATCTATTAAATCCTTCGCCAATTTTATTGTCGAGCCACTTGTACACATAATAAATTTATGTATTGAAACATCCATCTGGCCGTATGTATTAAAGCGAGCGGATGTAATACCGATTTACAAATCTAAAGAAAAACATAAAATGTCTAACTACAGACCTATCTCATTAATTTCCAAAATTCTTGAAAAAATTATTTACCACAGATTGATGGAATTTGTTAACACTCATAAAATAATATCTAAAAGACAATATGGATTTATGAAAAATTTAGGCAGCAATGATGCGCTTAACTTCCTAACAAGGTTAATTTATGATAGACTTGATAAAAGTATACCGATATCGGCAACTTTTTTAGATTTAGCTAAGGCATTCGATACGGTTAATCATAAGTTTTTGCTAGATAAACTGTATAATTATGGAATAAGGGGTAACGCTCAACAGCTTATAAGTTCTTATTTACAAAACAGATCGCAGCGTGTCAAAGTGAATAATGTTTTGAGTGACTATTGCTTAGTTCATACGGGTGCACCTCAAGGTACAGTTTTAGGACCGTGGCTATTCCTGCTTTACGTTAATGACTTATTAATCCGTATGCCTGATGATGTAATTATTTCATTTGCTGATGATACAGCTATTATAACCACCGGTAATACTTGGAAAGAAGTTGAAACGAAAATGAATAAATATCTCCTTGAAGTTAGTAAGTGGTTCGCGTTTAATAAGCTATCTTTAAACTTGGAAAAGACTGTATATATGACATTTGGGAATCATTGCCGTAGTGTTCCTGAACTTCTAAATATTACTATAAATGGGATAAACATACAAAAAGTAGAATCATGTAAATATTGGGTAACATTTTTGACTATAATATGAAATGGGATAAACACATTGAATATATATTAAAAAAACTAAGAATTTAATTTTAGTTTTTCATAAACTCTCTAAAATAATGCAGTCTGACACTCTTATGATGATTTATTACGCTTTATTTCATAGCATAGTAAATTATGGATTAATTGCATGGGGTGGAGCATACTCTAACCGCTTACAACTTTTACAGAATCATCAGAACAAAATTCTAAAAATTATTCATAAAAATAAATTTAATGCCAACAAACCTTTGAATTTAGAGCAACTTTTCTGCTTTGAATCATTAAATTATCACTATAATGATCTCAAAGAAAAATTTGTATGTACAAATAGCATTACTAGAAATAAAAGTATACAGGTACCGAAGAGATTCAAAACAGTTAGCATTAACAGTAGTTTCATAAAGGCCATAAATGTATATAATAAAATACCTAACGAATTAAAAGCCATATCTAACGAAACTTTAATGAAAAGAAAATTGAAAAAATGGATTGCATCAAATTTATAACAAAAACATTACAATATATTGTAAATTTTTCTTTTCCATCAAGAAAAAAAAAATCAATTTTATTCGTTATTCAAAATATTGGATGTTACACATATTATTCTCTTGTAGTATACTTTAAATATTGAATTTATATTTTATTTTAACATAGTTCTAAGCCCAAACCAAACCCACAAACAGGTATATTAATTTTCTCTGTGGGATTTACGTAAATGCCTGTATTTTATGTAAATTTTTGGGTTAAATAAATAAAATAAATAAAAATAAAATAAAATTAGGTTTTGTACAGGACTTTCGTCGCTGTGTTCTGTCGGTGTCATTGAGCTAATTTCGCCAACATCTTGTGTCGTGGTACTTGCCACAGGTAGGTCAGTGGTGACTTTATTTATTGTTTGGGATGGTCTAGAAAGAGAGTCGGCAACGACATTTGCCTTGCCCGGTTTATACTGGAGTTGGTCATTATACTCCTCCAAGATGGCTTTCCATCGCTTTCATTTAGCGTTAGTTTTTTTGGGACTGAGAGCATACGTAAGTGGTTGGTCGTCTGTAAAAATGCGAACTTGGCGTGCACCGTATAGGTAATTTCTAAGGGAGTTAATTGGCCAGATAATTGCCAGCATTTCCTTTTCGTTAACAGCGTAGTTCTCTTCAGTTTTGCAGAAAGTTCGAGATATGAAGCAATTTGGTTTGTTATAATGGGATAACACTGCACCATTTGTATAATTGGATGCGTCGTTAGTTAACTCGAACGGCTTTTTAAAATCCGGTTATGAAAAGATCACGTCTTTGGATATTTTTGAGCTCCTGGAATGCTCCTATTGCTTCTTTAGTGAGCGAAATTTTCTTACTTTTGGATAATTTTTTTTGATACTCGTCCATGTTCCCCTCTTAAAAAGGATGTCAGGGGTTTTGCGATTTTTGCGTAGTCCTTTATGAACCTGCGGTAGTACCCATCAAGAAGACGCCTCTTGATGAGTGCTGTAGGGTCAGTGCTACTGTACGGAGCAGAGGTATGGGGCAACGCTATCAGTAAGGAGGTATACCGAAAACGGTTGGCACAGGTACAGGAAAGAGGAGCACTGAGAATTGCATCTTCGTATCCAACAGTCTCCGACTCGGCGGTGAGAGTGATTGCAGGCGTGATACATGTCGCCCTCCTTGCTAGAGAGCGCCGCGCTATTCACCTGCACCGAAACGAGAATGCGAGGGAGATAGCTGCCCGCGAGGAGAGACAGCGCTCGCTCAACGATTGGCAGCAGTCTTGGGTGAATTGCACGATGGGAAGGTGGACTGCGCGCCTCATCCCGGATGTGAGACCGTGGCTAAATTGAAGGCATGGTAAGACTGACTTCTATCTGACCCAGCTTTTGAGCAGGCATGGGTGTTTTCAGTCTTACCTGCACAAGATCGGTAAGTCACGGTCTCCCGATTGTCGGTTTTGCCCAGGAGAGGAGGACAATGCCTGTCACTTATTTTTTGCGTGTACAAAATGGGTCAGGCTGTGAAGGGAACTCTACAGGGAGACGGGAGAGCTCACCCCGGATAATATAGTTGCGGTGATGCTTGAATCGGTTGACAAATGGAACCAGGTGGCACATTATGCTTGGACAGTCCTAAAATATAAAAGGGACTCACAGCAGCCGGATCGGGGATCGCTCTTCTGGCAATTCCTCTTTCCCTCTCCCCCCCCCCCGCTACGAAAGGGACTCCCCAGCTTGAAGGCGCCCCATGGCGTAGCAAAACGAGACCTGGCCCGAAGTTCTCAGGTTGACAGGGGAGGTGTTTAGTGGGTAGTCCAGTCGCGCATGAGAGTCCCACACTCTGTGTATAAATAGCATTTACCTCCCTACCACAAAAAAAAGAGTCCTCAGGACAATATTTAGGTTTTCGAAGTGTTCTTTTTCGATAATGTCGTCAATGTTTCTTTTTCCGATGTGTTCCCGGAGAATATCGTCTAAGGCATATTGCCGGCCCGTTCTTCAGTCTAAATTGGAGGCAAACGAATTCGTATTTGCCATTGTTACTGGTTAAGGCTGCTTTGTTCACGTATTTTTCCCGTAGAAGGATTTGATGAAACCAGCTCTTAAGATCAATAATGGAGAAATACTGGTTTTCACCTAAATTCGACAGGACGGCGGTAATGTCGGGAATAGGGGTTGTGTTGGCCACAGTGATAGAATTGAGTTTTCAATAGTCAATAACTTCTCGAAATTTTTCGTTTCCTGATACATCTTGTTGGTTTGGAACAGCCCAGATAGGTGGATTATAGGGCGACTTGGAAGGGCGTATGAGTTGTTCAATTTCTTTTTCGACTACGTCTTTTAGTGGCATGGGGTCTCCGTAGGATTTGGCGTAGATGAGATGGTTGGTTGTGATGCCAATTTCTCCTTTAACGTTGGTGATATACGTAAGACTTCTATTAGAGTCAGAAGCCAAATTTGGATATTTATCCAAGATTTGTTTAAGAGTTTTCATTTGAGAATCCATCATGTGGTTCGTTCTTATGTCAGGATGGTTAACTTTCCATGATAAAAGTTGTTTTAGTTGAATTTGCCCGTTTTCTTTGATTTACACGATATCGTTGTCGGTATGAATGATTGCTTGAAGTGTCTTCAAACTATCGTTCCCGATTATACCTGCAAATGTTTTTGGCGAGGGCAGTATATAGAATTTTAATTTCTCGAATTCAGATCCAAACAAGTCTATGAAAGAATGGTATGTAACGTTTATGGATCCTCCAACAGAATAAATAATAAAGGGCTTTTTGTTCAAAATAGAATTTTCAATAAATTTAGGTTAGATGTAGTTCTTATTCGACCCAGTGTCGATTAAGAATTTTAAAATTTGACTGCTCTTTGCTGTGTGTTCCAAGTAGGGGAGCAAAGAACTCAGCAGTCTAAAAAATGTACCTCGTCTTGATCCTTTTGTGAAAGTATTTCGGTTGTTTCTGTAGTCTCATTATCGAAATCAGTCGGTGGTTCTTGGAAACTGGTCACTTCGTCATAATTTTAGTGTTGTGTGTTTTGCTCATAGTAATGAGCTTCGTCCAAGTCTACGTTGGGCTCTAAATGAAAGATTCTTTGCTGTTTATTTGGTCCATGCACCATTTGGGATGTTAGGCGTTTTTGCGCGAAGGCTTGAGGTTGCATCTGGATTCAATTTTGATAATTTACGGCCCTTGAGTGAATGAAGTGGTCTACGTCCATTGGCTCATATTGTCTAGGCTTAGGGGGTAGTTGTCTATGGTTTTGGTTTAATCCGAATGGTCGGCTATTTTGATTGAAGGGCATGTTTTGTAGAAATGTTTGGCGAAATTGTGGGGGCTGTGGAGCATTAGGGTTGTGAAGCAGTTCAGGATAAAAGTTTCTTCTTGGGGCATAATTTTGAGCATGTTGGTGATACGTATTGATTTGTTTTGGAGGTAATGGCGGTGGTGCACGTGGGTAATCCTTTCTGGTAGGAGTTTATGAGCTTAAGGCATGTTGCGCTCTATACTCCACGTTCTGCAGTTTCAAGCAGAGGTGGGAGATCAACTGGTTCTCTTATACTGAGTAGATGTGGCAAATCTCCTTTGGGACCACGCAGAAATGTATCCAGTGCCTTATCTTGATAGCACTGAGTCATATTACGCATTGATTTGGGTCCCATATCCATGGAAGATAGCTTGTTTACAATAAGGGATAAATAGTGATACAAGATGTGGTAGAACTCATGAATTGTAGTGTTCCCTTGTATCAATGTCGTCATTTGGTACTCAAGATTATCAAGATCACGTTTATCCGCATAATGTAGTGTTAGACATCTAGAAATCTTTGGCCATATAATGGTGTGTTGTAGGGCTCGAGAGCTATGTCCGCTTGTCCTACAATCTTGTTTCTTATCACGATAGATTGCAAGAATTCTTTCACAAAAGCTCTCTTTATCATTAATCCCCAAAATTAATATTTTATATAAACTATTTTCTGAAATCATACAAATTATTTTATACATAATATCTTTTATATCAAGAATAATTTTTATACAAATAAATCACCCCTTAGCAATAGGATTAATATTACTAATTCAATCATTTTTAGTTTGTTTGATTACAGGATTAATCTTTAATTCTTTTTGATACTCATATGTTTTATTTTTAATTTTTTTGGGGGGATTACTAATTTCTTTCGACACTTTTTTTCCAAGATGAGAACTTACTTGGGTCCCAAAAAAAGGTACGAAGGCTTTTTACAACATCAGGGATCTAATCTTTATCGGAAAGATCCCTTTCAGTACCCGCGTTTATTGAAACATCACAGTCTAGGTTTGGATCGAAGGCTGAATTCATAAAAGAATCAAAAATTTGCCTTCCCTGTATTTTCAACGTTTCCGACACTAGACGTGTGATAAGGCCAATGAGATTTTCATTATTTGGGGAGTTTATAGGATGCACTTGTTCACCCTCTCCGATTACCGGTGCATAACCACACACATTCAGACGCACGGTTCTGATTAAATTATTGGGGTTAGCCATTTCACAGGGGTGTAGGATGTACCACTTCGCGAGGGAGAAGGATTACTTTTTAGAGGCTTAAGAGATCACTTTTGTCACTTTCTTCAAAATTCAGTTTAAATGTCACGATTTTCCGACACTGAAATAAAGTCGCGAGGGATAAAGATCACTTTTTTAGAGGCTTAAAAGATCACTTCAGCCATATTTTTAAAATTCACTACAAATGTCACGAGATGACCGATGCTGAAATAAAAGTTGTATGTGTTCGAATAATATATAATGATGAAATAAAATTTGGTGCGGGTTTTTTAATATATGTTTTCCAACTTTTGTAATGACAATATTAATTGATTGAATTCGATTTTTTGCTGTATAATAATAATAAGCAATTTTCCTCTTGTAGTTGTCTTCAATTGCGTATATATTTCTCCTTTTGTAGCAACAGAATGTTTTAATATTTAATTAAAATTTGATTCGCCTTCAAAACTGGTTATGCGTTTCTTTTCGTATCTTTGAGCGTTTTACAATAAATTTAAACTTAATCACTAAACTTACAAAATTACTACAATTTCTTTTATCATTTCTGCTTCCCAGCTTTCACGCTGATTCCTTTGTTAGCCTGTTAAGAAGATCCTTCAGGTTGCTTTCGTTAACCACTGTTCGCACGTGTGCGGCTGTTGATTCGATCCAACATCCTGTTTGCAAATCCAGGCTACTAAGAGGCCTCGTTCTCAGCAAAAACACCAAATGTTGCGTTAATGTACGCGATTCTTCGTTCTGTGAAAGGCGCGACGGTACTTTTTTGTTTCCCGTAACCAAAGGAGTCCCAGCTCACTATCCCGATCTCAGGAAGTGAATTATCAATCAAGAACCTAATCAGAAATTACAACGTTGGAAGATCAAATTAGAAGAGTTCAATTTCGATATTGAGTACATACCTGGTAAAGAGTACCTTGTTGCCGATGCCTTATCACGAATAAAAAAACATCATCTTGACAACCAAGCAACATCCAGGCAGACCGTCAACACTTCTGAATTAGCTACACAGCATACAGCCGAAGAAGATAATACCGAATATATTTTCATATCAGAGAAGCCCTTAAACGCATTTAGAAAACAAATTATCTTGAAAGAAACTAAAAGTAATTCAGCAAAAGTAATCAAACTAAGCAATGAAAAAAAAGAATAATTCTCACGTACCATTCCCCTAACGAAAAAAACATACGAGTATATTTTGAATAATCATGTTCCACAAAGAGGAAACGTAGGTTTATACATACCAGATATGAATATTGTCGCGTGTTTTCCGGTTCGCGGCCAATAATTTTAATTTTTCCGGGAAAGTGAAAACGCAATGTCTTTTAATTTAAGTTAAAAGAATTTATTTAATTACGAAAATGCACAATAAACAATTTAACACTTTCACTAATTTTAATTGTTACTATGAAAATTATCTAACACTTGTCCATAAATTTCTTATCGCAATTGTCTTCTAAATCACTTCACTATTACGAAACACACTATCGCAGTTCTTATCACGGTCGAATGAATGATCATCCTCCCATTCATTCAGCTCGCCTTTATATAGGGTCTCTACATATTCACCCATTTCTCGTTTATTGGCGAATGTTCTACCGAGAGGTACCTGGTAGGTTCGAGCAAATTAATGAATGGAGTGACGTCACTTGCAGATGTTGATCATGCTTGTTGGGTTCTCGTGGTTTCGAGTGAATTCGTGTTCTTCATTGTTGTGAAAACAATTGCGACAGTAGCTCGCAGAATTATTTGTACATGTAACACTGCCCCCACCTCAGTTCTTTTCGCCCCGAAAAGATGTGTCGCCAGTTGTATTCAATTCTCCCTGGATGTAATATGGAGCAAGACGGTCTAGATGCACGATTTTCATTTTGGCTCTCGGTTTACGGTGTTCCTGTATGCGATATACGACGTCGTTGATTCGCTTTGTGACTCGGTATGGTCCCTCCCAGTTATGTTGCAATTTTGGAGACCTACCCTTTCGCCGTTGCGGGTTATATAGCCACACCAAGTCATCTTGCTGGAAGCCAGTAGAATTAGCCTTTAGATCATACCTGGTCTTCATGCGGTCAGTAGCCGATTCGAGGTGTTTTCGCACTGTCCGATGTATCTGGTTCAACCGTTGTCTTAGATCACTTGCGTACTCCGAGATCGTTTGGGGTTTCTCGGGGGGTGTTCCAAACTTTACATCAGCTGGCAGACGAATAGTCTTTCCAAAAATGACTTTGGCTGGGGCTTGGGCCGTCGATGCATGTTCGGCAGCTCTGTACGCCATCAAAAATAGTGGGATATGTCGGTCCCAGTCCCTTTGGCTCTCGTCAACCATCTTGGCAAGGTGTTTATTGAGCGTGCCGTTGAAACGTTCGACCATTCCATCGGATTGGGGATGCAGCGGTGTTGTCCTCGTTTTCCGTATTCCCAGCTGCTCGCACATTTCGCCAAAAACTAGTGACTCAAAGTTTCGGCCTTGATCCGAATGTAGTTCACAAGGCACGCCGTACCTGCTGACCCAATTTAACACTAGCTGTTCGGCTACAGTAGTTGCTTCCTGGTTGGGAATGGGGTAGACCTCGGGCCACTTGCTGAAATAATCAGCTACAACGAGCGTGTATCGATTTCCCCATTCAGATTCAGGAAAGGGTCCAGCGATGTCAACAGCAATCCTTTCAAACGGTACCCCTACGTTATAGGTTTGCATTTGTCCTCTCAGTCGTCGTTTTGGACCTTTGACGGAAGCGCAAATTGTGCATCTGCGACACCAGTCCTCTACGTCTTCTCGAGCGTGGAGCCAGTAGAATCTTTCCCGCAATTTCGCTAAGGTCTTGTTAACACCAAGATAGCCTCCCGAGGATCCTTCATGCATTTTCTTTACCACATCGTGGATTCGGCTTTTGGGTAGTATAGTTTGCATCCTATAGAAGCTGCCATCCGCCGTTTCCCATTTCCGCTTGAGTACACCACCCTCCACCTGAAGGGAGTTCCATTGTGCCCAATAGCTTTTCAGGGTTGCGCCATGCTTTGAAACGTCCTTCCACTCAGGTCGCCCAGTCGTCTCCTTCAATACGAGCAATGGTCCGATGTCTTCATCGGCTAGCTGGGCATTTTGAATCTCCTCCGATGACCAACCTTCATCGAATTCGGCCGTTATCAGTCGCAAATCAACGGGCGGTTCCTTTTCTTCAATCCGTCGGCAATACTTGCAGTTAGCTGGACATGGGCGATGAGATAGGGCGTCAGCATTTCCATGAGCTCCGCCCTTTCGATGAACAATTTCGTAGTCGTATGACTGCAATCTTTCGATCCATCTCGCAACTTGTCCCTCGGGGTTTTTGAAGTTAAGTAGCCACCTCAGCGATGCATGGTCCATTCGAAGAACAAATTTCTGGCCATATAGGTATTTGTGGAACTGCTTGGTGGCCTCTATTATAGCCAATAGCTCCTTCTTGGTCACACAGTAGTTCCTCTCACTTTTTGAAAGAACTCGACTGTAATACGAGTGGACTCTTTTCTCGCCATTGATCTGCTGGGAGAGTACAGCTCCAATACCGCCGTTGCTTGCATCAGTGTCAACTACAAACATTTTTCCGGGTTTCGGATACGCCAGCACGGGTGATTCACACAGCTTTTCCTTCAGGGTCTCAAAAGCTGTCTGGCATTGTTCGTTCCAGACATACGGACGATTTTTCTCGGTTAGCTGATGGAGACACTTAGCTATTTTGGCAAAGTCTTTGACAAATCTTCGATAGTAGGTTGCCAGGCCCAGGAAACTTCGCAGTTGGCGCTTGTTGTTTGGTGTTGGCCAGCTTTTCACGGCTTCAATCTTCTCAGGGTCTGTTTTGACCCCTTCTGCTGATACGACGTGTGCCAGGTATTTTACTTCAGCTGCGAAAAGGGTACACTTATCGGGACTAAGTTTCAAATTTGCCAGTCGCAGCCTGGAGAAAACCTCTTCTAAGTTCCGCAAATGCTCTTCGAACGTTCTCCCGATGACAATGATGTCATCTAGGTACACCAAGCAGGTTTTCCAGGTTAGACCACGTAGCACGTATTCCATCAAGCGTTCGAAAGTGGCTGGAGCATTGCAAAGCCCAAACGGCATCACCACAAATTGCCACAATCCGGTCCCAACTGAAAATGCGGTCTTCTCTCGGTCCTTCTTGTCAATTTCTACCTGCCAGTAGCCACTCTTGAGATCGAGTGTAGAAAACCATTTTGCGTCGGCTAAAGTGTCCATGATGTCATCGATGCGTGGGAGCGGGTAACTATCTTTCTTAGTGACGTCGTTAAGCTGCCTATAGTCGACACAAAAACGAGTGCTACCATCCTTTTTCTTTACTAGAACTACAGGCGCAGCCCATGGACTGACAGAAGGTTCAATAACGCCTTGTTTTTCCATGCCCGAGATCAGCGCGCTCACTTCTCCTTGTTTGGCTATAGGGAGGCGTCTGGGTGCTTGTCGAATCGGCTTGGCTCCCTGTGTATCTATGACGTGAGTTACCAGACTCGTTCGGCCTTGGTCATCCGGGCTTGTTGAGAAGATGTCACTGTACTTGGTGACCAGATCAGAGGTTCGTTTGAATAGCTGCACTGGCAATTTGACCTGCTTCAATATTGCAGACGTTGATTCCCGGGCTTTGTCTGTGTCTTGCCTCCTTTTGCAATGATGGTCGTGAGTAGCTTCCAAAGAGGTGATGGTGGAAACAGGCTGGCAGCTGCCGATGACTTCTCCCGCTTTAATGCTCGTGGTTGAATCTGCGGTGTTAGGGACTCTAACCGGCGCATATCCGTTCCTTAAAGATCTTACAAGGCTTCGTCCTACAATCAAACTGCGCAATGCGGACGTCTTCGTTGGCTCTATCAGATAAGATCGGTGGTCTCCAGAATCACCATCAAGCTTGGCCCATACAATGTTTTCGGAAGAATTCGGTACATCAGTGTCAGTGCATACCACTACATTCATCTTGGGAATTTGGACGCTGGGATCCTCCATCAGTACTTTGACATTCTGCCATTTCAATACACGTTTGCCCAAATCCAACGTGATTCCATG
Source organism: Odontomyia ornata (assembly GCA_963969285.1). Classification (NCBI taxonomy): domain Eukaryota; kingdom Metazoa; phylum Arthropoda; class Insecta; order Diptera; family Stratiomyidae; genus Odontomyia; species Odontomyia ornata. The sequence goes on along the minus strand of OZ017738.1, from coordinate 336,504,861 downwards.
TGGTCGCAGAAAATCCATTCGGAGAATGCAGTCATCCATAATATTCGCAACCAGAAAATTGTGACGGAACACAAGGTCTCCCAACTGTATCTGGAGGTTGACCTCTCCATGAACAGGTGCAGTTTCTCCCGTAGCTGTCCGTAGTGAGAAAATTCTGCCCTTGTGAAGTTGTTGCTGTCTAACTAGGTCTTGTCGGATAATCGATCGGGTTGCACCAGTGTCGATTGTTATGGTAAAGTGTTCTCCATCAACTTGACCCGGAAGGCATAAGTCCGCTTCTCCACGATGTAGTCTTGACACGGTGATGGTGGTGCTGGGGACGTCGATCCTCCTAGCCAACCTCTGCCCCACGAAGTTGGCTCTTACATGTTTCCCGACCCCTCTGTTTGAAGGGCTTCCATTCTGGGCTCCTGACTCGGTCTGGATCTCCTTCTAGCTGCACACCCTGGACAATAGCTCGGTTTTCTTCGCTTCTTGCAGTCTCTTTGCAGGTGCCCCTTCTCTCCGCAATTCCAGCATCTAGGCGCACCATTTACATGCGGGTCTCGTTCAATTTCGACGCGCTCACACCTGCACTCGTCTGTCACTACCTCACGAGCCCGGGCAGTGGTACGAGTCACGTTTTTCGCTGCCTCAAAGTTCAGACTGTAAGCCAATGCGTCCTTAACCGTATGCTTTTGAGCTAAACGCACGGCTTGTTGCAATTCCGGGTCTTTTAGTGCGCTGATGAATGCTTCTGTCGCTGCATCATCTCGATGTTCTGGGTCGTAGGCTGGGTAAGCCAAAAGTGCTAGTCGCTCAATGTCTTGGGCTAGCTGCTGTAGGGTTTCACCAGACTTCTGCATCCGATGCCTTAGCTGTGACCGATAAATCTGCTTTAGATGATCGTCTCCATAACGCATGTCAAGCGCATTCATTATGGCATTCAGGTTTGAGTGCAATTCATCGGGGGTCGTCTGCAAAAGCTCGGCAGCTGGGCCTCTTAGAGCAAGAATTAATGCAGTTGCTCGTTCCTGCTCATTCCAGTGATTTGCCGTTGCGGCAGCTTTAAACTGGGTCTTGTAAATACTCCAGACCGTTTGCCCATCGAATATTGGTGCTTGCACATTTCTGGATGTGCTTTGCGCTGCGGTTATAAGCGGGGCTGGTGAAATAGTTACTACTGCCTTCGCTGCTTCCAATTCTTTTTTCACATTTTCCATCTCATGGTTCATTCTCTCTTCGACCTGGCTGATCTTTTCCTCGACCTGGTAAACCTTTTCCTCGACGCCTTTAATTTGTTTGTTCAGGCTGCCGAGCTCCGCTTTTATTTCAGTGGACTGTTTTTGAAAATCTGCCTTGATTTCGATCGCTTGTTGGTCTAGCTTCGCTGATTGTTCATTTAACTTCGCTGATTGTTCATTTAACTTCGCTGATTGTTCATCAAGCTTCGTAGTTAAATTGGATGACTGTTCACTTAGCTTCGCAGTTAAACTGGATGACTGTTCATCTAGCTTCGCAGTCAGACTGGATGACATCAGCATTAACATTTGCATCAGCGCATTTTCTGGCTCCTTTGATTTGGGTGTATTTACTTCTCCACCTTCTGCACCTTTTTCCGCATCTGAGAGCTCACCCGAATCCAGATTCACGCCTTCCGACTCGATCGCGTCACGCAAGCGTGCAATCAGTATGGCCTTTGTACCTTGTGTGGCCAGATTCCGCTGTTCCAACTCCTCCTTGAGCTCCGGTATGGTCAATTCATTAATTTTTAAGTTTAAGCTTCGTGGCATTTTTAATGTTTCTTTAAATTTTACTATTGTGCACTAGAAAAATGTTCAAATTTTCACTTTCAAAATTTTTCTTTCGCACTTCTTGACACCACTGTCGCGTGTTTTCCGGTTCGCGGCCAATAATTTTAATGTTCCGGGAAAGTGAAAACGCAATGTCTTTTAATTTAAGTTAAAAGAATTTATTTAATTACGAAAATGCACAATAAACAATTTAACACTTTCACTAATTTTAATTGTTACTATGAAAATTATCTAACACTTGTCCATAAATTTCTTATCGCAATTGTCTTCTAAATCACTTCACTATTACGAAACACACTATCGCAGTTCTTATCACGGTCGAATGAATGATCATCCCCCCATTCATTCAGCTCGCCTTTATATAGGGTCTCTACCTATTCACCCATTTCTCGTTTATTGGCGAATGTTCTACCGAGAGGTACCTGGTAGGTTCGAGCAAATTAATGAATGGAGTGACGTCACTTGCAGATGTTGATCATGCTTGTTGGGTTCTCGTGGTTTCGAGTGAATTCGTGTTCTTCATTGTTGTGAAAACAATTGCGACAGTAGCTCGCAGAATTATTTGTACATGTAACAATATTTACAAAGATTTTCAAAATGTTTATACAAATTGGAAACGGAATAATCAGAATGTTACCCTCTTGAAATGCCGATACTACTTAATGGATTGCTCATTGGAAGAAATAACTGAAAAAATCGCTTCCGCTCATCAAAAACTCAACCATCTTGGTATTAACAAACTGTATAATATTTTGCGCAAGCAATTCTACTATCCTAATTTGAAAGATCGTATCACTAGGTATGTCAACAATTGTTCAATTTGTTTGAAGGGTAAATATAAGCGTCACCCAATCAAAGAACCCTTTAAGTTAACTGAAACCCCTGACAGGCCTAAACAAATCTACCATGTACACATTTGGTTTAAAAATAAAAACAACTTTTATTTATCATGCATAGAAAAGTTTAGCAAGTATGCAAGTCTTGTCAAACTGAAAAGCAGACAATGGAATGATCTTAACTCAGCATTAACAGACGTAATAGATAGAATGGGTAAACTAACCAAAATTGTGACCGATAACGAAAATGCGCTAAACTGTCAAAACCCTAAGACTGGTTCGAAACATATAACATACATTATCATTTTTGCTCACCATCCCATAAAACAGGAAATTCAGACATTGAAACCTTCCATAAAATACTGAACGAAAATTTAAGAATATTTTCATTACGACAAGAAGTAGAAGAAGAGCTAAAACTCTATGATCCTATAACAGAAGTTCTCAGAATTTATAATACAACCGAGCATACTGCAACCAATAAACCCCCAATTAAAGTTCACCACAACCTATCTGACAACCAAGAAGTCTTGGTTGTCAGATAGGTTGTGAAGACGTAAACCCAAATTATATAAAAGTAAAATCCCACAAACTCCAACCGCGAGTAAAGATTAAGACAACTGAAATGCAGAACAAGAACTACCATAAACAATTACATCTAAAACAAAAGAAATACCAAAATAATTTAGAAGCTTCATCCTTTTCCAGAAATGCATCTTCAACTGGTCACGATATCCTTACTATGGACACTTATAGTGGTAGGACAGCAACTAGAAATTACTGACCTGTCTTACGGAAATGGCTTTATAACGATTAAAGATAAAGTTGTTAATTTAAAATCACATAAAACATACATCCTTCATAATATCAACATTACGGAATATGAAATAGCATACACAATTATTGTTAATAGTTTCAATTAAGTGAACGAACATTTTGATCACCCGAACATAAATAGGCTAAACTTGTTAATCAAACGCCTAAAACACGAAATCAAGACCCTGAATCCCTATACTACAATAGTTGATCCAAACCCAATTAATCAAACATTCGAAAAAAAATACATTTTTAATAGCTCAGCTCAAAATTTTGAAAACAGAACAAAAAGAGGAGTTGTTGACATTTATGGTTCATTCTTGAAGTGGTTTGGCGGTGTGATGGACAGCGAGGATCGCGAAGTTTTAACCAACGCTCTAGAAAAGCTCGATAAGAACCAACAAGTATTATTAGACAACCAAAAGGTCATTGTAATGGAAAATAACAAATTTAGTAACCAAATAAAACATTTAGTTGAGGAAACATCTGGCAACTTCAATAAAGTGACTAGCTATTTAAATGAACTCAAGATGTATATTGAAAGAATTAATAGACATATAATTGAAAGTGATGTAATGATGTTATTACATCTAATTACTTTGAAATTAAAAACATCTGAATAATTCCAATAAGAATTATTCAGGTTAATCTATCCACATAGGAACTCACAAGTATTCCAAGAGGAATCATATTTCTTCCTACATAGTCCATTGCCTTAAGCAGATGGCAAGATATGGACATACGACAATCATAAATAATCATGGTCAATGTCGTGTATCACATTTCCATTGCAATAGTTCATATGCTCTACCATCAATTAACACATCGTAATGTGTAGAACATTTGGTTCATGAAATAATGAATGCATGGGTCCGAGCGCATCGGATTACACAGACAAGTGCATGCAATGACTTGGATGTAAAATACGATGGAATATTGAAGGGTGAGATATGACGAAGATATGGAATGTGATATCGAATGTAGGTCAGTACTTGGTGAGTAAGAAATGTAGGATATTTATTAGTAATAAATATTAGGATTTTATTTCGTTTACATACTGACCACTTGAATGGGTCAGACATATTCCCATGCAATAATGCATGAATAATTTTAGTAGGTTAAGAAATAGTATTTATGGAAAAGAAATTGAAAAATAAATTCAGACTTGATTTGAAGTTACAACTGCCATCATTGACGTTTCTTTTATTTCAAGTTCAACTTAAAAATATAGGCGTCTTCGGGCTGCCAACGGCTTTAGCGTTATACGCTGAAAAAAAGGTGAAATACTTATATTATCCTCAACAAGAATAAAAACATAATCTAACGATAGTGAATACATAAGAAATTTAGAATTGGATGTAAATCTTATCAATGAAACAATCGAAAAAATTAAAGAAATAATACTAATGTCGGGATCAGGATTCCTAAACTGATACATTTTCGAAGACCAAGAAATAGACAAATATAATATTACAATAGAACAACTTAAAGACATTCAATGCTGTATTTTATTGAAATCAAAAATTATTGTTATAGCCATAGTAATACCTCAATGTGCAACTTACCAATGTACTAAGTATTCACTTCAACCCATACCAAATCACTTTAATCACGAATTGTCGGTTAATTTTGACTCTTACCTTAAGTGTAACAATACATTGTATTATGACACAGCCTCTGTCAAATACCTCATTCCATTAAATAATAACTGTATTCTCAAATCTCTAAATTGCACTGAAATTTTCAACAATAAACTTAAAGTAATAGAAATATCTCCAGGAATAGTCGTTTTTAAAAATATTGTAGATCTATCCTTATACCATAATTGTAATGCAGAAGACCAATATGAAAACTTTTTGCTTCCGAAACATGGTGTTATAAAATTTTAAAAATGTAAGATTATTGTAAACAATTTAATTTTTGAAAACTATCAAGAACGCTATAACTCACACATTTTGTTACCCCCAATTCGAATTGAATATAATCCTGAAAAAGTAAAACCTGCCTCCACATTAGAAGAACTACATTGGAACCATACAGAAACCATCAAATTGAATGAAATCGAGAAATTGGACATCAATCAAGAATTTCAAAATTTAACTTTTGGTACGTCAATATCTTTTATAGTTTTGATCATATTACTCATTGTTATATTCAAATTGTGGAAAAGAAAGCACAAATCGCTTGTAATTTAACTAGATAAACCAGAACCGATAGTTCAATACTTACCGCAAACCCATGACAAAATAGAGGACAATTTTCATTCCAAGGATGGAAGAGTAATGGCAACCCAAAACTCTACATCTAACTTGCACTTTTGAAGGCAAGGTGTTTGAAGTGATACTCATCAGAGCATTAAACGCCCACATTGAGGAATATGAGTTGATGCCGAATTGCCAATTTGGCTTTCGTGCCAGGCATTCGACCACACATGCAATAACGAAAGTAACCTCAGATATCTGTTGGAAACTAAATGATAGACAATGCGTTGGAGCATGTCCCATTGATATGGAGAAAGCCTTCGATACGGTGTGGTTAGATGGACTAGTTTTTAAACTCCTTCAGGACAAGTTCCCCAGACATCTTGTCGCCATGATGTGTCACATGTTATACGGGAAATCATTTGTTGTAACTGATGGAAATCTGACAACAATGCGCGAATTCAAGATCTTGAATGGTCTACAGCAGGGAACAGTTACTGCGCCTCGGCTCTTCTCAATCTTCATTTGCAAACTATTGAACGGCTTTGATTTTAACGTCTCGCCAATGCGATCATTGGTAGCGTTTGCTGATGATCTGACTATCTATTCGGCAGACCGAAAAGCTACAATAGTTCAGAGAAATCTAAAAAAAATGTTCAATGATGTACAGCTGTACACTGACAATTGGCGAATGAAAATCAATGAGCAGAAGTGTGAAACAATTTTGTTTCAGATAACGCTGCAGGGGGTCAGTCAAGACCTGAAAAGTAATTGGAAAGATTTCCACATCATGGCTGGCGAGGGTAGTTTAGAACGAGTTCCACATAAATCCTGTGTTCGATACCTCGGTGTTTATCTCGATCAGTATCTTTAGTATACTGAACATGTGAAAATCATGCTCAGTAAGGCACTTAAAGGCACTACGAAAACTTTTTCATTCCAAATACATTGATCAAAAGGTCAAAATTATCTGTTACAAGACCCTAGTTAGACCAATTTGGACATATGGATGTCAGATCTGGTACAACCAGAGTGCTAGTACTATGGAAAAATTAAGAGTTTTCGAAAGGAAACGTCTTCGTGCATGTACTGGTTTGTACAGAAAGCCTGAGACGGATTGGAAACATTATATATCGAATAGAAGAATTTATCAAACTGCTGAAGTGACGAGGGTCGATATCTTCATATTGAAACTTCTTCAGAATCACATCGCAAGATCTGTGACTGTGAGTGAAAACTCTATAATTTCACAGCCGTTCCACCTTACAGACGGGTATATTGCGACTTGTCTCGCTACTGGCTTCGTATCTCCAGAAGCATTTGTGTATTTGGACATGAATCGATATGTTTTTTATTCTGACGGCGTCCCAGTCATATCTCACATATATCGACGGGCCACCGATAAGAAGATAAAATATCCTCCGAATTTGAGTTCACGAGACGAACAATTCCAATGGAGATACTCATTTGCTAGATTCGTTGAAGCTGATCGAATTGCGACGACGCAATCCAGGTATTGGTGGCTGAATGACAATATCTAAATTATTCGTGTTTATTTTCAGTTTTGGTGGTTTTCGTTATTTAGTTTTTTGAATTTCAGCTCATTTTTGCTACATTTAGTGTTCTTGTTTATTTGTGTTAAAAATTAGGTCAAAATTATGTACAGGTTAAGTATATGTTATGTGTATTATATTAGGTTAGAGATAAGATTAACGCTTTGGTTAGGAGCATTGTTATAGAATTTTTTAGTATAAGATAAAGTTTTTTGATTGCATGTTATTAGAATTAAGTTAAAACATATGAGGTGTAGGATCAAAGTTCACTGTTGTGTTTAAATTATAAATACATAATTGTAGGATAGTGTTGGTTGGTTTTTTCTTTTTTTTCCAATTCAATTTTTAAAATATGTAATAATCTAAATTAATTGAATTTGTTATAGTTTTTTTTTTTGATAAAATGTGTTAATGATAACGTATAAATTTAGAGAGCCATTAAGTTTATTTATTGTTATTGTTTGGAATTTGCTTTATATTCTTTTAAAATTTATAACGATTAGTATTAAATAAAGCGCTTTTGACTTTGACTTTAGAATGCGTTTTACTAAATCATGTTTAAATTATTTGTTATGAAAACTTCCGACTTTGGTACACAAGATGAAAATATTTCTCGACCGCGCCTCAAATTTAACATTGTTCTTATATGCTGTTGCTAATACTCAATACTTTCATTACTTCACATGCTTTGTCTTTTGGCTATTTGCAAAACATACGTTCGTGAAAGTTCTTTTTATTCCAATGAAACCCAGAACAATGTTGGACATCTATATAACGGCATAAAAACCCCTGAATGTATCATTTAAATCTATAATATTATTACTGATTACAGCTTCCATAATCAAAGCATAATCGAACAACGAAAAAGTTGAACCTATAAATAGCTGAATGGGTATTTGTTAAATAATATTATTTTCTTCTTACTAATTATATAATTATATGCCGCATCGGCCAAAATTTATTTGCATTCAACAAAACCACTTTTTACGAACTTTTTTCTAGGTCAAATTTTTTTGATGCGTACTCAGAGGAAATCGAGTGACTTGCAATAAATTCGATTCGCACCGATAGATCAGAACGATTGTGATGTTTTTTTTCTTCCCAGTAACAAGAGTGTCACCAGTTTCTAATAAATTCATTACTATAAATTCAGTAGGTTTTATTCGATTACTTAGAAATCTTAATTGATAAAAATAAACTACATATAAGATTTTACATACACTCATCTGCAAAGACTCACACTTAATGTCCGAAGAAGCCAACAATCAACAGGGATCCAATCCAACACCGGTTATAAAAACATACCTTGGCCAAGTCGCCGGTTGGAATTCTCTACATGGATGACTTCTATCGTTTCAATAAAAACGAAAATCATTAGATTCCCATTAGATTTGATCATGTAAGTCTAATGTGCGCTGCCTACGAATATTTTCATATCAGTTAATGTATTGTAGGTAACCAGCCGCAGTTAGGGAAGTTGGCAGGTTCCAAACATGTTTGGTGGCTTCAGCAAGATCAGTCATCGATAGTGCAGCTTCGACCACGTACAGAGAATTGGGTGACGGTCATATAAGTAGATTGAACAAAAATGTTTGTCAATTTCAAAATTAACGAAAAACTTTATAAAGGTGAGTCTATGTGAAAGTTGGTGAAAAGAACTAATTATAATGCATTTAAATAGTTTCTTTGGAAAGCTATCCGGTGGATACTACGCTCAACACTTTCATTAGGCAGCATGCTACTTTGTCTGCAACGAAATTTATGTGCTTGGAAGGAGGATGTGGTGTATGCATTTGCGTGATCAAAGGACCACATCCTGTAACGAAGGAAGTGAAAACATGGGCGACAAACTCGGTAAGTAATAGTAAGAATTGAGTTGATAAAATAAATGTGAAATGATCATAGTGTAAAGAATATTTACAAAAAAGTGTGTACAGTCCTCTTACAAACTCCAAGGGTCCGGCCATAGTGCAATATAACTGTAATCTTGAACTGATATACTCAGTTGAAGGCATCTCCTTGCCAGAGATGAGGTGCGCGGGTATCACAAAAATGAGCGACCCGCAAATCGTCATACCAGGTAAACCGTTTTTTTCGGAAAATCACAATTCCTTGCGGCAATCAATCTGGAAGGATCGTGGGCACTTCCATGTAAACATCTGTAAATTGCGCTAGTCGCGCAACTGTCTTGTCGTAGTCTGTTTGCACCCTAAGGATAATAAGTAATATGTGTAGCTATTACACGTGAAAATTGATTGGCACTGGTTTATTCGCATTAACTAGATTCTACCGTCATACAGCAGTCAGTATTATTTTGAACTTAATAAGACTTATTTTACATATAATTGAGGTTTTAATAACTGTAATTTCTGGAACAATTAAACATGTGCTCAGCGTTGTTCTGTAAAACCTGCATAATCATTGCTTCCGGTTCTACTAAAGCTAACCCGCTATATAATAAATCAGAACAAGCAAATATTCTCAAATGAACAATAAGATGATAACTCGAAAATCTCTCATTTGAAGGAGAGGAGTTCAAAGATTTCCTATAAAATAAATGGTTGTACTTCGATCATGGGATTAATTTTGTAAGTATGGCTAAGGATAAAAACAATATGTTGAAAATTATTCAATACATCATATTAATATTTTATTCTATTTGGAATTGTCTCATCTCATGAAAATATACATTCCGACTCGTATGCAAGCATTAAATGGTGTGAAAGAAGAGATCACAAGAAAAACGTTTTCCGTGTAAACCTTTCGAATTATGACTTTAAAAATTTGAAGAAATTGAATTTTTCCGTTTTTCCTTTTTTCTCGTTAAATTCAAATGAATAAATTAGAAACTCTAATATTTTCCGTAAAACGCCAATATTTACTAAAACCCGGGCAGACACATGTTTCGGAAACAATATTACCCGCAAATTTCCAAAGGGGGAAAATGTTAACCGCCAGATTCCCTATTTTCCCCGTATGGTCACCACTTTATTACGGCTACTCCAGCGGAGGCTCCACCGTTCCCAATCTAGCTCACCCAAAGACGGGCGTGGGCGCCGCTTGTCCGCTTCCCGAGCCTCCCAAGGAGTCGTCCGAACGAGAAGACGACCGCCGGATCAAAAACTATCGCTTGGCACTGAAAACCGAGAAAACCGACACTCACATTCGCTACCCTCGCCAAACACTACCACCACCGTTAAATCTTCCAGGTCTTCTTGCCTGGTCACCGCCCCCGGGAACAGTTTTCCCGAGCCGCACTCCTCACAACTGGAAAAAAGTTAATTATTTGGCCCTTAATATGTGAAAGGAAAGATCGAATAATTAAACCTACGTTAAGTTTATTTATCAAAGAAAACAATTCAATAACTTAAATGTTAAAAGAAAGCTTTTACTTTTACTTCCTAACATAAACAAGTTGGGTAGACAGACCTATGCTTTGCCAGAAGGGTTTTGTTTTCAACTCACAAAATGCAGTAACCAGCAATGAATAAAATCAAGAAACGTGTCATGTTTGAGAATCATACTATTATTAGCAAAGTTGAAAGAATTTTGACTTCTGAGGTATTTGTGTTAGTTATACCCACAAATATCTCCCTTGATAATTTTTTCAGATTTTTTAAATCACGGGTGTCCATTCGCGAGGGAAGAAACACATTTTTCATGTATTTCCCCCCCCCCCCCCCTCCTGTGCTCCCACTGAAGCAAAAACTGTCAGTTTTAGAACTGTTTTGAAAAGCTCTCATAGAGAAATTTCAGTTGATACTCATATATATCTTTCATGAAATTGTTTTTCAGGGGCCACTACTCTGTACTGTAATCATCGATTCATGGCCTGTTTTTTCAAATCTTACACTGGTTACAAAGCCCTTTTGCTAGGAGCTCTCTCCTGCCTCTTCGACTTGTTTCAATTTTGGGTACTCATCTTCATGATACCTATCATTCCTGAAATTTTCATGCAAATCCCAGCAAAGCTGTAGTGTCTAAGTCGGTAAAAAGCGCATATGGCTACATAGCCATATGTTTCCATACTAATACAGAGCATATTGCTCCATAGTAATACAGGAAAATTCAAATCGCTATAACTTCGTTAAATACTATTCGATCTTTATGAAACTTTCAGAACAGATCAATCTTATAAATAGTCTTTGCAAAATTTTATTGAATTTAAGGGTATCGTTTAGATTTTATTCAAGAAAACATAAAATCAATAGATCATACTATTACTAACAAAGTTGAGTGAATTTCGACTTCTCGTGTATTTGTTGTTGTTGTGCTCATTAAGGCCTACATTCAAGATTTTTTTCAGATTTTTCGGATGGAAGGTGTCCAATCGCGAGGGGGGGGGGGGGGTACGCGAAAAGTTCGTACATTTCCCCTTCCCCTGCCCCCCTCAGTACTCATAAGGCAATTTTAAGACTTATTTTGAAAAGATCTCATTGAGACCTTTCCAATGACACCCTACTAGACTACCAATGGTGAAAATTTTTTTTTGGGGGTCACCTCCCCTATATGGGGAGACCCCCCTTAAACCCCTTTGAAAAATTTTTCCACCTTGAACTTTCAAGAAGTCACCATTTCTGACCTTTCCACAAAGTTTCATGGCTGTAGCCCCTGTAGTTTCGGAGAAAAAGTGCTGTGACATACAGACGGACAGACGGACACAGGTCGTGATTGCAATAGGGTTTTGTATTTTAGTACAAAACCCTAAAAAGGGGGCCCCTCGCCTCCGTTTGCTCAAGATTTCCACCACCGTCTCATCGAAGTTTGTAATGAAGTTCTTCTCACTGCCGGCTCATTCACTTCCCGCCGGACACTTGTTCCTTTCTTTCCAAAATGTTGGCCGGACAGCCATTCACGTTTTACTCGATATTTTTCCGCTTTTCGCAACTCCACCGTTTCAGGCACATCCAAAATCTTCACCGCACAAAGGAACGAAGAACGACCGTGCCAATCCTCCCGGCTTAAATAAACTCACTGATGATGTTTCGATGATCACTTTTCATTTCGCAGCTCCACCGTTGCTCGCACATCCAAAATCTGCACCGCTCAAAAAGAAAGAAGGAAAAGACCACCCGCGCCAATCTTCTCGGCTTAAATAATCTCACTGAATCCCGTTTTTTTTCTTTTCCCTTCCATCCACCGGGAAAAACTTGTTTTGAGTGACTTTGCTCAGCTGAACGAGTAACTCCCCTCGCTTGTTTCCACTCAACCTACATACCACCTGTGGCGATCCTATTGGGAATCGAATGTACTATCCGCCGAATGCATTGATTCCATCTCCATTGTCTGTTATTGTTGATTCGTCGTTTATTCATCATTTCCTTCAACCGACGATACGAGTCCAGCATCACTTGTCGTTTGCTTGTCTGCTGTGTCGTCTTCGGCGACTGATGATGCTCCGATGATGACAATCATTTCAATCTTTGGTTGGTTTCGCTGGAACAAGAATTTCCTTACTGTATGTTTTAATTTTTTTCTTCATTAATTTCCTACTTTGATCATACTCATTTGTATGTTTAATTTTTAGCAAATATTACCCGCAAATTATTAAGCCATGGTTAGGTCTTTTATAGAGCCTTATAATGAAACTAGTTTATAATAGGAAAAGAACTGCAACAACCCACAAATTTGCAAGTTACACTGCAATGTCGCGTGAATGATGAAACAACCATCTAAATCGGATATAATTGCGGTTTTCGTTGGAATTTGTATTTTAATATCGCGCCGTTGGAAGCACCATGTTGTGAAATATTCACCTTTAGTCGCAAATGAAGACTCTCCTGGCCGGAATGTGGGATTTGATGGTCGTTTAACCTTCCCAATTGCTTAGAAATCTTTCCCAATAATCATTGGGATTCAAATGTAACTTTCCATGTTTTAACATTGTGGGTATTATCGACTGATTTAACGCTGACGATGCACTTGCGACTTTTAGGCTTGGTATGTACGATACGATGTGTCTTTAGAGTTTTGGATGTTTCATAATATCTGCCACAATCACTGTACTCATGCTTGAGTGCGCAACCATTGCATTGGGATGGAGCGGAATTAGAGTACAAAGCCTTATGACGATGCAATTGCGTTGCCTGACTACATGTTTTGCCGCATATGCTGAATGGATAACGAATGTTTCCGCTACCGTGTGTATTTCGCATTTCGTTTTCGAGCTCGAGCTGGTGCTTGGTGCCTCCGCCGCTTGCTGCTGGTTGCGTTGTCCATAATTGTGGCATGTGGAATGGAAACGACCTAGCTACATGAGTTTAAGTACATTAAGTTACAACGCAAAATTACTATGTGGCTTCCTGTTTGTGATTAAAACAATTATTAATCTTAAAATTATTGTGTGGCTTCTGTTTGTAATTAAATTAATAATTCTTTCGTGAATGGAAATTTAAATTACTTGTTGATAGTTACATCATCGGACTACCAGAAACAAACAATTAATAAAGTGCGGCTCGGTATTGCGTAGGTTAAACTCTTACGAAATCGCGTATGGTAGTGTTCGGGTGAGTAGCGCTACGGAGTCTCAATGTTCACCCGTAACAACAAGTTATTTCCTTCTTCAGTGCCGTGTTACTGAAACATTATCCAAAAATTCTTGTATTTATACATCGTTACTAAATTACAAACTAATTTACAAAAGGTATTTTAATGAACTAATAATAAAACCATTAAAATTACTACTTGGAAAGGTAATTAAAAGATTAATCCACTCTAATTATCCTACATGGTTGTAGTGAATCAATGATTTTCAATATGTCCGTGAAGGACCGCAGCGATGTTCTGCTGCCTCGGCAGAGGAAGGTGTTGGTTCCTGCCGAGAATGCCCTCGTCCGGAGACGCGTGAATGCGCTGGCAGGCTAGCATTGCGGTGTCGTGGGGCGGGTTCATTTCCCCGGCACGAGGACTCACTACAAAACATTTCGCATTCACGAATTGCTTGCAGAAGATCGACAGAGGACGACCGGAGTCGCAAATATGTAGATAATCTCCACGAAGGAATTACGACTTGTTGCGAGAACAAGTGCAACCTGACAAGAAAGACTAATTTGGGGTTGACCTCGTCTTTACCCAAATACATTCAGGGCCCACAAATGAAAGAGGGGCAACCGGGTGGTGGTGGAGCCCCTTCATGCCCACCCAACCGGAATAAATCCAATGTTAAATCGTTGAAGTGGCCAGGTATTCCTCTTCTGAGTGGAAAACTCATACAACTTGAATTATATGAACTTTCCCATCAGAAGGGGAGTACCCCGGTGACCAATTTATGTCATAGAATTATACAACTGAATTGCATAACTTTATGCCATAAAAAGGCACTTGGCTTCGGCCACTCAACCCATAAAGTCACCTGAAATAAAAAGGATTAAAATGTACCCGGTGACTGGCTCATTTTTTTGAGGTGGAAGCCTGCCACCGTACCGGGTCCTATACTCGGTCAGAAAAACCGGAAGGGAAAAGACCAATTTTTCGTTTAATTCTTAATTTTATTCACAAATCGCATGGTTTTTAAGAATGTTAACCTAGCACTTACTGTAAAATGATTCTCTTCAAAATGTAAAGACTTCAAAATTTGCGATAAACAAAATATAAATTAAAGCATAGGACCGCCAAAAATCGATTGCTTAATAGATCGTTAAGTATTCTTTTCCGAATCAAAACCATGAGCTCATATTACTTATAACATATAAATACCAAAAGTTGCATATTTATACTATGCTTTTCAAATTAGTTTTCCTTTTTTTTTTTTCTTAACTTAAGATTTCATCCAGTTTTTTGAAATAACCGAGTTGCTTTTCAACAGGCAAGGTAAAAAGGTTTACTTTTAATCACGTTCAGCTAATGAGGACGCGTCAACTAAATTTCTAGGCTTCCAATTAATTTGAAACCGAATCTAATATAGGTATCTGCATATTTTGTATAGATACGTATCCGCATATTTTGTACATATATAAAACAAATTTTATAATTTATTATAAATAATATAAATAATGAATATAAAATTTTGAGCATGGATTTTTATTAATCAAAAGGACTCACCGCTGTTCCGTCGAGCGCTCGATGGGGCTGGAGGTGTCCTGTAAATTCTTAAGGTTGTTATCATCGTGCTATTAGTATTAGTCTCACTTATCACTATAGAGGTTCTTTGGGCGAATGCCATACAAAATTGAGTAACAAATTCACTTGTTAAGATATTGTCTCGTCCGCGGGCAATAAACCGCAGGGGCAAGAATGTCGGAAAAATGGTCGGTTTAGCAATAAAACTGAGGAAACTCGCTATGGAACCACCGCCTGTTAAATGAAGTAAATTGACTTTTGACGCTTTAATATCTTCCCCATCAACGATGCCAATCCGGTTTAGGTCGATCGCAGCAGCTTCTAGCATTAGCGGTAAAATTTATAGGTGTATCGAATTCAAATCGTGCCGCTTCCTCCATACGATAATAACGGGTTGGATCTCTGTAGTCGATCAGGTCTTTGCGATTCCAATGATTGATGTTATTGCCGGTTTCTTTATTCGTTGGGAGTCCCTGCAACTCCGACGTATCTGCTCTTGATTTTTGCAATCCTTTGATATCGTGGGCTACTTGATCCCTTTTCTTTTCTAGACTAACTTTTCTAACTCCTTAGAACGATAAATATCACATTTTTCATCAACGCATCTAAATCTAACTTAATGCGGCATTTTGAGATTTTTTCACGACATAAATGCTGCTCCTGCACTAAGATTTTGGGAAATTCCATGTAAGGAGTAAGGACTGCATAGTTCTCGTTGGCCTTATCACCGGTTACCTAAAGTGCAGAAATTTGCCTGCATGACGCTCAAAGATAGGTTTGATTTGGCTTAGTTTCATTTCCGACCTCAATGATACGTTCAAGCAATTCCACACCATTCTCTGCAGCCGGCCTTCAGTTGTTGCGGTGCTATACAATTATTCGTAGACGACCAACTGAATGGCTGTCGCTGACTATGACTATTATTCCCTGATTCACGTATGGTTGAGCGGAGGTTTCTTAGTGATGAATATGATCGGTTACGGGAGCTATACGAGCTCTTTCGATATTTGTCCACGTTTGTAGAGGTGCTCTTTCTGTCTTCCGCCGAATCCTTTCGTTTCTTCCCGCTAGAATCGTTCTTGCTCGTTGATTGGCAACGAGGCGACATATGTTCGATCATCCGAACAAACGGTTGCCGAGACCTTGAAAGCGAATCAAACGCGGCATCAGCTAATTAGTACTGCTCCAGTGCGGGTTCTTCGGACGAATTTGAAATCGTTATCGAAATGGGGCCTGGGGTGTTGTATGTGTACGAGTAGTTATCAATCACTGTAATCACGGCAGGCCATGGAGTGATTGCGGCTTGTCCTCAATTCAAAGGGCATGGGGTACCCGTATTTATCCTTGCACTATCAACACCGTGATTGCATTGAGAAAGTTTTGGTCAGCTCTAGGTGCACGGCGACTGGTAATAATTCCTTAGCAAAAAAATTCACCTCAACAGAGTATTCCCCGCAAATTTTAATTGTTGCCTGTTTCGACTCACCAATAAGTTCGTAAACACGCTCTCTTATCTTTAAAACTATCGCGCACGCAAATAAACCGGTAATTTGTTCTTCGCACCTCCGGATAATTTTATTTTATAGTTCCAAATAGTCTTAGATTAAGTTTATGTTGAATCGTCTTTTGAAGTGTTTGCACTTTATAAAAATGATTTAATACACATGCCTTGTTTTAACCACTAGTGTGCAATATTTTAGTTTCGAATAATAATTTTAATCTAATCTTAGGTAGGGTTGCGTTTGAGCCATTAAAAGTTTAATATATTAACAGTGATTAACAGTGAACTTGTTATGTCCCGCAAAATCAACAGATATGACATTGTATACCTCGTATAGAATGCTTATCGCCTCCTCAGGAGTCACCCTGAATCACTAAAAGCTGGCATTTGACTTTCGTTCAGGAAATCTGCTTCCAAGGAATATTCACGTACTCCCGCAAGGTTCCGGAATCCTTCAAGTCTTCTCGCTAATCCTTTTGCAGTGACCTTCGAAGTTCTTGTCCTTTTGCTTTTGCCACGCTCCTTACGAAATGTTCGAGGCAGCCAATGTGCGTTCGGGATCGTCTTGTGCGATCGTATAACGCCGGCGATGGCACTTTCGTAATCCTCAGGATCTTCAAGGCCAACGTAAACAAATCAGTTTGGCTTTAAAAATAGCATTTCCGGGAAGTCATCGTTTTTGAGTGTTTTGTTTTTTCTTCGGAAAGGTCAGTTGTTGCGAGGATGTGCTGGGTACGTGAAATATGGAGAAGAATCCGATAAGTGCAACAAGAATCTAATTATCCTTTTTATTCGGAATACCAGAAAATTGTAGCAATAAACTTTTAATTTCCTGCAGCAGCTCAAGGGGAACGTCTATTAATGCGTAGATCGATTCCGGGAATACAGTTACCAACTTTTTAAGCTCTCTACAGCATGCCAACTCTCTCTGCGAACACTTTGATACGCCTTTGTGCTATTTTTATCACTTATTCGTTGAGTTCACAATCACGTTGCAAGAAATTGAACTGTTTCCGGGCGCCAGGAGAGCACAAAGGACAACTTGAATCGATCAATTCCTGTTTAGCATTTCAGTTGGAACTCCCACTTTTAAGTCGCCTGACGGACAGTATACAAAATGCAAGAGTTTGAAAACGAGATTTTCTTCAACATCACTTTAAGCTCTTCTCAGTAAACCGGAACTTTCTTTGCTCGATGAAGAGATTTATAGTCTAACATAAAATCCAACTAATCTATTGTACTCTCTCGGGATGGGATTAGCAATTATCTCCTTCAGCAAAACGAGACTTCTTAAGAGCGTCACGCGCTTTCGACGATGTGAGGTATTCTACATCAAGACTGAGAAATTTCGTCTCTTTCGCCCGCACATTAGTGACCACTCAAATGTCACCAGCAGGATGTACCGTTTTCCGGGGTTTTAAGAAAAAAAAGAAAAGCCGTATCATTTACATGCACTGCCGCGTCGTCAATGCCTTCTTAATCCCGTTACACAGTTGCTACCCTGATAAAGAAAATAATTCGAAAAAAAAACGGTTAATCCTCCCGCAATTAAGCAACTTTCCAAAGAATGAGCACGACCCCAACAACGTTCCAATTATGAACGTTTTCCTGATGGTAGAACTAATAGGTATCCACAATAAGGTGATGTTTATCACTTTTAAAACACGCTTTCAACATTTCAATCTTCGTCACTTGGTGATAAATTATGTACGGAATCACGAAATACATATAATTAAATATCGCGCGGCGACTAGCTTTTCCACATTCGCAAACACCTGTTCGTTTTTCCCCCTTCGCGTCTTTTATTTTTCCCGTCATCCCGATCGCCGTCCCCGCTTCGGATTTTGAGCTAACACTCATACACAAGTGTGCACTCACTGACACATAGAACTCGTTTTCCGAGAAACTCGGCAACAGCGCTTGCCTGCCGTTATTTCCTAATCGTCCGCACTCTGCGGCGAAACCGTAAGCAACTCGATCGAATTGGAACACAAGTGCGTGTCAACACCTCGCGATAAAATTCGCACTTCGATTTTTCTTCTGCGCGCGTTTATTCGCATATCCACTAACTCTTGTGTGAATCAAGAGAACTTCGCGCACTCGTAGTCGGTATACGCGATAATTTTGCCTTTTTTCTTTCTCGCGCCGTCCGCACTGGTTGACGATCGTGAACCGACTCCCGGCGCGAGCAAGTTCCCCCATCGCCCAAAGAATCAAACAACGGCAAACCATCGAACCAACACACTCTGCAAACCGTTCTCTCGCTCGTTCATACACACTTGTTTGGGACTAGCCAACCTTCCTCTCACACTTAAAAATATTTGGAACTCGACTATCACGCTAGAAATCAGGTTTCTAATCAATTCCCTGAGACAATTTTCATTTCTTCACTGAATAATGTACATTTGTGTGTAGCACACCGCGCAAGTCTCATTGCCCCGGCACACTCCACTTAACTCCATCCAATCTTTTCCTTCAGTCGCGACGGAAGAGTCAATTTCCCTCACGCCCTGGCAAATTCAAATGCACCTTTCTTCTTTCCCTTCGTCTAACATCCCGTACACTCCCTGCATTAAGTTGAACTTGCCGGATGAAATTACTCATGCAAAATACATGAATTCGTGCCAAATTTTACGCATTTCACAGCACAACAATTCAATGAAATGACCTTTCGATGTTGTTTTGCCGCCGCGCGCACACTCCGGCGCTCGTCAGTGCAATCATTTATTTGCTACACTCGCGCATGCTGTGTTCAATACACTTAAAAATAGCGAGTCATTTTCAAAAAACCTCAGCTATTAAATTTTGATCCTTTTGATGCACCTTCACATATTCTCGACCTCTTCAGTTACTACAGGGCAGCTAATTTTCTCGCGATCCCAAGGCAATGCGGATTGCGAAAAAGGAGCTGAAGGATATTTCTGTGTATCATGGGTTGGCTTCTGCGTCGGGATTAGAGATGACGAACCATAAAAGAAAAAAAACACAATTAACAGACGGACGGACTGACTTATGTCTATGTTTGCCTGGAAGTATACAACCTTTGCGCGTTTTGAAAATATATGCGGACGGACAAACAGACGTGCCCAATTATCTATCGGCGCAGGTCTTTCGCGTGGTATACCCCCACTTCTTTTCCCGATGGATCCGTTATCAAGTAACGGTTAGGTCCCATTACCTTCTTTATGCGGCTTTTCAAGAATCGCCTGTCCAGCTTGGCGTTGTAATGCCCCGCGGCGTCACTTTGGCGGAAATTTCGCCGGAAAACTTCATCTCCTTCTTTGAAATTAGCAGATCGTGACCGGAGATTATACTGCGCTTCATTTGCACTACCTGCGGCCTTAATCTTCCGTCCGATTTGTTGGCGAAGGTCTCCTAACCGTTCGTGGGGCTCCAGCGCAACGACGGGGTCTCCCAAACACTTTAATTGCCGTAACAGTCGGTATGATTTACCGTGGCAAATCATGTGCTGTCCAAAGGCGGCAAAGTAAGGGGCGACACCGGTGACGGAATGAAACGAGGATCGCAGGGCGCATGTGATGGCAGACAATCGCCGATCCCAATCCTTTTGAGATGGGTGGACGTAGGAACGGATCGCGGCCAATAGGGTGCGGTTCAACCGTTCTGATGCGTTGGACTGAGGAGAGTATATGGGCGTCAGTTGGTGTTCAACGCCATACTGCTCAAGTAGGCTCTTAAACTGCCGAGACCGGAACTGTACTCCATTATCTGAGTACACACTCTCTGGAACACCGAACACATGGAATACCCGGTTCTCTAAGAATTTCACGATCGATGGAGTTGTGAATTTACGGATAGGTTCCACCATTGGGAACTTTGAGAGCTGATCTAGAACGACTATGGCTCCGATGTGTCCCATGGAAGACCGAGGATATGGACCGAGTAGATCGATGTATAGACGCTGGAACACGCGTTCTGGAACGTTGAGTTGACCCATAGGAGGTCGAAGAGGCTGGTTGGGCGCTTTGGTGCCTTTACAGGTCTCACAGGCGCTCACGTAGTCTTTGACCTGGGATGCCATTTTAGGCCAAAAGAAGTATTTCTTGAGTCGCCGTAACGTCCGACCGTAACCTCCGTGGGCACTTAAAGGATGGTCATGTGCGCGGAGGATCAGATGTTGTGTCATTTCCTCCGGTACCCAGAGTTTCCAAGACTCTTCTTCCTGCCATGGATCACCAGTGGCGTATTCATTTCGTCTATACACATAGCCGTCTATTACCTTCAAATCAGGCAGCTGTGTCTGTTGGGTCGCTATGGTTTGCCTCAACTCTTTGTAGCTATCTGATTCGAAATGCGGGCTGTCCAAATCTATTTCGATGGGGTCCTCGTCATTTATTGTTAATTCGGCTCCCTCTGGGGAAAACATCCGTGAGAGAGTGTCGGGTACGATGTTCTGGGTTCCTTTCCGGTGTTTGATGGAGAACTTGAACCCTTGCAGTTTAAGAGCCCATCTGGCTAGGCGTCCACTTAAATCTGCCTGGTTCATCAACCATTGTAGTGACGCGTGGTCCGTGATGATCTCGAATTGGTGGCCCTCGATATAAGCTCGGAATTTCTTCACAGCCATTACCGCTGCCAAACATTCTTGCTCGGAAACAGTATAGTTTCTTTGGGCCGAATTCAGCTTATTGGACATGAAGGCGATGGGAGCTTCCTCTCCTTTGTCGGTCAATTGCACCAGCACGGCTCCTACTCCATGTTGACTTGCGTCACAATGAATGGAGAAGGGCTTCGTGAAGTCGGGGCTGTGCAAGACAGGAGCTGATGTGAGGGCTTGTTTAAGCTCTTCAAATGCCTTTCGGCTGAGTTCAGTCCAAACGAACTTCCCCTTCCGCAACATGTCTGACAGGGGCGCTGAAACTGTTGCATAATTCCGAACAAACCTTCGGTACCAACCGCACACACCAAGGAAACGTCGTAGCTGCTTCACAGTTTTTGGTAAGGGGAACTCATCAATCGCACGAGTTTTGTCTGGATCCGTTTTGATAGTGCCATGTCCTATGACATGACCGAGGTATCGGACTTCTTTCATGACAAACTTACTTTTCTGTACGTTGATGGTGAGTCCCGCCTTACTGATGTGCAGGGCTACTTCTTGTAGGAGTAGTAGGTGTTGATCGAACGTTTCCGTGATGAGTAACAGATCATCAAGGTACACGAACACTTGGTGTTTTAGGTGAGGAGGGATGACCTTGTCCATCAACCGAGTCATCGTTTGCGGCGCGTTACACAGGCCAAAGGGCATTGTGACGAACTGATATAATGGTCGTCCAGGCACTGTGAAGGCGGTCTTGTCCCTTGACCCCTCATCGAGTGGAATTTGCCAGAAGGCGTCTTTTAGGTCGAGACTGGTGATATAATTGGCTTTCGGCAGTCTCCCTAGTATTCCATCGATGAGTGGAAGAGGGTACGCGTCCTTGATGGTAACCGCGTTTACCTTACGGGCATCAAGACAGAGGCGGACTTTACCTGGCTTTACAACCAAGGTTACCGGTGAGGACCAGGCACTTTGGGACTCCTCTATGACCCCTAACTCGAGCATCCTATCTAGTTCCGCATACACCAATTTCTCCATGGCCGGCGAGATGGCGTAGTGTCTCTGTTTAATCGGTTTACTATCGCCAACGTCGATGGCGTGTGAGACTAGGGTGGTGCGGCCAAGGCCTTGAGTAGCGTACGATGGGAAAGCAGCAATGGATGCTTCCAGGCGTTGTCGTTGGTTAGGCGTCAGGTCATGCCTATCGGGAGTAGAAGTGATTTCGTTGACATTTCTGGTTTTTAAAGACAAATCGGTGAATAAGTCGGAGGCCAGTCCAAAGCGAAGGACGAAATCGACACCAAGGTATACATTCTGAGTCAAAGACGGAATAATGTAGAACGTAATATCCTTCGTCTGACCCCTGAACGTCACGGGTGTGGTTAGTTTACCTCGTATAGGGTGTTTGGTGCCATCAGCTGTACTGATTTCAGTGCGCCAGGATTTAATCAAGTTCGGATATTCTTGGAGCACCTTCGAGCCAAAGCTCGAGGCAAGACAACTGATACTGGCACCCGTGTCGATCAAAGCAAACACGGTCTCGCCCAACACTTTAATTGGATGATAAGGTCTGATCTCATTCTCAGCAACCTCCGAGATGTTACAAGAGTTTACAGTTTGACGGCAGGTGCGCACTCTCTTGCGGAAATTCCGCCAACGACGGGTTGACCATTTTGTCGTGCGCGGGCGGGAAGTGACTACTTCGGAAGCAAATATTCGCTCTCGAGCCACCCGATATTCCTGCAGTCGCACATGATAAGGTTTTAGAGTGCGTAATTGAGGCTGCCGCGGTTCTTCTGGCAGTGACTGCGATGGTCGTTTTAATATTGTCGTTGGTGAGGTCTCCGGAAGAGAGTGAACATCCGCAGTCGTAATGGTCATGGCTGGTGGGTTAACGTCAGGTTGATTGGGGTGAGCCACTGATTGAGGAGCTACTGCTGGGGTTTCGAGTACCGCTGAGGTGGTCGGGTACTCTTTTGGCCGTTTTTTCGTGCGGCACATTCAGAACAGTCCGGGAAGTAAGTGTCCGGCTTGCCGCAACCGTAGCAGAAAACCTTACATTCTGCGCGGCATGAAATAAACCGGTGTCCGGTTTGGTGACAATTCCAGCAGGTCGTAAGACTTCCCACTGCTGCTACAGCAAGCTGATCTGGGTCCAAATCATCCTCCAGATCTAGGGTGGTATAATCTGGGGCCAATTCCGCGATTCCTCGTCGAGGACCCGTCCTGGTTAGTAAGTATGGCCGGTCCCGTAGGTCTTCCTCAAACCCTTCTATGCGACGCACATTTCTCAGCAGGGCCTCCATACTCTGTGGATCGGAGTTCACGATATGCCGACGAATCTCCGGTCGTAGATTTCGCTTTAGCAGGCGAAGAATTTGGGTAGAAGACAATGGCTCTGACAGCTGGTCATTCAACCGAAGGATATCGGCTCGATATTTATGGAAGGACTCGTCCGGACGCTGCCATCTAGCATTCATCTTATCCAGGACTAATTCGTCCATGTCAACCGTAGGGTATTCCATGCGGAGTACCTCCTTCAGCCGTGACCAGCGTATGGATGGTGGAGCTGAATGTATTCTCCAATATGTCTCCAGGGCTGCTCCCCTAAGTAGCATTGGCAAGTACCCTGCGAGCGCTGTGCGGTCTCCTGCTAGCATCTGCTCAATCAGTGACTCCACCCGACTTATGAAAACCTCTACCGTTATCGTATTGGGTTCCCCACTGAAATGTAGATTCCATCCCTGGATGATGCTGGGGATCTGTGTCGGCTTCAGCCGATACATGTCGTGTGGATGGAAGCGTTGGTCCGGCGGAATCACGGGAGCCTGATTTGGTGGCGGTGCTTGGCTCAATCGGGGCCGGTAAACTGGAGCCAACGGATTCATGGCTGTACCTGGCCGGATCCGTTCGGGATCACGCCGCGAGTCTACTGGGAAATCCCACGGATTTGGGTCCGAATCCCACATAGGAGGAGTTCTTGGCCGGGGTGGTGCGGGGTTCTCTCTCTGGCTCTCTAGAGAGGCTAGCCGGGTGGACATGTCCTGTACGAGCGCCATTAGATCTCTTAGAACTGTGGTTTCCACAGTCACCGGTGGACTCGCTTCTTCTGCAGGCGGAACTGCTTCAGCCCTGTAGTCATCGTCTTGTGCACTCCTTGTCGTGGATGGAAGGGGTCCGCTTTTGGGGACAGCTCCACTGGCACTGGAGGACTGAGGTCGTTCTGTTGCTGGCTGTGCGATTTCCAAAGGCTGTCGACAGAGCGGGCACGCGGATGAGGTTTGCCGCAGTTGTGCCAAACACAGCTGGTGTAGCCTGTGTCCGCACTGCAACCTCTGGCTTGTAGTTTCGTCCATGTCCTCGTGACAGATGGAGCACAATAGCGCTGGTCCGGCATCCGACCGCAACTTTCTCCTTTCGGGAGTTCTTTTTGTAGGCATTTTAAATCCAAATGGTTTTCCTAATTAAATACCTAGATAAATAAATAATGAAGAATATGGGTATATAAGATTAACTATATGAATGATGACAATAATAAAAAAAAAGGTGAGAAAAAGTTACTAAAATTCTTATGTGGCCGTCAGTGGCGAACTATCTCAGAACCTCACAAAAAAAAGTTTTGATTAAGTTATAAGAAAAAATATATATGAACGGTCTTTCCTTTCCGACCTTCCTCCCAAGTATGGACACCATGGCACAATCCTTCTAAAACGTTTCAGGGACACTCTCTTGTGGCACCATGAAAGTCAGGGTTCAGAAGTGATCCCTCGTTAGCAAACTTCTCAAGTTACAATTTGTCAGCCCAGGGTGGTATTCTAATCCACAAGCAGCGCGTGTCTTGTCATGGATAGTCATGGATTAGCTGATCAGCCAATCACATGAAATCAAAATCCATGTAATTTAAGACACTTAGGCACCGCTGGTTTGGGGAGCGGATCAGAAACCTCCGCAAAATAAATGTTGGGATAATAACCTCCAAACACAAAAAGGGACTCTAATATCATTTGGCCTTACTAGTTATACAATGGTGGTAAACCACCAAAGTATAAATCAAAAGAAGGACCAAACGATATTGATGTCCAGAGACAACACACGTTCGAAAGTTATTAGGCTGCTGGGGCACGATCAGTGCAAAAACCCTCGGGAGTTATCTACCCGCCAATAATTCTAACACCTAGTGGGGACACCTAGAGACGATGGACTGTCTCGTGCTCACGACTGATGATACAGCCGGGCTTTTCGGGCCCCACGTTGGGCGCCATTTGTAGTAAATTAGGATTTCCTTAATGTCCATAAAGGACCGCAGCGATGTTCTGCTGCCTCGGCAGAGGAAGGTGTTGGTTCCTGCCGAGAATGCCCTCGTCCGGAGACGCGTGAATGCGCTGGCAGGCTAGCATTGCGGTGTCGTGGGGCGGGTTCGTTTCCCCGGCACGAGGACTCACTACAAAACATTTCGCATTCACGAATTGCTTGCAGAAGATCAACAGAGGACGACCGGAGTCGCAAATATGTAGATAACCTCCACGAAGGAATTACGACTTGTTGCGAGAACAAGTGCAACCTGACAAGAAAGACTAATTTGGGGTTGACCTCGTCTTTACCCAAATACATTCAGGGCCCACAAATGAAAGAGGGGCAACCGGGTGGTGGTGGAGCCCCTTCATGCCCACCCAACCGGAATAAATCCAATGTTAAATCGTTGAAGTGGCCAGGTATTCCTCTTCTGAGTGGAAAACTCATACAACTTGAATTATATGAACTTTCCCATCAGAAGGGGAGTACCCCGGTGACCAATTTATGTCATAGAATTATACAACTGAATTGCATAACTTTATGCCATAAAAAGGCACTTGGCTTGGGCCACTCAACCCATAAAGTCACCTGAAATAAAAAGGATTAAAATGTACCCGGTGACTGGCTCATTTTTTTGAGGTGGAAGCCTGCCACCGTACCGGGTCCTATACTCGGTCAGAAAAACCGGAAGGGAAAAGACCAATTTTTCGTTTAATTCTTAATTTTATTCACAAATCGCATGGTTTTTAAGAATGTTAACCTAGCACTTACTGTAAAATGATTCTCTTCAAAATGTAAAGACTTCAAAATTTGCGATAAACAAAATATAAATTAAAGCATAGGACCGCCAAAAATCGATTGCTTAATAGATCGTTAAGTATTCTTTTCCGAATCAAAACCATGAGCTCATATTACTTATAACATATAAATACCAAAAGTTGCATATTTATACTATGCTTTTCAAATTAGTTTTCCTTTTTTTTTTCTTAACTTAAGATTTCATCCAGTTTTTTGAAATAACCGAGTTGCTTTTCAACAGGCAAGGTAAAAAGGTTTACTTTTAATCACGTTCAGCTAATGAGGACGCGTCAACTAAATTTCTAGGCTTCCAATTAATTTGAAACCGAATCTAATATAGGTATCTGCATATTTTGTATAGATACGTATCCGCATATTTTGTACATATATAAAACAAATTTTATAATTTATTATAAATAATATAAATAATGAATATAAAATTTTGAGCATGGATTTTTATTAATCAAAAGGACTCACCGCTGTTCCGTCGAGCGCTCGATGGGGCTGGAGGTGTCCTGTAAATTCTTAAGGTTGTTATCATCGTGCTATTAGTATTAGTCTCACTTATCACTATAGAGGTTCTTTGGGCGAATGCCATACAAAATTGAGTAACAAATTCACTTGTTAAGATATTGTCTCGTCCGCGGGCAATAAACCGCAGGGGCAAGAATGTCGGAAAAATGGTCGGTTTAGCAATAAAACTGAGGAAACTCGCTATGGAACCACCGCCTGTTAAATGAAGTAAATTGACTTTTGACGCTTTAATATCTTCCCCATCAACGATGCCAATCCGGTTTAGGTCGATCACAGCAGCTTCTAGCATTAGCGGTAAAATTTATAGGTGTATCGAATTCAAATCGTGCCGCTTCCTCCATACGATAATAACGGGTTGGATCTCTGTAGTCGATCAGGTCTTTGCGATTCCAATGATTGATGTTATTGCCGGTTTCTTTATTCGTTGGGAGTCCCTGCAACTCCGACGTATCTGCTCTTGATTTTTGCAATCCTTTGATATCGTGGGCTACTTGATCCCTTTTCTTTTCTAGACTAACTTTTCTAACTCCTTAGAACGATAAATATCACATTTTTCATCAACGCATCTAAATCTAACTTAATGCGGCATTTTGAGATTTTTTCACGACATAAATGCTGCTCCTGCACTAAGATTTTGGGAAATTCCATGTAAGGAGTAAGGACTGCATAGTTCTCGTTGGCCTTATCACCGGTTACCTAAAGTGCAGAAATTTGCCTGCATGACGCTCAAAGATAGGTTTGATTTGGCTTAGTTTCATTTCCGACCTCAATGATACGTTCAAGCAATTCCACACCATTCTCTGCAGCCGGCCTTCAGTTGTTGCGGTGCTATACAATTATTCGTAGACGACCAACTGAATGGCTGTCGCTGACTATGACTATTATTCCCTGATTCACGTATGGTTGAGCGGAGGTTTCTTAGTGATGAATATGATCGGTTACGGGAGCTATACGAGCTCTTTCGATATTTGTCCACGTTTGTAGAGGTGCTCTTTCTGTCTTCCGCCGAATCCTTTCGTTTCTTCCCGCTAGAATCGTTCTTGCTCGTTGATTGGCAACGAGGCGACATATGTTCGATCATCCGAACAAACGGTTGCCGAGACCTTGAAAGCGAATCAAACGCGGCATCAGCTAATTAGTACTGCTCCAGTGCGGGTTCTTCGGACGAATTTGAAATCGTTATCGAAATGGGGCCTGGGGTGTTGTATGTGTACGAGTAGTTATCAATCACTGTAATCACGGCAGGCCATGGAGTGATTGCGGCTTGTCCTCAATTCAAAGGACATGGGGTACCCGTATTTATCCTTGCACTATCAACACCGTGATTGCATTGAGAAAGTTTTGGTCAGCTCTAGGTGCACGGCGACTGGTAATAATTCCTTAGCAAAAAAATTCACCTCAACAGAGTATTCCCCGCAAATTTTAATTGTTGCCTGTTTCGACTCACCAATAAGTTCGTAAACACGCTCTCTTATCTTTAAAACTATCGCGCACGCAAATAAACCGGTAATTTGTTCTTCGCACCTCCGGATAATTTTATTTTATAGTTCCAAATAGTCTTAGATTAAGTTTATGTTGAATCGTCTTTTGAAGTGTTTGCACTTTATAAAAATGATTTAATACACATGCCTTGTTTTAACCACTAGTGTGCAATATTTTAGTTTCGAATAATAATTTTAATCTAATCTTAGGTAGGGTTGCGTTTGAGCCATTAAAAGTTTAATATATTAACAGTGATTAACAGTGAACTTGTTATGTCCCGCAAAATCAACAGATATGACATTGTATACCTCGTATAGAATGCTTATCGCCTCCTCAGGAGTCACCCTGAATCACTAAAAGCTGGCATTTGACTTTCGTTCAGGAAATCTGCTTCCAAGGAATATTCACGTACTCCCGCAAGGTTCCGGAATCCTTCAAGTCTTCTCGCTAATCCTTTTGCAGTGACCTTCGAAGTTCTTGTCCTTTTGCTTTTGCCACGCTCCTTACGAAATGTTCGAGGCAGCCAATGTGCGTTCGGGATCGTCTTGTGCGATCGTATAACGCCGGCGATGGCACTTTCGTAATCCTCAGGATCTTCAAGGCCAACGTAAACAAATCAGTTTGGCTTTAAAAATAGCATTTCCGGGAAGTCATCGTTTTTGAGTGTTTTGTTTTTTCTTCGGAAAGGTCAGTTGTTGCGAGGATGTGCTGGGTACGTGAAATATGGAGAAGAATCCGATAAGTGCAACAAGAATCTAATTATCCTTTTTATTCGGAATACCAGAAAATTGTAGCAATAAACTTTTAATTTCCTGCAGCAGCTCAAGGGGAACGTCTATTAATGCGTAGATCGATTCCGGGAACACAGTTACCAACTTTTTAAGCTCTCTTCAGCATGCCAACTCTCTCTGCGAACACTTTGATACGCCTTTGTGCTATTTTTATCACTTATTCGTTGAGTTCACAATCACGTTGCAAGAAATTGAACTGTTTCCGGGCGCCAGGAGAGCACAAAGGACAACTTGAATCGATCAATTCCTGTTTAGCATTTCAGTTGGAACTCCCACTTTTAAGTCGCCTGACGGACAGTATACAAAATGCAAGAGTTTGAAAACGAGATTTTCTTCAACATCACTTTAAGCTCTTCTCAGTAAACCGGAACTTTCTTTGCTCGATGAAGAGATTTATAGTCTAACATAAAATCCAACTAATCTATTGTACTCTCTCGGGATGGGATTAGCAATTATCTCCTTCAGCAAAACGAGACTTCTTAAGAGCGTCACGCGCTTTCGACGATGTGAGGTATTCTACATCAAGACTGAGAAATTTCGTCTCTTTCGCCCGCACATTAGTGACCACTCAAATGTCACCAGCAGGATGTACCGTTTTCCGGGGTTTTAAGAAAAAAAAGAAAAGCCGTATCATTTACATGCACTGCCGCGTCGTCAATGCCTTCTTAATCCCGTTACACAGTTGCTACCCTGATAAAGAAAATAATTCGAAAAAAAAACGGTTAATCCTCCCGCAATTAAGCAACTTTCCAAAGAATGAGCACGACCCCAACAACGTTCCAATTATGAACGTTTTCCTGATGGTAGAACTAATAGGTATCCACAATAAGGTGATGTTTATCACTTTTAAAACACGCTTTCAACATTTCAATCTTCGTCACTTGGTGATAAATTATGTACGGAATCACGAAATACATATAATTAAATATCGCGCGGCGACTAGCTTTTCCACATTCGCAAACACCTGTTCGTTTTTCCCCCTTCGCGTCTTTTATTTTTCCCGTCGTCCCGATCGCCGTCCCCGCTTCGGATTTTGAGCTAACACTCATACACAAGTGTGCACTCACTGACACATAGAACTCGTTTTCCGAGAAACTCGGCAACAGCGCTTGCCTGCCGTTATTTCCTAATCGTCCGCACTCTGCGGCGAAACCGTAAGCAACTCGATCGAATTGGAACACAAGTGCGTGTCAACACCTCGCGATAAAATTCGCACTTTGATTTTTCTTCTGCGCGCGTTTATTCGCATATCCACTAACTCTTGTGTGAATCAAGAGAACTTCGCGCACTCGTAGTCGGTATACGCGATAATTTTGCCTTTTTTCTTTCTCGCGCCGTCCGCACTGGTTGACGATCGTGAACCGACTCCCGGCGCGAGCAAGTTCCCCCATCGCCCAAAGAATCAAACAACGGCAAACCATCGAACCAACACACTCTGCAAACCGTTCTCTCGCTCGTTCATACACACTTGTTTGGGACTAGCCAACCTTCCTCTCACACTTAAAAATATTTGGAACTCGACTATCACGCTAGAAATCAGGTTTCTAATCAATTCCCTGAGACAATTTTCATTTCTTCACTAAATAATGTACATTTGTGTGTAGCACACCGCGCAAGTCTCATTGCCCCGGCACACTCCACTTAACTCCATCCAATCTTTTCCTTCAGTCGCGACGGAAGAGTCAATCTCCCTCACGCCCTGGCAAATTCAAATGCACCTTTCTTCTTTCCCTTCGTCTAACATCCCGTACACTCCCTGCATTAAGTTGAACTTGCCGGATGAAATTACTCATGCAAAATACATGAATTCATGCCAAATTTTACGCATTTCACAGCACAACAATTCAATGAAATGACCTTTCGATGTTGTTTTGCCGCCGCGCGCACACTCCGGCGCTCGTCAGTGCAATCATTTATTTGCTACACTCGCGCATGCTGTGTTCAATACACTTAAAAATAGCGAGTCATTTTCAAAAAACCTCAGCTATTAAATTTTGATCCTTTTGATGCACCTTCACATATTCTCGACCTCTTCAGTTACTACATGGTGTCATAAACTAGATGAGTCATTCAAGCCTTTAACATATTGATCCGATCAAACTACTGTATGCGTTCCCTAGATCTGTATTAAGCCCATTCAATTTGAATGACTACCAGGTCTAGCTCTGATTTCAATAGGTTACTGAAACTAAAGAAAAAGCAGGGAGGTCTAAGTGAGGATATACGATTTTTAAAACGATGCTTAAAAGCCAACGTGGTACCTAAAAGTCACAGGGTCGCACTAAAGTCTCATTGAAAAGATATAGAAATAGAAAAGGCGATTTTGGAAAGAAATATGATGTAACGGAGTTTGAACTACCTACACAAGAAGATGGATGATGTTACCTTAGAAGTTTATTGGCTACATTTAAAAATTGCATCAACAACAAGGGGAAGAAAAAGCAGTGTCGAAGAAATTATCAGTAGTGTGCAAAGAGCGTTTGAATGCGAAAAGGATAGGAAAAGACGAATACTCAATAGCAAATTCAACGGGTTACTGAACAAAAAACCAGGAGATAAGCAACAAGGCAGCGTACAAGTAATACCGCAATTTGTCATAAATAAATCCTCGGAAAGTTTTACGGAGGAACAATTTAATTTTCTAAACTGGGGATTAAATTATGCATGCAACATTCAGAAACCACCAATGAAGGATATTATTTTGGCAAAAGAAGCAGGAATTAAATTTATCCGCGATGAAGATAGACAAGCCATTCGTACAACAGTCCGTAATTTGTTAACAAAACCCCCATCTAGCAAACACTCGAACGAAGCAAAAATCATAGCGGAACTGAAGAGCAAACCTGTTTATTACGTAAAGGCGGATAAAGGCAACATAGTAGTTATAATGGATAGGATTACGTATGATGCACTAGCGAACGAAAAATTAAACAATGGAAATTTTCACGCTCTACGTACTAACCCGTTACACAATTCAATTAAAAGAGTCGAAAAAACGTTATAGGAATGCCAGCCACTTATTGGACATATATCGCATTTGAGAGTATCCAATCCCGTCTTGCCTAGAATCAAATGTCTCCCGAAGATACACAAAGGTGGCAACGAAATGCGGGAGATCATTGCTACCACAAACGCACCAACTTCAAAAATTGCCATGCATGCAAAAAACTACCATTTAGGACAAGTGAGAAATCTTTTAAAAACAGGGAGGATCTGATTGAAAAGCTACAGGAGATTGATGCTGTGAAGGAAGAGGAGATCATGGTCTCCTTTGATGTGAAATCACTTTTTCCAAGTGTTCCCGTGAAACAGACCCTAGCCTTGTTTGAAGACTGGCTTTACAAAAAGACTCATCCTTGGAATAGAAAAAGAGATCGAAAATGTATTCGAAGTTGGCAACTCTGTGCATGAATGAGAGCTATTTCTCATTTCGAGGAAATTTTTTCAAGACAACCAAAGGGGTTGCCATGGAGAACCCATTATCACCACTTTTGAGCGATCTCTTCATGGGACACATCGAAAACATCATCGAGGAAAAAGGTTTAGCACCTAGAGTCTGGTATCGCTACGTGGATGATATTTTTGCAATCATTGATGCTCACCAAGCAGACATTCTACTGGAACAATTAAACAACATACACAAAAATATCAAGTTTACAATGGAAAGGGAAAACAATGGAGAGCTACCGTTTCTTGATATGAAAATTATAAGAAATAGCGGTTACCTAGAGTTTGATGTATATCGAAAGACGACGCACACACAGAGGACAATACCCAGCAACTCCAATAATTCATGCAACCAAAAAATGGCGGCATACAACACGATGATTAATAGAATGTTATCAATTCCGTTGACAACTGAACGACGCGTCCGAGAAGAGCAATTTATAATTGAAACAGCACAGAAGAATGGGTATACAGCGCGGTTAATCGAAACCAGAATAAGCAAGTTAGATGCGCATCGAAGAAGGAACTATTTTACGACATTCTTCAAAACACCGGTCCAAAATACGCGGAGAATGAAGCTGACTTATTCTACACATTCACGGAAGCTACAACAAATACTGAAGACAGCGGGTATCGAAACAGCACACTCGTCACGAATCTACAAATTGGAACAAAAACTAGGGACTACGAAGGACAGTAAACAAAAGGATGTGCGTAGCGGCATATACAGGATAACATGCCCAGAGTGTGGAAAAATGTACGTTGGCCAAACAAAACGACTGGTGAAAATTCGATTCCACGAGCATATAAGGAAGCGGAAGTAGCAGAGAAAAAAGGACGAAATGAGGCGAGATCAACGGTTGCAAGACACATTATGGAGAGCACGCATCAAATAGAATGGGACAATGTGGGGATCCTCGAAGAAATCAACGATTGGAGAAGGTTGGATCCAGCGGAAAGTTTTGGATTTCAAGGATACCGGAAGATTTTAGGCTTAATACGGATCTAGGGAACGCATACAGTAGTTTGATCGGATCAATATGTTAAAGGCTTGAATGACTCATCTAGTTTATGACACCGTGAAGGATAATTAGAGTGGATTAATGTTTTAATTACCTTTCCAAGCAGTAATTTTTATGGTTTTATTATTAGTTCATTAAAATATCTTTTGTAAATTAGTTTGTAATTTAGTAACG
The DNA here is from genome assembly GCA_963969285.1 of Odontomyia ornata. Classification (NCBI taxonomy): domain Eukaryota; kingdom Metazoa; phylum Arthropoda; class Insecta; order Diptera; family Stratiomyidae; genus Odontomyia; species Odontomyia ornata. The sequence continues at coordinate 336,471,004 of OZ017738.1, read as the reverse complement.
ATGTATAAATACAAGAATTTTTGGATTATGTTTCAGTAACACGGCACTGAAGAAGAAAATAACTTGTTTCTGAAACACGTGTCTGCCCGGGTTTTAATAAATATTGGCGTTTTACAGAAATATTAGAGTTTCTTATTTATTCATTTGAAGAAATGTTTTAAAGAAAAAAGTATAACTAATTACGTAACTAACGATTTATTCTTCTTATCTGAGATACAAAACTAAACTGAAGAAGAAACTTAAATAATCTCGGCTTAAATACTATAACTATTTCTTACCTACTTAGATTATTTACATTCTTATCATAAAAGAAATTCCATCCTTAATACATAATGGGTTTTTCACGCGTCCTGTCTTTTACAGGGCGAAGGATGTTTTATTACATGTATACTATAATAATTACGAGTATTTGTTTCCCTTAGCCTGTTTTTTCACGTGGCGCCGGATATTTAATGATATGTTATCATGTAACTACTCCATCCCTTATAATTAAAACTGTCCTCGATATTTCCATATTACTAAAAAACTTTATTTAAAAAAATGAAATGGGTTTATTTTATGTCTATTTCAAGTTTCAGGCTTTGGATGCACATATTTATTTCACGTCAACTATATATTTAATTGTTCAAAGAATATTATTAGTATTTTGTTGTAATTATTTGAGAGATATAAAATGATAACAATCGATTATTTGGCTCACCCATGTACTCGTATCTGGAGTACTAATATGATGAATTTAAAGTTTAAATGAGATGATTTTTCCATTAGAGAGTAGTTTTTTATTATTCAGGAGTAAAATAAATTCTATATGTATTTTATATTCGGTTTTTTAAAAGCTTTAGTCGAAAATTTTAGTTTTATACTTTTTAATTGATTAAGTTTGAATTGGTATTGGGAAAATGAGTATCGATAGTTGCGGGACTTAATGGTGTGGAACGTTTAGCTCTTCGAAAGCGCTGAGGATATATTTTTCGCTTATGCTTATTATTATATTTGATATATCGGGGTTGTAATTTAGTACCACTAGGGCTTTTAATGTACTGCTCATTCAAGGGTTCTTCTTTAACAAGCTTATTGTGATATTCATTTTGCTTAGCTTGGCTTTGTAGTAATTTTGCAAGGATTTCGTAATTGGGGGTTGGTGTTTGTTGTTAAAACACGCTCGCAGGTTTTTCTTTATGGACCGAGTGTACTGTTGTATTATATATATACGAACACACTCCTGAACAGGGTTTAATTCCAGTAAGTTCTTATCCTCTTCTACTTGCCGAATGAAGAAGGTGCAAACATTTTCATTAAGAGTTCTATGGGCTACTTATACATTAGCGTTACCATTATGAACACGAGGGGATGCAAAGTGAATTGTGACGTTGTTTTTTTAAACCAGTCAATAGTTTTAGGAGAACTAAAAGAACATTCGTTGTCAGTGATGATATGTCTAGGGAAACCTAACATATTAAAAGCCTCTAACAAAGCATGGTTGATAGTATCCCATTGCCGATTTTGGATGAGGTAGATGGCCAAGTACTTACTAAACTTGTCTATGATGGATATATAAGGATGATTTTTATCCTTAAACCAAATGTCAATGTGATATGTATCTCGAACTTTGCTTCTACTTTCTTCTTCTACTCTGGTTTCTTGAATGGAAGTTTAACTGGATTGCGTTCGTTCTTTGATCGCTTGCATATATCACATGCGTTTATGTATAAAGTCACACGTGCTCTAAGTTTCGGAAATTAATACTTGGTTTTTACTTCCTCCTATGTTTTGTCTATACCTTGGTGGTTAGATTGCTGATGAGTCCGAGCTATTTGCTCTTTAATTGATGTTTCAGTACAATTATGTAGTATTTTGGGTGCTGATACTATGCACATGTAGGGATTAGATAGCTTATGTTAACCATATTCTGTTTGAGCTAGTAAAATGACATTTTTGTTGGGAAAATTGATGACTGTAGTACCTTTTTGCAGGATTCTACGTCTAACACTCGTTGCGTGTAGACGTGTTTTTAATTTGCTCCTGTCAAAAATTTTTGTAAATTGAAATAATTTTTAAAAACGTCACTTATAAAGTAATTTTATAAAGAAACTTATTACATCGTCGAACTATTCGAACAATTTATCGAGTATCTGGATTTTACCTGCGAGAAAGTTTCAAAAAAGAAGAAAAGTTTTTTTCACCGTGGGGATGGAGGAGCCCGACGGCTTCCCACCACTGGGGGACCCAGAGCCAGGCATTTCCAAAATTACAAATAATAAAATCATAAAGCGGAAAAATGAGCAAGACACTGTGAGCATGGAAAGCGTATTACGCTCTCAAGCGAAGATTATGAAAAAGTAACGAGGGAAAACGCAAGGGTTACGAAACAAAACGACTTCGTATTCAGGGTTTGGAAGATATGGTCCGGACGTTATCGAATGGGAGCAAACCAAAAGTGGAGCCACAAAATACGTCCGGCAAAGAAGAACCGATATTAACTAAGACGAATGAGAAAAAGGAAACAACAACAACAAGCATGACCAACGAGAAAGCAGTACCAACACAGAAGACTCAAACATATAAAACAAAATTGCAAGATACGAGAAAGCCATCAATCCATGATGCTGAAAATATGCTGAGCGCACGAAGTGCGAACGCCAATTATTATGCGGTGCTGTCTGCAATAAACGAAGAAATGGACATCGAGATGGAGAGCAACTATAGCATAGGTAATATTGATACTAGTAATAATTTCATTCAATATTTATAATTAAAAAATAAGGAGGAGAAGAAGCCAACCGGTGTGTCTGCTGGTTCTACTAATAAAATTAATAAGGTAAATGAGAAAGCTCCTCCAATTAACGTTTTTGGGCAGCGTGGAGGAGATATGGTTCGGTTATTGGCAGCCGAACATAAAATCGAGAACTTTGAAGTTAAGAGAGTAACCGCTGATAAGCTCACGATCAAGACAAAGACACTGGCTGATTTCAAACTGGCGAAAGATGCTCTTAATAGTGTCAAAGCACCCCACTTCACATATACGCCAAAGGCGGAATAATATCAGACCTTCCTGTTGAAGGGCTTGGACTATAGGGAGAATACAGTTGACCTTCTTGAAATGTTGCAAGAAGCAGCACCAGCTGTTAAGTTCATCTGTGTGAAAAATTTTGCTACAAGGAGATCAACTGTCGAAGGTAAAATATGACCATTCTATTTGGTCCAAATTTCCAACAACAGCAGTCCGAGTGCCCTCCAACAGGTCAGGTACTTAAACTTTAGAGCTGTGAGGTGGGACCGCCTCCAAAAAACTGAGGTCAACCAGTATTACAGGTGTCAAAGATTCGGTCATTCGACTGCCAATTGTGCAATGCACTATCGCTGTGTTAAGTGCAAAGATATTCACGCTCCCGGTGAATACAAATTGGCTCAGATGGATTCAAAAGAGAAATTTTATTGTGTTAATTGCGGTATATTTGTTCATCCAGCATCATACCGAGGATGTCCTCGGTATCAAGATGCAAGAGTTAAATTTTCCCCACAACAAACCGTAGTAAATCACAATTTCTTACCTCCCAACTTCGTCAAACCTGGGGTATCATTTGCACTTGCTGCCAGAGGACCAGCAGTCAACAATATAACATGCTTCCAATTAGTTTGTCATCCAGTCACATTCCAATGGATAGGATTCATCTCATCTCGATCAACGTCAACTTCATTGTTACTTTACATCGGCGCGATTATCTCCTTGAATTCATTGTTAAGCAAAAGCCTGACATCATGTTTCTCACCGAAAACCACCTCAATTCATGGCACTCCATGACATTCAAGGATTTGGAATTCGTAAGAAACGATAGGGTAACAGGTGATGGGGGAGGTGGCACCGGGATATTGGTTCGAAGACCCTATTGTTACCAAAATATTGAAAAAGTCGAATTCAAAAGCTTTGAATCTCTTGAAGTGTCCGTTATCAAAATCTCACTGCCAGGTGGGGATAACCTCTCCGTTATCTTTGCCTATGCAACTGGTGGAACTGTTCTCAAGCCAAAGAAGAACTCCATTCCTTGTTTGAAATACTCGAATTGAACAGGCTGCATAATTATTATATTCTTGCTGGTGACCTGAACGCCAAGCATACATCATGGCTGAACGCCACAAATAATCCAAGAGGTGTTTTCCTTAAATCGTGGATAACAGAGAACCAATTTGAATCTACGTGCAATCTTTATGGGTCGGAGTTCCCAACATACCCTAGGACAAATTCATATTTGGACCTTTGTATTGCTGACGCAAGACTTGAATTCAGCTTTAATAGTCCTCATCGGAAACTGCAGGTGCTTCCTTATGATAGCGACCATAACGCAATCGTAATGGAAATCAATCATCAAAGGGATGATTTCTTCCTCATACCAGTTCAACACGAAAATCATCGGTTGAACTTCAAAAAACCAGACTGGGGAAAGTTTCAAAAGAAGTTTAATCGGGAGTATCAGAAGGAATGTCCCCCTTCTGATGATGGCAACGCTTGCTCACTGGTTCCTTATGACAGGAATCTAACTAACGATGAAATAGATGTCTATTTGTCGAAGTTAGAGAAGCTGACGTTGGAAACGATTGAGAAAGTAGTTCCCAAGATTAAACATCGAAACAATATGGAGGGATATGAAACAACAACCATCGCAAGGTAGAAAAGATTGAAAAGCCTTCTTCTTACACGCGTCAACAATATTTATCAAAGATTTTTGGATTAGAACCATCCCTCGTTGGCTTTGTTGAAATTACATCTGAAGAATGTCCGGAACTTAATCCGGTCATACTTCAGGAGTAAGGTCAGCAATCAATGGGCGGAAAAATTGAGGGATATTAGCCCACAGGACCCAGATGGCGTGTTTGCGGAAGTGAATAGCATATTCCGCAAGAAGTTTCGAGTGAAGGTACCGAATCTTGAAGTCACTAGTAATGAGATAAATCTTCTCGATAGGGCTGGTATCGAAATTGATAGTACGACTCCAGATAGAAATGGAAACAGGATCATTTGTGAGGGATTGGATAAACTTGCCTGATTAGAACACATTTCGAACTGGTTCATCTGCCAAGCCCTGAGAGAGAGAATGCAATACTTTCAGAGGTCATTGAAGCAAAAGTTTCCGACTTCAAATCAAGCCTGAACGGCCAATCAATTCTTCATTTCAATGAAACATTAACATCTGACCTCTTACCGAGCTTGAATCTTATTGATTATTTTGTCAGCTATAAAGACTTGTGTCTCATATTTCGCATGATAAACAACAAGAAATCATGTGGTACTGATGGTATTCCAAATGTAGTTCTCCTAAATTTGCGAAAGGTTGCTATTAGGAATTATTGCATATTGTTCAGTAACATGTTGTGCAATTCATATTTCCCAAATGAGTGGAAAAAGGCTAAGCTTTTTTCGATCCTGAAGAAAGAAAAAGAATCTTCATGCCCGAAAAGCTATCGCCCAATCAGCTTCCTGCCTAACATCAGCAAGGTGTTTGAAGTGATACTCAACAGAGCATTGAACGCCCACATTGAGGAATGTGAGTTGATGCCGAATTGCCAATTTGGTTTTCGTGCCAGGCATTCGACCACACATGCAATAACGTAAGTAATCTCGGACATCTGTTGGTAACTAAATGATAGACAATGTGTTGGAGCATGTCTCATTGACATGGAGAAAGCCTTTGATACGGTATGGTTAGATGGACTAATTTTTAAACTCCTTCAGGACAACTTCCCCAGACATCTTGTCGCCATGATGTGTAATATGTTATACGGAAAATCGTTTGTTGTAACTGATGGAAATCTGACAACAATGCGTGAATTCAAGGTCTTGAATGGTCTACAGCAGGGAACAGTTACTGCGCCTCTGCTCTTCTCAATCTTCATTCGCAAGCTATTGAACGGCTTTGATTTTAACGTCTCGCCAACGCCATCATTGGTAGCGTTTGCTGATGATCTGATCATCTATACGGCAGACCAAAAAGCTACAATAGTTCAGAGAAATCTCCAAAAAAATTTCAATGATGTGCAGCTGCACGCTGACAATTTCCGAATGAAAATCAATGCGCAGAAGTGTGAAACAATCTTGTTCCGGACAACGCTGCAGGGGGTCAGTCAAGACCTGAAACGTAATTGGAAAGATTTCCACATCATGGCTGGTGAGAGTAGTCTAGAACGAGTTCCACATAAATCCTGTATTCGATACATCGGTGTTTATCTCGATCAGTATCTGTACTATACTGAACATGTGAAAATTATGCTCAGTAAGGCACTTAAAGTAGTCATGGCCCTACGAAGACCCTTTCATTCTAAAAACATTGATCAAAAGGTCAAAATTATCTGTTACAAGACCCTGGTTAGACCAGTTTTGACATATGGATAACAGATCTGGTACAACCAGAGTGCTAGTACTATGGAAAAATTAAGAGTTTTCGAAAGGAAATGGCTTCGTGCATGTACTGGTTTGTACTGAATGCCTGAGGTGGATTAGAAACATTATATATCGAATAGAAGAATTTATCAAATTGCTGAAGTGACGAGGGTCGTTATTTTCATATTGAAACTTCTTCGGGATCATATCGCAAGATCTGTGACTGTGAGTGAAAACCCTTGGATTTCACAGCCGTTCCACCCTACACACGGGTATATTGCCTCGCTACTGGCTTTATTCCTCCAGAAGCATTCGTGTATTTGGACATGAATCGATATGTTTTTGATTCTGACGGCATCCCAATCATATATCACATATATCCACGGGCCACCGATAAGAAGATAAAATATCCTCCAAATTTGAGTTCACGAGACCAACAATTCCAATGGGATACTCATTTACTAGATTCGTTGAAGCTGATCGAGTTGAGACGAGACAATCTAAGTATTGGTGGCTGAATGACAATGTCTAAATTATTCGTGTTTATTTTCAGTTTTGGTGTTTTTCGTTATTTAGTTTTTTGAGTTTCAGCTCATTATTGCTCCATTTAGTGTTGTTGTTTATTTTTGTTAAAAATTAGGTAAAGGTTAGGTATATATTATGTTTATTATATTAGGTTAGGGATAAGGTTAAACGGTTAGGTTAGAAACATTGTTATAGAATTGTTTTAGTATAAGATAAAGTTTTTGATTGCATTTTATTAGAATTAAGTTAAAACATATTAGGTGTACGATCAAAGTTCGCTGCTGTGTTAAGATTATAAATAATTTTAGGATAGTGTTGGCTGGTTTTTTCTCATTTTTGCAATTGAATGAAATAAAATGTAATAACCTTCATTGATTTGAATTTGCTATAGTTGTTTTTTTTTTGTTTTTTAAATATGATTAATGATAACGTATAAACTTAGAGAGCCATTTGGGCCATTAAGTTTTTTGATTGTTATTGTTTGGATTTTGCTTTATATTCTTTTAAAATTTATAACGATTAGTATTAAATAAAGCGCTTTTAACTTTGACTTTACCTTTTTGCAGGGTATGATTTTTTAAGTATATATTGAATTGTTGTGGGTATTATTTGTTGAAACTGTAAATGCAGTATTTTCTTCCCTTGGTACTTGATTAGTTTAGTTGAGTTTATTTTTCCTTGCTTCAAGAAAATCTGTTGTTGAAAGTGATTAATAGGTTTCTCTGCTATGTACATACAATGGTGGTTGTCTTCTTGGGCTGAATGTTGTATTGTTACAACGGATTCATTATCGTCTAGGTTTCTAATTTGTTTTCCATGGCTATCTTCCATGTGAAAGATTTGTACACGGTACAGAGCATCTGCGACAAGATTTTCTTTGCCCTTTATGTGTTGAATATTAAAATGATATTCTTTAACTCTTAAACGCCACCGTTGGTGTTTTCTGTTATCTTCTTTAATATTATCCAAAAAAGTAAGTAGTTTGTGATCTGTTACAAAAGTGCATATTTTGAGGCGTCAGTAAATACAGTAAAGGGTTTACTTAAGTCTGGATGTATAAGTATTGGCTCACTTTGAATATACATTTTAAGCCTGTTGAAGGATTCTACATAAGATAGGTCATTAAGGTTGATTTTATTATCTTTCTGTAAATATATGGTCATTGGCTTGGCAATTTTCCCGTACCACGTATGAACTTACGATAAAATCCTGTTAACCCCAAAAAGCTTTTAAATTCCTTAGTGGTTTTCAGAATTGGAAATTTTTGGATTGCTTCTTTCTTAGATGGATTAGGTTTGATACCCTGTGGTGTAATGATATGCCCTAGAAATTCGGTATAGCGTAATAAGAATTTGGTTTTATTCAATTGAATTTTGAGATTTGCTTTGCGCAAGACCTGAAATATTTTTCTAAATGCTACCTCATGCTCTTGTAAAGATGCACTGAAAATCAGTATATCATCCATGTATACAATATATGTTTTTCCGATATGCTTATGCAGAATGTTATTCATTAACTTCTGAAAAGTAGCCGGAGTGTTTTTCAGACTAAATGGCATACGGAGGAACTCAGAGTGTGCAGAAGTAGTGGAGTTTTGTGCCTATCTGAAGGTTCCAATTCAATTTGGTGGAATCCTTTCGCTGAGTCAATTTAGTAAAATATTGGCAACTCCCAGGTTTGCCAAGTAGATCGTCTATCTGTATGGGATAGGAAATTTATCTTCCACTGTCAGTTCGTTTAGTTTTCTAAAGTCAACCACAAGTCTGTATTTGTCACCCTTTTTTTGGTACTATCTAAATAGGGTTATTATAAGGTGATTGAGAAGTTTGAATGATACCCTGTGCAAGATCTTTCTGAATTTGTTTTGAAGAAAATTTCGGACAGTGTAAGGTAGTAAATAATTTCGTTGATATATTGGTTCATCGGAAGTAAGGGGTAAGGAATATTTTATATTATGTGTAAAAGTTAATTTTTTATTTCATCATATTGTACTTCTTTATATTCCTCTAAAATTTTTTAATTACTTGTTTCTCTTTTAGAGTATGTTCGACTTCTGTAGGAATTAAATTCAACTCTTTTGGTTTATCAGAAATATTTTTCAAAGCTTCTGTGAAATAAATTTGTTCTTCTGCATTGTGCACGAAAGGTATACGAAAATTGTTACTATACAGGATTTGAGTTCGATAATCTATAATAAGCCGACAGTGTGCGCTATATCGTTTCCAATGATAGCTTGAAAATCTTTTCCTATCAATGAAATTAGCTTCCATTCAACGGGAGTTGTGAGTCTAAATTCTTCTGGAGGTTGTGTTCTTAGGCACTTAGAATTTTTATATTTGATACTCAGGGACGATTCTTTCGTCAAGAATAGAAATTGTACTTTCTTTATCTATAATACATTTGAGAAGCTTCCCAACGATTGCGAGTTGAACCGTTGGTCGTTGTCTTCCGAGGCTGGGTTTCGAAAATCCTGTTGGGAAAGTTGATTATTTAAATGCAGTGTATTTTCTCTGGATACTGCAGTGTTCATTGACATATCACTGTTAAGTCTCATATCAAGAGGATTTGAAAAACCTAGATTATTATTATTTCTATAGTTCAAAGACGGCTGTTGCCGAAGATTATGGGAATTGGCATTATTACGATTGAATTCTTCGCTAGGTAATCGGTGCGAACGATTCATTTGCTGGTGATTGTTAATACATGTTGCTCGTTCACTGGCAACATTCCGTAAGAATTTTTTTTGTTGGCGAAAATAGTTTCTTTGGTATGAATTGTTATCGATCCAAAGGTGTGCTCTTTCTACTGAATAATTGACCAAATTATACTTGACAAGAATAGCAAACGCGGCCTCCAGAGACGTGGGTTGTTGGGCATAGAGTATAGTTTGTAAAAACCTTGGACTGTTTTCAATAAAAACGTCCGTTTGATAATTATATTCAATGATTCTATCCTTTTTTATGTTGGAAATATTATCACTATATCTAATCCTAGTATTTAATTTAAATAGTAACTTACGGATGTGTTCATAGTACCCTGTTGTATTCATAAATCTTGCACTGCGTAGTTGCATTATAATTTGCCCTGTTGTTTCCTTGGTGTCAAAGTGTTGAATCAGTAGTGGCTTCATTTTGTTCCATGTTGGTGTAGCAAAGTGTATTTGAATAAGCTGTACTACTGGTCCGGTAAGTTTGTTCATAACGTTTTGATACAATAAGTCGCGGTCTACTTCAGCAGGATATGCAGCTATCCTCGGTGCGATTCTTTTCATTGCAGGTATAAATCGATACAGCTGCTCTGAATCGCCATTGTATGTGGGAACCTGTGCTATCAGATGAGTAAGGAATTTGAATTGCTCAAACACCGATGGTTGCATGGCTGGTTACGAATTCAATGTCGGAGGTTGAATAAAATGGTTCACCGGTTGGGTCATGTTTGGTGAGTCCAAACAAAGACCCTGCAATAACGTCAAAAGATGCTCTTCTTCCAGAGTTACTTTACTCACTTAAATGCACTTTAAAGGTTGTTTTTGCGTTGGCCGCACGACTGCGCCAATTATGACTTTAAAAATTTGAAAGAAATGTTTTAAAGAAAAAAGTATAACTAATTACGTAACTAACGATTTATTCTTCTTTTCTGAGATACAAAACTAAAGTGAGGAAGGAACTTAAATTATCTCGACTTAAATACTATAACTGTTTCTTACCTACTAAGGTTATTTACATTCTTATCTTAAAAGAAATCCCATCCTTTATACATAATGGATTTTTCACGCCTTCTGTCTATTATAGGGCGAAGGATATTTTATTACTATAATAATTACGAATAAAAGAAATCCCATCCTTAATACATAATGGGTTTTTCACACGTCCTGACTGTTACAGGGCGATGGATGTTTTATTACATGTATACTATAATAATTACAAGTATTTGTTTCCCGTCGCCTGTTCTTTTACGTGGCGACAGATGTTTTATAACACGTATGCTAATTAAGAGTACATATTTCCCGTCGCCTGTTCTTTTACGTGGCGCCGGATATTTTATGATATGTTATAATGTAACTGTCGGGCCTTGCTTTGTTGGGTGAGCAGACGCGTTTCGACTGCTTTGGGTCGTCTTTAGTGTCAGTGAGAAACTGAAGATCACTCAAAAAAGCGAGGCCCGAAGGATTTTCAAGAAGAAAGTAAGTTGGCTTGCGGTTATCAAATCAACAAAACAATTAACTACAGAAGTAAAACATTCAATTTTCTCAGTGGAACAATTTGCAATTTGAAGCCCAATTCGTTCAATTTTGTCATCGTTTTCATCGATTTGTGGACGCGGTGCATTGTCGTGGTGAAACAACACTTTTTAGTGTATTGGAAAATCATTTTACAATACCCTGCTAAAATTGCGTCCTGTCTGTCCGTCCGTCCATGCGTCACACCACTTTTCCTCGCAAACTGCATAAGCTAGAAACATAACATTTTGTAAGTAGGTGTAAGGTGATGCCCTCTTCAAAGTTTCATCACAAAAAATATTTATAAGCCACATTTCACCCGAAAAATCTGAAAAAAATCATAGAGCTGAGACTTTAAGAACATGAGGGCAACAAATACCTTAGAAGTCGAAATTCAATTAACTTTGTTAATAATAGAACATTTTATAAATTTTACGTTTTGGCCTATCAAATCAAAATGGGACCCTTAAATTTCCCAAAAACTACAATTTAAGTTTTTTGAAAGCAATTGTATGTGTTCTGAAAATTTCACAGCTGCCAAACAATAAACAGCGAAGTTATAGCGGATTGAATATTTAACAATTACAACAACATGTGGTGAAAAGTGGTATCAAAAATGTCCATGAAGGACTGCAGCGATAGTCTGCTGCCTCGGCGAAAGAGGATGGTAATATCAGCCGAGATTGGCCTTGTCTGGAGACGCGTGAATGCGCTGGCAGGCTAGCGTTGCGGTGTCGTAGGGTGGGTTCATTCCCCCAGCACAAGGACCCACTACAAAAGAATTTTGCATTCACGGATTCTTGGGTCTCAGAAATAAGGTCGACCGAAGTCGAAAAATTGAGGTAACTACTCAAGTCGAATATTGCTTTTTCCGAGAACAAGTCGAACGAGTCAAAACAGACGGACTTGGGGAGACTTCGTCGTTACCCGACAATTCTAATGGCCCACAAATAAAAGTGGGGCAATGTGAGCCAAAAACTCATACCAACCTCCTTTGTATGAGCTCTTCCATCAACGGGAAATGTGGATGTGACCGATCTATGTCATAGAACTATGTGATCGGGTCACATAACTCCATGTCATAAAACGGGCACGTGAGTGGAAGGCCACTCAACCCAGCAAGAGCACCTGAAAACGACAAAACAGATGGAGCGCGCCCGATGGCTACCCTATGTTATGCGGAAAGCCTTCCATCGTGGCGGATCCTACACCTGGTCAGACAAGACAAAATGGAAAGACCGCAGGGTACTTTTAACAATCCAGTATTATTATACCTTTTTTTTTTTTGTTTTTCCAATTAATTAAATTAACAATTCATTACTTCAATTTGAATGAAATTTTCAAAATCTACCGGTTGTTGCAAGATGCGATGCGAGGTAATGAATATATTGTGCTTTTTGGAATTTGATTCCTACATCCTAATTGAAGCTCATCTCTGAAAGATCAAACCTTAAGTATTTTAATTTTTGTTTTACAAATAAAAGTATTTCCTAGTTTGATATACTGTATTTTGTCATGAGCTTTAGATACCCATCAAAATGAGATTTTTATAGAATCTATTACATGGTTCTTATCATTCTCTCATTGTCGTCTAGATAAAATACGACATTAAAAAATACCATTTCTATATCGAATAATGAATGAAAATGTAGCTGAATAAAGTCTAACATGAAATAGGATTTTTCAGCAACATATATTTATGAAAGCTGATTATATCAGACGCAAAGGAATTTCAAATCTAGTCAAGGTCCATTCCTGACAACTGCATCCAAATCACTGTTAACTATGGGACTATTATTCGTTTTGAATCCATTACGTACATAAAACAGATACAACCAATTATGTATAGCTGGGTCGGGTATTGAACAGAGCAGAAACAAACACAAATCAACATTACTGAGTCAAACTTGTTGACATATTCGAGTCTCAAAATTCGAAGCAGGACTATATGTTAATTACTAGATAGGCACGTAATATTTACGAGATCATGCGAGGTTGTAGGAACCGATTTGGCTGATATGAGATGGTTATCTTCTATATTATTTTTAACGATAGGATGCAATAGTTTGTCTCGGTGAACTTTAAATTATCATGCTTTGAAATTCTTAAAGAAACTATTGAAAATTCTTAAAGAAACTATTGAACTTGTTTAATGCATCAATTTTCTTTCCGTATTTTTCTTCATATCATGGGTAAGATTAGCTTCGTTAAAAATCAATGAATAATTTACGGGCTGTTATAGTTCAGAAGTAAGACTCAGCTTAATTTAATTAATTTTCTCCAGTCCCATCACATCTTGCGTCATTCCATGTATTTACGCCACAAATTAGCAAAAAAATATATTTTCGATCAAATTTAAAAGTTTCTTTGTGGCTTTTATGAAATGGCATGAAATAGTGGAGTTGTTTTTGCATTCATACTATTTAAAAGATGAAAAATAAATGAAATGTTCTTAAAATTCTTTAAAATGTTATCCCATCAAGCGTTTGTGGCTTTAAATTCTTCCGGTACAATATTAGAAACAAGGACTGATGCAAGTTGCTTGATAAATTTGATGCCAAACTAGTGAACGACTAGACATGCGTCTGAGAACAGAAAAATTGATGTCGTTTTCAAGTGATAGACGAGCAACCGCTTCCGAAACAGGTTCCTTACAGAGTTGGTACAGCTGGGTGTATTTAATTTCAGCCTGGTAGCGCTATTCCGGCTCTTATAAATCCCTGCGATTAATTTCCGTTTTGCTTTAGCGAATTGTTACCTTCAAAATCTTTTCACGCGTATTATACCTTTTGCGTTGAACTTGCTTCACTTTACACAATTCGGCTTTTATTACTGTTTAAAGTGCTGCCACAGTACTACAGTACTACGGCTTGAAGGGCTTATTAGGAAGCATCACACTACGACTATATACGTTCTCTTTGTCACGAAAAAAAATCTCTGAATGACGAAAAATAGAGTTTCCTTCCGTTTTTGCGGATGTACACCAACTTTAAAGGACAAATGCGCACTTCATGATCTAAATGAAGATATACTATTCGCGATCGGTTGATTAATTTCAATAATAATTACATTTTATACGACGGTATGAATCAAGGCGCGGTAATAAATGTCCCTTACCGCCTGTGAACTCTGTGTTAACGGTACTTTGGGCACATACTCGTATAGTACGTAGGTATTCAGACGCGTGTAGTTTTCTGTGTACACACAACGGAAAAGGGTACACTCAAAGAAAAACGTTGGTAAAATCAAATATAAAACTTATTTGATTTGGCGTCAATTAATGAAAATAGTCAAATCAAATAGTATTCCATTGTTGATTCCGTCATGAAAAATTGAATATATTCCTTAGTTGATTCATCACCGTCGTATTTGATAAAGCTGCTGACCAACCATCAGACATTGTTATTTTAACGACAGATGTGTTAGTCTAACTTTTTCTTGGTGATTAACGAACTTCATATCATAGTTAAGTAACACTTGTCATATTTGTTTGTCAAAATAAGTTGAGTATGTTCCTTAGTTGGTTCAATAGCATCGTATTTGATAAAGTTATTGACCAACCATGAGACGATGTTATTTGAACAACAAATGTGTTAGTCTAATTATTTCTTGGTGATTAACCAATTTCAAATCGATAGTTAAGGAACACTTTTCATATTTGCTGTTACAATGGTATGTTCAGCATAATTGTTAACCTACCACTCACAGTAATTGACTTGATTACTCTTATTTTCAAGATACCACATTTTCGTGCTTAGTATATTTCATATTACAGCTGAAATAAATACTTTTCATTGTTGCTATAATGAAAAGTAAAGTAATTAACCTACCATTCTCATTTTTGCTTTAATTACTTTTGTTTTCATCTTACCACATTCCAGTTTTTGGTTGATATTATTCCTTAGCTGAATTATGTAAATAAATCAAAGATTAATCTTATTTTATTTTATTGAAATGAAAGTTGGGAAAAAAAATATTTGTAAAATTAGAATAAAAAAAAAACGTAGTAAAAATTCTTATTTTCTATTTTCCCTTGACTGCTTTAAATATAACATAAACATTATTATAATTGTTATATCATTTTCAGGACAAAAGTGCACTTTGTTCATTTCAAACATGCAATCTACATTTCTAAGTTTCCCATTTTTCAAACACCAAGTCCCTTTTTTTCATTTCAAGATTCCCAATTTCAAAATTCCAATTGACACTTTTTGAAAGTTGCAACGTTCAATTTAAGGTTCACATTTTCCAAAATAAAAGTCACACAATTTTCCAATCGAAACTCACGCTTTTCAAAGCAGTTGTATCAATTTTCAACACAAAAGTAACACTTCGAAGAAATAGGGTAAAACATGCAAATTATTGTCAAGAATAGCTTTTATCCAGGTTTAATCAATCCAAATTTAAAACAATTCATATACTCGTAAGTGTATATTTAAACTTGGATAGACGCCATCCTTGACATTAATTCGCAAGTTTTACCCAATTTCTTCGAAGTGATACTATTGTTGTTGAAAGTTGACACATTTGCTTTAAAAAGCGTGAGTTTCGATTGGGAAAAATGAGTGACTTTGGTTTTGGAAAATGTAGTTCTTAAATTGAACAATCTGACTTTTATTTCGAAAAGTGTGAATTAGTATTTGAAAATTGGGAAGCTAGAATGAAACAAGTTGAGTAAGCAGGAGAGTGCTCCTACCAGAAGGTCTTTGTAAACAGCCTAGGGTTAGAAATAAGTTTTCTAATGGCGTGAATCGATAATTTGAATTATTCGTCCAATACTTGGATATGAAATCGTTCAAATTTATGCAAAAGATGCACAGTTTCTTTCATAAGCACAGTGCTGCCGCCATTTTGACCTGGCTTAACTGATTTTTCTGAATGCTCGGCCGATTGAATATATTCAAGTTAATCACTATTCCTTAAATTTTCATGAAAATTGAAAGAAAATAAATGTACCTAAGTCAATTTTAAATATATATAGGATTTTCCAATAAGAGGTGTTATTTTGAATATATCTTCTGATTTAACACCTTGTGACTTCTTCCTTTGGAGCCATGTGATAGAGAAGGCCTATGCCAATAGCCCAGCGTCAATTCAAGATCTCAAAGATGAAATTCGTGAGGCTATCAAGGACATAGGGCAGCCACTTTGCGATTTGGTTATGGAAAATTTCATGAAGAGGATATGGTCCTGTAAGCGTGTCGTAGTGGTTATGTGCCCAATGTTAATTATTGCTATTAACGGCATATCTTCTTCTTTATAATGAAGTTAACATCCGATCGTTTATTTTAAAAAATGGCATTTTTCTTTTAATATCAAAATAACACCTCTTATTGGAAAACCCTATATGAACAATAAACACGTGTTATCGTTGTTGTAATTCCATATAATTGAAATGGCTATAACTCACTTGATTATGATTCGATCTCAATTAAATTTTGCAAACATATATTGCAAAATTTAATTGAGATCGAATCATAATCAAGTGAGTTATAGCCATTTCAATTATATGAAATTACAACAACGATAACACGTGTTTATGGTTCATATAGGGTTTTCCAATAAGATATTGCAAAATTTCAAGAAGTTTAAAGGTACCGTTTTGATTTTATGGGTAAAAATGTAAAATCTACAAATCATATTATTATTAACAAAGTTGAGCGAATTACGATTTCTAAGGTATTTGTTGCCCTTGTACTCATAAAGGTCCACATTCGTGATAATTTTCAGATTTTTCGGTTGAAAGGTGTCCGATCGCGAGGGGGGGGGGACACAAATTTCGGGTACATTTTGCCTTCTCCTGGACCCCCTAATTCATCAAATGATTTTTTTATTTCAGATTCTAAAAGTTCTAATCAAGACCTTTCATTTGATACCCCACTTGACTACCTTTGATTAAAAAAATTTTTAAGGGTCGATTCGTTATTTGAGGGGACCCACCTTAAACATTTTTTAAATTTTTGTCAAGGCCATAACTTTTGAGAGACCATCACTTCTGACCTTTTTACAAAGTTTGAGCATTCTAGCTTCTATAGTTTCTGAGGAAATTAGCTGTGACGCACGGACAGACGGACGGACAGACGGACAGACAGGTCGCGAAACTAGTAGGTCTTTGTAAAAAATTTTTTTACAAAGACCTAAAAAGGGACTTTCTGTTTTAAAAATGAGAAATTTAGAAATGAAAATTGTACGTTTGAAATGAACAAAGTGCACTTTTGTCCTGAGAAAGGTATATAAATTGAACTCAAGTAATATTCTTTCTCATTTGAATATTATTCTTTATTTTCAATTTAGAAAAGACTTTTTTTGTGTTTCAAGCTTAAGCTATCAAAATTTATGTCATATGATAAAGGCATGCAAATATGTAATCATATGATTATTTCCAAGAATCAGAGATTCCTTTTTAGGGTTTTGTAAAATAATTTTACAAAACCCTACTAGTTTCGCGACCAGTCTGTCCGTCTGTCCGTCTGTCTGTCCGTCCGTCCGTCCGTCCGTCCGTCCGTGTGTCTCAGCAGTTTTTCTCGCAAACTGCATAAGCTAGAAACATCAAATTTTGTGCGTAGGTGTAAAGTGGTGATCTCTTCAAAGTTCAACTAAAAAAAATTTTATAAGGTATTTAAGGGGGGGTCTCCCCATATAGGAGAGTGACCCCCCGACAAAAAAATTTCATTGAAGGTAGCCGATATGGGTATCAAATGAAAGGTCTTGATGAGAACTTTTCAAAACAGGTCTTAGTTTGGCAAAATTTGCTTCGACGGGCGCGCAGGGAGGGAAAATACACGAAAAATTGGTGTCCCCCCCCCCCCTCGCGATTGGACACCTGTGATCCGAAAAATCTGAAAAAAATCAGGAATGTAGGCCTTGGTGAGTACAACAACAACAAATACGATAGAAGTCGCAATTCACTCAACTTTGTTAGTAATAGTATGATTTATCGATATTATGTTTTCTTGAATAAAATCTTAACGGTACCCTTAAATTCGGTTTTATTACAGTGGGCAGAGTATAATTATCAAAAGGATTTTGAATTTGGTAACTATCTTCGGCCCCTACTTTGAGAATAAGTTGATTACGGAATGTATTTAAAGGTGATTCTACCATTTGAATGAGTTCCTGAGACGAACTTTCATCGCTATGCTGTGTGGGTGTCATAGAGTTGATTTCAGGAGCATTGGGTGGTCTGGAAAGAGAGTCAGCGACCACATTGGCTTTTCCTGGCTTATACTTGAGCTCATAATTGTACTCCTCAAAAATAGCCTTCCATCGCTTCATCTTGGTGCTGGTATTCTTGCTACTCAAAGCATATGTTAGGGGCTGGTGGTCTGTGAATATTTTGATTTTTCTGGAACCGTATAGGTAGTTTCTGAATTTATTCAGAGCCCATATAATAGCCAGTATTTCTTTCTCATTGGCTCCATAGTTTTCTTCGGTTTTGCTGAAAGTGCAGGATACAAAAGATATTGGTCTGTCTTCTTGTGATAAGACAGCACCCATGGCGTAACTGGATGCGTCCGTTGTAAGCTCAAAAGGCTTAGAAAATTTCGGATACGACAAGACTACTTCCTTTGAAGTGAGAGCTGTTTTTAACTTGTTGAAGGCCTGCATTGCTTCTTCGTTCAGAACAACAGGCTTATTCGTTGAAAAGTTCTTGGACACATGTCCATCCTCCCCTCTTAAAAGGGATGTCAGGGGTTTAGCAACCGCGAATGAAACGCCTATAATACCCTGACATTCCTAAGAACGATCGAAGCTCTTTGAGGGTTTTTGGAGGAGGAAAAGAAGCAATTGCTTGTACTTTCTTGGGATTACTCTTAATGCCGTCAGCACTAATGATGAATCCCAAAAATTCTACTTCTTGTTGAAGGTACTTACATTTGTCTAGATTTATCCTCATGTGTGCTTTTTCCAGTGTTTTCAGGACTGCTTCAAGGTTCCTGAAATGTTCATTTTCGTTTCTCCCGAAGACGATAATGTCATCTATATAAATATAACATCTTCTGCCAATATACTCTCTTAAAATATCGTCTAGAGCTCTCTGAAATATAGATTCAGTACGTAGATGTCTATTCATAAGATTGATCTATCCTGCAAGTTTCATAAAGATTGAATGATATTTAGCGAAGTTATAGCGGTTTGAATTTTCCTGTATTACTATGGAACAATATGCGCTGCTATGGCAATATATGTATGGCTATGGAACAACATGCGCTTTTTACCGACTCAGACACTGCAGTTTTGCTAGGATTTGCATGAAAATTTCAGGAATGATAGGTGTTATGTAGATCCTTGAGAATCGGTTCAGCTAGTGGTATCAGTAATCGTAAAACAAAATAATGGCTGTTTTAAATGCGAAGATTGAATAATTTTGAGTTATTTTTTCCCAACTTCAACGTTTAAGGTGCATGCTTAGAACACTTGATTCAATTGAATGAATGACTGAAGATGAGTACCTACAATTAATGCTCATCAGTGAAACAAGTCAAGGAGGTGGAAGAGTGCTCCTAGCAAAAGGGTTTTGTAACCATTCTAGTGGTACGCCCTAAAAGACACGCTGAACAGAAGGAACTATTCCAGCTACCATGTAGTTAAATGCCAAAGCATTTACTAAAGGTTCCTCTGTAAGTGTCTTCCGCTAAACATCACCCCAAGTCTGATTGAGATGAGTACGCCATAAAAATAAATATCGATAACATTTTAAAAAGCCTTCATTTGTCCAGTTAAGCATTTTGAGCGACCACTAAATTATCCAAACATTCATTCACCACATACGTCACCACGAAGGGGATTCCCAGCTCAAATAACACTCGGCGGAACTAAAAGCAAAAGTATTGGCTCGTGCCACTATGGACACATATCCACATTTGTTATTGTTTTGGTTAAATTTCATCATGAATCAAGCGTCTAGAAACTCTTTCCGTACGACGAGTGATGGGATACCCGAGACGCATAATCGTTTTGTTCGTAATGTATTTTGCTATGTAAGAAACTTGCGCCAAGATTTTAATAAAGAATCACGGTAAAGAAGATGTTCACCGTCAATGAAAATGTTATGAAAAGTATCGGGTTAAGCTTGAACTTGCATATGAATTTTCTTGAAGAATTACGGAAAGGAAAATTGTAATGCATTCATTAAAATCGAAAGCAAATCGTAAACAATGAACATCTTTTAAACGTACATTACCATTAGCCCCATATGAAAACACGTTCGTACGTATAAACATTTCCGTACACACATGGTTTCATATGTACAACAATACTAACGTACAACGAACAAAGATAATTCTGTGTACACATGGTTTCATATGTACAACAGCACAAACGTATAATGAACGAAGACTATCGCGTGTTAAATTACATGAAAGTGTTAAAGGCATTTACTTCACGTTGAGTTAAAGTATTTTTTATCAATATGAGAAATGCAATATATTTGGTATTGCTATTAAGAATGTGAATTTTTTTTGCATAGTTTTTCGGGAAAGAATATTAGAGATAGGAAATTGTATGTAAAATGTTTTTGCTAGAGTAGGCAAAATATGTTTAGAATATGTTAAGAAATTGAATATGTATTTGTATTGAAGACGAAGTAAAATTGTATAAATAGGATAAGTCGATGTGGAAATAAATCACTTTTTGGTCAAACGTTAAACTGGCGACTTCGCCTCTGTTTTCACTAAGTCATTCCGGCGTTAACCGCCTTAACTACATGCGTGCCTAGACGCTCTATAATTACTAGGTAAATATACTCACTTCTTGGTCTAACTTAAATCGGCGAGTTCGCCTCTGTTTTCTTCCATGAAGACAATCAATCCGGCGTTGATCGCCTTAACTATATGCGTGCCTAGACGCTCTAGAATTACTAGGCAAATATACAAACTAATATTTTTCCCTGAAAGGAAAAAGTAGAGGCACAGGATGTAGGTAAGTGTAGGGACGACAGATGATGTTGCATACAACCCATGCATAGCATCGCAGGGTCGTAACACTAGGATTCAACAAAATAGGCCATAAATCGATGATAACAGTACAGGGCAGTGGCCCCTGAAAAAAAAATTCATCAAACGTAGCCGATATGAGTATGAAATGAAAGTTTTCATGGGAACCTTTCAAAAAAGTTCTTAAACTGTCAGTTTTTGCTTCAGTGGGGGCACAGGGGGGAAATACATGAGGAATGTGTTTCCTCCGTCGCGGATGGACATCTGAAATAATTATCAAGGGATATATTTATGAGTATAACAATACCAAAAACCTCAGAAGTCGAAATTCGTTCAACTGTCATATGACAACGCCAATTTAGAGAGGTATTAATCGTAAAATAATTAGTGTTTGTATTAATAATTTGTAATAATATGATTATTTCATAGAATAACTATAGGTCTTCAAATCATTAATTAACTGCTTGGTCACAGAGTATGGCTTTTTTAGGACAAAAGTGTGGTTTGTTCATCTCCAACGTAAAACTTTCATTCCGAAATTTCCCATTTTTTAAACAGAAAGAAGAAATTGAGTAAAACTTGCGAATTATTGTGAAGCATGGCTTTTGTCCGGGTTATATCAATCCAAATAAGATATAATTCATAGAACTATATTATAAACCCGAATAGAAACCATCCTTGTCAATAATTCCCATGTTTTACCCAATTTCTTCAAAGTGTTGAAAAACATGAATTTCTATTGGAAAATATTATGACTTTTGTTTTGAAAAACGTGAATTTAAATTGAAGATGCTACTTTTATTTTGAAAAGTGTGAATTAGTATTTGAAAATCGGGAATCTTGAAGTGAAAAATGTGACTTTGTGTTTGAGGAATGGGAAATTTAGAAATGAAAATTGTACGTTTGAAATGAATAAAAAGGTATATCAGGCTATATATTTTCAATGCGTTCTATTTTCAAAAGTATTTAGGCTTAAAGTAAGTTTTATTTTTAGAATTTTTATGAGTATTTACTGGTGGGCCATCAAACTTGTCGGCATTATGTAAAAAAAAAGTATTGCATGGCTTTAAAACTTCAAAACATTGATAATGAGTAGAAAAATCAGCCGTTTTATATTTCACATAAAATAATTGCATCATCTTTTCGAACAATGATCCCTTCTATTCTGTATAATATCACATTTTCAGCCTTAGTAATTGTTAAGTACAAATTTTTCTTATATATTAAATCTTGGAATGTCAAAAATTCATAACAGAAAATATTTTCGTCACGTGGCAAAACATCTTTATTTTTAATATTATCATAGCAAGGCTCATCTATAACAAAAGTTTTTCTTTTCGATTTATTGCAGATTTTAGCTGGTATTGCGTGTTCTTTGCTTACTTGATAGCAAAAACTTAATCCAGATTTTATACTTAAAGGGTAGGGCAAGTTTTTTTTCTCAAAGTAACATTATTGCAGTAACCTTTCAATGATTTATGTTTCGATTCATATCTTAAACTTCAAATGTGTTTTAAAGGTCCTACCATATTTATCAAGAAAGGATAGTGAACCATGTTGTGAAACTTAGGTTTTAAGTTACATGCAAATAAGTTCTTATACAATGAATGGTGTTCAGATATAAGAGAATTTAATTTGATAATCTCGTCGCTTATTAATGAGGTCTTGAAAATTATATCAATTATTTCATTCAACACAGTTACTAGACGCCAGTTTTCGTTATTTAAAGGAATCAGATCACCAATGAATAATGGCAGAAATCGACAGAATGTCCACATTTCTGTTGCAGACATATTCAGTTTTCTTTTATCTAAATGTTCATTTTTAATAGGACTGCTTAAATTACCTACTTCAGTTTCTCCATAAGTGAATAATTGAATGCGATTATTTAAAGTGTCAAGAGAGAGCTTTTTTTCTACACTAATAAAATGAATCAAAACCTCACAAATATCATAATGACATACCCCCTTGTAGTAATTGAAGAGGTCAAGAATGTGATAGCTTTAAATACATTTCTATTTCAAAGATTGTTCCTCAATTTTCTTTATCATTGTAATGACTTCTATGAATTTGAGCTTTTTCGTTTCGTGCTACTATCTTGAAATTTTGTTTTTTTTTATATTTATCATAATGAAAGTTAATACTTCATTCGCTTCCAAAATAATAAAAAACAAATGCATATCGGTCCATTATAATGAACTTTTTTTTAAACACAACTTCTAATGCACTCGAGACAAACAATAATTTTTAACACACCAGTTTAAATTGGAAGTTAGCGTAAATAAACGGTTAAATACTAATTGAAACTGATGTAACGATAAATTGGAAAGAAAGAAAGAGTTTTAGGAATTTGAAAGGAGAAATAATAAAACGCAGACCTAGAAGTGCCGATAAATAAAATCATTATTTTTACGTACCGCAAGAGCCTGCCTTGCGCGATATTGAATTGGGAATAAATTAAACGAATGCATTATTTTCCTTCTGCACTTCACAGCAGTAAATCAAGTCTTTCCACATCCACGCCAACAACTGATTGTGATAAGCAAAAGTATAGTTTACTAGAGAGTACAAGTTCGAGGACGTACGAATCCAATCCTAATGATGATCCGTTGGGCGAGATTTCCAAAGAGCAGTTACTAGAACTTGAAGAGAAATTTTCTGAATTGAATCTCAGCTCAAAGTCTACGAAACAAACGGAAAAAGTAGAGGAAGATAATACTGAAGCTGTGCATGAGTTACAGAAAAATGACATTGTATTTCAATTGGATTATCCCGTTGATGCTGTGAAATATGGAGAGAAAATCCCTGAAACAGTATTACCGGAGGGTTTAGAAGATGCTAACTGGTTTGGTGTTTTTATTGCAGAGGTTCATAATCCTTTTAAATTCTGGTTTCATGTGTACAAAGATAATCACGAGTTGGATACATTGATGCAACACATTGAAAATATATATACAAAATTACCTCCGAATGACTTGCAATTGCATAAATCATGTTATAAACCTGGACAAGTATGTTGCGCTATGTATATGGGATTATGGCATCGAGCTCAGATATTAGAGATTCATGAGAAGAAGAGTGTCAAAGTATTTTTCGTCGATTACGGTACTGTATCAAACGTAGCGCTCCAAGAAGTTAAATACTTACTATCAGATTTCTCTTCATTACCGTGTCAGGCGCTGAGAGGTTCCCGAGCTCACATTAAACCGGTTGGGGTTGCTGGTGCTGTCGCGAAGAGAAGGTGAGTCGAGTTGCAACCGCGAACGCGCGTGGACGCGAGGAGTGAAAGTAAATTGCAAGAAAAATGGGGATTCTTAGACCTTCTCGCTTATATTTTTTTATGAAACGTGCTTATTATTGCATTAAGTAGCGAGACTATATGCAAAGTGAATAACTGAATGTGTAAACAACTTGTTAGCGCGCAAGCAGTGATTAATATCGGATGAGTGAAAGTACAGCGATCACCAAGAACAACTGGTTCATTGCAGTGCTCTATTTCGGTGATGTTTGAGAAAAACGTTAGTGTGAATAGCGTTTGCATTATTTTTGCCCGAAACGCTTGCAAAGTCCGACGAAATAAGAGTGTGTAGCTTGCTTGCGAAGTGAAGGATGCAATTTTGTGGTGCCCGCCTGTTTTGTGTGCGGAAATTGCGAGATTTCCAAGTGTACGCTCCGTTTGTGGCTGTTTTGTTGCCAATTAACGTAGACAAATCATCTCCACGCGCTTTGTGCTTTAATTGCCATACACATTTCGTGAAGTTCGCATGGATGTTGCAACCACTTTTCCTTTCTCATTGGCTACCACGCACCCTATGATTGCTTTCGCAGCCTTGGGACTTCATCGCGTAACAACGGCCGGTAATTAGTAGTTGAACAATTCATTCGATTGACATTTGATTTGTTCACTTGATCAGAATAAACCATAAGGGATTGAGAGTTGAGTTACGGTGTTTTGAAGTGGATTTTACGCGTGGGAAATTGCAAGTTTGGATTGTTTAAACATCAAACAGCGACACAGTGCAATAATTTACTCGGCCTAATTTTAAATTGATTGAGAACTTGTGACTTTCCTAGCATTTTGGCTAATTAATTTCCCCGTGAACCTAAACTAGGTAAAAGCAATTTTGTAGCAATTTTCCACGTTTTCGTGGATTGTGCAGCACGTTTCCTATTTCACACGCGTTTGTGCATTTTGATCGGCGCCAAAAGATTTTCCGTCTTTCCTACACTCGAATTTCGAAGTGTTTATGTTTCGTGTGGGTGCAAAAATAGAGCCACGTGCATCTTATTGGACTTGATTCTAACCTGGCGTGTCCAAGAGAAAGGAGGATATTTTTTTTTCCGTAATATTTAAATAATCGAGGAAAAAGAATTTTCTTTATATCAACGTATTGAAAACGACCTAAATAAATTTTACATTTAAAAATTATTAATGAACGTTTCAGTGGACCCCCGCATTCTTCATCGAGCGCTCGGAGGACCCTGCGGGTAAGTGCCTTTTTACTTTCTCATATTTTTAATTTGAATTAGCTTTCTTTTTCTAAATTTGTTTTTTTAAATTAAAATTTTTTACTATTATTTATCCTATCTCTATTTGTAAAGAAAAAGGAGGGTTATTAAAGTTATTATTATATGAAAAAAAAAATCTTATTTTTGATTAAATTATATTAATACACTGAACCAACTTTAAAGATTGTGCAAGTATAAATTCAATGCAGGAAAAAAGGAAAGGGATATTTGTGATATATATGGGGAAAAAACAAATAAAATAAATTAATACCCCGTAATTTTCGGTCTTTCCTTTCCTTCCCCTCTGACCGGGTATAGGACCCGGTACCGTGGTAGGCTCCCCTCATAAAACATGAGCCAGCCGCCGGGTACAGGTTAATTCAACGTAATCTTTCTGTTTCAGGTGATGTCGCGGGTTGAGTGGCCCAAGCAGAGTGCCTCTTTATGGCATAGAGTTATGCAATCAAATTGTATAATTCTATGGCATAAATTGGTCACTGGTGTACTCCCCTTCGGATGGGAAAGTTCATGCAATTCAAGTTGTATGAGTTTTCCACTCAGAAGAGGAATACCTGGCCACTGCAACACAATATACATGGATTTATTCCGGTTGGGTGGGTGCGAAGGGGCTCCACCATCACCCGTTTGCCCCTCTTTCATTTGTGGGCCATGAACTTCGTCGGGTTATGACGAGGTCACCCCAAGTCCGCCTTTCTTTTCAGGTTCCACTTGTTCTCGTAACAAGCTCTAATTCCCTCGGTGTAGTTATCTACACTTTTTGCGACTTCGGTCGCCTCTTGATCTCCAGCAGTCCAATTCGTGAATGCGAAATTTTTTTTGTAGTGGGTCCTCGTGCTGGGGAAATGAACCCGCCCTACGACACCGCAATGCTAGCCTGCCAGCGCAGTCACACGTTTCCAGACGGGGGCATTCTCGGAAGATACCGACACCTTCTTCTGCCGAAGCA
Source organism: Odontomyia ornata (assembly GCA_963969285.1). Taxonomy (NCBI): domain Eukaryota; kingdom Metazoa; phylum Arthropoda; class Insecta; order Diptera; family Stratiomyidae; genus Odontomyia; species Odontomyia ornata. Next base: position 336,444,476 of record OZ017738.1, on the reverse strand, counting down.
GCAGACCATCGCTGCAGTCCTTCACGGACATCTTGAAACATCTTAAAATCACCATCCTTGTAGTGTTTTTTTCATGTCTATGTGCGAACGAGAAACCGACCTCTCATCGGTTCTAGACGTTAAGTCTGAGTAGTGCCAACGGATGGTACCCACCGGTCAACCAATTCGTGCATCGTAATCCATTCACGCGGTGGCTGCTTGTCAGCCAGCTAGATCGGAGAGGATTTCGGTCGCGGGTCTCCGAATGGATTACGCTCATCTACAATCTTCAGCCACCAATACATGCCCGTTTTCAAACGCGTCACAAAACAAAACCATACGGAGAGGAAATCTACTTTACGTTACACCATATTTCTTCCTATAACCAGTCAAAGGACAAAAATCTAATCTTTACTTCGCGTTTCCGAATTTCCGACGTGGTACCGAAAAATATACAACGTTAACTCAACCCGACGAACGCTACGCTAATAAAAAAAGCAAAACAACAAAGGTACCGCGTACCGCGCGCGACGCGAAACCGACCTCAGCGGATTTTCTCAAACCCTACCCTCGCGACGGCATACCTACCCTGCACCTCATTTCCCGCTGAAAAGGAGAACCACTGGAAAGGAAAGTCGTTATTATAGTTTAGCAATTCATGTTGTTATATATTTGTTTAAAAAAAATAAATCGTTTTCCTTCTACAAATGCTTTAAATATCATAAAATTAATGTTCGGCAATTTTCCGCATTTATAACTGTGTATGCTTCGAGACTTGTACTATCGAAAGTATGAAGTTAGTCGTTTCCAATCAATTAATTTTGATTCGTTTCCAATTTCAAATTATACTATTGCTGTTTTGTCATATAGCATTCTGCAATTTTGATAATCAAATTTTTAACACAAAAATATATGTATATAAGCGCGTTCACGAAGAATTTCCCTATTAGGAATATTCATTTCAATTATCTACTAATGCAAATTAAATATTGGTTTGCTTCTTTCATTGACTGATTTTGTCATGTATATTTGTAACGTATAACTAACGCTAAACAAGTCTCTAATTCCTCTACATTCTAACTAACGATTCCTTCGATACAATATAAATTTCTGACTAAGGTATTCTACTAAAAGTAATAGTATCTCTTTTTTTCTACAGTTTGATAATCAGTTTGTATTAAATTGCATTTTTTTTTTTGCACTCATTTACATCAACTATAAAAACAAATTAATAAAATCGTTTGCCAGTCTACATGAGTTTCGTCTAAAAGCAACCAAAATAAGGAGAATTCAAACACAAAAAGTGTTTCTGATAAATGTCATTTCTCGTATGAATTGGAAGTAAATGTTCTACATTTTAATGTCTTTAATTTATAGTTATGCCCAAAATCAACAAAAGTACGATTTTCTGTTGTTTTTTGATTATCTAGATAGCATTCTGTCATATAAAATTAATTAACCTCTATAATCTAATGTTTCAAATGAAATTGGTATGCATTTATTCATACGATTAAGAACTAACCGGTGAAATTTTTAATGAACATTTCATATTTGGAATAACTACATGCTTTCTTTCGAGTAAATAAAAATGGTTTCTTATTTTATGTATAGTTATGTTTAAACAATAAATTAATATTTTGCTTGTAGTAAGAGTTTAAATGTGTCGATGTGTGACATCAACAGGCGATAGCGTAAACACACGCCTAAACTTACGATGCTCAAACTATTCCTGTAAGCAAAAATAATCTCCTTTATTTCGTTTTTGATTTTTCTTAGCCGACAGTTGAAATTGTTCTTTTTCTAAGGGCATTCATTCGGAATTTTTGCGCATTTTCTTTCACAGGACATCCATCTGCATTCGTTTGACATTTGTTTACGAGAGCGTTTTTAGGAAGCCATTTAGCCAGTTGCTCTTCGAAAAATTGTTCTAGATAACGGGCATGCGCATATGTTTTGGAATCCTCCGAATAATATAAGTATACAGTTTTGGGCAACAATCGAAAGTCAGCTACAATGTGGCAATGTCTTTGTAGTGATTCGGGCTTGATGGATCCAAACGAGTTCGGATAACATCTAGCGACATAGGGTGACAAATTATTTCATAAGATGCAGTGTGTGTTGCAGGTTCTGGCTCTCTAAATGGTAAACTTTGTTCATATTGGCAATATAGTTCTAAACATATCCTCTGTATAATATTTAATTCATTGGCGCCAAGTTCTCCTGCATTATGTCTTTCACATTCAGCTGAACTTGCCAGTTTCGCTAAATTAACACATAGCAAACCTTGCCACGTTTTACTTTCATCTGGTAAGGAACTTATAGCTGGTATGTGACAATTTTGGTGAAATACTTTTGGATATTTATCGCAACACATCAATTCACCACCATTCAAACAAACTGCACACCAATCTTCATTTGGATCGTCTTTCTGGTCAGCTTTCTCTTCAGCAACATTCGCAATATCTGCTGAACTATGGACTTGTGACGATGTCGTCTTATTCCTACCTTCCGGAAGAACTTGTACTCCGTTCGAATCTAATTTCGCTGTTGTTGCCATCAAATCATTTATTGAATCGTCTCGAACTTTATCAATTGGCTCCGTAAAATCTTTTGAGGTATCCTTTGTACTTGGACTTTCAATATTTATTATTTTAACACTAACCTGATCCGATGCTTGATCCAACGATCGTACTGACAACGAAAGATGATCCAAAATTTCAATATCTGAATCCGAGTCTCATTCATCTAGGTCGATATTATCCTGACTTTGACTGTATGCTTCTATATATTTGGAAAAGCCTTTTGGCAGCAACACTTTCGCCTTCTCGATTCCTTTCCTTTGTGCATTCCTTTCGCGCTTGAAATCCTCGAAATCCCCGGTGCAGATGCTTGTTGGCACCGCTTTGGCTGCATATACCGTATTAGAAGCGGCGCTCGGTGTTCTGTCTGGATTAGCCTGCCCACGAATATTCTCGCTCACCTTCAAGTTGTACACTGGGTTCGGGAAAATAAATGGGAAGTGTATTATAGTGCATGACCTCGGTATACTCATTCGAGTTGCCAATATTCACCATCATTTTGTTGAGTTGAATTTGACCGAACTGTCGACACACTCCGGGACTTCCTCATGGGTGGCGGCCACTACCTCCACACTTCACTCCCATGTGGCTGTCAAATCCTCTTGACATCCGACGACAAAATTGACGTGGGATGTGCGCTGGTCACAACCAACGTGAAATGACAAGCCACCTAGCAGCAAAGTGTGTTAGTAGTGGTCACCAGCGACGTCGCATGATTCATTACACCCTCCAGAACATCATGCATAACATCAGCAACGTAATTTTTCAGGACATGAAACGTTGCGATGTCATTCAAAAGACACTTCTCTCGAATACGGCAAAGGTTAACTCTTTCTTTAGGACCTGGATACTTCTCAAAATTTGAGTTATATGTTTCAATTTGTCTGTGATAAATAAAATTATCTTCCAGAAAATAGTCAAGTTCAGATTTAGAACATAAGCAGACGCGACATGAATAATTTGCACTAAAACTTCTAGTGTACCCTAGTATAGTGTTGAGTCCAAGGTTATCACCAAAAATTAAACCCTTAAACAAAGTATATTTGAATCTAACCCGTTTTAAAATTGATTGTTAAACCATTTTCTTCCAAGTCCTTCAACTCCGAAATAAGTTTATGGAAAATGGAGTTTATTCCAAATGTTTTGTATTTACTATAAAATAACATTCCAGCGAAAATACTGTCAAGATTGGACAAAGTCCACTGAGGAAGAGTTGGAAAACTATAATAAACTGCGCCAATCGAATGGGGACCTGCATGCGATCCCAAGGGGTTGTTCGATTCAAAATCGTCGAAGTAAAGAAAATATGGTAAAATAGTCCCCTTTTTAGTTTTAAATAGCTCTGAAACTTTATCTTTCCACAGTTTACTAGTTATAAAATAAGGAATTTTGTTGTCTGTTATGTGGATTACGTTCTCCAGCACAGATTCATATATGCAGGGTAGCTCAAAAAATTTTCGAAACTGAAATTTTATTGGTAATAGTGTTCCCTTTGACTCAACTTCTTCAAAATATGGTATCATACCTGGATGCAGAGTTAATTCCTTATTAATGATAAATTGATATGGTTCTTCGTATAAATCTTTTTGCTTCATAGCTTGTATGAACTTGTAAAACGTATTTAATTTTTGGAATACATGTTTAACTTCACTAAAAATAGTTTCAATTGCCCGTTGTTCCTTTTCAGATAAAAAAGTACAATACATCAGGTTTAAGTTATCGAGTAAACTGTTTAAAAGATTTTCTGTAAACTTTACGAAAATATTTTCTACTAAATTTCGAGGCAGATTAGGTTTCCCGTACAGAATACATAAAAACTGAATAATCGATTTTTCAATATTTGAGAACATATTTAGATTGGTAAATTTCGCATCATTTTGTTTATTATTGCTTCCTTGGGAAGCAAAATCATTAGAAAGAACTTGTTTTATACTTGATGCGGCTGCATTCAAACTATGATCAGGTAGGTTTTAATTGACACCCCTTTCTGATAAAAGAGAACGACATGATCGGGTAAAATGTCTTTTAAAACTTTTCAAATTATAGTTGTGATTACAATTACAGCGGTGGTAATCATCTATTGCAGAAAAGTTGTGAACAAATTTATAATGATCAATTAAAATGTAAACTTCATTGAAATTTGTTTTGCATATGTGGCAAATCAGCATGGCTGCAAGTTTTTGAGGAGTGACAAAATATTAGGCGAAATTTTTTCTGAAGAATCAATTTGAAAAAAAATGTTTTTGGATGAATTGCCAAACTAATTTCGATGCTTCGGAATACTTCAAATTTAAAACAAAAAATGTTGTGAAGCATTTGTCAAGAGCCGGTAAAAATGCGTCAAAACTGTATTTGATATCGTCATAATATACTATAAATTTTGCTTCTGAAGCGACGTGAATAATGATTGGTTGAAGTGTCTCACCCTTTTCCTTCAGGTGCAAAGAAAGCCGATCAATTTCTGGATAAAAATCGTCTATTGTCGCAATTTTTAACACCATCGACTGTTGTGCATCCTTTATCGTTGATTTTACGACTTTTCTCTTTTTGGATGTTGTATCTTTTTTGCAACGTCTTATAGTTGGCGGCAACACTGCATGTATTAAATTGATAATACAGGGGTCATCTGAAACTAAATCACGCAATACAATAATCATATCATTCTAACTTTTAATAGTCATTTAACTTACTTGTAAATTGGTCGCATTCATTTAGGCTTTTCAGGATGCTTTGACTCGCTTTATCTTTTATTTTTTTGTTGAAAACGTGTACAATTCGACCACGGAATTCACTCCAGTTGTTAATTAAATTGTGTTACTTAGCGGGGTAAATTAGCGCAAAATCAGCGTGTATCTGCAAGTATCAGCGTTGTAAAACAACAAGTACATTATCCTCAAAAGAGGATTTTACTATGAAATATAACTTACCAATGAATATCCAGCTGCATGCTTGAGAAGAGGCCACTGAACAAAAATTGACGCTAATTTGTTGGATGCGTTCAATAAAATATGTTTTCTCCTCTCTTTAAAAGTATTGCACCATTTTTGCTTGACTTCCTCCCAGTATTCTCGATAGACTTGCAGCCAATTTATGTCTGATGTAAGGTCTAAAACCAGTATTTGAAAAACTTACCTTCATTTTCTTCCGTTACGATTTCTACTGCTATTGCATCTTGTGAAGAAGATGCTGTAGTTTGTTTGTTGTCAAAATTTAAACCTGTTCTTCCCAATCTGCGTTTTGTGTTGTAATATTTGCTATAAAGCCGGCCACAAGGATTTTTGTTTATATTTTTTGTTGCTCTGTAGTATAAATCCTTATCATCGTTGAACCTTTCTGCGATACGTTGGGCAATCTAATCAAACTGCCTTCTAGAGATAGATTTGTTGTTTTTTACGTGCCACGATATTCTTGCGTCAATAATTATGATTCTGGAACTATCATTTAGCTTTTTATTTTTTGTGAACTCTTCAATAAAAAAACGGCCAATTAACGAGAAGTCCAGCATAGAATCGATATCCTAAGAAAAATGAAATCACTTAATGTAACTCAACCAAACTTCAATTAAAAATGTGTATTAGAAAATGCTTCACTTGTTGTTGGCCTCCAAAGAAAAATATGAAAAAAAAATATTTCTGTCTTTTTGCTGTTTATCTTCAAATTTCTAGGATTATGCGTTTCGGCTATCTTTGGCCATCTTCAGTTCGGTCTGAAGATGGTTAGATATAGTCGAAACGCATACTTCAAGAAATTCAAAGAAGGACCGATCGACAACAAAATCTCAAATTGTTCATATATTTCCCCTTCCCCGTTACCCCATGAAACTGGTTACCCTAATTGAAGCCTTGTTTTTGAAAGCTGTTATCATTTTTCACCTCCCTCGCGCCGCCTTTGCTGTTATAGCACTTTTTTCAACTGATTCGGACGCTTTTGAAACCTTATTAAAAAAGTACTTCGGAGAGACTATCACTTCTAACGTCCAAAATGGCATGATTGTAGCTCAGGGCGCAGCCCCCAGTAAAACTGCCAATTTGGGATAACCATCTCAGAAACCTTACAAATATTTGCAAAATATTTTAAGTAGAAATTAGAATGGACCTTTGGCTTTTGAATCAGTTTATTACATTTAAAAAAAAGTTTGTTGCGAAAATTACAAAATTCAAATAAAATAGCATGTTTTTTTTAAAAAAATGTAGTAAATCTCGGAAGCTACTTAGCGTACCGAGTTGATTTAAGCTATGTTTGTTACATCTAAATTATTAACATTGAATTAACTCATCAAAAATTTTATAAAAAAAATTTCCTAGAACTAAATGTATAATTTGCACACACTGAACAAATATCATGCCTGCACATTGATTTGTATCAAATTTCCACATTTTTTTCTAGGAAATTTTTTGCAAAAAACTTTTTTAAATTTCTGATGAGTTAATTCAATGCAAATAATTTAGATTTAACAAACGTAGCTTAAATCAACTAGGTACGTTAAGTAGTTTCCGAGATTTGCTACATTTTTTAACGAAAACATGCTATTTGTTTGAATTTTTTGCAACAAGCTTTTTGCAAAATATCATGAGCTGAGTCAATATTAAAAGGTTTATTCTGACTTCTAGCTAAAAATTTTTTGCAAATATTCGTAACGTTTCTGAGGTGAGCGGTTGTAAAGTTTTCTCAAATTTTCAGTTTTACTGCAGGCTGCGCCTTAAGTAGTTTGTAAGAAAACTTGCTGTGACACACGGATAAACAGATGGACGTACTAACAGAAACGTCGCCGGACTATTATGATTTTGTGATTTTTTCTAAAAAAAAGGTACTCAAGGTACAGCTTACATGTCCCCGAACCAACATGTAAACATTTCAAAACTGAAAATAGTTTTATGTTCCTTTTAACATTGAATATTTTATTGTTTTTAATATAAAGCGGGCTTTTCATTGTCATTTACAGTCTTCCTCATTACTGAGGAAGACTGTGAATAAAAGTCTAAAGTTCGCTTCATATTAAAAACAATAAAATATACATTGTCGAAAGAATTTTATATTTATATATATATATATATATATATATATATATATATATATATATATATATATATATATAAATATATATATATATATAAATTATTTTTATGAACTTACATTTTCCTTTCGTCATGTTGCCAGTTTTTGCCGGAACAACGCCTTCGTTCCTAACGGCTTGTGCAGAAACAGTTCATCAATATCTTTCTCCAAAAAGACGCTTAACGCACTTAAATTTATCGCGCGAGAAACTAACTCCGTGTAAAGATCGTCGAAACCCCAAGAAATCAACACATTGAACAATGCAATATCAAAAGTCTCACTATCACACACGGCACTTCCCTGTAACGCGGTATTGATTGGACTTAGAGTGTTCGACATCAGGTTTACACAAACGAACATAAACAACGGAAATATGTATCACAAACCGCACTCTTGGATCTCCAAACATGGTCATGGCAGGTCAATTTGCACCGAAGCACAAACGCCCAGGACCTACTTGAGCAGTTTGCGAGGGATAAGAAAGCTGACCTCCTGTTGCTGAGCGAGCAACATCATAACAAGGACTCGCAAGCGTGGTACCCTGACAAAACTGGTACCTCGGCCATCTGGGTTCGAGACAGCGCCCGCCTTCATGTGCAGGGCCATGGACGCGGGGATGGTTTTGTGTGGGTGCGGTGTTCAGGGATAACATATTTCAGTGTTTATCTGACGCCTAACGAGGCAATGCGATCCTTTCGAACCAAACTCGATGCCCTGGAGGACGCTGTCTCGAACACAGAGGGCCACATGCTGGTCGGGGGAGACTTCAACGCTAGAGCCATCGAATGGGGTATGCCACAATCCGACCCAAGGGGAAAGCAAATATTGGACATGGCGGCCAGAACAGCGCTTTTTGTCCTAAATACTGGTAACACCCCTACTTTCCGCCGCTGGGGTTGCGTAGGAACCATACCCGATGTGACACTCGCTTCGGAGTCCCTGGTACCTAGAGTACACAACTGGCGAGTACTAGAGGACTACTCGGCTAGTGATCACCAGTATATAGCTGTTGAGATTCACGACGGTGCCACTCTGCGTGCATATGCCCAAACTTCAATCCTCGGATGGAGGACTGGGAGGATGGACGTCGAGAAGTTCACTGACGCGCTTACGGCAGGCGCACCGTTGCTGGGAGCTCCGCCAGGGAGTGGAGGGCCTACAGCCAAGGACTTGGTGAACTCAACTATGAGTACCATCATAGCTGCTTGCGAGTCTTCCATGCCCCGCCGAAGACCCCGACATGGTAAGCCTCCAGTATACTGGTGGTCAAACGAGATCGCCGAACAAAGAAGCGAGTGTCACAAACTTCGGCGAGAGGCCCAGCGGGCGCGAACACGGGAGGAGGCAGACACTAGGCTAGCAGCATACAGGTCCGGCAGGAAATATCTTCGCAGGCTTATTAACAAGAGCAAGGCCCGATGCTGGCAAGACCTCGTGGACGATGTAAATAGGGATCCGTGGGGCCTAGGTTACAAGCTGGTCATGGGGAAACTTGGTGCCCTACGGAAGCCTTGTATACATGACGCGGAAAAGATGGACGCGATAGTGCGGGGACTCTTCCCCGCACATCCCGTCCGTGTTGACGCTGTCCATGGTGAAACAGCAGTCGAGTGCCCACTCTTCACACAGCTGGAACTGGAGGAGGCAGTCCTCTCCCTGAAGGCAAGGAAGGCTCCAGGTCCAGATGGTGTACCAGCTGAGGTTTTGCAGCTCGTCTATCACCATTGTCCTGACTTGCTGCTCAGCACATTCAACGCTTGCCTACGGGACGGGGTTTTCCCGGTACGATGGAAGGTGGCGAGGCTCGTGCTGGTCAGCAAGGGGAAGGGAAATCCCGAATCGCCGTCTGCATACCGCCCGTTATGCATGCTAGACACGGCTGGGAAAGTGCTAGAGAAACTCATCAAGGGAAGACTCACTGACGCGATTCGTGCTGCTGGGGACCTATCTCCTCGGCAGTACGGCTTTAGAGCAGGACGTTCTACCATTGATGCGATTGCAGAGGTCCAAAAGGCAGAGGCATATAGTCGCACCAAGCGACGGATCGTGCTGTTGGTGACACTCGACGTCAGGAATGCCTTCAACTCCGCTAGATGGGTGGATATTCTGGATACGCTGGAAAACTCTTTTCAAGTTCCAGAATATCTAATGCGGCTTTTGAGGAACTACCTAAAGGACCGAAGCCTGCTCTACGACACGACACAGGGCCAACGAAGGATGGCGGTTACATCGGGTGTTGCCCAGGGATCTATCCTTGGTCCGGACCTGTGGAACGTGTCTTACGACGGGCTACTGAGACTTGAGATGCCAGATGAGTCGCGCTTGGTCGGCTATGCGGATGATGTTGCGGCTCTGGTCGCCGGACGCACCGTTGAACAAGCGCAACTTAGGCTAGGTATGCTAATGCGCCGAGTGAGGGACTGGATGACTACTCGCGGGCTCAGTCTAGCACTGGAGAAAACCGAAGTGGTCATCTTGACAAAAAAGAGAATCCCTAGAGTAAGGATGATCAGTATTGGAGATATACAGATCGAATCGAAGCCAGCGGTGAAGTACCTGGGGCTACTGATCGACTCGAAGATGAGTTTCTCTGAGCAAATCAGGGCAACGGCTGAGAAGGCTGCTTCGGGAATATCGGCCCTGAGTCGACTTATGGCCAACGTAGGGGGACCCAGCCCATCAAGAAGACGCCTCTTGATGAGTGCTGTAGGGTCAGTGCTACTGTACGGAGCAGAGGTATGGGGCGACGCTCTCAGCAAGGAGGTATACCGAAAACGATTGGCACAGGTACAGAGAAGAGGAGCACTGAGAATTGCATCTTCGTATCCAACAGTCTCCGACTCGGCGGTGAGAGTGATTGCAGGCGTGATACCTGTCGCCCTCCTTGCTAGAGAGCGCCGCGCTATTTACCTGCGCCGAAACGAGGATGCGAGGGAGATGGTTGTCCGCGAGGAGAGACAACGCTCGCTCAACGATTGGCAGCAGTCTTGGAGGAATTGCACGAAGGGAAGGTGGACTGCGCGCCTCATCCCGGATGTGAGACCGTGGCTAAATCGAAGGCATGGTGAGACTGACTTCTATCTGACCCAGCTTTTGAGCGGGCACGGGTGTTTTCAGTCTTACCTGCACAAGATCGGCAAGTCACGGTCTCCCGATTGTCGGTTTTGCCCAGGAGAAGAGGACAATGCCTGTCACACATTTTTTGCGTGTACGAAATGGGCCAGGCTGCGAAGGGAACTCTACAGGGAGACGGGAGAGCTCACCCCGGATAATATAGTTGCGGTGATGCTCGAATCGGTTGACAAATGGAACCAGGTGGCACATTATGCTCGGGCAGTCCTAAAATATAAAAGGGACTCACAGCAGCCGGAGGCGCTGGGGCTGGGGGATCGCTCTTCTGGCAATTCCTCTTCCCCCCTCCCCTCCCGCTAGGAAAGGGACTCCCCAGCTTGAAGGCGCCCCACGGCGTAACAAAACGAGACCTGGCCCGAAGTAATGTGTCAAACGGTTCCAGGCTAGGTTCTCAGATTGACAGGGGAGGTGTTTAGTGGGTAGTCCAAAGGTATCCTCCATGGGAGTCCCACACTGCCAGACTCGGCGGGCATAAATGCCTTCACCTCCCTACCACAAAAAAAAAAAAAAAAAAAAAAAAAAAAAAAAAAAAAAAAAAAAAAAAAAAAAAAAAACATGGTGTGAGCATGAGTGTTGACGATCATTGCACTGTACCTTCTTGCTTGACATTTCAGCGTGAACAACTTCACGACGTGTTTGATTTCATGCACAACGTATTTCATTTTAAAATTGACAAATGTGCATATTCAAATTTAAACATGATATGTGTTTTATTTTACTCATGACGTATTTGATTTTACAATTGACTACATAGTCGAACTTAAACCTGCCGCGTGTTTGATTTTACAGAGACCGTGTTTGATTTTAAGTTTGACTACATATTTGAGTTTAAACATGAGACGTGTTTCATTTTACATGTAACGTTTTTGCATACGACGTATTTGATTTTAAAATCAACATATGAACATATTCAATTTAAATATTATGTATTTGATTATTATTTCATTTTTGGTTGGATAAAATTAAAAACGAAATAGTTGTTGTTTTGAACAATACATAATTTGTTAAAGCAAATACATTTGCAGCATTTTTTGGCAATAGTAAGCTTTTCACGGAAAATAGTTGATTTGAATACCGATTTTTCTATCAGTGTATATATACTTGAGTATGTACAAAAATAACGCCAGGACAATGGGAGATTTCACTTCCACTGTATCAATAACACATATATCAGCCTAATAGTCTTGACTTTTCACGGAAACTGAAAATATGTAACGAACACCGGAATGAGAACAGGTAAACGATAACTCTTGTTGAGTTCTAATCATTATTACAAGCACTATGATTAGAATGAGAAGGACTGGGTAGGCACTAATCCGAACATATCCATTGAATTATAAGCGCGACAACATCTTACTATGTTAATTAATTAGATGAAACGAGGCGCAACACTTCATCTTTATTCCGTTCACAAAACCGAAATCTCTTCGTGCACCGTTCCGACTGTTCTCTCCTGTAGCAAGTTACATATGGTGAAATGGGAGCGAGCACACTACTCTTTGCGACAATTCTGATCCCTTTCCCGTGCTGGCAAGTTGCAACGATCACGCGATGATTAAGAGTTGGTTCCGAGGCCACACCAATCCAAAGAAAGAAAAAAACTTACTGTATCAGGGCGAGAGAGGTTGTCACGCAAATTGACAAACTGCATGACATCGACAAGGCAAAGCGTACAATAAGTGGTTTTCGCTTCCGCACCGACAAATCTCCGCAATGTTAAATGGCGGAAAATGAAATTCCCCATCTGCTATGTTTTCCGCACTTCTCACTTTTTATTTGGATCACTACTACTTCGTGCGTAAGCACTCGTTTTTGTTACTTTCAACTGCGCACAAATTATTCCTTTTGTTCAAGAAACTGAATTTCCCATCGAAACGCACATTACCAAATGGTCATTCATGAGTGCTAGCCGCAAAATATTGGCTTTTTACTATCACAGAACTACACGCACACTTTTCCGCGTTTCAGGGGCTAAATCGCGACCAAAAAAGATAAGGAGAACACCCTAGCAGCCACTTTTTGTAGAAATCATTTTCCGTTCCGAAACTAGACCTTTTGTATATTCCCCAACGCGATTCTCCTGACGTGCGCACTGCGTGGTGATCAACACCGGACTCTCCGATTCACTTCTGGTATCTTTATAAAATGGCAAAAAACGCAACGAATTCACGCAAGCAATTTTCTCATCCCACCGTGCTCGCTGCCGCTATTCCCAACCGACTGCCACGATGCCGTCCCTAACTTATCTTTCTTTCTTTTTCTTCCGTGTCGCTAACGGTAAAATTCCATCAGCTGCCCACTCAGCTGAGCTCGAATGCATTTTTTCAGGTAATGCACCGTTGACTGCACGAAATCAGTGTTTCCACATCCCAAATTGCAATGGGCAGATGTAAAATTATTTATAAAACCAAAATTTAACTGAAGTGGGGAAATTTTAAAGTTAAAAACATTTAAATGAAGTAATGAAATGAAAATTTTAAATAGCAATAAAAATTAAATTACATGGAAAATATAATTAAAGGAAAACATATAAATGTTAATATAGAGGAAAATTTGATATAAAGTTACATTTAATATAGAAATAAGAAGAAAAATTATTCTACCAATTACAATGGAAATAATCACATATTTTTTAAATCTGTCATTACAATTTTGGATAGGAGATAGGAGGGTTTTTGAGCAGTTTGCTTGTATGACTGCTCGATTACTACAAACATTAACACGTGATACTAGGGAGATACACGTTTGCAACGGACCTAGCCACTATAAATATGTTGGAATTTTGATAAAATTGTTTGAAATGGTTTTTAATATGGATGTGTTATCCTGACTAATTAAACGAAGGGGTCAGAACACTTGAAACAAAATGGCGGCGAATGTAAAAATATAATAACCATAAAAATTCTTCTAACTCAATTTATGGAATCTGTATATTAGTCAAGTTTTGATATGCAGAATATATTGTTTGATTTACTAATTGTTTTACAATACCCTTCTGGCAGGAGCACTCTCCTGCTACTTCAACATGTTTATTTCTAAAGCTTAGGGTCTTCCCCTTTTTTTCATTTGTTCCTTGAAAGCAGGATATTTTACTTTTTTTGGTAAAACCCATTCACCAAAATAGTTTAGGATTTCCTGGTAATTTTTATCTCAGATTTGTACTCTACAAATTTCAATTGTGTTTTTTTTCCACGAATATATACATATAAATATAAAAAAAAAATTATATAAGAAGAAAACGAAACGGCGTACTCACTGACATCCTCGCCGGGCACCCGCTGGTGATATGGTTATAAGATGTTGCTGGAAATCCTGTTGAAATGGGGAGGAAAATTCCAAATTACACTTTTTGAACTGTATATAAATTACTTTTATTATTGGAGCCGGATAGTATTTAACATTTACACATTTTTCTTAAACTTATTCATAAATTCATCATAACATAAAAACAACATAAATTCGTCGACAAGGTAAAAACGGATACTGTAGCAATGATGCATGCAAAGCAAGAACATTTATTAATCCATGCTTGATGGGGTCTCTTGGAATGTAATCCAATAAATAGTTGTCGGCTTCTCGAACAGATACTCTTAAGCTGATTCGAATTCGATTCAGACTCGGTCGACGTTTAAGAATTGGCTCAACTGACAAGGACAATGCACAGGCAAACGACAAAGTCACAGTTTTCACTAGTTTGTCACATTCATTCTTCGCCAATGCAACACTACTCATTATCTTAACGCTTCTGACTCTTCAAGGCCATTCAAAAGCGCGCAAGCATCATGGGAAGCTCAACCATTCAAGCGATTTCAACAACACTCTACGACAAATCCTGGGCAATAATAATCTGCGACAGCCGATCCTCTAATCCTTCGAGCAATGCACTCACTGGCTTAGCCACAATCGCAAATAACTGCGGGCAAGTCGCAATATTTCGCAATCTGACCAATTATGCCAGAAACAGATAAGTCTGCACAACTCGAATCGATTGATGTTCCTTTTTCATGCGCCTGAAGCTAGGCAAGAGTTGCGGTCGCCGCAGAGAGGTTTCCCGTACGCTTTAACAACCATTTATCGACCGGGAATTAAGCCCACAGACAGCAGGTGGCACCACCCGATTTTAGCATACCAATTCGGTATCCGAAACTAAGTTGGAGTTAAGGTTGCAAGAAGTGAATGCAGCCGCAGCCCAAGAAACTACAATTTCATCTTATCCGCGATTCAACATGACCACGATACGGAATTCGACCACACGACACATCTTTTCACTCCTTCTTCCCCAAATGCAAGATCCCGAACGATCTTCGCGGTGGCTTGGATCTCAACACTCCTTCATGAGTCGAAATTTAATTTTTCTCGCGTGAATTTTCTTTTGACATGTACGCGAATGTATGCGGGGAGAATCAGCCAGTCACTGCTGCTACTGCGAAATGACATTTATCGATAATTTATTTAGATTTTATTTTTAAAACTGTAATTTCATATTAATTAATTATTTTATGGGACACACACAAATCACAACCACATTTCTCTGCCGGCCACTTCACGCATCGACTCCCTATGATTGATTCATCAATCCAAAGCCACATACAAGTACGTTTTTTGATTTCCGCGTCCACGCACAACCGAGCGTTTTCATTGATTCTATTTGTAATCTTTGAACGAAAAAGAAAACAGGGGTCGTTACAGAACTTAATTTTTTCGAGATGAGTGTGAAAAAACGTTCCCGCTGTGGTCAGTAGTCCCGAGCTCTATGTGTCGCACCGGGACTCGACCCGCTTCTCATTCATTCCGCTACATACTTGCCTTCGTTAATGCAATACGTGCATGTGCAGCAATTGCAGATTTTATATTTAATAAATAAAAAAAAATAAAAGTATTTTATGATTTACGATTAAAAATTAAAATAATTAAATTTTTCAAATCTACAACTAAAATTTTGAACAAGTGATGTGTAGGCTTTTGAGCAGTTTGCTTAGGCGACTGCTCGATTACTAAAAATCGCGTTTAATATTGGGTGTATTTACTCCTTTGCTACGTCAACCAAAATAACAATCAATAATAACAATAAATTAGGTCAATGGTTTATTTGGGAAGTATTCACGCTGTCATCTCTTGATGACTAGCAACAATACTTAAGCTTTTCGATAAGTGGTTTGTAGTGAAAGGTAGGATGAAGTGTCCGTAAAGGATGCAGCGATGGTTTGCTGCCTCAGCGGAAGAGGATGGTGGTATCCGCCAAGATTGGCCTTGTCTGGGGACTCGTGAATGCGCTGGTAGGCTAGTGTTGCGGTGTCGTGGGGTGGGTTCTTTCCCCCTATCATAAGGACCCACTACAAAAAAATATTTCGCATTCACGAATTAAAAATGTCAAATACCGATCGACTGGTGTTGAGTCCGAGGAGGGTTGAAATTGCTTTTTCAAAGGAGAAGTTTGGCCGAGCCAAACCGGACGGACTGGCGGAGACTTCGTTGTTACCGACGATTCTTCTGGCTCTCAAATAAGATTGGAGCATCCAGAGGGAGGTAGCGACCCCTCGCACCCTCCCAACCGGATCAAGATCCAAACGTAGACAAGGCCATGTGTTTCCCATTTGGAAAAAACTCATACAAAAATACTTTGTATGACTCTTTCCCTCAAATGAGAAGCACAAACGTAACCCATTTATGCTATGGCGTTATGCAATAAAATCAAATAACACTATATCATAAAAACGCACGCGAGCGGAAGGCCACTCTACCCAGCAAGAGCCCCTGCTAAACAAAAAAACGGTGGAGCGCGCCCGATGGCTAGTATAATTAGCGGAAGAGCCTGCCATCGATGCGGGTCCTATACCCGGTCAGATTTAATGTAAGGAAAGACCGAAATTGGGTTATTTAAGCAATTCATCTATTCATTATTTTTATCCACAGATTTACAGTGAATGCGTTTCGTTCTCATTCGCGGGAAGAAAAGAAACTGATGAAAGATTTGTCTTTATAAACACAAGGCAAGAATTTACGAATATTTGATATTTATTAAAAAAATAGAAAAAAAATTAATTAATTTATCGTTGGTAACATCCTTCAAACTATTTATTCATAATTTTCATCCAAAATTTACTGTAAATGCGTTTCGCTTCCATTTGCGGGAAGAAACGAAATGGATGAAGGATTTTTCTTTATGAACACGATGCAAGAATGTGCGAGTATTTAATATTTATTAAAAGGTAGGAAAAAAAGGTTTATTTATCATTAATAAGAGACTTCAAATTTAAATTATTATCAAAAGGAATTATTTGTATAATAAAAATATCGATATTCAAAAAGAATAATTAAACTCACCCATTCTCCTCCGACGAGCGCTCGTAGTTGCGACGGGTGAGGCCTGTAACTTAATTTCACGTTTCCTCTTCGTTTCCTTTTTCTTCACAAAGAAAAACTTCGTTATATTTTTCTTCACAAAGCACGCGTCGCTTTCTATTTTATAAGTATCCAGTGACGTAAAAATATTTGCAAATAGCTAAGTTTGGCGTGGCGGTGCGGAAGAAAATTTTCTGATAGAAAGGATGATGATTATTGTCTTCGTTAATTTTGCATTTAACAAGTGGCCACACAACTCAGTATTTCCTCCATGAAGTGTATGATTTCTGGCTAAGTTGGCTCGTTTTGGCTCTACTCTATTTATTCCCAGTCGAATACACTTTCCTTTTTATCCTTAATGCCCCCAAATGTCTAAAACTTTTTAGCACTATAAAAATTGTGCTTCTATTGATTTCTCCTTCCTAATCTTGCTTATAACTCTTTTACTTAACCAACCGAAATGGAATCATCGCCGGATTCTTATCTTTACAGAATAACGAACATTTTCCATAAGCGTGGCGTGTTCACTTTCATATCATTGTATTTTGATTTATCCTAAACACTTATTGGGCTCTTTCACACGGGAATGGTAAAAACCCATATCCAAACAGGTTTCGCGCTTACGCCCTTATGTTTACACGTTGCATAGTTCAGCCAACCTATTTTTGTATACGATACACGTCTTGCGAGTGCATGTGTCAAAAGGATCATTTGATCGTTAAACGTCGTGCGGACAACATGAAAGCGAAGACAGAGGGATAAGCGATTGACAATTGATATTTTAGCCTTGAATTGTGCACGAGGTAACAAAAACTGGAATGAAAAATGTATTTTATGATTGTTAAAGTTTGTCGATTCAAACTTCTATTGGATTTATTAGAACCTCCGTGTTTTTCCGCTTTCTGAAAAATATATTCCAAATTTGAATATCCTTTTAAGTCGCATATTTTTCTTGTTGTGTTGTCAACTGGCTTATTATAATGCGATTCTAAAAAGATTATGCGTACTGTTAATTTTCGATGGATTTACAATAAGCAATTTAACTTTATTGAAATCGAGATATTCGTCGTGTTGTTTCCTGAAATTGAACATGGCCTCCGTTTTTATAAATTAATTGAATAACGCATAGCTTCTCGCGTCCACGCATCCATTTTTGCACGCAAATCAAAGAAAGGCAATCGTTTCATGACGACTACCTTCTTCACCGAATGTTCAATTCGGAATGATTACCGGCCTTTGTATAAATTTCCCCCACCAAATGATCAACAAAATGCGTTTGTGTATGTGCGTTACGCTCGTTCACCCTACAAAATGTTGGCTTGTTTTTACCATCAGGTCCCTTCAATGCCTCTCACTCTTCTTGCCCATATAACCTGTTTAACGCTCACTTTTAACGCTGCGTCTGAAAAAGCCCATTGCGACGTTCACAACTCAAGATGTAATTCCAGTGTCAGGCATAATGGATATACTCGGTAATTTTCACGTTATTAGTGAATTTTTATGCGGGATTTGAACTTTCATAGTTCACAAAAACTTTCCTTTTTTATATTTTTCTCACTTTAAACCCTTCAGATTATCGTTTCAAGTAATGCGATCTTATTTCAAAATCCCCCGTGTACACTTTCAACCTGACTGCACACCTCCGCAATCGCCCAAATCTCTCGCGTTGGTGCATCACTAACCATCCGTCCCGCTCGACGTTTAAAATGCGAATTTTTGACTGTTTGCAAAATTGCACTTAAATTGAAAATGTTGTGGTGCCCAATTCTAGGGAACGCGGCGTTTGTCGACACTTTACAACTGACTTCAGATGAAAATAGCAGGGAATTCGGTTGATTAATGTCAATTAATTCGATATCGCCTCCGCTAACGTGACGCCTATCCCGCTCGACCTTTTCATCGGACCTATGTGATCGCTGTCGCTATTCGAAGCAGACTCCTTGGTTTGGTTGGCATATTTCCTGCAGAATTGCATTATTGCAACAATACTTGCACTCTGGTCTTTGGTTGATTTATTTCAACAAGTACTCGTATGCACAATACAAACTCCCCCTATATTAGTGAACGAGTTCGGGGTAGCTCTGCACAAAGTCCATTTGGTTGGTATCTTTACGAGTCACCTACAAATGTGTAAACGCTTCTTTCAACAAGTATTGAGGAGGTATTACCAGAAGTGTAATTGAACATGCACTAACATTAAGGACTCATTAACAGTACAGCTCCTATATACACCTCATTATTTCTCATTAATTTTGCAAGTCGCGAAGACAAAAGAGGATCATTGACTCAATGCTTGCTGTGTGTATTACATAAACACGTGCAAAGTAACAGGTATGGCAAATTACCGCTATGTGGCACCCACTACGTTGATACTACAGCCACATTTGAATAAGCCTTTTAACCTTGTTTCAGAAAGCAAACATGCATTATCTCCTGCAGAACTATCTTTTTAGTCACCTCAATTGAGTTGTCGGTCTCAAACCAATTGTCATTAATTTAAATTAATTAAGAAAATTGCGGAACGCTTAGTGTTTTAGAGCACAAAGACAAGACGATTGTGATGACCTTTCATTTTCAGGCGGAAGACAATGAGCGGACTATCAACATTTTTGGCGATTCAACAAATAACTTCTCAACAGATAGTTTAAGGGAGAGATGAGCCTTTGCACATTCAAACGAAAACACGACCATACATTTGACGGAGCATTCAAGTTTTCTTCCACTTTTTATTCATCCGCTCATTGAGTAATTAAATAATACTGGAGTGGACAACCACGTGACAATATGGTTGCAACAACCCCTGCGACCACTTTTCCTACTGCTACGCTCTTGTTTACAACCTTAGAGAGAGCCAAATTGCACAAGCAAACATGGCTGCTGCTCAATGTTAACAAATTTTCATACAATACCAAAAATTTGCTTTCTATTTGAAAAACCTTCAGCATTGTATGAAAAACATGCAAAACATTGATATATTAACTACTCACTTGTGAAAGGAAACACCTACAGATCCTTTTCCACTATGATTTTTTCACGAAAGTACAACACATTTCGTTTTGAAATTCTAAATTAATTTCACAGTGTCACACGTTAAAGTTACTTGAATCACAAACTGCAATCGAATGTTTAAACACTTGCAACGAATTTAGATCGCGAACACTTTCCACAGTTTTAATATCGGATAAAATTCGCGACGAAACTTGCAAATTGGCCAATTTGGCGTCCAATTTGCATCAGTCAACTTGACAGTCAGCTCACACCTAGTCAGCTTTTGGAACAAGAAAGTGATCAGCAAGAGGCAGACGGGGAGGAAATGACAGACTGTTCGCTTGGAAGAGAGCAGAAACCAGTCGCATGCTCTCTCATGTATTTTATATGAGCTTAGCCCATCCAGTTCTTATTAATCTTAGCATCCGCTACTAACAAAGTGTCCACGATTTGAGCAGTGCTTTGTATGATAGTGTGTCGATATGAGTAAATTTATGTTTATTTATATTAAACTCGCATATCATAAACTTATATTTGATCAACTATCTGATTTAAGATATAATTATCATAAATTCCCGTACAATCAGTCTCATTGTGAATTACGTAAATATTATCGGATTTGAACAATTTTAACATATCATCATAAGGCTTAAAAGTAACACAAGTTTCTCGTCTTACATGTTCCATACAATGGCGAGCAAGTAAAATTTATTCCATAGTGCAAACCAATAGCCTATTTCTAATTTTACTTTTAATAATATTCATTTGTGAAAATAATCTCTCAACCGACGCATTTGATAATGGAAACGTTAATAAGGTTAATGCTAATTCGCTTATATTTTTATATTTTTGTTCGCCACATGCACTTTCAATTTGGTAAACTTGAAACCCGAATTCAATTGTGATCAGCTTTCACAAACTTAACTAACGTTGGTTCATCGCTTAATGTTTGCCATTCGGACACACAACTATTTCTCTGCTAACAAAACAATGAAATTTTCAGGATTTGTCGCACATAATGTTTGTCTAGGAGAGAAATCTTTCATCATTATAAGCATTTTTAAGTTATTTGGCAATCTTTGCCTAATTTCTTTTATTAATTTTACCAGAAACATTTTACACCTTTCTTTTATTTCAGAACAAACAGATTTATCCTTAGTTCCTTCTAGTAAGCGAAACTCGTAACCAAAATACATACTTTCAGTTTGCATCAAATATTTTTGAAATTCAAATTCTTCATATGATCTAAAACGACAACTTTCTTCACTTCACCTTTACCCCAAAAAGTGAAAAAAATCAGACCTTCTTGTTGAAGGGTTTGGACAGCGGAGAGGATACGGTCGATCTTCTTCAGGTGCTCAAGGAGGCTGCACCAGATATTGATTTTGTTTCAGTCAAAGCCTTTGCGACAAGAAGGTCGACCATAGAAAGGAAGAATTTACCACTTTACCTGGTACAAATTGCAAATAAGAGCAGTCCAAGTGCCCTTCAACAAATAAGGTACTTGAATTTCAGAGTGGTGAGGTGAGAACGCCTCCAGAAAAGAGAAGTCAACCAGTGTTACCGGTGTCAAAGGTTTGGACATTCGGCTGCCAATTGTATCATGCACTATCGTTGCGTCAAATGTAAAGACGTTCATGATCCCGGTGAGTGCAAATTGGCTCAGACGGAGCCTAAAGAAAAATTATACTGCGTTAACTGCGGTGTTTTTGGTCACCCAGCATCATATCGAGGATGCTCCCGATATCAAGATGCAAAAGTTAAATTTGCTCCAAAGCAAACACAAGTACACTGTAATATCATACCTTCCAACTTCGTCAAGCCCGGAGTATCATTTGCACTCGCCGCTAGAGGACTAGCAGAAAATGCTGGAAATAATGTAAGTGGCAATAATGAGCTGCTTCTCAAAGTTTACCAGCAACTTAATTCTTTATTGGAGAGAATCGACAAACAAGATTCAAAAATTAACTTTGCTTTTCAGCGTTTAGGTCTTTCAAATGCCTAATAATAACTTGTCATTCAGTCATATTCCCATGGATAGGCTTCGCCTCATATCGATCAACGTCAACTCTATCGTTGCTATACATCGACGTGATTATCTCCTTGAATTTGTTGTTAAGCAAAAGCCTGACATCATACTTCTCACTGAAACCCACCTCAATTCATGGCATTCCATGGAATTCAAAGATTTTGCATTCGTAAGAAACGATAGGGTAATAGGTGATGGGGGAGGTGGCACCGGGATATTGGTTAGAAGACCCTATTGTTTCCAAAATATTGAAGAAGTCGAATTCAAAAGCTTTGAATTTCTTGAAGTGTCCGTCATCAAAATTTCACTGCCAGGCGGGGATAACCTCTTCGTTATCTCTGCCTATGCAACTGGTCAAAATGTTCTCAAGTTCAAGGAGGAACTCAATTCCTTGTTTGAAATACTCGAATTGAACAGGCTGCATCATTATTATATTTTTGCCGGTGACCTGAATGCCAAGCATACATCATGGCTAAACGCTACAAATAATCCAAGAGGTGTCTTCCTGAAATCATGGATAACAGAGAACCAAATTGAATACAGGTGCAACCTATATGGGTCGGAGTTCCCAACATACCCTAGGACAAATTCATATTTGGACCTCTGCATTGCTGACGCAAGACTTGAATTCAGCTTTAATAGTCCTCAACGGAAACTGCAGGTGCTTCCTTACGATAGCGACCATAACGCAATCGTAATGGAAATCAATCATCAAAGGGATGATTTCTTCCTCATTCCAGTTCAACATGAAAACCATCGGTTGAATTTCAAAAAAACAGACTGGCGAAAGTTTCAAAAGAAGTTTAATCGGGAGTACCAGAAGCAATGTCCTCCTTCTGATGATGGCAACACTTGCTCAATGGTTCCTAATAACAGAAATCTAACTGACGATAAAATAGATCTCTATTTGTCGAAGTTAGAGAAGCTGACGTTGGAAACGATTGAGAAAGTTGTTCCCAAGATTAAACATCGAAACAATATGGAAGGATATGAAACACCAACCATCGCAAGGTTAAAAAGATTGAAAAGTCTTCTTCTCACCCGCGTCAACAATATTTATCGACGATTTTTGGACTACAACCATCCCTCGTTGGCTTTGTTGAAATTACACCTGAAGAATGTCCGGAACTTAATCCGTTCATACTTCAGGAGTGAGGTCAGCAATCAACGGGCCGAAAAACTGAGGGGTATAAGCCCACAGGACCCAGATGGCGTTTTTGCGAAAGTGAATAGTTTATTCCGCAGGAAGTCTCGAGTGAAGGTATCGCATCTTGAAGTCGCTAGTAATGAGATAATCTTCTCGATAGAGCTGGTATCGAAATTGATAGTACGACTCCGGATAGAAATGGAAACAGGATTATATGTGATGGATTGCAGAAACTTGCCCTGATTGGAACACATTTTGAATTGGTTCATCTGCCAAACCCAGAGAGAAGGAATGAAACATTTTCGGAGGTCGTTGAAGCAAAAGTTTCCGACTTCAAATCAAGCGTGAACGGGCAATCAATTCTTCGTTTTGATGAAACATTAACATCTGACCTCATACCGACCTTGAATCTTATTGATTACTTTGTCAGCTATGAAGACTTGTGTTTCATATTTCGCAGAATAAACAACAAAAAATCATGTGGTACTGATCGTATTCCAAATATAGTTCTCCGACATTTGCCTGAGCTTGCTATTAGGAATTATTGCATATTGTTCAACAACATGTTGAATAATTCATATTTTCCAAATGAATGGAAAAAGGCTAAGGTATTTCCGATCTTGAAGAAAGGAAAAGAATCTTCATGCCCTAAAAGCTATCGCCCAATCAGCTTGCTGCCTAACATCAGCAAGGTGTTTGAAGTGATACTCAACAGAGCATTAAACACCCACATTGAGAAATATGAGTTGATGTCGAATTGCCAATTTGGTTTTCGTGCCAGGCATTCGACCATACATGCAATAACGAAAGTAACCTCAGACATCTGTTGGAAACTAAACAACAAAGAATGTGTTGGAGCATGTCTCATTGATATGGAGAAAGCCTTCGATACGGTGTGGTTAGATGGACTAGTTTTCAAACTTCTTCAGGACAGGTTCCGCAGACACCTTGTCGCCATGATGTGTAATATGTTATACGGGAAATCATTTGTTGTTACTGATGGAAATCTGACAACAATGCGCGAATTCAAGGTCTTGAATGGTCTACAGCAGGGAACAGTTACTGCGCCCCTGCTTTTCACAATATTCATTCGCAAGCTATTGAACAGCTTTGATTTTAACGTCTCGCCCACGTGATCATTGGTAGCGTTTGCTGATGATCTGATCATCTATACGGCAGGCCAAAAAGCTACAATAGTTCAGAGCAATCTTCAAAAAATGTTTAATGATGTGCAGCTCTACACCGACAATTGGCGAATGAAAATCAATGCGCAGAAGTGTGAAACAATTTTGTTTCGGGCAACGCTGCAGGGGGCCAGTCAAGACCTCAAACGTAATTGGAAGGATTTCCACATTATGGCTGGTGAGGGTAGTTCAGAACAGGTTCCACATAAACCCTGTGTTCGATACCTCGGTGTTCATCTCGATCAGTATCTGTACTATACTGAACATGTGAAAATCATGCTCAGTAAAGCACTAAAAGTAGTCATGGCCCTTCGGCGACTCTTTCATTCCAGATACATTGATCAAAAAGTCAAAGTTATTTGTTACAAGACCCTGGTTAGGCCAGTTTTGACATACGGATGCCAGATCTGGTACAACCAGAGTGCTAGTACAATGCAAAGATTGAGAGTTTTCGAAAGGAAATGTCTACGTGCATGTACTGGTTTGTACAGAAAGCCTGAGACGGATTAGAAGCACTATATATCGAATAGAAAAATTTATCAAACCTCTCAAGTGACAAGAGTCGATATCTTCATATTGAAACTTCTTCGGAATCATATCGCAAGATCTGTAACTGTGAGTGAAAACCCTTGGATTTCACAGCCGTTCCACCCTACAGACGGGTTTATTGTGACTTGCCTCACTACTGGCTTCGTTCCTCCAGAAGCATTCGTGTATTTGGACATGAATCGATATGTTTTTGATTCTGACGGCGTCCCAATCATATATCACATATACCGACGGGCCACCGATAAGAAGATAAAATATCCTCCGAATCTGAGTTCACAAGACCAACAATTCTAATGGAGATACTCATTTGCTGGATTCGTTGAGGCTGGTCGAGCTGAGATGGAGCAATCTAGGTATTGGTGGCTGTATGACAATGTCTAATTATTCGTGTTTTTTTTCTGTTTTTGTGCTTTTTCTCGTTACTTAGTTTTTTAGGTTCATCTCATTATTGCTACATCTAGTATTGTTGTTTATTTGTATTATAAATTAGGTATAGGTTTCAATATAAGGTAACGTTTTTTTTTTTTGATTGAACTTATTTAGAAGTAGGGTGTAACATATTAGGTATAGGATATAAGTTCATTGTTGTGTTAGTAGTATAAGTAATTTTTGAATAATGCTGGTTGGTTTTTTCTCCTTTTTCCAATGAATCAAAAAATATCTAATAATCTTAATTAATTTAAATTGCAAGTGTATTTTTTTCGTTAAATGTGTTTAACTGATAGCGTATAAATTTAGAGAGCCATTCGGGCCATTAAGTTTTTCATAGTTTTATTGTTTGGAATTCTCTTTATCTTCTTTTAAAAATTTATAACGATTGGTATTAAATAAAGCGCTTTTGACTTTGACTTTGACTTTGACAACCTTCTTCAATAAACTTAGATAATGTCCAGCCAGAACATCAAACATAGGCAACACATTGGGTTGCTTTGCTTGAAAAATTACATTTACTCTACATACCTCATCGAATATAATAGACATAGTTGAAATAAAATTTATTCGTCGTATCGGAATACATCTGATAGAGTAGGTCAGCTTTAAAACACCTTTCCTTGTTTCTTCCTAGCTCGAAATGCTGGTGTAATGCTTCCCACTGCTCTAATATTTTTCCGATGATGGCTCTTCTAGCTAGCCATCTTGTTATAATTAGATTTGAAAGTTTCAGAGGATTTTGGTCGTTGTTTAATTTTTTATATATTATTTCATACTCTAGTCTTCGTTTGTGTGACTGAGAAAACCAAGAGCAAGTTTCTTTCACCATGAAATCTAAATTTCTTGGTAGAATTCCGGACGCTTTGGATACAGCTAAATGCAATGAATGGCAAATGCATCTATTCATTATCAAATGTTCTCGGACTTCTTTTCTTAATAATGTGGTCATAGAATAATGTTCACCCACCATCGTATTGGCTCCATAAACACCTGTGCCACAAAATTTTTTCAAATTTGGACCATCGTTTCTAATAACACCTAATAATGTGTTTGTAATACCAATTGCATCGCAGTTATCCAATGGTACAAGACAATACATTGTATCAACGATAGTTCTTTTTGTCACACTTCAATATCTAATGATAGCTCCTAAGCACTTGATATTGGTACAATCGTTGCTTTCATCAAGGATCAAGCTAAACAAAGAATCTCCTATATCCATAATCATTTCTTTTTTCAATTCTGGAGCTAGAATTTCTGTAATTAAGCCTATGCATTTCGTGCGATGAAGTTTGACATTGAAATGTTCGCCATCCAAAGCCTTCAATAATTTGCTCAGATGATCAATACATTTAATCGCAGTATGTTCGGCAATAAACATAGATAGTCTAAGTTCCTTGACCTGTAACTCCCTTTTTTCAGGAACTTTCAAAAACTTGGCGATCGGAGTGAACGATACCGTTGCTTTCAAATTGGTTTCATGCTTTTTGTTTTCGCGTGATCACTTAAATCCTTCCTACGTGCTGTAATGGTCACCTAGAAAAGAAAATATTTTCCGACTCTAGCCAAATAATCAACATTTATATAAAATGAGACGATCTATGAAGTCTAATTTTTGATATCCTACACTTTAAAACATTTTATGGAATTAACTTCGTTAAAAGTAGCAAATTCCCTCCGAAAAGTGCAGGAATTGCAGGCACCTAGAGGAAATGCACAACATCGAATGGAAATAACAGTGCAAACATGTGGAAATTACATTCATTTAGTTTGGACCTGCTAACAAGATGCCAATTTATGTTTCGCACCAAAGAACGTATGTAAACACTCGTAAAACTGCGCTAATTCACACTCAGCAAGTGTGAAATCGCGTCAATCATTTCAAGAAATGTTCGAAATCCAACGTCAGTTGTGTGAAACACACTAAATAAGGTGTGTAATTACATTACATATTTTGTGATATTTCACTCAATAAATTGAAAAACAGTTCTGTTGGATTTCACTACAATAAATATAGGCACCTTTTGTTTCCTACATTAATGTGCCTGATTTCCAAAAATTTCGTTTAGAGTATAGTATTTGATTGCATTTATTATAAATACCTTGCAAACTTTGCAGACACCTCGAAGAGTATCTGCTTCATACGAAGTGAGCCATCCTTTAAAAAGCTCTTCCACCTCCCACGATTGTTTATATCGCTGAGCGTACTGTTTGCACTTTGAAGACGACATATATAAATATAATGATGTACTTTTGCACCTCACTTATTCACTTTCTTTTTCACCGTATACTAATGTTCACTGTCTGGTATAGTTTTCCGAAGAACAATAAAATATTGTGGTCGTTGCGGAAAATGATCGCGCGGCATTCACATCATAAACTGTGATAAAATTTCCAGAAAATGTATACATATGTCTTCAGCCCCAAAATCCCAGCGCTGCCACGTCAAGTCTCTTAATATTGTTGCCTACCTGAGGTACGGAAAACCAGCTGGAAAATGATACATCCCAACTATTGGGTTGTATGTTATGAAATAATTTTTCATAAACAGCATTCTTATATTTTTTCATTGAATTACGCCATCTTTTTGGACTGTAAGACATCTATTTATTGGTAAGCCAAAACCTCTAAATATTTAAAGCGGGAGAACAAACCTCATGAAACCCTCAATCTTGTGAAAAAAACCTTCAGTTTTAGCGGGAAACCTCTAGATCTGGCATCACTGCCTACTATTTTAAATCCAGCCGAATCTGCATCCTGCATTGGTAGTTCTCTTGCACCTAAGCAGATTCTCCTCTTTTCTTGTCCCTCATCTACCGTATCGTCACGCTGTTACGGTGGATGAAGACGAGCCCCTTGCTCAGCCACTGTAGATTGCATTTGGCAATGCAATCCGTGGAATGCTGTATTATATCCGCGTTCCTATACTCAAAATTTTATGTGCAGATTTAAAATTTTTTAAAACAAAACTAAACTGAAGTAAAGAAAATTTAACTGAAGTAAAGAAAACGAAGATTTTAAATAAATAAAAGCTAAATCTCATGACGAATATAATTTAAGGGAAACATTTAAATTTTAATATAATGGATAATTGATGTAAAATTACATTTAGTATGAAGGAAAATTGATACAAAATTAATTTAATAAAAAATAACAAGAAGAAAAATTATT
The DNA here is from genome assembly GCA_963969285.1 of Odontomyia ornata. Classification (NCBI taxonomy): domain Eukaryota; kingdom Metazoa; phylum Arthropoda; class Insecta; order Diptera; family Stratiomyidae; genus Odontomyia; species Odontomyia ornata. The sequence continues at coordinate 336,415,889 of OZ017738.1, read as the reverse complement.
CTACAAATTACGATTACGAATAAAAATAATTACATATTTTTTTCAAATCTGCCATTAAATTTCGAGTAGGAGATAGGAAGGTTTTCGAGCAGTTCCCTTGCGTAACGGCTCAATTACAACAGATTCTGTATATGTGTCCTTTCGATGTACCCCACCTTCGTGGGTTGAGCAATGCCATGCCAACTAGATGAGCACGAAGTATACGGCACAGTCACGTATACAGCTACTCCTCGAGCCTATGCGCATGATGCAGTGTCATTACGAGATCCAATGTATGAAGTGTTAGTAATGATCGAGACATTGGCTGAGCCTTATGCGTAGAGCTCATAAAGAGTCACCACAACAGGTTTCCACATAAATTCTGTGCTCAATACCTCCTGTTTAAAAACTTCCTTTATGTTTTTATCAAACTTATATTGATTGAATCAATAAAACGCATTTCAATTTGAAGAGTGTAAAGATTCATCACCCGAAATTTCATGTGCATCACTTTATTTTCGAACAATTTTGCTGGTTCAGATCGGTGTACCCCCCACTTGCAAGTGATGACTGTTATTTTGTTGCTAAATATGGTCTAAACTATCACCCCTGAAATTTTGGTGGGGTATAAAACTACTTTTCGCATAACATTTTTACAGCTTTAGCATGGCCTCACCACTTTGCTTGGTAAACTATGTATGTATTATCAATATGATTTTTAATCGGTATAAAATCACGTAATTTCTCTTTTCACTTTCAATCACGTTTAATTTGAATACTTTATTCTTTTCAGTGTCTCACATTATTGAACGCTTGTGATGGTTGGGAAATCATAACGGCCGAAGGATTAGGCAATAAGAAAGATGGCTACCATCCGATCCAAACACGACTAGCTCAATTAAACGGTACGCAATGTGGATACTGTTCTCCTGCGATGGTTATGAACATGTATGGTCTGTTGGAGTCGAAAAACGGAAAAGTTGGCATGGAAGAAGTTGAGAACTCATTCGGGGGCAACATTTGCCGTTGCACTGGCTACCGACCCATTCTAGACGCAATGAAATCTTTTGCTGCTGATACTGATATTAAGTTTCTGAGCCAATGCAAAGACATAGAGGATTTGAATAAAACTTGCCCCAAGACAGGGAGCAAATGCGCGGGCGCTTGTAGAACAGTAAAGTTACAAACTGTTGCAGAAGACGGTAGAAAATGGATCCAAGCAACTTCATTAAATGATGTGTTTGATGCTTTTAATGAAATCGGTAATAAACCGTACATGCTAGTTGCAGGAAACACGGCACATGGGGTTTATCGTCGTCCTGTTGATATACGAGTTTTTATTGATGTTAATAAAGTTGCTGATCTACATAAGCACGCCATCACCGACAACGGACTGGAACTAGGCGGTAATCTGAACCTAACAGAAACTATGGATATTTTAAGGGCAGCTGGCAAAAAGACAGGGTTTGAATATTGTGATAGTTTTGTCAACCATATTGACCTAATTGCTAATGTCCCAGTGAGAAATGTAAGTGATATTTCCCATGCAACTAAAATTATAACGAAAATTGACTTTCATTCTAGATGGGTTCATTGGCAGGAAATTTGTCGATCAAGCATGACCATAAAGAGTTTCCTTCAGATATTTTCATAAACTTAGAGGCTCTTGACGCGAAGATAGGTATAATTGGAAGCGATGCAAAACCCATTCAACTTCCAGTTATTGATTATTTAAAAGCGGATATGAATAAAAAGGTGCTATTGAAAATTCTTCTTCCAGTTAGACCACCAAACGAGTATCGTTACAATTCATACAAGGTAAGTGTACAAATATTTTATCAAAAGGCTTCAAAATATGAATTTTCATTTTTTTTTTTTGAATTCCTGAACAAGAAGACAGAATTAAAACAATAATTTCATTCAAAGGCTCAGTCATTTAATCATCAGAACTAATGAGTAATTAAATTTATAATGGGAACGATTAATTCTTAATCTCAATATGTATCATCCATCAAAAGAAGATCATTGCGGAACTTTCTCTTTAAGCATGGAATCGTCCCGCCTTTTTAGGTCTTTGTAAAAAAATGTTCACAAAGACCTACTAGTCCGTCTACATGTGCGTCACAGCATGTTTCCTCAGAAACTATAGAAGCTAGAAACCTCAAAATTTTAGAAAAGGTCAGGAGTGATGGTTTCTCAATATCTTAGGTACTACCAAAAATTTAAAAATTTTTTAAGGTGGCCCCCCTAATGACAAAGTACCCCTTAACATTTTGTTTATCAAAGCTGTCCAATGGGGTATCAAATGAAAGGTTTTGATTAGAACTTTTTTGAATCTGAAAAAAATATTCATTTCATGCAGGCAAGAGGCAAAATGTACCAAAATCTTATGTCCAACCCCTCCCCCCTCGCGATAGGCTACCATTCAGACGAAAAATCTGAAAATAATCACGATGGTGGGTCTTCATGAGTACAAGGGCAACAAATAGCTCCAAACCGAGATTCACTCAACTTTGTTAATCTTAATATGATTAGTAGATTTTACATTTTCACCCTAAAATTAAAATCGTACCCTTAAACTTCTTGAAATTTTACAATAATATCGATTGACATACGGTTTTTATACACACAATTTCATAGAAATCGAAGCATAATCAAGTGAGTTATAGTCATTTGAATTGCATGGAATTACAACCACAATAACTCGTGTTGATCGTTGATACATATTTTAAATTGTCCTGGGCAGTTTTATTTTCTTCCAATTTTCATGAAAATTAAAGAAATAGTGTTTAATTTGAATATGTTCAATCGGCCGAGCATTCAAAAAAATTATAAGCTGGAAAAAATGGCGGCTGCAATGCGCTTATGAAAGAAGCTTTACACCTTTTGCATAAATTTGAACGATTACTTATCCTATTATTGGATGAATAATTCAAGTTATCGATTGACGCTATTGAAAAATATGTTTCGAACCCTAAGATGGTTACAAAGACCTTCCGGTAGGAGCACTCTCCTGCTTACTAAACTTTTATGTGGTTAGGAGGCGTAAACTACTTACGCAGTGAGTGTGGAGCTCCCAAACGTGAAAGGCTTGTGGACTATCCACAAAGCACTTCCCCAGTCATTCTGAGGATCTAACCTGTTTAACACATTATTTTAAGCTATGCCTCATTTTGCTACGCTTAGAATCTTTCTCTTGCAGGAAAGAAGGGAAGGGATTGCTAAACAAGATGCCTCTTAACGCTCGATCCCTCTTAAAGCTCCAGTATGGTTTCTTTAACTGTCAGGACTGCCCGAGCATAATGTGCAACGCGCTTCCATTTGCCAAACGTTCATGGTATTCACCGATTATAGAGCCTTAGGTTTAATGATTGGCGCAAAAATTTTTCTTAAGAAAACTTTCTGAAAAAATCTGGTAAGCCATAATTTTTAGTTTCATCAAAGGAAGTCAAAATGCTTCGACAATTTTTTTCAGTCACATTTCGTCTTTCGAAAAGACATATTCTGCACAGTAAGATTATAATTTTTTCAAATTATTAAAATAAAAATATTGGTTGAAAATGCGTCTGCACTTCACTATACTGCAATTCCAAAATCGTAAAGTATGAATGACAAACTCAAGTCTCAATTCGTCACTGAAATAAACATATTTTATACAAGACATAAATTGGTCCGTCGAATCAGATTAAAATCTGAAATCATTATTAAACGTGCACTTACAAAGAATTAACTAGTGATATTGTATTTATCAAATATTGCTATTCGATTTGGCTCCGGAATATGTCATCAGAAAGCTACCTATCGATACAAGAGGTACATTACTACACAAGTCAAGCCAAATGGTGGCCTACGCGAACGACATCAACATTTTTTCACGGTCGTTGACAACCGCCAAAGAACTTTTCCTGAAAATCGACAACGAAGCAAAACTAGTAGAGCTACAAATCAATGAGAATGAAACAAAGCTCATGATGCAGTCGAGGAAAAATACCTCAAATACACAAAATACCACACTTGACGATTACAATATCGAAAATGTGGGCCAGTTTGTATATTCAGGTGCCAAAATAACGAGTACCGGTTATGAAAGAGATGAAGTACGCCGAAGAATGCAGCTCGCAAATAAAATATTCTTTACAGTTTTGATGATCTGGAAGTCCAGCTGCATGCATAGAACTCTAAGTATACAAACTTGTGATAAGACCTGTGTTATGCTATAGGTGTGAAACATGGACCCTAATCCACGAACATATTGAACGCCTGCGAAAGACGGGTCCTGAGGCGAATAATTGGAACGAAACTGGACGGGGACCATTGGCGAATTCAATACAGCAAAGAGCTGTATGCAATTTTTGACGAGCTAGAGGTCAAAACGATTGTAAAACTGGACACATAAATCGTATGGATGAATAGCTGATACCCAAAAAGGTATTTGTTCGGAGAACTGACGGGCGGAGACCAGTAGGGAAACCGAGGAAATGCTGGTCTGACTCGGTCAACAGAGACAGTTTATCGCTGCTCGGATTTTGAAATTGGAGAACGCGGTCAATGGACCGAGACTGTTGGAGGTGCTTGTTGCAGGAAGCGAATGCCCGAGAGGAGCTATAGCGCTGCGAAGAAGAAGAATCAAACATCATTACTGTAATGGGTGAACTTAATAAAGACATTATTGTGATCAGCAATTTTAAGATTCAGCAGCAACACCATTCAAGGCTTAGCAGCGCTACTATCTAGGACTCGTCAGCAGGACAATCATCAACTTAATAGTAAACTCGGGGAATTTTGTATCACCTAATCCTACTCTTGACCTACATATTTCTATTAGAATTATTGACACCAATAATCCTAATTCTTAACACCCTGAATGGGCAGCAACACATCAGGTGTTAAGTAGTTTCATTAAAACAATCGGGAGCTGGACCGATTTCCCTGACACGCATATTCCCAGCTACCTAAAGATATCTTTCGAGACATTAGAATCAAGTTTCATAAAATTCAAAAACATATTGAAGAAACCAACCCAAAAAAATATAAATAAGTTAGGTAGACAGAACTACACTCATATCAGAAGGGTTTTGTACGTAACCTACAATATGGAGTCAACAACAATGAATTAACTCAAGAAAATTTCAACGATATCTACAACAATTGGAAAACCATTGTTATACCACTTTAACCTGATGCCATTTTGTTGCAATATCACTAAAAACCGACGACTGAATTAAATCTTAAAGATATTTTTGTTATTCATTTTATCTGGTAATCAGAAGATCCAATTAAAAGCATCGTCTCTGGTTCCATGCTAAGCCCGAATGGTAGAAAAATCGTACATTGGTTTTGTTGTACTCGGAGAACTTTAAAATGCCTATAACTTTGGTGAATGCGATTTAACTTCATTGAAACTTCTAGACTATAAGAACCTCTCCTTTGACTACTTAAATTTAAATTTAACGGTACCCATGCCCATACTAATATTCATAAAGTTGGGAGAATTTCAACTTGTAAGGTATTTGTTATTTTATACTCATTAGAACCTCTACCATGATTTTGCCGCTTTTAATATGTATGTTTTCATCAAGAGTCAACAGCCTGTACTTGTAATGCTGAAATTGGGGAAAACGTAGTAATCGAGCAGTTATATTAGCAAACTGCTCGGAAACCCTCCTTTCTCTTATCCAAATTGTAATGGCAGATTTAAAATAAAAATAGGTAATTTTTTCCCTTGTAATTGTAATTTGTAGAATAGTTTTTCTTCTTATTATTATTAGTACATGTAACCTCTTATCAATTTTTCTCTAAATTAAAATTTAAATGTTCTCCGTTAATTATCTTTTCCATAAAATTTAATTTTTCATAACTATTTAAAATTTTTATTTCTTTCCTTCATGTAAATTTCTTCACTGCCTGTAAATTTTTTTCAATTTATTTAAATCTCTTTACTTTATTTTTTATTTCTTTAGTTTAGTTAAAATTTACCCAATAACGGTTAAATTTTGGTTTTTGTTCAAAATTTGAATCTGCCCATTACAATTTAGGATGTGGAACCCCTGACTAAGTGCAGGGCAACGGTGCGTTACCTTAAATGCATTCGAAAACATTCTTGACGTTAGCGTAAACTGTAACTCTTATCTGAGATTCTCTTGGTAATGAAAAATAAATTTTAATAATCCGGAATGGGTATATCAGCTGGTGATATGAACAGCTTGTTTGTATGTGTTTACGGAGAAACAAGAAAAACCTGTAAGGAACAACATAATAAAAGCAAGCTCGAGGCGCAACACAAACATGTAAATGTAATATTATATAAACGAAATGTACAGGTGTCAGCTGATGAAGTTGGGAAAAAGTTGAGAAGATGAGAATGCATGGGGGGATTTGTGATTGGGAGGAGTGTGTAGTTGAGCTGCTTATCAGTTGGATGTCTTCAATTGTTCGGTTTGGAGAGGAGATTTGGGGAGGTCGAGACGGGATCGTAGATGTTTAATAAGTTGATGGAATTTGGTGTTTTGATTTCATCTAGATGGTGTCATACGAAAAATTGTCGATGAACTGATTGAGATTAATCGCGAAGATAGGGAATAAAGAGTTTCTGTGCGTGCAATGGTGATGGATTTGTGCGGGTGGCGAGAACCTTTCGAGGGAAAAGCATCATAAAAGATTTGTAAGACGGGACCGCAGATTGCAATTTGTGAAAAATGAATTTTCATAATGGAAAAACAGTATTTGATACGGTTCACACATGATGGTTTTACCAGAAGTGTGAAGATAAATAGTGTTTTGGAATATTCGGCAGAAATGTGGTGAACGGTGGTTATAAGAAAGAGAAATGTGGGAAATTGAACCATACGAGTGAAGTAAAATTTAAAATATATGTTATAGTCCTCTCTAAAGGAAGAATGTGGTGCGATTTTGCGATGTGTTCACGAAATTTCTCCCGAATTTAAGTTTTTGTTCACAATGCATATTCAATTCGTACCATTTCCACCTACGCTATAAGTACCGGAAGAAATAAAATTTGTTATGACTACAGTGCTCTTTGGTAGAATTGCTCTGGTACTAGTCCAGGCACGGATGCCCTGCAATTTCCTAAAAAGTTGAACTTTTTATGTGAATATTCCCGTTGTATTCGTGATCAGTTACTAAACGACTTTGTTCATTTTCGCATTGTTTCTGGAGAACAAAATCCAAAATTGTGTTGTTCATCTCCGAACTAGATCTAAATGCATGAAAAGCCACTGAGAGAGTGCTTTATTAGCATCCTGAACCTTATTTTGCCAATATTTAGATATTTGATTTGGTACATAAGGTGAATCATTCTCAGAAACGTTGTGAACTGTCAAGGAGATAGTTAATAGAACATTTGCAGGGAGGGATGTTGTGATCAAAAGCCCTCGATCGTGAAATTTCAGTTAATTAAAAAGGATATAAGTGAAAAAAATATATATATATATATATATATATATATATATATATATATATATCGATATATGTATATGTATATGTATATATATATATATTTATATATATATATATATATATATATATATATATATATATATATATATATATATATATATATATATGTATATATATATATATATATATATATATATATATATATATATATATATACATATGTATATGTATATATATATATATATATATATATATTTATATATACATATATATACATATATATATATATATATATATATATATATATATATATATATATATATGTATATATATATATATATATATATATATGTGTGTGTATATATATATATATATATACTCGTATTTATATATGTATATATAAATATATATTTATATATATATATATATATATATATATATATATATATATATATATATATATATCAATATACATATCAATGCGCCTACAAAACAATGAACTTGAAGAATCCTATGTAGACTTCAGTGACTCAAAACTTTCAAGGAAACCGAAGAAATCGTTTATTGTGTTAAAAACCAACATCACAGCGACAAAGAAACTTTAACTGATGTCTAAGAACCAATGAAATCGTCTAATAGTAATTTTAAAATCTATAATTATTATAAATTTGTTTTTTTTTTTTTGAGTGTCTCATATTGTAAATAATATACCGGCATATGCTCGGATTAGTTGCCAGGACATACTCATCCCATCAACGAGCGCTCGTCGAGGAGGCTGCGTAAGTACCTTTTGGTTTTTTTATTATTTTTGTGTAATTTCATTACTAGATTGATTTGTCGCATGGTTGACAGCCCTCGAAATTGTTTTTTTCTTAAAAGGCATTGAATTTTATCATTGTAATATTATGAACTTGTATAAAAAGGGGAAAAAAATAAAATGTTTTCTCATCTGATATTTTCTCGTTTTTTTATCCAAATATATTTTATTAATTTTCATATAAGTAAAGACATGGAAGTGATGCTTTAACTAATACCGTTGGTCTTTCCATTCCGTCAAATCTGTTTGGGTGTAGGACCCGGTACGGGGGAAGGCTTTTCCGACCAAAAATGAGCTAGCCATCGGGCGTGCTCCAACTTTCTTTAGTTTCAGGGACTCTTGCGGGTTGAGTGGCCTCTAATCAAGGTGCCTTTTTATAGCATAGGGTTATGTGATCCGATCACATAACTCTATGACATAAATTGGTCTCCGGTATATTTCTTTTCTGATGGGAAGGCTCATGCAAGGTATGTTGTATGAGTTTTCCTCTCAGAAGGGAAATATATGGCCACTGCAACATTTTGGATCTTGATCCGGTTGGGCGGGTGCGAGGGGGCACCACCACCATCCGGGTGTCCCACCCTTATTTGTGGGCCATGAAAATCGTCGGGTAACGACGAGGTTCCCCTAAGTCCGTCTGTTTTGGCTTGTTTCAAGTTATTCTTTGAACAAGCAATTCTTTCCTCTTTGTAGTCACCTAAAATTTTTCGGCTTCGGTCGTCCTTTCTTTTGAGACCCAAGAATTCGTGAATGCGAAATTCTTTTGTAGTGGGTCCTTGCGCTGGGGGAATGAACCCACCCCACGACACCGCAATGCTAGCCTGCCAGCGCATTCACGCGTCCCCAGACAAGTGCATTCTCGGCGGATATCAACATCTTCCTTCGCCGAGGCAGCAGACCATCGCTGCAGTCCTTTACGGACATTTTTATATTTACCTAATCACTACAAAAAAGAACACAAATTTACTCAATATTTTCATTCAAAACGGCCACCAATTTGACTTACGATTACTGATATCACTTGCTGAACGGATTTTCAAATATGTCCACGATATACATCCTTCCTAAAATGTTCATGCAAATCTTAATAAGTCCATAGTGTCTAAGGCCATTGGAAGTGCATATTGCTCAATAGCCACGCGTTGTTATTGCTGTAACACTAAAAATTTAACCTATCATAAAATCATTGAAAACAACCCGATTCTTCTGAAATTTTCACCGTTGATTAGCCGTCTAAGTAGCCATGTGGGATTTAAAGGACTTACAATTTTTCCGTCTTTTAGTGAATCATTCAAAGAGCAGCCAACTTTTATCGATAATTACACGATGGTTATCTACGATGAGCCTCACTTATCGGTGAGAAGAATGTTTCTTTAGTTAAAAGTATTGCTAAAAGGATGCGCACCCACGACAATCGATTAAAATTAAAATAACCGAAGAACATTGCATTTTAGCATTGAACACATTAAAAAATAAATTTAAGTGGGCACGAAAAGTTATAAGAAAATACTGGGCTATGAAATGCAATCATCCACGTAACTACCGATACACAAGCCGCACTAAGAAACATCTTAACTACGCTCAATTTATTTTTACAAGCGTTATATGGACGCTCCAATCGACCATTGGGATTTGCCACTTATTTTATTAATATTGTCAAAAGGAAGTACAACTTCTTCCGTGTGAGGCTTTCACCACCTCCTTTGGACGCGCCCTCAGGTCGCGGGTAGAGGGTCAAAGTCAAAGTCAAGAGCGCTTTATTCAATACTAGTTGTTTAAAATTTTCAAAGAATGTATAGCAAATTCAAAACAATAAAAATACTAAAACTCAATGGTCCAAATGGCTCTCTAAATTTAGACGTTACCAATCAAAACATTGAATCAAAAAAACAATATCAGATTCAAACTTACTAAAATTATTATAATAAATAGTTTATGATTCAATAGAAAAAGGAGGAAAATCCAACCAACAATATACAAAAATTATTTCTAGTTTCAACACAACAATGAACTTTCATCCTACACTTAATATGTTATAACCTGAAATTCAAAATTAATCAAAAAATTTTATCTTATACTAATGCAATGCTAACACAATATTCGTAACCTCAGCATTAAACCTTATCTCTAGTCTTAATATATTGTTACATGTACATCTAATTCAGCGAGCTACTATCGCAATTGATTTCTCAACCATCATAATCAACAAACGAATGTACTTGAAAACCCGCCAAGCATGATCAACATCTGAAAGTGACGTCACTACCCATTCATTAAGCTGCTCAAATATTCCACATAGCTCGGCAATGTACGAGAAATGGATTGAATGACTAGAGGCCCTATATAAAAGCGAGCTGAATGAATGGGGGGATTCATTACAACCGCGATATAGTAAACTGCGATAGTGTGGAGTGCGAAGTAAAAAGCAATATTGGAGTGATAAACAGTTGAAATAAAAATTAATAGACAAGTTGTGAAATAGTTAAATGAGTGATTGTGCATTTTTAGTAAATAAACTCATTTAATTTAATTTAAAAAACATTGCGTTTTCACTTTCCCGGAGCATTAAAATTATTGGCCGCGAACCATAGCACGCGACAGTGATGTCAAGAAGTAAGAAAGAAAATTTTGGAAGTGAAAACGTTTAAACACTTTTAAAGTGCACAATAGTGAAAATTAACGTCGAAACTGGTGGAAAAATAGCCGAAACAATAAAAATGCCAGGAAACTTTCATTTAAAAATTGATCAATTGACCATATCGGGACTCACGGAGTCGAGGAGAGAATATACCTTGAGATCAGCCAGGTCGAGGAGAGAATGAACCATGAGATGGAAAAATTGAAAAAGGACTTGGAAACAGCGAAGGCAGTAGTAACCACCACACCAGCTCCGCTATTAACCGCGGCACAAAGCACATCCAGAAACGTGCAAGCACAAATATCCGACGGGCAAACGGTCTGGAGCATTTATAAAACCCAGTTTAAAGCCGCTGCTTGGATCAATCACTGGTATGAGCAGGAACAATCAACTGCGTTGATCCTTGCCATAAGAGGCCCAGCGGCCGAGCTTTTGCAGACTATCTCCGTTGATTTGCACTCAAACCCGGCTGCTATAATTAATGCGCTCAATATACGTTACGGAGACGATTATCTAAAGCAGATTTATCGGTCACAGCTACGGCTTCGGATGCAGAAGTCTGGCGAAATCTTATAGCAGCTAGCGCAAGACATTGAGCGACTAGCACTTTTGGCTTACCCAGTCTACGACCCAGAACATCGAGATGATGCAGCGACAGAAGCATTCATCAGTGCATTAAAAGACCAGGAATTGCAACAAGCCACGCGCTTAGCTCAAAAGCAAACAGTTAAGGACGCATTGGCTTATGGTCAGAACTTTGAGGCAGCGAAAAAAGTGAGCCGTACCACAGCCCGGGTTCGCGAGGTAGTAACAGACGAGTGCAGGTGTGAGCGCTTGGAAATTGGGTGAGATCTACATGTAAATGGGGCCTAGATGCTGGAATTGGGGAGAGAAGGGGCACCTGCAAAGAGACTGCAAGAAGCGAAGGAACCCGAGCTATTGTCCAGGGTGTGCAGCTAGGAGGAGATCCAGACCGAGTCAGGAGCCCAGAACGGAAGCCGTTCAAACAGTCGGGTCGGAAAAATGTAAGAGCCAACTTCGTGGGGCAGAGGTTGGCTAGGAGGATCGGCGTCCCCAGCACCACCATCACCTTGTCAAGACTACATCGTGGAGAAGCGGACTAATGCCTTCCGGGTCAAGTTGACGGAGAACACTGCACCATAACAATCGACACTGGTGCAACTCGACCGATTATCCGACCAGACCATGTGAGGCAACAGCTACTTCACAACGGCAGGATTTTCTCACTACGGACAGCCACGCGAGAAACTGCACCTGTCCATGGAGAGGTCAACTCCAGATACAGTTGGGAGACCTTGCGTTCCGACATAATTTTCTGGTAGCGAACATTATGGATGACAAAATTCTCGGAATGGATTTTTTGTGACCACATGGAATCACGTTGGATTTGGGAAAATGGGTATTGAAATGGCAGAATGTCGAAGTATTTATGGAGGATCCCAGCGTCCAAATTCCCAAGATAAATGTAGAAGTATGTATTGACACTGATGTACCGAATTGGTCCGAAAGCATTGTATGGGCCAAGCTTGATGGTGATTCTGGAGACCACCGATCTTATCTAACAGAGCCAACGAAAACGTCTGCATTGCGCAGTTTGATTGTAGGACGAAGCCTTGTAAGATCTATAAGGAACGGATACGTGCCAGTTAGAGTCCTTAACACCGCAGATTCAACCTGGAGCATCAAAGCGGGAGAAGTCATCGGCAGCTGCCAGCCTGTTTCCACCATCACCTCTTTGAAAGTTACTCACGACCATCATTGGAAAAGGAGGCAAAACACAGAAAAAGCCCGGGGATCCATGTCTGCAATATTGAGGCAGACCAAATTGTCAGTGCAGCTATTCAAGCGAGCCTCTAATCTGGTCACCAAGTACAGTGACATCTTCTCAACAAGCCCGGATGACCAAGGCCGAACGAGTATGGCAACACACGTCATCGATACACAGGGAGCCAAGCCGATTCGGCAAGCAACAAGACGTCTTCGTATAGCCAAACAAGGAGAAGTGAGCGCACTGAACTCGGACATGGAAAAACGAGGCGTTATCGAACCTTCTGTCAGTCCATGGGCCGCGCCAGTAGTTTCTAGAAAAGAAAAAGGATGCTGGCACTCGTTTTTGTGTTGACAATAGGAGGCTTAATGACGTCACTAAGAAAGTTAGTTACATCATGGACACTTTGGCCGAGGCAAAATGGTTTTCTACACTCGATATCAAGAGTGGCTACTGGCAGGTAGAAATCGACAAGAAGGAGCGAGAGAAGACCGCATTTTCAGTTGGGACCAGATTGTGGCAATTCGTGGTGATGCCATTTGGGCTTTGCAATGCTCCAGCCACTTTCGAACGCCTGCTGGAATACGTGCTACGAGGCCTAGCCTGGAATACCTGCTTGGTGTACCTAGATAACATCATTGTTATCGGGAGAACGTTCAAAGAGCATGTGCGGAACTTAGAAGAGGTTTTCTCCCGATTGCGACTGGCAAATTTGAAACTTAGTCCCGACAAGTGTACCCTTTTTGCAGCTGAAGTAAAATACCTGGGACACGTCGTTTCAGCAAAAGGGGTCAAAACAGACCCTGAGAAAATTGAAGCCGTGAAAACCTGGCCAACGCCAATCAACAAGCGCCAACTACGAAGTTTTCTGGGTCTCTTGACCTACTATCGAAGATTCGTCAAAGACTTTGCCAAAATAGCTAATCGTCTCCATCAATTAACCGAGGAAAATCGCCCGTTTGTTTGTAACGAACAATGTCAGACAGTCTTTGAGACCTTGAAGACGAACCTAATTGAATCACTCGTGCTGGCATATCCAAAACCCGGAAAAATATTTGTAGTTGACACCGATGCGAGCAACGGCTGTATTGAAGCTGTATTCTCCCAGCAGATTGATGGCGAAGAAAGAGTCCTCTCGTATTACAGTCGAGTTCTTTCAAAAAGTGAGAGAAATTACTGCGTGACCAGGGAGGAGCTATTGGCTATACTAGAGGCCACCAAGCAGTTCCACAAGTACCTATATGGCCAGAAATTTGTTCTTCGAACGGATCATGCATCGCTGAGATGGCTGCTCAACTTCGAAAACCCCGAGGGACAAGTTGCGAGATGGATCGAAAGATTGCAGCCATACGACTACGAAATTGTTCATCGGAAGGGCGGAGTTCATGGAAATGTTAATGCCCTATCTCACCGGCCATGTCCACCAAACTGCAAGCATTGCCGATGGATTGAGGAAAAGGAACTACCCGTTGATTTGCGATTGATAACGGCCAAATGAAGGTTGGTCACCGGAGGAGATTCGAAATGCCCAGCTAGCCAATGAAGACATCGGGCCATTGCTCGTACGGAAGGAGACAACTGAGTGACCTGAGTGGAAGGACGTTTCAATGCACGGCACCACCCTGAAAAGTAACTGGGCACAATGGAGCTTCCTTCAGGTGGAGGATGCCGTACTCAAACGGAAATGGGAAACGGCGGATGGCAGCTTCTATAGGATGCAAACTATATTTCCCAAAAGCCGTATCCACGATGTGATTAAGGAGATGCACGATTGATCCTCAGAAGGTCACCTTGGGGTTAACAAGACCTTAGCGGAATTGAGGGAAAGGTTTTACTGGCTCCACGCTCGAGAAGACGTAGAGGACTGGTACCGTAGACGCACCATTCGCGCTTCCGTCAAAGGCCCAAAGCGACGACTGAGGGGACAAATGCAAACCTACAACGTGGATGAACCGTTTGAAAGGATTCCCGTTTGCATCGCTGGACCCTTTTTTGAATCCGAATGGGGAAATCATACACGCTGGTTGTGGCCGATTATTTCAGCAAGTGGCCCGAGGTCTACCCTATTCCCAACCAGGTAGCAACTACTGCAGCCCGAACAGCTAGTATTAAATTGGGTCAGTAGGTACGGCATTCCTTGTGAATTACATTCGGATCAAGGCCGAAACTTTGAGTCACTGGTTTTTGGCGAAATGGTTGAACTACTAGGAATACGGAAAACGAGGACAACACCGCTGCATCCCCAATCCGATGGAATGGTCAAACGTTTCAACGGCACTCTCAATAAACATCTGGCCAAGATGGTTGACGAGAACTAAAGGGACGGGGACTGACATATCCCACTATTTTTGATGGCTTACAGAGCTGCCAAACATGCATCGACAGGCCAAGCCCCAACCAAAGTCATTTTTGGAAAGAATATTCGTCTGCCAGCTGATATCAAGTTCGGAACGCCCCCTGAGAAACGCCAAACGATCTCGGAGTATGCAAGTGAGCTAAGGCAACGGTTGAACCAGATACATCGGACAGTGCGAAAATACCTCGAATCGGCTACTGACCGCATGAAGACCAGGTATGATCTAAAGGCAAATTCTATTGGCTTCCAGCAAGATGACTTGCTGTGGCTATACAACCCACAACGGCGGAAGGAAAGGTCTCCGAAGTTGCATTATAATTGGGAGGGACCATATCGAGTTACAAAACGAATCAATGACGTCGTATATCACATACAGGAACACCGCAAGCCGAGAGCCAAAATGAAAATCGTGCACCTGAACCGTCTTGCCCCATATTACATCCAGGGAGAATCGACTACAACTGGCGACACATCTTTTCGGGGCGAAAAGAACTGAGGTGGGGGCAGTGTTACATGTACATCTAATTCTGCGAGCTACTGTCGCAATTGTTTTCTCAACCATCATGATCAACAAACGAATGTACTCGAAAACCCGCCAAGCATGGTCAACATCTGAGAGTGACGTCACTGCCCATACATTAAGCTGCTCGAATATTCCACATAGTTCGGCAATGTACAAGAAATGGATTGAATGACTAGAGACCCTATATAAAGGCGAGCTGAATGAGTGGGGTGGTTCATTACAACCACGATATAGTAAACTGCGATAGTGAGGAGTGCGAAGTAAAAAGCGGTATTGAAGTGATAAACAGTTGAAATAAAAATTAATAGACAAGTTGTGAAAAAGTTAAATGAGTGATTGTGCATTTTTAGTAAATAAACTCTTTTAATTTAATTTAAAAGGCATTGCGTTTTCACTTTCCCGGAACATTAAAATTATTAGCCGCGAACCATAACACGCGACAATATGTAATAAACATAACATTAACATACAACACGAAATGTAGTAATAATGAGCTGAAAATGTAGTAATAATGAGCTGAAACTGAAAATAACAAAAAACGCAACAACAAAGAATAAACACGAATAATTTAGACATTGTCATTGAGCCACCAATACTTATATTGGTCCGTCCAAGCTCGACCAGCCGAAACAAATCTAGCAAATGAGTATCTCCATTGGAATTGTTGGTCTCGTGAACTCAAATTTGGCGGATATTTTATCTTCTTATCGGTGGCCTGTCTATATATGTTATATATATTTTAAGATGCCTTCAGAGTGAAAAACATAACTTCTGGGGGAACGAAGCCAGTAGCGAGGCAAGGCGCAATATACCCGTGTGTAGGCTGGAACGGCTGTGAGATCCAAGGCGTTTTCACCCACAGCTACAGATCTTGTAATATGATTCCGAAGAAGTTTCAATACGAATATATTGACTCTCGTTACTTCAGCAGTTTGATATATTCTTCTATTCGATATATAGTGTTTCCAATCCGTCTCAGGCTTTTTGAACAAACCAGTACATGCACGAAGACATTTCCTTTCGAAAACTCTTCATCTTTCCATAGTACTACCACTCTGGTTGTACCAGATCTGACATCCATATTTCAAAACCGGTCCGACCAGGGCCTTGTAATAGACAACTTTGACATTTTGATCGATGCATCTGGAGTGAAAGAATCGTCGAAGGGCCAGGACTACTTTGAGTGCTTTACTGATCATGATTTTGACACGTTCAGTATAGAACAGATACTGATCGAGATGAACACAGAGGTATCGAACACAGGATTTATGTGGAACCCGTTCTGAACTACCCTCGCCAGTCATAATATGAAAATCTTTCTAATTACGTTTCAGGTCTTGACTGGCCTCCTGCAGCGTTTTGCGAAACAAAATTTTTTCGCCAATTGTCGGTGTAGAGCTGCACATCATTGAATATTTTTTTAAGATTGCTCTGAACTATTGTAGCTTTTCGGTCTGCCGTATATGTGATCACATCATCAGCAAACGCTACCAATGATTGCTTTGCCGAGACGTTAAAATCAAGGAAAAGGAGAGATGAAGTTACTGTTCCCTACTGTAGACCATTCAAGACCTTGAAGTCGCGCATTGTCGTCAGATTTCCATCAGTAACAACAAATTATTTCCTGTATAACATACTGCACATCATGGCGACAATGTGTCTGGGGAACCTGTCCTGAAGGAGTTTAAAAACTAGTCCATCTAACCACACCGTATCAAAGGCTTTCGCCATGTCAATGAGACATGCTTCAATACATCCTCTGTTGTTTAGTTTCCAAAGAATGTCTGAGGCTACTTTCCTTATCGTTTGTATGGTCAAATGCTTGGCACGAAACCCGAATTGGCAATTCGGCATCAACTCATATTTCACAATGTGGGCGTTTAATGCTTCATTTAGTATTACTTCAAACACCTTGCTGATGTTAGGCAGCAAACTGATTGGGCGATAGCTTTTGGGACTCAAAGATTTTTTTCTTTCTTTAAGATCGGCAACACCCCAGGCTTTTTCCACTCATTTGGGAAATATGAATTGCTCAACATGTTGATGAACAATATGCAATAATTCCTAGTAGCAACCTCAGGCAAATGTCTGAGAAGTATGTTTTGAATATCATGAGTATCACATAGTTTTTTGTTGTTTATCCTGCCAAGTATGAAACACAAGTCTTCATAGCTGACAAAATAATCAATAAGAATCAGGCTCAGTATGAGGTCAGATGTTAATGTTTCATGGAAGTGAAGAATTGAATCGTCTTTCAGGCTTAATTTTTGCTTCAACGACCTCTAAAAGTATATGGTTCCCACTCTTAGGATTTGGTAGATAAACCATTTCAAAATGAGTTCCAATCAGGGCAAGTTTCTGCAATCCATTGCATATAGTTCTATTTTCAATTCTATGGGGAGTCGTACTATCAATTTCAATCTCTTTATCTCATCACTAGCGACTTCAAGATTCGATACCTTCACTCGAGACTTCTTACGGAATAAGCGATTCACTTTCGTGAAAACACCATGTGAGTCCTGTGGGCTAAGTTTTTCCGCCCATTGATTGCTGACCTCACTCCTGAAGTATGAACGGATTAAGTTCCAGATATTCTTCAGGTGTAATTTCAACAAAGCCAACGAAGGATGGTTGTAGTCTCAAATATTGTTGACACGTGTGAGAAGAAAGCTTTTCAATCTTTTCAACCTTGCAATGGTTGGTGTTTCATATTGTTGTGAACCGTGGAGTGGATATAAAATGCCCGTAAAGGACTGCAGCGATGGTCTACTGCCTCGGCAAAAGAGATTGGCCTTGTCTGAGGACGCGTGGACGCGCTGGCAGGCTAGCATTGCGATGTCGGGGGGCGGGTTCTTTTTCCCAGCATAAAACCCTTGCGAAAAATTTCGCATTCATGAATTGAAGCAATCCAATGCAGATCGACTGGTATCGACGCCGAGGAAACCTACGAAGGATGGAAATAGTTTATAGACAGTAACAAAGGTCGGGAGAAAACAGACGAAATCGAGCGGACTTCGTTGTTAGCAACGATATTTATGGCCCTCAAATAAGAGTGGGGCATCCAGGTGGAAGCGGTGCCCCCTCGCACCCACCCAACTGGATAAAAATCCAAACGTAAGCGTGGCCATATTTTCCATTTAAACATAATTTGAATGAATTTTTCCTTTAAATTAAAAAATATAAACGTGGCAAATTTAAGTCATAGTATTATGTAACGCTTCAAAAGGGTTGAGCTCCCCCGATGGCTAGCTCAATATAGTGGAGGGGCCAGCTAACGATTTGGGTTCCCAGCGAAAGGAAAGACTACTATTTCCACGTTTCCCTACTTAAAAAAACCATATATTTTCAATCTGATTATTATACCTGTATAAACAAGAATCCTATAAGCATAACTCGATAATAAATAAATTCTTCTTCGAAAGGATTCTTAATTCAAAAACTCCTGGTTAGTTATGTGATTTGAAAATAAATGTAAATAAATATGCATTGAAATATATATGAACATATAAAAACAGGTGGATACTCACCAACATCCTCGCCGAGCGCCCGCTGGTAATGTGGTGATGCAGTTAATAAAAAACAATGGTGAGAAAAACTCCAAATCACAAGTTTGAGTTGTATATAAATTAAATTCCTGAATCATGTATGATGTCGAGCAAAGCTACTTTGGGTCAATTTTATTAACACGTGGTTCAGTTATAGCTACTCTTCAAATTCGATTCCTCTCAACTATAATTTAATGTTTTAAATAAATATTGCTCGACAATCAGGATTCTGCCTAATTAATCTTCTATTTTGAAAGTTATTACATGTGATTAGCACCCAAAAACTATCAGTTACTGTCACTAGTTTCTATACTACTAAAAGTTTGCAAAATCTCAAAACAGTTTGAAGAAACAACTAGTTTAACTGGGATTTGTAACTACTTCGCCGAGAGAAAGTAAATTAATGCTCAAGAAAAGATTCTTACATCAAAAGTTAATTCATCATCTGTAGTCGCACTCAACTGCCTACATTAGTTCGTCAATCAAACGCCGATCGGTCCATTAGACCACCAAGACAATATTCCACAAATTCAATGCAAGGAAATTGAATCGATTGCAAACAGATAATGATACGAAAGTACCATGAAGGGTTGCGTAACGAAAAAATGTCTGAAAAATTCCAACATCGTAATCAACATGTTTCTGCAATGACCTCAATCACTGGTGGTTGGTTCGCGAGTTCGTCAATTCAAACAAACCTTCATGAAACGAGTCTCAAACCAAATACTTGTAAGTAGAAATGCGACAGCATCAAATAAGTGAAAGTTGATCGCTGATTGGTCGTAGAGCGATTTCAAGTGACCAAAATTTCGTACTTCACACACATACAAGTACACATCGTTTAGTTTCTACCGTTTTTATGCAAATCCGCTTTCAATTTTGATACGGTTCCAATTTCCGTTACGATAAGAAGCACAAAACTGATTGTCTATATTCGCGTTTAATATCTACCAATCGCAGGGCTTTTCCCGTCGCGGAGGATCGTTTAGTATTCCGCATAGTTCCGAAAATGGTATCATATCCATTTTCATGCAATACTTTCTCCACCAAAAATACTTCCGGTATTCTTTGGATTTTCATCGGTAAATTTCAAATAATTAGCTAAATCTTTGACCGTTTTGAAATCTTCGATGTTTACATAGGAGAGCGTAGGGAGGAATTTGGAACAATTAACTCTTCCACACATGACAGGAATAATATTATGAATAAGGATGTGGAACAGTTTCTTCATAATGTAGTCTTTGCATACTGAAGTTTCGAATGATAAATAGGATTTATACTCAAATTTGATTTGTTGTAGCATAGTTTTGAACCACGTGGACATTTTTGGGCATAATTCCGTTGTCTCGAACGTATTTATAGACGACGACAGTACGTATATCCACGCGGATGCTGCATCAACCAGAGCCAATGCAATGATAACAATCCCCAGGTTTTTGACGGCTCTCAGCATAATTCACGCACTTTTGACCATCGGTCCAATTACTTCACTTTCTACTTCACGGATTACACTTCGTCAATTGTGCAATAGAACATGAATGATCTCACAAGGAAAACTACATAAACAATACTATTCCGATTTTCATTGTTTTATTGCAGCTACTGTCCAACCGCGATGGTATATCGAACGCTAATAGAATCTTTACTTCTCATCGCTGACACCCCAAGGTCTTCTTGTTCTGCATACTGTGCCTTTTTTTGTGGTAGGGAGGTGAATGCTCTTTATGCAAAGAGTGTTGGACTCCCATGCGCCACTGGACTACCCACTAAACACCTCCCCTGTCAACCTGAGAACCCAGCCTGGAACCGTTTGACATCGGGCCAGGTCTCGTTTTGTTATCCCGTGGGGCGCCTTCAAGCTGAGGAGTCCCTTTCCTAGCGGAAGGGGAGAGGGGAAGAGGAAATGCCAGAAGAGCGATCCCCCAGCCCCAGCGCCCCCGGCTGCTGTGAGTCCCTTTTATATTTTAGGACTGCCCGAGCATAATGTGCCACCTGGTTCCATTTGTCAACCGATTCGAGCATCACCGCAACTATATTATCCGGGGTGAGCTCTCCCGTCTCTCTGTAGAGTTCCCTTTGCAGCCTGACCCATTTTGTACACGCAAAAAATGTGTGACAGGCATTGTCCTCCTCTCCTGGGCAAAACCTTCAATCGGGAGACCGTGATTTACCGATATTGTGCAGGTAAGACTGAAAACACCCGTGCCCGTTCAAAAGCTGGGTCAGATAGAAGTCAGTCTCACCATGACTTCGATTTAGCCACGGTCTTATATCCGGGATGAGGCGCGCAGTCCACCTTCCTTTCGTGCAATTCCCCCAAGACTGCTGCCAATCGTTGAGCGAGCGTTGTCTCTCCTTGCGGACAACCATCTCCTTCTCATCCTCGTTTCGGTGCAGGTGAATAGCGCGGCGCTCTCTAGCAAGGAGGGCGATTGTGCCTTAGCGCGGACTCCAATTCCGATTGTGCAGCTGCTGGCGCACTTCTCGCGACGTGTTCGCGATGACAATCAATAACTGACTCTCCTTGGTTGTCAATCGTCCACTCGCTGTCTTCCTGTCCCACCGGGACTCGGCGAGCCTCCATTCATTCCACTGCACACTTACCTTTGGCAATGCAATGTGCAGCGGGAAAGGTGTTGCCATGTGCGAATTTTGATAAGAGATTTGAATTATTAAATTAATAAAATAAAATAAATATAGTAATATAGAAACATTTAAAGGATAAAAGAAATAGATAAATATCATAAACAACATAATTATAAAGAAAAATTCAAATTTAATATGGAGAAAAAAGGTCATATAAAATTTATATTTATAATAATATAAAAAAATATATTTCATAATTTATAAGACCAATTTTTGGGATTATTAAATTTTTGAAATTTGCAATTAAACTTCGGATCCATGTTATGCCGGCTTTTGAGCAGTTTGCTTAGGTGACTGCAAGATCACTACAATATCCTTCCATATTATTTCAATGTTTAATCTTGGGAACTACTTTCTCAATCGTTACCAACTTCAGCTTCTCTAACTGCGACAAATAGAGGTCTATTTCGTCGTTAATTAGATTCCTGTCATTAGAAACCATTGAGCAAGTGGTGCCATCATCAGAAGTGGGACATTGCTTCCGGTAATCCCGATTAAACTTCTTTTGAAACTTTCCCCAATCCTTTTTTTTAAATTCAACCGAAGACTTTCATGTTGAACTGGAATGAGGAAGACATCATCCTTTTATGATTGATTTGATTGCGTCATGGTTGCTATCGTAAGGAAGCACCTGCAGTTTCCGTTTAGGACCATTAAAGCTGAATTCAAGTCTTGTGTCAACAATGCAGAGGTCCAAATATGAACTCGTCCTTGAGTATGTTGGGAATTCCGAACCATATAGATTGCAACTGTATTCAATTTGATTCTTTGTTATCCATGATTTCAGGAATACATCTCTTGGATTATTATGCAGTCTGTTCAATTGCAGCCGGTTCAATTCGACTATTTCAAATATGGAATCGAGCTCCTCCTTAAACTTGAGAAAACTTCGACCAGTTGCATAGGCAAAGACAACGAAGAGGTTATCCCCACCTGGCGTTGAAATTTTGATAACGGACACTTCGAGATTCAAATCTTCTGAATTCGCCTTTTTCAATATTTTGGAAACAATAGGGTCTTCTCACCAATATCCCGATGCCACCACCCCCTTCACAGTTTACCGTATCGTTTCTTACGAGTTCAAAATCCTTGAATGTGATAGATTACCATGAATTGAGGTCGAGGCTGTTGCTTAACAATAAATTCAAGGAGATAGTCATGTTGATGTAGAGTGGCAATGGAGTTGACGCTGATCGAGATGAGGCTGTTGCAATACCAGCATACTCTATGTATACTGGCACACACTGAGAGCTTAATATGATGTGCATCCTATATACACATCACGGCTCCCGGAGAGAGAGAGAGATATCACTGTATGGCCCTTACCTGCTACTTTATACTTGTCAATTAGATCAGTAAAAAGGTGTTCGTTTATTTAATGACTTAATTTTTATTTCGTTCTTTCTTATGTTATGCAATTACACGTTTAGTTGACTATATAATATTAATACGATATTTTACCAATGAATTCTTCTAATACTGAATTTACTACGGAGACAATTAATGAGGTTTTATGTTTGCGTATGTACAAAGTGGGAGCATTAATGGAGCTGTGAAATTTCTGTGATTTATATTTACTTTAACTATATTTGTTAGTCATTTAAGGGGAAAAGGAAATTCGAAGAAACTAATCTATTAAGACTTTAACTGCAAGCCCCGGGCGTAATTGCGTTAGGACGCTAATACTCGGGCCGATGCCTTGAGTGTGCAGTCAAATTGAAAAATGTATCAATTATTAGTTCAACTGCAGGCCTTGGGCGTAAGTGCCTTGGGGTGCTTATACTCGGGTGGATGCCTTGAGTATGCAGTAGAACGTATTCTTAATCCCCTTATCCCGGGCTAAGTGCCTTGGGACAGAAAAGGCTCGGACGCACGCCTTGAGCCAGCGAATGGAGAAATACTTCTCGATTTTCTTGCTTTTATAATTTTCTTTTGTAGCATAATTATGCTGACTTAATTGCTTACCAACGCGACAGTTCAAAATGTAATTTTTCTTGCTGCCATCTCTCTGTGACTGGTGCAACCATAAAGCTCAAGCTTTTGCTCACAGATGCTTTGATTACAATTTGCAGCTTTTCGCATATGTTGCTCTTCAAAGTACGCAGAGAAGAACGATGGGACGTGGACCGGGTAGTAATTCCACTGCGACTCCCGTAACAAGGCGAAGCCTATCCATGAGAACGTGACTGAACGACAAGTTATTTTGAGGCATTTGAAAGCACTAATCGCTGACAAACAGAGCTGATTTATGAATCATGTTTATCGATTCTCCGACAAAAAATTAAGTTGCTGGTAAATTTTGCGAATCAGCTCATTATTGCTACTTACATTATTTACATTATTTGCAGCATTTTCTGCTGGTCCTCCGGCGAGTGCAAATGATACTCCGAGCTGGACGAAGTTGGAAGGTATAACACTACAGTGTGCTTGAGTTTGCTTTGGAATAAATTTTACTTTTGCATGTTGAT
The DNA here is from genome assembly GCA_963969285.1 of Odontomyia ornata. NCBI lineage: Eukaryota > Metazoa > Arthropoda > Insecta > Diptera > Stratiomyidae > Odontomyia > Odontomyia ornata. The sequence continues at coordinate 336,391,712 of OZ017738.1, read as the reverse complement.
ATCGAGAGCATCCTCGATATGATGCTGGGCGACCAAAAACACCGCAGTTAACGCAATATAATTTTTCTTTAGGCTCCCTTCTGAGCCAATTTGCACTCACGGGAAGCATGAACGTCTTTGCATTTGACGCAACGATATTGCATGGCGCAGTTGGCAGCCTAATGACCAAATCTTTGTCAGCGGTCACACTGGCTGACTTCTCTTTTCTGGAGGCGTTCCCACCTCACCACTGTGAAATTCAAGTGCCTTATTTGTTGAATGGGACTTGAAATACTTTTGTTTATAATTTGTACCTGGTAAAGTGGTAAATTCTTTCTTTCTACGGTCGACGTTTTTGTCGCAAAGGCTTTGACTAAAATGGGATATAAGTGAAATCTGGAACCTCCCCAGAATTTAGCGCATCTTTGGCTGACTTGAAATCAAACAGTGATTTTGTCGTAGAAATAAATTTTTCGGCATTAACTCTTTTGATCTCGAAACTGGTTAGTTTATTTTCGGCTGCCAATAGCCGAACCATATCTTTTCCGCTCTGTCTAAGAATGTTGATTGGTGGAACTTTTTCTTCCTTTTTGGAAGCTTTTTCACAGGAACCAGCAGAACTGTGAGCTGGTTTGTACTCCTTATTTTCATTTTTTAAATACTGAATGAATTTTCATCATTATCTTGATTAGAATTACCTTCGATGCTTTCTTCTATTTCCATTTCTTCGGTTCATCCCTTCAGTGCTGCAAAATAGTTTTGACTTTCGTTGGTGCCATCAGCACTTAGATATTCTTCAGGAATAGCTTGTTTTGCACTTTTTTTCACCTTTGTTGCCTGTTGCCTTTGACTTTGCGAATACGACTGTTGAGGCTTCATCCCTTTCTTGAATAAATCTTAGAGGAACTGCATCTATAGCCTATGTTCGTCCGCTTTTATTTGTAGCTTGCATCCGTCATCTGCGGAGTTTTCTTCATTATGTTTTCTTTTGTTGATTATTGGCAGTTTTGTATTCGTCGTTTCCCCAGGTTTCCCCAACGGTGGGGCGCAGTTGGACTCCTCCATGCCAGTGGCCCTGCATTTTCCTTGGGTTTTTTACTTTTCTTTACTAATCGAAGTAAAATAAAAATCACTACGTAGAGCTTTTCCTGATACTCGGCAGCAAAGCAAAACTAGTAGGGCTACAAATCAATGAAAATAAAACAAAGCGCATGACGCAGTCGAGAAAAACTACCTCAAATACACAAAATATCACACTTGACGAATAGTGTATCGAAAATATGAGCCAATTTGTGTATTTACGCGCCAAAATAACGAAAATGGGTAATGAAAGAGACGAAATACGCCAAAGAATGCAGCTCGCAAATAAAATATTTCATTCAGTATTGACGGTCTTGAATATCAGCTGCATACACAGGAAAACGAAGCTCCAAGCATATAAATCTGTGATAAGACCTGTTTTATGCTATGGATGTCAAACATGGACCCTAAACCAAGCATCAGCAAATATATTGAACGCCTTTGAGCGACAGGTCCTGAGATGAATAATCGGAGTGAAGCTAGACAGGGACCAATGGCGAATTCGATACAACCATGAGCTGTAGGAAATTTTTGACCAACTGGAGGTCTCAAGGATTGTGAAACTGCAGAAGCTGCAATGGGCTGCGCACATGAATCGTATGGACGAACAACGGATACTCAAAAAGGTATTCGTTGGGAGAACTGAAGGCCGAAGACCAGTGGGGAAACCGAGGAAACGCTGGTCTGACTCAGTCGATGAAGATAGTGTATCTTGCTCAGATTTCAAAATTGGAGGACAGTTGGAGGCGCTATTTGCAGGAAGCGAACGCCCGAGAGGGGCTGTAGTGCTAAGAAATAGAAAAAGATCACTCCTTCAACGGATTCTCAAAGATGTGCATGATATAAATCCTTCCTCAAATTTCCATGCAAATCCTAATAAACCCGTAGCGTCTGAGTTGATTGGAAGCACATATTGCTCAATAGCCACGAATTGTTGTTGCCGCACCAAAAATATAAAGCACCATATTTTCGTTAAATACTATCCGATTCTTCTGCCTTAAAAGGCTTTGAAATTTTTTTCTGACTACGGCACTTTCATTAACCAGAAACCTCTGACCTGTTCACAAAATTTGAGCACCGTGAAAATATACGGGACAAACTGACAACCTTATTTCATTCGAGAGTCAATTAAAAAGATAGAAACGCACACACAGCTTTATAATCTTGTTGAAAACTGAGTTCAATACTGCAGTTCAATGTGCTATTTTTTTTTGTCTACTTTGATAGAATCTTACAAAATCTGCAACTCTACCGTTCATTTAAATATATGGAGTAATAATATACCTTCATTTAAAATTTCAGATAATGCCACGAGCTCAAAATGCGCATGCTTATGTGAATGCCGCATTTTTGCTGCAAATGGATGGTGAAACCGTAAAAAGTGCTCGAATCTGCTTTGGAGGTATTAGCCCTGACTTCACGCATGCTGTTAAAACGGAAACATTCCTCGTAGGGAAGAAACTTTTCACCAATGGAACAATTCAAAGTGCAATGATTGAGCTATCCAAGGAACTTAATCCAGATTGGGTTCTCCCTGATGCTTCACCAGAATACCGGAAAACTCTCGCTTGTGGATTATTTTATAAATTTCTTCTTAAAATTGCACCTCAAGGATATGTTAAGGCAGAATACAAACTTGGCGGAGAAATCCTTCATAGACCGATTTCAAGTGGTACGCAGATATTTGACACACGGAAAGACATGTATCCTATAACGAAACCAATTCCCAAAATCGAAGCCTTGTCCCAGTGTTCGGGAGAAGCATTTTACATGAATGATTTGGCCCCTATTCCAGGAGAAGTGTGGGCAGCATTTGTTCATGCCACTCAAGTGAATTCGAAAATTGTCAAAATTGATCCAAGTGAAGCATTGAGTATTCCAGGCGTCGCTGCTTTTTTCTCAGCGAAAGATATTCCTGGCAAAAATAATTTTGTAGACTCATCCATGTTTGGATATAATGAAGTTGAGCTTATTTTTTGCAATGATGTTGTCCAACATCATGCTCAACCATTGGGAGTGATCGTTGCAGATACACCAGCATTAGCCAAGCAAGCAAGCGAAAAAGTAAAGGTTCTATATGAAAAGGCCAGGGGCGTGATAATGCCAACGTTGCAAGAAGTATTTGAGAACAACGCAACACACAAGATTCAGGATGTTTTAACTGTTGAGAATACTGAAGGAAGTGATTGCAGTTTTCAAAAAGTTAAGGACTTATTTTTTAATAGAACTGAATACAACAAAGTTCTTGACAGCTCTAAAAAGATAGCAGGAAATTTTGACGTTGGTGGTCAATATCACTATACAATGGAACCGCAGACATGTGTCTGCATTCCAACCGAAGATGGCATGGACGTTTACTCAGCTAGTCAGTGGATGGACTTGACGCAGACTGTAATAGCCAATTGTTTGAACATGAAGAAATCTAAAATCTTCCTCCTAGTTCGGCGATTAGGTGGGGGATATGGTGGCAAGATCTCCAGAAACGCTCAAATTGCCTGTGCATGTGCACTAGCTTGCTTGAAACTTAACAAACCGGTTCGATTTGTTCAAAGCCTCGAATCGATGATGAGTTCCCTGGGGAAGCGATTTGCATGCCATTCCGACTATGAGGTGAATGTTGATGACAAAGGAAAAATCCTGAATCTGCAAAATACATTCTATGAAGATTGTGGTATTACAGCTAATGAGAACCCTATTAAGTATTTAACTACCATAACAGCTCAAAATTGTTACAGCTCAGACCAAAACTGGAAGTTATCTGGAAAAGCCGTAAAAACTGATGCACCAAGTCATACATGGTGCAGAGCCCCTGGTGCTTTAGAGGGAATCGCCATGATTGAAAATATAATGGAACATATTGCCCGTGAAACACAGCAGGATTCGGCTGATGTCCGCATGAGGAACTTAAAAGAAGGGAATAAAATGCAGAAGTTGTTGCCCGACTTTCTCAAATCAACAGCATATAAAAAGCGGCAGGAAGAAATTTCGAGTTTTAATAAAATTAACCGCTGGAGAAAGAGGGGTCTTGGCATTGCGTTGATGCAATATCCTGCTCACTATTTTGGAATGCAGCCAGCTACTGTCAGTATTTACCAAGGAGATGGAAGTGTTTCCATAAGCCATGGGGGCATTGAAATGGGTCAAGGCTTAAACACTAAAGTTGCTCAAGTGGCATCATACGTACTTGGAGTTCCTTTGGAATCAATTCGAATCCATCCTTCAGACTCTTTTAATGGAGCTAATGCCGTTGTCAGTGGAGGTGGTGTGGCCAGTGAGACTGTTTGCTACGTAAGAATTTCTGACAGAGCACAATTAATTTATATTATCATGCACGTATACTCATTCTTTGTATTTTAGGCGGTCAAAAAGGCATGTGAAGAGTTACTGTTGCGTATGAAGCCCGTACGTGATAGTTTGAAGAATCCTTCTTGGACAGATATTGTCCAAAAATGTTTCCTTTCAAATGTGCATTTAACGGCTACTCATACCCACAAACCAGGAGATCTTCAAGTTTATAACGTATACGGATTAGCTTTATCAGAAGTTGAAGTAGATATTTTAACTGGTAATCTACTCATAACACGAGTCGACATTTTGGAGGATACTGGTGAAAGCTTGAGCCCAATGATTGATGTAGGTCAAATAGAGGGTGCCTTTATAATGGGTGTAGGCTATTGGCTTACTGAAAAATTAGTTTACAACCGTCAAACGGGTGAACTACTAACAAACCGAACTTGGACTTATAAACCACCTGGAGTTAAAGATATACCAATCGACTTTCGCATCACATTGCTACAGAATAGCCCTAATCCTGCTGGCTTCCTACGATCGAAAGGTATGTAATTGTGTGAGATAAATTGCAATTTCTAATTTGGTTCTTTTCAGCTACTGGTGAACCTGCATCTTGTTTAGCCATATCCATTTTGTTTGCATTGAGAAATGCTTTGGACTCAGCAAGGGTTGATGCAGGAATTAAAGAGAAATGGTTTCATTTAGGCGCACCGACGACTCCAGAAGAGACAGTATTAAATTCGGGAACGACTGTAGAAATGTTTAAGATGCTATAAGATAGTGAATTATGTGCACTGTAATGTTTTGATTTTGTGCATTGCGAAGTATTATTTTGAAGGAAACTGGTATATTTACTGAAAAATATAGTTACCATATACACGTTGTAACCTGATGCTCATTAATTGCGTTATTTGATAAATAGCGATCAAATATCAATTGTATAACTTCTAATGTACCCCGACATCTTCATACAAAAATTTTACATGATTGTTATTATCACCCTTAAGAAAAACATGTTGGCTAGACAGAACTGCACCCATGTCAGAAGGGTTTTGCACTCAACTTACGATATTCAGACACCAATTATGAATAAACTCAAGAAAAAACAAGTTGGGTAGATAGTAGTGCTGCGACATCGACATCGATATTTTGGAATATCGATGTTTTGGCAAAAATATCGATATTTTTTCATCGATATTAGACTTCCGATGCTTTATGCTACATGGACATTTTCACGCGATATTTCGACTCGATGTTTATGCCAACTTCCGAAAATAAAAATTTGCTCGACGTCGATATAATGTTTGGTTTGTGTTTGGCTTGGTGTGCGCCTGGCTTGGATTGAACTGGTTGATCGCAGTTTTTAAACGTGTTTATTGGGCTTTTTCAGACGCAGCGTTAAAAGTGAGCGTTAAACAGGTTATATGGGCAAGAAGAATGAGAGGCATTAAGGGAACCTGATGGTAAAAACAAGCCAACATTTTTTAGGGTGAACGAGCGTAACGCACATACACAAACGCATTTTGTTGATCATTTGGTGGGGGAAACTTTATACAAACGCCGGTAATCATTCCGAATTGAACATTCGATGAAGAAGGAAGTCGTCATGAAACGATTGCCTTTCTTTAATTTGCGTGCAAAAATGGATGCGTGGATGTGAGAAGCTACGCGGTATTTAATAAATTTATGAAAGCGGAGGCCATGTTCAGTTTCAGGAAACAACACGACAAATATCACGATTTCAATAAAGTTAAATTGCCTATTGTAAATCCATAGAAAATGAACAGTACGCATAATCTTCATAGAATCACATTATAATAAGCCAGTTGACAACACAACAAGAAAAATATGCGACTAAAAAGGATATTCAAATTTGGAATTTATTTTTCAGAAAGCGGAAAAACACGGAGGTTCTAATAAATCCAATGAAGTTTGAATCGACAAACTTTAACAATCATAAAATACATTTTTCATTCCAGTTTTTGTTACCTCGTGCGCAATTCAAGGCTAAAACATCAATTCTCAGTCGCTTATCTCTCTGTCTTCGCTTTTATGTTGTCCGCACGACGTTTAACGATCAAATGATCCTTTTGACACATACACTCGCAAGACGTGTATCGTATACAAAAATATGTTGGCTGAACTATGCAACGTGTAAACATAAGGGCGTAAGCGCGAAACCTGTTTGGATATGGGTTATTACCATTTCCGTGTGAAAGAGCCCATTGTTTGTTCCCAATCCAACTCATCACCAATACCATAGCATACCAATTTCGACAGTATCGGTACGGTGTCCATAATCATAATCCTTATCCAGCTACAGTTGTTAGCAGATGTCAGATGAAAACTCAATTCGGTCGGTAGTCGGAACCACAAAATTCCAGTGTTAGAGTTTAGTGTTTATTCAGTTAGTACTTTAAGTCGTTTCGTGGTCGTTAAACATTCTTAGTCGTCCATTAATGATAGTGAAGTGTTTCAAAACCGTGTAAAGAAGACCACGCTTTACGTCACGCTCTTATTGTGTGCTCCAGGTGCTTTTGTGAGTTTGAAATTTGAATTGAAGTAAGGAATTATTTTCTTCCGTTTGCACTTACTTGATTACTTGGAATCTTGGGATTCGATGAGACTCTGCGAACGTATGAAAATGCTTAAAAAACGGTTTTTTCTGTGTTACTTTAAATTTTTTTTTAGCGCTCTCTGGTGGGAAAGATACACGCGAAATACGCATATTACACGCAAAAAAAAAACATCGAAAATATCCTGTGTAAAACAATTTCATAGGTTAACGGGTAATCTCAAGATTTCCAGGAATCAAATAAATAAGTGCAAACGCTTAACCCTTGTGTAGACACCTGCATACCCGGGTATGTTATACAAATTTGAAGTGATATCATGAATAACGTAGAAATCTAAACTTTATGGAATATTCGGTAGCTTAACAAAATATTATTTTTTTACTATTTTCATTAAATATTTATATAAAAAAACGATACTTTGCCGCTGGGAGTGAATTTGTTTGTTTGGACACCCACCTACCCAGGTATGCGAATTTCGGCATTAATAAAAATTATATTTGAATGGAGATAAATCAAATTTTTTTTTAATGTTTTCGAAAATGATAGTATAATACATATGTACAAGATTTGAAATCTATTTGAAGCTCAGCTAATGCAGCTTTTACAAATTGTTTTATCGACAGAGTGTTGAGCACATACTGCCTTGTCGCAGGTGGTACAAGCTTTCCGGGTTGATCGACGCTTTTCGCACTAGTAGCAATTACTTTTATGACAAATTCTCCCAGTACTATCTCGTCCTTCTGAAGTTGCATCCTCTTTCTGACGGGGAACAAGTTTTGATCTCAAGATACTTTCAATCCCGTTCCGTGTAGAAAAATTTCTTATTATCTGAGAGTTTTCAGATCGCAATAAAACAGCCGGCATGATGAGCTCCCTGCAAAGCGTTTGAAGAAACTTACGTCTTTGATCCGTTCTTTATTTATGATATATGAAGCAAGAGCGGATATATCCAAAGCATTGAAAAACAATGCTAAAGGCCAACGTTTTGTACGGCGTTTGCAGGTATATTCGCACAACATTTTGTCCATATTATCAACACCACCTTTAGTTTGGTTATAATCACATATCATGACTGGCTTACTTCTTATCGTAGATATTTCTCGAGAATAATGGCTCGTTGATAGAAGTATAACACACTTGTTGCTTTTAGCTACATAAGAACACAATGTGACATTATCTGGAAAGCCAAATTCACTTGAAAAAACTGCGCGAGGCTGCCCTTTCATAATTAGAAATTCTGAGGGAATAAACCTTCTTTTTTTATTGACAGTTCCCAATATCGATAATTTATATTCTAACATCAGTGTTTTTGCTAAACTTAATGAAGTAAAAAAATTGTCACATACGACATTTCGACCTGTTCCTTTGAAATCCGCAACAAGTTCCTTCACAACCCGTTCACCTTGGTTGATCTCACGTTGCCCAGCTGTAGCCGTACCGGTATATATCTGACCTTCCAGAGGATATGATGTGTGAGCGTCACACACCCACCAAATTTTGATTCCATATTTTGCAGGCTTTGATGGGATATATTGGGTAAATCGCGTTCGTCCTCTAAACGGAAATAATTGCTCATCAACTGTTAGGTCAATACCAGGTGAATAGCACGATTTCAAATTGCTATTTAGCATCAACCATATATCTGAAATCGGGGCGATTTTGTCACTAAGCAATCTTTGCGCTCTTGTATTCCCATTGTCAAACCGAATGAACCTTGATATTGACAGAAATCGCCTTGGACCCATAGCAGCTCGGTAAAATGGGTGTGAATCTACTTTCCATAAATCTGTGATGTGTTGATGATTTGAACGACTCACTCCTGCGAATAGGAGAATACCAATATATGCATTCAATTCTACTGCATCAACTGGCTTCCAAATGCGCTGTGGGGTTGTTGGGTGGGTGTGGTTCCAATTTTTGTAAAATTCTTTTGCTTTCCTGTTTGTTTCCCGTAAGATAATATCTTTGATTTCTGTCGTGATAAGCAACGCAAATGTGTCAACGATTGTCAGGTTTTTTGTTTTTGCAGTCGGGCCAGATCGTAAGTTTGCAATATTATGTTCAAGAAATCGCCTAGATGGTGGACAGTTCTTATTCCATTTGGTGCCATCGCGAGCATAATAATATTCTTCTAGTTGCTCATGTCGCTCCATTTGGGATAGCTCGTTCACTATTTCTTCCATTGCTATTTCTTCTTCACTCTCCTCATCATCCTCGTCTACATTTACCTCCACCGCTGTTGTTTCTTGCTCAATATCCGAACAGTTATCTGCTTCGTTGAGTAATTGACTTTCAAATTCACATACTTCTTCAGGTTCGAGGTCAGGTAAGGGGTCGTTATTATTATCTGAATCCTAGAATTATGAAAAAGCACAATTCCAGTTTACATAGGGATAAATTGGATACTTTAGAATATTCTTACCTCTGACCCTGATGATAAAGTAGTACGCAACAACCATTCGAAGTATCTATTTTTGTCTTCATATGACAATCTAGCTAATGCATAAGATGAAAGAACCCGATTAAAATCCATTTTTAAAATAATGAAAACAGCCTAGAATAAATTTTCACGCAACACAACACAAAACTCTAGAATAAATGTTGACGCAAATACAAACAGCACAGACTGAATGACAAAAGAAAATGCTTTCCAAAATAGTGCAAAGCTTAGCTGAACGCTACAGTTTCACAGACCGATGGGCAGATCAACCTGAAAAATCACACAAATTTATGACCATAAAGTTCTGATCTTAAGGCGGCCCATTCACGTTCAATAACATTACGCAATATTTTTATTGTGCGATATTATTGAACACGTTCAATAATATTCCACAATAAAATTGACATGGCAAGGGTCGCAGCCAAAAGAATTATGAAAAATACTGCGCAATCTCGCACATACACGGCGCAATAAAAGAATATTGTGCAATTAAATTTAAGCTTGCTCAATCTTTTGTTCAATCATTGCGCAACCGTCAATACTATCCCTAAACGGTCAATAATATTGCGCAATCATAAATATTGCGCAATATTATTGAATGTGAATGGACGGCCTAATAGTGAAGCAAAATGTGCATCGTTTGACACTGAACTCATACGAAACGCATTGCATACCTGGGTATGTCGGGTGTCCATGATAGGGTTGCTTACGTTGGTGTCTACACAAGGGTTAATGTAAATTGGATAGTTAAACGTTTGTACGATAGTGGAAATCTTGAAATTCGATGCGACATGGTTTACCGTAAACTTTGTGAAATTGTTTTCCAGAGGATATTTTCTTTGTTTTTTTTTCAATTACGTTAAAATTAATGAACATACCATCAAGAAAATTTTAATAACTATCATTTCCACCAGGAAGCTCTAAGCAAAATTTAAAGTAACACACAAAAAACCCTGTGTTAATCATTTTCATAGGTTAACCGAGCCGAGTTTCATCGAGACCTAATCTCAATATTTCAGGTAATCAAGTAAGAGCAAAAGCAAGCGCTTAATGTAAGTTCGGTAAAAAGAAAGACAATTTTCCATTTGCAGTGGCCAGTGTAATAAAGCCAATGGCCAAGACTACATAGCATTATACATATACATGAGACTTCGTATGCGACGAATTTTTCCGATGGATCGAGACCAACTTGGAGCATTTGTAATTTGCTGTTTTATGAATTTCCTAAGCAAGAGATTTATACTATATATATATATATATATATATATATATATATATATATATATATATATATATATATATATATATATATATATATATATACATATATATATATATATATATATATATATATATATATATATATATATATATATCATCATCATATCCAGCTTGTTCAACCATAATCCTAAGTTATGGTATCGCCTCCCTTAAATATTGACTCCTCATTGCTTTCCAAATCGTCCTGTTTTCAGCTGTTCTCATCCAGGCTGCGCCGGCTATTTTCTTCATATCATAATCCCATCGAATGTTTGGGCGTCTTCTTGGTCGTTTGATTCCTCTATGGTACCACTGCGTTATTCTTGTGGTCCATCTGCCGGCCGTCATTCTCGCCAAGTGACCGGCCCATCGTCATTTCAATGATTTTGGTCTTAGTATCACGTCTGTTACTTGGGTCCTTTCTCGTATCCACAATAGTCTCTTGCGATCCCTTTGTTTAATGTCCAGCATACATCTTTCCATGGCTGTTTGGGCACCCTGGAGTTTCCTCGTTATCCCTGTTGTCTGCGCCCATGTTTCACTACCGTATAGTAGGACTGGTAGGATACATTGATCGAAGGTTTTCTTTTTCAAGTTCATCTTCATTTTTTTTTATTCTTTTTAAATACCTCCATTCCCTACCACTCTCTCCATCACTCTTTCATCGTCGCATAACGCTCATGCGATCCACACTTCACACGTCGTCAATTCCTACGTGTGCCTCCAGGCAATGCTAAAACATCGGTATAAGGGGCAGACCAAATGCTGTGAAGTACTCCTTTCCTGTTAGTCTAGTCCGATTCATGAAATATACTCAGAGATAAAAAAAATATTATAATACGACGCAGTAAAAAAAAACGAGCTGTTTTTAAGTATCTGTTAGGGTCTAAAATGCCCTAAGATACTGCATTTTCAATCCTCCGGACTTATCATTAATCTAAATTTATTAGATGTTCCTTAAGTCTTTTCTTAAGAACCAATAATGAGTTTACGTTTTTCACTGTTTCTGGAAGATTATTGTATATACGCAGAGCATCATTCGTTGCATCGTTGTTTAGTCGATCAGTTCTAGCGTAAGGTATCACAAAATTGTTAGCATTTCTTGAATTATATGGATTTATTTGTGATACTTTTATAAAGGGGCTTCGTTCCGATTCACTGGAATTCAGACATTTGCAGATAAACTTCGCTTTCTCCATAGTAATGATTTGACTGAAGGTGAGTGCTTAGTCCGTTGATACACTGATCTTATTGGAGTGAGAATCGGAAGGTTTAGAATATTTTTATAGGCTTAAGTTAGTATCCTGGATATAATAATAAGGTTTTGCTTTGAAGATTGACTCCAAATGACCACCGCATAATGTAGCTTTGTTAGTACAAATGCTTTTAATACAAGTTTCTTTATATGCATTGGAAACCCACCATATCTTCTCAACACTCCTATCATTGGTGCTAGTTGTCTCATCAAATTATTCATGTGTGGCAACCATGTCAAACGATGACTTGAATGTAATCGAGTTCTTCCCGAAATATAATCGAGTTCTTCCTGAAAGCACTCCATGCCATCTTTATTCGTCGATTGATTTATGGTAGTAGTGAGACGGATTTGTATATGAGCTGACCAAGGTATACTATACTTATTCTTCGACTATTTCTAGTGTTGCGTTGTTCACTTTTGTATGCCCTTGAGTGCTTATGTAGTCATTGAACATGATCTTGGTTTTGCTTTAGTTCATTTTCAAGCCTACTTTTCCGCTAGCCGTGTTGACTTCATTCAGCTGTTCTTGTAATTCATCTTGGCTATTAGCCATAAGGACTATGTCATCTGCGAATCTCAAGTTATTGAGGTGTTTTCAGCATCGATGTTCAATCCTTTATTTTCTCAATGTAGGGTTCGGAAGATACCCTCTAGCGTGGCATTGCAGAGCCTTGGCGATATGGTGTCCCCCTGCCTTACCCCTTTTTGTGTGGGAAACCCTGGGATGTCTTCTAGTACTTTGACGTTTGCCCTGGCATTATGGTAGATATGAGCTAGAACTTCCACGTATGGTTTGTCAATGCCTTGTGCTATTAATGCATTTATTGTTGCATCAGGAAAGATTGAGTCAAAGGCTTTCTCAAAGTCTATGAAGGCTACTCTTTATATCTACTCAAGACTTCCCGTTGTGCGTGGATATGATCTATAGTGCTGTATCCACTTTTAAAAGCAGCTTGCTCCCGTGATTGTTCCGCATCTAAGGCTGTTTGTATCTGGTTGCTAATGATCTTCGTGAATACTTTGTAGAAGAACGATACTAGACTTATTGGTCTGTAGTTCCTGATGTCTTCCTTGCTGCCTTTCTTGTGAATCAGTATTATATTAGCACTATTCCATTGATCAGGTATGCATCTGGTGTTAATGCAATCAGTGTTGATTTCTGCCAGTAGTTTCCAGGTTTCTCTGCCTGCGTACTTGAGCAGTTCAGCCGTGATACCGTCATTACCTGCCGCTTTACCATTCTTCATGAAGTTGATAGCCATCTCGACCTCTTCCACTAGGATATTTGGGACATTATCGTTGGTCGCAGAGAAAGCTGTTGTTGCTATTAAGTTGGGAGTCAAGTTATCTGGAGCCTTATACAGGTCCCGGTAGAAGTTAATGATTACCTTCATTACTTCCTGTCTATCTGTGAGTCGGGTGTTGTCATGATTTAGGGCTATCACCTGTTCTTTGTCAATGAGAAGTGCTCTTTTTGCCTTCTTGAGGCTTCTGTTATTCGTAATGGCATCTTCCACCAGTCTTTCGTCATACTTCTTGATATTGTTTGTGTTCTTGATTGTTTTGCAGGTTTCGGAATATTCAATCCTTTCGATGTTTGAGGACGCTTTCATTTCCCTGCGCTTTCTGAGTAATGCCTTTGTCTCATTTAACAGTTTGTGGTGCCCATCGTCTACTCGGGGTCCGCCTACTACTTCAGCACTTTTCAGAATGACTTCGGTTAGGTGGTTTGCGTCCCAGCTTTGTGCATTTATTTCTCTGTTTATTAGGGCTTGGTAAATCTCTATATTATACTTGATGTTTTCAGTGTTAAAGCCGCGTTTAATTGGCTTCCTGACCAGCTTGCTTCTTTCTGCCTTCACGTCAAGGGTGATTCTTGCTCTGACCAGGCGATGGTTACTTCCCGTCTTAAATCTGTTAATTACAGAGACGTCTTTGACCGTTTTTTGGTGTTTGGTATGTATCAAATCAATTTCATTTCTTGTTATCCCATTAGGTGCTTGCCACGTCTATTTCCTGTTTTTGTTCTTCTTGAAGAAGGTATTTGTTATGAATAAACCGTGGTGTTGGGCGAACTGCGCCAGACGTTCTCGTCTTTCATTTCTTTGTCCTAGTCCAAAGTTTCGCACCAACACTTCTTGGTCTTTCTTTTCCCCTATTATGGCGTTGAAGTCACCCATTAGGTACTTAAAGTGGCTAGTATTATTGTTCCAAGCTTGGTTGACGTCGGAGTTGAATTCCTCAATTTCTTCGCCGGTGAGGCTAGTTATAGGTGCGCAGACTTGAATAATTTGGATGGTGTATCTCTGCGCGAGTCTGAATGTCAGGCTGGCTACTCGATCTGAGATACGAGACATAAACGCCCCATTAGAAGATTTTCTGTCAGTGTCAATGCTAAGCGGCTTACCCCCAGACTATGATCCGCTTATCATGGGTTTAGAAAATTCGAACATTAAATTGTGCAGTGAAACTGTGAAAAGTAAATTATTACAAGAAAATTTACTTAGAGATTTCGACAAGAGTGAAGGTCCGATGTTTACAAACAAGTCTTCCACAAAAAGTGTCAACAAACATCCAAAGTGCTTCATTTGCAAAAAACAAATCGCTTCACTAAAAACCAAATTGCTTCGCTAAAAACTGTCCAACTAAAATGAACAATAAAAATATTAATAAACGGGTTGAAAGTGAAAAGTACGAGAAAGCGTGGAACGGAACATTATTGACAGCACTAGCTGTGAACATTGACTCAAATGCCTGGTATGTCGACTCCGGCGCTACTTGTCACATGATAAACAACAAAAATCTATTGAAAAATTATGTTGTGGATATTCCGCAGTTAGTTACAGTTGCTAATAATCAGAAAATGCATAGTGAAGGTCATGGTGAAGTGGAATTGTTGTTGAAAGGACAACCTCAAGTTACAAAATTAAATGAGGTTATTTTTGTGCCAGGACTGCCAACAAACCTTATTTCCGTAGGCAAAATGGCTTCTAAGGGACTTGAAGTTCATTTTGACATTGAAAAGTGTAATGTTAATTGCGGAAAAATGCCAGTTGCAAGTGATACAAAGGTGAGTGGTGTCTATGAACTGGACACAGTGAGTCAACAATCAACAAATGGTCATGAGCTGGCTGCGACATGTCAAACAGTGGCTTTGGTGGAGCCACAGATCCAGTCCATGGATGGGAAACGCGCAGAAGCTGTAAATTTCTGTGAAGCGAATCAATCACAGAAGATTTGGCATCGGAGACTCGGACACCTGAACAAGCGAAGCATGAATTTACTGAAACAAGGCATGGCAAGTGGAATTAATTGCACTTATGGTAAAAATAGTCCCTGTGTGGGATATATTGAAGGGAAGTAGAGCAGAATACCATTCCCAAAACAATCCTATAGTCGAGCCACTGGAAAATAAGGTCTCACACTCTGATTCTGATTTATGTGGGCCTATGTCAGTTTCCTCATTTAGTGGTACTAAGTATCTATTAACATTTATAGATGACTATACTAGGATGGCATTTCGTTATTTTATTAAAAGTAAAGATGAAGTTCTGTCTGTATTCAAAATCTTTAAATGTTTTGTAGAAAAACAAACTAATTTGAAAATAAAGATGATAAGAACAGACAATGGTCGTGAATATATGAATAAACATTTCCAGACATTCCTTCAAGAGCACTCTCCTCAACAGAACGGAGTTGCGGAAAGGGCAAATCGCACGATTATGGAGGCCGGACGATGTATGCTACAAGATGCAGGTACGGACCAAAGATTCTGCGCTGAGGCTTTGAACGTAGCAATCTCTATCAAGAATAAATCACCAAGTAAAGCGGTAAGAGGAACCACACCAGAAGAAAAATGGTCTGGTAGTAAAGTTGTTTGATCAATTTTGAGAATATTTGGCTGTGTTGCTTATGCAATGATCCCTGATGAGAGGCGTAAGAAACTAGATGCAAAGAGTAAACGATACATTTTTGTAGGATATTGTAATGAGTAAAAAGGATACAGACTAATTGATCCTCAAAATCCCTCCAAACGCATTAAGTCTAAAGATGTGTGCTTCTTGCAAAGAATACCGGCTGCGCCAATGTTATATTTTCCTTATTAGGGGTCCTGCCGGCCTCTTCCGGGGAGCCCCGCGATACTGGTAGTACCTATACTCACCTACGCACCTGTAAAGCCTGAATAACCTTCGTTGGAATAGATACGAAAGTATTATTTTTTAGGTTTTACTTTATTTACTCCTTTGTTTATTTTTGCTTATTCTAAGTTGATCGTCGGCGGGCGCTGCAATGTCGTCCGTGGTTGGAGTACAAGGACTTGCTGCAGTGCGATGACGTGTCGCGATCTCCCGGCGAATCCCTCGGCGTACTTCCCGTGCTTGGCGGCGAAAGAAGGCCCGCTCCGTGGGTGTGACGGCTAAACGGGCTAACCGCCTCAGCTCGTAGAGCTCGTGCCGTTGACGCTCCCGCCGGCCTCCTCGTGGACGCCTCTGTTTGGCGGTGTTGTCGGTGGTGTCCAAGGGCGCCTTCAACCTACGCAAATACTCGTCCTTGCTAATGGGACGCGGGCCGGCTCAGGGTTCTTCTTTGAGCACCTGCTCCAAACTCCGAGTGGGAGCCTGCTGCGGTCGAATAGATTTCGCCACCTGTCTGGTGCCACTGGCCGACAAGGGATAGAGCGGCACGCAGACGCTGCTAAATCCTGCTCCTGTAGTCTTCGAGCTGCTCGCTGCTGCGTCGGCTGCCCTGCCGCGGTGTCGCTCCTGGGATGCCTGAAATTATGGGGAAGATTAACAATGATAGCCAACAGCGGTTACGCTAATAACATGGAGGAACACGGCTAGTAATGCCAACACCTCACCATTTGTTTCTTCGTTTCGTAGGTTTCGGGACTGCTTTCCTTAAATGCGCGTTGTTGCGCATTCGGCTTCCAACTGACTTTTCCACCTCGCTCAAGAAGTTTAAGTACTATTCTTTTAACCTAAATTCTCTTAAAATGCGCTGAGTAGTCAAACACGTGCGCTCTCGTACCACGAACGTTTTTCCTCCCCGCTTGCTCGACTGGTGAATTTGCGAAACTGGGGAAATTGAGCGAAAGAGTGTTTTTCGCTTAAGCTTTCGACTTCGAAAGAGTACTTTCAGCTTAAGCTTTCAGCTTTCTCACTATCTCCTGAGGTGAAATAGCGAAACTGGGGACATTGAGCGAAAGAGTGTTTTAGCCAGAACTTTCGGCTTTCCCACTATCGCTCGTGGTGAAATAGCGAAACTGGGAATATTGAGCGAAAGAGTGTTTATGTCGGAACTTTCGGTTTTCCTCTCCGCTTACCTCACTTCGAAGCACCCCGTTTGTTCATGATTTAAATATTGTTGCGGGTTGAACTTTCTCGTTCACTTAACTGCTCGCTTATTTACTTGCGCATGTGTTTCCATGGCTAATTTTCATTGGTGAAGTGCGAGTACATAGGCTTTGTTTGCTCGCTACTATTGCAGTTATGAGGCGGGAATATATCCGAGCATGTTTTATGTATTCGCTTGCAACTAATTACCAATTGTAGTAATTTACCAATGCAACATATGTATAAACCAAACAACTTTTGAAATAGTTAGAGCTGGTGACCACTGAGATCGTAATATATCGAGACAAATCGATCCATTACTGTTTATATTCGGATGGTATATACGTGTTGTAAAAGCCACTTTTGTTAGATTATCTACTGCGAAGGATACCGGTGAGTCCCGTGATTTGTCGTAATCAAACCGATGCCGAAGATTATGATGATCAATCATTGTGCTTGTTGCATTTCTAGTCTGACTTTCGGATGGTGTCAGCTTTGACCCATCCATAGTACGATGAGGAGATTTGGTTTTAGTAGCTCCCGTTCCACCAGGATCATCTGTGGGCAGCATAGTGATGCCGTGGGTTTTCACCTTTTTTTGTAAGTTTCTCGAGCAGCTCCTATGCACAACCTGCTCGATTGCTACAAAGGGGTGCTACGTACAATGTTTAACAGGAGAATCCGCAACAGCAATAAAACCGACGACAACAGCAGCAGCAGCAGCAACAACCAAAATAGAAGTAACAAAATGAGCAGTACAATAAGCCATCAATTTATATCATCTGAACAAGGTTTTTTGTGAAACTGCTCTCATCAGTTATGGACAGCATAGAGCAATTATCGAGTTTTATCAGATATGCGTGACATTGTCGTATGAGGCATTTTTATTTTTGCGGGTCGGTGAGGGTCAGTGCTTTTGGTTAAAGTGACAAACGTTCGCGGGAAGCTTAATTTTCATTACGATTAAGTTTTTGGATAGGTTGAAAGGGGAGTCGACGGCGAACTTCACGATCGTTTATACAGAAAGTGTTTTGCGAATATTTTGGGTAGCTGTTTTAGCTCATTTATTTAATTTTCTGTCTGTATCATGAGGTGTAGGGAACAGAAACAAGAAAGTGAAATAAGTGGGCATCGTGTGAATGCATGGCGAATAATTCGTGTACCGGGAGGGGAATATTTTGCATATCGCATATCGAATTTTTTTGAATAAATTAGCAAACAATTTGCGTTGAACTGTGAATGAGGTGAAACAGGTGCCGGTGAGGTTAAGTGCGCTTTAAGTCTAGTGTGTCTAAATAACAAAAAGTAAAGAATTACTGTGCGCCTTTTGGGAGGGTATAAGTATTCTCATTTGAGGGAAAACCATCTACGTGCATTGTGACTTAAAAGGCTGTGTAGTGAATTGGAAGTTTGGTGCGTTAATGACCCATGGTGTGTAAAACTTGACCACATGACCGATCATGAGTACTGTTATAGATGCTCTGTTTCCCGCACCTACAGGCTCGTAGAACGCTGAGACTACGAGTATGCATGATTGAAGAATTAATCGTGTTAGGTTACTCACTCATGAGGTACCTCAAATGAAGTACCTCACGAATGGAAATGTCCCAACACCTCAAAAAATTTATTTGTACCACCTCAAGAATGAGGTGTGAAATGAGCTAAGAGGAAAAATGAGGTCTGAGGTAAAACGGATTTTGAGGTAAATTGAACTATTGGGTACGAATGAGTTCTGAATGAGGTAAAATTTTTCTTGAGGTATAGTGGATGTTATGCTATAATGAGCTATGAGCGAATGTGAGTTTTGAGTGAGGTAAAATGAATTTGAGGCAAAATGAGCTGCGAGGTAAAGATGTGATACATCATTCAAACTCCACACAATATGCTCTCGTACCCAGCACTACCTCTATCCCATACCTCATGAGGAAATGTCCCAAAATTTGATGAATATTATGTTTACAACATAAAGCTTCGATCGTTCCCGGCAGATCGAAAAGGGATAATGTGAAGTGCAAAGTGGAAGAGTGGATTGAGAAAATTGGTGAGAAATGAAACTTCGAACACGGAAGATATGAAGCAGTAAATTGAGGTGGAAGAGATTGGAGCAGGAAAACATTGAAATGAGGAAATAGATTATTGGCGGGAAACATAATTTTCTATTGAGTTAGTATAATATTTGTCACGCCGAATGTAGTACGGTGAGCATTAGTTTTCTGTAAAATAAATGTGTTAAGCAGTGACTGATTATTAGTAGCGCGTTCTTATATTTTTTATTAAATTTTGTAACAATGAAAGGAATTGAGTACTAACTAAGCTGAGCTAAAAGGTAAGTGCAGATTTAATTTGAAACAATTATTTTCAGCTGGTGACATACGTATGTTGAAGCTCGTAAAAATTTTCTCCTTATAGACGGAGGGCTCCCAACGTCATTTCAAAGTGAAAATTTACACACTAAATTATCTATGCCAGCTGAACATGAAAAGTCAATTCTAGCAGTCCTCCGTGGCCGGGTACTACACCAATAATATTTCAAAGAAGTAGAGGACTACTGGTAATTCTGTTTAAACTATATGTCGTAACGATGATCTTTATTCTAAAGGATTGTCAGAATACTTGAATCATTTACCTGAGATAAAGAAAAACATATTTTGGCAGTAATTTTTTCTGATGGAAAATATTATTGAATACTTTCTCCTGGATCGTTACGACTTATACTTTTAACCAAAATTACCATTAGTCCTCAACTTCTTTGAAATGTTATGGTGATAGAACCAGACTAGGGAAGACAACCAGAATTGACTTTTCATGTTCAGCTGGCATTATAAATTTTCACGACTTTTGAAACGGCCAAAGTAAAAACGTTGCTAGCTCTTGGTCTATTAGCATCCAAATAATTTTGAAACATAAGTTTTTTGTGTTTCTTTTAAATGGTTCAGTTGGTGGAAATTTTTGAAAAACTAAGAAGGAACCTATTCGAATTTGTTTTGTATGGATTGAATCTTGAACAATATCTATTAACTTTTTTGAGCTTTTCTCTTCTTAGCGTAGAGCTAGCCACCCATCGCTTAAATAGTTTTTGTTCTTTGTCTCACTTTAATCTAATAACATACCACAAATCAGATTACCTTACATCAATATTTTTGAATAAACATTTATACACGATTTCAAGAAATCCTCATAAGTAAGACCTCAATTGATTTTGCCTCAATTGTTTTTATCGTAAAATAGCATTCTTAAATATTCAAGAAATGAGTATCTACAAAAACATATTTCCAGCTTACGATCTATGATTTTATCAGTTTCCACAGTAGGTCTTATCGCTTTTCAAGAACATATACATAAAAGAAATCACCTTCTTCCACCAATTTTCGGATGCATGTATCCTTGTTTCAATGAATGGTTTAAACGATACTTACAATATTTGATTATGGTATGTTGAATCGAATTCAAAGATATATAAAACGAAAAACTCAATTCCAGATCTTTGATTTATTTGACTACGAAAATAATCAAATCTCGTTCAAATGATACCTCGAGGCTCTAAAATTAACCTTTTTATTTTTTGAACAGTATGGCAGATAAACGAAAATTGAGTGCTTGGCAATACTTCATTGACATGAAGGATAATAAGGCAAAATGTAATTTTTGCAAGAAAATCATTTCATACAGGGGTGGTGGTCCATTCAACTTGATTCGCCATACGAAATCACTCCACCCGACTATTTTTGAGGCAATACACAAAACAGATCGTCTTAACCCAGTAATTTCGATGGTAACATCAGCGACTGGGAACATTGCAGTAAGCACAGAAATTTCCTCCGAAATAACAAGAAGCACATTTCTTTCGACGCAAACAGCCAGAACTGAAGGTCATACAAGTTCCATTGCGAAAGTTGTAAGTACCAGTATGACTCAGTATTTAAACAAACCATTATCTGCCAGGAAATCTGAGCAACTAAACAAATGTTTAGTGGAGCTTGTGGTAAAAAACTATTTGCCTTTTCATTTAGTTGAGAGCAAAGAATTTAAACAATATATATTCGAGCTGAGTCCAAATTATGTAATTCCTTCGAGAAAAATATTATCGAATGCCCTTTTTTCGAATTTTTACAACGAAACAAAAGACAATGTTGAGAAGATTTTGTGGCTTTCAGAGTTTGTGGCTTTAACAACAGAAAGCTGGACTTCAAAGCCAAATGACAATTATTTACCGCTGACCGCTCATTTTATCAACGAAAATACGCAATTGCAATCCTGCATATTAGAGTGCCATCAATATTCCGATAAATATACTGCGGAAAATCTTAGTGTGGAATTGAAAAGGATGTGCGACGATTGGCACATATCTAATAAAATCATTGCCGCCACAACCGACAACGCTAACAACATAAAAGCGGCAATCAGACTTAATAACTGGCAGCATATCCCATGCTTTGCACATACACTGAATTTGATTGTTCAGTCTGCTTTGGTGGAAATCAATGTAACACAATCGAAAATAAAATTGATTGTCGAGATTTTCCGAAGGAGTCCGTTAGCAGCTGAAAGACTGACTTTAATGCAAAAAAAGTTGGGACAAACTGAGTTGAAGCTGAAGCAAGATGTTGTCACCCGATAGAATTCAACGTGCGATATGTTTGAAAGGGTTTTGACCGTTAAAAACAGCTTGACTTCCACCATTGTCATACATTATCGAGGAACTGATAACATTAATAGTGAAGATATTAATATCTTAGTAGCAGCCATCGACTTGTTATCAGTTTTTAAAGATGTATCTGAGGAACTGAGCTCTGAAAAAAATGTGACAATATCTGAGGTAATCCTGATTGTCAATGCTCTGCAGAAGAAATGTAAAGATTTTGACGCGAAAAATGAACTGCCTTTATCAGTTAAAAAATGGCACAAAGTCTTTTAGAGGCATTAGAAAAGCGGTTCAGAAATATCGAAGACAGCCAATTATTTGCGGAAAGTACACTATTAGATCCCCGCTTCAAACGGTATGGTTTCTTAAATGCATTGAGCTACGACACGGCTTGTTCAAGCTTAAAATCGTTGGTGGCCAATGTTAAACTAATATCGCTACAAGAAATCACCAATAACGATGAAGCAGCACTACCAACGAAGAAAGCGTGCAGCATGTGGGCGGACTTTGACAACAAAGTCTGTAGATTCTTCTGCAGCAAGCTCGATAGAGTTTGACAAGTACCTTCAAGAGCCTTTATTGCACCGTCATATAGATCCTCTAAAATGGTGGGAAGATAAAAGGCATGCTTACCCCAAGCTTTACTCAATAATGAAAAAGCGAATGTGTTTACCCGTTCGTTCAGTTCCATCAGAGCGTATTTTATCAAAATCTGGCCAAATTTTAGTTGAAAGAAGAAATCGACTGACTGGAAAAAAGGTGTCACAATTAATGTTCCTGAACTCTAATATGTAAATCTAATATGTACTTACTTTTTTTTGTCTTTTTGTTTACAATGTGCAATAATGAATGTTTTACAGTTGAAAAAAGTTTATTAAATGTGTTGTGATAATAATTTAGTAATGTAGAAAAAACTTTGCTTTCTCGAAATGTGAATAACATTTGATTTTTATTTTATTTAGCTAAAGAAATTAACGAATTGCTTATTTGAGTAGATAAGACTGGTGCTCATATTTGCTTTGTTTTTAATGTTTAAAAACTGTATATCAATATAATTTAAAGTAAGCTGTAAGAATTACATTTTTTTGTTTAAAAAATTTATAATAAAAACTGAAGTATTATCTTGTTTAGTTTTGATTAAGATATTTGGCTCACGACTGTAACATGAAATATTTTTTTAAGAGAATAACTGAGTGAGGAAATGCAAAGAATTTTTTGTATTTTTATATTCAAATTTTTTAAATTTTTATGAGAAATAAGGTTATTGACTTCGATTACTCATTTATATCCTTCATGCATTTATAAGCTTCTACATTATCTCCCTTCTTTATCTACTTCAGAGATAACTTTGAATGCCATATTGTACGTTCTTATTTTTTATACCTCATTTGAAGTAGGACAATGTACCACCTCATTTTCTGAAATGAGTACCTCACTCAAACTCACTAAAATATGAGGTGCGGCACAACACTAATCGTGGGCAATTACGCATCGTTTGGCTAAAGGCTAGATTTTCATCCGGCTCTTCGGGGAGTACCTGGTGGTGTTTTTTTTTTATCTCAATAGTGACTATGTGTGGCGATTCTGATCTCAATTAGTCTGACAATGATTTTGAAATCGATGATTATTATAATACTGGTGATGATTGTGACATGGATCAAATCGACCTAATTTAACAAAAAATTTTTGGTCTGGAATATTTTGAGTACGATTGTCTTATAGTAGCAGAGGTTGACAAAACTAGTGGACAAATCAAGTGAATGTTTAATTAATACTTTGAACACTATACCGGCATATGCCAGATGTTGCTGCACATAAAAAACGGGGGAATATTCATGCCACTTTGGATAGTTGTTAAGAAGTTTAAATTCCAGGACTTACCCATCCCGTCTACGAGCGCTCGTCGAGGATGATGGGTTAGTACCCTCTTGGTATTTTTAGAAGAATTCAAATTATATATTTGTTTAAAATTTTCCAAAAGAATTCAAATTTTCTATCTGTTAAAATTTTTAAAAGAATTTAAATTTAATATTTGTTTAAAATTTTTCAAAAGAATTCAAATTTTAAACTTGGTTTAAAATTTAAAAAAAAAATGCAATATTTATATTTGTTTACAATTTTTAAAAGAATTCAAATTTTATATTTGTTTAAAATTTTTAAAAGAATTAATTAAATGGATGGAAATGATTAATTAAAATAATACCGTCGGTCTTTCCATTTCGTTCTTCCCGGATCGGGTATAGGACCCGCAACGATGGCAGGCTTTTCACAAAATACGGGCTAGCCATCGGGCGCGCTCCACCGTTTTGCTGTGTCCAGGGGCTCTTGCCGGGTTGAGTGATCTTCCGCTCGCGTGCCCTTTTATGGTATAGAATTATGTGATCCGATCACATAGCTCTATAACATAAATCGATCACGTCTGTATTTCTATTTTGATGGGAAAGCTCATGCATAGTATGCTTGTACAAGTTTTCCACTCAAAAGAGAAATACACGGCCACGTCGTCAACATTTGGATCTTGATCCGGTTGGGCGGGTTTGAGGGGGCACCACATCCATTCGGATGCTCCACTCTTATTTGTGGGCCATAAGTATCGTCGGTAACGACAAAGTCTCCGCAAGTGCTTTTGTTTTTACCCGTTTCTACTTGTGCTCTGAACAAGCAATTTCCACCCTCAGATAGTTACCCCCATTTTCTCGGCTTCGGTCGAATTCTTTTGTAGTGGGTCCTTGTACTGCGGGAAGAACCCGCCCCACGACACGTTAGCCTGCCAGCGCATTCACGCATCCCCAGACAAGGCCAATCTCGGCGGATTTTACCATCTTCTTCGCTGCGGCAATAGACCCTCGCTGCAGTCTTTCACGGACACTTATATACCTATAGTTCACTACAGATTGGTACCATTCGTTAGCACGACAAACTTCACGTCTACAACCGATGAGATGTCGGTTCAGATTTCCTTCGGGAAATTTCGACGTTCAAGATATGTACGAGTTTTTTAAAATAAAATCATTACACCTAATCAGGAGGTTTATTTGTAAAATATCATGGCGAGGAGCATACTCATGTGTACTCGACTTCTTATCTGTAAATGTAGAATGCATTTTACTGAATCATGTTTAAACTATTTTTTATGAAAACTTCCGACTTTGACCCGCAAGATGAAAATATTTCTCGATTGCGCCTCAAATATAACTTTTGTTCTTATATGCTGTTGCTAATAGTCAATACTTTCACTGCTTCACATGCTTTGTCTATGTCGTTTGGCTGTTTGCAAAACATACATTTGTGAAAGTTCTTTTTATTCCAAAGAGACTCAGAACAATTTTGGAGGTCTACATAAAAGCATAAGAAACTGACACACAGGTAATTTATCATTTAAATCTATAATATAATAACTGACTACAACTTCCATAATCAAAGCATAATGACAAAGATCAGAACGATAGTGATGTTTTTGTTTCTTCCTAGTAATAAGACTGTCGCCAGTTTCTAATAAATTGATTACTATTAATTCAGTCAGGCCCGTACTGGCCCAACGGGCTAGCGGGCGATCGCCCGGTGCACCCCTGCTCATTTTTTTAAAGCGCCCATTGACATCATAAGGCGAAAGTTCGAAAATCGAAGCCAAGTTTCTGTTGGAATCGATTTCAGAAACATGTTTGAGGTTATTTGATCTCAAAATTTTGCTATATATTCGCGTTACTCGATATTTTGCATCAAAAATGGTGAACCCAAAGAAATCTGGAAACGAAAACAGGAAAGCAAAGAGGAGGTGGGAATTAGAAGAAGCAGCAGCGTTATGCAAAAAATTGACAACAATGTTTTCTCGAGGTAAGAAAAATTTTGTTCACTCGCGTTTAAATATAAAATATTCTCACTTCTATTGTAATCTTGAGACTGCATAACCTCTTACTTTGTTTAGTTTACGTTTGATAACAAAAAATCTGTTGAAAAAGAAAAACTTATCGAAAATATGAAAATAATCCAGGCCCTACTGTTGTGACATCGAATTCTGAAAACAGCGCGAACAGTAATGATGAGGAGAAAAAGACAGATTATGAGAAAGCAAAAAATTCGACGAGTAATCGGAGTAATAATGAAAAGAGTAAGTTAAAATTGTATTATCAGACCGTTTTCTACATGGAATACAAAAGCGCACTATTTCACACTTCAATATTTCTAACTTATCTTTTTATTAATCTATGCATGTTATTTCGAGTATTATTATTTCGAGAGCGTATTTTTCATAGTAGAAATGAAAAATACGCTTATTACGACTTTTTATGACAAAAATAAATAAAATATGAGGAATTTAGGCTTTAGGGTAATTTTTAATTTTTTTAGCTACGGATTATTATTTTCCATAAGTTCAATATAATACTGTTTTGAACTCTTCCGCGCCATATAAAGATATTAAACATATCAACAACTTGATATACCATGAGATTCACTGAAAATTTATTATTGTATTTACTCTTACACGTTGCAAAAATGTGATTGACGGTTGTGAGGAGACATCTACAAACAATAATACCTCCTTGACAGGTAAAATTATATGGAAAATTGCTAATAACATATGTAAATGCACACGCATTCACATATTCATACCTGAATAGTGAACGATTCATTTAAAAAAATTACCGTTGAATGATCATCCGATGAATAACATGTCCGGAAGAGCAATCTTCTATTATTTGAATAAATTTAATATTCAATAATCTGCTTACGTAAATTTTTAATGTTTTAATTTTTTATTTTAATTTTCAGAAATAAGGAAAACTCATCAGGATATGTATGATAGCAGTTATTTGACGGATGAAGATAAAATGCCTCTGAATTTGAGAATCCCCTAGAAGAAACTTCTGAATGTCAGCATTTTTCGAAACCAGAAGCAAACATTTTGAATCGTTTTCTGATGCTTCACCCTGTACAGCCAGACGGTATGTTGGAGAAAAAGTTACCATTCGACGAGAAAGTTTTTTTCAAAAATAACGATAAAAAAAGTCAAACGTGAATGGCTATCTTTTGATGCTGCTCTACAAAAACTCTTTTGTTATATTTGTCTGGCATTCTCCAAAGGTATCTAAAGTTTTTGTTCAGGCTTAGTCAATTTTTCTCCAAAGCACTTGTACAATCGTATATATGAACATGAAAGTTCCAAAGAACATGAAAATGCTGTTCAGGCCTGCATTCAGTACAATCAAAAATAAGATGTAAAAAGTCTTATATAGCCCAGTCATATTAGGTAAAACAAGTTGGGTAAACAGACCTACGCTCATGTCAGAAGGGTTTTGTATTCAATTTTCAAAATGCAGTCACCAGATTGTATAAAGTCAAGAAGCATATCAATGACGATTTTATTGGAGAAACTATGAAATTCGAAGACCATACTATTATTAACAAAGTTGAAAGAATTTCGACTTCTGAGGTTTTTGTTATTGTGCTACTCATAAATATCTCCCTTGATAATTATTTCAGATGTCCATTCGCGACGGAGGAAACACATTTTTCATGCATTTCCCCCCTGTGCCCCCACTGAAGCAAAAACTGACAGTTTAAGAACTGTTTTGAAAAGCTCCCATGAAAGCTATCATTTCATACTCATATCGGCTACGTTTGATGAATTTTTTTTCAGGGGCCACTCTCCTGTACTGTTATCGTCGATTAATAGCCAATTTTTTCGAATCCTAGAGTTGTTACAAAGCCCTTTTGTTAGAAGCTCCCTCCCGCCTCCTTGACTTGTTTCACTTATGAGTATTAATTGTAGGTACTCAGCTTCAGTCATTCATTAAATTGAATCAAGTGTTCAAAGCATGCGCCTTAAACGTTGAAGTTGGGACAAAATAACTCAAAGTTATTCAATCTTCGCATTTAAAACAGCCACTATTTTGTTTTACGATTACTGATACCACTAGCTGAACCGATTCTCAAATTTATTCATGACACCTATCATTCCTGAAATTTTCATGCAAATCCTAGCAAAACTGTAGTGTCTGAGTCGGTAAAAAGCGCATGTTGTTCCATAGCCATATGTTGCCATAGTAATACATGCAGCGCATATTGTTCCATAGTAACACAGGAAAATTCAAACCGCTATAACTTCGCTAAATATGATGCAATCTTTATGAAACTTGCAGGGTAAATCAATCTTATAAATAGACATCTGTGTACTGAATTTCATTGAATTTAAGGGTACCGTCAAGATTTTATTCAAGAAAACATAAAATCGATAAATCATACTATTACTAACAAAGTTGAGTGAATTGCGACTTCTCACGTATTTGTTGTTGTTGTACTCATCAAGGCCTACATTCGTGATTTTTTTCAGATTTTTCGGATCACAGGTGTCCAATCGCGAGGGGGGGGGACACAAATTTTTCGTGTATTTCCCCTCCCTGTGCGCCCCTCGAAGCAAACTTTGCCAAACTAAGACCTGTTTTGAAAAGTTCTCATCAAGACCTTTCATTTGATACCCATATCGGCTACCTTCAATGAAATTTTTTTTTCGGGGGGTCACTCCCCTACATGGGGAGACCCCCCTTAAATACCTTATAAAATTTTTTAGTAGTTGAACTTTGAAGAGATCACCACCTTACACCTATGTACAAAATTTGATGCTTCTAGCTTCAGTAGTTTCTGAGAAAAACTGCTGTGACACACGGACGGACGGACGGACGGACGGACAGACAGACGGACAGACGGACAGACAGGACGCGATTTTAGAAGGGTTTTGTAAAATTATTTTACAAAACCCTAAAAAGGGGTCAACCTCGGAATGAAAGATAATAAGCTGCAAATTGGTATGAACCTTTGTTTTGTCATTCTAAATGTTGTCTCAAAAGTCACAATCGTTATCGTGTTCACGTCTCAAGATATTCAAGGTCAAAGGTCACAAAAATCGGTTTTTCGCGAATATCTGGCTTCCTATCGGTTAAATGAGATTTGCATTTATTATAAAAGTTGTAGGCTATAAAATTCCCTACAACTTTTGTTTAAACTTTTTTTTCATACGACCAACCGTTTTGAAGGTAGAGCGCGAAGAGTGCACATCGTACAGTCATATACGGCCTAATGCAAGGTCAAGCGTGAGTTATGGTTATCAGTACGTTATAAAGTCAATTATTTACTTGGAAATTATAATTATTAAACAATGCCTATTATTTATGTACTAACTATTAATTATTTATATTTAATTAAAGTAAGTAACTTGATTATTTATATATAATTATTCATATTTAACTATTTAAGAATATCGGGATCATATATATTTTCTTCATCGGGATTACTTGGATACAGTGAAGCGTTGAGGCAAGCTTGTCCGTTGCACTGGCCGCAAGCTAAAGAACATTGTAGCCCTGATTTTCTGCATCCACAGCGGGAACCACAACCATTTTTGCAATTGCAAAATATTACGTCAACACTTGTTCGGCTGGTGCTGGAGGTAATAACGTTCGTATGGGCTCCAGGATTTCATTTTCAAGCATCCAGCCCCATTCTTTAGGTTCTAAGTCCTTCCCTAACCACGTTTGAATCTGGTAGTAGACACGTTTTATGTGTTGATGAGCTGCTACACTTGTTGGTGGAAGTGTTGACGTAATATTTTGCAATTGCAAAAATGGTTGTGGTTCCCGCTGTGGATGCAGAAAATCAGGGCTACAATGTTCTTTAGCTTGCGGCCAGTGCAACGGACAAATAATTAATAGTTAGTACATAAATAATAGGCATTGTTTAATAATTATAATTTCCAAGTAAATAATTGACTTTATAACGTACTGATAACCATAACTCACGCTTGACCTTGCATTAGGCCGTATATGACTGTACGATGTGCACTCTTCGCGCTCTACCTTCAAAACGGTTGGTCGTATGAAAAAAAAAGTTTAAACAAAAGTTGTAGGGAATTTTATAGCCTACAACTTTTATAATAAATGCAAATCTCATTTAACCGATAGGAAGCCAGATATTCGCGAAAAACCGATTTTTGTGACCTTTGACCTTGAATATCTTGAGACGTGAACACGATAACGATTGTGACTTTTGAGACAACATTTAGAATGACAAAACAAAGGTTCATACCAATTTGCAGCTTATTATCTTTCATTCCGAGGTGAAAGCCCTAATATGACTGGGCTAATAAGCAATGAACAATTGATCAAACGGAAAATTGAAGTGGCAGAAAGACGAGAAATTTTAAATAAGATTTCAGATGTGATTATATTTTTGGGAAAACAAGGACTGCCATACAGGGGGGATTATGAAGCAGCACATTCTCTGAATAATCAGGAATTAAATCATGGAAATTTTCTGGAAATGATATTGTTACTTGCAAAACACGACACTCTCTTGAAAGCTCACGTAGAAAAAGCTATCCAATCTAGCACAGAAAAGCGGGACTACGTATAAAAAATGACGAATTGTCAAAAAACTCCGGTCGAGGTTCATTAGTCACTTTTTTGAGTCCAACGATTGTTACAAAATTGATTCAATTCATAGGGCAAGATATGCTCAGACTTAAGTCAAGAAATTAAACAGGCAGGCATTTTTTCCGTTATGATGGACACTACCATGGACATTTCTTCATTTGATCAATGCGTCATTGTTGCTCGGTACGTGTTAGAATCTACTGTTAATGAACGAGGCATAGGCCACAATACACTCTATGAAACTGTTGAAGAACTTGAATTATCTTTGGAAAATTGCGTAGCTGATGCATTTGATGGTGCTGCTAATATTAGTGGAGAATACAATAGCGTTTCAGCTAAACTGAAAGAAGTTTCTCCGAATCACATCCACACATGGTGCTACGCTCATGTTTTGAATTTAGTTTTGACAGACGCGACCCAATGTTTGACTGAATCTGTTTCTTTTTTATGGTTTGATTCAGAGTATTTACGTGTATTTCAAAGAATCATATAAAGGATTACAAGTTTTTCTTGATGGAAATCCTGTCTTTCGTTTATCATCTATTGGAGCAACGAGACGGTGGAGTAAAAGTGACGCTACAGTTAAAATATTTGGCCGGATAGGCTTTTGGACAGATGAAAATTTCAATTATAAGGGACGGAAATAAGTTTTTTTTCGAAATACTATCTGCGCTTTCTGTGACAGCCGAATCCAAGGAATTCTGCTGTAAAATTCGAAATGACGCCTCAGCTTGTAATGAATCATACGACGCCGCTGGCGACCACTACTAACACATTTTGCTGCTAGGTAGCTTGTCATTCCACGTTGGTTGCGACGAGCGCACATCCCACGTCAATTTTGTCATAGGATGTCAAGAGGATTTGACAGCCACATGGAGTGAAGTGTGCACGTAGTGTCTGCCACCCAAGAAGAACTTTTAACTGATATACCCTCGCCACCTGCATTGCCTAAATCGTTATCGCCTATAGATCCGTTTTCGGAAGCATCTTCACGTGGAGGCAGTGCATTTATCTCATCCAATCAATCCAAGGCAAGGAATCGTCCCGACACCGAATTCGTCTATACAATTGCCATTTATCAGGTTAAATACGCACAAAATGATAAAAGTCAATTGCAGGTATCGACTGATAAATGACGGTATTTGAGCATCTGGAACAAGAAGCCCAACGACTACAGAGTGATGGAGAATGCGTTGTTTTGAGGGACAGGAAGCTTAATATTGCTCCTGCTATTAAGAAACAGACTATATGTGCAACGAATGGTGCCATTTATTATGCCACTACTCCACCGGCTACGATAAGCAACATGCCTTTTGATCAGTTTGCAACAGTTTACCCACCAGCAGGTGTGCCCACAATATACCCACCTTCAATGCCGTACCAGCCGTTTTATCAGTACTATAGTGTGCCAATGAATGTTCCCACCATTTGGCCTCAGAACTATCAAGGTAATTAGGTTTGCTTGGATTATGTTGCGTGTGATGTTGTACACACAGGATATGATTGTGCCGATTGTGTTTTAAATTTAATTTAGACCGTTTTCGATAAAACATTTGTTAAAATTAGCTGAACAGTCCCTACTTCATGAAATAAGCGCTTGAATTTAATTTTGCTGAAGGTACCACTATGATCAAAACAAAAATAACAAACGAAAATATGTACATAATTATAATCGAAAGCAAAACAAAACGACTTTGTTGTGGGTATAATGTGGCTACACCAAAGATTGTTTGATTTTGAGACACACACACACAAGGAGGTAGACAGGACTTTGTTTATAAGATACAGAATTCTTAGACAGCAAAATACGAAACGAGAAGGCGTATTTATTAAGATTATATATATTTATCAGTAAAAAAACCCTAAATACAAATGAAAACCACTTCATTATTAATCTAAACTATACATTAGAAAGTAACTAGATAAAACTAGATGCAAGTAATAAGATAAACCTCTAGGCTATATACAATGATAAACACATACTAGTAGAAAAGAATGATAAGTAATATATTTGTAAACAAAGCATAGAATAGATATATGAATTGTGCTGCGAGATGCGGCGAGCAATACGCAAGAAATATGCGGAATTGATTAGAGGCGAAAGACGAAGTTCGCGAACATCGGCTTCGACCCCGTAACACGTCAATATATTTTACACGACCGTGTAACCTACAAGCAGAAATTAAAAACAAAATCAAAATCGTAGCATCCAAGCGATATCCAACATCCGCGCGTTAGAAAGAAACAACTTCGGATCGGTAACTAAGGTTAATGTTGGTATTAAAATCGAACGATATTTAGAAATCGACAAAAGATTAAAAGATAAAGAACACAGCGCATTTCTTTTGAGATGCCTCGTTTTTATGTATACATTATAATTAATTATATACAGAAGTCATTAAACCCATACAAAACTCCCAAAATATTATTTATATAAGAATTATAATAATAATACAAACAAACCGGAAAAGATAGTAGGTATTCGATTGAAAGTAAATATAACGATAAGCCCAAACAACCAAATGGTAGATAAAACTCAAGGACAGGTCCACAAAGTAATTAACAGAGTAAAAAAAAACCAAAGGAAATTATCTGTTTCTACACAATACTGATAGAGAAGTTTTTGACAAGAGAGCTTTAGGGGAATATTTTATTCTTAAAGAATGGAAAAGTAGAAACAAAACCAAAATAAGCCATAAGGTTGAAATAGTCAATATGGCAGAATGCTTTGCTGATGATGATAATGATGGCACTAAAGTTGTCTCAGAAAATGTTTGACCTATTTCATTGAATTTTGTTAAATCAGTACTTTTATCCTTTGTTTTATATTCTAATCGAACCGCCCTTTTGTAATTCCCTTTTAATCGCTTGTGGAGCCACCTATATTTTGTTCTTAATCTAACACAACGATAGTTGTCAAATTCAGTTCTTCTTTGTATTATGTCGAGACAAGTTGTACTTTTGTGTTCTAATAAATCTTTATTACTGGACAATAAACCTGAACAGTTTTCTTGCACGACCTCCTGGTTTTTCTGACAGGTTATGGGCCCAAGTCACGCGGCGCGAAATGAAAGAAACTGTAATAAGTTAGATTGATCGGAAATCGGTACGCGAGAGTGAGGTTGTGTTTGACTCTCGAACGTTCGACGAAGCAACCATAATTCAAGATGGCTACCACCACCATGGCGCGCATCGAACTTCTAACAAAGGACAACTTTGACACGTGGAAGATCCACATGAGGGCCCTACTCATGAAAAATGACGCGTGGGGCTACGTGAATGGCTCAAAGGTAAAGCCTGAGCCAGGCGAAGAGAACAACGCCGAAATAGAAGGATGGGAAACGGGCGATAGCAAGGCTATGTCGGACATTTTCCTGGGGATTTCATCCTCGGAACTGAAACAGGTCAAAGATTGTGCGACGTCGAGAGAACTTTGGCTAAAGTTGGAGACTGTTTACCAGTCTAAGAGCCCCGCGAGGAAAGCGAACCTGCTGAAACAAATCGTCTTACAGAGGATGAGCGAGGGCGATGACGTTCGCGACCATCTGCGAAAATTCTTTGACGCTGTTGACCGACTGAGCGACATAGAAGTGCCGATAAACGATGACCTACTGTCGATACTGTTGCTTTACAGTTTACCGGCCAACTTCAACAGTTTCCGGATTGCTATCGAGTCACGCAACGAGCTCCCCACCCCGGAAACACTGCGAATCAAAATCGTGGAAGAAAGTGACGCGCGAAAGAACAATGGACCAGTGCAGAACGCGATGGTAGCGGACAGGTCGAATCAACAGAAAACGGGTAAATCGAAGAAACGCGACGGAAGCAAATTGCCGTTCAAGTGCTACAAGTGCAACAAGCCGGGTCACAAAGCAGCAGTTTGTCGATCCAAGAAGAAAAGCGATCAGGACAAGACGAAGACTGGTAGCTTTACCCTGTACGCTGCTGTGGAATCGAGTGCGCCTGGTGACGAGAGTTCCATGCTGGTTTATTCGACGCAAAAACGGTGGTGTCTAGATAGTGGTTGTACCGCGCACATGGCCAGTGACATCGACAGTTTCGAGAGTGTAGATGAGAACTTTTCAGACTCATTGAACCTGACCAATTCTAGCTCCACGAAAATCAGTGCTAAGGGTGGCGCTTGCCAGCCGGGACCACGAGAAGTCCCTGATGGATTGGCACAAGGCATTGGGTCACTTAAACGTGAAGGACATTCGCGAGGCATCCAAAAACAACGTTCTCCGAGGACTTGATTTGAGCGACGACGATGCAACGGTGGACTGCGAGGTGTGCATCAAGGCGAAGATGACACGCCAGCCCTTCCCCAAGGTCTCCGAGAGGAAGTCAGCCCCAGGCGAGCTGATACACTCGGATGTGTGCGGACCGATGCGTATGCAATCCAACGGTCACGCCAAGTATTTCGTCACCTTTATAGATGACGCTACTCGATGGGGCGAGGTGCGATTCTTGCGACGGAAAAACGAGGTGTTCTCCGAGTTCCAGGCGTTCAAGAAGATGGTCGAGACGCAGCACGACTGGAAGATTAAGTACCTGCAATCCGATAATGGCACCAAATATTCAAACAACCAGTTCGATGACTTCCTGAAGCGCTCTGGGATCAAACGTCGGCTAACCGTTCCGAACAATCCGGAACAAAACGGTATAGCTGAACGGAGGAACCGCACTCTGGTCGAGATGGCTCGTTGTTTGTTGATCCAGTCCGGTCTTCCTCCTAACTTCTGGGCAGAAGCAGTGTGTACCGCGAACTTCACCAGAAACCGCTGTCCAACTTCAGCATTGGACGGCCGAACTCCGTTCGAGTTGTGGATGGGCGAGGTCCCGGATGTGAGCTGTTTTCAGGAGTTTGGAGCACCGGTTTAGTGCCTGAACCGGACCAAAGATACCGGAAAGTTTGGACCTCGTGCCCGGAAAGGCGTTTATCTCGGCCCCGCTGCAGATTCGAAGGCACTCAGGGTCTGGATACGTGAGGAGCGACGTGTCGAAATCTCACGAGATGTCCAGTTCCTGAAAAGAACAGCAGAAAACAAGGTCGACCAGTACGAGGAGTTCTTCCCAGAACAGGCGGATGTTCAGCCAAACACCGAGCAGGATGTAGAGGGTCCTGCCACATCGTTGGACGAGTACATCGACGTTGTACTAGGAGAGAATCGCTCAATGAGAAGAACAGTCCAGCAACCAGATCAGCAACAGCAGCAACCGGCCATGTTTGGCGAAAACGACGAACCTCTCCGAGGTTTTGAGCCAGTTGAAGTTCCAGCCCCAGGTCCAGTCGGACAAACTCCAACGACGAAGCGCGGACCAGGCAGACCGAGGAAGATTTACACGGGTCGTCCTGGTAGACCAAGGGAACATCCTGTCGCGGAGAGAAATGAGGTCGCGGGGAGAAACGATGTTGCAGAAAGTGCAGACGAGGCTGTACGCAAACGACGCTGTACAGAACGATGCTGTACAGAACGATGCTGCACAGGACGACGCGAGCGGAGATGAGGACTATACAACCGGAGAAGAAGATACTGCCCTCATCGCGGAAGTTCCACTGAAGTCAGCAGTCTCCGGGCCAGAGAAATACGACTGGATGCTGGCGATGGCAGACGAATTTTCATCGATTTTGAAAAACAACACTTGGACCTTGGAGGATCGCCCGAAAAATCGCACAACTGTCGGCAGCCGCATCCTACTTAGAAACAAGTACGGAGCTGATGGAGCAGTCACCAAACGGAAGGCTAGGGTTGTGGCCAGGGGATTCACTCAATGCCCCGGGATGGACTGCGGCGAGACCTACGCTCATGTGGCTCGAT
Organism: Odontomyia ornata; assembly: GCA_963969285.1. Classification (NCBI taxonomy): domain Eukaryota; kingdom Metazoa; phylum Arthropoda; class Insecta; order Diptera; family Stratiomyidae; genus Odontomyia; species Odontomyia ornata. Next base: position 336,355,605 of record OZ017738.1, on the reverse strand, counting down.
TCAGCTCAATTCGCCTCGCCATGGCATTCGCGGCACAACATGGCATGCATGTACGACAGTTTGACGTCTCTACCGCTTTCCTGAATGGTGTCATCGATGAGGAGATCTGGATAGAGTTGCCACATTACACAAGTAATGTCCTGAAGTTCATCGTCTAGAACAACTACGGCTCCCGTGAAGTGGTCAACAAGGCTGCAAAGATGCTGTCCCAACTATCGTCCGGGAACAAGGTGTGCAGAATGTACAAGGCTCTATACGGCCTGAAACAGGCGGGACGATGCTGGTATCAGTGTCTGGACTCGGAGCTGGTGAAGTTTGAGGCAAGAACGACGTCAAGAGACGCGAGCGTCTACGTAAAGGACGCAGACAACGATCCACTGCTGATCGTTGTGTACGTCGACGACATTCTTTTCCTGTCACGTGATACCAAGAGGATCGACGAAGTCTACAAGTTTCTGAGCAAGTCCTTCCAGATCAACAATTTGGGCGACGTGTCATACTGCTTGGGAATTGAGTTTGCTCGGGACTAGTCGAAGATCACCATAAGTCAACGCGGGTATGTGCTGGACATACTCGATCGCTTCGGGATGTCGGACTGTCGGCCAGTTGCAACGCCACTTGTTCCTGGAGTTAAGCTGTCAAAGGGTGACATCTGGAGTGAGGAAGACGGGCAGAAACCACCGTATCGAGAACGCCCTTCTCTACCTGTCCGTGTGCACACGCCCGGACATTGCACATGCTACGAGTGCTCTGAGCCAGTTCAACGATTCCTTCGGAACCAGCCACTGGCAAGCTGCAAAGCGAGTTTTGCGATACCTCAAAGGTACGCTTGACGTGGGCCTAAGCTACAGTGCAAAGGGAGGATGCCTGACCGGCTACGTGGACGCCGACTGGGCTGCTTGCATTGATGACCGGAGGTCATACACCGGCTACGCGTTCACGATGAGCGGCGGTCCTGTTTCCTGGGAGTCGAGGAAGCAGCGCACAGTTGCGCTGTCCTCGACGGGATCCGAGTACATGGCACTCACCGAGGCTTCCAAGGAGGCGATGCACCTGAAGAGACTGAGCGAAGAGATTGGCGCTCGTCCACCGAAGAAAATCGGCATTCACATCGATAACCAGGGTGCGAAGAAGTTGGCAGAGAATCCTGTGCACCACATGAGAACCAAACACATAGATACACGACATTATTTTGTGAGAGAGGCCATTTCCGCAGGCGAGATCAATCTGGAGTACCTATCTACTGAGAAGATGCCAGCAGACGTGCTCACCAAGGGGCTAACCAGTCCCAAACATTGGAACTGTCTAAATTACATGGTCATCGAAAAACAGATTGTTTAGACGATTATCGCTTTGAGGGGGAGTGTTAAATCAGTACTTTTATCCTTTGTTTTATATTCAAATCGAACCGCCCTTTTGTAATTCCCTTTTAATCGCTTGTGGAGCCACCTATATTTTGTTCTTAATCCAACACAACGATAGTTGTCAAATTCAGTTCTTCTTTGTATTCTGTCGAGACAAGTTTTACTTTTGTGTTCTAATAAATCTTTATTACTGGACAATAAACCTGATCAGTTTTCTTGCACGACCTCCTGGTTTTCCTGACAAATTTTATATACGAACCAAATATAAATATTATTTAGAACCCGAAATAAGCTTGAAAATGGAAAGTAATCATTGTTTAGAGAATCCAAGTTGATTTCAATACCTTTACATTTCATTTCACTACCTACGTATTGTCTAGCATAATAAAAATAAATTATTGTAATACAGTCAGCGACCACGCAAAAAGCTGCACGGTCAGTAAGAAAAATTTATTATATTCAGAAATTGTCATGCTCTGTTATAAATTTTTTGGCGAGAAGTCAGTCGATAGGAACGGGACAGTCACTATTTCTTAATGAAAGTCAAAAATAGAAAAACTTGAGAACATCAAAACAACAAAACAATACGTAAGAAAACAATCGAACACACAAAATTTTTGTAATCGTGTTTAGATATTTTAATGTTTTTTTAAATAACTTAAGAACGTAAGTAACTATTTGAAGACGTCTAATGTAATAGAAAACCATTCATTTAATCTCTCATCTGTAAAAGGAAAAACAATAATTTACATGTAATATTTTCCTTTCTAATTATTTTATAATTCCAATTTGAATATGAACTCTTCCAACAGAACCATGTTTTAATATAATTGATAATTTTTTTCACAAAAAACCCGCAAACAAACAAATCTTAAAAATGTTTTAGATCGTAATTTAATTTGCCTTCCGAAGCGAAAAACAAATGAAAATACAGAACGAATTGCTTTTAATTTTATCTTTTTGAAGAAAAAAAAAAACGAAAAACACGCAATTATTATATATTTTTATGCCTCTTAATCAATGAAAATAATAAGCTTAATAGGAATTGCTTACTAAAAACACGACTTTCCTTTCCAGTGGTTCTTTCTTTCAGCGGGAAAAAGAGTGCAGGGTAAGTATGCCGTCGCGAGGGTAGGGTTGGAGAAAATCCGCTGAGGTCGGTTTCGCGTTGCGCGCGGTACGCGGTACCTTTGTTTTTTTGCCTTTTTATTAGCGTAGCTTTCGTCGGGTTGAGTTAGCGTAGCATATTTTTCGGTACCGCGTCAGAAATTCGGGAACGCGAAGTAAAAATTAGATTTTTGTCCTTGACTGATTAAATGAAGAAATACGGAGTAACGTAAAGTAGGTTTCCTCTCCGTATGGTTTTGTTTTGTGACGTGTTTGAAAACGGGCATGTATTGGTGGCTGGAGATTGTAGATGAGCGTAATCCATTCGGAGACCCGCGACCGAAATCCTCTCCGATCTAGCTGGCCGACAAGCAGCCGCCGCGTGAATGGATTACGGTGCACGGATTGGTTGACCGGTGGGTACCATCCGTTGGCACTACTTAGACTTAACGTCTAGAACCGATGGGAGTTCGGTTCCTCGTTCGGATCAAGACTTCAAATCATTACAAGCTCTTATAAATAATTTGACTTGTCTACGTATATTCCAAACAACTACGCCATTATCTGATTACTTACAAACGAAAAATCTTGATTTCGCACAAGCATGGCGCCAAATGTTTGCAACATCAGAATCTTTGAAAAAAATGAGAGACTCTTTTCCCGATATTTTCAAAGCTGCAAAGCGTTTCGTATCACAAATAAATGAAAAAATTGAAAATTCTTGATCAGATATCGACTTTCGACTCGAACCACAGTTGCCTCTCAAAAGACAGCGAAAAGTAAAAAAATTCACGAGGAAAAACCTTCCGACGAATTCGTTAATAACAACTCTGAAGAACAATTCCGAATCAAATTATTCAATGTCATAGTAGAAACTGTTATCAATAGTTTTGAAAATAGATTTATTGTTCACAAAAAATTGTACTTGGATATTTCATGCTTCGATCCTCGGCGCTTTGAAGAAATGGCAAAAAATGGTTTTCCGTCCAATGCTTTCGAAAACATTTGTGAATCGATCGTTGGAATAGAGAACAATATCTTTCTTTCATCCAAAGTTGGAGTAAAATAACTGAACCTTTGAAGAATATTGAAAATGAAATGAATATAATCGCACTATCAAACGATGAATGGGTTAAAATTCATAATTCTACAGATGAAATTGACCTCAACGTTAATGAAAATAATATCAATCACGATGTCAGAAAAAATTGCAAATCTTGTTTTTTGTGCGTTCTGAAGGTATTAGTCAAGTATAATATGTATTGCGTATCGTGGGACGAACTGTACAAGGTTTACAAATATTTATTGACATTACCACTCACACAAGTGACTTGTGAACGCAGCTTCTCGAAACTGAAAATTTTGAAAACGCGATTGAGATCGAACTTGACTCAAAGTAATTTAGAAAGTTTCTTTTTGATGCAGTGCGAAAGAGAGATTCTGAACAAAGTCGACAATGAGCGAATCAGAGATCGTTTGTGTGAGAGTAGTAGAGAAATGCGGTGGCTGTTATTCGCGTGATACACGAGTTATGACAATTGTAATATTTACTTCGTTCTATGTAAAAATTTTATGCTGTCAACCGCGTTTTAAGGTCGTATGAGAAAAATTCTACTTCTTGACTGATTTCGTTGTAACTTAAAGTGCATTGAACCCGACATTTTATAATAAACCAATTTCAAAAAAAAAATTTTGGCGCCTTTTTTTCCAAATCGCCCGCGCCCCTTGACACACGCCAGTGCGAGCCTGAATTCAGTAGGTTTTATTTGATTACTTAGAAATCTTAATTGATAAAAATAAACTACATATAAGATTTAACATACACTCACCTGCAAAGATTCACACTTAATGTCCGAAGAAGTCAACAATCAACAGGGATCCATCCAACACCGGTTATAAAAACATACCTTGGCCAAGTCGCCGGTTGGAATTCACTACATGGATGACTTCTATCGTTTCAATAAAAACCAAAATCGTTAGATTGCCATTAGATTTGATCATGTAAGTCTAATGTGCGCTGCCTACGAATATTTTCATATCAGTTAATGTATTGTACAGGTAGATAACCAGCCGCAGTTAGGGAAGTTGGCAGGTTCCAAACATGTTTGGTGGCTTCAGCAAGATCAGTCATCAATAGTGTGCATCTTGAACCACGTACAGAGAATTAGGTGACGGTCATATTGAATAAAATATGTTTATGAGTTTCAAAATAAACGAAAAACTTTATAAAGGTAAGTTATGTGAAATTTGGTGAAAAGGACTAATTATAATGCATTTAAATAGTTTCTTTGGATAGCTATCCGGTGGATACTACGCTCAACACTTTCATTAGGCAGCATGCTAATTTGACTGCAACGAAATTTATGTGTTTGGAAGGAGGATGTGGTGTATGCATTTGCGTGATCAAAGGACCACATCCTGTAACGAAGGAAGTGAAAACATGGGCGACAAACTCGGTGAGTAATAGTAAGAATTGAGATGATAAAATCAATGTGAAATGATCATAGTGTTAAGAATATTTACTAGAAATTGTGGACAGTCCTCCTACGAACTCTAAGTGTCCGGCCAGACTGTGATATGACAGTCACTCGTGCGATCCATAGCTGTAGATATAAGTATGCTGTGACAAGATTTGTTAAGGATCTTTAGTCATTTGAACTGATATTATCAGTTGAAGGCTTCTCCTTGCCAGGAACAAATCGTCATACCAGGTAAACTGGTTTTTTTTCGGAAAATCACAAATCCTTGTGGCAATTAACCTGGGAAGGTCGTGGGCACTTCCATGTAAAAATCTGTAAATTGCACTAGTCACGCAACTATCTGGTCGTAGTCTGTTTGCGCCCTAAGGATAATAAGTAATATGTGTAATGATTACCCGTAAAAATCGATTGGCGCTAGCTTTGGTAGCATTAACTAGATTCTATGTATGCATGAATACAATATATTGAAAATTATCCAATATACCATACTAATATTTTATTCTATTTGGAATTGTCTCATCTCATGAAAATATACATTCCGACTCATATGCAAGCACTAAATGGTGTGAAAGAAGAGACCACAAATAAAACCTTTTCCGTGAAAAGCTGTCTGGCCTTGCTTTGCTGTGTGAGCAGGCGATTTTCGACTCCTTTGAGTCGTCTTTAGTGTCAGTGAGACATTGAAGATGACTCAAAAAAATTGAAATGCGCCTGCTCACACAAAAAAACTACTTTCGAGAATAAAGGGAATTGGCTTGCGGATATCAAATCAACAAAATAATTGACTACAGAAGTAAAACATTCAATTTTTTATTCTCATCCTCACAATCTACTTTATATAAAGTGTCGTTTGTCAGTGGAACATTTCAAACATTGCCGAAGACCAAATCAATAGCATCCGCATTTTGTAGCCCCGTCTACAAAAATCAAAACCTTTTAGTTGCAGAGCGACGAACCCACATTCCAACTTAGCAATCAACTTACGAACAAAACATAACAGGTCATTCAATAAGTCTGCACGATAAATAAGAAAAAAAATTTTTTGACAAAACTCGATTTTATTATTCAACAAACTTGTAGCTGCCTTCGGGGGCAATACAATGAGTATAGCGACTTTCCAACTTTTCGATACCACTTTCATAGTACGATTTCTCTCCTTCGTCAAAATAGGCCTCAATTTCGGCGATTACTTTATCATTGGACTTGAATTTCTTTCCAGCAAGCATTCTCTTGAGATTTAAAAACAGGAAAAAGTCACTGGGGGCCAAATCTGGACAATACGGTGGGTGGGTAAGCAATTCGATGACCAATTCATTCAATTTTACCATCATTTTCATCGATTTGTGACACGGTGCATATTCTTGGTGAAACAACACTTTTTAGGGTATTGGAAAATCATTTCACAATACCCTACTAAAATCGCGTCCTGTCTGTCCGTCCGTCCGTGTGTCACACCACTTTTTCTCGCAAACTACATAAGCTAGAAACATAAGATATTGTAAGTAGGTGTAAGGTGATGCCCTCTTCAAAGTTTCATCACAAAAAATATTTATCAGCCACCTTTCACCCGGAAAATCTGAAAAAAAAATCATAGAGCTGAGACCTTAAGAGCATAAGGGCAACAAATACCTTAGAAGTCGAAATTTGATCAACTTTGTTAATTATAGTACATATTACAAATTTTACGTTTTGGCCTATAAAATCAAAATGGGACCCTTAAATTTCCCAAAAACTACAATTTAAGTTTTTTTAAAGCAGCTACCAAACAGCTATCAAACAATAAACAGCTAACTTATAGCGGATTGAATATTTCACAATTACAACAACATGTAGTGAAAAGTGGTATCAAAAATGTCCGTGAAGGACTGCAGCGATCGTGTGCTGCCTCGGCGAAAAGGGATGGTAATATCAGCCGAGATTGGCCTTGTCTGGAGACTCGTTAATGCGCTGGCAAGCTAACGTTGCGGTACCGTGGGGCGGGTTCATTCCCCCGCACAAGGACCTACCTCAAAAGAATTTCGCATTCACGAATTCTTGGGTCTTAGAAATAAGGTCGATCGAAGTCAAAAAATGGAGGTGACTACTCAAGGGGAAAATTGCTTGTTCCGAGAACAAGTTGAGCGAGTCAAAACAGACGGACTTGGGAAGACTTCGTCGTTACCCGACGATTGTTATGGCCCATAAATAAGAGTGGGGCAACCGGATGGGTGTTGTGCCTCCTCGCACCCGCTCAACCGGATCAAGAAACTCATACCAATATCCTTTATATGAGCCATCGGGATATGTAAATGTGACCGATCTATGTCATAGAACGATGTGATCGGGTCACAAAACTGTATGTCATAAAACGGGCAAGTAAGTGGAAGGCCACTCAACCCGGCAAGAGCACCTGAAAACGACAAAACAGATGGAGCGCGCCCGATGGCTAGCCTATGTCATGCGGAAAGCCTTCCATCGTGGCGGGTCCCACACCCGGTCAGACAGGACAAAATGGAAAGACCGCAGGGTACTTTGAAAAATCCAGTATTATGATTAATTTTCGTTTGTTTTTCCAATTAATTAAATTAACAATACATTACTTCAATTTGAATGAAATTTTTAAAATCTACCGGTTATTGCAAGATGCGATGTGAGGACATGAAAATATTGTGCTTTTTGGAATTTGATTCCTACATCCTAATTGAAGCTCATCTCTGAAAAATCAAACCTTAAGCACTTTAATTTTTGTTTTACAAATAAAAGTTGTAGCAACCACGGAAGTCACCGCAGTTGCAGACATTAAGAATTAGCAGAGGGGTGTGTAGCCCGGGGTGGCATACTGAGGCCTGCTAGCGCTCAGTCGTGTTGTGGGACTTCCGGGACACCCTCTGCTTGTGCTGAGCCACCTTACATATAAATACTCACGGCGGGAAAGGGACGGGAAAGGGAGAGGTCATTTTGAAAAATGAAAGATGATGGGTTTAAACTGACCTGGCCGTTATATTTAGTCCAACAATTATATTCACAACAAAAAAACCTTACGGGATAAAAAATGGCAAAAAAACGAGTAAAAGGCCCTTTGGAGATTTAAATAAAAGAATACATACCAAAATACGACACAACAAATTAATTCAATTTAATATAAAAATTATTGTAAAATATTGAAACAAAATACGATTTATACTTACTTCATTCCTTGCAAAACTCCGAGCGCCCGGTGAAGTACAAAAAAAGAAGCGTGGGGCCACTGAAAATCAGATTTTAAGGTTAAGATAACAAAAAAACTAAAAACACAACGGCCACTTTCAACTTTCTGATCCGTACTCGCAGAAAACTTCACTCTAAGGCACCTGCTCCTCTCCACGAACCAACAAAATTAGTTTTTTTTTGTTTTTTTTTTTCGCTGAATTTCAAATCAAAACTTTCAATTTTCGTCTCCCCGCACTTCAAATCAATAAACTCTTTTTTTTTCTTTTTCACACCGCACAAAATCAAATCCCTTCTCTTCCAAAATCCAATATTCACCTCACTTTTTCAATTCTTTTACTCTCCTCCTTCGTCATTAAAATCCACCAAAAAAAATCTATTTAATTCACAATCACATTCTCAAAAATCTATTTAATTCACCATCACAGTCTCAATGCTTCCACTCTTCTCCTTCGTCACTAAAATCCACCAAAAAAAATCTATTTAATTCACAATCACATTCTCAACCCAAAAATCTTTTTTTTTCAATTTTAATACACCCAAAAATCACTTTTATCCCGCACACCATAACTCCTTTATCTATTTGCCAAATACTAACTCCCGTTTTTCCCAATTTTAAAACCCCCAAAAATCAATTTTACCGCACACATTTTTTCCAGCCAAATACTCACTGCCCCAATCCCAACCACTTCTTTCCACATTTCACCTTCATCCGATCCGATCCCGCAATCCTTTTCATTTTCAAATTACCGCTGCCGCATCTGGGTAACGTAATTGAAGTTCATTACACTTCGATTCCGCTACCCACACATCTTTTGTTCCATATCGACATACTCAATAGTATCCATTGTTTTGCATATGGCAATTTGTACAATCCAAGAATTGAATGCAATGTGTCACATATACATTGCGGAAGCTATTGGTTTTGCCGATACCCCAAAAAGAGTGCTTCCTTGCGCCCGGGGAAACTTGAACCCAGGGTTCCAGCAGACCCCCGATCGAGAATCGCGACGCAGCTAATGGTGCCATGGAAATAAAATTTGTTAGTGGGAACTAGTGAATAGAATTAGTTAGTATGGAGGAAAGGAATTATTTTTTGTTAGGGAAAAGGTATTGAATGATGTTTTGTTAGTGGGAATTAATCAATGGATGTTGTTAGTGGGAAAATTGAAATTAGTAGTATATATTATATTATTTTGGTTGGAAATAAGGAAAAAGGGTAGGATTGTGATGATTGGGAAGTTAAAATTATAGGGAAATTGGAAAAATTTTAATGAAATTAAATAAATAGCAGGGATATACTGTATTTTGTCATTAAAAATTAGCTACCCATCAAATTTAGATTATTATAGAATCTATTACAGGGTTCTTATCATTCTCTTATTGTCGTCTAGATACAATACGACATTAAAAAATACCATTTCTATATCGAATAATGAATGAAAATGTAGCTGAATAAAGTCTAACGTGAAATAGGATATTTCAGCAACATATATTTATGAAAGGTGATTATATCAGACGCAAAGGAATTTCAAATCTAGTCAAGGTCCATTCCTGACAACTGCATCCAAATCACTGTCAACTATGGAATTATTATTCATTTTGAATCCATTACGTACATAAAACAGATACAACCAATTATGTATAGCTGTACAATTTGGGTTGGGTATCGAGCAGAGCAGAAACAAACACAAATCAACATTACAGAATCAAACTAGTTGACATATTCCAGTCTCAAAATTCGAAGCAGGACTATATGTTAATTAGTAGATAGGCATGTAATATTTACGAAATCATGCGAGGTTGTAGGAATCAATTTGGCTGATATGAGATGGTTATCTTCTATATTATTTTTAACGATAGGATGCAATAGTTCGTCTCGGTAAACTTTAAATTATCATGCTTTAAAATTTTTAAAGAAACTATTGACAATTCCTAAAGAAACTATTGAATTTGTTTAATGCATCAATTTTCTTTCCGTATTTTTCTTTATATAATGGGTAAGATTAGTTTCGTTAAAAATCAATGAACAATTTACGGGCTGTTATAGTTCAGAAGTCAGGCTCAGCTAAATTTAATTAATCTTCTCCAGTCCCATCACATCTTGCGTCATTCCATGTATTTACGCCACACACTAGCAAAAGAATATATTTTAGATCAAATTTAAAAGTTTCTTTGTGGCTATTATGAAATGGCATGAAAAAGTGGAGTTGTTTTTACATTCATACTATTTAAAATATGAAAAATAAATGAAATATTCTTTAAATTCTTTAAAATTTTATCTATCCACGCGTTTGTGGCTTTAAATTCTTTCGGTACAACATTAGAAACAAGGACTGATGCAAGCTACTTGATAAATTTGGTGCCAAACTAGTGAACGGCTAGACATGCGTCTGGGAACAGAAGAATTGATGTCATTTCCAAGTGATAGGCCAGCAACTGCTTCTGAAACAGGTTCCTTACAGAGTTAGTACAGCTGGGTGTATTTAATTTCAGCCTGGTAGCGCTATACCGGCTCTTATAAATCCCTGCGATTAATTTCCGTTTTGCTTTAGCGAATTGTTGGCTTCACAATCTTTTCACGGGTATTATACCTTTTGCGTTGAACTTGCTTCACTTTACACAATTCGGCTTTTATTACTGTTTAAAGTGCTGCCACAGTACTACAGCTATATTCCAGTGGGCTTGAAGGGATTATTAAGAAGCATCACACTACGAATATATACGTTCTCTATGTCGCGAAAAAAATCTTTGAATGACGAAAAATAGAGTCTTCCGTTTTCGCGGATGTACACCAACTTTAAAGGACAAATGCGCACTTCATGATCTAAATGAAGATATGCTATTCGCGATCGGTTGATTAATTTCAATAATAATTACATTTTATACGACGATATGAATCGAGGCGCGGTAATAAATGTCCCTTACCGCCTGTGAACTCTGTGTTAACGGTACTTTGGGCACATATAGTACATAGGTATTCAGACGCGTGTAGTTTTCCGTGTACACACAACGGAAAAGGGTATATATACTTGAGTATGTACAAAAATAGCGCCAGGACAATGGGAGATTTCACTTCCGCTGTATCAATAACACAAACATCAGCCTAATAGCCTTGAATTTTCACGGAAATTGAAAATATGTAATGAACACCGGAATGAGAACTGGTGAACGATAACTCTTGTTGAGTTCTAATCATTATTACAAGCACTATGATTAGAATGAGAAGAACTGGGAAGGCACTAATCCGAGCATATCCATTGAATTATAAGCGTGACAACATCTTACTATCTTAATTAATTAGATGAAGTGAGACGCAACACTTCATCTTTATTCCGTTCACAATACCAAATCTTTTCAAGCACCGTTCCGACCGTTCTCTCCTGTAGCAAGTTACATATGGTTGAATGGGAGCGAGCACACTACTCTTTGCGACAATGCTGATCCCTTTCCAGTGCTGGCAAGTTGCAACGATCACGCGATGATTAAGAGTTGGCTCCGAAGCATAGTATACTCAAATAGTAGCCACACCTTTCATTTACCCTGTGTTGCACACTTTTTGAATTTTCCCAGGGGCACGTCAGCTGATCCGGGGCATGACAGCTGATCCCATGTTTGGCGCGCTCAAGAAACAAAGCAAAATGCAAATAAAATTTCCGACGCACGTGTTCTTTTACGCATTTCAGAACATAGGAGTGCTGCCAAATCCTAATAAAAAACTAAAAGATTGCATGGAACGAATTTGTTTGTCTGCAATGTGATTGATTTTTTAGCTCTGGTAGCCCTGAAACCTCTCATCGAAGCATATGTTTATATTCGCGCCATTCCTCGCATCAGCGTTTACCATCTACCTGCTACCGAAGATTTATGGCTCGCTGTTCGGCTTGTGTTCGAATTTTTCCGGAGGGTTGATGGAGTGTGGTTACTAGTTGAGTATACTATGCTCCGAAGCCACACCAATCCAAAGAAAGAAAAAAACTTACTGTATCAGGGCGAGAGAGGTTGTCACGCAAATCGACAAACTGCATGACACCGACAAGGCAAAGCGTACAATAAATGGTTTTCGCTTCCGCACCGACAAATATCCGCAATGTTAAATGGCGGAAAATGAAATTCCCTATCTGCTATGTTTTCCGCACTTCTCACTTTTTATTTGAGTAACTACTACTTCGTGCGTTTTTGTTACTTTCAACTGCGCACAAATTATTCCTTTTCTTCAAGGTAATGAATTTTCCATCAAAACGCACATTACCCAATGGTAATTCACGAGTGCTAGCCGCAAAATATTGGCTTTTTATTATCACAGAACTACACGCACACTTTTCCGCGTTTCAGCGGCCAAATCGCGACTAAAAAAGATAAGGAGAACACCCTAGCAGCCACTTTTTGTTGAAATCATTTTCCGTTCCGAAACTAGACCTTTCCTCTGTTTCCCAACGCGATTACCCCGACGTGCGCACTGCGTGGTGTTCAACACCGGATCTTTATAAAATGGCAAAGAACGCAACGAATTCACGCAAGCAATTTCCTCGTCCCGCCATGCTCGCTGTCGCTATTCCCAACCAACTGCCACGATCCCGTCCCTAACTTATCTTTCTTTCTTTTTCTTCCGTGTCGCTAACGGTAAAATTCCATCAGCTGCCCACTCAGCTGAGCTCGAATGCATTTTTTCATGTAATGCACCGTTTACTGCATGAAATCAGTGTTTTCACATCTTAAATTGTAATGGGCAGATGTAAAATTATTTATGAAACCATAATTTAACTGAAGTGGGACAATTTAAATGAAGTAAAGTAATTTGAATTGAAGTAAAGAAATTTAAATGAAGTGAAGAAAATTATATGAAGTAATGAAATGAAAATTTTAAATAGCAATAAAAATTAAATTTCATGGAAAATATAATTAAAGGAAAAGATTTAAATTTTAATATAGAGGAAAATTTGATATAAAATTATATTTAATATAAAAAAATAAGATGAAAAATTATTCTACAAATTACAATGGAAATAATCACATATTTTTTTAAATCTGTTATTACAATTTTGGATAGGAGATAGGACGGTTTGCTCGATTACTAGAAACATTAACAAGTGATACTAGGGAGATACACGTTTGCAACGGACCTAGCCACTAAGAATATGTAAGAATTTTGACAAAAAATTTAGAAATGGTTTGTAATATTGATGTGTTATCCTGACTAATTAAACGACGGGGTCAAAACACTTGAAACAAAATGGCGGCGAATATAAAAATATAATAACCATAATAATTCTTCGAACTCAATTTGTGGAATCTGTACATTAGTCAAGTTTTGATTTGCAGAATATATTATTTGATTTACTTATTGTTTTACAAAACCTTTCTGGCAGGAGCATTCTCCTGCTACCTTAACTTGTATATTTCTAAAGCTTAGGGTCTTCCTCTCTTTTTCATATATGCCTTGAAAGCAGGATATTTTACTTTTTTTGGGAAAACCCATATAAAATAGTTTGATTTCCTGGTCATTTTAACCTCAGATTTGTACGCTACAAATTCCAATTGTGTTTTTTTCCGCGAATATATACATATAAATATCAACAAAAAAAAATAAGAAGAAAACAAAACGGTATACTCAATAACATCCTCGCCGGGCGCCCGCTGGTGATATGGTTATAAGATGTTGCTGGAAATCCTGTGGATTAAATTAACGAACTTGAATAAAATTATCGCGTTTTGCACATGGTTGAAATGGGAAGGAAAATTCCAAATTACACTTTTTGCACTGTATATAAATTACTTTCATTATTGGAGGCAGATAGTATTTAACATTCACATATTTTACTTAAACTTATTCATAAATTCATCATAACATAAAAATAACATAAATTCGTCGACAAGGTAAAAACGGATGCTGAAGCGATGACGCATGCAAAGCAAAAACATTTATTAATCAATGCTTGATGGGGTCTCTTGGAATGTAATCCAATAAATAGTTGTCTACTTCTCGAACAGATACTCTTAAGCTGGTTCGAATTCGATTCAGACTCGGTCGACGTATAAGAATTGGCTCAACTGACAAGGACAATGCAAAGGCAAACGACAAGGTCACAGTTTTCACTAGTTTGTCACATTCATTCTTCGCCAATGCAACACTACTCATTATCTTAACGCTTCTGACTCTTCAAGGCCATTCAATAGCGCGCAAGCATAACGGGAAGCTCAACCATTCAAGCGATTTCAACAGCACTCTACGACAAATCCTGGGCAATAATAATCTGCGACGGCCGATCCTCTAATCCTTCGAGCAATCCGTTCACTGGTTCAGCCACAATCGCAAGTAACTGCGTGCAAGTCGCAATATTTCGCAATCTGACCAATTAAGCCAGAAACAGATAAGTCTGCACAACTCGAATCGATTGATGTTCCTTTTTCATGCGCCTGAAGCCAGTAAGACTTGCGGTCGCCGTAGAGAGATTTCCTGTACGCTTTAACAATCATTTATCGACCGGGAACTAAGCCCACAGACAGTAGACGGCACCACGCGATTTTAGCATACCAATTCGGTATCCGAAACTAAGTTGGAGTTAAGATTGCAAGAAGTGAATGCAGCCGCAGTCCAAGAAACTACAATTTCATCTTATCCGCGGTTCAACATGACCACGATACAGAATTCGACCACACGACACATCTTTTCACTCCTTCTTCCCCAATATGCAAGATCCCGAACGATCTTCACGGTGACTTGGATCTCAACACTCCCTCATGAGTTGGAGTTTAATTAGAAAAAACCTTCTCGTTGTGGTCAGTAGTCTCGAGCTCTATGTGTCGCACCGGGAGTCGACCCACTTCTCATTCGTTCCGCTACATACTTGACCTCGCTAATGCAATACGTGCATGTGCTGCGGAAAAAGTGTTGCCATATCCGCATTTGCATTGCAGATTTGAATTATTAAATTATGAAATATCATAATATAGAAAAATTTAAATAATAATAGAAAAAGGCTAATATCATAAAGGATATAATTATAATGAAAAGTTTAAATTTAATATACAAAAAAATGATCTAAAATTTATGTTTAATAAAAATAAAAAAATTAAAAATATTTTATGATTTATAACTATAAATTGAAATAATTAAATTTTTCAAATCTACAATTAAAATTTCGGATAATTGATATGAAGGTTTTCGAGCCGTTTGCTTAGGCAACTGCTCGATTACTACAAACAGAATTTATTATTGGGTGCATTACCCCTTTGCTACGTCAACCAAAACAACGATCAATGGTAACATTAAATTAAGTCAGTGGTTTATTTGGGAAGTATTTACGCTGCCATCTCTCGATGAGTTGCAACAATACTTGGCTTTTCGATAAGTGGTTTTGTATATGTGCCCTTTCGATGTACCCCACTTCCGTGTCGTGATCAATGCCATGCCAACTAGATGAGCACGAAGTATACGGCACAGTCACGTGTACACTTACTCCTCAATCTTTTGCGCATGATGCAGTGTCATTACGAGATCCAATGTATAAAGTGTTAGTAATGTTCAAGACATTGGCTGAGCCTTATGTATAGAACTCATAAAGAGTCACCACAACAGGTTTCCACATAAATCCTGTACTCAATACCTCCTGTTTAAAAACTTTCTTTATGTTTTTATAAAATTTATATTGATGGAATGAATAAAACACATTTGAATTTGAATGGTGCAAAGATTTATCACCCAAAATCTCATGTGTAGGGAAAGTACGGACAAAATGACAGGATGTTTTATTTGTTAATAATATTTATTTATTTAATGGTACTATTATCAGTCTCAATCGTTTTTACTCAGGTTCATTGACTAGGTTCATTGACTATCAGTAGCATAGTCTTTTAATTAAGTAGGAACTATAATAAAATATATATTAAGAAAAAATAAAACTAATCACAAAAACCATTTTGTCCATATAGTATAGTAGTTACATATAAGGTAACTACATAATGACATACTAATTTTTAAGAACACAGTTAACAAATAAATCGTTTGGTCCTCTTTGGGACATCAGCACATGACGCATGAGCTCAAAGGGGGCAAGTCATACATCGTAACTAACCTTCGTCAGGCTTAGAACGGGAAAAGAGGTCATTGCAATAAGTGCAAGCGCAGTCACTATCGTCGTCTTCTGTCGCGCATAAGAAATCCTCGCTTCCTGAGCTATCATCTATCAGAGCAATTGTACGCTGCTTCGATGCTCTCAATCTTTTCTCTGATGGTAGAGCGTTTTTGGAAGCAGGAATATTTATTTTATCCTCATCAAAAATTTTTCTTTTAACCTGTCCCTTTTTTTACCAGTGGATCCTTAGGTCTGTTTTTGGCAATAATTTCTTGTATATTTGGAGTAGAAGTTAAAAACCAATCACCTTTGACAGATTTCAATTTTCTTTTTCCTTGACCTCGAATGAACTGCCCCTGTGGTGCTGGCGAAATAGTAACAACTGTATATGTTAGTAATTGCTTTGATGGACCAGGTCCCACACCGTCATCGTACGCTGCTCCAGCTACCTCCATTGCACTAGACTCCTCTTCACATGTCTCTAAACTCAGGTTCATCACATCAGAAACAACTCCAATATCATTATTGGTGGTGGCTTGCGTTGTGTTTTGTGAAGAATCTACTTCATCGTCATTTGTTGCTGATGGATTTAAAATAGACGCAACATCGTTACTCGGGTCTTCTCGGATTGAAGAGGTGTTGATACATTTAGTTGATGGTAAATGTGAGCTGGGAAGTTTAAGTGTACTGTCTGCAATATCCTCCTGATTCAACGGAATATTTGTGGTCTCTGCCGGTTCAAATATGTAGTCTGGAAAAATATCAGGATTAACAGGACAGATGCCTGTCTTTTTAAAGCCATTACTTACATTCTGAATAGTTGCGGCTTTCCAATACGCTTCATTAAACAAATACCCGATTTGTAAATGGGTAACAACGCGCCCTGGATGATTTTTTAGCCACTTAGAAATTTCTTGATTGCAATAAGTTTTTAGTGGTCAATAGATACAAACATTCAAGGGCTGCATTCTATGGGTGTAATGTGGCGGCAAACACAACATATGAATACCATTTTCTTTGGCATAACTCAAACATTCAATGCTTTTATGACTTGAGTGACCATCACAAATAAGTAGAACCGGATCGTCTTTGCTAGGTTTCGTATGTGCCTGAAAACGTTTTAACCATTTTACAAACACGTCTTTGTTCATCCTTCCTGATTCTTGTGCTAGTCCAAGAGTGCCGGTGGGAGCCTCATCAACTAGCTCATTTTTCATGTTCTTCCTAGGAAATATCATACTAGGTGGAATAAATGAACCGATGGCATTCGTACAATACACCACTGTCACATTCGAACCTCTCTCAGCACTGGTGAGACAGCCGACTTGTTTCCTGCCTTTGGTGGCCAGAATTTTTTGTGGTTTCTGGACTGCAGTGAGCCCGGTTTCATCCATATTGAAGATTCGGTGAGGTCCCAAGTCGTGAGTCTTCAAAAATTCTTCATGAATGTGGTTTATTAAACGCTTGCGCTCTTGCACCAAAAGTGGATTCAAGGGTGCGCAGAGAAATGTGCTTATTTCTTCTCAGGAAACCATCAAGCCATTCTTGTCCAGCACGTTTCTTGTCCTTGTTGAAAGTGTGATCGATACCATTTTTTCCAGCTAGTTCAAAGGTAAGCTCTTGGAGTGATGTACGCATGAAACCAAAAAGTCGTGTTTCTAAAAACTTCATGTGCTCTACTAACTCTTGCTCAATATCAGTTGAAAATGTTTTCTTGAATCTTCCTTATCCTTTAGAGTTAGAACTCAAGGTTTTGTTCATATTGAGTGCATGTCTTCTAAGCATCGCCTGAGGAACACCAAATGTTTTTGCGGCCAATTCCCATCCCATTTTTTCGCTTCCATGCTTCAATAGGCTTATTTATGGATTCTTGGCTCCAAGACTGCCGATTAGTTTTTCTTTCGTATTTTCGCGGCAAACCACCTAAACAAAATAACAAATGTTAGTTAACATAAACTCTACGGGCAAAATGACATACCATGTCGTTTTGTCCATTGTATATGTATGTCATTTTGTCCAAATGTTGACAGGAATGAATAAAAAATCAAAACTCCATCAAACACCTGATAATTGCAATAAAATTAATCGAAATCACTGGGTACTGGCATAAGTTCATTGATTTTAATAGAAACAGAAAACCATCTATTAAATAAACTTTTGAAGGCGCGAAACACGTTTGAACTGGTTACTGCGACGCGACTGTGACAATGACGCTCAACATCTGACAGGATTGTGAATATGGCTGCCGTCTCGTGATACAGTCGCGGAGACGTTACTAAAATTCGCCAATTTTTTAATAAGGTGACTATGTCATTTTGTCCATACATGTCATTTTGTCCATACATGTCATTTTGTCCGGACTTCCCCTATCACTTTATTTACGAACAATTTTGCTGGTTCGAATAGGTGTACCCCCCACTTGCAAGTGATGACTATTATTTTATTGCTGAATATGCTCTAAACTATCACCCCTGAGATGTTGGTGGAGTATAAAATTACTTTTCGCATGACATTTTTATAACTTTAGCATGGCCCCACCACGTTGCTTCGCAAACTATGTATTGTCAAGTCAATATGATTTTTGATCGGTATAAAATCACTCGATCAAAGGTTATGCTGCCTCCCGGCCTATTAAGTAATGTTACTTTACGTAATTTCTTTTTTTCTAAATCACGTTAAATTTAAATACTTTATTCTTTTCAGTGTCTCACATTATTGAACGCTTGCGATGGTTGGGAAATCATAACGGCCGAAGGATTAGGCAATAAGAAAGATGGTTATCATCCGATCCAAACACAACTAGCTCAATTAAACGGTACACAATGTGGATACTGTTCTCCTGCGATGGTTATGAACATGTATGGTCTGTTGGAGTCGAAAAACGGAAAAGTTAGCATGGAAGAAGTTGAGAACTCATTCGGGGGCAACATTTGCCGTTGCACTGGCTACCGACCCATTCTAGACGCAATGAAATCTTTTGCTGCTGATACTGATTTTAAATTTCTGGGCCAATGCAAAGACATAGAGGATTTGAATAAAACTTGCCCCAAGACAGGGAGCAAATGCGCGGGCGCTTGTAGAACAGTAAAGTTACAAACTGTTGCAGAAGACGGTAGAGAATGGATCCAAGCAACTTCATTAAATGATGTGTTTGACGCTTTTAATAAAATCGGTAATAAACCGTACATGCTAGTTGCAGGAAACACGGCACATGGGGTTTATCGTCGTCCTGTTGATATACAAGTTTTCATTGATGTTAATAAAGTTGCTGATCTACATAAGCACGCCATCACCGACAACGGACTGGAACTAGGCGGTAATCTGAACCTAACAGAAACTATGGATATTTTAAGAACAGCTGGCAAAAAGACGGGGTTTGAATATTGTGATAGTTTTGTCAACCATATTGACTTAATTGCTAACGTTCCAGTACGAAATGCAAGTGGTACTTTCCATACAACTAAAATGATAACGAAAATTGACTTTCATTCTAGATGGGTACATTGGCAGGAAATTTGTCGATCAAGCATGACCATAAAGAGTTTCCTTCAGATATTTTCATAAATTTAGAGGCTCTTGACGCAAAGATAGGTATAATTGGAAGCGATGCAAAACCCATTCAACTTCCAGTTATGGATTATTTCAAAGCGGATATGAATAAAAAGGTGCTATTGAAAATTCTTCTTCCAGTTAGACCACCAAACGAGTATCGTTACAATTCATACAAGGTAAGTGTTCAAATATTTTACCAAAAGACATCAAAGTATGAACATGTATTTTTGTTCTTTGAATTCCTGAACAAGAAGACAGAATTAAAACAATAATTTTATTCAAAGATACAGTCATTTAATCATCAGTACTAATGAGCAATGCAATTTATAATGGAAACGATTAATTCTAAATCTTTACTTTAACTGTGGCGCTAGTACACGCGTTGTTTGATTCGCTCTCAAAGTTTTTCAAGTAAAATAAATGACAGACCAATTAAATAAAATGAAGTTATCCTGAAAGTCACATAACTCTTCGAGTTTAAAAATTTCAATTCATATTTTGTAGTTACAATCTTATAAAAGTTTTATCATTGAAAGAAAAATAAGTGATTGAGATAACCTCAATGTCGGACGTCAAGTGCTTTGTTTGCAAAAATACATCAAAAGGGCCTATCGCCTATATCGCCGAAGCTGTGCAATGTGATAAGTGTAAAGCTTACTACCATGCATCCTGTTATGCTCGTATTAAGAAACCTATACCACCCAGGATGCTTAAGTGTTGTCTTGAGAAAGAGGCATCGCAAACCCCTTGATAAAGGATCTTTTATTAAGGAACTACAGTCTTTGCGTAGCGATTTAAAAGAAAATCACAATGATTTAGTGAAGCGCATAGATTCCTTGGAAGTTAAATATGCCGAGCGCCTCAATAAAATTGAATCAACAGTACGGAATCATAACACAAAAATACTCGATCTGACTGAAAATATTTCATCTTGGATAATTGGAAATCTGAGTCTGAAGAGTTCATACTCGCCGAGATTATGGATCGGAATAGGCGAGAGTGTAATGTTGTTGTGTACAATCTTAAAGAGCAAAGCTCCGCTACTGATGATATTTCGCATTTGCTCACTAACTATCCTAACGCGCCATTAAAAGCTACTGATGTTCGTGCTTTTAGACTTGGTGTTCCAAAGAAAGAGGTTAATCGATCACTGAAAGTGATTTTTGTAAATAAAGAATTTGCTCACTAGCTAATCGTTAATTCCAAAAAAGGTGTTGACACAAAGTTGAAGTGTGTTCCGGATAGAACAGTTTTACAACGTCAGCAATTTGCAAAAATACTAAAAGAATTCAATGAGCAGAAAGTCAAAGGTGAAAGTAATTTGGCAATCAAATATATTAATGGCATCCCACAAATAAACGAGAAGAAAAATTCTCAGATAAAACACGGCAGTGTTACTTCCCAACAGATCAGCCCTCATCAACATTAGATATTTATTATCAAAACGTACGAAGCATTAAAAATGTGCAAAAGTTAAAAGAACTTCAACTAAATGTCCACACCAATACAATCAAATTTGATATAATCGCCTTAACAGAGACTTGGTTAGATGAGCAAGTTTCTGATTCTGAATTTGAAATAACTGGTTATCAAATTCTTAGAGCGGGTAGAGATCTCTTACACACTGATAAATGTCGTGGTGGAGGAGTATTGCTCTATATTAAAAGTTGTTTTAAATGTACCTTGCTTAAAATTCAACGATATGGTGTAGAGTTTCTAACAGTGACACTTGACATTTCTGATTGTATAATATTATTTACTTTAACATATGTGCCTCCTTTTGAAAATAATATGAAATTAAACTACTTGGATAATTTGCAAAAATATACCTTCGAATTGGAAAAAATCATGCATGAGAGGACAAATTATAGCAGCATTATTTGTGGTGATTTCAATTTGCCGGGATATTGCTGGCAGTCTGTTGATGAAGTAACATTGGCTCACGGATTTCATCCCGATTGGTATGTTCGATCAGCTGTTGAAATTATTGTTAATTTAGCAAATAGATCGCAGTTTAAACAAATAGTTCATGAAATCAACAAGGCGGGTAATTGTTTAGATTTACTTTTTACGGATTTATTAGAAACTTCTTATCAAATTTCAGATGATCCCATAGTTTCTGCATTAGATGAAGCTCATCCAAATCCTTTTAAAGCTATGGTATGCCTTAGTTCATTCAAAAGTATTAGTTTTAAAGAAGTCATATACAACTTTAAAAAAATTAATGTTGTAAATATTGAACAAAAACTTGAACTTATTGATTTGAATTCAATTTTGCATGAAAACTTTTCTATTGAAGCTATGACTAATGTCTTCTATCGTGTAATTTATTCATTAGTCGATAGTCAAGTTCCTAAGAAAATTATCCAGTATTCACCTAAATGCCCTCCTTGGTTTGATTTTGAACTAAAAAGAGCAGTTTCCTTAAAGAAAAAATTGCATTGTAAATATAAAGGATCTCCTTCAAATATTACTTACATTGAATTTAGGTTTCAAAGGGCAATATGTAAAAGATTAACACAATCCAAACATCGATCATATATGGAAAACATTGGAAAAAACATTAAAAATAATCCCAAAAGCTTTTGGAACTACGTTGATATTAAAAATATTAAAACTAGATGCATTCCTAATTCCGTATATTTAAACCAGATTGAAGCTAAAAATGGAGAAGACATTGTAAATCTCTTTGCTGATCACTTCAACTAAACATATGTATCTACTCCTATAACTTTTACAAATTCACAGAATTCAGATGTTCTTGTAGAAAATTGTTTCAACCTTCTGCCTTTGAATACCTTCCACATTACTGAGCAAGAAGTTAAAGATTCATTGCTAGTTTTAGAAAATAAATTAGGTATGGGCCCAGATAAAATACCTTCTATATTTATTAAAACGTTTGCAGATTACTTATCAAAGCCTTGATTTTTAATCTATCAAAAATCTTACAAAACAGGAGAATTCCCAAAAGTATGGAAAACGTCTTTCATAACTCCTGTACCAAAAAAGGGTGACAAGCAGAATGTTGCGAATTATAGGTCAATAGTCAAGAGTTCAATTTTTGGTAAAATTTTTGATTCTCTAACTGAAAAGCAACTTTCAATATATTTACGGAAAATCATCATTAGAAACCAACATGGTTTTATGCTGAAACGTTCTACAATTTCTAATTTAGCTCTATATACCAATTACATTAATGACAGTTTAAAATGCAAAACATAGGTTGATTCCGTATATACTGAGATGAGAGCAGCTTTTGACAAACTCAACCACAACATCCTATTGCAACAATTGGAAAAGCTAGGAATAGTAGGGAATGCTTTTAAATGGATTGAATCATTTTTAAAAAACCGTAAATTAATAGTAAAAATTAAAAATTATGAGAGCTTTATATTCGAAGCCACCTCTGGCGTTCCACAAGGCTCTCATTGCGGGCCACTGTTATTCATTTACATGATCAATGATCTTATAAATGTTGTTAAATATTCAGAGTTGCTGCGGTTTGCGGATGACTTTAAGCTTTTTAAGTCCATTTCATGTCACGAAGATTATCTAAAACTATAAAGTGATTTAAATGAGGTTAATATCTGGGCTTGCAAGAATGGATTTGAGTTTAATGTTAAAAAATGTGCCATCATTACATTCTACAAGATTACATTTCATAATTATAATTATACCATAAATAACCACAATTTGGCTCGAGTTGATAAAATTAAAGATTTTGGTATTTTCTTTGATAGTTCCTTATCCTTCAAAAATCACATTTATCATGTAGTTAATAAGGCATTTAAAAAATTAGGGTTTATAACAAGATACAGTAAAGATTTCAATAATTCATCAGTATTTTTGCATTTATACAAAACTCTAGTTAAGCTCTTGTTGACATATGGTTCAGAAATATGGTCACCAAACGCACAATGGCTCTCAACTGAAATAAAAAAAACTCAACACAAGTTCTTCAGAACATATGATTTTTAATATCGATTCTCCCATGTTGTTTGGTGATTATAACTATACTTATATGTTACAAAAAAACTCATCTACCTACTCTTGAATCTAGTCGTACATATCAAAATGTACTATTATTGTATAAAATAATAAACTCTCTAGTTGACGCACCAGATTTACTAGGCAAAATTAACTGGCATGTTTCACCAAGATATTTAAGACCTACCAATATTACGTTTGCCAAAAATTTAGACTCGAGTACTTACTTACATAGAAATATTATTAATAGAGCTTGTAATGTAGTTAATGAAAGACTTAATAGTATTGATTTGAATCTTGCAACTCTTAATGATATGAAAAGAATTTTGAGATCAAATATATTATTTCGAAATGAAGAATTGTAAAACAATATTGTAATTTAAGCCACAAATTGTAAAACTTGTATATTGGGCCCTGCCCGTGAACTGAAATATAAAATCTGAACATGTATCATCCATCAAAAGAAGATCATTGCGGAACTTTCTCTTTAAGCATGGAATAATCCCGCCTTTTCAGGTCTTTGTGAAAGAATGTTTACAAAGACCTATCCGTGCGTCACACCAAGTTTTCTCAGAAACTATAGAAGCTAGAAAGCTCAATATTTGTGAAAACGTCAGGAGTGATGGTTTCTCAGAAGGTTAGGTCTTGGAAAAATCTAAAAAAAATTTTACGCTGACCGCCTAATGACGAAGAACCTTTTAAATGAAAGGTCTTGATTAGAACTTTTAAAATCTGAAACAAAAAAGTCATTTCATGCATCAAAGGGGTTCAGCGAAGGGCAAAATGTAATGACCCTCGCGTGGTGGTTTGTCAAAGACGTAAATTTATTGTCATATGATATTGGCAAGCAGATACACATAGTTCGTCATAGATGCCGCTAGTATTATTTTAAATGCATTATTTTGCTATTATTCCTAACATCTCCTCTTATCAAAATAATCTAAACTCTGGTACATATGTATCTTATCAGAACTAATAGAAGCAAATCATTAAATATATAGTAATCCATTAAGCAATGCTCTGAATACCTAACCTCTGTACAAAATCATTATGTTTTATGCTACTTAATCCCTTGATCAGCAAGTCTGCGACATTATAGATGTTGGCAGGTAAACTATCTTAATGAGATTGTTAGCTACCGCTTCTCTAACAAAATGATGGCGCACATCTATGTGCTTGGTTCTTTGATGAAATAATGGGTTTTCTGAACAACTTGATTATCATTATACAATATAATCAAATAATCACAACTGCCTGAAATTTCATTAAACAAGCTTCTTTGATAAATAGCCTCTTTACAGGCTTGCGCTCTCGCTATATATTCAGCTTCAGTACTTGACAAAGCTATAGTGCGTTCTTTTTTTACATTCATATGAAATAACGATTCCTGACAATTTAAAGTAAAAACCTGTGTAAGATTTCGTATCCAGAGTTTTCGAGGCCCAATCTGCTTCAATAGAACCTTCCAATTTATAATTATTTTTGCTAAACATTAGCCCATACGATTTAGTTTTACATAAGTATCTTAGGATCTTCTTCTGCTTCCAATGAGTATGGGAATAACAATTATTAAATTAGCTCACGCTATAAGAAATATCGGGGCGAGTTAAAACACCCAAGTACATTAAGCTACCTATTAATTGCTGATATGGGTATTGCTTCCAAACATCTACACCTTTTTCTAGTTTTATATTTTTTTCAATGGGAGTATCAACAACATTACAGTTTGTCATATTAAATTTACTTAAAATATGATCTATAAACTTTTCTTGATCTAAGGAAATATAGCCATTCGCATACATTTTTACCCTCATACCCAAGCATTGTTTTAATTGCCCCAAATCCTTAATTTTAAATTTTGACATTAGATTAGTTTTTAATTTCTTAACCATGTTACTACAGTTTGAAAAAATTAAAAAATCATCTACAAAAATTGCTAGTATGATCTGCTCCTTTTTACATATTTTATTTATAGACATGGCTCTAACTTTGACTTAACAAAATTCAATTTCAATAAACAATCATTTACTCTTTTATTCAAAGCCCTGGCTGATTGTTTTAAACCATAAATTGCACGATTTAATTTGATAACACAATTTTTTTTATAATTCAAATTTTCATGTAGGTAGCTATTTAGGAATGCTGTAGTTACATCTAAGTGAGTAATTCCAAAGTTAAGTTTGACACTTAAAGCAAATAAAAGTGGTAATTTAGAGTAACGAAGCACTGGTGAGTATGTTTCAGAGTAGTCCACGCCTTCTTGTTGAGAGAAACCTTTTGCGACCTGTTTTGAATTATACCGCACATTTTTATCGCTTTCGTATTTTTTTGAATACACACTTACACTGCACCACTCTATCAGCTTCTTTCCTATCTACAAATGTCCGTGCTTGATTGTTGTTGCAAGCCTTCAGTTCATCTGTCATCGCCTGTCTTCACTGTTCCTTATCTGGTCCATTCATTGCAGCTTCATAACTGATTTCTTCATCGCGTGATTCCAGGTTGTCCAGAATACATAGATTAGTTATACCATACCTTTATACTGGCTTTCTCCTACGTTTATGATCCAGCTTCATGTGAACTTCATCCTCTACGATAGACTCTTCTTTAGCCATAGATTGATAAAAATAATCTTCGGAAATTGATGACTCACAAATGTATGTTGGATTATTTGGATCTGAAACTGTATTTTCTGATAAAATTTCATCATCTTCTAAGTTTTCATCGTTCTCTGAATTTTCTTCACAATTATTTGCTATTATCCGAGCTATGTTCGACTCCGTTTTCTTCATAATAATAACATCTCTGCTCGAAGTAATTTTTTTAGTTATATAATCTGTATCCTTTTACGTTATCTGGATACCAGCTAAAAGCCTTCTTATCCAATTTTTATTTTTGTATTTTGGGAGCATGCACCATTACCTTACTGCCAAAAATTCTGACGAGACTAAGGTCTAGTTTCTCACCTGTCTACCTCTCAAAAGGTGTCATCAAACCTACCTAAACTGGCGTCTAGCCTACTGTTCTTTAAATATACTACAATATTAACTGCTTCAGCCCAAAAACTTTTGTCGAGGTGCGCTTCAAACAACAAGCAGCTTCCCGTTCAACTACTATTCTGTTGAACCTCTCTGAGAGCCCATTCTGCTCCGGAGTGTGAGGATTGGTCTTCTGATGGAAAATACCAACTTGTTTTAAGTAACTCTCCATCTCGCGCGAACAGAATCCACCTGCATTGTCGGTCCTCAATATTCTCAATTCGTTTGGCTCAACTAGTGGTATTAGTAATCGTAAAGCAAAATAATGGCTGTTTTAAATGCGAAGATTGAATAATTTTGATGTATTTTGCCCCAACTTGAACGTTTAAGGCGCATGCTTTTAATACTTGATTCAATTTGATGAATGACTGAAGATGAGTACCTACAATTAATACAAATAGGTGAAACAAGTGAAGGAGGCAGGAGAGAGCTCTTAGCAAATAGGCTTTGTAATCATACTGGGATTCGTAAAAATAGGCCATGAATCGATGTTTACAGTACAGGGGAGTGACCGCTGCAAAAAAAAAATTTCATCAAAGGTAGCCAATATGAATATCAAATGAAAGTTCTTTATAAGAGCTTCTCAAAACAGTACTTGAACTGACAATTTTTCCTTCACAAGGGCAACAATTACCTTCAAAGTCGAAATTCGATCAACTTTTTAGGGTTTTGTAAAATAATTTTACAAAACCCTTCTAAAATCGCGTCCTGTCTGTCCGTCTGTCTATCCGTCCGTCCGTCCGTCCCTCCGTCCGTGTGTCACAGCAGCAACTACTTAAGCTAGAAACATCAAATTTTGTATGTAGGTGTAAAGTGGTGATCTCTTCAAAGTTCAAATATAAAAAAAATTTATAAGGCATTTAAGGGGGGTCTCCCCATATAGGAGAGTGACCCCCCGAAAAAAAAATTTCATTGAAGGTAGTCGATATGGGTATCAAATGAAAGGTCTTGATGGGAACTTTTCAGAACAGGTCTTAGTTTGGCAAAGTTTGCTTCGAGGGGCGCACAGGGAGGGGAAACCCACGAAAAATTTGTGCCCCCCCCCCCCCCTCGCGATTGGACACCTGTGATCAGAAAAATCTGAAAAAAATCAGGAATGTAGGCCTTGGTGAGCACAACAACAACAAATACGTGAGAAGTCGCAATTCACTCAACTTTGTTAGTAATAGTATGATTTATCGATTTTATGTTTTCTTGAATAAAATCTTAACGGTGCCCTTAAATTCACAGATGACTATTTATAAGATTGATCTATTCTGAAAGTTTCATAAAGATTGAATCATATTTAGCAAAGTTATAGCGGTTTGAATTTTCCCGTATTGCTATGGAACAATATGCGCTGCATTTATTACTATGGCAACATATGGCTATGGAACAACACGCGCTTTTTACCGACTCAGACACTACAGTTTTGCTAGGATTTGCATGAAAATTTCAGGAATGATAGGTGTCATGTATATCTATGAGAATCGGTTGAGCTGGTGGTATCAGTAATCGTAAAACAAAATAGTGGCTGTTTTAAATGCGAAGATTGAATAATTTTGAGTTATTTTTTCCCAACTTCAACGTTTAAGGTGCATGCTTTGAACACTTGATTCAATTTAATGAATGACTGTAGATCAGTACCTACAATTAATGCTTATAAGTGAAACAAGTCAAGGAGGCGGGAGAGAGCTCCTAGCAAAAGGGTTTTGTAACCATTCTAGGATTCGAAAAAATTGGCCATTAATCGACGATAACAGTACAGGAGAGTGGCCCCTGAAAAAAAAATCATCAAACGTAGCCGACATGAGTATGAAATGAAAGTTTTCATGGGAGCTTTTCAAAACAGTTGTTGAACTGTCAGTTTTTGCTTCAGTGGGGGCACAGGGGGGAAATGCATGAAAAATGTGTTTCCTTCGTCGCGGATGGACACCTGAAATAATTATCAAGGGAGATATTTATGAGTATAACAATGCCAAAAACCTCAGAAGTCGAAATTCGTTCGACTTTGTTAATAATAGTATGATCATCGTATATCATATTTTCTCCAATAAAATCGTCTTTGACATGTTTCTTGTTGTGATTCAATCTGGTGACTGCATTTTGTAAATTGAATACAAAACCCTTCTGACATGAGCGTAGGTCTGTTTACCCAACTTGTTTAATAATAGTACATTTTATAAATTTTGCTTTTTTGTCTATAAAATCAAGATGGGACCCTTAAATTTCCCAAAATCTTTAATTTGAATTTTCTGAAAGTAATTGTATATGGTTCGAAAATTTCGCAAAAATTGAACAATAAACAGCTAAGTTACAGCCGATTGAAAATTTAACAATTACAACAACATTAACACGTGATACAAGGGAGATACACGCTTGCACCGGACCCAGACACTACAAATATGTAGGAATTTTGATAAAAATTTTAGAAATGGTTTGTAATATTCATGTGTTTTCATGACTAATCAAGCGACGGAGTTAAACCACTTGAAACAAAATGGTGGCGAGTTTAAAATCATAATAACCATAATAATTTTTCGAACCTAATTTATGGAATCTATATATTAGTCAAGTTTTGATATGCAGAATATATTGTTACTTGAGATAGAGAATATATTGTTTGATTTACTAATTTTTCTTCGAAACCCTTCTGGCAGGAGCATCCTCCTGCTACTTCAACTTGTTATGTTTAACTTGATCACATTATTTATCAAATTTGCTGTACCAATGAGCTCATTCACGTGGTTGTATATC
Source organism: Odontomyia ornata (assembly GCA_963969285.1). Taxonomy (NCBI): domain Eukaryota; kingdom Metazoa; phylum Arthropoda; class Insecta; order Diptera; family Stratiomyidae; genus Odontomyia; species Odontomyia ornata. The sequence continues at coordinate 336,326,080 of OZ017738.1, read as the reverse complement.
AAACAGACTTTCTTTTTGAACACTACTATATTGCCATTAACTATAAGTTCACTTACTGACAATATGTTTGTGTGAGATAAGGTATGTACAATGCATTCTTCATAATCACATCATACTGTCTACGCATGTCGTTATTAGTGTTTCACCGACACTAACTACAGGCACTGTCGTTTGATTTGCCCCTACGATTTCTTTGTTTTCGTGCACTGAAAGGAGTTGGAATAAACAATTTTGATTTGACGTCATGCATGCGCTTGCACCTGTATTGACGTACCAGTCTTCTGTGCTTTAAAAGCCGTTGAAAAATGCCGCACTAAAAACATTCCATCGTTTATTTCTTTTAATTCAGGACACTTACTTTTGTAATGGCCGATTTTCTTGCAATTATAACACTTTATTTGCTTACTGCTGGCTGACATATCATTTGACGTTGACACTTGTTTGCGGTTAGTGTTGCCACTTGTTTTGTCCAAAATGCAAAGTCCGTACCGGTAGTGTCAACTCATATCAAGTAATTTTGTTTTTATGCCGTCAGCGCTAATAGCGATTCCAGAGTGTTCTATCGCCATTATAATCGGTGAATACTTATCTGGGAGTTCAACCAAAAATAATGATCCAATCCACGCGTCTGTGTCCGAAACCTGTCCCCTTCAATTTATGTTCTGTCGCGACCATTTGAGACACATAGGATGTCATGGATTCACAGTTATCGAGACGTATTGAAATCAATGTTCGAAGCAAACTTATTTTTCGTTGATATCCCGTGTCATCAAGTAACTGTTTCAATTTATTCCACACACCGTGCACTGTAGTCTCACTCTTGATATGCACATATAACGAACAGTCGATAGTCATTACGAGTTTAGCTTTGGCTTTCTTCATCTCAGTTTCACTGATAGTCGCCGGCACATTTTCAATGTCAATAAAATACAAGTAACAATAAAGAGCTTGTTGCGAACACGGAATCGTCATAATTTTCGCGTCCTTTGAGTTTTGGCACATTTACTAAGTACCCCGACGTCGACATTATTATATAAAATACTTGATATTTCGTTAACATGGGACTGGCCCCATAACCTAATCTCATTCGCGTGGCGGTTTGTCAAAGACTAAATTTATTGTTGTATGATACAGGCAAGTAGGTAAACATAGTTCGTCATAGATGCCGCTAGTAGTATTTAAAATGCATTATTTTGATACTACTCGTACTAAAATGTAGCAAAATTTAGCCACCAATGCCTAGATCGCTCCGTTCCAGCTCAACCAACCTCAACAAATCTAGTAAATGAGTATCTCTATTGGAATTGATGGCCTCGTGAACTCAAATCTGGAGGATATTTTATCTTTATATCGGTGGTCCCTCGATATATGTGATATATGATTAGAACACTGTCAGAATCAAAAACATATTGATTCATGTCCAAATACATGAATGCTTCTCGAGAAATGATGCCAGTAGTGAGACAAGTCTCAATATACTCGTCTGTAGGGTGGAACGGCTGTGAAATCCAGGGGTTTTCACTCACAGTTACAGATCTTGCGAAATGATTCCGAACCAGTCTCAATATGAAGACATCGACTCTTGTCACTTTAGCAGTTTGATAAATTCTTCTATTCGATATATAGTGCTTCCAATCCATCTCATGTTTTCTGTATATACCAGTGCATGCAAGAAGACATTTCCTTTCGAAAACTCTTAACCTGTCTTTATTCATCTGTACGATCTGCCGTATAGATGATCAGATCATCAGGAAACGCTACCAATTATCTCGTTGGCGGGACGTTAACATCAAAGTCGTTCAATAGCTTGCAAATGAATATTGAGAGGAGCAGAGGTGCAGTAACTGTTCCCTGCTGTAGACCATTCAAGACCTTGAAGTCGCGCATTGTTGTCAGATTTCCATCAGTAACAACGATTCCCATTTAACGTATTGCACATCATGGCGACAAGGTGTCTGGGGAACCTGTCTTGAAGGAGTTTAGAAACTAGTCCATCTAACCACACCGTATCGAAGGATTTCTCCATGTCAATGAGACACACTCCAACAAATCCTCTGTTGTTTAGTTTCCAACAGATGTCGAAGGTTACTTTCGTTATCACATGTATGATCGAATGCTTTGCATGAAAACCAAATTGGCGACACAGCATTAACTCATATTTCTCAATGTGGGTGTTTAATGCTTTGTTTACTACCACCACAAACACCTTGCTGATGTTAGGCAGCAAGCTGATTGGACGATAGCTTTTAGGACTCAAAGATTATTTTCCTTTTTTCAATATTGAAAATACCTTACTATTTTTCCACTCATTTGGGAAATATGAATTGCTCAACATGTTGTTCGACAATATGCAATAATTCCTAATAGCAACCTCAGGCAAATATCTGAGAACTATGTTTTGAATACCGTCAGTATCACATGATTTCTTCTTTTTTATCCTATCAAATATGAAACGTAAGTCTTCATAGATGACAAAATAATCAATAAGATTCAAGCTCGGTATGAAGTCAGATGTTAAAATTTCATTGAAATGAAGAATTGATTCGCAGTTCAAGCTTGATTTTTGCTTCAATGACCTCTAAAATCAACTCAAAATGAGTTCAAATCAGGACAAGTTTCTGCAATCCATCACATATAATTCTGTTTCCATTTCTGTCTGGAGCCGTACTATTAATTTCGAGACCAGCCCCATCGAGAAGATATATCTCAGCACTAGCCACTTCAAGATTCGATACCTTCACTCGAGACTTCTTACGGATTAAGCCATTCACTTTCATGGAAACGACATCTGGGTCCTGTGGGCTAATACCCCTCAGTTTTTCCGCCTGTTAAATACTTACCTCACTCCTGAAGTATGAATGGATTGATTTCCGAGCATTCTTCGGGTGTAATTTTAACATAGCCAATGAGGGATGGTTGTAGTCCAAAAATCACCGATGAATATTGTTGACGCGTGTGGGAAGAAGGGTTTTCAATCTTTTTAACCTTGCAATGGTTGGTATTTCATATTGTAGTGAACTGTGAATTGGAAATAAAATGTACGTAAAGAACTGCTGCCTCGGCGAACGAGGATGGTGACATCTGCCGAGATTGGCCTAGTCTGAGGACGCGTGAATGCGCTGGCAGGCTAGCAATGCGGTATCGTGGGCGAGTATTTTTCACCAGCACAAGGCTCCATACAAAAAAATTTCGCATTCACAAATTGAAGCGATCTAATGCGGATCGCTTGGTTTCGATGCCGAGGTTTTCAATAAATATTGCTCGACAGTCAGGAATCTGCCTAATTAACCCTCTATTTCGAAAGTTATACCATGTGATTAGCACCCAACAACCACCAGTTACTGTCACTAGTTTCTATACTACTAAAAGTTTGCAAAATCGTTAAAAAGTTTGAAGAAACAACTAGTTTAACGGGAATTTGCATTTACTTCACCGAGAAAAAGTAAATTAATGTTCAAGAAAAGTTTCTTGCATCAAAAGTTAATTCATCATCTGTAGTCGCACTCAACTGCCCACAATAGTTCGTCAATCAAACGCCGATCGGTCCATTATACCACCAAGACAATACTATTCCACAAATTCAATGCAAGAAAATTGAATCGATTGCAAACAGATAATGATACAAAAGTACCATGAAGAGTTATGTAACGAAAAAATGTCTGAAAAATTCCAACATCGTAATCAACATGTTTCTGCAATCATCTCAAGCGCTGGTGGTTGGTTCGCGGGTTCATCAATTCAAACGAACCTTCATCTAACGAGTCTCAAACAAAATACTTGTAAGTAGAAATGCGACAGCATCAAATAAGTGAAAGTTGGTCGCTGATTGGTCGGGAAATATATTTTCATGTAGACCGATTTCAAGTGACCAAAATTTCGTACTTCACACAGATACAAGTACACTTCGTTTAGTTTCTACCATTTCGGTGCAAATCCGCTTTCAATTTTGATACGGTTCCGATTTCCGTTACGATAAGAAGCACAAAACTGATTGCCTATATTCGCGTTTAATATCTACCTATCGCATACTGGATTTTCGAATGATAAATAGGATATATACTCAAATTTGATTTTTTGTAGCATAGTTTTGAACCACGTGGACATTTTTGGGCATAATTCCGTTGTCTAGAACGTATTTATAGACGACGACAGTACGTATATCCACGCGGATGCTGCATCAACCAGAACCAATGCAATGATAACAATCCCCAGGTTTTTGACGGCTCTCAGCTTAATCCACACACTATCGGCCATCGGTCCAATGACTTCACTTTCTACTTCACGGATTACACTTCGTCAATTGTGCAATAGAACATGAATGATCTCACTAGGAAAACTACATAAGCAATACATTGTTTTATTGCAGCTACTATCCAACCGCAATGGTATATCGCACGCTCATACAATCTTTACTTCTTATCGCTGACACTCCTCTCAGATTAACATGGGGAGGTAATCAGTGGGTAGTCCAAGGGTATCCTCCATGGGAGTCCCACACTGACAGACTCGGCGGGCGTAAATGCCTTCACCTCCCTACCACCAAAAAACAAAAATCGCTGGCACCCCAAGGTCTTCTTGTTCTGCATACTGTGCCTTAGCGCGGACCCCGATTCCGATTGTCTAGATGCTGGCGCACTTCTCGCGACGTGTTCGCGATGGCGATTAATAACAGACCCCCCTTGGTTGTCAATCGTCCATTCGCTGTCTATCTGTTGCACCGGACCTCTACGAGCCTCCGTTCATTCCGCTGCACACTTGCCAATGCAACACGTGCATGTGCAGCGGGAAAAAGTATTGCCATGTCCGAATTTTTATTTGGGGATTTTAATTATTAAATTAATAAAATTAAAAAAATAATAATGATATAGAAAAGTTTCAACAATAAAAGAAAAGATAAATATCATCACGATTATAATTATCGAGAAAAAATTAAATTTAATATACGGAAAAAGATTATATAAAATTTATATTTATAATGAAATAAAGAAAAAATTTTATAATTTGTAAGACCACAAATTGGAACAATTAAATTTTTCAAATCTGCGACTAAAACTTGGATCCGTATTATGCCGGCTGCTTGATTACTAAAGATGTTTTATTATGAATAGCCTGCTTTTTTGGTATATGTCACTTTTGAAGCTATCATTTTTTGACACTTGATTAGTAAAAATTACGCCATTAATAAAAATGGAACGATACACGCTTCAACAATGCATTCTAATTATTAAAATTTACTACAAGAATGGTGATAATTTGGCAGAAACGGTTCGTAAAACTCAAGCATTTTTGGGTCGTCGTGAAGCACCTTGTCGGACTGCAATACAGAAATTGTTGGAAAAATTCGAGCTATTGGGATAACTTAGTGATGTGAAGAATTAAATCCGTGCACGTCACTCAAGAAGAGCCGAGAATAATGCTGCTGCAGCTGAAAGTGTTGAAGAAAACCCAGGTTTGTCCATTCTTCGTCGTTCTTTGGAATTGGGCATTCTACAAACGTCATTACACCGTATTTTGCATAAAGATTTGGGTCTTAAGGCTTATAAAGTTTAGTTAACACAAGAACTCAAGCCAGTCGATCTTCAACAACATCGTGTCTTTGCTGATTGGGTCCTTGAAATGCATGAAAATAATCCGGAGTTCCGTCAAAAAATCATGTTCAGTGATTAGGCCCATTTCTACCTCGGTGGCATCGTCAACATGCAAAATTGTCACATCTGGGACTCGGTAAACCCAAGAGTTATTGTTAAAAAACTTCTCTATCCTCAAAGTGTGACTGTTTGGAGCGGTTTATAGTCTGACGGAGTCATTGGACCTTACTTTTTCGAAAATGAGGCTGGAGCAACAGTTACGGTGAATGGCTTGCGCTATCTAGCGATGATTAATGATTTTTTGTGGCCGGAATTGGATGGTATTGTTACTTTGAACAAGACGGCGCTACGTACTACACAAGCAACGAAACAATTGATCTTTTAAGGGAAAAGTTTCCGGACCGTGTTATCTCTCGAAGAGGTGATCACAATTGGCCACCAAGATCTTGTGGCTTAACGCCTTGCGACTTCTTCCTTTCGAGCTACGTGAAAGAGTAGGTCTACGCCAACAATCCAGCGTCGATTCAAGACCTCAAAGATGGAGTTCGTGAGGCTATCGAGGACATAGGGCAGCGACTTTGCTATTTGGTTATGGAAAATTTCATGAAAAGGATATGGTCCTGTAAACGTGGTCGTGGTGGTCATTTGTCTGATGTTATTTTGCACTATTAACGGCATACCTTCCTCTTTATAATGAAATAAACATCTGATCATTTATACTAACAAATGGCATTTTACTTTTAATATCAAAATAACACTTCTTACCCTGTAAAATATCCTTTTATATTGTACAATACCCTTCCATATTGTTTCAATACAATATCCATCCATATTGTTTCGACGTTTAAAATTGGTAACTACTTTTTCTATCATTACCAATGTCAGCTTCTCTAACTTCGCAAATAGAGATCTACTTCTTCTTCTGGTAAACCCGAATAAACTTCTTTTGAAATTTCCTCAATCCGTTTAATTTGAAATTCAACCGATGACTTTCATGTTGAACTGGAATGAGGAAGACATCATCCCTTTGATGATTAATTTTCATTACGTTATGGTCGCTTTTGTAAGGAAGCATGACCTTACTTTTTCGAAAATGAGGCTGAAACAACAGTAACGGTGAATGGATTGCGCTATCGAGGGATGATTAATGATTTTTTATGGCCGGAATTGGATAGTATTGATCTGGGCAACGTTTTATTTGAACAAGACGGCGCTACATGCCACACAAGCAACGAAACCATTAATCTTTTACGGGAAAAGTTTCCGGACCGTGTTATCTCTCGAAAAAGTGATCACAGTTGGCCACCGAGATCTTGTGATCTAATACCTTTAATACCTTGCGACTTCTCCCTTTGGAGCCGCCTCTGCGCCAAAAACCCAGCGTCGATTCAAGACCTCAAAGATGGTATTCGTGAGGCTATCGAGGATATGGGGCAGCCACTTTGCGATTTGTTTATGGAAAATTTCATGAAAAGGATATGGTCCTGTAAACGTAGTCATGGTGGCCATTTGCCTGATGTTATTTTTCACTTTTAGCGGCATACCTGTTTCTTTGTAATGGAATAGACATTCAATCATTTGTATTAAAAAATGGTATTTTTCTTTTAATATCAAAATAACATCTCTTATTGGAAAACCCTGTATAACACTGCAGTTTGCTTGAGTTCGCTTTGGAGCAAATTTAACTTTTGCATCTTGATATCGGGAGCATCCTCGATATGATGCTGGGTGACCGAAAAAACCGCAGTTAACACAGTATATTGTTTCTTTTGGCTCCGGCTGAGCCAATTTGTACTCACCGGGACCATGAACGTCTTTGCATTTGACGCACCGATAGTGCATGGCACAGTTGGCAGCCAAATGACAAAATCTTTGACACCAGTAACACTGGCTGACTTCTCTTTTGTGAAGGCATTCCCACCTCACCGCTCTGAAATTCAAGCATCTTATTTGTTGAAAGGCACTTGGACTGCTGTTATTTGTAATTTGTACCAGGTAAAGTGGTAAATTCTTCCTCTTTACGGTCGACTTTCTTGTCGCAAAGGCTTCAACTGAAATAAATTTAATTTCTGGTGCAGTTTCCTTGAGCACCTGAAGAAGATTGATCATATTCTCTCTAAACTCCCAACCCTTCACCAAAAAATGCTGATTTTTCACTTTGTGGGATATACGTGGAATGTTGAACCTCCCCAGAATTTACGAGGGTAGTGCCAAAAGTACCCGACCTGACTTATGGATACAGGTAGTTTTAAAAAAACAATAGCTGTGATTGACAATACCGCCTTTCAACAACTTAATGTGAAAAATGCGTAACAGTACGTTTATTATTATTTTTTACCGACAACCAAAGTGAACGCTCTCAGTGAATTTGTAAATATAGAAAAAATCGGGTAGCGTTATGTGATACAATATTTACTTTCATTTGAAAGGTTTAAGCCCAACCGATATCAAAGCCGAATTGGATTCTACTCTGCGAAAGTCTGCTCCTTCATTTACAACGGTCAAATATTGGGTAGCTGAGTATAAACGAGGTCGTACATGCTGCCAAGATGAACACCGCAATGATCGACCAAGTGAGGTCACTTCGTCAGAAAATGTGAAGAAAATCCACAAAATGGTATTGGATGACCGTCGACTAAAAGTGCGCAAAATAGCACACATGGCAGGCTTTTCAAAAAGTGCTGTGCATCGCATTTTGACCGAAAATTTGGACATGAGAAAGCTGTGCTTAAGATGGGTGCCGCGTTTGCTCACAATGGAGCACAAACAACAACGTGAAGATGTTTCCATCGAGTGTTTGACAATGTTTCGCAGCCATAAAGCCAAGATTTGCGTCGATTCATAACCATGGACAAAACATGGGTCCATCATTTTACACTTGAGACCAAGGAGCAGTAAAAGCAGTGGACTGAAAAGGGAGAACCGGCTCCAAAGAAAGCAAAGACAGTTAAGTCAGCTGGTAAGGTAATGGCATCCGTTTTCTGGGATGCCCGTAGAATAATATTTATTGATTATCTCGAAAAAGGAAAAAAAATCAACTGCACATCTTATGCGGTCTTATTGCAGCGTTTGAGTGATAAAATCAAGAAAAAACGGCCCCATCTGACGAAAAAGAAAGTGTTGTTTCATCACGACAACGCATCAGCCCACACGTGCCTAATTGCGATGGTTAAAATCAATGAGTTGAAGTTCGAGTTGCTTCCTCACGCTCCCTATTTACCAGATCTGGCTCCCTCGGATTTTTTTTTTCCGAATTTGAAGAAATGGCTCGACGGCAAAAGATTTGCCAACAATGAAGAGATAGAGTTAGCGGATAATACTCGTTGCTATTTTGAGGAGCTTGACGGTCCCTACTATAAAGCGGGTATCGAAGCTATTGAACATCATTGAGAAAAGTGTATCGAGCTGAAAGGAGAATATGTTGAAAAATAAAAAATATTTTCGCAATTTTTTTGCTGTTTTCTTTGTCGGGCCGGGTACTTGTGGGACCGCCCTTGTAGCACATCTTTGACTGACTTAAAATCAACCAGTAATTTCGTGGGAATAGTTGGTTTTTCGGCATTAACTGTTTAAACTCGAAATTGGTTAATTTATTTTCGGCTGCCAACGGCCGAACCATATCTCTTTTCCGCTTTGTCCGAACACGTTGATTGGCGGAATTTTTTCTGCCTTTTTGGGAGCCAGGCAACGGTGGGCTGGTTTCTTCTCTTTATTTTTATTTTTTAAATACTGAAGAAAATTTTCAATATTATCTTGATAAGAATTACCTTCGAAGCTTTCTTCTACTTCCATTTCTTCGATTAATCCCTCAACCGCTGCAAAATAATTTTGACTCTCATTGGTGCCACCAGCACTTAGAACTTCTTCTGGAATTGCTTACTTTGCACTTTTTTTCGCTTTTGTTGTCTGTTGCCCTTGGTTTTGCGGCTGCGACTTTTGAGGCTTCATCCCTCTCTAGTATTCTGGAATGGAACTGTATTTCAAGCCTTAGTTCATCATTTTCTTTTTGCAGTTTGATTATTTGTTGATTGTTCGCTACGTTTTATAGCTTGATTCCGCCATCTGCGGAGTTTTCTTCATTATGTTTTCTTTTGTTGATTATCGCCAGTTTTGTATTCGTCGTTTCCCCAGGTTACCTCAACGGTGGGAAGCAATCGAACTTGTCCATGCCAGTGGTCCTGAATTTTTCTTGCGTTCTCCACTTCTCTTTACTAATCGAAGTAAAATAATATTTGATCGATATTTCTTGAGTCAATTGCTTCGACAATATAAACTTTTTCCGATAAAAATTAACTTCGGACTGACGTTTTTAAAAAATTAATTTAATTTATAATAGCTTTTGACAGGAGCGATTTAAAACACGTCCATACGCAAAGAATGCTACGATTGCATCTCAGGAAAAATACTATTATGCCATTTTAACTTGCTGCCATTGATCATAAACTGAATGAAATCTTAAAGATATTTTTAATTATGCATTTTATCTAGAAATAAGAAGATTCAATTAAAAGGGTAGTGTCACGTTCGATGGAAAGCCCGAATGGTAGAAAAGCCGTACATTGTTTTTGTGGTACATGGAGGGCTTTCAAATTGCTATTACCTCCGTGCATACTATTTAACTTAATTGAAAGTTCCAGCCTATAGGGACGTTTCCTGGAAATATTTTAATTTAAATTTAAGGGTACCCATATGAATTCATAAGGAAAAATGTTATATTTACGAATTCTACTACTATTAAAAAAGTTGAGTGAACTACAACTTCTAAGGTATTTTTACGGTTTTGTACTAAAGTACAAAACCCTATTGCAATCACGACCTGTGTCCGTCTGTCCGTCCGTCCGTCTGTAGGTCACAGCACTTTTTCTCCGAAACTATAGAAGCTACAGCCATGAAACTTTGTGGAAAGGTCAGAAGTGGTGACTTTTTGAAAGTTCAAGGGTGTAAAAATTTTTCAAAAGGGTTTAAGGGGGGTCTCCGCATATAGGGAGGTGACCCCTCAAAAAAAATTTTCACCATTGGTAGTCGAGTAGGGGGTCATTGGAAAGGTCTTAATGAGATCTTTTCAAAACAAGTCTTAAAATTGCCTTATAAGTATCGAGGGGGGCAGGGGAAGGGGAAATGTACGAACTTGTCGCGTACTCCTCCTCGCGATTGGACACCTTCCATCCGAAAAATCTGAAAAAAATCATGAATGTAGGCCTTAATGAGTACAACAACAACAAATACATAAGAAGTCGAAATTCACTCAACTTTGTTAGTAATAGTATGATTTATTGATTTTATGTTTTCTTGAATAAAATCTAAACAGTACGCTTAAATTCAATGAAATTTTGCCAACAGATGATTATTTATAGGGTTGTACTTTTCTGAAAGTTTCATAAAGATCGAATAGTATTTGACGAAGTTATAGCGATTTGAATTTTCTGTATTACTATGGAACAATATGCCCTGTATTGCTATGGAAACATATGGCTATGGAGCCATATGCGAATGAAAAGTATCATGAAGATTAGTACATATAAAGAAGAAGAGGCGGGAGAGAGTTCCTAGCAAAAGGGCTTTGTAACCATTCTAGGATTCGAAAAAATAGGCCATGAATCAATGATTGCAGTACAGAGAACTGGCCCCTGGAAAAAAATTTCATGAAAGGTAGCCGATATGAGTATCAATTGAAAGTTCTCTATGAGAGCTTTTCAAAATAGTTCTTAAACTGACCGTTTTTGCTTCAGTGGGGGCACAGGGGGGGAAATACATGAAAAATTGGTTTCCTCCCTCGCGAATGGACACCCGTGATCTAAAAAATGTGAAAAAATTATCAAGCGAGATATTTATGGGAATAACTATAACAAATACCTCAGAAGTCAAAATTCTTTCAACTTTGTTAAAAATAGGATGATCCTCGAATTTCACATTTTCTCCAATAAAATCGTCTTTGATATGTTTCTTGATTTTATTCGTTGCTGGTTACTGCATTTTGTAAGTTGAGTACAAAACCCTTCTGACATGAGCAAAGGTCTGTCTACCCAACTTGTTTATTGTTGTACTCATCAAAACCCTCACCTTTAAAATGTATGTTTTCATCAAACGTTAATTGCTTATACTCTAAATGCTGAGGCTAGGGAAGAATAACTTAAATTTACTCAATATTCTTGTTTGAAGCTGCCACCATTTTGTTTTACGATAACTAATATCCCTTCTTGAACGGATTCTCATAGATGTGCATCATATACATCCTTCCGCAAATTTTCATGCAAGTCCTAAAAAGCCCGTAGTCTAAGTTGATTGGAAGCACATTGTTACCCTGCTCGTGAGAGTTCCTCCGCCTAGGGACTTCGGAGCCGGCTTGCCATCGGAGATAGTTGTAGGAGGTGCCATTCACTTAAACCCTAGTCCCAAATAGTCACCAAGCGAGAAACGCGTCGACTGAACACCCCACACACAGCTGGAAGTAAGACCCACTGTTTTCCTCTACCAGGGGAGAATCAGTCTAAGCCGGGGCGACCGCTTGCACAATTTTGCCGGTATTAGTTTGCCTGACGTAGCTCGCACTGGGAACCCGAGCTAAAATCTAAAACACACCCGAGCTAAAATCCAAAACAAACCCGAACTATAATCTCAAACACACTCGAGCTAAAATCCCAAACACACCCGAGCCAGGTATACAATTCACTTCAGAATCAATTTTTCTTTTCCAATAAAAACCACGATTTTATAAATAAGAAAACCCCTTCCATAAGTTAAGAAATGAATTTTAGTTAATGAAAAGCTTGATATAAATACAAATCCTTAACTTACGTCTACTGTTCCTTTTTGGGGCCCCCGAAGTAACTTGTGTCGCGAAGTTCTCCTTGCAGCGCGCTACTTGTTAAACTTCTACCGCCAATCTTCCCTGTCTCTGATGTTATTTATTTCGCTGTTGCAGTGGTAAAGTACGTCCCTCTGTTGCTGTTGTAATTTATTCCTTTGATGAATTCCAGGATAAAATTTTCTATTGCTCCTCGTACTCATTCCTCCGTTGTCAATCCTTGTCCACCAAAAAGAGAGACCCGTTCTTTGTTTCCAGGTTTCCGATTTCAAACGGTGAGCGTGAATTTTACTTCTGGGCGATTCCATTTTCAATTGCGTTACGGCTTGCGTCAGCGATCCCCCAACTGGTGCTCATCGGGCAATTGAAATCCAAATTTCCTTTCATCTAGTACATTCGTCCATCAGAGTGTAAATGCCAAAGTGACTGACACTCTGTCAATGTTGTATGTTGTTTTCACCGCAATTATCAGCAATCGTCAGTAACTCTCCGATGACAGGTGCTGCGTACCAGATGGCGAAATGCTTCCATTCGAAGTCATGATCGCCGAAGACAAGGATCTGTGCAAAGATGAAGTTGCGTCATGACTCCTGCTCAGATTTGGGCTTTTGTTGATGCTTGGTTTTTATATTACCAAAATGTTCATTTTCCATTGAGTCAGAGTTTTGTGGCAGTAATGATTGCAGTGGCGCTCCATTGCCGCTACTACTTGATGATGTCAAAGTTTGGTCTAAATCATACACCAAAGCTTTTATATGAGCTAGTTTCGTAGGTAAGTAATCGAATCTGGCCTTAATCTGTTGATGTTCACGATCCCAATTTGTTTTCTCATATTCACTCAAAATTCTTCTCCGTGTTTCCCGATAAGTTGATGGATTGTTCTTGTTCTCTTCCAGCTGTAAAGCAAGCATTTGAGATTTCTTTGCAACTCCTTCTTTATCTACAGTAAATCTCGGTACCCTAAGTAGTTCTTTTCAAATTCAGCCTAATATTTTCTTCGATGCTTAACAGAATTTATGCTAGTTGTAATAATTTAGTTCTGAGGGATGTAATTGAAGCACAATTCAAGTAACCGATTAGTCTTTATATTTACATCTATATACAGTATTACATAAATTTAATTATCAAAACGTGGCTCGGTCGATTTTATCTCGTTGGGAAGAAAGCGAATCGATGACTAACTTCTCAGCGATCATCAGCAGAATCTCCGACTCACTGCAACGTTGCCATATTTTTTACATCCTCCGGCCGGGCTTGATCCGTTCCAGGTATTACCAATGGATAAAGGTGTTGGATAGGTCTCCGTATAACGCCATTTGATAACTGTAGCGCGCATGACCTTATTTGATTGTCCCTTCTCAGATAAAGTTCCTTTATTCGTGCCTATTTTCAAAGTAGCCTTGGTAGAGAGTCGTCCCGAACGATAACTACATCACCAACTTTACTTGTTTCGTATGATGTGCACTACGGAGGAGTTGGATATACTCATTTTTCCATCTGTTCCAGAACCGATTTAAAACTTGTTGTCTGATTCCAAAGCTTCAGTAATGTAGATCTGCTAGCATTGCTTCCTGTTTCATTAGAAGTCAGCGCTGTCTCTGTCTGAACTCCAAACAAAAAATGGTTAGGCGTCAGAGGTTGAATATCCCGATGATCGTCACTAAGATATGTTAGGGGCCTTGAGTTTACCACCGCTTCGATTTCAGTTAAAAGCGTTCTTAACTGTTCTCCATTTAATGTAGCTCGTCCAATAGAAACCTTTAGAGCGTTTTTTACGCTCCTGATTAGGCGCTCCCAGAAGCCGCCCCACCATGGTGCTCTTTTGGCGATGAATCTCCACTTAATCTCTCTCTCTGATTCATAAAATCTTGAAGATTCGTGGAACATGTAAATTTTCCCAAGGTTGCAAGTTCAAGAGCCGCTCGTTTGTAGGATTTTGCATTATCCGACATTATAATGCTCGGAGGTCCTCTACGTGCTATAAAACGCCAAAGAGCAGATAAACAGCTTTCAGTCGAAAAATCCAATGTCATCTCCAGATGTATTGCTCTTATTTCAGCACATGTGAAAATCATGAAGTATACCTTTTGCCGTTCCTCTCCTTTAGGTATAATGTACAGTCGACCCGCAAAGTCTACCCCCGTTGTATTAAAGGGCCTTGTAGCGTTTATTCTTCATATGGTAGCGGAGCCGTTGGTTGAGTTAGAACTTTGCTGAAAAACCCGTTTGCAAACAATACAGCTTCACATAACCGACTTTACTAGCTGCCGACCTCTGGGGATCCAATAGCGTTTTCGCAGCAATGTCAAAACTGTCTCAGTACCACTATGAAATGAATCCTTGTGAAGCCGCTGAATTATTAATTTGCTTAAATGTGCTGATTTTGGCAGGATTATAGGGTGGCTGGCACATTCATCACCGTCCATGAGTTGCAATCTTCCACCAATCAACGAATGCCTTCCTTTAGTGTCGGTGAAAGAGTTCGAAGCTCAGACGAGGAAGGAATAGGATTACCTCGCTGTAAATTTATTATTTCTGCATTATAAAATTCTATTTGCGTGACTTTAGTCCAATATTCTTCGGCATATTTATAATCCGCTGCGGATATGTACTCGTTGTCGACCTTCCGTCGTTGTAGTTTACGAATGAATTTTAGTGATAGCGCTGTGACTCGTATTAATTTACCATACTCGTTGAATTTAAAAATTGGAAATATTCGTCCGTTTGCATTAATTACGTGAATTTCGTTTTCGGCAGCCGTTGCTGATAAAGATACAATCGCTGTTAATTCTTCGTCATTATCATTTTCAATAGGCCAATTGAAAGCAGCCTCTCGTAGCCAAGCGGAGCTCCATCTCCATTTTTCAGACCGTATTAGCTCGTCAGCATCTATACCTCTTGTTAAGAGATCTGCTGGGTTATCTTTACTGCTACAATGCTTAAACGAAACTCCCTTTGTAATCGCGTTGATTTCCTTAACACGTTGTGAAACATATGGTTTCCATCGATCAGAATCACCAGCTATCCAGTACAAGGCGATCTTTGAGTCAGACCAAATGTAAACCGAATCTACTTCCAAGTGCAATAGATTAATTAAGAATTTACTTAGCCTCGCAGCCATTAAAGCAGCTGTCAACTCCAACTTAATTAGCGTTAACTCCCTTTCACCAGTTTCCTTGATGGGTGCTATCCGATTTTTCGCACAGATCAATTCGGTGTGCGTGCATGCTTCGTTATAAGTAGTACGTAGGTAAGCTAAACATGCTTGTAGGCTAGCGTCCGCATATATGTGAAGTGAATTGTAGTTGGGCTACGTTTCAGAAAAATACATCTTGATACGCTAAAGACGTCTAACTTCCGTAAGCCTTTGCAGCATTTATTTCATTCCTTCTGCAATTCCTCCGGAATAATATCATCCCAATCATATTTCTTTCGCCATAAATTCTGCAATAAGATTTTCAGTTTCACCACAAGCGGACCTAGAAAACCTATAGGATCATAAATTCTCGATAATGTTTGAAGAATACTTCTCTTAGTAGGCTCTCGTTCTGACCCAATAAAATCAAGCACAGGCTTTGAATCCACAGCAATGTCATCAGAGTTTGGAAATCAATTAACTCCAAGCAGCTTCTGTACGATTGGTGTGACGTTTTCTGTTTGATTGAATAATCGATTCATGTTTGCCTTATTCATTATAATCATTGCTTCTTTATAAAGACGCCTAGCGGTATCGATGTCGTTCAAACTAACAACTAAATCATCGACATAGAAAAATTTAGAAAGAATACTTGCACTTTCCGGATACTCTTTTGCGTTTTCTTTAAAATGCTTTTGAAGCATAACGGCCAGTAAAAATGGACTGCTTGTAACAACAAAGGTTACTCTGGTCATACGGTATTCTTTCCAACGTGGTATATTAGTTGTAGTTGAAATGGGCTCTTCAAGCCATATAAAACGGTGAGCATCACGATCTTCTTCTGCTAAAGATATCTGCAGGAAAGCTTTCTCTATGTCAGCCACAAGCGCAATAATGCCAATTCGAAATCTCAATAGAACCTCTAACAGATTTGGTGAAAGATTATCTCCAGATAGCAAACAATCGTTTAGTGAAAGTTTACCGGGTGAATGAGATGAAGCATCGAAGACAATACGAAGCTTCGTTGTCTGCTTGTCAAGGCGATAAACCAGTTGATGCGGCATGTAATATTTAATGTTTGATGTTGCGTTTGTTACATGCTCTGCTATAGCAGCTGTGATCATTTGTCTCATTGCTTCATCATATTTGCGCAATCTCGTTGGATCTCGTTGTAGTTTTCGCAATAAATATTGCAACCGGGACATTGCATTTGATCGATTGTCATCAAGAATCTCGTTGATGTGTTTCCAGGGTAATTTTACCTCGTACCTTTTTTCCTTCTTAATGACTGAATGTTGCGAGAAATCTGCTGCAAAATTAACATTCTTATCGAGGTCTGCTCCAATTCTTAGCACTTCCAGACTCCAAATTTTTCGTATTTCGGAATCGCTGTGATCTTCAACAAGCAAATTAGTTACGACGGAGTTCATTTGACTAACATCTTTGTAGGGTCCCTGTAATGTCCACCCTAATTTAGTATTAATCGCTACTAGATTCTTTGATAGACACTTTGTTTGATCAGTAACGAAATTCCAATAATTATCTGCTCCAATCAACACAGCTATTCCATTCTCCAACTCTATGTCTTCTCTGGTAGCATCGGCTAATTGCACTCCCTGTAATTTGTCACATATTTCAGATGAAGGAGCTGGCATCATATCCATGTACACTTGTGGTATTTCTCCAACCAAAATCAAATACGTCTATAGTTCCTTTTTGGCAAACTTTTCGTCACACCAAATGGAGTCACACTTATATTTTGTGTTCCAATTATGGGTAAATTTAATTTTCTCACGATATCCTCCCTTACAAATGTTGTTTGGCTACCCCCATCTAATACAATGCGCACAAAGGTTTTCTTGTTATTTACAGGAGAAGACAAATACACACAAGCCGTTTGTAAGAAAACTGCTGAGCCTTGATTTAATTTCTTATAAATTAACGACGTTGCTTCATTTCATTTCATCACCTCTTTCTGTTTTCGTTGATTCATCACCTGCGTTTTTTTCTTTGTAGCAGAGATAGCAAATGGAAGAAGCGTGGCAACCTTTGCATTTATTGCACTTTACTCCCTTTCGTGAACATTTTGTTGAAGTTTGGTTTCGTTTCGTGCAACAATAGCATCGGCCTTGACTTCTTAAAATCTTCTTCTTTTCTGCAATTCCTAATGTTGAATTACATTCAGCCGTGCTATGATGTCTTGAATTGCAAAATATGCAATTGATTACATCTCCACTTGTGAAGAGAGCAGCAGCTGTTGCATTTACCTTTGACCATCTACTGGCATCGCCATGACGCAGCATCATCATTTCACCAGCCTTTTCTTGTGACTCTGCCTCTCGTTTGATGAAAAAGAGTAGCTTTGTTACACGTTTGCCGCCACCAGTTTCCACATCAAGACTTACAGATGATGCTGACTCGGCTTCTCCCTCTAAACCGCGTTCGGCTGAATAATAACTCTCCGTTATATTGCGATGATACTGCACTCTTAGTTCTTGTGGCAATGAACGTAAAATCGCAGTTTTTAACATAATGTTATACTGGTTAGAGTTTACACCTAATGCTGTTAGTGATTGTATGGCAGCCGTAACAGTATTATATAAATGTCTTAGTCCCTTTGCATCATTTCTAGATGAAATTGAAGAAAGCGTCATCAATTGTGTCATGGTATGATCAACTATTCACTCTGTGTCACCGTATTCTTCTTGCAGAAGAAAGACAGCCGCACTGTGACAAGCTTCTGATGGAGTAAAACCAGATATTGTTTCTGCGGCTTTACCGCTTAGAGCAGCTTGTAGATAGTTGAACTTTTCACTCGAATTGAGATATGCATTCTCGTGCACAGTACTCTTGAACTGCTCCTAGAACTGTATCCACTCCCGTATGCCACCGCTGAACTTGTTAAGTTGCAATTTGGGCAATTTTATACCTTTGTTTTCTTTTCTTTGTATATCCGTTGAATTAAGATTATGCGTTCGTTCATCCTGCTGTGGTAGCATTCTTCGTAATCTATCGATTCGATATTTAGCTCGAGTTAAAGCCGTTGTTGCGGAGTCCTCATACTCGGCAATCGTTCTGCACTCTTTCTCGCAGTCTTCTGCCTTAACGGTATTTTTTACAGCTTTGTTCGCTTCACGTAGATTTTCTAGCGCAGCATTTACACGATCGTATAATATGGAAAGTTCCTCAATTGCGTTTTCAATTTCGTTTATATCGTTCGTTTGCACGTTAATTGCTTTAACAAATTCTTCAATTTGTTTCAATAAACGCGTAACTTGTCCGCGGCCCGTGGCTCTCTGCGCGATTTCCATGTTTCGTTAATCACTTCTTCCAGGGTTTTGGCACCATGTAATAATTTCGTTCTGAGGGATGTAATTGAAGCACAATTCAAGTAACCGATTAGTCTATATATTTACATCTATATACAGTATTACATTAATTTAATTATCAAAACGTGGCTCAGTCGATTTGATCTCGTTGGGAAGAAAGCGAATCGATGACTAACTTCTCAGTGATCATCAGCAGAATCTCCGACTCACCGCGACGTTGCCATATTTTTTACACTAGTAAAGTGACTGAGGTCATGATTTTGACATAAGGTTGACAAGTTGGGTCGTCCATTACTGTCACTGATCGCACTTGTATTTACACTACCCATTCGTACACTATTGTACTGTTCATATTATCATCGGTTCTTGTTCCACCAATTAAATCATTCTTACCATGATTTATAGCCGTGCCGCAATCAGGAATTGTAATGGTTTTCACGTTTCACATCGTTCGAACAAAATCGGAACCGACCTCTCATAGGTTCTAGACGTGAAGTCTTGGGACGTGACAACGGACTGTATCCTACAGGTCAACAAGTCGGGACATCCTTAGTCTACTCCAAGGTGGCTGCTGGCGAGCTAGCTGGTTCGAAGGGGAGTTCGGTCGCGGGTCTTGCGCGAGCAGACTAAGTCCGGAATACAAAAATTCAGCCACCGGTTCACATGCCCATTTTACTAACGCGTCGAAAACATTAACATTCGGAAAAGAAACCTATCCTTACTTTGTTCCGTATATCTTAAACTCGTTCAGACAACAACTAAAAATATATATAATTCCGCGTTCCCGAGTATCACTGACGCGGTACCGAAAAATATCCTACTTTAATTCGAATCTGGAAAACTCTTCTCTAATAAGACGCAACACAACTTATTGTACCGCGTACCGAGTGCAACGTGAAACCGGCCATCCGCGGATTCCTTGAACCCTACCCTGGTAACGGCATACTTACCGCTCGCTGCCATTCCTGCTAGAAGAGAAGGGAGAGAAAGAAAATCGAACTTTGTTCAGCATGTTATATTTTCTTTTTCCAATTTCTTAATAAATATATTACTTTACGTTATGATTCATTCTAAGTATGATCTAGTCTACAAATAGTAATATCAATTCAAAAACAGTTAATTTTATTCTACTTGACAATACTAGAATAATGGCCGTTTTCTTCGGGATAATTGATGTGAGGATGGCTTTTAGGTTTTTGTATAATTTCTTAATAGCTTTAGTAATATGTTTTGTTTTTGTATATAGGTATATATGCGAATATTTTTAAAGATCCGAACGTTCAAAATCAATTTAGTTTTAAATTTCCTTTCTCTTGTATAATTTGCAACAACGTTGTATAAACTAAATTTGTCCAATAAATTTTTTTATTTAATCTGTATTTAGCAACAAACGTAAAAATTTTAATTTCGAATGAATGAGGAGATTTTAATTGTTTCTAATTTTTGGGTTTTAAAAGTGAATTCAGTCAGTTTGAATGTTTCAATTCAAATGCGCAAATATACAGAGGATTCTCTCGAAAATATCTTGTTTAACCTCTGCTTAGTATATTTCAGTAATAATTTGATTATAAATATTCCTATTACCGCCTTAACTTGGGGTGCTCCGGTCAGGCTCTTTTCGGCCCCAGATAGCTCCGTCGGAGATGGCGCAGGTGCCACTCGTTCGCCTTTGGAGCCTGATTGGAGCCGCCAAACGAGATCGCGGCTCCCCGGAGAACAATGAATACAAATTCCACCTATCCCAGAACCTAACACCTGAGAAACAGAAAACGCTGGATACGCCAGGAAATAACGAGCTGACCACGACGGGTGCTTGGCAACCCCGCAACTCCAAGACGATGCTAGTCAATTCGCTTCTTGGGAAACAAAAATATCTTCCCGCTGACGAGCAGAAAGTTTACAAGTCGGAAAAAAATTCACTATTCAAATTAAATGAAACAACCGAAATGAGTTTACTATTATAGTTTGTTAATATGATGAAATGACACAGAAGAATCTATTAACACTGCGTACGCAAATATAATTTTAAAAATCCAACAGAAAATATATCTATTATAAAAGAAAACGAGAAAAAAAAGAATGGTTGGCCAACACTTACGATGATTATTCCGCTGATGTGGGGATCCCCAGATGATTGATTTCTTATCTCCACTGCCAAGCTCTTTGACTTATATTTTTGATTTCAGATCCAATTTCTACTATAGAACCGCCGGATACTGCCAATCTACCTGATGAATGGTTCTCCGCTCGCTCGTAGCACCGTGTATCCACTAGCCACCCTTTACCGCGAAAACCTTTCGCCAACAAGAAGAGCGGGACACCCTTCCAGCCCCCGTTTATTAGCTTGTCAGCCAACTGCGTATTCGGGGAGGTTGAAGACCTTAAAAATACCCCGGCGTGTGGTCGGCTAGGTAGTTTCCCACCATTAGAATCGGCGCTTTTGCGTGTTAATGGAATCTCACTCCTGATCAGATGTACGGAGTTGTTCAGTATTGTTTTAATTCCACCATTTACCATTCGCGCTCGATTTTGAATACTCTATGATATTCGGCACTTTATTAATGTTGATTATTCCTTTATAATTCATTGAATTCGAATTCACTCTAATCATGTTCGTTTGAAACAATTTGCCGATCTATTAATTTCATTAGCGATAGAATCCGGGAATTGTTAATCTTTTGTTTCATTTTCTCCTTTTTTTGTGTTATAAAGCCTTTATTGTAACGTTCGTGTACAATTTTCTTAGCTGATTATATTCCAGTTGTAATTCATTCGCTTTCTGGATGTTTTATGCGATTTTTTTTAAATAATTCGAACATAAAATTGCGCGATCGTTTTAGTACATAATTGCGAGTATTCGTTTTAGTGCATAATTGCGAGTATTCGTTTATATGCATTGCCAAACGAAGCCATTTTTTTTAAAAATGAATGAATGATTGTTTGGGTTTGTAAGACTATCTACATGCGAGTCAAGTTGAAACTTTCAGAGTCGGCTTATTCTTCCATTGTCGAGTCTAATTGCTGTGGTCAAATATGATATTCCGTTTGCATTCAGGAAATTAAATGTCGGTTGACTACCTCCGGGAGATCGTTTCTCTAGGACAGCTACATTGCTAATGACTAACTTCGGATTCCCATGTGCGTGGTCTCCATTCGATAATGAATCGATGAATATATTCCTGCGATTACCGTCGCTCACCAGTTTCAGAATTCGATGTTGATTCGTTAAATCATCGGCTGTTAAATTTATCACATTTGTGCTGCCCGCAGCATCTGAATTGGGGCTAAAGGTTGTATGCTCCAAAAAAAATCCTCACTAACGATTACTTGTCCAGGTTGTACCGCTTGCAAAATTGTTGTGGTTGTAGTTTGATGATAAAGAGATGATTGGGTTTGATGCCGTGCATGTTGTTGAACTTGATGAACTTGTTGAGCTAAACTAGTACCAATTTTTAATACCAAAGACATTTTTGGAGTACGTTACTTTACACTTTCTGCTCGTGAGGTTCGCGTTTATTCGCGGCTGATTACGTAAACTCATGCCAAGATCCCTTCGTGGTCGTCGCGAATGTAACCTACATGGCGTTACCCCGTAACATTCCTTAAATCTAATGTTATCTTAGCAAATTCATGCACCCTACATCTCAACGCTGTGGTCTGTGTGGTCTAGTGGTTAGGGCATGAACGCATAAGCCGAAGGTCCCAGGTTCAAATATCGTTGGGGGCAACGTGATTTAGTTCAAGGGATTTTTCGGACAGACTACGAGTGTTCACTCAGTGGTGATCTGGATTGATTTAATCAGATCATATCATAGCTGAGCAGGCACACGGGAGCATGGTACTGATCAAAGCAACTTCCGAAAAAAATCAATACAGTCATGAAAATGAGATACTCTAACTATCTCTAAGCGAAGGCCCGAGAGGGGCTGTAGTGCTATAAAGAAGAAGAAGAAGAAATCCCAACGCTTTTTTGCGAAACACGCTTCTTAGTAATAAGAACGTTCAGTTAAAACAGTTCGATTCCTTTTCCGTAGAAAAAAAAATACTAAAAAAATTTTAAAGACGAAAGGGAATAATTGTTTCCGTTCTTACAGGGTTCACCTTTCATTTAAGTTTAGTTGCAATGTCTCCGTTGCATTAAAAGTTCTTTTTTCGGATTTTTCTTTAATATTTAAGCTTCTTGCTTATTAAGTCTATGAATTTATTAATGCAGTTATCGTAAAGCTTCATTTATTGTTTGACGAATTTAATTTGTTCTTTTACTCAGAGATGTAGTCGAATGAGAGTGGTTCTTTTGGATGATGTTGAAACCGGTTAAGATACAAAGTTTCTCGAGATTCACTTCAATTCGTTCATACCTTGTTTTGAGATCTGCTTGTTTGGCAATCTAAGGGACCCCATAGTTCGAATACTCATTTACAATAAAAAAACACAATTATGTTAGATACTATTTGTTCATTTTCCTAAGTAGCCTAGGTTTGTGTTCGAACTTTACTATTGATAACAGGATCAAGTAGGTAGTGTGCGAGGATATTGAGTATTGTATTGCAAGTTCCTATTGCGGTATGTGGATACTGAAATGCACTTCCTGTATTCTTAGGCATGTATAGGAAATTCTCGTAACAATTACATCTAAAGTCTACGAAAGACCTAACAACTTAAGTCTCCTTAGTTAACGGTACCTACATGCAACGCACTCATAAATAATATTGTAATTAAGAAAACGGAAAAAACTGAAACTAATATTGATCTCAATTTCTTCTGTTACCTTTTCTTTTGGCGGAAAGAGGGAAATGAAAATTCCATTTAAATTTTTTCCTATCATTTACATTCTTCCGTGCACGACTTTTTGTTTTACTTTTTCTATCGAATTAATTTTATACTTTTCTAGAACCTTAGAAATAGGCCTATGTCTTTTTGCTTACTTAACTCTTAATTCACTTTTTATAAGTTCTGTTTTGATTTCATTATAAAACCGTTATTAATTCTGTTACTATTTTTAAATTTATTATTACTTATGAGGGTTGTTGCGTAAAAATGTCTTCTAATGAATTTTGGCCCTTCTTTTGTCGGCTGTAGAATATCAAATTTTCACCATCGAACGTGTAAACCTCGTCACGAAGACTATCTTTTTCAGAATCAAGTAATCGCGCAGCATGTCCTTCATTTTCAGATTCAGGTGTTTCGACCGAAATCACAGATGATTTTGTTGAGACAGCAGAAATCAACGGAGAATAGCTTTTAAAATATCGATGGGTAATTTCATTTTTGATTAGAGTTTTATTAATCAATTCACTTTGCTTGAGATGATTCAGTTCATGCCATATTGGCATATATGTCGATTTGGTCCTTCGAACATCTTCTGGAATTTCACTGGCTATTGGATTCAGAGCAAAAAAAAATATGTTTCGATGGTATTGGAAGTATTCTGCCCCATTTAAATGTGATTTTCTCACTTGTGGTAAATTAAATTAAATGCAGAGAGTCAGGATCAGGTTAAGAAAATATAATTTTTTTTCTTTAAGTGAAGACGTAACTTTTGTTTCATCGATGCCTAGTAAATTAAATGGCTATACTTTCAATATTTTTTGTTAAAGCTGCCTTGTCTTACTTCATGGAATGAATTGAGCTGCTCAGCCCCAAGTTTGGACACACTCATGAAATCTACCTCCCTGTTCATTTGTATCAAAAATTCGTCAATTTCTACCTTTTTGCTTAAATTTCGACGTCGATGATGAATGTGGTTTAAAATACTGGTGACTGCCGATATTTCATCATACCACTTACCTGCTTCCTCTGCAAGGCATCCTTGGGTGACCAATGCGCCATGACCACCGCAAGTTGATTTGCACTGACAAAAAGAAATTGTGGCTAGGTACTCCGTTTGAGTTTGTACTCGAGGTCTCACAATTTACTCACTTTGAGGTTAGGTACTCTGCCCCTGTCCAGATTTTCCATTTCCCTGAACTTTTCCCCAAGATCCGAGGCATGTGCGAACGACTCAGTTGACACCACACTTTTCAAAACGATGCTCGCAGTAGTGCGGCTTGCGTACGGAATTTATTTCCTTGCGGGAATTTTTAATTTTTTTGAACTTTCGCGGATCGATCTCGATGATATATATATATATATATATATATATATATATATATATATATATATATATATATATCAATTTCGAAGTGTCAAAACAAGGAAGTGTCAGTTTCAGCTCTTTGAATTTCTTGGCTTAAGTGAAGTTATAAATTCTGTCATAAATTATAATCAGCTGTGTGAGATAAGTGAAGTGGTTACTAGTGTCGCTTTTTAAAGTTTTCGAGATAAGTAGCGATCTTTTAAGTCATCAATTTCATTGATTCAATTTTTACTTAGGCGAACGAAAATTAACGGAACCGCGAATTCTCGCTTTGGTCTAGGAGTGAGATTCCCGTGTAGCTAAATTTATTCTAAACAATTTTTGAATTTAAGTTTAAATTTATATTTTAATATTTTAAATTATTTTTTTGTTTTGCAAGTACGGATTTCTACGTTTTTTCACTAACTATATTAAATAAATCAAGGATAATAAAAAATTTTATAAAAAGCAAATAATTAAAAAAGTTAAAAATATAATGGCTACTAAACCAGCCAATGATAAGTGTGGGAAGCGTAGGAAACCCGTGGAGCATATCCGGTCGGCTATGGGGTGTGATGATGGTTTCTGCCTCAAGTGGTTTCATTTGAGGTGTAACAAAATGTCGGAGGAGAGATATCGGGCTATTATGGACATCACCGAAGATGTGATTTGGATGTGTGCCGGATGTAGAGCTCAGCACCGTAAATCTAAAGAAGACCAACTCTTCCAACAATTGAAAAATTTGCAAAGCCAAGTCGAAGAGATGAGCTCAAATGTCACCTTATTAATAGATAAATCTACGTCTGCGAGCAAGCCCTCATATGCCGAAATTATTAAAAATTCTACTTCTCCTCCATCAGTGCATCGATCAAATACAATATCGCAAAAAGGGATTATAATTAAGCCTAGAAATCACTCTTCATCAGAAAAAACACTGATTGATTTTAAGCCGAGGATCAGGCCATCAATATGTAAAATTCCTCTACAGCTAATGAGGCCTATTCGTAATGGTGGGGCAATTATCAAAACATCGACAAATGAAAATGCTACTTCGCTTTTTAATATAGCAATGGATGCAATGAAAGAGGAGTATGATGTTGCTGAGACCAGATTGCGACAGCCTAGACTTGTCATCAATGGACTAGAAAAACAATACGCAAATAATGAATTAAGAAATGAGATCCAGGCATTAAATCCCAATATAGAGGAGCGTGAATCTATGGAACTTGTACATGCTAGGCGGACAAGAAAAGAAGGTGGTTGCACATCATCCAGGTAAACGGGAGCATGTATAAGAGGCTTGCGAATAGATACATTAATATAGATTATGGATCGTATTTTGTGAAGGAGGACTTCAACGTAACGAGGTGTTATAAGTGTGAAGGGGAGCAAATATGTGTTAAAATGTGGAAGAAAGCATGACCTAAAGGACTGCAAAAGCACTATTGAGAAGTGCTCGAACTGTATTGGTAACAATAATAATGCTGATCATTCTCACAGAGCTGACTCTGTAGAGTGTCTGGAGTTTCAACCCAAAATATTGATCGCCAGGAGGAGCACCGACTACAACTTTGATGATTGCTAATCTTTCTAATCAATCAAGTGGAACAAATTTAACACTTATGTATGCTCATATAAGAAGCTTAAGACATAAGCTAAGTGATATTCAGATTTACCTGCAGCAAAATCCTGACATAGATTTGATTATTCTCAATGAAATCTGGATTTACCCAGAAGAAGCACGGTTTTACAAAATTGAAGGATATAATGCGGTATTCTCCTGCAGACCTGGAAGAGGTGGAGGTACAGCAATGTATGAGAAAAATACAATCAATTTCACTACCAAGAGAGTGACGCCTGATAAGTATAACGTTATAATAATTGAAGTACGCCATGCAGGTAAAAAATAAAATTAGGGACGTACTACAATCCCAATCGTACGAATGCTCAAGATTTTTGCACAGTAATAGATAGATTATTCTCAACTGAAAAAAATTTAATCACAGTAGCGGACACAAACATTGATGTACTAACGGAATCACCAGAAACACGGATTTATAAGCATACGCTAGAAACGAATCTTAGACTTGACAGGGGTGATTATGTCATCGCATTTTTTGTGGATTTGAAAAAAGCATTTGATACAGTTGATCATGACCTCTTGCTTCGTAAACTTGAATCGTACGGTATTCAGGGTAGTCCTAAGCACTCGTTCAAGAGTTACTTGGAGGGAAGATCGCAGAGAACTTTAATCAACAATGTCCTGAGCGATCATGCACATACGGAAACAGGAGTTCTCCAAGGTTCAATACTGGGCTCAACTTTGTTCTTGCTATACACAAATAATCTAAATACATGTGGGCTGACGGGATATCACACATTATATGCTGATGACACAGTTCAACTTTATTCAGGACGAGACAAAACTGCGATTGAGAACACTATCAACGACGAACTTGGAAAATTCCACAAGTGGTTAATTGGTAACAAACTAGTATTGAACACATCAAAGACAAAATATATTGTTTTTAAGCAAAAGAACAAAAGAGACATAGATGTCGAACTAAATATTAACGGCGAAAAATTGCAAAGAGTGCTCGAAATGAAATATCTTGGTCTTATCATAGACCACCGTATGACCTGGTTACCACACATAAATAGCTTAACAAGACAATTAGGATTTTCCAATGCACATCAAGAAACTTGTTCTAAATGCGTTTGTCCTGGTGAAATTGCATTATGGAGTACTTATTTGGAGTCAATCAGCGAAGCAACATTTAAACAGTATATCCAGGCTGCTGACCAAAGCGTATGAAAACATTCTGAAGCTGCCAATGCTTACTCAAACTAGAGAAAGCCAAATTTATCTACAGAAATTTAAAAACTAATGGATCGGAACGAGCGCCATTAATTAAGGTATCACAGATCAACCCATATAATGCGAGGAATGCAAATCAATTCGTAATACCTTTTGCCAGAACGGATGACTAAACAAGTTGGGTAAACAGACCTACGCTCATGTCAGAAGGGTTTTGTATTCAATTTTCAAAATGCAGTCACCAGATTGAATAATGTCAAGAAGCATGTCAATGACGATTTTATTGGAGAAACTATGAAATTCGAAGATCATACTATTATTAACAAAGTTGAAAGAATTTAGACTTCTTAGGTTTTTGTTATTGTTATACTCATAATTATCTCCCTTGATAATTATTTCACATGTCCATTCGCGAGGGTGGAAACACATTTTTCATGTATTTCTCCCCTGTGCCCCCACTGAAGCAAAAACTGACAGTTTAAGAACTGTTTTGAAAAGCTCCCATGAAAACTTTCATTTTATACTCATATCGGCTACGTTTGATGATTTTTTTTTTCAGGGGCCACTCTCCTGTACTGTTATCATCGATTAATAGCCAATTTTTTCGAATCCTAGAGTTGTTACAAAGCCCTTTTGTTAGAAGCTTCCTCCCGCCTCCTTGACTTGTTTCACTTATGAGCATTAATTGTAGGTACTCAGCTTCAATCATTCATTAAATTGAATCAAGTGTTCAAAGCATGCACCTTAAACGTTGAAGTTGGGAAAAAATAACTCAAAATTATTTAATCTTCGCATTTAAAACAGCCAATATTTTGTTTTACGATTACTGATACCACTAGCTGAACCAATTCTCAAAGATATTCATGACACCTATCATTCCTGAAATTTTCATGCAAATCCTAGCAAAACTATAGTGTCTGAGTCGGTAAAAAGCGCATGTTGTTCCAAAGCCATATGTTGCCATA
The DNA here is from genome assembly GCA_963969285.1 of Odontomyia ornata. Lineage (NCBI taxonomy): Eukaryota > Metazoa > Arthropoda > Insecta > Diptera > Stratiomyidae > Odontomyia > Odontomyia ornata. The sequence continues at coordinate 336,297,324 of OZ017738.1, read as the reverse complement.
GTAATACATGCAGCGCATATTGTTCCATAGTAATACAGAAAAATTCAAACCGCTATGACTTCGCTAAATATGATGCAATCTTTATGAAACTTTCAGGATAATCTTATAAATAAATATCCGTATACTGAATTTCATTGAATTTAAGGGTACCGTTAAGATTTTATTCAAGAAAACATAAAATCGATAAATCATACTATTACTAACAAAGTTGAGTGAATTGCGACTTCTCACGTATTTGTTGTTGTTGTACTCATCAAGGCCTACATTCCTGATTTTTGTCAGATTTTTCGGATGGAAGGTGTCCAATCGCGAGGGGGGGGACACAAATTTTTCGTGTATTTCCCCTCCCTGTGCGCCACTCGAAGCAAACTTTGCCAAACTAAGATCTGTTTTGAAAAGTTCTTATCAAGACCTTTCATTTGATACCCATATCGGCTACCTTCAATGAAATTTTTTTTTCGGGGGGTCACTCTCCTATACGGGGAGACCCCCCTTAAATACCTTATAAAATTTTTTAGTAGTTGAACTTTGAAGAGATCACCACTTTACACCTACATACAAAATTTGATGCTTCTAGCTTAAGTAGTTTCCGAGAAAAACTGCTGTGACACACGGACGGACGGACGGACAGACGGACAGACAGGACGCGATTTTAGAAGGGTTTTGTAAAATTATTTTACAAAACCCTAAAAACGATGCAACGAATGATGCTCTGCGTATACATAACAATCTACCAGAAATTGTTAAGAAAGCAAACTCACTTTTGGTATTTAAGAAAAGACTAAGGGAGCATTTAATGAGCACTCATTGAAGCGTGGACCTGTAATTCTGCTTTTATGAGCCCAGTATCTTGGGGCGTTCTTTTTGACACACAAGATTCTGAAGTGACAGTTACTCGGAGTTTTTTTTTTGAATGCGTCGTATTATATTGAATTTTTTTTTATCTCTGAGAGCTGATCATGATGTTTTGGACTAGATGCTCACGAAAAGGACTATTTCACATTATATTGTGTGCTCCCTTATACATATGTGTTAAACATTGTCTGGGTGGCACAAAGGACCAAGCGACGTAATGTGAATGCAGATCGCATGAGCGTTTTGCGACGAAAAAGAGTGATGGAGAGAGTGGTAGGGAATGAAGGTATTAAAAAAAAAAGATAAAAAAGTCCGCATGGTCGTCCTGCATTTCTTCTTCCGCTGATAGCTCAGCGTTGAGATGTAAACAAACTCCTATTCATTCACTTTGGAAGGCGATAAAAATTGAACGGAAATAAGAACTGAAATATGTTTCACTTCACTAGGAGCGCTATATTGTTCTCCACGGGCCATCTGGATTTCACGGTAGAAATCCGTCTCAAAACCGTACAAAACCTCGAATTTTCGTTGACACCTCCCTAATTCTTCACATCCCGCCATGTAGTAAGCCAGCAAAGTTGCCTACTAATGGTAATGTGTGTGGTAGTAAAGTCTGCTGCCGTATGGCTTCCCATCTAACGTCAGTTTGCTCACGCACGTTCACCTTCCTCTCAGCTGTCAAGAAGCGGTTCAGGAACAGCAAGAGGTTAGAGGGTGCGTTCCGAACCGTCGACGTCAATAACGACTGACTAATTATCGGCTGACTGACTAATTATCGGCAGTGGCGTAGGGCCGATCCATCACAGAATAACTTGCAAGCTAGCAAATGGCAACGGAACTGTTTTTTGATCCACAACCCCAAAGCTATTTGTTTCATCAGGACAAATAGCGTTACTACTACCTAGCATTGATGAAACCGACGAGACAGGATGAAGATCCTTTTTGCTGGCTATTGTTGAACCTGTTATTGCAAACATTTGAGTTTGTATAGAGTGGTGACGATTTGTTATGAGTTCTGCTGCTACTGCTTGATAATGAATTGCTGCTATTTTGTTTGTTGCTACTATTGTTATTATTGTTGTTACTGTGGTTTTTTATATGGTGATAGTTATTTGGAATAATGCTATGATGGCGACTCGTGCTCGTACTCATACTAATATTGCTATGGCTGGTCAAATTCGAAAAATCCTCTCGAGGAGAGATTGATGAGGCTGAAAAGCCGGAAGTACCAGAGGAAGTAGACAATGGCGATATTGTTGTTGCATTGCCTATTGGGTGATGGTTTATTGACGACGCCGAATTCACACTTGTGGAATAGGTGATAACGCAGTGGGACATGAATTTAAAGGCAATCGAGATGAGGCCGTTCCAAGCCCTGTTGGTATCACCGATCAAAATTGGTTCACGTTTCGGGGGAATATTAGCATGCCGGTTTTTCAGTTTCATCTTACGTCCCATATCAATTTGATTTGGTTGAATCTCTCGTGTGCAATTATTTTTTTGATTTCCTTCTGCCACAGTCATTCGGTGCTTCGTTGTTTCATAGACGTCATGATTTGCATATATACGTAACTTAAAAGGCAACAAACCTTGATCTAACTGATTTTGTGTTTGTTTTATGCACTGAAATGATCCCTCTATTTCATTAAAGTCTATTTTTAAGAAGTATGGCTTCTTTTTGTCGCTTGTCAACGTTGGCCAAAAAGACCATGATTCAGCTTTGTAAACCCTGAATTCCAGTGATCGCTTATCATTTAAAGTTTGCAATTTATCTGGATTGCTGTGGCGGAGGAAGATTAAGGTGACTTCATAAGGTTTATTATCAACTACAGACGTTCCCATGAACTTGTAATGATTTTAAGTCTAAATCCGAACGAGGAACCGACCTCTCATCGGTTCTAGACGTTAAGTCTGAGTAATGCCAACGGATGGTACCAACCGGTCAACCAATCCGTGCACCGTAACCCATTTTCGCGGTGGCTGCTTGTCGGCCAGCTAGATCGGAGAGGATTTCGGTCGCGGGTCTCCAAATGGATTACGCTCATCTACAATTTTCAGCCACCAATAAACGCCCGTTTCCAAACGCGTCACAAAACACAATCATACGGAGATGAAACCTACTTTACGTTACTCCGTATTTCTTCATTCAACCAGCCAAAGAACAAAATGTAATCTTTACTTCGCGTTTCCGAATTACCGACGCAGTACCGTAAAATATACTAAGCTAATTCAAACCCGGCGAAAGCTACGTTAATGAAAAGGCAAAACCAACAAAAGTACCGCGTACCGCGCGTGACGCGAAACCGACCTCAGCGGATTTTGTCAAGCCCTACCCTCGCGACGGCATACCTACCATTCACCCTACTTCCCGCTGAAAGAAAAGACCACGGGAAAGGAAAGTCGTTTTTAGTTTAGTAATTCATAGTATTTTTGTCTATTTCTGTCGCGATGCTTTTCATTATTGGTGTTATTTCATCAGATCAGTCTTCTTCTATTTATACGCACAGGTTCTAGCATTCTATTTTCTACGATTTATTGTACTTGTGTAATTTTGTATTATTTTTTTTTTTTGTTCCAAACTAATAAGTTTAAATTTATATTATAAAGCGCATATCTATTTTCATCGCAATATTAAATTTGTGACTTGCTCAATTTATAATTAATCGAGCAAATTCTTTGCCGGTTTATACTAAAAATTATTTAAAATCTTATATAAACAATAATAGTGTATAATTATCAATGCATTATGTATATAATATAACATATTTTAATTTTTAAATGGATTGTAATATTTAGCAACTAAGTTCGTTGAACCGCCTCGTTCAATGTAGGAAATCATATCATGTGAGTTCATATACGAGTACATGTCTTCATTCTTATTTATTTACTTTCATTTTTGTTAATTTTGCATTGCTTACCTATATTTTGGTAATTTTTAAGATATTCTAAAGAGGCAAGAGCACGTAAACTATCATGTACTCCAAATGAAGTGCTTGACTGATTGGATATGTCAATGTAGTTTGAGTAAAGTTTCTTTTAGTTCCAAAATTCTATAAATTTTTTCAAATATGAGGTGTGCACAACTCATAAATACCCAATAAGGCTTATTATTTAAAAAAAAAAAACAATCAAGAAAAGAAGAAGAGAAATAAAATACGGAGTACATATTACTTCACGCAAAATCATAGGTGACTGACTCCCAATTCACCTGGAGTATTAGGCTTATATTTTTGGCTGTTTTTATGATTTTTAATTAACTTTAGGTAGATAGTGAATATTATTTTATTTTCTTCCGATTACTGCTAACTAAACTCGGCTATAAACGAATTTCGACTAATCAAATATCTAATAATAAGCTTTAAACTTACATCACTCAATTTCGAGATTCAAACCGAAATTTTTCGTGTGTCTTTGCATTGATTTTAAAATAAAAACGGAAAAAAATGAGGCATTACCAACAGTAAGTAATCAAAGCTGATTTCTTCAAAATATAATGGTTTGACCAGGAATTTAAGAAAATCACTTCCCCTCTTCGTAAATGATACCTGGTTTTTTTCGTTGAGTGTTCCTACTTCATCGTGTTGCGAAGTTCCCGTTGGGTTAACAATGTGGGTCGTCGCTGCATTGGTGCTATTCATGCGATTCCGCGATTAATTTTTGTTGATGATGGGGTTTGTTCGTAGTGTGACGAATTTTGATTGTGCTGCGCTAACGCTGCAACCATCAAGGGCACTGTTCTGCCGCCCAGCGTTGAAGCAGCTGTCACCATGTTACTCGGAGAATTGTAATAAGTATGTGGGAACTAGTGCTGGGTACATTTTTAATGCTGTTGATCATGGTTGTGTTGGCAGGCAAGTACGTTACGTTCCCACTTTGTAAGGCGTTCTGCACCAAGTACCTATTAAATTGATTTATATGATTGACGTGATTTTTGAATTGAATGTGACTGTTTTTACTTAGGTCTGTTAAAAGATTCGTATCTAAATCCTCGCCGTCCAAAAGATCTGTAGTAACATCACCATGCATTAGATTACCACTGCTGTCGTAAATGCCTTTAACACGGCAAACTCTCTCCTCTATTTGCTCCGAAACTGGCCGTTTTTCCACACTTGATTCGGGTGAGGACCTGGAAATTTCAGGTTGCGTCGAATTCAAATTCATATTTGCAGGGTTTTTAGATGATGAGTTAGTACACTCACCTGTCATGAATTAAGGCACCCACAATTGCACTTTTGTTTAATGATCTTTGGGTGGGTTATTGTTCAACTGGGATTTAATTAGGTATAATATTTGCAACACAATGCAAACGAAAAACAGTTCTTTGGTGGCGGCCACTACTTCCACACTCTCTTCCCATGTGGCTGTCAATTTCAATTTGACATTCCACGACAAAATTCACGTGGGATGTGCAAACGTCACAACCACCATGGGATGACAAGCCACATAGCAGCAAGGTGTGTTGGTAGTGGTCACCCCGCGGCGTCGCCCGATTCATTACAAACTGTACGCTATTTTCTGTGAATTTATAATCGACGTCTTTGCCATCAACATTTAACGTCACATACAGCAAATCGGATTGCTGGGCCCATGAAACCCGCGGTGGTACCGCAACGGCCGGCGATATCGCATCTTCACAGTTTTACTATTATTTCTTCCGGCTGAGTGAAACGCGAATTGAAATTTTTCGATATGAGACTTTGTCCACGACAAAAGACAAGGAAATGTGTTCACAATGAATGTCAATTCACAATGAATCAATTATTATCAAATCTATTTTTGCCTGAGTTCCTTTAAGAATCTTTCCGGATGTCTGTGACTTCGAACTGCTGTTAAGTATTGTGAGGCGTTAGAATTGACATTTGGAGATGTGTTCAATTTATTCCTCAACAAATCTTCGACTCCTCGAAGAACCTTTTGTATTCAAACTATCTATTCTATTTTATTCAACTATTTTTTTGTGTTTGTTTATTTTAACTTTAACATTTTTATTTTAAACTTTATAATCTTGGCTCCGGCGGTATTTCAACGACCGCATGAAAAGAGTGCAAAGGGTTTCCGTTACAACATATTGCTCAATAGCCACGTATCGTTGTTGTAACACTGAAAATGTAAACCACCATAATTTCGTTAAATACATACTATCCAATTCTTCTATCTTAAAAGCCTTTGACATTTTTTCTTGACTACGGAACTTTCATTAACCAGAAACTTCTGAGCGGTTTAAAAATTTGATCACAGTAGAAATATACCCGACAAACTGACAACCTTTTTTCCTTTGGAAGTCGATTAAAAAGATTGAAATGCACACACAGATATATAATCTTGTTGAAAACTGAATTCAATACTGTAGTTCAATGCGCTTTTTTTTGCTACGTTTATAAGCTCTTGCAAAATCGGTAACTTTACCGTTCATTTAAATTACGGAATAATAATTTATTTTCATTTAAAATTTCAGATAATGCCACGAGCTCAAAATGCGCATGCCTATGTGAATGCTGCATTTTTGCTGCAAATGGATGGTGAAACCGTAAAAAGTGCTCGAATCTGCTTTGGAGGTATTAACCCTGACTTCACGCATGCTGTTAAAACGGAAACATTCCTCGTTGGGAAGAATCTTTTCACCAATGGAACAATTCAAAGTGCAATGATTGAGCTATCAAAGGAACTTAATCCAGATTGGGTTCTCCCTGATGCTTCACCAGAATACCGGAAAACTCTCGCTTGTGGATTATTTTATAAATTTCTTCTTAAAATTGCACCTCAAGGATATGTTAAGGCAGAATACAAACTTGGCGGAGAAATCCTTCATAGGCCACTTTCAAGTGGCACCCAGATATTTGACACACGGAAGGACATGTATCCTATAACGAAACCAATCCCCAAAATTGAAGCCTTGGCCCAGTGTTCGGGAGAGGCATTTTACATGAATGATTTGGCCCCTATTCCAGGAGAAGTGTGGGCAGCATTTGTTCATGCCACTCAAGTGAATTCGAAAATTGTGAAAATTGATCCAAGTGAAGCATTGAGTATTCCAGGCGTCGTTGCTTTTTTCTCAGCAAAGGATATTCCTGGCAAAAATAATTTTGTAGACTCATCCATGTTTGGATATAATGAAGTTGAGCTTATTTTTTGCAATGATGTTGTCCAACATCATGCTCAACCATTGGGAATGATAGTTGCAGATACACCAGCATTAGCCAAGCAAGCAAGCGAAAAAGGTTCTATATGAGAAGGCCAGGGGCGTGATAATGCCAACGTTGCAAGAAGTATTTGAGAACAACGCAACACACAAGATTCAGGATATTTTAACTGTTGAGAACGCTGTAGGAAGTGATTGCAGTTTTCAAAAAGTTAAGGACTTATTTTTTAATAGAACTGAGTACAAAAAAGCTCTTGACAGCTCTAAAAAGATAGCAGGAAATTTTGACGTTGGTGGTCAATACCACTATACAATGGAACCGCAGACATGTGTCTGCATTCCAACCGAAGATGGAATGGACGTTTACTCAGCTAGCCAGTGGATGGACTTTACGCAGACTGTAATAGCCAATTGTTTGAACATGAAGAAATCTAAAATCTTCCTCCAAGTTCGGCGATTAGGTGGAGGATATGGTGGCAAGATTTCCAGAAACGCTCATATTGCCTGTGCATGTGCACTAGCTTGCTTGAAACTTAACAAACCGATTCGATTTGTTCAAAGCCTCGAATCAATGATGAGTTCCCTGGGGAAGCGATTTGCATGCCATTCCGACTATGAGGTGAATGTTGATGACAAAGGAAAAATCCTGAATCTGCAAAATACATTCTATGAAGATTGTGGTATTACAGTTAATGAGAACCCTATTAAGTATTTAACTACCATAACAGCTCAAAATTGTTACAGCTCAGACCAAAACTGGAAGTTGTCTGGAAAAGCCGTAAAAACTGATGCACCTAGTAATACACAGTGCAGAGCCCCTGGTGCTTTAGAGGGGATCGCCATGATTGAAAATATAATGGAACATATTGCCCGTGAAACACAGCAGGATCCGGCTGATGTCCGCATGAGGAACTTAAAAGAGGGGAATAAAATGCAGAAGTTGTTGCCCGACTTTCTCAAGTCAACAGCATATAAAAAGCGGCAGGAAGAAATTTCGAGTTTTAATAAAATTAACCACTGGAGAAAGAGAGGTCTTGGCATTGCGTTGATGCAATATCCTGCTTACTATTATGGAATGAAGTCAGCTACTGTTAGTATTTACCAAGGAGATGGAAGTGTTTCCATAAGCCATGGGGGCATTGAAATGGGTCAAGGCTTAAACACTAAAGTTGCTCAAGTGGCATCATACGTACTTGGAGTTCCTTTGGAATCAATTCGAATCCATCCTTCAGACTCTTTTAATGGAGCTAATGCCGTTGTCAGTGGAGGTGGTGTGGCCAGTGAGACTGTTTGCTACGTAAGAATTTCTGACAGAGCACAATTAATTTATATTATCATGCACGTATACTCATTCTTTGTATTTTAGGCGGTCAAAAAGGCATGTGAAGAGTTACTGTTGCGTATGAAGCCCGTACGTGATAGTTTGAAGAATCCTTCTTGGATAGATATTGTCCAAAAATGTTTCCTTTCAAATGTGCATTTAACGGCTACTCATACCCACAAACCAGGAGATCTTCAAGCTTATAATGTATACGGATTAGCTTTATCAGAAGTTGAAGTAGATATTTTAACTGGTAATCTACTCATAACACGAGTCGACATTTTGGAGGATACTGGTGAAAGCTTGAGCCCGATGATTGATGTAGGTCAAATAGAGGGTGCCTTTATAATGGGTGTAGGCTATTGGCTTACTGAAAAATTAGTTTACAACCGTCAAACGGGTGAACTACTAACAAACCGAACTTGGACTTATAAACCACCTGGAGTTAAAGATATACCAATTGACTTTCGCATCACATTGCTACAGAATAGCCCTAATCCTGCTGGTTTCCTACGATCGAAAGGTATGTAATTGTGTGAGATAAAGTGCAATTTCTAATTTGGTTCTTTTCAGCTACTGGTGAACCTGCATCTTGTTTAGCCATATCCATTTTGTTTGCATTGAGAAATGCTTTAGACTCAGCTAGGGATGATGCAGGAATTAAAGAGAAATGGTTTCATTTAGGTGCACCGACGACTCCTGAAGAGATAGTACTAAATTCGGGAACGACTGTAGAAATGTTTAAGATACAATAAGATAGTGAATTATGTGCACTGTAATGTTTCAATTTTGTGCATTGTGAAGTATTATTTTGAAGGAAAATGGTATTTTTACTGAAAAATATAGTTACCATATATACCTTGTAATCTGAAGCTCAGTTATTGCGTTATTTGATAAATGGCGATCAAATATCAATTGTATAACTTCTTATGTATCCCGACATCTTCATACAATAATTTTACATTATTGTTATTATCACCCTTAAGAAAAACAAGTTGAGTAGACAGAACTACGCCCATGTCAGAAGGGTGTTGCTCTCAACTTTCGATATTCAGACACCAATTATGAATAAACAAGTTGGGTAGATAGTAGTGCTCCGACATCGATATCGATATTTTTGGAATATCGATGTATTAGTAAAAATATCGATATTTTTTCATCGATATTAGACTTCCGATGTTTTATCCTATATCGATGTTTTTACGCGATATTTACGCTCGAGGTTTATGCCAACTTCCAAAAGTAAAAATTAACTCGACATCGACATAAAGTTTGGTTGGTGCTTGCCTTGGTGTGCGCTTGGCTTGGAAGCTTGCATTGAACCGGTTGATTGCAGTTTTGAAACGCGTTTTTTGTTTGTTACCAAGCCAGCTAATCACCAATACCAAAATATACCAATTTCGGCAGTCTCAGTATTGGTACGGTATCCATAATCATAATCGATATGCAGCTACAGTTGTTAGCAGATGTCAGATGAAAATTCAATTCTGTCGGTAGTCGGTACCACAAAACCAGTGTTAGAGTTTAGAGTTTATTTTTCGTTAAACGTTCTTAGTCCCCCGTTATTGATCGTGAAGTGTTTTAAAACCGTGAAAAGAAGAAGACGCTTTACGTTACGCTCTTATTGTGTGCTCCAGGTGTTGTTGTGAGTTTGAAATTCGAATTAAAATAAGGAATTCTTTCCTTCCGTTTGCATTTACTTGATAGAATCTTGGGATTCGGTGAGACCATGTGAACTTATGAAAATGCTTAAAATAAGGAAGCCCTAGGCAAAATTTAAAGTAACACAGAAAAAACCCGTGTTAATCATTTTCATAGGTAAACCGAACCGAGTCTCACCGAGACCTAATCTCAATATTTCAAGTAATCAAGTAAGAGCAAAAGCAAGGGCTTGATGTAAATTGGAGAAAAAGAAAGACAATTTTCTATTTGCAGTGTCCGGAGTAATAAAGCCAACGGCCAAAACTACATAGCATTATACATATAGATGAGACTTCGTATGCAACGAATTTTTCCGATCGACCGACACCAGCTTGGAGCATGGATTGAGGCGTAAGTTGCTCTTGTGTGAATTTCCTAACATAAATATATATATATATATATATATATATTGTTGCGAATTCCGGCGTACCAACTTTCTCCCCATTCGCAACTTCAAATTGCTGCCGTAATATTTCCACCTTCCTTTGGGCATTCCTACCTTTTCCTCCATAAATTTATTTATTTTTTTTACATGTTTCCATTTTCCCTTTAATTTTTACTCCCCCATCATCACAATACTACCCTTTTTCCTTATTAACAATTACAAAAAATAATACCTACTAATAATTTCAATTTTCCCACTAATAACGTTCCATTTATTAATTCCCACTAACAAAATTTCATTTTATTCATTTTCCCTAACAAAACCTAATTCCTTCCTTAACACTAACTAATTCCATTCCCACTAACAAATTTTATTTTTTTATACTAACAAAAATGAATTGACTAACAAAATTCAATCCCATGCCCAAATGAATCATTGAAGTTGCTTATGAGATGAATGGGAGATCGACCATCCACGGCACCATTGGCTGCGTCGTGAGTCCTCGATCTTGGGTTTGCTGGAACCCTGAGTTCAAGTTCTCCCGGGCGCACGGAAGCACTCTTTTTTGGGGTATCGGCAAAATCAATAGTTTTCGTAATGTACTCGCATGTGTGACACTTTACATTCAATCAAGCGATTCTTGGGGATGTAAATTGCCATATATGCAAGTCAATGGAAACTATTGTGATTGTCGATACGGACCAAAAGATGTGTGGGTAGCGGAATCGAAGTGTAATGAACTTCGATTACGTTACCCAGATGCGACAGCGGTAATTGGAAAAGAATTTGGATTGCGGGATCGGACGGGAGAAAGGTGAAATGTGGAAATGAGGTGGTTGGAATTAAGCAGTCAGTATTGGACGTGGAAAAAGAAGGTTGAACGCTTTGGGGAGTGAATTTTTTTCGGTTTTGCAAGTCCGTTGGAAGTTAACAAGTGGAAGTTCTTTGTCCGGAGGAAGAAGAATTTTTAGTGAATTAGAAGTGGATCTTAAAATTGCGTTTTGGAGATTGAATGTGGGGGTTGGGATTTCCAGTGTTGGTGTTGGGTGAAGTTTGGGGGAAAAATAGTTGAATTTGTATGATAGAACAGAAAGTAGAAAGCTAAGTGACAAAGTGAAACTTTAACGAAGACACAAACTACTTCAAATTGTGTGGTGAATTAACTGAGAGTTAAAGATAATCGAAAGAATTAAGAAAAAGTGAAAAGAAAATCAGGAAGAACGAAAAGACTTTGAACTTAAACAAATTATAATATAAAGTGGAGAAAAATAACAATATAGTGCCAGTGTGAAAATTGCAAAAGGTGGCCGTTTTACCATCCCGCTTGAATTTTTATTGTTTCTTTTTTTCCTTTTTGGTTTTCAGAGCCCCCGCTTCTTTCTTGGCCTTTCCCCGAGCGCTCGGAGTCTTGCAGGAAAGTAAGTGAGTTTAAATTTATTTTCTTACTTTTTGCATGGTTTTAAATTATCTGATTTTATTTAGTTTTGTATATTTAAATTAACATTGATTTTCTCGTTATTGGCTTAAATCCAATTTCGAAGGGGCGGATTTGATTTGATTACGATTAGTTTTTTTCTCTTATTTTTGTAAAATTTGTGAATGGTTTTGTGATATAATTTTTGGATTTCTGTAAATAAAACGGCCATGACACATTAAAAACCTCATTTTCATTTCTCAAAATGACCTCCCCCTTTCCCGTCCTTTTCCCTATGTGCTAGTATTTATATGTAAGGTGGCTCAGCACGAGCAGAGGGTGTCCCGGAAGACCCACGACACGACTGAGCGCTAGCCGGCCTCAGCATGCCACCCCGGGCTACAAACCCCTCTGCTAATTTTTAATGTCTGCAACTGCGGTGACTTCCGTGGTTGTTACAATATATATATATATATATATATATATATATATATATATATATATATATATATATATATATATATATATATATATATATATATATATATAAATATATATATATATATGTGTGTATATATATATATATATATATATATATGTGTATATATATATATATATATAGATATATATATATATATATATATATATATATATATATATATATATATATATATATATATATATATATATATATATATATATATATATATATGTATATAGTGACAAATGCAAATAATTCTGCGACCTACTGTCGCAATTGTCTTCGCAACCATTAACAACATCATGATCAACAAGCGAATGTACTCGAAAGCACATGAATCCACCAAGCATGATCAACAACTGAAAGCGACATCACTGCGCCATTCAGAATTGCTCGAATATTCCAAGCAGTTCGCCAATGTATGAGAAATGGATTGAATGATTGGAGACCCTACATAAAGCCGAGCTGAATGAATGGGGGGATATAGTAAAACCGCGATAGTAAGAACTGCGATAAGTGTGAAGTACGAATTAAAGGCGATATTAGTTGATAGTTAGAACAGTTGAATTAAAAATTCATAGAAAAGTGAAAAGTAAAATTAGTGAAATAGTTAAATTAATGGTTGTGTATTTTTAAGTCAGTAGACGTTTTTAACTTAACTTGAAGGACAGTGCGTTTTCACGTTTTCGGAACATTAAAATTATCGGCCGCGAACCATAACACGCGATAATGGTGTCAGAAATAAGAATGAAAATTTTGAAAGTAAACATTTTTTAAAAACGCACAAAAGTGAAATGTAACGTGAAAACTGAAAAAAAAATTAAAAGTCGAAATATTAAAAATACTACGAAGCTAACGTTTAAAAATCAATGAACTTACCATGTCGGAGCCTAAGAGGGAAGCACAAATGCCAAAATCAAAGAAACCACAAGATGCGCTTATGCAAATATTGATGCTGATGCAGCAAGAGCAGCGACAACAGTCATCCAAGGCAGACATCACACAAAAGCTGGAGAAACAGTCAGCTGATTTGTAGGCAGATTTGTAAAAACAGTCAACCGAAATAAAAGCGGAGCTTGGTAGTCTGACCAACCAAACTAAATGTGTCAAGGAGAGAATCAACCATGATATCAGCCAAGTCGAGGAAAGAATCAACCATAAGATGAAATCGGAAGCAGCGAAGGTAGTAGTAACCACATCACCAGCCCCACTTATAACCGCAGCGCAATGCACATCGAAAAATGTGATAGCACCAACGTTCGACGGGCAAACGGCCTGGAGTATTTACAAAATCCAGTTTGAAGCAGCCGCTAGGACAAACCATTGGAATGAGCAGGAACGTACAACTACATTAATTCTTGCTCTAAGAGGCCCAGCTGCCTAGCTTTTGCAGACGATCCCCGTTGATTTACACTCAAACCCAGCTGCTATAATGAATGCGCTCGACATGCGTTATGGAGACGATCATTTGAAGCAGTTTTATCGGGCACAGCTACGGATCGGATGCAGAAGTCTGGCGAAACCTTAAAACAGCCAGCCCAAGACATTGAGCGACTGGCACTTTTGGCTTACCCAGCGCACGACCCAGAACATCGAGATGACGCAGCAATAGAAGCATTCATCAGCGCATTGAAGGATCAGGAATTGCAATAAGCCGTGCATTTAGCACAAAAGCAACAGTTAAGGACGAAGCGAAAAATTTAACTCGTACCACTACCCGGGCTCGCGAGGTAGTGACAGGAGCATGGCAATTAAAAGAGAGCCGCAGGCAAATGGTGCGCTAAGATGCTGGAACTGCGGTGAGAAGGGGCACTTGCAAGGAGATTGCAAAAAGCGAAGAAAATCGAGCTATTGTCCAGGGTGTGCAGCTAGAAGGAGATCCAGACCGAGTCAGGAGCCCAGAATGGAAGCCCTTCAAAGTTGACGCGGTCAACTTCGTGGGGCAAAGGTTGGCTAAGAGGAGTGAAGTCCCCAACACCACCATCACCGTGTCAAGACTACATCGTGGAGAAGCGGAATTATGTTTTCCGGGTCAAGTTGACGTAAAGCATTGCACCATAACAATCGACACTGGTGCAACCCGATCGATTATCCGACCAGACCATATGAGGTAACAACTACTCCACAATGGCAGGATTTTCTCACTACGGACAGCTATGGGAGAAACGGCGCCTGTCCATGGAGAGGTCATCCTCCAGATACAGTTGGGAGACCTTGCGTTCCGACATAATTTTCTGGTCGCGAACATTATAGATCTGCATTCTCGGAATGGATTTTCTGCGACCACATGGAATCACGTTGGATTTGGGCAAACGAGTTTTGAAACGGCGGAATGTCAAAGTATTGATGGAGGATTCCAGCGTCCAAGTTCCCACGATGAATGTGGTAGTATGTACCGACACTGATTTACCGAAATCTTTCGAGAGCATTGTCTGAGCCAAGTCGGATGGTGATTCTGGAGACCACCGATCCTATCTGATAGAGCCAACGAAGACATCGGCATTGCGCAGTTTGATTGTAGGCCGAAGCCTTGTAAGATCCATAAGGAATGGATACGTGACAGTTAGAGTCCTTAACACCGCAGACTCAACCACGAGCATCAAAGTACAATCACCTCTTTGGAAGCCACTCACGACCATCATTGGAAAAAGAGGCAAAACGCAGAAAAAGCCCGGGAATCTACGTCTGCAATATTGAAGCAGACCGAATTGTCAGTGCAGCTATTCAAGCGAGCCTCTGATCTGGTCACCAAGTACAGTGACATCTTCTCAGCAAGCCCGGATGACCAAGGCCGAACGAGTATGGTAAGTCACGTCATAGATAAACAAGGAGTCAAGCCAATTCGACAAGAACCGAGACGTCTTCCTATAGCCAAACAAGGAAAAGTGAGTGCGCTGATCTCGGACATGGAAAAACAAGACGTCCTCAAACCTTCTATCAGTCCATGGGCCGCGCCAGTAGTTCTTGTATAGAAAAAGGATGGTATCACTCATTTTTGTGTTGCCTATAGGCAGCCTAACCATGTCACTGAGAAAGATAGTAATCTGGCTCCACGCATCGACGACATCATGGTCACTTTAGCCGATGCAAAATGGTTTTCTACACTTAATCCCAAGAGTGGCTACTGGCAGGTATAAATCGACAAGAAGGACCGAGAGAAGACGGCATTTTCAGTTGGAACCGGATTGTCGCAATTTGTGGTGATGCCATTTGGGCTTTGCAATGCTCCAGCCACCTTCGAACACCTGATGGAATACGTGCTACGAGGCCTAACCTGGAAGACCTGCCTGGTGTACCTAGACGAAATCATTGTTATTGGGAGAACGTTCGAAGAGCATGTGCGGAACTTAGAAGAGGTTTTCTCTCGATTGCGACTGGCGAATCTGAAACTTAGTCCCGGCAAGTGTACCCTTTTGCAGCTGAAGTGAAATACCTGGGATACATGGTATCAGCAGAAGGGGTCACAACAGACCCTGACAAAACTGAAGCCGTAAAAAGCTGGCCAACACCAAACAACAAGCGCCAACTACGAAGTTTTCTGGGTCTGGCGACCTACAATCGAAGATTTGTCAAAGACTTTGCAAAAATAGCTAAGTGTCTCCATCAGTTAACCGAGAAAAATCGTCCGTTTATCTGGAATGAACAATGCCAGGCAGCCTTTGAGACCTTGAGGGAGAAGTTCTGTGAATCACCCGTGCTGGCATATCCAAAACTCGAAAAGATGTTTGTAGTTGACACCAATGCGAGCAACGGCGTTATTGGAGCTGTACTCTCCCAGCAGATCGATGGCGTATTACAGTCGAGTTCTTTTAAAAAAATCCCCGTTGGCAGCACCAGCCGGAAAGGTAAATTTCTCGTATGTAGCGTAAGGTTTCGAAAAAGAAATTGGCTTATCTACTACTGAACTTCTTACTGCAATTTTTGTAGCACTACATAGGTATTTATTAACAGAAAGGATTTGCTGCCGTTCGTATTTGGAGACCCTTCATAGAGGCGCAAATATTTTCCTAATGAAATTGAGTTGCACACGTTTGGATCACATTTTGAAAATCGGCGGGTAATAAATTGTTATAAAAATATTTATACTCGTGTCGCCCTTCTCATATTTGCTGTTTATATATTTCACAGTGGTTACCACACAAAGGTCATAACTTGTCGGCTTAAATAGCTCAAATAGTTAATTTCAAAAGATTTCCATAAAAGTTCAATCAGCACTTGCATTGCCATTAATATATATATATATATTCGATTCTTTTCTGAACCATCAGGGGCCGTTATTTTTTGAAAACGGCTGCTAAAATTATTAAGATGTAAATTTTCGAATTTTTTATTTGGCATCCGATTTGCATAATTAAATTTAATTAACTTGCCTTAATAACTTATAATTTCAACAATACTCATTTTCGGATTAATAGCGCCCTAAAATAAAAGAAAAAAAGAATTATTCCTTAAAGCACTATTTGTTTTTTTATTTTTCCCAAATATCGATATTTCGGAGATAAATGATCTCCTTCCTCAGTGGCGATATTCTGAAGCTAATTGCTGTTTACATGGCTGTTATAACAATAGTTTTTTCCCTAGAGTAATTAAATGGTAGTTAACAACATTTAATTACTTAACTACCATTTAATTACTCTAGGGAAAAACTATTGTTATAAAAGGCCATGTAAACAGCAATTAGCTTCAGAATATCGCCACTGAGGAAGGAGATCATTTATCTCCGAAATATCGATATTTGGGAAAAATGAAAAACAAATAGTGCTTTAAGGAATAATTCTTTTTTTCTTTTATAATTTCAAGTTTTATCGGAATCTGTTGAGAAATTTGGCTGCTAGAGGGCTACAGAAATAAAAAAAATGTTTATGTCACCCCCCTGTATGGGGAGACCCCCTTAAACACTTTAAAATATGTTCTTACACTGCAAATTTCAAGAGGCATTTCTTTTGACCTAGGTGGAAAATTTCCTCATTCTAACTCATGTGGTTTGCGAGAAAACATGTGACACACGA
Source organism: Odontomyia ornata (assembly GCA_963969285.1). Taxonomy (NCBI): domain Eukaryota; kingdom Metazoa; phylum Arthropoda; class Insecta; order Diptera; family Stratiomyidae; genus Odontomyia; species Odontomyia ornata. Next base: position 336,280,019 of record OZ017738.1, on the reverse strand, counting down.
ACAAACGGACGGACGAACAGACAGACAAGTCGCGATTTTATAATTTTTTAGGGTGTTAAAAATATTTTACAATATTTAAAAACTATTCTGATTTATAAATACGTTCAAGATAAGTTATTTAAAATGTTTCCATGAAAAAATTCATGAATTCAGTTGCTACTAAAATAGCGAATTGCGCTTGCTCCTGACCTTTGGGGGCCGCCACTTTGAATGCATGCATTTAATTTTGGACAATTTTAAATCTTTGTGCGCTAGGACCTCATCAATCAATGTGCCAAATCTCGTTCAAATCGGAGTTTCACTCTAGACAGGGCAAAATAATTCAATTTTTAGTGAAAACGGCAGCTTAAAAATATTGGGTTTTAAATTTTCGACTTCTTTATTTTTCATTCAATTTTGATAATTTTCTGCATAATACAAGAACATAGTACAGAAATTCATAATCCCAAGTTTCATGAAAATCCGCTGAAAAATGTGACCGCTAGAGGGCCACAAAAACCAAAAAAACGCATATTTAAAACGCCGCCATTTCGAAATTTGCACATTCATGATCACCAAAATATCAAAGACTGTAGATCTAAGTAATGGCTATCTTGAAACCAAGTTTCATATATGTCGGATCGAAATTGCGCCTTTGAAGTTTTGAGTTTCAACTGGCTGTAATTCTTTAGATACTCATAATTTCTATCTAAATGCCGAATTTCATGAAAATCTGTTGAAAGCTTTGACCACTATTGCAACAACAAAATTTTGCACGTTTGCCGACTTTTGATCGGCCGCCATTTTGTGCCGGTTTCTGCCGTACCGACTTTGGATTTTTTATTGTGAGATCCGTCACACATATCAGTGAAATCGGAGCAAAATTGCAACCTCTAGCGTGATCACAAATTTCGTTCTATCCCATATATTGTATATATATATATATATATATATATATATATATATATATATATATATATATATATATATATATATATATATATATATATGTATATATATGTATATATATATGTATATATATGTGTATGTATATATATATATATATATATATATATATATATATATATATATATATATATATATATATATATATATATATATATATATATATGTATATATATATGATGCTCTCCGCAATAGGTAAATTTCTCAAGAGAAATTTACCTAAAAGTGAGAAGAACAACTGCGTGACCAGGAAGGAGCTATTGGCTGTAAAAGATGCCACTAAGCAGTTCCACAAGTACCTATATGGCCAGAAATTTGTTCTTCGAACAGACCATGCATCGCTGAGATGGCTGCTTAATTTCAAAAACCCCGAAGGACAAATTGCGAGATGGATCGAAAGATTGCAGTCATACAACTTAAAAATTGTTCATCGGCAGGGTGAAGTTCATGGAATGGCTGACGCCCGTCGTCGTTCATGTCCAGCTAACAGCAAGCATTGCCGACGGATTGAGGAAAAGGAGCCACCCGTTGATCTGCGATTAATAACGGCCGAATTCGATGAAGGTTGAACATTGGAGGAGATTCAAAACGCCCAGTTAGCCGATGAAGACATTGGACCATTGCTCGTACGGAAGGAGACAACTTGGCGACCTGAGTGGAAGGACGTTTCGATGCATGGTGCCACCCTGAAAAGTTATTGGGCACAATGAAACTTCCTTCAGTTGGAGGGTAGCATACTCAAGCGGAAATGGGAAACGGTGGATAGCAGCTCCTATAGGATGCAAACTATACTTCCCAAAAGCCGAATCCACGATGCAATTAACGAAATGCACGAAGGATCACCTTGGTGTTAACAAGACCTAAGCGAAATCGCGAGAAAGGTTCTACTGGCTCCACGCTCAAGAAGACGTAGAGGACTGGTGTCGCAGGTGCACGATTTGCGCTTCCGTCAAAGGTCCAAAGTGACGACTGAGAGGACAAATGCAAACCTACAACGTGAGTATACCGTTTGATAGGATTGCTGTTGACATTGCAGGATCTTTTCCTGAAGCCGAATGGGGAAATCCATACACGCTGATTGTGGCCGATTATTTTTGCAAGTGGCCCGAGGTCTACCCCATTCCCAACCAGGAAGCAACCATTGTAGCTGAACAGCTAGTATTAAATTGGGTCAGTAGGTACGGCGTACCTTTCGAACTACATTTGGATCAAGGCCGAAACTTTGAGTCACTAGTTTTTGGTGAAATGTGCGAGCTGCTGAGAATACGGAAAACGAGGACAACACCGCTTCATCCCCAATCCGATAGAACGGTCGAACGTTCAATGGCACACTCAATAAACACCTGGCCAAGATGGTTGACGAGAACCAAAGGGACTGGAACCGACACATCCCACTATTTTTGATGACGTAAAGAGCTGCCGAACATGCATCGACGGGTCAAGCCCCAGCCAAAGTCATTTTTAGAAAGACTATTCGTCTGCCAGCTGATATAAAGTTTGGAACACCCCCTGAGTAACCCCAACCGATCTCGGAGTACGCAATTGAAGAGCAAATTCTACAGGCTTCCAGCAAGATGATCTGGTGTGGCTATATAACCCACAACAGCGGAAGGGTAGGTCTCCGAAGTTGCAGCATAATTGGGAGGGACCATACCGAGTTACAAAGCGAATCAATGACGTCCTATATCGCATACAGGAACACCGTAAGCCAAGGGTCAAACTGAAAATCGTACAGGGAGACTTGACTACAACTGGCGACACATCTTTTCGGGGCGAAAAGAACTGAGGTGGGAGCAGTGTTATATGTGCAAATCATACTGCGAGCTGCTGTCGAAATTGTCTTTGCAACTATTAACAAGAGCATGACCAACAAGCAAATGTACTTGCAAGCACAAGATTCCACCAAGCAGGATCAACATATGAAAGTGACGTCACTGCGCTGTTACATAACCAGTATACCCTATGTATGCTGACATGAACTGGGAGCTCAATTTGATGAGTATCCCATAAACATCATCAAGGCTCCCGGGGAAAGATTTCTCGCTGTACACCACTTACCTGCTACTCCATCCATCTAAACTAAATCAACAAAGACGAAAGTTTCTTTTAAAGGATTTAACTTTATTTAAATGTTCATTTTTTAAAACATTAAGATTGCAACAGAATCTTTTATAATTTAGATTAAAACTGAATTTATCTAACAATCAGCCAGCCTGAAGAGGGAAACAACTGGACGAGCTAATAGGTCAGGGTGACCACATGGCGTAAAACGCCGAAAGGCCGATTGTGGACCGCGAAACAAGCCAACGCCTCACCCCTCGCCATTTCTTCGAAAACAGGACAGCACTTCCAACTCAAACTTGAATCGCGTTATTGCGCGTACGGTTAAACTAATTGGTAGCAGCACGCTCCCTTTTGGATTCGAACAAGACTGCCTAGCATGTTTTGCCCAAGAACTTTAAGTACTGTTGTTTCGTGGGCTTTCAACCCAAATTCTCTTTGAAGATGCTGAGTAACCGGAGACGTGCGCTTTCGTTCCACGAAAGCTTTTCCTCCTCGCTCCGTCTCGCTTGCTCGGATGGTGAATATGCGAAACTAGGAAAATCGAGCGAAAGAGTGGTTTTCGCTTAAGTTTTCGGCTTTCTCACGATCTTTTGAGGTGAATTAGCGAAACTGGCGGTATTGAACAAGAGAGCGTTTACGCCGGAACTTTCGGTTTTCTTTCCGCTTAACTCTCTTCGAAGCACACCTAAAGCTTATCACTCACAATGTAATAATCACATGAAGCTCATTGCGAGTTAATCTTTTTTATTTACTTTATCGCTCGCTTATTTACTTTTGCGCTTGCACATTGGACGACATACTTCAATAGTAATGGGCGTATGTGCGCCTTTGACTAATTTTCATTGGCGAAGTGCGAGTACATAGGTAATGTTTGCTTGCTCGCAACTTCTTCAGTGATGAAGCGTAAGTATGCACGAGTATGTTGTATGTGTTCGCCTGCAACAGCGTCATTCAGAATTGCTCGAATATTTCAGGTAGTTCGCTAATGTACGAGAAATGGATTGAATGACTGGAGACCCTATATAAAGCCGAGCTGAATGAATGGGGGGATATAGTAAAACCTTGATAGTAAGAACTGCGATAAGTGTAGGGTGCGAATTAAAGGAGATATTAGTTGATAGTTAAGCCAGTTAAATTACTAAGTTTATAGACAAGTGAAAAGTAAAATTGGTGATATAGTTAAATTAATTGTGCATCTTTTAGTAAATGAACTCTTTTAACTTAACGTAAAAGACAATAAGTTTTCACTTTCCCGGAGCATTAAAATTATCGGCTTATATAAGTACCCAATTCACATTAAGCGTTTGCATTTTGCACTCACTTGAAATCTTGAGATTCGGTTAGACTCGGTTTACCTATGAAAATGCATAAAACAGTGTTTTTCTGGGTTATTTTAAATTTTGCTTAGGGCTTCCTGGTAGAAACGATAGCTTTTAACATTTTCTGGATGATGTATTCTTTTTCCATTTAAGTTAATATTATTGAACATATCAATGAAATTTTAATAGCTATCTTTTCCACCCAGGAAGCCCTAAGCAAAATTTAAAATAACAGAAAAAACCCTGTTTGAAGCATTTTCATAGGTTATCCGAGTTACAACGAATCTAAGATTTCAAGTAATCAAGTAAGTGCAAAAGCTTAATGTAAATTGGGTAAATACAAATTGGGTACATGTCTGCTCTAAAGACCAGTTGTCGAAATCAGCTTAACTGAATAAGTACTGTGACGTCATCTGGAGAAATTTTCAAATATTTTTTATTGGGAGCAGAGGAACAATTTTAATTTGAACAGAATGCAAAACATTGATTTCAAGTTAAGTTCTATTAGATTTTGTTTCTGTTGAATTTTTACCTCTACTCCAAACTAATATTTGAAGTTTTGCCCAACTGACGTCATTCAACTGATTTCGACAACCAGCGTTTGAAACATACCTTATATTCTATTTGCGGATTTGGTCTGAATCTACTAACCGATTAAGTTGGAGTTCGGTAAAATGGGTTCACTTTTTGGAGAGGAATAAGTGGGATACAAAACAAATTGTTCCAAAGTATACCGTGTGACATATCAAATTAAAGGTTCTGATGTAAATATGTCAAGTCGTGTCTTTTTATAATTTTAAAATTATTGGTTTTAGGGTTATTCAGAAAATTAAATGAAAATTGACCGTTTGCTCCCCCTTATCTTTGCTCCAAATCTAAGATGAAAATTGACCGTTTCCCCTAAGCTCCAAAACGAATGAGCCCAAAATTCTAGAAATGCTTATGTTGGCTTTAAAGTCTAAACCATTTTATCCTCATACATTTATAGTTCCAGAAAGAATTATTTTGCAGTTGTTAATGAGCGTTACAATATGTTGATGTCATTCGCATAGCAGCAACTTGGTTCAACTTGCATAATAGTGTGCTTCCAGTATCGGAAGGTAACTTTCTTATGACGTATTCCAAAGCCAAATTAAATAAAAGTGGTTCCAGCCCATCGCCAAGCTTTAGTCCAATATTTGTATCAAAGATATCGGTGACTTGGTTGTTTTTACGGGCTAAGGAGGTTTTCGGTGTACTTCTGAGTCTCCTAATTTTACATATAAACATATTAATCTGGGTTTGAGTCATATTGAAGATACAAAAGTTGCAAGTTGGATATTGGCGTATATTGGATGATAAGAAATTGTCTCTTGCGTCTGCTTGCGCCATTCCATTACAAATTTTTTTTAGAGAAATCACCTAAAAACAAGACTAATAGGTTTTTTGCACTAACTAATCGAATGTTTAAAGCACGTTAACTAGCGTTTGTAGTAATCGAGCAGTTAGTTAAATTTACTATTTTGTTTTTTTTACTTTAAATTATTTGATAATTTCATCTAGAATTCAAATTTTATTTATGTCAATTTATAGATTTTATATTTTTTGTATATTCAGCACAACTAAAACTGCTCGATTGAACTCGGCGCCGGCAAAGGGTTAAAAGAAATTCATGCATAATATATATCCCAGATCAACTTATACACTACACAACCAGAAACCATTTCGATATAGAAAATCCGATTCTGACTAAAAAGCATGGAGATTACGGATTCTCGATTCCACTCATCGGAATGGGAATGGTGTGCAGCTCGTGAACGGGAGTCGGCTCGGGAACGTTCGGCGAGCTCGCGGCGTTCTACTGAGTATCAAATTATATGTTTTAACGTGTCTGCGTATTTCGCTCCACCGTTTTGGTCCAAATTCTGGATATTGAAGAAGTAAATGTTAAGCTTCAGGAAAAAGAATGTCCGCGCCATATATTTTGTGTGTGTAGTCTGATGGAATGTGTTGAAGATTTGCATTGTGCATGCTTACGCAAATTTTTTTAAATCGCCGAAGAAGGTGGAGCGGAAGTACAAAGGAAAGTGACCGCCAAAATCCATTTCGGGATCAGAGTGGGAAAAAAGTTTTGTGTGCGGGACGGTGATAAATTAATATATATTGCTAAACGGGACCCTGCTCCAAAATGGAAATAATATAAAATTCATTTGTTCAGTAGTTTTGAGTTCAAACTGAACTAACTCTGAGTAAAGTTTGAAACCTTATTAATATTTTCTCAACTGCCCAAGGCGCATGCGACACAATATTCATTAATAAATTTCAACCCCATGTGACGCAAGTGGATTAAAGAAGAAAATTATCGCGTTACGGTGACATAAAAAATGCATGGGTCGTTGAGTATCCGTTCCCTTTTGGCTGTGTTAAATATGTTAGGCCGCGCGATGCAGTTGCTGCAGTAAACGCTCTCGACAATCAACTTTTATTTGGACGCCCTGTTCAAGTGAAGCCATATTTTGATCCAAACTGCTGTATTAATATTTGTGGAAGTTATGTAGATTCAGTGCAATGTCTTCACTGTCTACAATGAGGACATATTGCTCCACATTGTGCTTTTCGCGCAAAACTTCGCACAGATTGCGATAAGGGAAATAAGAAAGAGGTGTGCGATTTTGGGGCATTTTGGACAAATTAGCTGATGGCTTGGATAGTTATTCCTTGCAATGTTTTATGCACAATTTCGGTCAATTAGCTTTCTTTGATTTGGCAGGGAAGAACATAATGGCGAGCGAATTGAAGGGAGAACCGCGGAAAGTTGTTCGTTAGATTTGCTTGAAATACTTCGGAAAAAAGTGTGAGTGTAGGCATATCCCAAGAACCGAGTGTGTGAATCAAAACACACACACAAAAGCGGGTTATGTAGAGCCAACAACAAGCAGTGCCCTGGGAAAAACAGCTAGCGCTAAGCTAACTGTAAACAGCAATTTGTTTATTAACAGAGACGAAGGAGGATTTGTGAATTTAACGAGCGCAAATACGGATGACTGACATCGGGGATGTTTCTTTGAGTTGAAAGTTATAACTTTAAATGTATCAACGAATGTTCGGGTTGCTAAAGGAACGCATATAAAGTGCAGTGTTTCAAGAATAATGGCAGAATTATGCTCTGTGATCGATTTCTAGATGGAACGTTAGACTAGTGGCAAAACGAAGGGCGTGATTCGATGTGACTCGAGGAAAACGGGATTACAGTGAGGGAGTATCCGTCAAATTTCATGCAAGGCTTCCAAGTGAACTTGATGTTCCTATTGAAAGGCATGTCTTCGAATCAGCAATAACGGCACTTAATGATTATTTTGCTGAAGCAGAGAAAGGATTTGACAGCACATACTGCTTGTTTAGGAGTATATGCTGTCAAATGTTTGCATGTGCACTGAAACTCACTATCTTCGAAAGATATCTAAATTTATTGCATCCCAAAGTGAAAAGGAAATTTTGTATTTGTACTTAGTGAAATTGTTCACACTTAAGCAAAACTACATAGAATTTAATAATTGCCAAGAATTAATCATTCAATTAAAGTGGAATTTTAAAGGACTTATACACCCCTGCATCGTCGTCGAGCGCTCGGAGGACCGTGCAGGTAAGTGCCTTTTTTTTCTTTCTCATATCTTTAATTTGAATTCTATTTTTTATTCTATCTATATTTATAAAGAAAAAGAAGGTTTATTAAAGTTATGATTATATTAAAAAAAAAAAATTATTTTCGCAGAAATTATATTAATACATTGATCCAACTTTAAAAATTGTTCAAGTATAAATTCAATACAGGAAAAAGGAAAGGGATTTTTGTCAAATATATGGGAAAAAAAATAAAATGAATTAATACCCCGTAACTTTCGGTCTTTCCTTTCCTTTGGTTCTGACCGGGTATAGGACCCGGTACGTTTGCAGGCTTTCCCCATAAAACATGAGCCAGCCGCCGGGTATATAATAATCTTCTTTGTTTCAGGTGACGGCGCGGGTTGAGTGGCCCAAGCAGAGTGCCTCTTTATGACATAGGGTTATGTAATCGACTTGCATAATTCTATGGCATAAATTGGTCACCGGGGTACTTCTCTTCTGATGGGAAGGCTCACGCAAGTTAAGTTGTATGACTTTTCCACTCAGAAGAAGAATACCTGGCCACTGCAACAATTATGGATTTTAATCCGGTTGGGTGGGTGCGCAGGGGCTCCATCACCACCCGGTTGCCCCTCTCTCATTTGTGGGCCATGAGCCTCTTCGGGTAAGGACGAGGTTATCCTGCTTCCGCTTCTTTTTAATAGTTTCTCTTGTTCCATAGACAAGTCAGTTATCCCTGGTATAGTTGCCTACACTTTTTGCGACTTCGGTCACCTTGTTTTTGTCCGACCCCAGAAATTCGTGAATGCGAAATTCTTTGTAGTGGGTCCTTGTGCTGGGGGAATGAACCCGCCCCACGACACTGCAATGCTAGCCTACCAGCGCATTCACGCGTCCCCAGACAAGGGCATTCTCGGCAGATAATGACACCTTCTTCTGCCGAGGCAGCAGACCATCGCTGCAGTCCTTTACGGACATTTGAACTTACTTACTTCACTACACGTTTTGAAAGACGATGTATGAAATTTATTTTCCAATCGTAGCAACAGCTAATAAAATTTAAAAAAAATTACTCCCGAAATACATATCTGTCACATAAAAATAAATAGAGTTTTGAATGGAGAATACACAAATTTAAGATAAATTAAATATATTGAGAAACTAAATTTGAAATTCATCAATTTTATTAGATATCTCAAGATTTTATCTAGTTTAGAAAATAATTATCTATCTTTGTATTAGATGCATATTAAGTTTACTTATAAACATGTTCTGTAATCAATCGTCGTTGAAAAAAAAATTAAATATACAAATTGAGAAATTAAATTTATAATTCTTTCATTTTATGAGAGAACATCCCAAAAGATAGATGTAGATAGTTAGTTCGGTCTTGTTTTCATTCCAGAAAACTTAATTGTTTGAAACATCGATGTTTTTCTTCGGATTTATTTATCGACATCGATGCATCCTAATTTAAATATCAATATTTGCACACATCGATATTGCTTCGGCGATGTCGCGATTCTAGTACAAATCCTTCTGACATGAGCGTAGTTCTGTCTACCCAACTTGTTTTATTTTCTAATAAACGGAAATTTCCAATAAGCAGACAAAATTCCATTCCCCAATGGTGTCCGCTTATTGCAAGTTCGACCGTACATACCTGTATAAATACCGAATCACTACTCTCATTCATGCTGCTACATCGAATAACGTTATTTTCGAAATTAACTTGTAAATCATGAACGCCCATGTGAACTGTTATACTTGTGGTTCATGCCTCGAGCGTTGATCTGGAAGACTTTTAAAAGCACCGTTGGTACTACAGAAAAGCTTTTTCACTAATAATCGCATAACTAATGGAATCTAATGCAAGAGCTTATTTGCTGCATATTTGTATGTATAGAAGCATGGCGTGGTTGTAGATGAAACTAAATTAATATCAGTTTATAACTTCAAAGAAAGAATTCATTTGGTTGTAAATTGAGTAGAAAACTAATGGATTTCATAAAGAACTTCAAAGGGAATAGGGTTAAATTTTCTATATTGTATGACAAGAGGATAAAGGTGCCACTTTTCCACATACGAGTACTTTACTGTCTTAGTGTATTTTATTCTCCTCTAAGTTAATAATAGTTACTAAAAATCTAAAACATAATCTGGCAATTGGTCTCAAATTATTTCCCTGAATCTTATGGGGTTTTCAGTTACTCGAAAAATCGTTATTTATCAAATTGATTATATTCTGGAAATTGAGTATAGGAATCGATGAAATTTACATAGCTACTTACATATCGAACGGGATGCAGTTTCTTCTAGATCACAGCAACTAATTGGCTTCAATGGTTTTTTAACTGCACATGACTGAAATCATTGAATTGAACAAGCTAAGCAAAATGGCCAACTTATAGTATATTTTAAATAACCGCCATATGCTTTGGCTTTGATTATTTGATTAGTTGATAAGACAATTCGGCATCATTACATAAAAAAAAACTTACTAGAAATGAACTTAACACTATTATTACAAATAATATAACATGTACCTTTGATAAATTTAGAAAATTTTTAAATCAAAGAATAATTTTAAACTTACTTTTTGATTACATAACCAACCATTACACTTTTATAATTAATTGTAGGCATGCTTTTCAAGAGCCTTTAAAAATCTCTCAAATAGTGCCTTTTATAAATAGTTATTTTTCCAATACAAAAAAAAACTTACGACTGAAGATGACTCAAAGTACTCAAAGCGTGCCTGTGCATACAACAAAGCCAGCCCCGACGGCTTTTCAAGAATAAGCAAAATGCATATGTGTGTATGTACGAGATATGCCAATTAAGTAATGAGACTGATTTCATGAAAACCGTATATTTAAAAATCATTCTACAACTCTGCCATCCCCTTCACAGTAGTCTCCTTGAGCAGCTATATAACGATTCCAGCGCGTTTTCAATGCTTCGTAACATTTCTGGAACTCTTCGACATGGGTGTCCACGAGTACCCTCGTCACGGCCGCGTGGATGGCCGTAATTGACTCAAAATGGGTTCCTTTGACAACCGGTTTTGTTCTAAGGAACAAAAAAACAGTCACAGGGGGACATATCGGGCGAATAAGGCAGCTGTTGCAACACGACGAACCCCTTTGGAGGCCAAATACTGGAACACGCTGAGGGCGGTGTGGCACGGCGCGTTGCCGTGATGAAGGATCCAGTTACGAGCGATGTCTGAACGCACCCAGTTGACTCGTTTTCGCAATCTTTCGATTACTGATGATTACTGTTTGCCCGGATGGAACAAATTCTTTGTTGACGATTGACGCTATCAAAAAAGGCAATAATAATCTTTTGCACCTTCGACTTGCTCATGCGAGCTTTTTCGGGCGGGGACCATGTGGAGACAACCATTGTGAGCTTTGGTGTTTGGTTCCCGGGTCGTAAGAGCACTATCACCATGCAATTTTACAATTTTAACGGACGTTTGCGAAGCTGTTTCGCCCAATGTGAAGCAAAGTTTTATCGCGACGCGTTCCTCTTGATTTAGTTTCTCCATTTTCGTGACAAGCACCATCAACACGACACAGCAGGTGAACTAAACTATATAGAGCTCATTACTTAATAGTCACACATCGTATCTATACATATAAATATGTATATACTCGTGTACATATACTGTGTCCAAAAAATAAGGTGACATTTGAATTTAAACTACTCGCGTCGAAGGATTTGGAGAATATTTTTTTTAGGTTGGCAGTACTGTTCGTGACATTTATGTCAATATACATGTCAAAATATTCAATAGTGTTTGAGATACGTGTTGTTTTGTGAGCTGCTAAAAGAGAGGTTTTCGTTTTTTGCGATGTCGCAATTTGTTGAATTTGCATTAAATTTTGTTTGCGGACTCAATTTTCTGCTGCGGATACGTTGAGGATGGTGCAAAAAGCCTTTGGTGATGAGGTTTTGTCTAAAAAAATTTTTACTAGTGGAATAATGAGTTCCCAGCTGACCGTGAACGTGTCGAAGACGAAAAGCGTCCTGGGCGACCATCAACCTCTTCTCTTCTTCGATTATCGTGGTGTCGTGCATTATGAATTCCTTCCGCCGGGCCAAACAGTCAACAAGAAATATTATTTAAACGTTATGCATCGTTTGTGTAACGCTATCCGCCTAAAGGCCGGAATCGTGAAAAGACAATTCTTGGTTTTTACACCACGATAATGCACGATCCCATACTACTCTCGTAATTCGTAGACATTTCACCAAAAACTCAACCCATATCATTCCACAACCACCGTATTCACCTGATCTGGCGCTGTGCGACTTCTGGCTGTTCAGCAAGCTCAAAAGACCGCTCCGGGGACACCGTTTTGATACGAAAGAAGAGATTCAAGCCGCAGCGAAGACGGAACTGAAGGCCATCCCGGAAACGACGCGTTTCTCAAACACAAATGAATACTTTGACATGTAAATTTGACAAAGATGTCACTGACAGTACTACCAACCTAAAAAAAATCCAAATCCTTCGACGCGCGCAGCTTAAATTCAAATGTCACCTTATTTTTTGGTCACAGTATATATATATATATATATATATATATATATATATATATATATATATATATATATATATATATATATATATATGCATACATATATATATATATATATATATATATATATATATATATATATATATATGCATACATATATATATATATATATATATATATATATATATATATATATATATATATATATATATATATATATATATGTATAATTTTTAATTTAACTGTCTTAATTAAAATTACTTCAGAATCAATCATTCAATATCGCCTTTACCTCGCGCTCCCCTCTATCGCAGTTTTACTATCGCGGTTGTAATAATCCCCCCATTCATTCAGCTCGGCTTTATTTAGGCTCTCTAGTCATTCAATCCATTTCTCGTACATTGGCGAATTACCTGGAATATTCGAGCAATGGCGAAGTGACGTCACTTTTAGATGTTGATTATGCTTGGTTGATTCTCCCGCTTTCGAGTACATTTGCTTGTTGATCATGATGCAGTTAATGGTTGTGAAAACAATTGCGACAGTAGCTCACAAAATTGTTTGTGCATGCAACAATATATATATATATATATATATATATATATATATATACTTCCAAAAAAACTTTAAACCAGTTGGGTGAACAGACCTACGCTCATGTCAGAAGCATTTTGTACTCAACTTCCTCTTCTTCTTCTTCTTCTTCTTCTTAGCACTACAGCCGCTTTCGGGCCTTCGCTTCCTGCAAACAGCGCCTCCAACTGTCTCGGTCCGTTGACCGCGTCTTCCAATTCCAGAATCCGAGCAGCGATGAACTGCCTTCGTCGACCAAGTCAGACCAGCGTTTCCTTGGTTTCCCCACTGGCCGCCGGCCTTCAGTTCTCCCAACGAATACCTTCTGGGTATCCGTTGTTCGTCATACGATACATGTGTCCAGCCCATTGCAGCTCCCGCAGTCTTACAATCCTTGAGACCTCCGGTTCGTCAAAAATTTCATACAGCTCATAGTTGTATCGAATTCGGCATTGGTCCCCGTCTAGCTTCGCTCCGATTATTCGCTTCAGGACCCGTCACTCAAAGGCGTTCAATATATTTGCGGATGCTTGGGTTAGGGTCCATGTTTCAGACCCATAGTATAACACTGGTCTTATCACAGATTTGTATACTTAGAGCTTTGTTTTCCTGTGTATGCAGCTAGTCTTCAAGATTGTCAATACTGAATAAAATATTTTATTTGCGAGCTGTATTCTTCGGGGTATTTCGTCTCTTTCATTGCCGGTCTTCGTTATTTTAGCGCCTAAATACACAAATTCGCTCACATTTTTGATACTGTATTCGCCAAGTGTGATATTTTGGGTATTTTTCCATGACTGCGTCATGAACTTTGTTTTATTTTCGTTGATTTGTAGCCCCACTAGTTTTGCTTCGCCGTCGAGTTTCAGGAAGAGTTCTTTGGCAGTTGTTAGTGACCGCGAAAGAATGTTGATGTCGTCCGCATAGGCCACTACTTGGCTCGACTTGTATAGTAATGTACGTCACGTATCGACAGGTAGCTTCCTTATGACGTGCTCCAGGGCCAAATTGAATAGCAATGGGGCCAGCCCATCTCCCTGCTTTAGTCCGATATTTGTGTCAAAGGCATCGGTGACTTGGTTACTGAGCCGGACTTGGGAGGTTGTCGACGTCATTGTTATTTTGGTAAGACGGACTATTTGGCTGGGATACCAAAACCAAGCATTATTTGGTACACTACGTTACGATCAATACTGTCGTATGCTTGCTTGAAATCAACAAAAATTTGGTGTACGTCTATGTTGAATTCCCAGCATTTTTCAAGTACCTGCTTGACTGTGAACAGTTGGTCTGTTGTTGATCTACCTGCCCTAAAACTACCTTGATACTCCCTAATAATACTGTTGGCGTATGATCCGATTCTATTTTCTAAGATTTTAGAAAATATTTTATACGCCGTACAAAGTATTGATATGCCTGTATAATTTTCGCACTGTAGCTTGTCACCTTTTTTGTGGATAGGGAATATAATTGATTGGCTCCACTCTTTCGGCATATGTTCTTGTTGCCAAATGTACTGGATGACTTTGTGAATAGAATAGGAAGAGTTCTTTGGCAGTTGGTAATGACCGTGACAAAATGTTCAAATCACCCGCATAGGCTGCCACCTGGCTCGACTTGTAAGTAATGTACCTCGTTTATCGACAGACATGATGTACTCGAGAGCCAAATTGAATAGCAATGGGGGCAGCTCATCTATTATTACTTATCTTATCATGAAAACTCGAAGAAAGTTAGAATACCTAGGCCGATTTGAAATATATATCAACCATCAACACTTGTGATTGCTGTCATAATTCCATACAATAGAAATGGCAATAGCTCATTCGATTATGATTTTATTCCCATGAAATTTCGTAGACATAAAGGTCTTGTATCAATCTACATAACCTTACATAACCTTAGAATTTTAAGAAGTTTAAGGGCATCATTTCAATTTTTCGGAGAAAATGTAAAATTTACAAATTATATTATTATTAACAGAGTTGAGTAGATTCTATTTCTTATGCGTTCGCTGCTTTTGTAATCATAAATGACTTATCTTTGGGGTTTTTGCAGATTTTTGGCTCAAAGTGTCCAATGGCGAGGGGAGCGGAAATAAATATCCAAAAAAATTATTTTTTTCAGATTCTGAATGTGCTAAGGCCTTTTATTTAATACCCTACGTCACTGCATTTGATGGAAAACTTGTTTTTATGGCCATTTCATAATGAGGGGGAATCCCCTTAAAAAAATTTTGATAAGACCTAAACTTTTGGAAGGCCACTACGTCTGATGTTGTCATAAAGTCGAGCCATTAAGCTTCTATGGTCTCTTGTGTTGCATAGATAGACGGACAGTTGGACAGACGGACGGGCAAACATACAGACACATGGGTGGACAGATGGAGATATAAGACTTAAAACTAAAGGGTGATTCATAACAAGTGTACCCATGTGAATGGGCCTTAACTCTCATTTTTTACCAATATCAGGTCCATATATTGACAGATTATAATAGTTTGGTATTTTACAATTCCAACCAAGGCGTCATACATATCAGCCAAACGTTTTATTATTGTTAAAACTTTTTACAAAAATAATGAATCGCCAGTGCAAACATTTTGCGCTCCACGTGAATTTTTTGGTCCACATAATCGACCAAGCTCGCGGGTTGTTTCAAGAATTGTGAAGTATTTCAAAGAGAACCATTCTCTGTTGGACCAAAAAAAAGTTTCTCATAAGCCCACAGTCCGCACACCTGAAAAAATTCAAGCTGTAAGCCGTCATGTTCGTGAGAACCCGAAAGTGTCTTTGCGTCGTCGATCACAGCAGTTAAATGTTTCTTATTCAAGTTTGCAACGAATTTAAACTCGCAATCTGAAACTTCATGCATACAGAATCAAGTTAACCCAACGTCTGACGCCATTGGATCATGAAATGAGACGACGTTTCATCGATCGGAACCTTCAACAGCTGGAGGAAAATGGGAATTTTTCTCAATCATTGATCTTCAGCGATGAGGCCCAGTTACATTTGGATGGGAATGTGAATAAACAAAACTGTTGTTATTGGAGCAATAGAAACCCAATGGAAATTCACCAAGCAACCCAGTATCCCGAAAAAGTCACTTTTTGGTGTGGTTTTTGGTGGGGTGGAGTCATTGGTCCGTATTTCTTTAAAAACGATGAGGGAAATGCGGTTATCGTGAATTCTTTGCGCTATCGAAGCATGTTGGAAATTTTTTTTGGCCAGAATTGGCTGAAATGGATTTGAGAGTCAATTGGTTTCAACAAGATGGCGCTACATGCCACACATCACGCGAAACAATCGATTTATTGAAGACCAAGTTTGGAAATCGAATAATTTCACGAAATGGACCCATAACTTGGCCGGCAAGATCGTGTGATTTGACTCCTTGTGACTTCTTCCTTTGGAAATTTCTGAAGGGTCGTGTTTACGCTGATGCTCCTTAGACTACTGAAGCATTAAAAATCAATATTCGAGCCAACATACGCCTAATAACGCCGGAAATGTGCGAAAATGTCATCGAAAATTACAATCATCGTTTGCTAGTCTGTAAAGCAGCACGAGGTGCACATAGGCCCAAAGTAATGTTTCATATTTAATTGTAAGGGACAAAATTTTTCTAATGAATAAATATTCCAGCTCAATCTTCACAAAAACTATGTTTTTTTTCGACAAAAATGTGTACACTTGTTATGAATCACCCTATAGTAGGTTTTTTTAAAATTTCATTCAAAAAGTCCTAAAAATCATGGAGGTACTGGTACATCCAATAACAACCAACTCGGAGGTTAAAATCCGTTAAACTTTGCTAATAATAGTAGGATTTGGCATTTACGTAAGTATAATTGTATTAGTATCATTAGATTGGATGAAATTAAGTAGTGCTTTAAAAGATTCTTATATTGCATGTTGCAATAAAATTTACAGAAGTTATAGCCATTTGAATTCCCTCCGTTTATAGCAATCATTAACGATTTTTCTACTACATGGGCTTTTCATCGAACCAAACGCTACACCTTTGATTGGATCTTCTCCAAATTTTCAGATAAGACAAATAACAAATATACATTTAAGATTGAGGTCAGTCAATGATTTTAGCAATATTGGAACAAAATGTTGGCTGGTTAAAATGGAGTCCTTCTACAGCAAGAATACGAGTATATTTGTTGTACATGCCATAAAAGTTGTTCTTCAATTAAATCATTCTATTTATCCACATATTGTAGGTTAAGTACGTAACTCTTTTGACAGGAGCGTAGTTATGTCTCCCTAACTTGTTTTATTTTCTGATAAGCGGAAATTTCCAACAAGCCGACAAAATTCCATTCCTCAATGGTGTCCGCTTATGGGAAGTACGACTGTACATATAAATTCCGAATCACTACTCTCATTCATGCTGCTACATCGAATAATGTTATTTTCGAAATTAACTTGTAAATCATGAACGCCAAAACTGACGATAGATACAAGCCATATGGCAGCAGCGCTTACCACCACACACATGCCCATTAGTAGGCCGACTTTGCTGGCTAACTTACATGGCGTTATATGAAGAATTGTGGAGGTGCAAACAGAAATTCGAGGTTTTGTACGGTTTAGAGACGGATTTCTACAGTGAAATCCAGATGATCCGTGGAGAACACAATAGCGCTCCTAGTGAAGTGAAAATTATTTCAGTTCTTATACCCGTTTAGTTTTTATCGCCTTCCAAAGTGAATTTATAGGAGTTTGTTTACATCTCAACGCCGAGCTATCAGTCGAAGCTTCGAGGAACGGAACAAATGGAGAGGCTATGCTCATATAAGCTCCATAGAAAATGATACGACCACCTTCTGAGCATGATTGTCATTTCATTTCCAATAATTTCCACAATTTCTCCTCTCGAGAGCCAGATTGTCAATTTGACGACTAAACATGGACGCGAAATTTACCTGGCGCGTGAGATACGATTCGGAATTTAGTCGTTTTTTCGGTTCGAGAACGTGTCCGGAGGTACATATTGACTGTAGTGAAAGTAATATTACACTTGGTTTAGGGATAACAACATTTTTAGGAGTGACATTGTAAATCGGAGCGAGGAACTCAGTTAAAAGTGTAATGTGCGCTATTGATAGAAAACGATGGGTTATCGATACGACAGTGTTTTCTATCCTAAGTGGCCATAATGCTTTATTTGTATTCAATGCTATTTTCTTGTTCTGTGAAGTGTTATTTGCAATAAAACCATATTTACGAGTGCATAAGCGTTTGTTTACTTTCTTGTGACAACCCATTGGGTTCCCCTTAACTAGCTTTAGAATCACGGTCGCAGGGGTAGGTGCAAAAAGACACGTAGTTAGGCAGGCGGTCGCAGGGGGAGTTGCGACAACGTGTACACATGGATGTCCACTCCGGTTTTATCTTGTTCCTCAAAGAGTCGAAGGTGCAAAACGTGTGCTTCATTTGCTCGTCTTGGAAAGTTTAGAAGCACAATGGGCTATACACGGTGAATTTATAGCATGCACGGAATGCGTTCGGCACGTTTTTTATTCGGAAAATAGTATAAATGACGAAATATAAGCATTTGCTAATGCCGCAGCTGGGTGACAGCTACCGGAAGCTTGTCCATAGTAGGCCGACTAATACATATGCAAATTGCTACCATATGGCTTGTATCTATCGTCAGTTTTGATGAACGCCCATGTGAACTGTTAGACTTGTGGTTCGTACCTCGAGCGTTGGTCTGGAAGACTTTGAAACTAAACTAATATCAGGTTTTATAGAAACTAAATTAATACCAGGTTTATAACTTCAAATAAAGAATTCATTTGGTTGTAAATTGAGTAGAAGACTAATGGATTTCATAAAGAACTTCAAAGGGAATAGGATTAAATTTACTATATTGTATGACTAGCGGATAAAAGTGCCACTTTCCCACCCACTTTACCGTCTATTTTTTTTTTTAATTCCCCTCTAAGTTAATAACAATTACTATTAATCTAGAACAGATACTGACAATTGGTCTCGAATTGTTTCCCTGAATCTTTTGGGGTTTTTAGGAACTCGAAAAATCGTTATTTATCAAAATGGTTATATTCCGGAAACCGAGTATAGGTATCGATTAAATTAACATAGTTACTTTTTATGAAATTGTTTGCAGCTACATATAAATGAGTTGCATATTTTTGAATAATAATTTTTCTGAAAAATTATTAGAGAAGAAAAATGTTAGAAGAAGGTGGTTTCGACGTGTGCACTAATTCTCCTCAGGCCATCACACTTAGATACACACCGGTGATGGCGACCACCATGCTCAGAGGTGAGGGAGTTAATTTTTAATTTTTCTACTTATGCAAACTCAATATGTTTTTGTATCTGCAAGTTATATTCAAGGTAAATTTCTCTTGTAAGTACTTGTATTAACTAAACTTTTTAATTGGATCATTTCACCCTTTTCACATCAATTTAATGTAAATCTATACGACAAATTTGCTCTACATTTGAAGCTTTATCTAAAGCTTCAAATGTAGAGCAAATTTGTCGTATAGATTTACATTAAATTGATGTGCAAAGGGTGAAACGATCCAATTAAAAAGTTTAGCTAATAACATAGTTACTTAACCCGAGAACACTAAGCTTGATTGTAGGTCTGTTATTACTAAGCATGAATCGGATCGGCTCAGCTGATCCAGAAGAAGAATAAAAAAGTAAATGAAAGACATTTTTATGCAATATTCAACGTGTATTTTAAAAAAACATAAAATCAATTTCATTTCGAGTTTAAAAATAAAGTAAAATAAATTCAGTAGCGTCGCTTTTAAAGGATTCCTTGCTTACAAACTAAACTTTATGTGGTTTTGTAACTTTGCTTTTAAAAATTTATACATAAATAATACCGTATTCTTATTTTCAACCAAGAGGGTATTGTCTAGAAATTAAAAATATGTTTTTTGGCAAAAAAATCACAAATGAATTCAGTTACATTGTTTTCATAAAACAACAATACGTAGCTGAACTAAGCTAACAAATTAATCATTCTTCGATCACATTTCATCAACTCCCAATTTTGTGTTACTAATTAGAACATGAATAACATATTTTTTTCATATGCTCCCCACGTATGTTACATTGTGACGTTGTGTACCTTCTTTTCGTATATCACAAAATCGACAATATTTACTTTTTTTGAAAGATGCATTTGAAGTTCCCTGTACCGTATTTTCTGGAGTTAACTTTTGTTATTTTAAAGTTTGTTGTATTGAATCTTTCAAGCATGATTAGAGTGTTGGGATACTCAGTCTGTGCAATTGTCAAGGTCAGGTCCTTTTCTAGTACCAACATAAACTGTAGTCTTGAAATTGGTTTATTATCTCCTCTCAATGTGTTATGTGAATAAATTACGTATGAATTAATACATGCGTTATTCAACATAATGTTACATGTACAAATAATTCTGCGAGCTACTGTCGCAATTGTTTTCACAACAATTAAGAACATCAACAAAACGAATTTGCTCGAAACCACGCGAACCCAACAAGCATGATCAACATCTGAAAGTGAGTCACTGCTCCATTCATTACGCTTCTGGAATGTTCCAGCTAATTCATCAATGTACGAGAACTGAGTTGAATGATTAGAGACCCTATATAAAGGCGAGCTGAATGAATGGGGGAATCATTCATCCGATGGCGATAAGAGCTGCGATAGTGCATGGGAAGCGATATTGTTCGAGTAATAGAAAAGTGATTTTCGTAATAGTGAAGTGATTTAGAAGACAATTGCGATAAGAAATTTATGGACAAGTGTTAGATTTTTAATAGTGAAAATTAAAATTAGTGAAAGTGTTAAACTGATTATTGTGCATTTTTGTAGTCAAATAAACTCTTTTAATTTAAATTAAAAGACATTGCGTTTTCACTTTCCCGGAACATTAAAATTATTGGCCGTGAACCAAAAACACGCAACGATGATATTCGACATGATTTCGTGGGTCGATTCCTTCGAAGAAAAATTTTTTTCAATAAAAACCACAAATTGCTTTGGACTGACCTTGAAAAAAATTAATTTAATTTTTTGAAAACTGACTTTTGTGAAAAAAATATTTTTTTTAATTAAAGACCTCTGTACCGCATACATTCTAATAAAGAAAAAAAATTATATAAAAACAATCAACTATATATACATCAATATAAACAATCTGGGCAACAACAATCCGGTCCCATACTGATTTAATTTGATATAGCGTTGACTATTTTTGAGATTGCTGGAAATAATCATAAATTCTGAAAAATCAATCGACCAAAGATAAAGACAGCTCAATTTAGCCAATAAGTTGTAAAAGTAGCATAATGGCTACCTCTTGGTCTTCCACCCAGCATTCATGCTGTGGCACATGTGGTCGAAGGTTTCTACTACTCCTTTTGATTTATTATAATCACTTATCATCATTGGGAGGGAATAGCAGACATCAACTAATTCTTCTAAATATGTAGAGGAAATTAGTAGTAGTAGTAGCAGAGAGCGCTGAAAAATCCTCATGGTACAAAAAAAGTGAAGATTTCACTTGCCTTTCTTAAAAATTGACGTCCTTGAATTTATCAGGAAATTCCCTTTTTTAGGGTTTTGTAACCAGTCTGTCCGTCTGTCCGTCTGTCCGTCCGTCCGTCCGTCCGTGTGTCACAACAGTTTTTCTCGGAAACTACTTAAGCTAGAGACATCAAATTTTGTGTGTAGGTGTAAAGTGGTGATTTCTTCAAAAAAAACCCCCCGAAAAAAAAAATTTAATTGAAGGTAGCCGATATGGGTATCAAATGAAAGGTCTTGATGAGAACTTTTCAAAACAGGTCTTAGTTTGGCAAAATTTGCTTCGAGGGGCGCACAGGGAGGGGAAAAACACGAAAAATTGGTGTCCCCCCCTCGCGATTGGACACCTGTGATCCGAAAAATCTGAAAAAAATCAGGAATGTAGGCCTTGGTGAGTACAATAACAACAAATACGTGAGAAGTCGCAATTCACTCAACATTGTTAGTAATACTATGATTTATCGATTTTATGTTTTTTTGAATAAAATGGGTATCAAATGAAAGGTCTTGATGAGAACTTTTCAAAACAGGTCTTAGTTTGGCAAAATTTGCTTCGAGGGGCGCACAGGGAGGGGAAATACACGAAAAATTTGTGTCCCCCCCTCGCGATTGAACACCTGTGATCTGAAAAATCTGAAAAAAATCAGGAATGTAAGCCTTGGTGAGTACAACAACAACAAATACGTGAAAAGTCGCAATCCACTCAACATTGTTAGTAATACTATGATTTATCGATTTTATGTTTTCTTGAATAAAATCTTAACGGTACACTTAAATTCAATGAAATGGATGTTTATTTATTAAATTGATCTATCCTGAAAGTTTCATAAAGATTGAATCATATTTAGCGATGTTATAGCGGTTTGAATTTTCCTACATTACTATGGAACAATATGCGCTGCATTTATTACTATGGCAACATATGGCTATGGAACAACATGCACTTTTTACCGACTCAGACACTACAGTTTTGCTAGGATTTGCATGAAAATTTCAGGAATGATAGGTGTCATGAGTATCTTTGAGAATCGGTTCAGCTAGTGGTATCAGTAATCGTAAAACAAAATGGTGGCTGTTTTAAATGCGAAGATTGGATAATTTTGTGTTATTTTTTCCCAACTTCAACGTTTAAGGTGCATGCTTTGAACACTTGATTCAATTTAATGAATGACTGAAGATGAGTACCTACAATTAATGCTCATAAGTGAAACAAGTCAAGGAGGTGGGAGAGAGTTCCTAGCAAAAAGGTTTTGTAACCATTCTAGGATTCGAAAAAATTGGCCATTAATCCATGATAACTGTACAGGAGAGTGGCCCCTGAAAAAAAATTCATCGAACGTAGCCGATATGAGTATGAATTAAAAGTTTTCATGGGAGCTTTTCAAAACAGTTCTAAAACTGTCAGTTTTTGCTTCAGTGGGGGCGCAGGGGGAAATACATGAAAAATGTGTTTCCTCCCTCGCGAATGGACATCTGAAATAATTATCAAGGGAGATATTTATGAGTATAACAATACTAAAAACCTCAGAAGTCGAAATTCGTTCAACTTTGTTAATAATAGTATGATCTTCGTATTTCATATTTTCTCCAATAAAATCGTCTTTGACATGTTTCTTGATTTGATTTGATCTGGTGACTGCATTTTGTAAATTGAATACAAAACCCTTCTGACATGAGTGTAGGTCTGTTTACCCAACTTGTTTTTTTATGGTTCTAACTATGGTCAGGCCTTCTTCATTTAACAAGGGCAGACAAAGAGGAACACTTGTAAGCCAATTATCCATGGTTATGTTTCTATTTGATCTTGCTATAGTTTTAGAAAGTTGTTTTACAAAATATGTTCCGGCAGTTGTCCCTCTAGGTGCAGTCCCTTTACCAAGATATGAAATCGCGTCAATCATGTACTTTGTAGAGTTATCACACGTCAATATGATCTTAATTCCATATTTATCCGGTTTTGAGGGAATATACATTCCCACGGAATCCTACTAATTGCTCATCGATTGTAACAAATGCTCCTGACTTGTAATTTTCACCACAATTTTTGGAGAGCATTTCCCATAATTTGGTTGTCGGAGCCAACTTCGTAATTTTTTTTCTTTCCGTAAACCGGAGGCAGTTTATAAGAAAACAAAACCTATCTATTGATAGAGTAGATAGGTAACGATTGCCCGAGTACTCTGGGTCGAACAGCATGTCAGTCGTTAAGTGGTTGCTATTTTGAGCTGCAATCAAGATGAGGACACCTAACAAAGCTTTAAGTTCTTCCATTGAAGTATTTGATACAGTCAAATTTGGAGCTTTATATTTTGTTCTTTGTGTCTATATCTCGTTGTTAGTGTATTGCAATACCATTGCCATCATAGGCTCTGTGATGAAAGCACTATAGTATTTGAGAGGAGTAGTGCAATTTCTATTATTTCAAAAAGGTCCCGGTTTAAAATAAATAATATTTCGCCTCGGTATCCTGCTCCCAGGTTTAACCAACGTGGGTGTTTTCCACTGAAAACCATTTTTGCCTTTGACTGAATTCCCAGGGAATTTTATTGTGCTTGAAGGTGATTCAGGCAAGGTGACTGGACCAGTTAAAGTTACAGAGGATGCGATTGATGCATGTGCAACTAGGCGACAATCATTGCTGTGCACGTGCTGTCTTCCTAATACTATAGCTTGACTTATACCTACCTCTGAGTTTTGAATAATTTGTTCTATATCCCAATAAATCTCTTCCAAATCTTGATCCTCGTAGTCCATCAGAGTCAAAATCCTCTTGCTTTAAATTGTCCTCTGCATCGCTTATTTCTGAATTGTCATTTTCAAGTAATAACAGTAATTCCTCATCATTCAACCTTCTGAACATATTTACTAAAACGAAAATCAAATACGAAAGAATCTTGAAAAATATTCATATTGCTCAAAAAATATCTTTCATTACTAATGATGAGTAAGATCGACTCAGACTACAATCTTGCCTTTGAGGATCACACGAAATGGGGGGATAACAGAGACGCAATCTACACGGGGTTCAAGCACGTACTAAATAGTGGAAGCTTAGGTGGGTGGTCAGACCGGTACTGCTTTATGTGGGCTGTGCATGCTCACGTAATTGTATCTTGTGAATCATGTTAGTGTTCTAGGGCTAAATATCAAATAAAATGCAGTTTCTTCTAAATCACAGCAACTAATTTGCTCCAGTAGTATTTTAACTGCACATGATTGAATTCATTGAATCGAACAAGCTAAGCAAAATGACCAACTGATGCCATTTGATGCTTTATTGTGGAATAATCTTACAATATATTTTATTCAAATCATTTCCCATCGGAAGCTACAACATTTTCCCATCTTTCAGGTCGAAAAAATTGCGCCGGCTTGGCGGCTAAAACGAATCTATCCAATTTCGTATGCCTTGCTCTGAAGTGAAGCGTATTCCGGTGAGGGCGTTTTGCATCGAGCGAAACAAATGAAAGTCAGACGGAACAAGGTCCGGACTATAAGGCAGGTGGGTTAAAACTTCCCATCCACTTTTTTCCAAATAGTTTTTCACGAGTCTTGCAACATGCGGCCGAGCGTTGTCATGATGAGCAATTATAGCCTCGTGTCTGGTCGCATATTCCGGGCGTTTTTCGATTATGGCACGCCTCAAATGTATTAGTTATGTTTAGTACAGGTCACTCGTGATTGTCTGAACTGATTTAAACAAATCATAATGTAACGGCCCCTCCTGATCCCACCAAATACACAGTATAACCTTGGCGCCATGGATATATGGCTTCGCCGTTGATTTGACTGGTTGGCCAGGGTTCACGTATGGTTTTTTGCGCTTGGGATTGTCATAATGGATCCATTTTTCATTCCTCGTTACGATGGATGGCCACACTGAAAAATTTTACATTACTTTTCATGAATTTGTTCTACTTCGATGAAATATTTTTTACATTGTTTTGTGTTGCATGTTGCCTGGCAACGAAAAAATTGAATGTAAACATACGAGAACGATAACTGCAGCTATTTCATTTTTTGACTTTTTCTAGGATGACACCAGGATGGACACATCAGTTTGTTTTTAATTTTCAACCAATGCAGAGATGGAAATTTATTTAACCCTCCGAGTGCACATTAAGTCAATTTGGCCCCAGACGCTACTTTGACCGATTGCAGCGCCTAGGCCTACGAGAGAGTGGGGGTATTATGGGCTTCTAAGTATGTTTTAGTGTCTTGACTATATATTTACATAGTTTGTTTACCTTTGGAACCCGATAGTTATTGTTGAGAAACCTTTGAAGTCTGGGGTCAATTTGATCCCATTGTGTACTCAACGTCAATTTTGAGGTAAAAATTGAATTTTTTTTTACTTTATAAATGGGTAGATTAAACCAAGAAAAAAAGTCTGAAAGTATGTTTATTTTTTTAAAGCAATATGGAATATAATCGTTTGTTGGCTGAAGACAGCGGTGATGATTTTGGCCGCAGTGGTTCCACCGAAGACGACAACGTCTCTGAGCAATCAGTTTCTGATTATGAATTTTCTGAATGTTCAGAAAATGATGATGTGGATGATGCAATTCTCAGTGGACGCCTTTTACAACAGCGTGAAAATTCAGCCGCACGAGGGAGACCAACATCAACATTGATCAGTAAAAATAAGACAAATTGGGAAATGGGAGCTCGTGAAAGATTATCAGGTTGGAATATATAAATGTGCGAAATAAATACTTTCTTTTTAAAGGACACTATAGGGCTCATATGCTTTATTCTGCTATGTCTTGAGAGTTTCCACGTAAATTTTTAGCCAAAAATATTATAAATTGAAAAAGTTACGATTTTTTATGTAAAAATACTAATTTTCGTTTTTTCAGCTTGTTCGCGAATTTTTTTAGGTAGGCTGAAGGCATTTAAGGCCTCTCTGATGTATGAGAATGACTAAAAGAGCTTTCAAACTATTTCTGAAAATTTTTTCAAACTAATATTTGTAGTGGGGGCGATACTGTATACGTTCAAAGAAGGTTGGGGTCAAATTGACCCCATTTGTACTCGATGATCGAGAAAATAGGTGTGTACTCGGAGGGTTAAATTCAATTTTTCATTAATTGGTGTTGTTTATTTCTCGTGGAAAATAATTTTCATTTGCATTTTTTAAAAATGGGGACAGGTTTAACGTTGACAAAGGAATAAATAGGTAAAATTATTCCATTTAAACAAGAAAATTATTCCAATTGACAAATAGCAATTAAAATCGGTAGAAGTAATAAGGTAAGCCGTAATCATTTAAATGTTTTAGAAATCTATGGAAAAAACAAAAAGGGTGCACAGCAAGAGCAACTACTGAACGAGAGCGACCGTAATTTTACGCGAATTGTTAAATTCTGCTGCCACCGCTGGCAAAATAAAGAGTAAAGTTGGAACTTCTGCAAGTATTCGGACAGTGCAAAGCGTAAGTAAAGCGTGTCCGCATCTTTGACGGGGGAAACTGCCAAAAAAGTCACATTTACTTCAGCGTCATAAAGATGCTAGATTAGAGTACTCCCAAACACATTGTAGTTGGAAGGAAGAATGACATTAGGTGATATTTTCGGATGAAAAAAAAATTTAATTTGGATGGGCCTGATGGCTTTAAGTATTACTCTCATGATTTAATATAATCCGAGAGGTTTCTTTCCCGTCGTCATATCGCTGTTAGTGCCGTCATGATATGGGCTGCAATTTAGTTTCATGGAATCATCGATTCCTCAGCGGATTACATTGAACTTTTCGAAATCCAGAGTATTCATTCCCAAGGAATTTTCTGGGCCAACGATGGATTCTTCAACAAGATAACGCACCCATCCATACAACAGAACGAGTTAAACAATGGTTTGCACACAAAACTGTGGTATTTCTGGACTGGCCAGCTTTATTTCCTGACCTCAACATAATCGACAATTTGTGGGGATGGTTATCGCGAACAGTTTATGCAGAAGGAAGGCAATTTCAAGACTGAGAAGCACTGATCGCCACAATTGAACACAGTTTTGATTAAGTCCCATTAAATTACGTACAAAAACTTCCAAATAGAGTTTTTGATGCTGAACTCAAAAATGGAGGATCTACATATTATTAATAATAAAATAATATTGAAAAAAAATTAAAATAATTCGTTTTATTAAGTATTTTTACAGGTGTATCCATCCTGGTGTCGCCCTTGCAAAAAGTCGAAAAATGAAACAGTTGAAATTACCGTTGTCGTATGATTATTTTAAAATCATCATGCATCAACACAAAAGAATGTAAAAACAGTTTTTTCATCAAAATACAACTAATACATGAAAAGTTATGTAAAATTTTTCAGTGTGGCTATCCTGCTGCCGGTCAGTGTATATATAAATATATATATATATATATATATATATATATATATATATATATATATATATATATATATATATATTATATATATATATATATATATAAATATATATAGCATATTTATATATATATATATATATATATATATATATATATATATATATATATATATATATATATATATATATATATATATATGTGTGTGTGTGTGTGTGTGTGTATAATATATATATATATATATATATATATATATATATATATATATATATATATATATATATTGTTACATGTACAAATAATTCTGCGAGCTACTGTCGCAATTGTTTTCACAACAATGAAGAACACGAATTTACTCGAAACCACGAGAACCCAACAAGCATGAACAACATCCGAAAGTGAGTCACTGCTCCATTAATTGACTGGTGGAATGTTCCCGCTAATTCACCAATGTACGAGAACTGAGTTGAATGATAAGAGACCCTATATAAAGGCGAGCTGAATGAATGGGGAGATCATTCATTACAACCGCGATAGAAAACTGCGATACGCGAAGTACAGGCGATATTGATTGTTTGAGTGCGAAGTGATTTTAAGTAGACAATTGCGATACAAAGTTATGGACAAGTAGAAGGTTGAATTTTAATAGTGAAAATTAAAGTTGTGAAATTGTTAGTGAAGTGATTGTGCATTTTTGACGACTTAAATAAACTCTTTTTCACTTTCCCGGAACATTAAAATTATTGGCCGCGAACCAATAACACGCGACAATGGTGTCGAGAAGTAAGATTAAAATTTTGAAAGTGAATATTTGAACATTTTTATAGTGCACAATAGTGAAATTTAAAGAAACATTTAAAATGCCGCAAAGCCTAAACTTAAAACTTAATGAACTGACCATGTCGGAGCTTAAGGAAGAGTTGGAACAGCGAAATCTCGCCACACAAGGTACAAAGGCCAAACTAATTGCACGCTTGCGTGACGCAATCGAGTCGGAGGGCGCATATCTGGATTCAGGTGAGCTCTCAGATGCGGAAAAAGGCGCAGAAGGTGGAGAAGTAGAAACAGCAAATCCAAAGGACCCAGAAAATGCACTGATGCAAATGTTGATGCTGATGCAGCAAGAGCAGGGAAAACAGTCATCCAATCTAGCTGCGAAGCTGGACCAACAAGCGATCGAAATCAAGGAAGTGCAAAAACAGCCAACCGAAATAAAAGCGGAGCTCGGTAGTCTGAACAACCAAATTAAATGCGTTGAGGAAAAGGTTTACCAGGTCCAGGAGAAGGTCAACCAAGTTGAGGAGAGAATCAACTATGAGATCAGCCAGGTCGAAGAGAGAATGAACCATGAGATGGAAAACATGAAAAAGGAACTGGAAGCAGCGAAGGCAGTAGTAACCACCTCACCAGCTCCGCTTATAACCGAAGCGCAAAGCACATCCAGAAATGTGCAAGCACTAATATTCGATGGGCAAACGATCTGGAGTATTTACAAAATTTAGTTTGAAGCAGCCTCTAGGATAAATCACTGGAATGAGCAGGAACCAGCAACTGCATTAATTCTTGCTCTAAGAGGCCCAGCTGCCGAGCTTTTGCAGACTATCCCCGTTGAGCTGCATTCAAACCCGGCAGCTATAATGAATGCGCTGGACATGCGTTATGGAGACGATCATCTGAAGCAGATTTACCGGGCACAGCTACGGCATCGGATGCAGAAGTCTGGCGAAACCTTGCAGCAGCTAGCACAAGACATTGAGTGACTGGCACGTTTGGCTTACCCAGCGCACGACCCAGAACATCGAGATGACGTAGCAACAGAAGCATTCATCAGCGCCTTAAAGGACAAGGAATTGCAACAAGCCGTGCGGCTAGCTCAAAAACAAACGGTTAAGGACGCATTGGCTTATAGTCTTAACTTCGAGGCAACACAAAATGTGACTCGTACCACTGCCTGGGTCCGTGAGGTAGTGGCAGACGAGTGCAGGTGTGAGCGCGTGGAAAATGAGCGAGAGCCGCAGGCAAATGGAGCACCTAGATGCTGGGATTGCGGTGAGAAGGGGCAGAAGACGGAGCTTTTGTCCAGGATCGTGGAGATCCAGACCGTGTCAGGAGCCTAGACTGGAGTCCCATCAAACTACAAGGGCCAACTTCGTGGGGCAAACGTTAGCTAGGAGGATCGACATCCCCAGTACCCCCATCATCGTGCCAAGGCAACATCGTGGAGAAGCTGACAGATGCCTTCCTGGTCAAGTTGATGAAGAACATTGCACCATAACAAACGACACTGGTGCACCCTGATCGACTATCTGACCAGACCTAGGGAGGCCCCAACTTCTTCACAAGGGCAGAGTTCATGGAAATGCTGACACCCTATTTCGTCATCCATGTCCAGCTAACTGCAAGCATTGCCGGCGGATTGTGGAAAAGGAGCCGCCCGTTGATCTGCGATTGATAACGGCCGGATTCGATGAAGGTTGGTCACCGGAGGAGATTCGAAATGCCCAGCTAGCCGATGAAGACATCGGACCATTGCTCGTATGGAAGGAGACGACTGGGCGGCCTGAGTGGAAGGACGTTTCGATGCATGGCACAACCCTGAAAAGTTATTGGGCACAATGGAACTCCCTTCAGGTGGAGCGTGGCGTACTCAAGCGGAAATGGGAAATGGCGGATGGCAGCTCCTATAGGATACAAACTTTACTACCCAAAAGCCGAATCCACGATGTGGTTAAGGAAATGCACGAAGGATCCTCGGGAGGCCACCTTGGTGTTAACAAGACCTTAGCGAAATTGCGAGAAAGGTTCTACTGGCTCCACGCTCGAGAAGACGTAGAGGACTGGTGCCGCAGATGGACAATTTGCGCTTCCGTCAAAGGCCCAAAGCGACGACTGAGAGGACAAATGCAAACCTATAACGTGTGGGTACCGTTTGAAGGGATTGCTGTTGACATCGCAGGTCCCTTTCCTGAATCTGAATGGGGAAATCGATACACGCTGGTTGTAGCCGACTATTTCAGCAAGTGGCCCAAGGTCTACCCCATTCCCAACCAGGAAGCAACTACTGTGCTGAACAGCTAGTGTTAAATTGTGTCAGTAGGTACGGTGTACCTTGCGAACTACATTTGGATCAAGGCCGAAACTTTGAGTCACTAGTTTTTAGCGAAATGTGCGAGCTGCTGGGAATACGGAAAACGAGGATAACACCGCTGCATCCCCAATCCGATGGAATGGTCGAGCGTTTCAACGGCACGCTCAATAAACACCTGGCCAAAATGGTTGGCGACAACCAAAGGGACTGGGACCGACATATCCCACTATTTTTAATGGCGTACAGAGCTGCCGAACATGCATCGACGGGCCAAGCCCCAGCCAAAGTCATTTTTGGAAAGACTATTCGTCTGCCAGCCGATATAAAGTTTGGAACACCCCCTGAGAAACCCCAAACGATCTCGGAGTACGCAAGTGATCTAATGCAACGGTTGAACCAGATACATCGGACAGTGCGACAATACCTCAATCGGCTACTGACCGCATGAAGGCCAGGTTTGATCTAAAGGCTAATTCTACTGGCTTCCAGCAAGATGACTTGGTGTGGCTATATAACCCGCAACGGCGAAGGGGAGGTCTCCAAAGTTGCAACATAATTGGGAGGGACCATACCGAGTTACAAAGCGAATCAACGACGTCGTATACCGAATACAGGAACATCGTAAGCCGAGAGCTAAAATGAAAATCGTGCATCTGGACCGTCTTGCCCCATATTACACCCAGGGAGAATTGACTACAAATAGCGACACATCTTTTTGGGGCGAAAAGAACTGAGGTGGGGGCAGTGTTACATGTACAAATAATTCTGCGAGCTATTGTCGCAATTGTTTTCAGAACAATGAAGAACACGAATTTACTCGAAACCACGAGAACCCAACAAGCATGAACAACATCTGAAAGTGAGTCACTGCTCCATTCATTGACTGGTGGAATGTTCCCGCTAATTCACCAATGTACGAGAACTGAGTTGAATGATAAGAGACCCTATATAAAGGCGAGCTGAATGAATGGGGAGATCATTCATTACAACCGCGATAGAAAACTGCGATACGCGAAGTACAGGCGATATTGATTGTTTGAGTGCGAAGTGATTTTAAGTAGACAATTGCGATAGAAAGTTATGGACAAGTAGAAGGTTGAATGTTAATAGTGAAAATTAAAGTTGTGAAATTGTTAGTGAAGTGATTGTGCATTTTTGACGACTTAAATAAACTCTTTTAATTTAATTTAAAAGACATTGCGTTTTCACTTTCCCGGAACATTAAAATTATTGGCCGCGAACCAATAACACGCGACAATATATATATATATATATATATATATATATATATATATATATATATATATATATATATATATATATATATATATATATATATATATATATATATATATATATATATACATACTTCCAAAAAACTTTACAAAAGATAAGAATTGACTTCAAAGTACCCTGTAAAGGGCGAAATAAATTTAAAGGAAACTATACTTTATAAGTTTTCCCCGCTACATTCACGACGGTCATAGTAATTTAGCTTTATTGCCTTCAAACGGGGAAATTGATTTAGCAGTGCTTCCATTAAATTCATTCTTCTCAGAAGACTATAAAGTCAGTTTTCTTCTTTTTTCTAAAAGTGTTCATTATTTCACCCTTTTTAAAGGCAAATTATTTCATTCCAATTTCGTTTCTTGGCTAGATTGTACTGTGATCCCTTCTATCATCTGTGCAAAATATGCTATCATCCCATACCGCACCTCTAAAAATCTAGTGACACTAGTCTAATGCATGAATGTAACATAAACGCTTATTCTTATTTAATTTCTAGACTGTGCCACACCGCTTCAAAATGCTAATATACAAGTAAATGTCCTTTTCTTTATTGGATTTCCATGTCCTTCAGAAAGAGTTTAATAGAAAGTAAGTCAAATCCTTTAGTGAAGTTACAGCTACTTGATCTCCTTCCTCCTTCGTAACACTACAGCCCTTCTCGAGCCTTCACTTCCTGCAACAAACACCTCCAATAGTCTGGGACCAATGTCCTTCAGTTTTGAAACCCGAGAAGAGATGAACTGTCAGGCCAACATTTTCTCAGTTTCCCCACTTGTCTTCACTCTTCAGCTCTCCCAAAAAAATACCTTTTTGGGTATCCGTTGTTCGTCCATGCGATTCTTGTTACCAACAGATTGCAGCTACCGCAGTTTTACAATCGTTGAGATCTCCGGCTTCCTAGAAGTTTCATGTAGCTAATTGTTGTATCGAATTTGGTCCACGTGTAGCTTGGCTCTAATTATTTGCTTCAGAATTCGTTTCTCGAAGGCATTCAATATATTAGCGGATGCTTGGTATAGGGTCTATGTTTCACACTTATAGTACAACACAGCTCTTATCACAAATTTATATACTTGCAGGTGGTCTTCAAAATTGTGCAAACTGATAAAATACTTTATTCGCGAGCTGTATTTTTCAGCATATATCGTCCTTTTCATTACTGATTCTCATTATTTTGGCACCTAAATAAATAAATTCACCCAAATTTTTGATACTGTATTCGCCAAGTGTGTTATATTAGGTAATTTTTCTCAATTGCCCCATGAGCTTTGTTTTATTCTCATTAATTTGTAGCCCTACTAGTTTTGCAACGCTGTTGTTATTCACGAATAGTTCTTTGATGGTAATTAACTGCCATGACAAAATGTTGATGTCGTTCGCATAGGCTACCACTTGACTCGACTTGTATGGTAATGTACATATTGTATGAAAAGTAGCTATCGAATGACGCATTCCACCGCTAAACTGAACAGCATTTGTTATTGATACGGCTTTGCGAGGTTGTCAACGTCATTATCATACCAAAGCAAACCATTATTTGGTACAATAAGTTACGATTAATACTGTCATATGCTTGGTAAAACCAATGAAAATCTGTTGTACGTCTATGTTGAACTCCCAGCGTTTCTCAAGTATCTGCTTGACTGTGTAAAATATGCGTATGATCGATTTATCTGCTCTAAAGCTACCTTTATACTACCCAATAATATTGTTGGCGTATGATCTGATTTTATTTTCTAAGATTTTTGAAAATGTTTTGTACGCTGTATAAAGTGATGATATGCCTTTATAGTTTTTGCTCTGTAGCTTGTCACCTTTTTAATGGATAGGGAATATGATTGATTGGCTCCACAAGTTTGGCAAAAATTCTTGTTGCCAAATGTGCTGGATGGCTTTGTTAATAGATTTATAAACACTGCTGCCACCATATTTGATAAACTCCAGTGGAATATCATCGATGACCGGCGCTTTATTATTGTTTTGTGTTTTGATGATGAAAAAAATTTCATCCAGAGGTAGTAAGGACAATAGAAGCTCTCCGAGAATATTTGTATGCTCCGATGTTCTGGAGCTGAGTGGAGGATTAAGGAGGTTCTTGAAATATGATGCCCATCTTTCATTGATCCTGTTTTCGGCAGAGCGTGGTCTTGGGCAGATAAGCTCGTTTCAAATCTTTCACTACTTTGTATGCTTGTCTTGTGTTGTTGCTTGCTAGATATGCATCGATGTTTCTCAATTGGCCATCATAGTATTTTCTTCTCCTAATTCCAATGATTTTGCTTGCTACACTTCTGAGATTTTCCTGATGATCTTTCTTCGTCCTGTTTTTGCCTGTAAAGGACTGCAGCGATGGTTTGCTACCTCGGCGAAAGAGGATGTTGAGATCTGTTGAGATTGGCCTTGTCTGGGGACGCGTGAATGCACTGGCAGGCTAGTGTTGCGGTGTCGTGGGGCGGGTTCTTTCCCCCTAGCACAAGGACCCACTACAAAAAAATTTCGCATTAACGAATTAAACAGGTCAACATGCCAATCCACTGGTGTGGAGGCTGGGTTATCCTACTAAGAGTTGAAATGCTTGTTCAAAGAACAAATAGGGCCGGGCAAAAATGGATGGACTTGCAGATACTTCGTGGTTATTGACGATACTATGGCCCACAAATAAGAGTGGAGTATCCAGGTAGAAGCGGTACCCCATCGCAACCTCCCAACCAGATCAAGATCCAAATGTAGACGTGGCCATGTATTTCCCATTTGAGTGAAAAACTCATACAAACGTACTTTGCATGACTCTTTCCATCAAATGAGGAATAAAAACGTTGCCAATTTATTTTATAGCGTTATACGATGGAATCACATAACTCTATTACATAAAAGGGCATGCGAGCGGAAGGCCACTCTACCTGGACCCGGTCAGGTTTTCAAAAAGGAAAGACCGAGTTTATGTTAACATTAACTCAACATTATTTTATTATTTTTAAATTCAAATTAAACTAAGTTACAATATACATGTATAATCCAAAAATAACCTTTTCAGCGCACAAAGCCTAAATCCGAATTTAACGATAATCCATAAAAATTAAAATGTTTAGAAAAAGACAAAAATACGGAGTAATTAAACAGCTCAATATGACAAAAATTTACGTGTGCACATGTTAAGCTTGGTCGCGCATTACGACCCAAAACATATATTTACAATACATATCACGAAAGGCAAGTGTCTTAAACCAGATTTGAATAAAAATACCGCCCGATTAATTCACTTCAAGTCAAAACGTTAGTCCTATTAAGATGGCTTGTAGCTTTATCAAATTGATATTATTGAAGGTAATGAGGCCTGTGAGTTTGTCTGAGACTCTAATATCGCTGTCAGAATAACAGATGTGTGGAAATTTTATCCTGCCCATTAAAATGAGGTTCTTCACTTTATTTTACTTTTACTACTTATACTACATGCAAATTGTGCATTTTAAGAAATTTATCTGCGTGTTTTATAACGTATGCAAGTCCACATATGATTTACAAAATAAAGCAGAGATCACGAAAATAATGGATAAACACAAAATAACAAGAGTTCAAACCGAACCAAAATCCTGTCGGGCGCAGCACTGATTAAAATTGGAGATTTCTGTGACGATAAATTTGAAAGTGTTATAAAATAATTTAAAATGTTAACCAAAACATTTCGATTTTATAATGTTTCCCCTTTACTTGTAATATGATAACGGCCGGTTGCAACTCTCACGTTGACCATACAGTCTGATACGGAAAGAGGTGCTTAATTCATATAATTCCTGGGAATGGTGCGTTCGAATCAACTACGCCTAATGTTGAAAGTCCTAGGCCTCGCGGACCTTTGGTGATTTTCACGGGAAATGTACAGTGAGATGACTATGTACGTCGTCCAGTTAATCTTTTCCAGAATTCCGGGAGACATTTGATCCTCTATTACTATCATCAACTCGACTCCTTTATATTGTTTGTGACGTACGTATACGATGAATGTTCTTTTGATTGTTGACTGCTGTTTCCATTAAAATCATTGACAAATTCAATAGTGTATTCCTTGCTCGCGTCATTCAACTCGTCCTCTGCACGACTGGAGGCAAATCTTCTTCAATCAAAAGTTCATGCGATAGAAGGGTTGTTTGCCGGTGTACTACAGATGGATTGTTGTTACTTTGAAAGTCTTCGCAGTCTGAAATATTTATACTTTGATTTCTATAGTTTCTATTTTCATCTTCTTTTATTGTACTGGCATCGAAGATGTCATTCAATGTTTCGGGATTTTCTGTTATATTCAAGAACGTGTCTTTTGTGATTGTTTAATCGGTGCCAACCGTTTAAGTAGACGCAATAAGACCGTTCCAACAAGAAGCTCTCATTACGCAAAACACATTTAGTACCACGGCAATGCGCCAATGCAAATCAGATAATTTCTTTTTCATCAAGCAAACTCAGCACTAAGCTCGTTAAACCGCTTCAACGTGAAAGGTAATTTTCATTTTTATTACACATATTGCAAAACAACTCTTGTAGTAACTACAACAACCATTTACTAATTTTTCACAGTTTAGTTTTCAAACTGTTTCGCTTGAACATGACTCGCGCCACTCGCCCACACTATTACGCTAAATTTTGCACTCCCAATTGCGAATTGCCATTGAGTCACGGTTGGTAAAATTTTTCAATGAATTTTTTTTTGCCACTAAATTAAACTACCATACCAACCAGTCAGTATTCATCACTCCCTTTCTCTCCACATTTGCCCGCATTCCCGCACTTTCTTTTTTCTCTTGCCGGCGCGGTTTTCACAACGTCTCTCTTTGGCGATTTGAAGCGGACTCCTCGATCCGTCCAAATCTTTCTTCATTTCCCTGTGACGCCACGATGAATCGAACCCCGGATGGGATGCACTAAATCAGGGTTCCCATGTCCGAAATTTTAATTTGCAGTTTTGAATTTTTTTCATTAATAATGAACAGAAGTAAAGAAAAATGAAAAACATTTTAAATAATGATAAAATGTTAAATATCATAAAGAATATAATTAAAAGGAAACGTTTAAATTTATTATAAAGGAAAATCATATAAAAATTTACGTTTAATAACAATAATAAAAAATATTTTTATAATTTATAACTATGAATAGAAGTAATGAAGTTTTTCCCAAATCTGCAATTAAAATTTCGGGTGTGTTAGGAAGGTTTTCGAGCAGTTCACTTGTGTGACTGCTCGATTACTACATTTTCCCACATTAGTATTCACTGTACAACTACTCCTTTTGGTCTAACGTATTCTGACACTCATCATCGAACCAATCATTTTTCTTGTGCCAGTCTTGATATCTGAGTGTCTGTTCTGCCACGATCTTAATTGTCGTTTTCACTTCTATTAAGAGCGCGTTGCTTGATTTCAGGGAAGTTTCTGATTGGAAAGGAGCCAGCTGGTCCACTTCAAATTTTTTTGCTACCGACACCGTTTGGAGCTGTTTGATGTCGAAGTTCTGTAGAAGGCTGATCTTTGCAAAATACACTTAAAACATACAACACCGATAGGTTAATTTGATCAAGTAATGTATGCACGGATATCAAGTTTGCTCGAGGGTCGAAACATCCAGTTTTTATGTATGCTTCCATGCATCCGCAGAATGCTTCTTCATTGTTGGCCTCTGCTTCGAATTTGACCAGTATGTAACCCAACCAGGATTACTTTACTGCTTTAATAGCAGTGTTGGTATCTTTGGCCTAAAAGTTCCTTAGATATCTCGCAACACTTTTGCCTAGTATTGCAGTGTCTGTTGCCGGGGTCTTTGTCGTCGAATTTTTCTCTCCTGTTTCGAATCAGGTCGTTTTTAATACTGAGCTTCCATGCGGAATTTGTTTTCTGGTAAGTTTTGATGGAGTTTATTCCGGCTTTTTTCGCACTTTTTACTAGTAGGCTGAAACTCCTGGTTTTTTGTTTCCAGTCCATCAAATGCCTCCCCGTTCCTCCCTTTATCCCTATCTCCTTCGATTGCGCTGGACGCCATTCGTTCATCGATGTTTGATGGTGGAGCTATCTACGCATGCCCTTTAGGCTTGGCATTCAGCAATTCTTTTGCTTACTGCACTTCTTTGGCCCTCTTCGGCCTTTAACCAGCTTCTCCGGTAATACTCTATGTGGTCTAGGAGTTTGTTTATTTTAAAGAGCCTATGTTTTCAACCTTTGCTAATTGATGGCGAGTCGAGGGCTGATTTTATTCTATTTAAAAAGCCTCCTGCTTTATGTGTTACCCTGTCCTCTTAATGTTGCTGGATGGAAAG
Source organism: Odontomyia ornata (assembly GCA_963969285.1). Taxonomy (NCBI): domain Eukaryota; kingdom Metazoa; phylum Arthropoda; class Insecta; order Diptera; family Stratiomyidae; genus Odontomyia; species Odontomyia ornata. The sequence continues at coordinate 336,241,374 of OZ017738.1, read as the reverse complement.
TTTTTGACCACCTTACTTAGGAAAGTAGTTAGTAGTTCTACCACATTTTCGGTAGTGGCGGTAAAATCACACAACGGCTCAATTTTCTTTGTATTTTCCTCCACCGCGTGAACATCTGACGCGTCCTGCAGATTTTCCCGTTCTTCCTTTTGAGGATGCTCTGGCGATTGCATCATTTTTGGCTGCGCCTGAATGCCGCTGGTATTAAAGTTTGGACAAAGCTATCCGAAATGTTGGCTCCTGTTGATATTCTCGAAAGAAATATAAAAAAAGACGCCCTGGAAGTGCGATATACTCGTACATATGTTATTCAGAAAAAAATTCACAGACTTCTTCCAACCAAATCATTAGACTCCAGTCAATACCCGATACCAATTTCAAATTATTTTTTCATACAAGTGAACTTAAGAATGTATTTAGTTATGATTATTTTTTATCCCACAAATAACAAATATGTATAAATGTTCAACAAACTGTTTTTCATTCAAATTACATATAAAACGTAATTAGTGGCAATAATCGGCTACAACAAACGGAATGTTAAGCCCCTTATAGCACGTTTCCATCTACATGTGCTTACAAGATTTCGATAAGAAGATTCACAAGTGTTTCCATCTAGATGTGCTTATAAGATTTAGTTTAGACAATTTGACAGTTAAATTTTTGGTTCGGTTTATAGTTTAAATTGATTACGATGAGTAGAAAGATGAGTGCGCTGAAGAAAATTTTGTTGCTATCCTCTAAAGTTAAAAAGTTGAAAAAAACTAAGAAATCAACATATGTTAAAAAAGCTTCTGCTGCTGCGCAGTAAGCAAATCCAGCTCATAAGTTGTATTTCCGACAGGAGAGCAGCCCCAAAATTGTGGACTTTGGTAAGATGTTATGTTATGTTTTGTTAACTTATTCAATATCAAATATTCTGTTTAGGTGCGCTCAAAATCATTTTGGGAACATGATGTTCAGCAAAATGACTCTGTATATTTCAAAGAAAATTTCCGGATGACCAGGGAATCCTTCGAAGCTCTATGCGAAGAGGTTAAATCCATTTCAAAAAAGGATACCAAATTCAGGAAGTGCATCGATTTAAAGAAAAGAGTTGCGATATCCTTATATGCGCTTGGATCATCAGCAGAATATCGCACTGTTGGAAACTTGTTCGGCGTTAGTAAGTCGACAGTTTGCAAAATTGTAATAGAATTCTGTAATGAATTGTGGGAGGTTCTACGGAATAAATATCTCAATGTATTCCCCTTAACTAGGGAAAAACTAGACGAAAATGTAGAATGCTTCAGAAAACTAGGTCTTCCACAATGCTTTGGAGCCATAGGTAAGCTACTTACTGTGATATATAAATAATATTTACTCAAGAAAATTGATTTCAGATGGCACTCACATTGAAATTAAACCGCATGCTGCCGATGCTTTAGACTACCACAATTATAAGGGGTGGTACTCTACAGTTCTACTAGCATTAGTAGATTATAGGTATGGAATGCTTGAATAGTAACCAGTCATAATATAAGTAAGTTTCTCTATCTTCTATAGATATCGATTCCATTACATCAACGTAGGATCGCCTGGTCGTTGTAATGATTCCAGTATATATGAGACGTCTGCGCTGAAGTTGGAATTAGACAATTCTTTAATGCGAGATATGTCCAAAACGTTATGTAATGTCGATGTTCCGGTGTATATCATAGGAGATTCTGCCTTCAAATTTACGACAAATCTCATGAAGCCGTATCCATTTAACGTGGAGGCCAATCCCTGTGAAAAAACATTTAATTACACCTTGTCGAAATGTCGTCGAGTAGTAGAAAACGCATTCGGCCATTTGAAGGCTCGCTTCCGCCGTATTGAGAAAGGCATCGACAATAGTTTAAACAACGCACCTCTAATAATCAAGGCATGTTGCGCTCTCCACAATTTCCTCAATGACAGAAACGACAATATAAACAACCGTTGGCTTGAAGAGATGAAAAATTCAGACCAATCACGGAGCAGAGAGCAGCCACAAACAGAAAATAGGGCATGCGACAACGACAGAGTAGCCGAGACCATTCGAAAAGCGCTAAGTGAATACATCAGTAAGTACTTTATTGAAATAATAATCACATATTTTGAACGCGAATAAGAAAATATTTTAATTTAAACATAAAATTTCTTCCAAGAAATGAAAAAATTAACATTAAATATAAAATTTATCAAATAAATGTAAAAGTAAATTATTGTTCAGTACGGAGCAACTGCTTGATAAGCTCATTCCTCGCTTCTTCCGCTTCCACCAGTCTTGTTTCCAAACGTAGAATCTGCTCATCCACCTTCTTAATTCTATTGATTTCGTTGTCTATTTTTTGATTTGTTTCTTTGAACTCCTTCAATATCGCTTTCTGGAATGTATTTAAATTGGTCCTTTGCTTATTTTTAGATATAGGGATTTCCTCTTCAAGCACCTCAATCGTCCCTGCAGAAGAACTCAACGAGTCTTCCCGACTAGTGGATGCCGACGGCGAAGCAGAATACGATATCGATTCTGAAAATTAATATTTACACTCGAATTTTTGTTAAAACTACTATATTTTATGAATACCTATGCTTTCTTCGACAAAGTGAGAGTTTTCGTTTACTTTAAAACCACCAATGATTTGATGGATGCTGTCGTATAATCTCCACACCGAAGGCGATCCACCTGAAGGACTGACTTTCTTTTTTTCGATTCTGAAAATTCAAAGATACATGAAATCATAATAATGTAAACAAATTTCAAAAAGTTTACCTGTATCCGTTTGTGAGATTGCGTATTTTTACACGAACCTCTTCAGCCGCAAAATTGTGTCCACTTTTTTTCAAATCGGCAGCCATTTCTGCGAAGATATGGCTATTCCGCTTCTGACCACGCAGATCAGAAATCCTACATCTCCACATATCTACCAATAATTCCACTTGCGCGTCTGTCCACATTGTTTTTATTTTTCGTTTAGACATTTTCAATGACACTTACTCAATGCAATGACATAACGTTTGTAATGATTTTCTACCTTTTAAGTTCGAACGCGGAACCGACCTCTCATCGGTTCTAGACGTTAAGTCTGAGTAGTGCCAACGGATGGTACCAACAGGTCAACCAATCCGTGCACCGTAACCCATTCACGCGGTGGCTGCTTGTCGGCCAGCTAGTTCGGAGAGGATTTCGGTCGCGGGTCTCCGAATGGGTTACGCTCAATTACAATATTTCAGCCACCTGAACATGCCCGTTTTCCAAAACGCGTTATCAAAACAAAACCATACGGAGAAGAGCCTACTTTACGTTACTCCGTATTTCTTCATTCAGCCAGTTAAAGTACAAAAATCTAATTTCCGTTTCGCGTTCCCGACTTGTACCGACGCGGTACCGAAAAGCATGCTACTCTAAATTAAACCGACGAAAACTACTCTAATGAAATGACGAAACAACAAAGGTACCGCGTACCGCGCGCGACACGAAACCGACTTCAGCGGATTTGGCGAAACCCTACCCTCGCGACGGCATACCTACCCTGCACTCACTTTCCCACTGAAAAAGAAGAACCGCTGAAAAGGAAAGTCTTTAGTTCCTTAGCAATTCATAGTCATTTTGTTTTCATTATATTATTTTAATTGAGAAATATCTGAATTCATTAAAGTACATTGCCCTAGTTGGCTACAATTTTATAAATACGTGCTTTAATTACTTTTTTTTGGATTCTTATTCATTTACAATTTGTTCTCTCCGACAGTTAGCAAATGAAGGGTATGTAACTTCAAAGATATGAAAATTAAATTTTTGTTTCTATTTTGACATATCGAAATTATTTATTTTGTAATCTTAAATTTAGAGTCTTATGCGTTTTAATTGTTTCTTAAAATGTTTTATGTTTTGCTTTTAAGTACAGTGATAGGTTCTATAGTTCAGGTATTTATAACGGTGGTTAACAATATATATGTATTTAGTTGTAAGTCTATATTTATCTGATTATTTTTTTTTGTTTTTTTCTAAAAATTATGCTCGTTTTAATTATAGACTTTAAATGATGTGTTTTTTTGTTGTTTTTGATCTAACAGACATAAATTCCTTTGATTGTCCAGGAGCTTAAGGGTTTATGCATATTTATTTGTTAAACATATTTTCATTTTTACTAGTAGAGCACGAGGTTTTAAAGAAAATTTAGCCAAATTTAAAAGCTCATTTTATAAAAATATTCATATATCATTGCTAGTTAAATTATCATGTAGAACTTAACTTTTTACAATGTATTTATATTTTTTATTATCGATTTAATTTGCAGTGCCTGATATATTGAATTATAACTTTTCCCGTATTCAGTTGATTTGCAGAGCTCAAAATATGTACTTTATAATTCATACTGAATTGACTTAGAGCCACATGTTCTTTTACAAATTTTTATCCTTGTTATCGAGACGAATTTCATTTTATTCAAAAATATCTGCGTATATAGTATTTTCGAGTGAGTAGCATAGCTCGATGATACTTATTTTTACTATGTTACTACTCTACATTGCTCTAATTGTGTCTATAAATACTTCTGGCAATTCAGTTTCTATTTCTTTAGATTAAAAGCATCCTTTTTTAACATAAATTATCTTTGAAACTACAAAAAAAAAAACAAGACTGGATCAATAACTATACCTTATCGATGGTATATTACTCCCTTGTTCTTACTATAGTTTTGACACTAGTTGTTATATACACTACAATTATCAATTCTACATATAAATGGACTAATATTCCAGTGATTGCACACACAAGAAATACATTAAAAAAAATGCCAACAAATAAGACAAACCAACAATGAAACCACAACTTCCCCTAATCCAAACAATGTAAAATTGAATCAAATGGTACATTAGTCATTAGTTGAAACTGATCTTCACTCCCGTGACATTTAAGGTTTAGCTTTGGTTGATTGGTCTAATTATTAGCATGATCATCTTTAATACCTCAATCCTCATCCTCAACACCTTTACTACTACGCAAATACTAAAATTCATTAACCCTGAACCTTCTGACTCTTTTTGACTTTGACACTCCAGTATCTATTTCAATTAGTCCAATTACCATCTGAATTTTAATCTTAAAATTTTATATTCCAAACAATCTGTGATGAGAGCTTCTCCTACATTAATTGTTCACATTTTATATTAGACATTTAAGAGAAACGTTTTCAGCTATAAATTTTATTTCCTTGTAACAATGACCAAAAGCCGTCCTTCTGTTTCCGAGTTATCTACTCGATTGATATATAAATCTTTCCAATCGGATGAATAACAATGATCAGCCGCACTGAAGTACTCGTTCAAGAGCACCGCTTCTAATAACCCAAACATACCTGACAGCTGTTGGTAGTTTGCATTTGCCTCCATATTTCCCAATTTCCCAACAATTTTCGGTATTCGATCGACATCGTTCGAATGATTGTTTACAATGGTTGCGGTGGTAGGGGAGGAACTACTACTCTTTGGGGATGAAAGTGGTGTCACTGGGCCGGAAGCTGAGTTAACAGTCCCATTAAGCTTCAACTTAATCGGGTCAGGTGGTGTTATCGTGTTGTTCTTGCGCTGGCAATGATTCTCCCTCTTCACTACTACCACTGTGTCTTCTGCATCATCACGACCATTTACTTTTCCGGTATTATTATTGCTGCTGATTTTGTTGAACTGGCGAATTCGATTCGTTCCTATGCACTGCATTCCAATTTATGGGGCGATTAACTGCAAGCAAACACGGTAATGCATTCGTCGATGTAAGCCGAACGAAAAATTACCTCTTAATTAGATTTAGTCCAATTAGTACCGCGCCAACTTTCCGGGATTTGCAATTTTCTCCAACCGATCTCAAAATTCACAAGAACACTTTTTTCCTTAACCACTAAAAATCTCCGTTATTTCTCGCCGTTCCTTTTTTCTCGTGGCGCCGGACTGTCAAATCCGACAACCACCGACAAAACAGATGTGTGTGGAATGGCACGCCACATGGCGGCAATGTGCATCTCCATTTGTCGCCAGTGGCATAGTTTTTCGATGGCCACGGTGGAGGGGCATTGCCAAATGGATATGTCTCGAAATGCGTCGGGGTTTTGATTAATATTCTGTTTCAAATATTTAAATCCACAGATCTAAATATTTGGAGAAAAAAAAAATATTTTCTGCGCAACGATATCCGCACGAAAGATGAAGTCCGCTTGCATTTCGAGGTCATACCCATCTGGCCGAGTGCAAGGGTTCAGGATCGGAATCACTTCGATTCCCGGGCGTAGGCATCACATTACACGTTTGTCATTTCAACTGTCAATATTGTTATATCAGCTGACATTTTCTGCTGAATTAAGATTCTTCGCAGTAATGCCATATGCAACAATGAGATTTAATGTAGATTTGGTTGAAATCTTGGATTTTGCTCAAATCTCAGATTGGAATTTTTATATGGGAAATCCGCATGATTTCAAAGTAGATTTCGAAATCTACAAGATTTAGCGCAGATGGAAACGTGATATTAGAGGTTCGTTTAAACCGAATTTGATTGTATTTTTCGTAAAAAAAATTGTTGTTTGTCCGTTTGTCCGTGCGTCATAGCAAGTTTCCTCGGAAACTGTATAAGCTAAAATGCTCAAACTTTGTGGAAAGGTTAGAAATAATGGTCTCTCAAAAGTAAGGTCTTATCAAAAATTAAAAATTTTTTTAAGGAGGATCCCCCCTTAGAACGAAGAAGCCCCGAACAAATTTTTTTAATCAAAGGTAGTCAAGTTGGGTATCAAATGAAATGTCTTGATTAGAACTATAAGAAACAAGTTGAGTAAGCAGGAGAGTGCTCCTACCAGAAGGTCTTTGTAAACATCCTATGATTAGAAGCAAGTTTTCTAATGGCGTGAATCGATAACTTGAATTATTCATCCAAAACCTAGATATGAAATCGTTCAAATTTATACAAAAGATGCACAGTTTCTTTCATAAGCACAGTTCAGCCGCCATTTTAATCTAGCTTAAATGATTTTCTGAATGCTCGGCCAATTGAACATGTTCAAATCAAACACTATTCCTTAAATTTTCATGAAAATTGAAAGAAAATAAAAGGGCCTGTCAATTTTAAATATGTATAGGGTTTTCCAATAAGAGGTGTTATTTTGAATAGATCTACTGATTTAACACCTTGCGACTTCTTCCTTTGGAGCCACGTGATAGAGAAGGCCTATGCCAATAGCCCAGCGTCAATTCAAGATCCCAAAGATGAAGTTCGTGAGGCTATCGAGGACATAGGGCAGCCACTTTGCGATTTGGTTATGGAAAATTTCATGAAGAGGATATGGTCCTGTAAGCGTGTCGTAGAGGTTATTTGCCCAATGTTAATTATTGGTATCAACGGCATATATTCTTCTTTATAATGAAATAAACACACGATCATTTCTATTAAAAAATGGCATTTTTCTTTTAATATCAAAATAACACCTCTTATTGGAAAACCCTATATCAACCATAAACACGTGTTATTGTTGTTGTAAGTCCATACAATTGAAATGGCTATAACTCACTTGATTATGATTCGATCTCAACTAAATTTTGTGAACATATATATCTTATGTCAGTCTATATAATTGCGAAATTTCAAGAAGTTTAAAGGTACCGTTTTGATTTTATGGGCTAAAATGTAAAATCTACAAATCATGCTATTATTAACAAAGTTGAGCGAATTTCGATTTCTAAGGTATTTGTTGCCCTTGTACTCATAAAGGTCCACGTTCTTGATAATTTCCAGATTTTTCGGCTGAAATGTGTCCAATCGCGAGGGGGGGGGGGGACACACATTTTGGGTAAATTTTGCCTTCCCCTGGACGCCCTAATACCCCCCTTAAACATTTTTCAAATTTTTGTTAAGGCCTTAACTTTTGAGAAACCATCACTTCTGACCTTTTCACAAAGTTTGAGCTTTCTATCTTCTATAGTTTCTGAGGAAATTAGCTGTGACGCACGGACAGACGGACAGACGGACAGACGGACAGATGACAGACGGACAGAGGACAGACGGACAGACGGACAGACGGACGGACAGACGGACAGACGGACAGACAGGTCGCGAAACTAGTAGGTCTTTGTAAAAAAATTTTTTACAAAGACCTAAAAAGATGAAATTCGTGAGGCTATGGAGGACATAGGGCAACCACTTTGCGATTTGGTTATGCAAAATTTCATGAAGAGGATATGGTCCTGAAAGCGTGTCGTAGTAGTTATTTGCTCAATGTTAATTATTGCTATTAACGGCATATCTTCTTCTTTATAATGAAAGAAACATTCGATCAGTTTATTAAAAATGGCATTTTTCTTTTAATATCAAAATAACACCTCTTATTGGGAAACCCTATATCAACCATAAACACGTGTTATTGTTGGTGTAATTCCATATAATTGAAATGGCTATAACTCACTTGATTATGATTCGATCTCAATTAAATTTTGTGAACATATATACCCTATATTAGTCTATATAATTGCGAAATTTCAAGAAGTTTAAAGGTACCGTTTTGATTTGATGGGCAAAAATGTAAAATCTACAAATCATACTATTATTAACAAAGTTGAGTGAATTTCGATTTCTAAGGTATTTGTTGCCCTTGTACACATAAAGGTCCACGTTCGTGATAATTTTCAGATTTTTCGGCTGAAGGGTGTCCAATCGCGAGGGGGGGGGGGGGGGGACACAAATTTTGGGTATATTTTGCCTTCCCCTGGACCCCCTAATTCATAAAATGATTTTTTTTATTTCAGACTCTAAAAGTTCTAATTCAGACCTTTCATTTGATACCCCACTCGACTACCTTTGATGAAAAAAATTTTTTATTGGCCAATTCGTTATTAGGGGGGACCCCCCTTAAACATTTTTTAAATTTTTGTTAAGGCCTTAACTTTTGAGAGACCATCGCTTCTGACCTTTTCACAAAGTTTGAGCATTCTAGCTTCTATAGTTTCTGAGGAAATCAGCTGTGACGCACGGACAGACGGACAGACGGACGGACGGACAGACGGACGGACAGACGGACAGACAGGTCGCGAAACTAGTAGGTCTTTGTAAAAAATTTTTTACAAAGACCTAAAAAGGTCGTTTTATGCATCAGGGGGTCCAGAGGGTGGCAAAATGTACCAAAATTGTATTTTTGCATAAAATCTATTATATTGTCCGATAAAAATTTGCTAAAGATTGTATGCAATCATAATGGTAGGATATTAAATATAAAATGAATATTTTAAATTATAATTATGCAGGAGAAGAATATTCCATATTCACTTTGGGGTTGCGTTTTAAACTTTCAAAGTATTTTTGCACAAGTTTAATTACTCAAAAGAGTGCATGCACTTTTTGTCGTTCGTCTCCACATCTTGAAATCAATTTGCTAAAATTTTAAAAAAACAATAATTGTTCTGCATATACAATTCCAACAAGTCGTGTTATGAACATACACTTGGAAAAATCTCTATTATGTTTTTTTGCGGATGTAATAAATGGATCCGTTCTTTTTACGTTAAAATCGACTTTTCCATATGTAACAAAAATTTCCCTGATTTTTAAGAAAGTAGATGAAAATTATTTCTCTGCTACAAGAAGGCGAAAAATTAAAATTTATAATTAATACGCAACAACGCAATCAAAATTATTTGCAATAATAGACCCAATCAAAATTTCTTCCTGATGTTATAATATAGTTCCGCTCGGACGTAAACGGTGCTGGCGTCATGCTCACTGTGGCCTAAGGGTTTTGAGTGTTTTAGTATCTTATTACTGACCTGCTGGTCTTCGTCGTTTTCAAAATGTTTATTGTTATTATATTTATAAGACATATTGAAATCAAAATTTACTTCAATCGCTTCATATTACATTCCATTGTAGGTAGGCCCACCACCACCTTCTGGTGCCACCCAGTTAATATTTTGTATAGGGTCTTTAATATCGCAAGTTTTACAATGAATGCAATACTGGGCGTTTACTTGCAATTTCAAACTGCCACTTTCTCCGTTTGGAATAAATTGGTACACACCAGCAGGACTAAACCGTGACTCAGACCCTTCATACAAGGCTAAATTATATCTAACAGGTATTGTATCATCCGTTAGTTTTAAATGAGAACACTGGTCATCTTCATGATGAGTTCCCGTTAAAGAAACAGAGGAAAATAAATCAAAAGTTATTTTTCCATCAGTTTTTGGATAATTAATTTGCATTGATTCCTTGGCTAGTTTAAATTTTGCATGATCGAATTCTGGTGTGGGTTTTATATCTCTGGAATTCTTACGATTGAAGTATGTTCGCGGAACCCGTGCATAGCTGAGACATGGAGGGGTGTTTATATTACCAAACAATAACAAGGATATATTATTGAACAATAAGAACGGCGCAAACATTTTAACACTTTTTGTTCCGGCTAGCATTTGTTTCAAATATCTGGTTCCCGTTATATGATCTGCATGCATATGTGTATTCATTGCATATTTCAATTTAAATCTCAGTTGGTTAAGTGGGGTTAAGCCAACGATGAAGGAGCCACTTAGGAATGGTCTTAGATGTAAAGTTATATCCCTTGCGCTGAGACTGGAGTGTGGCGTTTACAATTAGATCCGCAATTTCCACAAAACCCATTGCAAACAAAGAAGCACACAACAGTTATTTTCTCTCGACTAAGATGGAGGCTTTTCTTCGCTCTAACTCACCTGACGGTTTTCTTTAGTTTCTGGCGTTGATCGAGTTCAATTAGTGAAATTTTCTCCTTCTTTGTAATCACATCGGAATTGACACTTTCACTTATCGAGATTGAACGCGTACTTCTTTCTCCTCCACACTTAAAGGAAGCCACCACGTCCACTCGCCATTCAACCACCCCCGGATACGTCAAATTGACTTCGACGTCAATCCATCCGTCGATTCTATTCCATACGCCAATCTAGTGCATTGGTAAAGTGTACCAGATGAACGTTCCTACACTGTGAATTTTACGTGGCAGATTTGAATTGTTCTAAAGGAAACTAAATTTGAGCGAAGTAAAGAAAAATGAAGGGAATTGGAAATAGGAATAAAAGTTAAATCTCATACGAATATAATTAAAGGGAAATATTTAAACTTAATTCAGAGGAAAATTGATATAAAATTAAATTTAATAATAATAATAATAAGGAGGAAAAAGTTATTTTACCAATTAAGATTATGAATAGAGATAATTACAAGATTTTTTTAAATTCAAATCTGCCTCATAAAATTTTGAGTAGAGGATAGGAAGGTTTTCGAGCAGTTTGCTTGTGTGACTGCTCGGTTAATACAAGTGCCGAAACATTCGTTCATGATAACGAGAAACTCGAACTATCTCTACGCGAAAGCCCGAAAGGGGCTGTAGTGCTACAAAAAAAAAACAAGTTGGGTAGACAGACCTATGCTCATGTCAGAAGGGTTTTGTACTCAACTTACAAAATGCAGTAACCAGCAACGAATAAAATCAAGAAACACGTCATGTTCGAGGATCATACTATAATTAACAAAGTTGAAAGAATTTTGACTTCTGAGGTGTTTGTTAAAGTTAATCCCATAAATATCTCGCTTGATAATTTTTTCAGATTTTTTAGATCACGGGTGTCCATTCGCGAGGGAGGAAATACATTTTTCATGTTTCCTAACCCCCCGCCGCCACTGAAGCAAAAACTGTCCGTTTAGGAATTGTTTTGAGAAGCTCTCCTACAGAACTTTCAGTTGTTACTCATATCGGCTACCTTTCGTGAATTTTTTTTCAGGGGCCACTCTTCTGTACTGTAATCATCGATTCATGGCCTATTCTTTCGAATCCTAGAATGGTTACAAAGGCATTTTGCTAGGAGCTCTCTCCTGCCTCTTCAACTTGTTTCAATTGTATGTACTTATCTTCATGATACCTATCATTCCTGAAATTTTCATGCTAATCCTAGCAAAGCTGTAGTGTCTAAGTCGGTAAAAAACGCATATGGCTCCATAGCCATATGTTTCAATAGTAAGACAGGCCACATTGTTCCATAGTAATACAGGAAAATTCAAATCGCTATAGCTTCGTTAAATGCTATTCGATCTTTATGAAACTTCCAGAAAAGATTAATCCTATAAATAATCATCTGTTCGTTGAATTTTATTGAATTTAAGGGTACCGTTTAGATTTTATTAAAGAAAACATAAAATCGATAAATCATACTATTACTAACAAAGTTGAGTGAATTACGACTTCTCATGTATTTGTTGTTGTTTTTCTTATTGAGGTCTACATTCATGATTTTTTACAGATTTTTCGGATGGAAGGTGTCCAATCGCGACCCAATAAAATAATAAAATTGGAAAATCATCTTATTAAGAATTAGCATGAACGGGTAGGATTTGTGCCAGCTCACTACTTTCCTGTAGCGTAAATATGGTTTGCCAAGAATAGTTCGATTCATAGAACTTTCTGATCCGTATGCTCAAACGTTTGCATGGTTCACTTTCAATTTTAATTAAAAACATAAATGTTTTACTTTTATGTTTAAAAAGGCGTGTTTCCTATAACTTTCAACCGTGCGAGACAAACAAATTATAAATCAAACTCCATGAAGTTCCCTTATTATGTTCGTATCATTATTGAATCTATTTTTAAACTTGCATAACCTAATTTCGCCATTTATCGGCATCTTACCATATCAAAGGGTTCAACGTATGTATGTATCTTAAAATTGAATCAACTTTCATATATCAAAACATTCTTATCATAAGCTTTGCACGCGAATATTACAATGTTATTAAAAGTATACACAAAATTGACTAAGACGTCGATTGCATTCACCAAGCGCATTACTGCCATTTAAAAATGTCGTCTACGCTTTGTCTGCTACAGGTGAACAGCCAAACGCAAGAAATTGATACGGAGAAGTCTAAACATAGAAAAGCTTTTTCACACGGAAAGCACGTCAAAGAAAGCATTTCCTTCGACCGGCGACACGAGCTTTGCACAGTATCTAGTATCTACGAAGAATTCAGCTGTGATTAGTATACGATAGATGACTTCAATCTTTCCATGGAGATTCTTTTTTAGGCGCTGATTCGGTGGCCACTGGCTCTGTCTGTGAACCAAGTTCGTTCTGGAATCTCAATCTGGTTTGACGACGAACGCGACTAATCCAATTTCGATTTCATTTGCTCAGTCACGTACATACATATATGCTCGGACATGTGAGCTTCCCGGACAACTGTTCGTACAGATGTTTCACAGCGAATCCCTAGTAAACTTCCCAAGTGGAGACCGAACAGATTTCTGGTTTTAGTATTTTGTACTTCGTAATAACAAAACGCCCGGTCTTTGTTGTGACTTAATAGACGCGCTTTATTCTGTTTTAGTAGAACAGAATACAATTATTGTGACTACACTCGATTATCGATTGGTTATTGTATTTCATTTCGATTGAAACGCGTGCGGGAATATCAAGTTCAAGTTCTTTGTATGGCTACAGCTGTTCTCTGGGATCATGACTAGCAAGATGGAATTAAGATTATGGTGTGTAACTCTTATTTTACTATCAATCTGGGATGCAGTCCACGGGATGAGCATTCTGGGCATTGTGTCATCTCCGTCAAAATCACATTCTGTGTTTGCCAGTGCAATTTTTGAAGAATATGCTAACACTGGACATTCGGTGAGTATTCTTTTGTTTAAAATAATCATTCTTGTAAAGAATTACGTTTAATTAAAATAACAATTAAATTTATGCTAATATTACAACTTTGTCAATTTTCTGAACCTTCTATCTTCTGGCTTTATGCATATTAATTCATATGTTATCTCCTCCCCTCCGAATTACGAGCATGATAACAACGTCTTTCTTGCACACGATTGCCAAACATGTTTTTTATGTCCCCTCAGAATTTTTTGCCGCGCATGCTAACTGCGAGCTGAGCATATCATGGAAGATTTGTCAGGAAACTCAGTATGAAAGATGATTTCTTGATACAATTAAGCATATATGTATTGTATCATAAAAGCGTCTGAGCTCATAACTCGAACAAATAATTTATTACTGCACATTTCAAAAGCACATAATCTAAAATACAGACAATTTTTTGAATGAAAGGTTACAGGTTAATATTTTAAACTGTTTCTATGTCTATCTACGATATTTTTAAAAGTAAAAAAAGAATGTTTCGATATTTTTTTCTGTAAGCTATGCAAAGAAAGATAACCTTGGAAAATTATTGAAACTCAGGCGCCTCAAAGCTACAATTTGTTGCTTTTTAAGGTACTGTAAAATAATTTTACAATATCCCACTAAAATCGCCACCTATCTGTCCGTCTGCCCGTGCGTTACAAAAATTTTTCTTGCGAATCGCATAAGCTAGAAACATGAAATTACGAGTATGTGAGTATGTCGAAAGTGGTGCCCTCTTGAAAGTTACTGAAACTTAAAAGTTTCGATATAAAAAAAGGTTGTAAGGGTGTGGCATCATAAAGGAGGTGAACCTTGAAATTGATTGCCAAAGATAGCCAATATGGGCATTAAATTAAAGGCATTCATTAGAACTTTTCAAAACAGCTCTTCAAGTGACACTTTTTGTTCCAAAGGATGCAGGAGCAGGGAAATTTACGAACAATAAGGTGTGAAGATTTCAGATCTTTGATTCGAAAAATATGAAAAAATCATTTTAGTATACATTAACGAGTACGCGGCCAACAAATACCTCAGAAGCTTAAATTCGGTCAACTTTGCTAATAATAGTATATTTTATGAATTTTGCGCTTTCGGCTAGAAAATCACCAGGTGATCCTTAAATTTGTTCAAAACTCGTTTCTAGATTTTTTGATATTATTTCCTTAAAGTTTCATAAAAATTGAGCTATAAAAAGCCGCATTACTGCGGATTGAAAATTTATCAAATGCAACAACAATAACATGTGGTATTTTTGAGCTACACGCTGCAAAAGACGCAGACACTACAGATATATAGGAATTTTTTTAGAAATGTTTTCCAACATTGATATGTTATGACTACTCAAACAATGAGGTAATTTGACTGCCAATGAAATGGCGGCAAACTGAAACAAATAATTATTGTATGTTAGTGTTTCGAACTAATTTTCTGAATTTTTTTCAAATTCAAATGCGCTTTATTCATTCAGTCGTTATCAATTTAATAAAAACATAAAGCAAGTTTCAAACATTAAAGTATTTAAAAACATTAAGGCCTATATGAATCCAAATAATAATATTCAATTTAAAAATAAGTCAAAAACTAATATCAAATGAAAATTACTGAATATTAGCAATTAATTGGAAAAAATAAGTATAAAACAAAAATAATCAACTCTATTCAAAATTAAATAAAGCTAAAGAACGCGAAACTTTTAGTTTACAAACAATATGTATCAATATAATTGTAGTAAATATTATCAAAAAACTTTACTTTACAATTATTGAAATATATTCTGCAGATCGAAAAATAAAGTTGTGTGTATCCCATTTAGTCCCCACGCCTGGAAGACCGTTTGAGTTTATGGCGATATTGATTCGATACAATATTATTCATGCCAATACTTTTTCTATCAAATGTTTTGCTCTTCTTCTTCTTTGTAGCACTACAGCCGCTCTCGGGCTTTCGCTTCCTGTAAACAGCGCCTCCAACTGTCCATTCACCACGTCCTCCAACTTCGAAATCCGAGTAGCGATGAACTGTCTTCATCGAAAAAGTCAGAACAGCATTCTTTCGGCTTTCCCACTGGCCATTTTTGGGTATCCGTTTTTCATCCATGCGGTTCTAGTGTCTAGCCTATTGTAGCTTCCGCAGTCTTACAATCGTTGAGACTTCCCGCTCGTCAAAAATTTCATATAGCCCATGGTTGCATCGAATTCGCCATTAGTCGCCATTTAGCTTCGCTCCGATTATTTGCCTCAGGACCCGTTGCTTGAAGGCGTTCATTATATTTGCGGATGCTTGGGTTAGGGTCCATATTTCATACCCTAAGCATAGCACAGGTCTGATCACAGATTTGTATATTTGGAGCTTTGTTTTCCTGTTTATGCACCTGGTTTTCAAGATCGTCAACACTGAATAAAATAATTTATTTGCAAGCTGTATTTTTTGACGTATTTCGTCTCTTTCATTACTGGTTTTCATAATTTTGGCGCCAAATATAAAAATGCTCTCACATTTTTGATACTGTGATATTTTAGTATGTGAGATATTTTTTCTCGACTGCATCATAAGTTTTGTTTTATTTTCATTGATTTGTAGTTTCAGGAAGAGTTCTTTGGCGGTTGTTAATGGCCGTGACAAAATGATGATTTTGTCCGCATAGGCTATTACTTGGCTCGACTTGTATAGTAATATACCTCGTGTATCGACAGGTAGCTTCCTTATGACGTACTCTAGAGCCAAATTGAATAGCAATTGGGCCAGCCCATCTCCCTGTTTTAGTCCGATATTTGAGCCAAAGGCATCAGTGAGTTGGTAATTGATGCGGACTTGGGATATCGTCGACATGATTGTCATTTTGGTAAGACGGACTAATTTTGGCTGGGATGCCAAAGCTAAGCATTATTTGGTACAGTACGTTACGATCAATACTGTCTGTCTTGCCAATTGAAGTAGACTGGGAAAATAGGTTATGCTATTCGTATATTTATTGAATAAGAAAACTGAAGAAAACTTATAATTTTACACTTAGAGACATCAAGCGTTGCATCACTCTTAGTCGATGGTCGATCTTACTCGCTTTGATGCTCGTTGAACACTGCCGATATCTTGGCTGTCGCACGCGGATGCGGCGTCGCCTTTTCTCCCACTACTCGCTTAATCGTTCTTTCCGAATTTTTCTCTACTCTGCGTCATTACACATCTACCCATTTTTATTTGTAATTTTTACGCTAACACAACATCCTCCCCCACAAACAAAAGGTGTAAATAACATTACAAAGTACAAATTACATTGAAAAAATAACGTAAACGTAGAAAATTAAGAATGCACATACATATTTTTGCTTAAAATTAAAGAACGATGCCAGGAACAATTAACAAAAGTCTTATCTGAAAATGAGAAAAATAAATATTACACTATTAATCGTACATTAATCTGTCTGGTTTTTTCTTGCGAAATTCTACCACTTCTAGTTATGATTACTTTTTTCTTTCGGTTTTAAAATAACAGTTTTTTCTTTATCGTTGACTTTCGTAGCTTTATTTTTAAACTTTTCTATTACAATTTGTTTGTCGCATTTTTCCACTTCATTTGAACTTAATTCTAACGGATATATGCGCTGAATTGGGCGCGTTATTTCGCCAGTTGCTGTCACTAATCGCACTGCACGGACTTTTCCGTCTTTACTTAGAAAAATTTGCTTTACTTTAGCTAATGGCCAATCTAATCTTTTCGAATTATCACTACCTACAAGAACAATGTCTCCTACTTTCACTGCTTTGCAGCTTTTATTTTTCCGTTTTTGATGTGCTAATGCACCTAGATATTCATTTCTGAATCTTTTACGCAAATATTGTTTTATTTTAAGTCGGTACGCAAATCGCTTGTTAATATCTAATTTTTCTACTTTGTCTAAATCTATGATGCCAATTTCTTTTACTTCTTGCAAGAACATTGATGGAGATATGGGTATAGCTTCCTCATAGCCTTCTGATAAAAATGTTAAAGGACGCGCATTGATAACCGCTTCACAGTCAATAAGAGTGGTCATCATCTCTTCGTAACTAAGGCATGATTTTTTAAGAGTGCGTCTTAACAGTCGCTTGAGTACACCGATGAGGCGCTCCCAGAACCCTCCCCACCAAGGAGCTGAATGGCGTTTTAATCGCCATTCGATCTGCTGCACGGGTAGTGTTTCCGCTAATTTCTTATAATCTATTGATTTTAAGGCATTAACCCGGTAAAATTTGTTCCGTTATCGCTATAAATCACGCTTGGTCTGCCTCTTCTTGCTATATGACGTCTCAAAGCCATTAAAAAGGATGCTACTGATAACGAATTCACTAATTCTAGATGCACCGCCCTATATACGGCACACGTAAAAATACAAATCCAAGCCTTTAACTGCCCTTTTGAATATATTGGCCCCGCAAAATCTACCCCTACTATCTCAAAAATTGCAGCATCTCTCACGCGGTTAAGCGGCAAAGGAGCTGCTTGTGCGAGGCTGTTCTTCACGTCATGTCTGCGGCATTGTACACATTTATTTATAACTTCTCTAATTACTTTTTGGCCCCCTTTTATCCAATACTTTTCGCGCAGCGCATTGAAAGTGCCCGCGACTATTGCATAATTGAGCTCTTTATGTTTTTCTCTAATTATTGACTCTACAATTCTATTTTTGCTAGGTAGTATAATCAGACACCTAAAATTGAGCGTGTCTTCACGATATAAAAATTTCGTTTTTGTACGAATAATTCCCTGCTCATCTCTAAAAGGTAAACAACATTCAATTAGTTTCTCATTTAATTCTTCGAAATGCTTATCTTGAATCATTTTTAACACTAAAGTCTCCGCGTTACGCAATTCGTTTGATGTTAAATAACCATAAATTCTAGCTTCCTTTACAACTTCATAATTAGACAAAAATCTTTTAACTCGACCTAAAACTCGTACTAATTTTGAGTATTTGGAAAAACTTTCAAACCAACTATAATCTATCTTTTCCCTGTTATTCCCGATACTAACTAATGCCGTACATTTTCTCTCTGATTTTTCAACTTCGCATAAACTTCTTCTTTATCAACGTTTAATTCATTATTAGGCCAGCTTGTTGGTTCCTGTCTAAGCCATTCTGGCCCTTTCCACCAATTCGATGCCAACAATTGCTTGACCGTACAACCTCTTGACGGTAAATCAGCTGGGTTAAGGTTGCCGGGTACATGCCTCCATTGGCAAGCTCCGTTATTTCCCTGATTTCTTTGACTCTATTTGTTACAAAAATACTCCAATTATCAATTTTATTGAGCCACGTGACTACCGTCGACGAGTCCGTTAAAAAAATACTTTATCGCACTTTACGCTTAATGCTCTTAAAACGGTGCTAGTCAGTCTCGCACCGATAGTTGCTGCTAACAATACTAATCGCGGGGTACTCGTGGATTTATTTGTTTCACTTTTAGTGGCTGGAGATACTCTCGTTTTCGCCTGTACGAAATGAACTTTAACATCGGGCCCTCTTTGAATTCTTAAGAAAATTACCGCCGCGTACGCGAGTTTGCTTGCATCGACAAACGTATGCAAGGCAATTTCCGTGCCCGAGTCTACGTCCCCTATCATGCAACGCGGTACTTCGATTTGCCCCAAATTTTTCAGTTCTTCAACCCACTTTAAAAAGCTTTCTTTAATGTTTTCATTCGTGCTGGTCAGCAAGGGGAAGGGAAATCCCGAATCGCCGTCTGCATACCGCCCGTTATGCATGCTAGACACGGCTGGGAAAGTGCTAGAGAAACTCATCAAGGGAAGACTCACTGACGCGATTCGTGCTGCTGGGGACCTATCTCCTCGGCAGTACGGCTTTAGAGCAGGACGTTCTACCATTGATGCGATTGCAGAGGTGGTGAACGCGGTCCAAAAGGCAGAGGCATATAGTCGCACCAAGCGACGGATCGTGCTGTTGGTGACACTCGACGTCAGGAATGCCTTCAACTCCGCTAGATGGGTGGATATTCTGGATACGCTGGAAAACTCTTTTCAAGTTCCAGAATATCTAATGCGGCTTTTGAGGAACTACCTAAAGGACCGAAGCCTGCTCTACGACACGACACAGGGCCAACGAAGGATGGCGGTTACATCGGGTGTTGCCCAGGGATCTATCCTTGGTCCGGACCTGTGGAACGTGTCTTACGACGGGCTACTGAGACTTGAGATGCCAGATGAGTCGCGCTTGGTCGGCTATGCGGATGATGTTGCGGCTCTGGTCGCCGGACGCACCGTTGAACAAGCGCAACTTAGGCTAGGTATGCTAATGCGCCGAGTGAGGGACTGGATGACTACTCGCGGGCTCAGTCTAGCACTGGAGAAAACCGAAGTGGTCATCTTGACAAAAAAGAGAATCCCTAGAGTAAGGATGATCAGTATTGGAGATATACAGATCGAATCGAAGCCAGCGGTGAAGTACCTGGGGCTACTGATCGACTCGAAGATGAGTTTCTCTGAGCAAATCAGGGCAACGGCTGAGAAGGCTGCTTCGGGAATATCGGCCCTGAGTCGACTTATGGCCAACGTAGGGGGACCCAGCCCATCAAGAAGACGCCTCTTGATGAGTGCTGTAGGGTCAGTGCTACTGTACGGAGCAGAGGTATGGGGCGACGCTCTCAGCAAGGAGGTATACCGAAAACGATTGGCACAGGTACAGAGAAGAGGAGCACTGAGAATTGCATCTTCGTATCCAACAGTCTCCGACTCGGTGGTGAGAGTGATTGCAGGCGTGATACCTGTCGCCCTCCTTGCTAGAGAGCGCCGCGCTATTTACCTGCGCCGAAACGAGGATGCGAGGGAGATGGTTGTCCGCGAGGAGAGACAACGCTCGCTCAACGATTGGCAGCAGTCTTGGAGGAATTGCACGAAGGGAAGGTGGACTGCGCGCCTCATCCCGGATGTGAGACCGTGGCTAAATCGAAGGCATGGTGAGACTGACTTCTATCTGACCCAGCTTTTGAGCGGGCACGGGTGTTTTCAGTCTTACCTGCACAAGATCGGCAAGTCACGGTCTCCCGATTGTCGGTTTTGCCCAGGAGAAGAGGACAATGCCTGTCACACATTTTTTGCGTGTACGAAATGGGCCAGGCTGCGAAGGGAACTCTACAGGGAGACGGGAGAGCTCACCCCGGATAATATAGTTGCGGTGATGCTCGAATCGGTTGACAAATGGAACCAGGTGGCACATTATGCTCGGGCAGTCCTAAAATATAAAAGGGACTCACAGCAGCCGGAGGCGCTGGGGCTGGGGGATCGCTCTTCTGGCAATTCCTCTTCCCCCCTACCCTCCCGCTAGGAAAGGGACTCCCCAGCTTGAAGGCGCCCCACGGCGTAACAAAACGAGACCTGGCCCGAAGTAATGTGTCAAACGGTTCCAGGCTAGGTTCTCAGATTGACAGGGGAGGTGTTTAGTGGGTAGTCCAAAGGTATCCTCCATGGGAGTCCCACACTGCCAGACTCGGCGGGCATAAATGCCTTCACCTCCCTACCACAAAAAAAAAAAAAAAAATGTTTTCATTAAGTTCCTCATCCCACGATACTTTAGCTGCCCATGCTTGCTGTAGTAAAATTTTCGCGTCAAGCGAGACCGGACAAACCAAACTAACGTCGCGACCTTGAGTAATAAAGCGTCTCGTTGCTTGTCCCATAATAGGCCAAGCACTCCCGTTTGAGTCTGCGAATCGCCATCACCAGTGTACTCCCATCCGCGCAAGTCAAACATACCCATCTCCATCACTGCCATAGCATCGCGTATAAAACTATTTAAATCGCTTACCTTATTTACGCTCGTCGAGCAGTTATCTACATAAAAACAACGTCTAAGCTTGAAAACATTATCATAATCGGATTTTTCTGCGCTTACACCATTCTCAATTGATTGCAAATAATTTTCTAAATGTAAATTGATGGTCGCACCTAAAATAAAAGGGCTACTACAAACCCCGAAAACTACTCTGCAGTGTCGATAAACAATTAAGTTACCCTCAGCGTCGTACCATAAAAATCTTAAATAATCTCGCTCCGCCGGGTTCACACTTATCTGCAGAAAAGCTTTTTTTAATATCCGCACTTACGCCTATCATCCCTTCTCTAAAACGCAATAGAATATCGATGACCTGCTCAACGAGGTTCGGACCCTTCTCCAGACATCTGTTGAGGGAGGGGCCCCCGGCCGACGCGTCGTAGATGAGTCTGGTCTTCGTCGTCGAGTTGTCCTTATAAACTGGCCGATGCGGTAGATAATTACCCTGGTGGGCCTCCTCTTCAAGCGGGACGCGTTCGATAATCCCCGCTTTCAACCATGCTTGGAAAATGCCATCATACTCGTCGTATTTGCGCATCGC
Source organism: Odontomyia ornata (assembly GCA_963969285.1). Lineage (NCBI taxonomy): Eukaryota > Metazoa > Arthropoda > Insecta > Diptera > Stratiomyidae > Odontomyia > Odontomyia ornata. Next base: position 336,219,306 of record OZ017738.1, on the reverse strand, counting down.
GTGCAATTTGCGGACCATAGACTCTAATCTTTGAATTGCCATACCTTTATTATCCCTTAATTCGGGATGACACTCGAACCATGGAAGCTTCACTTCGTATCGACCCTCGACATTTTTTATTACACTCTCTCTGAATGCCTTTATTACCTGCGAGTTGTGCTGCTGCTGGGTCTTGTGCTCTATAGGGTCTTTAATCCCCGAAACGTCCAGAGCCCATAGATCTTTAATGTCGGCGTCCTTAGCATACATAGAAATGGCCGAAATAGCCAGGTTTATGCGTCCTTTGATCACGGGAACTTTACCCATAAGAGACCACGCTAGATGTGTCTCGATCACCGTGAGTCCACTTTTTAGCACATGTATCCGGCCGGTGAATAATTTGCCCGCTACGTCAGCTCCGATCAGAAGAGCCACGGACTTTTCTTGGCTGCACATATCCGTTCGATTTACGTTAAAACACTTCAATTCTTGCAGCCAGCTACCTTCGGTCACCGTCGGAACATCCGCACAAATAACATTCTGATCCAACGCTTGAAAATTGCACCAATGATTGTTGTTCAAGCTGCCAACGCGCACCAAATATTTATTATGCGTCGCAACTCTAGACTTATCACCTCCAAAAAGTAAATGCACCATATTTTGCTGTTCTATCTGCTCATAGTTCAATTTATCAGCCACATCTCGCAATATATATGAATTTTGCGAGCCAGTGTCAATCACAGCGCGCACAATTATTTCCGTCTTGTCGTTACGAATTTTCACTTTAAGCGTTTGCATAAACGTGGACGGGGTCTCGTTCGATGACGCCAAACTGCACTCTTCTTGAATATTTACGGCGCTCACCGAATTTACAGGCTTTTCATTTCGTGAACCCGCTCGGTTTTCATCCGCGAAGCACATGATGTCTACGTGTCGACGGTTACACTTAGAACACTCTACATTTACATGACACATTCTATAATCCTGCCCGAACTTTAGTCAATTAAAACAAGCGCGTTTCTGTTTTACAATTGCTTGTTTATCGAAGATCGACATTTCTTTCGCCTTATAACACTTAGCACTTTCGTGATCGCCTTTCTCACAGAATATGCACACGTTCTCTTTACTTTTTGACACGAGTAGATTCAGCGCACTTGCGATTTCTTTCCCTGCGGGCTATCCTTTATACTTTTTTTCTCTTCTTTTAAAGAGAAGCCTTGCACTGCCATTGAAATCCGTAACTCGTTCTGAACTTCGGATTCTAAAAATTTAATTGACTTCTCCAGGCGCGTTTTAGATGCATCGTACGAGTTTGCTGCGCTGGCCGTGCTCACTTCACTGACACTGCTAGAGCGCTGCCACACGCGCAACAAATCTTCTGGCCGCGCCGATTCGACCAAGGGGAAGAGCATCGCCGCGCACTTGTCCGTTGTGACGCCGAGCGTCTCCAATGATCTCAGATACGATTCAATTTTGTCGTATAGGCTTGCGAGCTCTATTTCCTTGAAAGACATTGCATTTTGCAGCACAAGCTGTAAAAGTTCGCGCACGTACACTTCTATTTGAATATTGTCGCGGCCAAAACGATTCTTTAAACTATCAATCACTTTAGCATAATTATCACCAGTCGGCGGAAAACTTTTCACTAACTCCGCCGCTCGCGAGCCAGGTATCATGGCCTGTATCAAATACTAGAACTTGTCTTCGTTGTCCAAAGTAGTGCTATCATGAATCTTTTTAAATAAGCTCCAGAATTGGAGCCAATCACGTACGTTGCCATTGAATTTTGCCAACTCGATCTTTGGATAATGTTTCTTTTCTCTCGTTTCCACTGGAGTAGTATTTTCATTGGAACTCGCTAGATTCGGAGACACACTCTGCGTTCTGCTGTTCCTGGCGGCAATTCGACTATCAAACTTAAACTTTGCCGTTAGAAACTTGCTCTTGTAAACATCATTATCATCCATTTCTTTGTCAATAACGGCGTCTTCTGTCGCCTCGTCGTTCGTCAGTTCATCTAATAGTCTAGCCGCGACACTTTCAAGTCCACTATGTTTATCTGCAACTAGACTTTAGGCCACATTTAACTCCGAGGTCCCCGCCATTCCATCCTCCAGCAATATAATCAGTGAGCTCAGCGCCTTGGTGAACGCTGTTCTCAGACTTGACCTCTTTCTTTTCAATTGCTCCATTTTTCTTTATATAATATAAACTTTCACTATTCACAAAAAGCACAACTGTTGACACTAAACCCAAGTCCTGTCACGGTCTCCAGATTTCTTGTCAATTGAATCAGACTGGGGGTATAGGTTATGCTATTCGTATATTTATTGAATAAGAAAAATGAAGAAAACTTATAATTTTACACTTAGAGACATCAAGCGTTACATTCACTCTTAGTCGATGGTCGATCTTACTCGCTTTAATGCTCGTTGAACACTGCCAATACCTTGGCTGTCGCATGCGGATGCGGCGTCGCCTTTTCTCCCACTACTCCCTTAATCGCTCTTTCCGAATTTTTCTCTACTCTGCGTCATTACATATCTACGCATTTTTATTTGTAATTTTTACGCTAACACAACACTGTTGTTTGTTCTTACATACCGTAAAAAATTATTTTGTTCAGTTCCTGGTTAATAGAACATATATCTGATTTTTTTAGATTTAAAATAAAACCTCGTGTTAAGTTTCTTGTTGATTATCAAACTTAAAAGGGAGCAATAGTGACCACTTCCCATCATATGTTGTTTCTAGTCACCGAATAACTCCTTTGCTGAAAAATAGTTTTGAACCTCTATTATAATTTTAAAGTATTGTTTTCTGTCCAATATATTTTCATCATTTGTCATTACTTTGATATTTCGTATAGGGATGACATCTGCCTTTTGACGAATTTGTTTACACTTTTCGAAGGTCGTTTCAAGTAGCCTTTTGTTTTGTAGGCCATAAGTGATCTTGCCAATAATTCGCTGTCGATGGAAGCCAAACACTCCATGCATTTTAAGGTGTTTTCACACGAAGTTCACGCGGCACACTTTGGCAAAATACTATTTGTTAGTATTAAACAAGCGAAAAAAGACTTTACCCCAAATGAACATTCCGGAAGTGTACCGATTTTTCCCACACATAAATTTAAATCCTGTGACAAAGTTTTTTAGCGTTTGTTTAAACTGGAAAGTGAATCCTAATAATTATATAATATAAAATTCATCTTTCGTCGTTTTGATGCAATTACTTATATTGTATATGGCAGCATTGAAAGAATCAAAAACAAAATGGTACTTCTTACATATTTATTTCTATTTAGAAGAAAATAGATTTGTTATCAATACGATTTGAGAACAAATCTATTGACGTCCAAACATTTACCTAAAACTACACATAAATGTTGATACCAACATAAAACTACGAAAGGACTTTGAAATTAAGTCCAAAACAAATAGATTATCATGGGAAAAATGAAGAAACTTACAGTTCTAGAAGAGAAGTCTGTTAATAGAATTGCCTTCAGTGGCAGCTTCACAATCCACCATCATACGCAGTCAATTTCAATGGAAATCTAGCACGAAAATGATTAACTTGACCTGCATTCAATAAAGCTAAATCCTGAAACAATAAAATCCCAAAATCAACGAAGCATAAAATATAATGGAAATTTACCCTCTCAAAACTGTCCCTAAGCAATATAACCGTTGCGAAATTTTCATTGGCATTGAATTGATTAGAACGTACCTCCTCGAAACTAATTTCATCTATCATTGACTTTGGCAAAAGCATGTTCTAAAATAGAGAGGATTAAAATTTGCATTAAAATTTAATATAAGATATTTATACGTTCTCCAAATTCGATTTAGAGCCCACTTAATTATTTGGTCCAAAGTCCTAAAATTGAAGGTGCTAAATGGTAAGTTCGGATAACTAAATGACACACTACCCAGGACAATTGAACTATCCGCCGGAATCGGTTGATAATCCCACTAAAATTAGATGCTTAGCGACGAAAATGGCAAATACGTGTAAACTTACCCTGAATTAAACTCGGATTTTGAAAAAAAAAATTGTCTTATTCCTACGTGGATTCTAAAATAAAAAAATATAAAATTGGCATTTTAATCAAATATGAAACATAATTACATGTACAAAAGTAGATGTAGACGTGTTAATATGAGTACCTTCAATTCCACGTTGAGTCTAAAAATATGAGATACTTGAATTTTGTGCATATATTAATGTAAGGATATAAAACTTACACTTTTAGTAATTCGAAATTGTAAAATGTTCCAAATGAGTTCTGCTGCTTTGCATCATGTGCTAATCGTACCCTTTCATTCAGATAAATGATGTCGTCATCCTTGAAATCATCTTCAAAAACTTACAAACGTTTTATTTCTGAATTTATTCCGAGGTTCCGGTACCCTTCCATCTTTGTATTAATATTATTCGCAATTTTTGAATAATCAAAAGTTACGATAAATTATGATCCCCTTAAAAAATGTCACAATTTTGTGCCGCTTCTGACTTAAGCCACTGGATTTGCGGCAAAATATGAACAATATGAAATAAAACATTCCAAATATTTTTCAAAAGTTTTCTTGTGATTCACAACTTGAAATTGTTAAAACTAAATTTTTTTACGATTTTAAATCCATCAAACTATTAATTTTTACGTAAACTAGGACTTTCCACTCCAGCCGCTGCTGAAATTTGGGCAACACCGAACAGCACATTGTCGTTTTCTAATGTTTAACTCAATTGATTTAATAAATTTTCACTATATATCGTGTGAAACTAGCCCAAAACAGTATGTATTGCGTTCGCTACTTAAATATTCACTGCCGTTTTCAAAAAAATCACGAGATAATGAAACTTTCCGCAGATTGACCATGATGAATACACGAGGTGTAGTCAAAACTTTGAAGTTTGGAATGATTTCTCTATTCCTCACAAAAACCGCCTCTAAAAGCAAAATATCGAAATTCAATACAGAGTTTTACACCGGTAGACTCACTCCTCTTCTCGCTTTCTCTTAGGTCTAACCAGATTCTTGTAACAGATAACTTTGACATTTTTATCAATGTATCTGGAATGAAATAGTCATCGAAGGGACATGAGTATTCTACGCGCTTTACTGAGGACGGTTTTGACATATCCATTATGGTACGAGTACAGATACTGATGGACATAAACACCGAGCTATCAAACACAAGTTTAGCAAAATCGGAGATACAGGTACAAGATGCCATTTGTGTTCCATCAATTGCAACACTTGATCAACCGCCAATGCCTCTAACCACATCACTATCATCGATTTCTGAGTCTCAGAGTTATTTTCCGCCGCTCGATATTATCGCTCCACCGACTCAAATTTTTATCTCGCGTTTGAACTATCATACAAACCCAGAATTGATCAGGAGTTACATTGTGGCAACGTTAGGATATGAACCTGCTTTGCTGATAGTTAAGAAGCTAACTCCAGAAAATCTCGACTCGCAAATGATTGCTTCATTCCGCATCACCACCAGTTCGGATATTAAAGCCCCGCTTAAATCTAATTTCTGGCCTCATGGTGTTTTTGTTAAGGAATTTGTAAGTCAACCGCGGAGAGAGACAGAATATGAGTAATTCTCTTAATTTATATTATCAAAATGTTCGCGGTCTAAGAACCAAGGCCAATGAATTCCGACTTTCTTCTATTGTTTCTCTTGATGACATCGTGTGTTTATCGGAATCATGGCTGACCGAGGATATATTGGATGTTGAAGTTCTTCCTTCTCATTTAGTATTTCGTAAAGATCGTAACCGTTTAAACTCTGGCAAGTCTGACGGAGGTGGTGTGTTGATAGGAACTTGTAAAAGAGACTTTAATAGCTTCCGTATGCAATTACAAGGCGTCACCTCCAGTAGAATGTATTGCTGTGTCTGTTACCTTGTCCTCAGTTACAACCTTACTGGTTTTGTCTGTATATATTCCCTGTGGAAGTTCCTTTCTTGTTTATGAAACATTCTTTTCAGAAATTTCTTCATACATTTTTAGCAGCGTTCTCTCTTCATTGCTTTTAATTTGTGGGGATTTCAACTTATCCCATGTTGTTTGGAATAGCACATTTTCCGAAATTCTATCTTTTGACAGTTACTCTATTACCCTTTCCTCCTTCCTTTCTTTTTGTTCACTTTCACAATTAAATGATATCCCAAACGTTAACAGTAAAGCTCTGGATTTAGTTCTGTCTAATAAACCGAAATCTTGTGTCTCCCTGCAGGCTGCCCTTACCCCCTACGTAAAACCTGATCCTCATCGTCCTCCGCTTCATTTGCTGACTGTTCTGGCTCGTGATCTTGTCCAAAATAAAGTTATCCCTTCTAGCTTTAATTTTCTAAAAGCCAAATATTCTGATATGGAGTTAGAATTAAATTCTGTTAATTGGTTTTCTTATTTTTGAAACTTATGTGTTGATGCAGCGCTTCAAAAGTTTTATATTTTTCTATTTTCCTCTATGCCCGTAGAAGGTTAAAAGATGCACCTTGGTTTAATAACAACATCGTTTCAGTCTTAAATGCCAGGGACGCTGCCCGCAGGAAATATCACTTGACGGGTTCTGAGTCGCACCTACGTTGTTATAAAGGTCTAAGAACTGAAGCCAATAGTTTAATTAAAAGTGCTAAAAGCCATTATATTGATCACGTGAAGTGCTCCATAAGATCGAGTGCTAAAAAGCCTTTCTGGACCTATATAAATTCGTTTAAAAAGTCCTGCGATATGCCCTACGCAATGAATTCTGAGGGTATCACGTCTTCTGATAATGGGGAAATTCGTGAACTCTGCGCAATATTTTTCTTCTTTTTATAGTAAGACAAGTGCTGCAGCATCTTCATTCATCGATGGTCCAACCATGAATTTACCTATTACATGGTCTGGATGGCAGTATTGGTTGTGGCTCAGATGGGATACCCAATATATTTGCTAAATCTTTGTCGTCTTCGCTGTGTGTTCCTTTGTCCATCTTATTTAACCAAAGTCTTGCAGATGGTTGTTTTCCTGCACGCTGGAAAAGAGCTAATGTCTTTCCCTTTTTCAAATCTGGAGATAAAGCAAGCGTATCCAATTACCGCCCCATTTCACTTCTTCCCTGTTTTAGCAAAATTCTGGAAAGAATTGTATACAAACAAGTTTATCCTTTGTTGCTTCCGTGCTTCCATCAAAGGTAGATCGACTTTTACCAACCTTTTATCTTTAACAAATAAGATTGCTGCTGAGTTTGATAAGGTGAACCAAGTAGACGTCATCTACACAGACTTCTCTAAGGCTTTTGATTCAGTTGATCACCTGATTCTTATCCAAAAATTGAGTAATTTCGGCTTAGGCAGTTCTATTGTACATTGGTTCTGTTTTTATGTTACTGATCGGAGTTGTGTTGTGACCATTAATGCCCATAAATCCTCTCCATTTTATCCCTGATCTGGAGTTCCACAAGGCTCCATTCTTGGTCCTTTGTTATTTCTCGTATTTATCAATGATATTCCTTCCCTACTCAACTCCCGCGCACTCATGTATGCAGATGATTTGAAAATATTCAGGGTGATCGAATCTGTCAATGATTGTATTATTCCGCAGAAAGACCTGGATATACTAGCTGGCTGGAGTGCAACTAATCGGCTGAAGTTAAATGTAAACAAATGTTTCAAGATGACTTACTCCCTTAAAAAGTCTTCTTTTGATTATAACTATGCGATTGCTAATGTTTCTTTGAGAGCTGTGGTGTCCCACAAAGACTTGGGAGAATTTTTTGATACCAAGCTTCATTTTGGACAGCATATAACTCATGTAGTATCTAAAGCATCTCGTATGTCAGGTTTTATCCTCAGATCCACAAAAGATTTAAAAGACATTTCATCGTATGTTTGTTTATTCTTTTCTCTTGTTCGAAGCATATTAGAGTATTGTTCGCAAATATGGAGTCCGCATCAACGTTACCTAAGAGATGCTATTGAAGCTGTGCAACGTAGGTTTACTCGGTTCCTTTTTTTTTAAAATTCCGTATTCCGTATTGCGCTTATAGTGTTCTTATGTCTTTTCTGCGTATTCCTTCATTAGTCTCTCGCAGAGTTTTTCTCGATGAATGCCTTCTTTTCAAGCTTTATCACAATTTGCTCCCTATAGGCCTTGGCATTGAAATTTCCTCCTTCAATACCGGACGTCCAACTAGATCCTCGGTAGTCTTCAATGTTCCCTTTGCTCGCACTGATATTTTATTTTTTTCGCCTGCTGTACGACTCCCACGTAATCATAACGCGCTTGGGCTTGGTTTAATACCGCTGTCTTTTGCTAAATTCAAAAAAAAACTTAAGGAATCGGTTCTTCTGTTTAACTTCGAAGAATAATTTTTCTATTTCAAATTAATTTATTGTATTGTGTACGTAGTTTCCTTTTTCATTCAATTTTTTATTATCCTTTTTGGATATATTGATTTTATGTATAAACTTGGTTTTATTTTTTGTTTGTCTATAATGTAATTGGATTATATCTGTTTTATTGATTAAATAAATAAATAAATAAACAATATTTATGGGGAACACGTTCTGAACTATCCCCACCAACCATAATATGGAAATCTTTGTAATTACATTTCAGGTTTCGACTGAAAAACCGTATCTGTATCCGAAAAAAAATTGTTCCGATTGCGACAGATGTCGTAGATCACTTTTTTCCGCTTATGTTATTTCAATGTTCAGTAGCGCGATAATGGAATCTGAGAAAACGTTAATCACCGTGAACGGGATTACAGCAGGATCCTTTAGAGCTGCCAGAATGGCATGTAATTCAGCATTTAGTGCCAAGACATGCTCATCGAGAGTTAAATAGGAATCCTCGTTATTTGTGAGATTGTCGGAGGCACCACTTAGGCCAGCTTCGTTCTTATCTCTGTCTGTAACAAAAATGAACTGTGACTTTCTCTTTAAATTTTCACTATAGCAGATGAATTCGTTATTGAGTTCAGTGCCATTGATGTTGTTGTGTATATTGTACACCAGATTGCCAACGTCTAGAATTATCTAACCGACCGTGTGAATTAGTCTGTCAAAGGTAGCCTAAGTTATTTTATACGCGGGCAAAGCTGCAAGCTGTATCCTTAAAGTCAGACAAATCAGAGCTGGAGAAGTTGTTAAATATGGATTAACCAGCTGTTCAGTATTTTGTCATAAGCTCTCCAGCAATTTCGAATGGATTAACATTGGCAGTGCTACGGGGGAGTCCAAGACAGAGCTTTAGGACTTGCGCTTTAGCGGAGTCGATTCTATCAAAAAAATTGTTGGGGTGGATTTCTAAAGCTGGTAATTTTATATTCAAGTTTTGGTCTTATTAAGGCTTTACGAGCATACGCATTCAAAGTGGAGGATGATTTTGAGTTTTTCATGGATCTACATAACGTGTTGATCAGATTGTGTTGCTTCTGTTTCTAACGATTGTATCACTTGACTCTTTAAAAGATGTGGCCCTATTTATTTTTCTACCAAAAAAAGGATTCTGTTTTGCCATGCAATCTGTATATTCTTAAGACATATTGTGGGTGTTTGCGTCTTCAAAAGATTATGGTTTGTGCTTTTGCAGAATTAACTTTCGAACCTCGTGACTCACAAACTCTGCAGAAATAATTCATTTTATTTTCTAAATCATCCACGATGTCAAGGAGCTTCTTGCCTTCTACTAGTATAAGAAAATCTTCGGTGTATTGCAGAAAAGTGATCGTTTGCTAGGTGATGTAGAACTATCGTGTAAACATTAAATAGTAGGGGACTTAAAACGTCACCCTGTGGGAGACCCTTGATTACCTTAAGCCTCTGGTTGTTTCACAGCAGGGCTTTTTGGCAAAAAATTTAAATGGTCCAATTGATATATAGCGTGCTTATGTTGACGTTGAGCAAAGTTCACATAAGAAGATTACTCGTAAGATTCAGATGCTTACTCGTATATGCATTGGTGATGTGGAGAATGACAGCGCTTTTAAACTTAGACTTCTTGTCTTTAGCTAGTTTCAGCATCAGTGTATTGAGGCAGGCTGTTGACATATTTTACCTATATGCATATCAATTTAGGGATGAGATATTGTTAGGCTCAATGTAACAGTCGAGTTTAATTTTGATCAGTTTGTTGATCATTTTGATTGGTACACTAAGTAAAAAGGTTAGTCTGTAACTATTCAGATATGCTGAATCTTTGTTGGGTTTCAGTATAGGGGCGATTCTAATAAGTCTCAGTCAGTTTATTTGCAAGCCTCGAGGAGACATTGAGGGTGATTTACAGCAAAGACTTTTGGCATGTTGTAATCAATTTTGTCGACACCGGGTGCAGGGAGCTTTCTTTGCTCATTGAAGATTTGTTGTACCTCCTCGGCATCATAAAGGTGATTGGAGTTAACAGCGGTTACGTCGATGATATTGGTGCTAGAATGTTGCTTGTTCCTGATATCCTGAAAAAAGCGTAAACTTTCCTTTTCATTCCTATGATCACTCGGGCTCGTATTCTTGTCGCTTATGATGTTATTGCTACTCGTAAATGTCCAGAAATGTTTGATGTTACCTTCCTCACAGGCATTGAGTACATTTTTTCCAACCTTTCCTTGTTGGCCGCTCTAACCACCGCTGTCCACTCATGTCTTGCTGCATTTAAGGCAGATCAGTTCTTTAGAACCTTAAAATTGTTTAACACCACCAATACTTGTTGCTGTATTTAACTCTTCTATGTGTAGTCTTTTTGTTGATAGTTTGGCTCACTTCTTTAATGATTTCCTCAAAATTTCTGTTAAAGGAATCAATTGTGATATCGTTACTAATCCTCTCCTTGTCTCGACACAGCAACTCTGTACTCATCTTCAGTTTAATTGTGATCTTAATAGGACAATCGCCGCTATTGCACAGATCGTCCTTAACCTCGCGCCAGCTAGTCAGCTCGAACAGTAGGTTAGACACAGTAACATTTGGAGAGTACAAAATTCATTTGCCATAAACAGTGATTCTTCTGAAAGTATAGATCCCTGTGTTTAGTATTTTGAATTTCAGATTTTCGACTTATTTGAGCAGGATTTTGCCATTGGTGTTGGAGAGATTGTCGTCCTAGTGTTTGTATGTTGCGTTTAGGTCACATCCATTTACAATGCGTTTGGTATGATCCAGCTGGTGCTTGATTTTATCCACTCCGATTTTAAAGACTAACGCCGAGACCCTTAGTGAAGCATAAACTGAGACAAGGACAGGATTGTTTTTAAGATTCAATGTTTGCACGGCAACCGCTTCCAGATTGTTGTTCAAACTAATTTGTCTATAATTGATATACTTATGTGTCTTATGTGATAGTATGCCAACCCAACTCTCCCCACCCAATATCATTCACTCTTAAATTACCAATAAAGACGTCATTTCAATATTTTGCCTTACTGTTGAGTTACTCAGCGCCTCTTGAAGGAGCGATCAGGCGTAATTGTTCTTAGTCAGTTGCATTTTGATGTTGTGTTTATATATTTATATTTCTATATTCATATCTTGGAAGATGGACACCGTTGTCATTAAGTGTTGTACTCGAGCGGTGCAGTTAGCATCATTTTCTTCAATATTCGTTTGTAAAGCAGAAATATATTTGGTTAAATTCTACAATAGATGCAAATTTACTCCTACATTAACGTGGTTGAAAAATAATAAGAGATTTTTCAGGTCATCAACGATCCTTTGCACCTCAGAGGCCTTGTGTGGATTCGAACATATTGGCTACGGCTCGAATTGTATGTTCTCCCTGACATGGAAAACGTTTTTCTTGAGTGTTCGTATGGGGCGCGTATCTTTGGGATGTGTGTCCACAACGTTAGCATACGTATGTTTCATGATAACTTTTCTTACGTCCGCAACAGAGTTTCATTTAATTGTGAATTTATCCCTTCTTTACTGTGGGAAATCCATATGCGTGATCTTTTCTATAACTTTTTTCTTCATAGCACTACAGCCCCTTTCGTCCCTTCGCTTAGTGATAGTTAGAGTATCTCATTATCGTGATCGAATGTATGGGCACTTCACAAGGTGATATGATCATTATCACGCTTTGGCCGTGTGTCCACCCACCCAGCTGTGGACCGTTCTGATTTTAAACCAGCACGTATCATAACTGAACAGGCTTACAGTCCGTCCGAAGAATCACTCGAACTAAATTTCGTTGACGCTAACGAAAGTCGAACCAATACACAAATTTGCCCACTTTTTAAGGTTTTGTACTAAAATACAAAACCCTATTGCAATCACGACCTGTGTCCGTCTGTATGTCACAGCACTTTTTCTCCGAAACTATAGAAGCTACAGCCATGAAACTTTGTGGAAAGGTCAGAAGTGGTGACTTCTTGAAAGTTTTGGGGTGGAAAAATTTTTCAAAGGGGTTTGAGGGCGATCTCCCCATATAGGGGGGTGACCCTTCAAAAAAAAAATTTTCACCGTTGGTAGTCGAATAAGGTGTCGTTAGAAAAGTCTTAATGAGATCTTTTCAAAACAGGTCTTAAAATTCCCGTACTGGTACCGTGGGGGGCAGGGGAAGGGGAAATGTACGAACTTTTCGCGTACCCCCCTCGCGATTGGACACCTTTCATCCGAAAAATCTAAAAAAAATCATAAATGTAGGCCTTTATGAGTACAACAACAATAAATACATGAGAAGTCGAAATTCACTCAACTTTGTTAGTAATAGTATGATTTATCGATTTTACATTTTTTTGGATAAAATCTTAACGGTACCCTTAACTTCGATACCCTTCAATTCAATGACTATTTACAAGTTTGATCTGCGCTGCAAGTTTTATAAAGATCAAATGGTATTTAACAAATTTATAGCGGTTTGAATTTTCCTGTATTACTATGTAGGAATATGCGCTTTATTACTATGGAAACATATGGCTATGGAACAATAAGCGCTTTTTATCGACTCCGACACTACAGGTTTGCTAAGATTTGCATGAAAGTTTCAGGAATGATAGGTATCATGAATATCTTTGAGAATTGGTTCAGCTAGTGGTATCAGTAACCGTAAAACAAAATGGTGGCCGTTTTAAATGCGAAGATTGAATAATTTTGCGCTATTTTTCCCCAACTTCAACGTTTAAAGTTCATGCTTTTAACACTTGATTCAGTTTAATGAATGACTGAAGACGAGTGCCTACAATTAATACTCATAGGTGAAACAACTCGAGGAGGCAAGAGAGAGCTTCTAACAGAAGGGCTTTGTCACCACTCTAGGGTTCGAAAAAAAATTCTGATGCTGTGAGTCGATGATTACAGCACAGGAGAGTGGCCAACCTTACACAATGTCCTGAGACTCTAAATGTTTGGTAAAATTCCTATCATATTCACAGAAGTTAAATCCATTTCTCCAATTACAACAAAAATAACACACTATTTTGGTATTTTATAGACTTTCCATCGAACCAGATACTGCAGTTTTGATTTGATCTTAAAATTTTCAGATAAGATCAATGACATAAATGCTTTTGGGATTTCATGATTTGAGTGATTTTTGTCAGTTGAAAATGGAGAAACAATGGATTTTCTTTTAAACGAGCAAATCCCTTCGACATTACACTTGATATTATTCGTTGCTGGTGATTGCATTTTGTTAGTTGAGTTCAAAACCCCATGAGCGTAGGTCTGTCTACCCAACTTGTTTATAATGAGGTATTTTTGCATCACTCTATGGTGAGACCCCTTCAAACTCTTTGAAAATTGTTTTCATGAAGTCATCACTTCTGACGTGCTCACAAAATTTGATGGCTGTAGCTTCTGTAGCTTCAGAAAAAAACTGCTGTGTTACACAGACGGACACAGGTCGTGATTGCAATAGGGTTTTGTATTTCAGTGCCAAATCAGGCTTTTATTGGCAAAACTGAGCAAACGTCAACCCCTTATCCGCATCAAAATCTACTCTCATACGTTTTGGGAGCAACAATCGCAAGTTGGGAGGGAAGCGTTTGCTTCCCCCACACCAAACAGTGCATTATTTTGCTAAAAAATTGGGCTAAATCTAGAATTTCGCAAAAACAACAAGCTAGGTAGGCAAAACTACGCTCATATCAGAAGGGTTTTGTAATCAATTTCGGATATGCAGGCCCGAATAATAAAAAAAACTCAAGAAAAACTTTAAAGACATCTAACTATTGTTACTCCATTTTAATCAGCCGCTATTTTGTTTCACTATTACTATCAACCATTGATATTTTTATTGTTTATTTTTGCTCAAAATTGGTGATCCAATCAAAAGTGTGGGTTCTAGTGCAATGAAAAACCCGAATGGTACTAATTTTACTCAATATTTTTATTTACAACGACCGCCATTTTGATTTAAGATTATTGATATCGCTCTTATGGATTCTGGAAGATATTCATGACATATATCCTTCCTGGAACGTTGATGCAAATCCTAGCGAACCCGTTGTGCCTGAGTCAATTGGAAACGCATATTGTGCCATAGTCATGTATTGTTGTTGTTTTAATATAGGAAAATTGAAACTACCATAACATCGTTAAATATCATTCAATCCTTTTGAAATTTTCAAAGTTGGTAAGTCGTGCAAGTCACCATCTGAATCTCGAGTTTCATTGAATTTAAGACTACCCTCACGATTTCATTCAAGAAAATGTAAAATTGTCATATCATATTATCATTAACAAAGTTAAACGAACTTCAACTTCTGGCTTATTTGTTGTTTTCGTACTCATAAAGGGTTTCATTCATGATTTTCTCCAGATTTTTCACATAAAAGGAGTCCAATTGCAAGGGGGTGCGAAAAAATGTTGTGCATTTCCCCTTCTCCTGCTCTCTTTAGCTGCAATAAGACAATTTTAAGACCTGTTATGAAAAGATCTTGTTAAGGCCTTTCATATAGCACCCTATTCGACTACCTATAGTGAAAAAAATTTATTTATGGTCAACCCCGATATGGAGAGACCCCCTAAAACCCTTTGAACAATTTGTTCACTCCTAAATTTTCACAGAGTCATCATTTTTGACCTTTCCACAAAGTTCGATAGCTGTAGCTTCTGTAGTTTTAGAGAAAAACTGCTGTTACATACAGACGGACGGACAGACGGACACAGGTCGTGATTTCAATAGGGTTTATTATTTTAGTACAAAACCCTAAAAACTACATCGGCAAGCAAAAACTTTAGTTTCATATGCGTTTTTTAACAACTTGCAAATGTTGAAAATAAGTTTGCCATATTGTATAATTTTCCAAAATTGCATCAAAATGGCATTTGTTTACTGAAATCACCAATTCTGCAATATTTCGTTACAGGAAAAAGATACGGACATATAAAAAGGTGCTTTGTTGAAGGGTTTTAAATAAATTACCAAGAAAAAATGTTGTTGAAGCACTTTTTGTGTGTCTGTTTCTCTTTCCAATAGCGAGATATAGTACAATTTATATTGTTACTGCGAAAAATAATTTAAATGTACCTGTTTTTTGCAATGTTTCAAAAGCTTACAACACAGCAAGTTGGAATAATTTTGTTTACTTCTGTCGTAACCGTCGTGATTTCGAATGAATTCCAAACCGACGTCCCATCGGTTAAAGACGTGAAGTCTCAATACGTGCCAACTGACTGCACCCCACAGATCGACTGGTTCAAGTAACCTTAGTCTACTCCGAGGTAGCTGCTTGCAGGCTAGCTAGTTTGGAAAAGAATTCAATTGCAGGTCTTTCGCCAATAGACCACAATCTTTCAGCCACCGATTCAAATGCCCGTTTAAAATGTGTTCCGAAATCGTCATTACTTCATTGCAGTCCCTGCAAGGCTTTCAACGAATCAACGAGAACAAAATCTAATTCACGCATTCACGATCTAAATACCGACGTGGTCTAGGCATAAGCTTTTCAAATTCTAACCAAAATATTTCCAATCAACCCAATCCAATCAACAGCATACTTATCTCCCACTTTTGTCACCGCTGAAAAGCTACACTACTGAAATAAAAGAGAATTCATTTTATGTTCTTTGTTTCTTTGCCTACTCATTGTAAACAGAATTTTTATTAAAAACTAAATAAAACCTATTTGAGAATCGATTGCGTAAAAATTCATCCAAAAATACAATAATAATAAAAATACATTGTAAAGAAACTAGTTTTATAAATTTTCTAAGAGGCTTTTATGTTAAAGTGTATATTAATCAAATAATTCAAGACCATTTAAAATGATTTTCACTAGTAAAACTTCCATGCATATATGTCTATATTCTGAAGAGGTTTTACGAACGGTACTAACATCAGAAATAAGCGTTGTAATATCAAGTGAATTCATATGTTTTGGTTGACCAAACTCTAGAATTTAAGTATTCATTCTGTGTATTCCGCTCACTCTTGTCGGAAGCATTTGGTTAAAACTATTCGAAGCTTTGGCGTTACAGCCTACAAACGTTGTGGTACGTGAAGTTAAAACATTTTCTGAAACCATAATCGAATTTCTGGTGTCTTATTACAAAATAAACCTTCATGAATATGGGCACTGATTGAAACTGAAGAATAATTTCTTAAATGCTGCTTGGGTGAAGGACACAAATGGGTGAAATCGGTCCACATATCTATTCGAAGAAACAAAATAAAAACTGTGACATTAAGCTTATTACAAAATTTCCATGAAAAGGTCAGAAGCGATGGTCTCTCAAAAGTTAAGGCCTTAACAAAAATTTAAAAAATGTTTAAGGGGGGTCCCCCCTAATAACGAATTGGCCAATAAAAATTTTTTTTCATTAAAGGTAGTCGAGTGGGGTATCAAATGAAAGGTCTTAATTAGAACTTTTAGAGTCTGAAATAAAAAAATCATTTTATGAATTAGGGGGTCCAGGGGAAGGCAAAATATACCCAAAATTTGTGTCCCCCCCCCCTCGCGATTGGACACCTTTCAGCCGAAAAATCTGAAAATTATCACGAACGTGGACCTTTATGAGTACAAGGGCAACAAATACCTTAGAAATCGAAATTCACTCAACTTTGTTAATAATAGTATGATTTGTAGATTTTACATTTTTGCCCATAAAATCAAAACGGTACCTTTAAACTTCTTGAAATTTCGCAATTATATAGACTAATATAGGGTATATATGTTCACAAAATTTAATTGAGATCGAATCATAACCAAGTGAGTTATAGCCATTTCAATTATATGGAATTACACCAACAATAACACGTGTTTATGGTTGATGTAGGGTTTCCCAATAATAAGAGGTATTATTTTGATATTAAAAGAAAAATGCCATTTTTTAATAGAAATGATCGTGTGTTTATTTCATTATAAAGAAGAATATATGCCGTTAATATCAATAACTAACATTGGGCAAATAACCTCTACGACACGCTTACAGGACCATATCCTCTTCATGAAATTTTCCATAACCAAATCGCAAAGTGGCTGCCCTATGTCCTCGATAGCCTCACGAACTTCATCTTTGGGATCTTAAATTGACGCTGGGCTATTGGCATAGGCCTTCTCTATCACGTGGCTCCAAAGGAAGAAGTCGCAAAGTGTTAAATCAGTAGATCTATTCAAAATAACACCTCTTATTGGAAAACCCTATACATATTTAAAATTGACAGGCACTTTTATTTTCTTTCAATTTTCATGAAAATTTAAGGAATAGTGTTTAATTTGAACATGTTCAATTGGCCGAGCATTCAGAAAAATCATTTAAGCTAGATTAAAATGGCGGCTGAACTGTGCTTATGAAAGAAACTGTGCATCTTTTGTATAAATTTGAACGATTTCATATCTAAGTTTTGGATGAATAATTCAAGTTATCGATTCACGCCATTAGAAAACTTGCTTCTAATCCTAGGATGTTTACAAAGACCTTCTGGTAGGAGCACTCTCCTGCTTACTCAACTTGTTTTTCTTTAGATCCTGATGCATTTGATTTATGCATTTGTAACGTCTTATACACAACGCGCAATAAATAAACGCAAGGTTAATAAAAACAACGCACAAAGCACACATTAAAATCATTTAACTTGAATGAAACGTGGATCGCGCTGGTGAAGATGTCTGTTCGCTTGAACATTCGGATCGAGAAGGGTCGATTCGTCTTCTTGTCTGCTTAATCTCTGCTACAGCTTACTACGTGTGCTGGCGTCGTTGTGTAGTCCCTACAAGATCCCCCTCCAAATGTGTGGATATTTGCTTACAGCTGATATGAGTATTTTGACATTTGCTAATCTATCGTGAATCGAATTTCCTTCCATGGGCCAGCGTAGGTTTTAATGGTAGGTTGCGCCGAACTTCATATGTCATCGTCGTTTTGTGTTCTGTATGCCGGTTTCAGCCTTTCCGTTGATATTCTGCATCTTTACCGTTTATAGAAATAATGAAAATATTGTCGCTAATTTTGTCGATTTCTTGGTGAGGCCCCGAGTAAGAGGGATGTAGAGATTTTTGCGGTTTATCTTCGCGTAAGAATACGTGTGTGCAAGTCGTTAAAGATGAACAAACTATCTTTGCGGTGGCGTGCGATTGATGAGGTTTAAAGCTGCTGCATGTCTTCCCTGAAATTTTTGGTGAATATTGTAATTTCAAGTTTAACGCAGGAAATAAATTAGACAAAATTGAAAGATACGCCGTAGCGCCAACGCACTTACTGTTTGTTGTGCGATTCAATAAGTACGTCGCAGTACGTACCGCTTCTGGCCATAGTGACCTCGGTAAACCACTCGCTATGAGCATAGTTCTCGCACTCTCCTAAACAGTACGGTTGTCACGCTCGATTCGACCATTTTGCTCAGGTGTATATTGTGAAATACCCTCAAATTGTATGCCCTCGTTTTGCAGTACATCAATTAACACCCGTTGGTTAAAAAATTCTCGTCCGTTGTCAAATCTAAAATATTTGATTTGAGCGCCATTCATGTTTTTGACCAGTGGAATCAATGCCTTCAAGTGTGCGTACGCTTCATCTTTTGACTTTAATAAATACGTGAAACGAAAGCTGGTTGCTTCATCTTTAACTAGCATAAAATAACGCATACCACCGATTCCATTGATTTTGCTTGGACCGCATAAATCTACATACATGAGTTCTCCTCTTGATGATTCTCGCTTATTGGATCGCTTGTGTGTTGCTCTGGTCATTTTTCCGTATTGACAATCTTCACAAAAAAACTTTTCGCTGCCAGCCAATTCGACGCCCGCGACCAGATCATTCTTGCACATTTTCTTGATAGAATCGACATTGACATGTCCAAGCCTCCGATGCCAATGTTGTAGAGAAACAGCAGCCATTGCGTATTCACCAATGCGCAAACGAAAATCCAATTTGAGTCGATTCTTTGAGTCACGCTTTCCAACTCCAACAACTTTATTCGCTTCATCGATGAATTTGCAGCCTCCCTTTTCGATCAAAACTTTGATGCCTTTATCCGTTAATACACCCGTTGAAAACAAATTTTCGCTGATTTCAGGAACATACAACACATTTTCCAAACGGACTGGCTTCCACTGATTGTCAACTCTTGCTTCAATAAGAATTGTGCCAATTCCCTCGATTGGTAAAAGACATTTGTTTGCCACTTCAACTTTACACGGGCCAGTGTATTTATGTAGCTCTCTAAACCATTCTCGATGAAATGTCATGTGTTTTGTTGCGGCTGAATCGGCATACCAGCTTTCCGATTCTTCACACTTTGGCTCAGCTGTCACGACGGAACACCATGCCATTTCATTTTTGTTGCTTTTACTTTTATCGCTTTTGATTGACGATTCGTTGTGCTTTGGACAAACTTTATCTTTTGCCCAATGGCCTTTCTGACCACATGCATTGCACTTCGTTTTCCTCTTTAAATCATCGATTTTCGACTTTGGCTTTGAGTCTTTGGCTTTGGAATTTTTCTTTGTTTTCGCTGAAAACGCAGCACTAGAATTGGAGACTTCTTCTTTATTCAATCGTTCAAGATTGTCTTCCTCCAATTGTGATGACGACATCAATTCGGTGAGATTACGATTCGATGTAGTATTGTACCATACCGTTTTTTAATTGTTGAATCTCGATGTTAACCCAGAAATGATGCGTGCCATTTTCAAATTTTCGGGTAACTTTTCTTTCTCTTTTTGCTGTTCAATTTCAGATGACAATTGATTCACAAGAGAAATATACGCTGCTACCCCCTCATCGTCACGCATTTTTGCTGTGAAATACTCTTCATACAAAATCATTATGCGAATTTCGGTATTCTTTTCATAAACGCTGCCAAGTTGATCCATCATTTCTTTCGCTGATTTACAATCCAAAACAAGATTCGCGTTTGTGGCATCAACCGATTGAATAATTGCATTCATGGCCCTTCCCTCATTTCGATTGAATTTCGACTTATCTTCTTCTTCGCTGTATTGTCGGGTTTCTTACCCTCAATATTATCGGTCAAATCACGCGGTTTTATGTATGCAGTGATTTGAAATTTCCATAATTTGTAACTCGATTGATCTTTCAATTTGTGGGCGATAAAATTGTGATCGTCTTTGTCGTTCATGGTGAAATACTTTCAGCCAAAATCACACAAAAAAAAAACTGTATGTAAACACCGACGAAGAGTAGCCACTGCTTATTTAATCTGTTCTTTTGAATTACATAACGACGTTCGACTGCTGTGCACGCGCACTTTACTGTAAACACAAAACGGCAACGCTTGCACACTATTGTGAAATTCAAATATTTCATGCGACGATGAAGTCAATTGATTTGGCTTTGCACTACAAACATTGGGCGATGCTTGTCTATTTTAACTATGAATATTTATGGGATTTGTCCAACTTTTTATTCACTTTTATAGAGTCCAGAAACCGTTTTTAATATTTTCCATTACGCTATGACAAGACGACTGTTGGAATAAAACACTTTACACATTCGACGATGTGACTCACTATTTTTCAATTGTCTAACTATTTTAGGCTCACTGGGCCCATAACCTATTGTAATTTCAAGTTTAACGCAGGAAATAAATTCGACAAAATTGAAAGACAACGATTTATGCTTATACTAAAAGAAATGCTCGCTTTTGTGGAGTTCTATTTTATTGAATATTGATCGCTTGAATGTTCTGATTGGACTAACTGTGCTACTGCTTGAATGTGTGTATGAGAGTGACATTTAGGTTTTGACAGTGAATTTCGCAATAACAGTGCTGCCACACTTTGTGACAATGTTAATATTTCAACAGTGAACATTTGTGGCACCTCGACAGAATTCTCCTGGCAATCGTAGGGTTACACCATATACCATCTCTGCTGGGGAGAAACCAAGATCTTAGTCCCAATAATATGGTTGGTAATACTTTGGTTCATCGCTAGACTTCGTGACATTTGAAAGCGGCCTTTAAGGTTCTGTGCCATCTCTCTACCATTCTATTTACGGCAGGATGATACGCGCTTGCGATTGCGCTTGCACCCAGTGAGCCACAACAAGGCTCGAAACAGCGTGGACTCAAGCTGAGATCCCTGATCGGTTGTTACTGTCATAGGTGAACCAAAACGTGAAATCCAGTACGTGTAGAAAGCAGTTGCTACTGTTTCTGCTGTGATGTTGTTACTGGGTACTGCCTACGGCCACTAGATGAATCGATCGATCATCGTAAGTATGCACATTTGCTCCTTGGACGGCAGTAGTGGGCCCACAATGTCAATATGGACATGTTCAAAACGTCCGCTTTTTTTGCGTGAACTGACGTGGTGCACTTTTTGTGTGACGATTAATTTTGAATCGCTGGCACTGTATGCAAGATTGATATCTTTGTCGATCCCCGGCCAAGTGTACTTTGCTCAAATCTGCTTATTGATAGCTCTTCCCCCTGGATGTGCTGGCTGGTGAAATAGGTTGAATATCTTCTGTCCCGGTGACTTAGGGATGTGCGGTCAGATTGTTTCTGTAAATGTATCGCAGTAAAGGGGTTTCTTTGATGGGCCTGCTTGTAGTTTGCTTAGTAATAACGATGAGTTTGAGCTTAACAGTAGTTTTAGCTCTGGATTTTTTTTTGTTTTCTGACAATCTCGCCAAGATCTATTGCTGTTGGCATCGTGATTGCCTCAATTCTTTTGGTTTCGCTAACGTGTTCAAATTTGGTTGAGAATTGCGAAATGAATTGCTGTTGTCTGCATTGGCGAGAAGATGCTTTACCTGCCTTTTGATAAAATGCAAATTTCATTGGTTTGTGATCTGTTCATATGATGAATTATCGGCCTTCCAGGAAGTATTTGAAGTACTTTACTTCCATGTACACTGCCAGCAATTCGCCGTCATGTGTAATATATTTCTGTTGGGCAAGGCGAAATTTATGTGAAAAGAAAACAAAAGGCGGCCAATATCTATCGAAGAGTTGCTCCAGTACCGCTTCCACTGCGATGTATGAAGCGTCCGTTACAATCATTTCCTTGCTTAGTCAAATTTACCTTTCTTTTATCATTGTTAATTCCAGAAAGTCGCTCAAAATCTGTTGGAATTTGTTGGTTGAATCTTCGGCAAAAATACGCAAATAAGTGCCATTGTAATTTAACGCGTCTACGTGTGGTTTGGTTTTCATATCAACAAGTTTCTCATGCGAAATGTCCACACTTAACCTTCTTTTTTAGTTCCATTGGCGGCAAATAGTTATAATTCTAATAAAACTTTTTCATTCTCACGTGATATGATGAATACTTTGGCACGAGTGTCAACAAAGAAAAAATAATTGAGCTTACGATCGCGTACTATTAAGCAGTTTGTATTTATATCATCGCCGCGAACCGTTTGAACCGGCGACGAGGAATTCAGTTTTTGTCACTTTTACGAAGTTGCACGGGGCTCTACACTTTCTGGCCTTGTTTCTAAATCACTGATAATAAAAACAAAATCCATCTGATGATTTTGTACTTGTTCGTGACTTTGATCGTGTACGCGTCGGATGTCGTGATGTTTTTGACTCGAGACTTTCAACTATCAAAGTCAGTTTTCCAAATTGGCCTGCCAGGTTCGAAACTGGTTGCTGTTCCTGGCTTTTCTAGCTTATGCTATGTATTTGATCCAGGAAATCTTTAGGGCTTCTTCCCCAATTGTTCGCCTGTGACCACTTTCATTTTCCGCTAGAGCTTCGAGGGTTTGAGGTATCCTTATTCGACTCCCGATAAAGCTTGACTTAATTGAGTTTCGGGAGAATCGGAAAATCGTGCGATTAATATAGATTTAATTGCGAGGTATTTTTCGGTTAATGGCGGGTTCTCCACTAAATCGGCGATTTCTTCCATCACTGGCAAATCGAGTGCCGCTATAATGAAGTGAAATTTTGCGTTGTCAGATGTCACTTTATTGACCACGATTTGGGATTTGCCCCTTAAGAGCCAGAATTTCGGTTGCCGTTTCCAAAATTCGGGTAATTTAACATAAATTATAGCTACCGCTGCGACAAGTGTTGGCATTCTCAGAAATCGCGGGGCTTACATTAAATCCGGCAGGATTTTTCGATGGAGGTTTTCGATGACGCCGGTTACATACCTTTCCACCAATTCTTCTTTCATGTGAAGCCCGTGTGTAAAGAGTTTGTCTAGAGGTCTCCAATTATGTAGCGTCTTGTGCTTGACACGTGATAAATAAAGGCAAGGTTAACAAAAACAACGTGTACTTAACTACACGCAAAACGTACATTAAAATCATTTAACTTGAATGAAACACGGATCACGCTTGTGAAGATGTCTGGTCGCTTGAACATTCGGATCGAAAATGGTCGATTTTTCTTCTTGTCTGCTTAATCTGCGCCACAACTTACTACGTATGCTGGCTTCGTTGTCCCTACACATTCCAATGACTTGATTACAATGTAGGTCCCTTACACATTTATTGCATACGAGTATCATTCCGCCAGCGCTTTGCATAATTTTCGGCCGAATACAACGCTAAGTAGGAAAAGTATGCATATACAATTACAATTTACAATTATAACCCGAATTAGAGTCTCGAGCACTTGTAATTCGCAATGTCAAAGTAAAAAGCAATCGTGCAATTGCTCAAATTAGTTTTATCGATAGAAAAATCCAAAAGGGGCAAATAAACTCGTCTCGAAATATCATAACATTTAGCGATAAGTTATGCGGGCCAAAATGAAAATACCAACTTGTTTCCTAGGGGATGGAGATGCTTGATTGTGTCCGATTTCAGTGAAAGGTTCTTCATAAATGTTCGGAAAATTTTGAAGTACCTTTCAATAATAGGCATGCTGTTCAAGAATTTGATGTGGAATTGGCCCTGAGGTGATGTTAATGTTGATGATGATGGTTATGATCGCCGTTAGCTTGAACAATACGTAAGACACGGTAAAATTTGAAGAAGAAGATCGTTAGCCAATAATGTATTACGCTGTGCATTATTGACGGGAGTTTTTACTTCTATCACCATTCCATTCACTGTTTGCGCGCGCATCGTAGCTTGATCTTTGATTTTACAGCCGAAATCAATTTAGATGTCTGTATGAGTTTAACTTAATTTAGTTGTAGACATTTGATGCCAATCGCATCCCAATCAGGACGGTGGCAACAAAAGTGAGATCCAAAATTCATCGAAAAAGATTCTAAGAAGGTAGCGTTTCAAACTCACCTAAAAAATTATCCAAGTAATGAGAATTCGCTGTATAACCCGCACGAATAGCTAGCTCTGCATTTCTATTCTACAAACAACTGTAAATACCAACTGCAATCTTCCCCAATGCACCCCAATCCATATCTGTAAATCTGGGGGGGTGCATGCTCAAAAACTTCTTTTAAGTAATTAATTCATTTGGATAATATTTACCTGCAATTTTTTGAAAAGGGTACTCCTCTTCAAAGGCAGCCGTTCACTGGAAGGCATCTTGTCGTTCGACGTTCCACTTGAAGTGAAACATTTTAATGAGACAAGCGGACGTTTGGGTATCAATGTAAAGAAATCCCGACAACTTAATCACGCGCAATTTAGAGGTTACTCGCAACAGATGACAAACGTCGAATCCCGCATCATATGGATGGTCGATGATAATCTCGAACAGAGACTTCTGTTGCGATTTACATCACGAGAAAACGTCAACAGGCCAGGGCCGGGTTCAGGGTAATTTGCGACACACACATTTTTCTCGTGGCTCAATTTATTGAACAAGTGTTGCAGAATATCTATTGAGAATCGTTATTTTCTATGTGCCGATCCTTTGACAGTCAGTCTCGTATCGGCTTTTCCCGATGTAACATGTCTATTGTGTTCAATACAAATATGTATCAATTAACGTGTTTATTCTTATTGTCTCATCATACCTACTAGTCACTTTCATCACCCAGTCACAATAAGTTGGCGACGAGGATTAAAACGTTTGCAATTGCCAGTGAAAACCAGTGTGACACAGTGAAACAATTAGATTCCGCCGCGTAGCCGCCACGTTTTCAGCCGCCATTATTTTCGTGTCGTTTCCGAGACAGCTCCAGCTGGGAAAATGGATCAACAACAATTCGAACAATTTCTCTCAGTCTTCACTGCCGCATTGGGGACAAGTGGATCCGGTTCAGCTCCCCAAGTCTCACCATTCGAATCATCTGACGCCAAAAAGGAAAGATTTACTTCTTATTTAGAATGTTTTGACAATTACTGTAGTCTCAAAAATGTGGATTCTCCTATCACAATGTCTCAATTGTTGTGTGCATCAATTGGCTCTACGCATTATAACAACTTAGCTGCATACTTGGGTCCTGAGAAACCCATGAAAGCTATTCCATTTGTTGGGCTAATCAAACTTTTCAAAAATATGTTGCCACCGCCTGTCTCAACTGTAGTCGCTCAGCATTATTTCCTAAATGTTACTCAGCAGCCAAAACAATCAATCTCAGAATTCGTTGTATCCCTGAAGGAGAAATCGAAAGATTGTAATTTTTATGTTGAATGTAAATGCAAATCAATGATTTCCATTGCTGACACCTTTTTATGTGCCCAATTTGTCATAGGAGTAAAAGACAACTGGATTCGAGAACAGCTCTTACAACACTATGCGTTCAAAAATTTCGATGAGCTGCTCAACAAAGCCACAGCATTTGAAGCATCACGTTTTGAAAGCAACCAGTTTACCAAAATCCCAGATAATTTCACCAATCTCAGTAGTGACACAAACAATGTCTCAAGGGTCAACAGGTCACATAGGAAATCACAATCCAATCAAAGTCGAAATACAAGTCCTAGTTTACACCAACGCTCACAGTCCCAACACATGACACGGGTTGACTATCGTTCTTTAGGTGTTGATGGACTCTGTCTCAAATGTGGTAGGGCAAACCACAAGGCAAATCAATGCAAAATCGACCGCAACGCGCTTAAATGCACTTCCTGCAAGAAAATTGGTCATGTGTCCAAGGTCTGTATCACCACCATTCTTCGAAATTCAAAGACACATGCCATCGCAACACAGTCTTGTCAGAATGATCAAAACTCTGACTCAGAATATGGTATTGGTCACATTCACTGCACTGAAGACTTATACGAGCTCAGCCCAGGTTCTGATAAATTTATCGTCAAAGTGTTTCTCAATGGCAAGCCACAGGCATTTGAAGTCGATTCAGGAGCCAAATTCTCACTTCTATCAGAGACAGCATTCAAACGTCTTGGTCTCAATGCTACACAACAACCAACACAGGTATCATTCCGCTCTTACTCAGCTCATATAATAAAGCCCTTAGGGAAAGTCTCACTGTCGGTAAAATATAAAAATAGAGAAATTGATGCGGACCTATTCATTGTTCCTGCAGGATTTGATGCACTTCTGGGTCGAATATGGATTCGCACTCTCGGAATTGATCTCAAAGAAATCGATAAAGAACGGCTCACTTCGGATCATGTAGTTACAATCAACGCTGTCACTCCTCTTGAAGACATACTCAGACAATACGCAACTATTTTCGAAGAACGCATAGGTTGTGTGCCAAACGTAGGAATAAAACTTCAGCTCAGGGAAGGAGTAAAACCCATCTTTACTAGGGAACGCGATGTCCCTTTTGCACTGCGCCAGCGAGTTGAGGAAGAACTTGCAACTCTTGAGTCACAAGGTATTATTACTCCAGTATCCTCAAGCGACTGGGGATCACCACTCGTCGTAATACCTAAACCTGATGAAGGAGTTCGTTAATGTGTTGATTACAAATGTGAAGTCAACGCAAAATTAGTCTCAGCTAATCATCCAATTTGTCGCATTGATGAAGTCTTGCACAGCTTCAGAAATTCAAAGTACTTCTGCAAACTCGACCTGTACAAGGCATATTTACACTTCAAAGTGGATGCGGAAGGACAGAAAATCCAAACAACCACGACACACAAGGGCACATTTCAAATGAATCGTCTCAGTTTTGGTACCAAAACAGCACCATCTGAATTCAATAGAATACTCTCACAAATTCTCAATGGCCTATCAAACGTTGAAGCATATTTTGATGACATTGTCTGCCATGGCTCATCAATGGAAGAATGTACTCGTACAAGAAACCTGATTGCTTGTTTAGAAAGACTCAAGGAAAACGATCTCCATCTAAATAAAAATAAGTGTTCCTTCTTCAAAGAAAGTATCAGCTATCTTGGTTACATAGTCTCATTTAATAAAGTTGAAATGTCACCTGTGAAAATTCAAGCCGTCTTCAACATGCCACGTCCTAAAAATGTAGAGGAATTAAGACGATTCTTGGGTATGGTGACATATTATGCAAAATTCATTCCTGATTTCTCCACAAAATCTTTTCATCTACAACGCCTACTCAAAAAAGATGGAAAATTCGTTTAGTCAGCCTCCACTGAAGCCGCTTTCTTAAACATAAAGTCGGAGTTGTGTAGCGAAAGGGTATTAACACCTTTTGATCCAGCAAAACCCTTGATCCTCTCAACAGACGCCAGCCCGACCGGTATTGCAGCTGTTTTGAGTCATGAAGTGGAAGATCATGAAAAGCCTATTGCTTATGCCCCTCGAGCTTTGACCCAAGCTGAATGCAATTACAGTCAAGTTGATAGAGAAGCCTTGGCTATCATTTACGCAGCCACACACATGTTTATGCCAGAAATTTCACCCTTGTCACCGATAACGAGCCGCTGTCTCGTATTTTCATCCACATCGAGCATTACCTCAGATGACATCTGCCCGTCTTTTACGCTATGCCTCCTTTCTAAGTGGATTGGACTTCACGGTACGCTGTAAAAAAGGAAAAGACAACGAGAACGTAGATTGTCTTTCTCGGGCTCCAATTCCCCAACTGCTCAGATTATCTGAAACATCAATGAATGAAGAAGTCAATGCGTTGTATGCTGAAACTATACTTCAAATCTCCAGCCCAGCTATAACTTCAGAAACTATTATTGAAGAAACAGCCAAAGATGAAAACCTTCAAACCCTGATGACCAGCCTCAGAACCAGTCAAAGAGATGAACCATTCACCATCTTTAACGGTATGCTTTTCAGATTGGACCGCCTAGTCATACCAAAATCTCTACAACACCAAATCCTGGAAGAACTGCATGCCTCACACTTGGGCATTACAAAAATGAAACAACTCTCCAGACGATATGTATATTGCACAATCCACACAAAGCCGTTATTCATCCATGGGACCCACCAGATAACAACTGGGAGAGGGTACATATTGACTATGCAGGCCCCCTTGTCAACCATTATTTCTTAATGTGTGTCGATGCAAAATCCAAGTGGGCTGAAGTTCGAATACTCAAAGAAGCACCATCATCAGCATCAACTATCACACTCCTAGAAACCATATTCTCTGTGCATGGTTACCCATCTGTCCTAGTATCAGATAATGCTGCCATATTTAAAAGTGAGGAGTTCCAGACACACTGTAAAGAAAGGGGAATGTTTCAGAAGTTTATTGCGCCAGGTCACCCATCAACTAATGGCCTTGCAGAAAGAAATACACAAACCCAGAAAAGACTCATCACCAATAGCCACAAAAGTACAAAATATCCTTTTTCGATACCGTGCCACACCATTAGCCTCCGGACGGTCACCAGCAGAACTTTACCTGAAAAGGAAAATTAGAATACGCCTGAATGCTCTCCTGCCTAACAGAAAAGCAGTAATGCCAACGAGCCGAAGCAGCTGTCATTTCCGTTCATTCCAAATGGGAGAGAGAGTCCAGGCAAGAATGCACCTGAACAATCAAGATAGCTGGCAATTTGGGACTGTCGAACAAAAACTGGGTCAGTACCATTATATCATTGACTTAGACTCAGGCCGAACTATAAAAAGGCACATCGACCAACTAATTTCAACAATGGTCCCGAAGAAACAAGTCACCTTTTCATCTCAGCAAAGACCAGCCCCGAGCCCAGGTATTCCATATCGACACATGCCAGCTGATGAGTTACCACCAATGGACACACAGCCTACGCCATTGACTGCGCCAGATGTCAATCAGCCAGAAACACTTACTGGCACTCCTGACCAACAGACACCAGCAGACGGGAACACAAACAACCCGACGCTACCACCACGCAGATCTGCTCGTCAACGATGTCCTCCAAACTATTTGAAAAACTATGTCACCGAATAATAGAATTAAAATTATATTTCTATATGTTTTAATGAAGTGGGGGAGACTATTGTGAATCGTTATTTTCTATGCGCCGTTCCTTTGACAGTCAGTCTCGTATCGGGCTTTCCCGATGTAACATGTCTATTGTGTTCAATACAAATATGTATCAATTAACGTGTGTATTATTATTGTCTCATCATACCAACGAGTCACTTTCAACACCCAGTCACAATAATATCTTTC
The DNA here is from genome assembly GCA_963969285.1 of Odontomyia ornata. NCBI lineage: Eukaryota > Metazoa > Arthropoda > Insecta > Diptera > Stratiomyidae > Odontomyia > Odontomyia ornata. The sequence goes on along the minus strand of OZ017738.1, from coordinate 336,189,526 downwards.
TTTGTTTTTCATTTTCTACATTTTTTTCTGAAAATTCATTTGTATATTTTTCCTACACGAAATATGGTGGAATTGGTAATTTTAGTAAAAAATACGTTTCAGTGCAATTTTCAAAAATTTTATTGTAAACTTACTTTTGGCATTTTGATAAAAATCTATAAAATGCAAATTTTTGCTTAACCATATAATTCTTCTTTCGCGGGATACTGCATGTTGTCCAATTTTTTATCAAAATAAAATATAGTACTGAGTACCCTAATATGTGCAGGCAAAAGTATCATCAAAGTCATGTGTGATACAAAAATTATTAATAAGTCTCATAAAAGATGCAAAACTAAAATTTTATTATAATATATCTTTTTAATTGTCTAATTACAGATCACTGTCCTTAGCCCTTACGATGTTTCTCGAAAATTCAATCATTTCAAAATAGAAGGAATAGATAGATTTCGAAGTATGTCTTCTAAATTAATACAAGCAATGTGCAATACAATAATTATTAAAACTTTACAGAAAACTTCCGCAGTAACTGGAATTTACAAGTAGATGAGTACACAGCCAAGTTATTGCAATATGAAGAAGGTTTAGCTACTACTAGATACATTGTTAATCATGAGAGTTTTAGAGAATTCATTAACGCTGCGCTAAATGTAGACATAATAATTTTTGATTACGATTACAACGAAGCACTTTTGGGTAAGTACATTTATTTATTTTAGTTTGCCAATATATTAAAGTTAATGTTATATTTGTATTTTAGCAATTGCACAAAGATTTAAATGCCCCGTGTTCGTCATAGCTCTGAACACACCAAATTTATCGCTGAAACGGTTAATTGGCAATGGATACCCTATAACAAACTTAGCTTTTCAAAAGCCTATTTCTGAAACCGGGTTGTTCAATGCTTTGAAAAATGTATGGTCGACTTTGCATGAGAAGTTCTTGGTGGACTTTTATTATCAAAAGCAGCAGGCAAGTAAATGATTATTTAAATTTATTTTGGAACTAGTAAAATAATTGCCATATCGAAGATAACATTTCGGCAACAGAGATTATGACGGCAAAGTGATCATTATGGCTGATATCCGCCATGCTTATGAATTTCGTTACCAGTGTGTGTAATCAATTATAATTCCATATGAATTAATTTCTTCAACAGTTCGACTATCTTTTAATCAATTCTCATCTTTTTGATTATTTAATCACTCTCTGTTTATGTTTTATTACATCTACTCGCACCAGGTTAAGGATGGGTTCTACTATCATCTTGCAATTTTTTGCGAATAATTTGTCCCAGTTCAAACAACAACGCCATCCTTGATATGTAGCCTGTTATAGTCAAAATCGAAATCAACATGCAGAAAACGATTTACCGTAATCTGAGTCTGAACGAGAACCTTCTCAAAGTCTTTTTGACTGACACTTTAAACAAAAAATTACATTCATTTTTTTTTTTAAATAAGAAACAGCAACAAATATCGAATCTGAAAATATTCCACTTTCTGCTTCCCTCACTTCATGATTAATTGCTGAGCAATATTTTATGTAATAATTACCAGCTACATCTTGATCATTTTTGACATAAAATAAGTTATCATTCTCCGTAGCGCCTCACCATAAAGTTCGTCTGTTAACTTCCATCGTTTTGGGGTGGCCCCTAATGGATCATCCCAAATATCACACAACTCATCGGGAAGAAGTGTCTATCTCAACACTTCTTCATCTGGCCAAAGATTTTATTCAGCACTGCACGCTTTGAGAGATCTAAGACGCGTTCGGTAGTATCCTAACTGAACGTACAACATAATCTTAACGAAAGTTTTCTGGAGACGCAGACTAATGTGAAATAATTATTTCTCGTTGTTGTTGTGCTTAAATAATCTTCTATGAAGATAAACTGCTTACTGCGAGAAATTAATTAGACTTTCAAAATGATGACCTCCACGAATCTCGTTAGGTAAAGCTGAGTACTCTTCCTTGTCAAAATTATGGATTTGGTTTAAACTTTATTTATCTTTAACCAGGTCATGATGTCTGAAATTTACCGGCGTATATTATTGAAGAGGCTATTTACATCCAGAATATTGGACTCTCCAAAGCGCAATGTTCCTGGATTATCAGCTAAACGCTCCTCGGGTCCAAACGAGAAGGCAGCCTTAATCTACTTGATATATTACTCGGGTTAGGTTGATATATGCAAAGCTTATTTCTCCTGTGTACATTTAAAATTTTAAAGTGCTTACGTATTTCGTCTTGTCGGGTCCATGAATTTTTGTCATATTTTCATTAACCCAATTTACTTTCCTTCGGAATCTCGCACTAGGAATTGCACTTTCGCATCCATGATATTGGCATCATCGGCTTATGATTATGTTTGCGTGGATTTGAATAATAGCATTTCTGTGCAGTCAACCAGTGTCTTCCTGATGACGTGTTCCAGAACAATATTGAAGAGCAAGAGGGCCAGTCTCTCCCGTAGTTTATGGCCTGATTCAGTCTTGAAGACTTCCATGATCTTGACCTGGAAACCATTTCTATAGTATATGTGATCACATCTTTGATCACATTCCATATTACTTGGATGTCATTGCTACATTATCTCACCTGCGGGGTTAGTAAAACATAGCTTTCTAACGACGATGGAATATGGAGTTTATTGAGCTATCATGTAAGTTATATAACTCTTGGCATAGATGGTTTAGCTAGTTTTAGGGTTTCTGGAAGCGCCCCTTGTAATTCGACTCTAGTGAGATAGTGGTTCATATCACAATCTGCTACTTTTGCCGATTATTGCATGAAGGCTGGTGCTTCCAGCTGTTCTTTGCAGAGCCATTTTTAGGGTTTTGTAAAATAATTTTACATAACCCTACTAGTTTCGCGACCAGTCTGTCCGTCTGTCCGTCCGTCCGTCCGTCCGTCCGTGTGTCACAGCAGTTTTTCTCGGAAACTACTTAAGCTAGAAACATCAAATTTTGTGTGTAGGTGTAAAGTGGTGATCTCTTTAAAGTTCATTTACAAAAAAAATTTTATAAGGTATTTAAGGGGGATCTCCCCATATAGGCGAGTGACCCCCCGAAAAAAAAATTTCATTGAATGTAGTCGATATGGGTATCAAATGAAGGGTCTTGATGAGAACTTTACAAAACAGGTCTTAGTTTGGCAAAGTTTGCTTCGAGGGGCGCACAGGAAGGGGAAATACACGAAAAATTTGTGTCCCCCCCCCTCGCGATTGGACACCTGTGATCTGAAAAATCTGAAAAAAATCAGGAATGTAGGCCTTGTTGAGTACAACAACAACAAATACGTTAGAAGTCGAAATTCACTCAACTTTGTTAGTAATAGTATGATTTAGAGATTTTATGTTTTCTTAAATAAAATCTTAACGGTACCCTTAAATTCAATGAAATTTAGCACGTAGATGTTTATTTATAAAATTGATCTATCCTGAAAGTTTCATAAAGATTGAAGCATATTTAGTGAAGTTATAGCAACATATGGCTATGGAACAACATGCGCTTTTACCGACTCAGACACTACAGTTTTGCTAGGATTTGCATGAAAGTTTCAGGAATGATAGGTGTCATGTATATCTTTGAGAATCGGTTCAGCTAGTGGTATCAGTAATCGTAAAACAAAATAGTGGCTATTTTAAATGCGATGATTGAATAATTTTGAGTTATTTTTTCCCAACTTCACCGTTTTTTTTTTTGTGGTAGGGAGGTGAAGGCATTTACGCCCGCCGAGTCTGGCAGTCTGGGACTCCCATGGAGGATACCCTTGGACTACCCACTAAACACCTCCCCTGTCAATCTGAGAACCTAGCCTGGAACCGTTTGACACATTACTTCGGGTCAGGTCTCGTTTTGTTACGCCGTGGGGCGCCTTCAAGCTGGGGAGTCCCTTTCCTAGCGGGAGGGGAGAGGGGAAGAGGAAATGCCAGAAGAGCGATCCCCCAGCCCCAGCACCTCCGGCAGCTGCGAGTCCCTTTTATCTTTAAGGACTGCCCGAGCATAATGTGCCACCTGGTTCCATTTGTCAACCGATTCGTGCATCACCGCAACTATATTATCCGGGGTGAGCTCTCCCGTCTCCCTGTAGAGTTCCCTTCGCAGCCTGGCCCATTTGGTACACGCAAAAAATGTGTGACAGGCATTGTTCTCCTCTCCTGGGCAAAACCGACAATCGGGAGACCGTGACTTACCGATCTTGTGCAGGTAAGACTGAAAACACCCGTGCCCGCTCAAAAGCTGGGTCAGATAGAAGTCAGTCTCACCATGCCTTCGATTTAGCCACGGTCTCACATCCGGGATGAGGCGCGCGGTCCACCTTCCCTTCGTGCAATTCACCCAAGACTGCTGCCAATCGTTGAGCGAGCGTTGTCTCTCCTCGCGGACAACCATCTCCCTCGCATCCTCGTTTCGGCGCAGGTAAATAGCGCGGCGCTCTCTAGCAAGGAGGGCGACAGGTATCACGCCTGCAATCACTCTCACCGCCGAGTCGGAGACTGTTGGATACGAAGATGCAATTCTCAGTGCTCCTCTTCTCTGTACCTGTGCCAATCGTTTTCGGTATACCTCCTTGCTGAGAGCGTCGCCCCATACCTCTGCTCCGTACAGTAGCACTGACCCTACAGCACTCATCAAGAGGCGTCTTCTTGATGGGCTGGGTCCCCCTACGTTGGCCATAAGTCGACTCAGGGCCGATATTCCCGAAGCAGCCTTCTCAGCCGTTGCCCTGATTTGCTCAGAGAAACTCATCTTCGAGTCGATCAGTAGCCCCAGGTACTTCACCGCTGGCTTCGATTCGATCTGTATATCTCCAATACTGATCATCCTTACTCTAGGGATTCTCTTTTTTGTCAAGATGACCACTTCGGTTTTCTCCAGTGCTAAACTGAGCCCGCGAGCAGTCATCCAGTCCCTCACTCGGCACATTAGCATACCTAGCCTATGTTGCGCTTGTTCAACGGTGCGTCCGGCGACCAGAGCCGCAACATCATCCGCATAGCCGACCAAGCGCGACTCATCTGGCATCTCAAGTTTCAGTAGCCCGTCGTCAGACACGTTCCACAGGTCCGGACCAAGGATAGATCCCTGGGCAACACCCGATGTAATTTCCATCCTTCGTTGGCCCTGTGTCGTGTCGTAGAGCAGGCTTCGGTCCTTTAGGTAGTTCCTCAAAAGCCGCATTAGATATTCTGGAACTTGAAAAGAGTTTTCCAGCGTGTCCAGAATATCCACCCATCTAGCGGAGTTGAAGGCATTCCTGACGTCGAGTGTCACCAACAGGACGATCCGTCGCGCAACTTCACCGTTGAAGGTGCATGCTTTGAACACTTGATTCAATTTAATGAAAGACTGAAGATGAGTAACTATAATTAATGCTCATAAGTGAAACAAGTCAAGGAGGCGGGAGAGAGCTCGTAGCAAAAGGGTTTTGTAACCATTCTAGGATTCAAAAAAATTGGCCATGAATCGATGATAACAGTACAGGCGAATGGCCCCTGAAAAAAAAATCATCAAACGTAGCCGATATGAGTATGAAATGAAAGTTTTCATGGGAGCTTTTCAAAACAGTTCTTAAACTGTCAGTTTTTGCTTCAGTGGGGGCACAGGGGGGAAATACATGAAAAATGTGTTTCCTCCGTCGCGGATGGGCATCTGAAATAATTATCAAGGGAGATATTTATGAGTATAACAATACCAAAAACCTCAGAAGTCGAAATTCGTTCAACTTTGTTAATAATAGTATGATCTTCGTGTTTCATATTTTCTCCAATAAAATCGTCTTTGACATTTTTCTTGATTTGATTCGATCAGGTGACTGCATTTTGTAATTTGAATACAAAACCCTTCTGACATGAGCGTAGGTCTGTTTACCCAACTTGTTCAATCAATTTTAACGTTAAAATACCCTAGAACAATTTGAAATCATTTGAGGGCAGCCCATTAATGGTCCATTCCAGGGTATAATAGATTGATTTTTCCCCTCTTACCTCCTGTTGGTGCGTGGCAGTGGACTGGTCAAATGTTGAAAAACAGTCTAAATCCATTATCGCACATGACTATTTGTTTGATTTTGCTTATAAAGAAAAACTTGGAAATATCGTGTGAGTGCCTATCTCATAGGTTTCGCAAGCATGGTATCAGCTTCTTGCACTGCGAGGAATTTAATTTTATATATTTCCATATGATGTTGTGGTTGATGAAGTGCGCCTGGCTGATAAAGTGATCTAGCATTCCATGTTCTGATGGAATAATCTGCTTTTCTTTGCAAACCTCGATGCCTTTTATCCGATCATATACGAGACCATGCTTCAAGTTTCGTAGCAATTAGAAAGTGCAAGGTGGGGTTGCTAGCCGCACGCTGGCAAGCGAAAATATAGCATTCCATGCTTGTTTTTATCGGCGTTGGTTGGGTATCAGGTAGTATCTTTCTAATTTAACTGTTCGGAGAGAACTTTCTGATTTCTTTAGAAATGTCAGTATGTTCCCTTTCCCATGTTTTCCAACTGCAGTCGGGGAACTGCAACTTGTAGATTTAGCGCAGATACAACTCAAAACATCTATGTCCGTCTAAAAGCTGGATAAGGTTGAAATCAGTCTCATCATGTCTTCGATTAAGTTGCGGCCTCATAGAATTGGTCAGCCACGTGTTCCATTTTTATTTTGTTTTGTTCACACAAGGTTGTTAGCAATCACTGGGTGATTGTTTTATCTCCTCGTGGGTGTCCTTTTCGCTCTAGTTTGTATGCTACTAGGTATTACTACGCTCTCTAACAAAAATGACGATGAATATCACACCTGTGCGTTAGTATCTAGCCTGAGTTTCGCATGTTCAACAGTGTGCCGAACAGCTAGCTGCACAACATCATTCGCATGACCGATCAAAAGCGACTCATCCGGCCTTAATTCTCAAAAACCCATCTTATGAGATTTTCGACAGATCTGGACTGGGAAAGGAGCTGTAATGATTTAACACGTCTAAAAATCCGTGTAGGACACAGTTGCCGATTGTTTGGCACAAATGTCAGCGAGCTATAAACAAAACTGAGCTCAGCTGACTAGCTTCGCTTAACGACCGCGTACGCGTGCTTGTCGACTAGCTATTTGCGGGATCATATGAGGCGGGTTCTTGTCGAGGCACAAAGCTACACTAAAAATATCTATCACTCGTACTCTACTCTACGAGGCGTACCAATTAATTTTTTTATCTTTAGAAATGTTCTATTATGTGTCAATTAAGCTACTCTACAGTAATTCAAACATTTTTCTTTGTCTCATTATAGTTAGCGGACACGGAGGGTTGAGGCAAACGCTACTTTCTCCAAAGAAGGTTTTTGCATTACAAGGGAAACGTCAAATCTAAAGATGTAAACGTGGCTGAAGTGAACCACTCATCTCTGCCTAAAGGAATGAAGCTTGACGGATCTAGTTAATTTTAATCCCGTGAAACAACTAAGCAGTTTTGACGGGATGACCACCTTATCTCTTCAAAAGCAGTCACTCCTGATCACCACGGGGCTGCTCGACTGCTTATTTTCATTAAAGAGCTTTGAGCAATACCCAATCTATCTTCCGACTTTTCTTTATGTCATAGAGCAGGTTCAGGTCCCACACATTGTCCCTCGGAATACGCCAAAAATTACATTCGGTTCTACAAAAATTTGCTGGAATGTGAAACGATTATGTTTCAAACAAAGGCCAGTCAAAGCGTGTTACCTACTAATCCCGTGCAAGACACAATGCTATTTATCGGAATCAGTATATGCACTATAACGCATTCGTATTTCTTTGAGGACTCTTTTCTTTTATATACATTAACCATACAAATATGTCACATAATCGGCTTGTTCGTATAACCATTATCGAAATTGCTACCCTTCAATCGAGGGCTCCGGCTTCGCTTGCCAGAGGTGGGCGTGGGTGCTATTCGCTTCGATTCTAAACCCTCACTTCAAACGCCTAGCGAGTAGATGGTTTACCGGAACTTTTTTAGAAGTGAAATACCTAAAAATTGGAAAAACGAACCACTTGTCACAGCAGAAAAGTCGACACTCCACAACGTCGTGGATGGAGATTATCTTAAATTGATCACTTGAATAACTCAACACCTCACTATTGCTTGTGGATGGAGTTTTCCCAGCCACTCCTCGACCAAAAATAATACTACTCTTTTCCTTGTTTTCCACAAATTATAAAACTGATTAAATAATAGGTTATCGATACTATATTTCAATGCATAATTAATCAACAGGGTAAATTTACAGAAAAGTTACGTATTCGATATTCCGCCGCCAATTCAATATTTATGCTTGGGCCAATCCGAAAATTTCGTTTGCCACAAATTTGATTCTTAGCTGATTAAAATGATCTTGCGTTTCACTTTCTTCTCCCTCTTCTTCGTAGCACTACAGCCCCTCTTGGGCTTTTGCTTCCTGCAACAAGCGCCTTGAACTGTATCGGTTCATTGACCACCTCCTCCACTTTCGAAATCTGAGCAGCGATGAATTGTCTCCGTTCGACCGAGTCAGATCAGTGTTTCCTCGGTTTCCCCACTGGTCTCTGGCCTTCAATTCTACCAACGAATACCTTTTTGGGTATCCGTTGTTGATCCATACGATTCATGTAGCTAGGCCATTGTAGCTTCCGCAGTCTTACAATCATAGCGACCTCCGGCTTGTCAAAAATTTCATACAGCTATCGAATCCGCCATTGGTCCTCGTCTAGCTTTGCTCCGATTATTCGCCTCAGGACCAGTCTTTCGAAGGTGTTTAATATGTTTGCGGATGGTTAGGTTAGGGTCCATGCTGCATACCCATAGCACAGGTCTTGCCACCGATTTTGATACTTAGAGCTTTGTTTTCCTATGTATGCAGCTTGTCTTCAAGATCGTTAAAAATGAATAACAAGCAAGTATTGATCGTAACGTACTATACCAAATAATGCTCCCAGCCAAAAAAGTCCGTCTTACTACAATGACAATAACATCGACAAGCTCCCAAGTCCGCATCAATAACCAACTCACCAATGTCTTTGAGATAAATATCGGACTAAAGCAGGGAGATGGGCTGGCCCCTTTGCTATTCAATTCGGCTTTTGAGAACGTCATAAGGAAACTACCTGTCGATACATGAGATACGTTGTTATACAAGTCGAGCCAAATAGTAGCCTATGCGGACGATATCAACATTTTGTCACGGTCATTCAGAACTGCTAAAGACCTCTTTCTCAAACTCAACAGTAAAGCAAAACTAGCAGGGCTACAAATCAATGAGAATAAAACAAACCTTATGACGCAGTCGAGGAAAAATACCTCAAGTACACAAAACATCACACTTGGTGAATACAAATAATTCCAAAATAACGAGAACTGGTCATGAAAGAGACGAAATATGCCGAAGATTACAGAAAATATTTTTCAGTTTTGATGACCTTGAAGACCAGCTGCATACACAGGAAAACAAAGCTCCAAGCATACAAATCTGTGTTACGACCTGTGTTATGCTATGGGTGTGAAATATTGACTCTAACCCAGGCTTCCGCAAACATATTGAACGCCTTTTAGCGACGGATCCTGTGGCGAATAACCGCCCCGAAGCTAGACGGGACAAAGCGAATTCGATACAACCATGAGCTGTATGAAATTTTTGATGAACCGGCGGTCTCAACTATTGTAAGATTGCGGAAGCTGCAATGGGCTGGCCACATGAATCGTATGGACGAACAACGGATACCCAAAAAGGTATTCGTTGGGAGAACTGAAGAGCGCAGACCAATGGTGAAACCGAGGAAACGCTGGTCTGACCTGGTCGACGAAAACAATTCATCGCTGCTTGGATTTTGAAATTGAAGGATGCGGTAAATAGACCAAGACAGTTGGAGGCGCTTGTTGCAGAGAGCGAAGGCTCGAGAGGGACTGTAGTGCTACGAAGACGAAGACATTACCAGATGTCGACAATTCTAGACGAGCTGCCTACTGGAGCAGTGCGTTTTGTTTCCTTCCCATGGTCGGTAACATATATCCAATTCTTTTGCGAGAACTGATGGGCATGCGTTTGTTCATTGTGAAGCTTTGGGAATCTTCCTTAGTGTATTTCCGTACTGCATTTCTTCCGTCTAAGAAAACTAGATTTTATTGATTAAAAGACAAAATTGGCCATTGGAAAGCATGTTGAGATATATCTGATAGACGAAGAGGAAACTGCAAAATTGGGAATATTTTTCTTAAGATGATAAAGGCTACTAAAAGGAAAGTAGTATTTACTCAGAGTGATTTAAAAAAGCATTTATTCCATTATTTTAGTTTCCCCCGAATGTGCAGCACTGTTATTATAATTGAAATAAAATCTGGCTTTATGAAAACTTCCTTGTTGTCAGTTATTTTGTTTATTTGATATTCACAGGCCAATTTTCATTTTTCTTCAAAGGCCGGCCGTTGGGCCTTTTTATTGGGTGGGCAGACGCTTTCAAACTCTTTTGAGTCATTTTCAATCTCTAAAGGGTGTGTGGAAGGAAATGCCTTTATATAATGCTGATCCAAATTTGAATTGTAGATTTAAAAAAAATAATAATCATTTTAATTTGCAATTGAAATCTGGACACGGCAACCCCTTTGCAACGGAGCTTATCCACGAATCGCACTTGCGCAACGCAATTGTGAGTGGATGGAAGGCTCGCCAACTGCCGTTGTAGGGAGTCCCGCAAGTTGACAACGGATAACAAGGGAAGCCACGAAGAAACCTCCGTGGGAAGACGACGAGTCGTGCATGCAATACGTGCGCGGATATTTTTATTGGAAATCGCAAAACGCTTTTTACGGAATTCGCCATTCGTCATCGCGGAAAATTGAGTGTTTGGTGCGTTGAATTAGGAGTTTCCTTTGTAATTTGCTTGCTTGCAAGGATTGAAAGTTGATAGTGACGCGAACGGAGCGAGGGCGGTTCGTGTGTGGAGGAAGCACGTGCATGGTGGGGAGAAGGTCAAGTGCAAGTTGCAAATACTTCAATTGACAAATTTAATTAGACCTGAGTGTGCAAGTGCCGCAGTTTTTTGAATTGCTCGTTGCGCAGCGATCAGGATGACTTGGTCCAGCGTTCGTCTGAGGAAATTTATTGCGCAAGTTGAGTTCCGATTCACGCTGCTTTTTGTAAACGGGAAATCAAAACGCGTCTTATAGCTGCGGACGCTTACGCAAAGATTTCAGATGGAGGAGCAAACGCGCATCGCAGGGAGTTTTGTTGTGTCAGTTTCCAAACCGCATACGTATATTTCTCAGTGAATCATGGCGTGAAGAAGTTTTTGCAATCGCATCAGTGCTGCTGCTGCAGGGAAAGCTCTGGAAAATTGGCGTAGTATCGCTTTGACGTCTAGGCCCGATGGCTTGACTCCGATCTAGTGCATCGCAGATATTGCTAACCCCATCGCACACCCGTAACTTCGTAACCGCCATCAACAATAACATTCAGTGTCACTCCACTTGCAACGCATTTGGGTTAATTGCCATGATGTCGCGTTATCTGAGCCCCGGCAATCATATTAAAAAGTTCTGTGCCGAGCCCCGCGTGGTTTAGAAATAAAATTGCTAACAGAGTGAACAGTTTGGGACGCGTCAAGTGGTGAGGCAGAGGCATATAGTCGCACCAAGCAACGGATCGTCCTGTTTGACACTCAACGTGAGGAATGCCTTCAACTCCGCTAGATGGGTGGATATTCTGGATACGCTGGAAAACTCTTTTCAAGTTCCAGAATATCTGATGCGGCTTTTGAGGAACTACCTAAAGGACCGAAGCCTGCTCTATGACACGACACAGGGCCAACGAAGGATGGAAATTACACCGGGTGTTGCCCAGGAATCTATCCTCGGTCCGGACCTGTGGAACGTGTCTTACGACGGGCTACTGAGACTTGAGATGCCAGATGAGTCGCGCTTGGTGGGCTATGTGGATGATGTTGCGGCTCTGGTCGCTGGAAGCCGAGTGAGGGACTGGATGGCTGCTCGCGGGCTCAGTTTAGCACTGGAGAAAACCGAAGTGGTCATCTTGACAAAAAAGAGAATCCCTAGAGTAAGGATGATCAGTATTGGCGACTTACGAATCGAATTGAAGCCAGCGGTGAAGTACCTGGGGCTACTGGTCGACTCGAAGATGAGTTTCTCTGAGCAAATCAGGGCAACGGCAGAGAAGGCTGCTTCGGGAATATCGGCTCTGAGTCAACTTATGGCCAACGTAGGGGGACCCAGCCCATCAAGAAGACGCCTCTTGATGAGTGCTGTAGGGTCAGCGCTACTGTATCGAGCAGAGGTATGAGGCGACGCTCTCAGCAAGGAGGTATACACAGCACAGGTACAGAGAAGAGGAGCACTGAGAATTGCATCTTCGTATCCAACAGTCTCTGACTCGGCGGTGAGAGTTATTGCAGGCGTTAAACCTGTCGCCATCCTTGCTAGAGAGCACCGCGCTATTTACCTGCGCCAAAACGAGGATGCGAGGGAGATGGTTGTCCGCGAGGAGAGTCAGCGCTCACTCAACGATTGGCAGCAGTCTTGGGTCAATTGCACGAAGGGAAGGTGGACTGCGCGCCTCATCCCGGATGTGAGACCGTGGCTAAATCGAAGGCATGGTGAGACTGACTTCTATCTGACCCAGCTTTTGAGCGGGCACGGGTGTTTTCACTCTTACCTGCCCAAGATTGGTAAGTCACGGTCTCCCGATTGTCGGTTTTGCCCATGAGAGGAGGACAATGCCTGTCATACATTTATTGCGTGTACCAAATGGGCCAGGCTGCGAAGGGAACTCTACAGGGAGACGGGAGAGCTCACCCCGGATAATATAGTTGCGGTGATGCTCGAATCGGTTGGCAAATGGAGCCAGGTGGCACATTATGCTCGGGCAGTCCTAAAATTTAAAAGGGACTCACAGCAGCCGGGGGTGCTGGGGCTGGGGGATCGCTCTTCTGGCATTTCCTCTTCCCCTCTCCCCTCCCGCTAGGAAAGGGACTCCCCAGCTTGAAGGCGCCCCACGGCGTAACAAAACGAGACCTGGCCCGAAGTAATGTGTCAAACGGTTCCAGACTGGGTTCTCAGGTTGACAGAGGAGGTGTTTAGTGGGTAGTCCAGTCGCGCATGAGAGTCCCACACTCTGTGCATAGATAGCATTCACCTCACTACCACAAAAAAAAGTGGTGATGGTAAGTGAACTTCCGTTCGTCGTTCCGGCAGCTCGAGAAGAGATTTCGCTTGTGTTGTCGAAATTTGCGTGGAAAAATCCAATTAAGGGTTAATCACACATTTTTTTATATCTCTTATCGGATTAATTTTTAATCTTAAAATATCTAATGGATGGCTGCACTGCAAAGAGATTAGGAAACTTATCGATTGTAAGAATTAGGTGAAACCGTTCTGATTGAAAGTTATATTTGGAAAACGAATTGATGAAATCACCAACATTCATCAGGGGGCGCCCGCCGAGGATGCTAGGAAGTACACTATTGGTTCTTTTTAAAAAAAATTTTATATTATTTTTTTATTATATAAAGAGTTTATAAATTCATATTTATTTACATTTGCAACAGAAGTTTTGGAATTTAGAAAGAAATGAAACAAAATAGAGATATTTAATGGTTGCATTTTAAGTGTTATGTGATTCCATCACATAATATTAGAACATAAATTTGCTACGTTTATATTTTTCATTTAAGAGAAAAATTCATACAAATTATGTTTGTATGAGTTTTTCACTTAAATGGGAAATATATAGCCACGACTACATTTGGATCTTGATCCGGTTAGAAGGGTGCGAGGGAGTACCGCTTCGACCTGGATGCCTCACTGTTATTTGTGGGCCATAAGTATCTTCGGTAATGACGAAGTTCTTTTAAGTCTGTTTGTTTTCTCCAGGACTAGTTTGTCCTCTGAGTCAGCAATTTTCTTTGAACCTTAGTAAGTTCCCTCCTTCTCGGCTCTGGTTGATGTTCATTTGACCACCTATCGAAATTCTTGGATGCGAAATTTTTTGTAGTGGGTCTTTGTGCTGGTGAAAAGAACCCGCCCAATGACACCGCAATGCTAGCCTGCCAGCGCATTCATGCGTCCTTAGACAAGGCCAATCTCGGCGGATCCCATCATCCCCTTTCTTCGAGGCAGCAGACCATCGCTGCACTCCTTCACGGACATTTCTTATCTACCCATTTTACTACAAAATGTTGCCGAAAGTGGGGCCCGAAAAGCGCGGATGTTTCATTAGTCATGAGCACGAGACAGACCATCGTCTCTAGGTTACCCTACAAGGTGTCCAGATTTTGGCGGGTAGGCAACCAATAAGGGGTATTGCACTAATCGTGCCCCAGCAAATTAATAACTTCTGGATGTGTGTTTTCCTTGGACATCAATATCGTTTGGGCCTGCTTTTGATTTATATATTGGTGGTTTACCACCATTGAATGACTAGCAGGGCTAAATGATATTAGAGTCCCTATTTGTATTCGGAAGTTTTACTCAAAATCATTTTTACGGCGGATTCTGATCTGCACCCCAAACCAAGCAGTGCCTAAGTGTCTTCCATTACATGGATTTTGATTTCACGTGATTGGCTGCCTAGCTAGTGACTATCCATGACAAGACACGCGCTGCTTGCGGGTCAGAATCAACCCTGGGCTGACAAACTGTACCTGGTCAAAACTAGCGAATAAGAGAGCACTTCCGAACCCTGATATTTATAGTGCCTCAAGAGAGTAGTGCCTGTAATGCAAAGGAAGAGCTCACCATTGGTGTCCTTGCCTGTTAAGGGGAAAAAATGGAAACAAACCCACCCCACGACACTGCAACACTTGCCTACCAGCGCATTCACGCGTCCTCAGACAAGGCCAATCTCGGCGGATCCTACCATCCTTTTTTTGCCGGGGCAGCAGACCATTGCTGCAGTCCTACTCGAACATTTTAATCTACCCAAATCACTACACTGGCCTAATCTAAGGCCTACCTGTATATTGATTTGGAGTGTTAATAGGATCTGTGAAAGACAGTAGCAAATTGAACTGCCTCAGCGAGTTAAGATTTTGGGCTTTGCTGGAAATACCTTGCCTGACGACGCGTACGTACGCTGGCAGCTATCTTTCTGCGGTGTAATGGGGTGGGTCATATTCGCCAGCGCAAAGTAAACACTACAAAATTAAGATTCTTGTATTTTCCTGCCTAACCTGGTGATGCCGCAAGTTATCCTAACATTTTTAATTGGAAAGCAAGCAAATATAAGAAAATAAACAACCTGGTGGATTTGGTGCTCCCACGTACACTTCTAACCGGACTGAAATCCAGATGACTAAGCTCATATTCAGGGGCCCATTATCCCTTGGCGTGAAAGTCCCTTACTCCAATAAAGATTGTGAGCAACCCTGTGAGGTCTATATCAGAAGATGTATATCCTCACGTTGCGGTTCCTTACTCCTTACAGGAATAAAGAGGCAGGCCCTGTTTTAAATATTTTAACGCTGCATTTTTTTTTTAATTATTTTTTTAACGAAAGATACATTCGTAGTAATCGACAAAATCTTGATGAAAGCACAAGGTACATCCCTAATCTTCCAGTTCTAGCAGATAGTTTCAAAAAATTACGAATACTCAAAACACTTCAAAATTTTAGCTTCATAAATACGAGGTGTGACAATTAAGTAATGAGACTGATTTCATGAAAACCATATATTTAAAAATTATTCTAGCAGCTATACAACGATTCCAGCGCGTTTTCCATACTTTGTAACATTTCTGGAAGGCTTCGACTGGGATGTCCGCGAGTACCCTCGTCACGGCCGCCTGTATGTCCGTAATCGACTCAAAATGGGTTCCTTTGACCACCAATTTCGTTCTAGGGGACAAAAAAAGTCAGCAGTAGCGTGGGATCGTTTTCCACTTGTTCCAAACAGTCTTCTGCCAGGATCATACGATGCTGCTTTTGCTCCTCAGAAAGGTTCTTTAGAACCGTCTTTGCGCAAAACTTTTTCATCCCAAAATCGTGGGTTAAAATTTGTCTGACTGTTTCACGGTTCATACCCAGTTTCGAGGCCAACATTCGAACTGTTAAACGCCGATCTTCACGGGTTAGGGCGCGCATACGCTGCGCATTTGCGTCGGTCCGCACCTCGACCGGTCTCCCGCTCAGCGCCTTGTCTTCCACCCTTACACGCCCCTCCTTAAACTCTTTATCCCATCGAAACAGCTGAGCATGACTAAGAGCACTATCACCATACACTTTCGCCCAATCTGGCGCAAAATATCATCGCAATGCGTTGCTCTTGATAATGTTTCTCGATTTTCGTGACGAGCACCACCAACACACGTCTACTCAACACGACACAGCAGGTGAATTAAACAAGCTAAAGCGATGGTAAATATATTAGTGGAGAGGGGAAGGATGCTGGGGAAGGGTAAGGGAATTTCAAGGTCGCAGGCTTACCACAAGCGCGGCAATAAAATCCGTCTCATTACTTAATTGTCACACCTTGTAGTTGTTTGAATAGGCTGTTACCCTTCCCTGGAGGGCGCTCCGATTGAGGGTTCTGCGGGCCCCGGTTTCGCTCGTCAGAGACGGGCGTGGGTGCCACTCGCTTCAGCCTTAAACCCTCACGTTAACCGCCAAGCGAGCGGATGGTTTATCAGAGGAATTTCACCGCCGCACATAAACTGAGAATCTCTAATGCACAAATTGAAACTGCAATAGAAATCAACCGCTAAAGGAATCCCATCGACAACCTATCCTCGAAGGCAATTAAGCTGGGAGGTAGAAAAAATTATGGGGCGGTATCCTGAAATTTTGTAGGGGATCACCTGGAACCGATATTGCGCACTTTCAGCGTTATCCCCGAGCCAAGTTTACAACACCAGCCAAAACTAAAATTTCCCCGAAATTCAATATGTAATTCGCACAAATCTGAAACCTTTACAGAATTCACTACAAAAATCACGCTTCAATTTAAAGGAAAATGTATTTCTGCTTTAACAATACTTGAAATTGAATCACTTACAAATGAATCTACATACGTAGGGGGGCCCCCGGTATTTCCGCCGGCAATCAAAGATTCTTCGTCGCTATCTCCGGTAATTTTGCCACCTTTTCCAGCTACCGATTTAAAACTTCCTGTGGCACTGATTTCACACACTGGCTTGCCGTCGCCAACCTTAATACCGCCGTTGTTGTTGCTGGGAACTCAATCAATCTTCGTTCTTCTGCTTCCGTCGCCACCAAAGGTCGTTCCGTTAAAGAGGGAGATTCCATTGTTCACGGGTCCCTCGTCAACTCGTCTCCAACGGGAACACGTTAAGTTTTTTTTCGGGGGAAATGAACTTTGTTCTAGCTGTGCGCAACTAAACAGCGGCAATGAAATACAAATTTCCCTTTATCTAGCACATTCGTGAATGTTTAATAATTTAAATATCGAAGATTTATTTTTAAGTAAATACGAAAAGCTGGTAGCATATTCCATCATACGCGGTTATATTCGTTAGTTTGTCATACTTGATCAGAATATTTTCGATTGCTAAGTGTTGAATGGGTTTGATCGGTAGGTGCAGTTGCTGTAGTTATCGTCGCCGTAATCTGTGCTGGTACGCCAAAATTGATCAATTTTGCACCTCCGAGTGCAGGGCGTTCGCTGGACTTATGTCCCTATGAATTTTTTTCATCGATTGTAACTACTCCAACTCTTGGTGCACTTCACGGCACATATAAGTGATTTTTCGTTCTGTTGGCGGACCCGATACTTGATGTATATCCTGCAAATACCACTACCACAATATCCCATCAGATCCAAAATTTCATGGCACCGCAAGGCAACCATATAACAGTTTCTGTGTCCTGATGGTTAAGGGCGCTATAGATTGAAGCTACAAAGTCGGAGGAATCGCAGTCGATGGCCATTTGTTCTTGTTGTTCAGGCGTTCCGTGAGAGGAAACTTTTCCTTTTCCTTGTCTGGTGTGAAAGTGGATTCATCTGGCAGACTTCCGCGCTAGTTACATACATGATTACTTTACTTTACACAGTGTTTTTTTTTTCTTTTTAAATTCGAACATAATGTATCCCGATGCTCAAAATAAGTTCTCCATTTTTTATGGTCTTGCGTGAACAGTATACGCGAGATTTCCTTCCAGGCGGTCGGGTGGGAAACAAGGGTCACTCGTAACAAGGCTTTCTTGCTTTTCGATTTTTTATACAAAATTATTTCATAAATTTTAGATTGCCGCTAGTATGTCCTTAATAAATCTGTCGAATACTATTACTTCACAAATCCCAAATGAATTTCTCTGTTTCTATTCTAATTTTCAATTATTTTTAGAATATTTAGACTAGTCTTTATCCAAAATGGCTTTCAATTACATGAATAAAATTAAAAACTTGTTTGAGATCGCAAAAACCAATATAAAAAATTAAACAAATGTGCAAACTCGGTTACCAAAAAACCAAGAAAAGTTATCGACTATCTCCCACTAATATGTTCAAATTAGACATTAGATTAGTACGAGTATATGCTTTGGAACGTTGCCATCTTACTCAGGCCCGAAAGCGGAAACACTGCGTCACACCGCGAACTACTCTCGCCGAGTAGCCTCATCAGCGTCATCTTGTGCTGTTCAAATCGAACAAATTTTCTAAAATTTTTAACAGTACATATGATAATACGTTTGACATTTTATTGGTACTACTCGTATATCAATGATTCATTTTAGATTTGAGGCGTCGAAGAAATTAGCACGCAAATATATGTATTTCCTTCTCGTTTGTACCATTTCGACTTACTGTTATCTGAGAAACGTCATACTTGACAATCTCATAAGCCTTTTTTCGGCCTACTTCTGGACAGCTGTTTCCAGTACGCGAAGTGACGTCAAATACATTAATTGATTTCCTTATTGGCCTGAGTAAGAAGGCATCGTTTGGAGACAACAATATTTACGATTAGACTTTGCATATGTCAAAGGGAAATGTTCAAAATGTATCATTTTGCGCTTTTCCGGTGAGGTTCGTCAGCATATTGCAAAATTTTGAATTCAATCAGAGAAAAACATTTACAAAGTAGATGTAATCAAATGGCAAACTAATTTTCATTTCATGTTGAAAAAGTTAGTTTCAATGTTTAAAAGCAAACGTATGGGGCCGAAATTTAACTGAATAATCAAAAAGGGACACAATGATATTACGAAACATACATATAAGAAAATTTACAGTTAATTTTTTGCTTTTTGGAACAACATTTGTATTGTGCTCATTTTTTCTTTACGACATTATTTCATTGTAACAGGTTTTAGAGAGAAAAAAATAAACAAGTTAGGTAGACGGGCCTACGCTCATATCAGAAGGATTTTGTACTCAACTTACAAAAAGCAATCACCAGCAACGAATAATATCAAGAAACATTTTCATTGTTTCTCCGTTTTCAACTAACAAAAATCGCTCAAATCATGAAATTCCAAAAGCATTTGTGTCATGGATCTTATCTGGAAATTTTCATCAATCAAATCAAATCAATCCATCAAAAATCAAATCAAAACTGCAGTGTCTGGTTGCATGAAGAGTCCATAAAACGCCAAAATAGTGTATTATATTTGTTGTAGTTGGCGAAATTTCAAATGAATATAACTTCCGTGAATATGATACGAATTTCATCAAACTCACAGAGTATTAGGGCCTTGTGTAAGGTTGGGTTTAAAGGCCTCCATTCGATTTTATTGGAGAAAATGTGAAATTTGAAGATCATACTATTATTAACAAAGATGAACGAATTTTGACTTCTGAGGTAGTTGTTATTGTTGTATTCAGAAATATCTCCCTTAATTTTCAGTTTTTTTAGACCAAAGGTGTCCAATCATGAAGGGGGAAACACATCTTTTGTGCCCCCAATGAAGCAAAAACTGTCAGTTTAAGGACTGTTTTGAAAATCTCTCATAAAGACCTTTCATTTGATACTCATATCGGCTACCTTTGATGACTTTTGTGCTCAGGGCCACTCACCTGTACTGTAATCATCGATTCATGGCATCAACACTTTTTTTCGATCCCTAGAGTGGATACAAAGCCCTTCTGTTAGGAGTTCTCTCCTGTCTCCTCGACTTTTTTCACCTATGAGTATTAATTGTAGGTACTCATCTTCAGTCATTCATTAAATTAAATCAATTGTTAAAAGCATGTACCTTAAGCGTTGAAGCTGGGAAAAAATATCTCAAAATTATTCAACCTTCGCATTTAAAACAGCCACCATTTTGTTGTACGATTACAGATATCACTAGCTGAACTAATTCTCAAATACCTATCGTTCCTAGTATCTGAGTTGTTAAAAAGCGCATATTATTCCATAGCCATATGGTTCCATAGTAATACAGCGCATTTTGCTCCATAATAATACAGGGAAATTCAGATTTTTCGGATGAAAGGTGTCCAATCGCGAGGGGGGTACGCGAAAAGTTCGTATATTTCCCAACGATACTGATACGGCAATTTTAAGACTTGTTTTGAAAAGATCTCATTGAGACCTTTCCAACGACACCTTATTCTACCACCAATGGAGAAAAATTTTTTTTGAAGGGACACCTCCCTATATGAGGAGACCCCCTTAAACCCCTTTGAAAAATTTTTCCACCCCAAAACTTTCAAGAAGTCGCCACTTCTGACCTTTCCACAAAGTTTCATGCCTGTAGCTCCTATAGATTCGGACAAAAAGTGCTGTGACATACAGACGGACGGGCGAACGGACGGACGACAGACGGACACAGGTCGTGATTGCAATAGGGTTTTGTATTTTAGTACAAAGCCCTATAAACAGTCTTCGCATTTATCTTAAATTAGAGATCACCGCTTTTGAATATCGGTATTGAAATTTTTTTTTGTCGAGCATTGATTTCCTCTTTCCCTAATGGGCACTTGGAGGTGGCTGATTTAAACAATCAGACACTTGAGTTTACCCAATAGGGATTCCATTTTCCTCTCTGAACTAGCTGGCTTTACCAAAGTCGCCGCCGGCAAACCAAGGAATAGGCAGAGACGCCCTTCGTCACTTTATGTTCTCAGCCCCGTCCACCGGACTTTAAGTCCATTTTTGAGTGACTATGGAGGCGACTGATGGTTACTCATCCGTCGTTAATTTACCGTCGATAAAAAAAATTAGACTGGAGTTTGAGAACTCCACTTCCTTCTAATATGGGCATGTAACACTAAATAATGAGGCATTTCCTTACGGAAATTCAAATTTTATAAGGTTGCAGAACTCATTTATTAGAAGGCTCGTCTAGCACAAACTGAAAATTCGTACTTCATACTTTCAAGAAAAAGTAGTTCACCATATTTAAAGTGGTTAAAAATTACCGGCAACCCACTTTAAAAATAGGCAACCCAAACGTATTTTCCTATACACTAAATAGATTTTTTCTCAAGCTTATGCAGTTTTAACAAACGTTTGTATTTATATCGAATTAAAATGTTCTTAAAGGCTACAACTCTTTTCAACTGATTCGTATTATATTGTTGAATACGAGCAAAGAACGATTAACTTTCAAAATTTCCTATTATTTTGTAGACTTGCATTAAGTAATAGGTATACTATTCCTTTTCTATTTTCAGAATATTCTTTATGATCAAGTGCTAAATCAGCTGCAAATCACTCAAAAAATTGATCCACAAACACCATTAGCTAAAGTTTTCACAAATTCCCTATTGCCGCCTACCATATCGGTTGCCAAAGTTGAAAACTTGCCAGTCCTACATATCCCAGAGAAAAGTATATTTGAATACTTTGTATTCGACTCCTTGGACAAGTTCATACATTCATCAGATCAAGGCTGCATTTATGTTTCTTTTGGACCTGACACCGATCCAGCAACCTTACCAAAAGAAAAAATCTACAAAATGTTCCAAGTCTTCAATGATCGCCCGGAGAAAATTATTTGGTCGTGGAATGGAAACACAACTTTATTCGGAGGCTCAAATAAATTTTTCATTAGCAAATGGCTACCACAGGATGATATTCTAAGACATCGAAACATAAAAGCTTTTGTCACAAACGGCGGTACGCTGAGCATCCAAGAAGCAATTTACCATGAAATACCAGTGATTGGAATTCCTCTGACTTATCAACAAAGAGAAAATATAGATCTAATGGTTGAAAAAGGCTTAGGAGTGAAAATTGAATTGAGCAACTTGACAGTTGAATCATTGATTTGGGGATTAGATGAAATAGTTGATAATAAAGTGTAAGTATTAAGCGAATCTATTTCAGCCATATCTTAATTGATTATTCCATTGCAGATACAAACGACAACTTGCTTTTGAAGCTGATCTGGTCAAAAATCAATTGATGAATCCAATGAAAGTATTGAAATATTGGGTTACGTATTTTTATCAACATAGACATGACGATATGCCAACTACTACTCAGTTATCTGTGATTGATTTTTATTTGTCTGATATTTATCTACCAATTGTTCTCATCTTATGTTTAATTTTAGCTTTTACTGTGATATCTTGCCAGTTCATATACAAACTAACAAAACATTTATTCACTAAGCGTAAGCAAAAATTATATTGAATTTTGCAATATTTGCAATGATATATATTTACAATATATGTTATAAGTATGTATTTTATATCAGCAAATTAAAGACATATCAGATTATTTGACTTCACTTTTAGTCGGCAAGTATATCTCTTGCTTATATTAATCTGTCATTTCCCAAAAGGTTTGATGCTGTCACAAAGATAAATTTATTTTGCCAACATTGTGTTAGCTATGTCCATTTTACAAAAAGCTAGTAACGTAGCGATTTATAAAGAATAGCAAAAAATTGAGGGAATCACTTCTTTCCTTTTAGTATGTAAAACACAGACTTCATTAAATGGCCTACTAATTTTCATTATCACAACTTTGAGAAATTATAAGTGGTGAGAATTGCGGGAGGATCGCATAAGAGCTCACTTTCCCTTTGCATGTTAATGAAAAAATGAAAGCTCAGTCAGCGTCCAAGTTTCAAATTCTTGAAAAAACGCCACGAAGTTTCTCACGTCCTGCAAGATGGAATCGTATTTTGTCTGGGATTCCATTGTTGGCTTGCTCCCATTGATTGATACCTAGTTTCTATCTGACATTGTTTGAATCATTAGAATCCTAAAACGAGCCTAAATACGTTTATATAGACGGTTTTTTGCAAAGATTGGTTCGATTTCGACTATAATCACAGAGCATTTGGAATCTCAAATTCGAGCTACATTATTTTTTCAAAGAGTGTAGGTCAAATGTTATGAATAATACAGCATAGACTAGTGGTTTAATGTAGCTACACAAGAAGTAACCCATATGCATCAAATCGCACAGCCTTGGAAACCAATTGTCGGGTCCATTTCTCGAAATCAAATGATCGTAAAATTTTGGTGTTGAAACCACATCACTTCCAAATCGAGTTGCGTGATAACAATGCGAAGTACGGCTTCATTTTTGCAAACTTATGGTACCATGATGTTAGAAGCGCGTAAATTAAAACAAGTCGGCTGGTTAAAAGAATCTAATGTATCTAATGTACAAACTCAAGAGACACTTCTATCTATGATATGTATTTTTGCTCTAATTTAGCAGTATAGTAAATGTTCAGTGTTCAGAATTTCAAAGATATTGAGGTTATTCTTTTTTCGTGAAGTTTTTGAAAAGATCTGATCAATAATTCAGCATCTAGTTTTATCAAAAGCGTATTGAGTAAGAAACCCGTACAATTTTGTGATGTATGAAATTTCAAATAACAATTACCTCACTGAATACGGGTGTATTCTGATAAAAATTACAGGATAGAGTAATCTTGCATTGACCTACTCCCATGGATAATTTCATTCAATTTGTTTGCGAAAATGTGAAATTGATAAATGTCCGTGATTTTTTTTCTGATTTTTCGCCCAACTGGTATTCAGTCTTGAGGGGGATACCATATTGTAGTGTCTTTCTGCTTCACCTGCCTATCTTGTTATCAATATTGAAATTTTTGCAACGAATATCGAAAGATCTCATCAAGATATAAAGTTTGATATTTCTACGCTGTTCATGAAATTTGATGACTATAGCGTCTCTAGTTACTGAGAAGACTTTCTGTGACGCACAGACGGATGGACAGATAGGCACCAGTTTTAAAAGGATATGCTATTTTTTTTTAAAAACCCTAAAAATAGACTGTTATTAAGGAATGACAGAAGGGAAAGCTTAAAACTCTGAATAACAGTGGCTTTTTTTACTTATGTCATCATCAGAGAAACTTGCTCCCACCAATTTTTCATTATTAGTTATTTTATTATATTATTTATATATCTTATATCATCATCATCTATACCGCGACAGCCCAAGCCGGGCCTTGGCCTCCAGGATTAACCTCCTCCAATAACAGCTCTGGGACTTTGTCCGCCAGTTGTTTGGGTAGCCGGTTTTCTTCCATTCTTTCTACATGGCCCGCCCATTACAATTAGCATAACTTTCCGCAAGAGAAAACAGGTTGGACGTCACACAGTTCATACAACCAAATAATATAGAACATATATTTCTATATTCTTTGATACAACTCATTTATTGCGAAATGATCCATTTTTATCTCCTATTTGAAGTTGTGCTGGACCACCAACGCACCCAGCGTGCATATGTGCGCGCCCTGGGTTAGGCAGCATCAATCACGAAGTCCATTGTGGTGCTGTCAACATGCGCGACTATGTTGCGCTTGATTGAAATATCGCTGACTGGGAAATTCCGCGATCCCATGTCCACGCGGTAAATGGGTGCAACTATGTAGCGCCTGGATGGCGTTGCGCTGACGATATGCGACGATGGAACGAATGCTCGTCAGCAGATGTTGTAACCAACGCGATAAGCAACCGTGGAGCTATCGTTGGCGATGCCGTGTCAGCGATTTCAAGGAATATAAGCGAACAACACACAGCAATCTCTTTCAGTCTCAAACCGTCACATTCAGTCATTCATTCACTCAACGTCAACGCATCGAAATTTTATAAAATTAAATTATGTAAAAAAGTTTTTAAAATAATTCTTTTTATAGGGAAAGGAAACTTGTCTTCCTATATCCCATATTGGCGATCCTGACCATCGAACTACGCTTCATCATCGACATTGGACCTGCGCCCCGCTCTACGTTTACGCTCCACAACAGTAACGAATGGGCAATACACAACCACCGGCCATCAACGGAGACGTCACCAACACGCTGGTTGTGAACTCGGAGCTGCGAATTCAGAGCTCAAAAATCGAGTTGCTGCTGGTGCTGGTGCTAACCATCAACTCCATCAGCCTCACCTACTAGCTGTACAAGAGCCACATCCGCGGTGTAAAACGTCGTACAGTCACCACCAACGCCTGAAATGGTTTCACCAGCGACAGCAACGCCCACGCTCGTTCCACAACCCGGGACCGTACCGAAGGAAGAAGCTCACGACACGGAAGGGATGGCACGCGTTGCGTTCAGAGTTCCAAACTTGTGGCAGGAGGACGTGGAGCTTTGGTTCGCCCAGGTGGATGCAAATTTCGCCACCAGCCGAGTAACAGACGACACCAAGTTCAACCTCCTCGTGGCGAACCTGGACACGTAGTCGATGTAACAGGTGCGTACTACGTTACCCCCCATTTGACAACAGATACAGCGCCCTGTTGGCCGTCTACGCTGATTCGGCCCAACAGCGTATTTAGAAGCTACTTTCTGAAATCGAGCTTGGAGACCACCGCCCGTCACAGCCTCTCAACCAGATGCGTACGCTCGCCAACGGAAATGTAACCGACACCTTGCTCCAACAGATGTGGCTCAACCGCCTCGATGTCACATTGAGGAGCATCCTATCAGCTAACGACGCGCCACCCTCAGATCTCGCAACGATCGCTGATCGTGTGCACGAAGTCACCCGACAGTCAGTCGCCGCCGTCACAAGGCAAGATGAGCCACGGCATAGCATCCCACCAACGCTGCAAATTACAAGCGAGCTGAGCAATCTCGCCTCCGCAGGACGCGACCTCAGCCACAGGATGATGAAGATCGAGGACGCACTTCAAGCTTTGCGTAACAGACAACGATCAACTTCACGACATGAAGCACATCACACGTGGCCTACGCAGCAGCCGGCATCACCACCACGCCACGCCAGAGAGTCCGACGATCAGCTTTGTTGGTATCACCAGCATTATTGACCGACCACCAAAAATTTCCGACGACCCTGCTCCCACTCAAAAAACTAGGATCCGACCGTCCACACGTAGCGACCCCCCATCGCAAAATCGAACGCTTGAAAATCCACGAAAACATCAACAAAAGTGCTTTCCTTATCGACACCGGCGCAGATGTCTCAGTAATACCAACAACCATCCGAGATCTTTGTTCCCCCGACGCCTCATCCAAATTAGTGGCAGCCAACGGTTTAAGGATTCGAACATTTTCAACGCCGTTTACGTGGACTTTCACAATAGCCCATGTAAGTTTTCTAATCATCAGGGCCGACTTCATCGAACACTATGGCCTACTCGCCGACTTGAAGGGGAGATGGCTTATTGAACGCGCACGCCTCAAAACAACCATCGCACACATCGACAAAAAACCGCCCAAAGCTGACTTGCTCCTGGATGATGTTAGTGACGAGCTGTGATCACTACTGTTGGACTGCTGGAATACATTAACCTCTCGGAGGACAACCAACAACCAAACACCAAGTGCTCAACCACGCATCACATCCTAACCAAGGGACCACCGGTCAACGCTAAGGCACGGAGACTTCCACCTGACAAGCTGGCCGCTGCCAAAGCCGAATTTGATCACCTCATCCAACTCGGAATTTGCCGCCAATCAAAAAGCGCATGGAGTAGCCCTTTGCATATGGTGAAAAAGTCAAACGGAGATTGGTGAACGTGCGGGAGCTACCAAGCGCTTAACAACCATACAATCCCGGAACGCTATCTCATCGGATTACTTCAGGATTGTACTGCAGCCCTTCACGGAATGACCTCCCTGACTCTGCACTGCGTTGGGACGTCAGAGAGGATACGCCCTTTCATCCCGCAGAGGTTCCAAGCGACGGTTATGCAAAACATTCACGGACTCTCACACCAAGGCATTCGAGCAACCAGGAAGCTGATTACCGAGCGATACTTCTGGCCTACAATGAACAGCGACATCAACAAGTTCGTTCAAACTTGTCTACCATGCCAGTCCAACAAAATCACTCGTTACACCAAATCACCGTTGCAGAGACACAGCTTGCCCGATGCTAGATTCGAGTACATCAACAGTGACCTCATCGGGCTGATGCCACCAAGCGAAGGATTTCGATACTGCCTCACGGTTGTGGATAGGTTTTCCCGT
Organism: Odontomyia ornata; assembly: GCA_963969285.1. NCBI lineage: Eukaryota > Metazoa > Arthropoda > Insecta > Diptera > Stratiomyidae > Odontomyia > Odontomyia ornata. Next base: position 336,162,168 of record OZ017738.1, on the reverse strand, counting down.
TGGCCCGAAACAATTCCAGTCAAGACAATCACGGTAACAGTGGTGGCGGAAGCTCTGATCAACATATGGATCAGCCGTTTCGGAGTCCCTGCACGCATCACAACCGACTTGGGTAGACAGTTCGAAAGCCAAATTTTCAAGGAACTGACGAAAATACTCGGAATCACGCACTTGCGAACAACCCCATATCACCCAGCGTCCAACGGAATAGTAGAGCGGTGGCATCGCACGGTCAAAACCGCGATCCGGTGCCACGACTCACCTTAATGGACTAAGGCGCTACCAATCGTACTACGATCAACGCTGCCGATATGGTCTACGGAACGACAGTTCGCCTACCCGGAGAATTTCTCGACACCTCTCATGTTGGCACGAATGATTCAGGCTGCGAGCGAGGATGTCAAAGTTAACCCAGTGCAATACGGCACACCACAAATCAGATGACGTTTTTGTAAACAATGATCTGCTTCACAGCACGCACGTCTTCGTCAGGAACGACAAGGTCAAGGCCCCACTCAGGCCACCTTACGACGGTCCGTACCCAGTACTAAAACGGAAGGACAAGTTCTTCAATGTTGACGTGAATGGACGATCAAGAGCCATATCCATCGACAGGTTAAAAACCGCATTCTTCTCAACGGACAAGCAACCTAAGACCTCGCGCACGACGACAACGAGGATTGGGCGAGAAGCCCGTATGCCGGTACGATTTGCGGCCTTAACGTCACCATACCGCGGCTCCGCCACTGCAGGGGGAGTACTGTGCATACGTGTGCACCCTGGGCTAGGCAGTATCAATCACGAAGTCCGTTGCGGTGCTGTCAACATGCGCGACTATGTTGCGCTTGATTGAAATATCGCTGACTGGGAAATTCCGCGATCCCATGTCCACGCGGTAAATGGGTGCAACTATGTTGCGCCTGGATGGCGTTGCGCTGACGATATGCGACGATGGAACGGATGCTCGTCAGCAGATGTTGTAACCAACGCGCTAAGCAACCGTGGAGCTATCGTTGGCAATGCCGTATCAGCGATTTCAAGGAATATAAGTGAACAACACGATGTTGTGTTAGGGGTATATAGTTGGCAACAAGGAAGTCAAGGCTTACCTAGAAATTGATATAGCGTCTAGGTACGCATGTAGTTTAGGCAAACAAGTGCCGGATTAATAGGCGTTATAAGCCGGAATAGTAGTCCAAAATGTTTTAGGCAGGATGCCAGTCTATTAGGCTATAAAGCCAGATTAATTTTTGGCAGCAATGCCGGTTTCAAGTTAAACGCTAGGCGAGTGGCCAGTTTAAGCTATTTCAAATGACTGAGTCTTCTATATTTGCCCTTAGCCTATTTATACAAAATTCTTACAGGCTAAAATCTATAGTCTAAATAGAAAACTATAATGAAAAAATCCTTATGCTAAAAATGCATTGGTAAGGAAAACGTGCTTCGCATAAAACCGTACAATACATACATTCCTTAAACTCTATTAGAAAAAACTTCACTTACGTAAATCTATTCAGAAAAAATCTACTCATCGGAAATGCACTAATCAGTGGTGAGCATTCTAAACTATACATAAAAAATGTGCATTACAACTTATTCATAAAAAACCTATCTATACGTTTCCTTATGTGCATTCTATCTTATTCATAAAAAATAAACCTATTCATATCCATTGGATTCTCCATACGGGAATCCAAATGCATAAAGCGAAAATCTTTCTGTAAAATGACCCTTCTATAAACAATGCATTGTCTTTGAGTGCGAAGACAATGCATCCGCATAGTCAAAGTCAAGTTCAATGCAATTGTAATCTAACACCCTTTAGATACCAACAATGAACTTGTCTTTGAGCGTGAAGACAATTGCATCGGCATGACCAAACGAAATTAGAGAACAGATGTTTTGTTTTTGTTTACAATAATGTTCTGGCGCACGTCGTACGTGTAATGAGATCTTTTAATAAATAGGAGAGAGGTTATTTACATATTCGAATAGGATTTTAATATTTGGATTGGAATTCGAATTGGAATTTTGATAAGAATTTAATTTGGACTTTAAAATGTGAATTCGTTGCAATTGTGATTTAGAATTTAAAATTTGAACTGAAAGATTTTCGATGTATATTACAACGACAACACACAGCAATCTCTCTCAGTCTCAAATCGTCACATTCAGTCATTCATTCAATCAACGTCAACGCATCGAAATTTTATAAAATTAAATTATGTTAAAAAAGTTTTTAAAATAAATCTTTTTATAGGGAAAGGAAACTTGTCTTCTTATATCCCATAAAGTAAACTGAATTTAAATTTAAAATAAGATCACACATATCAGCATGAAAATGGCCCCACTTGGGGCCCTGTTTGCGCTGTGACTTTAGCATGTGAATTTTCTTCGGGCAGTTGTTGAACTTTTTGTTAATAAATATTACACATACCTGTTAATTAAATAGTTTGAAATTGGTAAGAATTCGTTTTAACCGGTTGACTGTGAAATAGTAACCTTATAACGTTCGTCCCCTTTTCTATATGTGAACATTGTATGCGTTCAAATATCAGTGACTTCATTACCATTCTATCTAGCTTCTTGAAATCCGAGTTTATTAATTGTATATTTTTTCAAAAGAGTAACCTATTTTTCATCGTAAAGATTGTTGTGCTTAAAAAAATGAATCTTTTACAATCCTTTTGTTTGATTTAGTTTAAATCGATTTTCGACATTCAACTTAAATTCACAAACCCAGTTTATTTTACTACATCCGACAAGAGAATGATTCGCTTATTCTTTTGCCTGATCTAGCATTCTACAAACAAGATTCATACTTGAAAATAATTGTGTTTTTCTCTACTACAATATCCATCCATATTCGCCCGCCTCACATATTCTTAGAAAATCAAAACAACTTTTTCATTGTAAGGCTACATCTACCATTTGTGAATTACAAGCTCATTTAGAAAATTGCAACATCTTTAATTTGCATCATTAACTTAACTATATCTGTGAGTGGACATGCTTGGGAATTCTAAAAGCTTGATTAGCTTGAACGTAAAGTAGGTACTAAGTACAAGTAACTTTTGTCAAATTTTGAATTTTATCGTCATCACGTTGGTTAATGTGTTTTTCAACCTTGAATTTATGGAAAAAATACATCACAACATACTTTGAAGTGATGTTTTTATTTAAGCATGCAATTTATTTTGAAAAATGATACAATTGGAAAAAAATGAAAGTCAAAAGTTTACAAATCATAAAATACTTTTTAATTGGATAAAAAAGAATCTTGTGACATATTTTAACACTACATAATGTATGGTGTGTTTTTGCTTATATTTTATTTGTGTTATGTTAGAATTTAAGTTGTGCTTAAAATTGATTTCCTCACTTTTAAAGTTGAAGATAAAAAGTGTAAGAAGGAGACATATTTAACTCCAAAATCAAAGGCACTTTATTCAATACTAATCGTCTCAAATTTTCAAAGAATATAAAGCAAACTCCAAACAATAAGAATACTCAAACTTAATGGCCCAAATGGCTCCCTAAGTTTATACGTTATTGATCAAAACATTTAATCAAAAAAAAAAAAAAACAATATCAAACTCCAATTAATTAAAATTATTACATCATCACTATTCAAAATTTATTTATAGTTTCAACAAAACAGTGAGCTTTAATCCTACACCTACTATTTTATTACCTAATTCTAATCAAATTCAATCAAAAACGTTATATTATACTAATATAGGGTTTTCCATTAAAGACATAACAATAAATAAATAAATTTCAATAAATCGACTGTGAGGCGTGTTGTGTGGCTAGTGGTACCGTTTTGTTAGAACCACTTATCGTTGATGTCAAATTTATCCGATTCTGGGCACAATTATCTTCCAGCGTAACACGGTAGCGTTCTCCATTGACGGTAACGTGACGGTCGTTTTCATCCGCGAAAAAATATGGCCCAATCATACCTTCGGCATGTAAACCGAACCAAACAGTAATTTTTTTGCGAATGCAAGGGTGTCTCAAAAACCACATGTGGCTTTGTTGCTGACAAATAATGTATATTTGGCTTGTTAACAAAGCCATTGAGCGAGAAATGAGCATCATTGCTGAAGTTGATTTTTCGATAATTGTAATTAATAGTAATTTTTAATAGTTTTTAAATATTGCTGGTTCGTGGACGTCACTACGATAAAAGTGTTAATTTTAACTAACGTTCTGATATCGGCAGTTCATTACAATAGTTTAAGGGTGCATTCATCTGAAGATACGAAATTGTTATGTCCCTAATGCGAAACCCCATACAGTGCTAACACAATATTCCTAACCTAAACGTTAAACCTTTCCTCTAAGCCTACTATCATAAACATAACATGTACTGATCCTAAATATTGAAACTTATCCCTAATTTTTCATATAAACAAACATCAAAACTAATTGTAGCAATAATGAACTGAAATTTAAAAACTAAGTAACGAACGACACAAAAGTCTTTTAAATCGCTCCTGTCAAAAGTTTTCAAAAATTAAATTTATTTTTTAAAAACGTTAGTCCGAAGTTAATTTTTATCGGAAAAAATCTTATATTGTCGAAGTAATCGACTCAGGAAATTTCTATCGAATATTTTTACTTCGATTGGTAACGAAAAACAAATTCACAAAGAAAACTTCGCCGCTGGTATGGAGGAGCCCGACGGCCTCCCACCGTTGGGGCAAACTGGGGAAACGACGAATACGGTAATCGCCAAAAGAAAACATAACGAAGAAAACTCCGCAGATGGAGGGTGCAAGCTGCAAATAATAGCGGATAATCAACAAATGGCCAAACTGCAGAAAGAAAATGATGAACTAAGGCAAGAGATACAGTCTCTCAAGGATCTCTTCAAGAAAGGGATGAAACCTCAAAAGACGCAGCCACAAAGTCAATGGCAACAGGTAACAAAGCCAAAGAAAAGTACAAAGCAAGCAATTCCAGAGGAAGTTCTAAGTGCTGGTGGCACCAACGAGAGCCAAAATTATTTTGCAGCGCTGGAGGAATTAACCGAAGATATGGAAATCGAAGAAAACATCAAAGGTAATTTTAATCAAGATAATGACGTTAATTTCACTCAATATTTAAAGAACAAAAATAAGGAGAAAAAACCAGCCCGCAGTTCTGCTGGTTCCTCTGAAAAAGCTTCCAACAAGACAGAAAAAGTTCCGCCAATCAACGTGTTTGGACAAACCGGGAAAGATATGGTTCGGCTATTGGCAGCCGAAAATAAACTGGCCAATTTCGAAATCAAAAGAGTTAATGCCGAAAAATTAACTATAAGGACGAAATCACTGGTTGATTTCAAGTCAGCCAAAGATGCGCTGATTTCTGGGGAGGTTCCACACTTCACCTATACCCCAAAAAGTGAAAAGCATCAGACTTTCTTGTTGAAGGGTTTGGACAGCGGAGAGGATACGGTCGATCTTCTACAGGTGCTCAAGGAGGCTGCACCAGATATTGATTTTGTTTCAGTCAAAGCCTTTGCGACAAGAAGGTCGACCATAGAAAGGAAGAATTTACCACTTTACCTGGTACAAATGCAAATAAGGGCAGTCCAAGTGCCCTTCAACAAATAAGGTACTTGAATTTCAGAGCGGTGAGGTGGGAACGCCTCCAGAAAAGAGAAGTCAACCAGTGTTACCGGTGTCAAAGATTTGGACATTCGGCAGCCAATTGTGCCATGCACTATCGTTGCGTTAAATGCAAAAACGTTCATGCTCCCGGTGAGTGCAAATTGGCTCAGACGGAGCCTAAAGAAAAATTATACTGCGTTAACTGCGGTGTTTTTGGTCACCCAGCATCATATCGAGGATGTTCCCCATATCAAGATGCAAAAGTTAAATTTGCTCCAAAGCAAACACAAGTACACCGTAATATCATACCTTCCAACTTCGTCAAGCCCGGAGTATCATTTGCACTCGCCGCTAGAGGACCAGCAGAAAATGCTGGAAATAATGTAAATAATGTAAGTGGCAATAATGAGCTGCTTCTCAAAATTTACCAGCAACTGAATTCTTTATCGGAGAGAACCGACAAACAAGACTCAAAAATTAACTTTGCTTTTCAGCGTTTAGGTCTTTCAAATGCGTAATAATAACTTGTCATCCAGTCATATTCCCATGGATAGGCTTCGCCTCATATCGATCAACGTCAACTCTATCGTTGGTATACATCGACGTGATTATCTCCTTGAATTCATTGTCAAGCAAAAGCCTGACATCATACTTCTCACTGAAACCCACCTCAATTCATGGCATTCCATGGAATTCAAAGATTTTGCATTCGTAAGAAACGATAGGGTAATAGGTGATGGGGGAGGTGGCACCGGGATATTGGTTAGAAGACCCTAGTGTTTCCAAAATATTGAAAAATTCGAATTTAAAAACTTTGAATTTCTTGAAGTGTCCGTCATCAAAATTTCACTGCCAGGTGGGGATAACCTCTTCGTTATCTCTGCCTATGCAACTGGTCAAAATGTTCTCAAGTTCAAGGAGGAACTCAATTCCTTGTTTGAAATACTCGAATTGAACAGGCTGCATAATTATTATATTTTTGCCGGTGACCTGAATGCCAAGCATACATCATGGCTAAACGACACCAATAATCCAAGAGGTGTATTCCTGAAATCATGGATAACAGAGAACCAAATTGAATACAGGTGCAACCTATATGGGTCGGAGTTCCCAACGTACCCTAGGACAAATTCATATTTGGACCTCTGCATTGCTGACGCAAGACTTGAATTCAGCTTTAATAGTCCTCAACGGAAACTGCAGGTGCTTCCTTACGATAGCGACCATAACGCAATCGTAATGGAAATCAATCATCACAGGGATGATTTCTTCCTCATTCCAGTTCAACATGAAAACCATCGGTTGAATTTCAAAAAAACAGACTGGGGAAAGTTTCAAAAGAAGTTTAATCAGGAGTACCAGAAGCAATGTCTCTCTTCTGATGATGGCAATGCTTGCTCAATGGTTCCTAATAACAGAAATCTAACTGACGATGAAATAGATATCAATTTGTCGAAGTTAGAGAAGCTGACGTTGGAAACGATTGAGAAAGTTGTTCCCAAGATTAAACATCGAAACAATATGGAAGGATATGAAACACCAACCATCGCAAGGTTGAAAAAATTGAAAAGCCTTCTTCTCACCTGCGTCAACAATATTTATCGACGATTTTCGGACTACAACCATCCCTCGTTGGCTTTGTTGAAATTGCACCTGAAGAATGTCCGGAACTTAATCCGTTCATACTTCAGGAGTGAGGTCAGCAATCAATGAGCGGAAAAACTGAGGGGTATAAGCCCACAGGACACAGATGGCGTTTTCGCGAAAGTGCATAGCTTATTCCGCAGGAAGTCTCGAGTGAAGGTATCAAAACTTGAAGTCGCTAGTGATGAGATAAATCTTCTCGATAGAGCTGGTATCGAAATTGATAGTACGACTCCGGATAGAAATGGAAACAGGATTATATGTGATGGATTGCATAAACTTGCCCTGATTGGAACAAATTTTGAATTGGTTCATCTAACAAACCAAGAGAAAAGGAATAAAATATTTTCGGAGGTCGTTGAAGCAAAAGTTTATGACTTCAAATAAAGCCTGAACGGCCAATCAATTCTTCATTTCGATGAAACATTAACATCTGACCTCATACCGAGCTTGAATCTTATTGATTATTTTGTCAGGTATGAAGACTTGTGTTTCATATTTCGCAGAATAAACAACAAAAAATCATGTGGTACTGATGGTATTCCAAATATAGTTCTCCGACATTTGCCTGAGGTTGCTATTAGGAATTACATTGAGAAATATGAGTTGATTCCGAATTGCCAATTTGGTTTGCGTGCCAGGCAGTCGACTATACATGCAATAACGAAAGTAACCTCAGACATCTGTTGGAAACTAAATGATAGACAATGTGTTGGAGCATGTCTCATTGATATGGAGAAAGCCTTCGATACGGTGTGGTTAGATGGACGAGTTTTCAAACTTCTTCAGGACAGGTTCCCCAGACACCTTGTCGCCATGATGAGTAATATGTTATACGGGAAATCTTTTGTTGTAACTGATGGAAATCTGACAACAATGCGCGAGTTCAAGGTCTTGAATGGTCTACAGCAAGGAACAGTTACTGCGCCCCTGCTTTTCTCAATATTCATTCGCAAGCTATTGAACAGCTTTGATTTTAACGTCTCGCCAAGGGGATCATTGGTAGCGTTTGCTGATGATCTGATCATCTATACGGCAGACCGAAAAGCTACAATAGGTCAGAGCAATCTTCAAAAAATGTTTAATGATGCGCAGCTCTACTCGTACACCGACAATTGGCGAATGAAAAGCAATGTGCAGAAGTGCGAAACAATTTTGTTTCGGACAACGTTGCAGGGGGCCAGTCAAGACCTGAAACGTAATTGGAAGGATTTCCACATTATGGCTGGTGAGGGTAGTTCCGAACGGGTTCCACATAAATCCTGTGTTCGATATCTCGGTGTTCATCTCAATCAGTATCTGTACTATACTGAACATGTCAAAATCATGCTCAGTAAAGCACTCAAAGTAGTCATGGCCCTTTGGCGACTCTTTCATTCCAGATACATTGATCAAAAAGTCAAAGTTATTTGTTACAAGACCCTGGTTAGGCCAGTTTTGACATACGGATGCCAGATCTGGTACCACCAGAGTGCTAGTACAATGGAAAGATTAAGAGTTTTCGAAAGGAAATGTTTTCGTGCATGTACTGGTTTGTACAGAAAGCCTGAGACGGATTGGAAGCACTATATATCGAATAGAAACATTTATCAAACCGCTCAAGTGACAAGAGTCGATATCTTCATATTGAAACTTCTTCGGAATCATATCGCAAGATCTGTAACTGTGAGTGAAAACCCTTGAATTTCACAGCCGTTCCACCCTACAGACGGGTATATTGTGACTTGCCTCACTACTGGCTTCGTTCCTCCAGAAGCATTCGTGTATTTGGACATGAATCGATATGTTTTTGATTCTGACGGCGTCCCAATCATATATCACATATATCGACAGGCCACCGATAAGATGATAAAATATCCTCCGAATCTGTGTTCACGAGACCAACAATTCCAATGGATACACTCATTTGCTAGATTCGTTGAGGCTGGTCGAGCTAAGATGGGACAATCTGAGTATTGGTGGCTGAATGACAATGTCTAAATTATTCGTGTTTATTTTCTGTTTTTGTGCTTTTTCTCGTTACTTAGTTTTTTAGATTCATCTCATTATTGCTACATCTAGTGTTGTCGTTTATTTGTATTATAAATTAGGTATAGGTTTCAATATAAGGTAACGTTTTTTTTTTTGATTGAACTTATTTAGAATTAGGGTGTAACATATTAGGTATAGGATATAGGTTCATTGTTGTGTTAGTAGTATAAGTAATTTTTGAATAATGCTGGTTGGTTTTTTCTCCTTTTTCCGGTTGAATCAAAAAATATCTAATAATCTTAATTAATTTAAATTTGCAAGTGTATTTTTTTCATTAAATGTGTTTAACTGATAACGTATAAATTTAGAGAGCCATTCGGGCCATTAAGTTTTTTATAGTTTTATTGTTTGGAATTTGCTTTATGTTCTTTTGAAAATTTATAACGATTGGTATTAAATAAAGCGCTTTTGGCTTTGACTTTGAAAATAAACACGAATAATTTAGACATTGCCATTCAGCCACCAATACCTAAATTGCTCAATCTCAGCTCGACCAGTTTCAATGAATCTAGCAAATGAGTATCTCCATTGGAATTTTTAGTCTCGTGAACTCAAATTCGGAGGATATTTTATCTTCTGATCCCATGAATATAATCATAATCCATCGCACAACAAATTCGAACCTTAGCGTTGAGATTTTGTTATTAAGGTATCTCATTCCATAACATAACGGAATTTAAAGTGATATGGTCAATATCACGCTCAATCATTTGATTATTACCGAATTTTTCAGTAAGTACCCAACACAGTTGGATAAACTGAAAGTCGAAAAGCAGTATCAGAAGCTCAAATTCGATGCTGCCAACAAGATTTGAACTTGGGAGCTGCTGCGCTAGTGGGGTGCGCCCTAACCTACTGCTCTACACGGACTAAATATGTGATATAATTGGGATGCCGTCAGAATCAAAAACATATCGATTCATGTCCAAATACACGAATGCTTCTGGAGGAACGAAGCCATCAGCATAGCAAGTCGCAATATACCCGGCTGTTCGGCGGAAAGGCTGTGAAATCCAGGGATTTTCGCTCACAGTTACAGATCTTGCGATATGATTCCTAAGCAGTCTCAATATGAAGATATAAACTCTTGTAACTTAAGCAGTTTGGTGAATTTTCGTATTCAATATATAGTGTTTCCAATCTATCTTAGGCTTTCTATGCAAACCAGTACATACACGAAGACATTTCATTTCAAAAACTCTTAATCCATAGTACTACCACTTTTTTTGTACCACATCTGACTTCCATATGTCAAAGTGGTCTTAACAGGGTCTCCTAATAGATAGCTTTGACCTTTTGATCAATGTATCGGGAATGAAAGAGTCTTCGAAGGGCCATGACTCCTTTTTAGGGTTTTGTACTAAAATACAAAACACTATTGCAATCACGACCTGTGTCCGTCCGTCTGTATGTCACAGCACTTCCTCTCTGAAACTATATAAGCTATATCAATGAAACTTTGTGGAAAGGTCAGAAGTGGTGACTTCTTGAAAGTTCAAGGGTGGAAAAATGTTTCAAAGGGGTTTAAGGGGAGTCTCCCATATAGGGAGGCTACCACTAAAAAAAAATTTTCACTATTGGTAGTTGAGTAGGGTGTCATTGGAAAGGTCTTAATGAGATCTGTACAAAACAACATTTAAAATTGCCTTATCGGTGCCGAGGGGGGCAGGGGAAGGGGAAATGTACGAACTTTTCGCGTACCCCCCCTCGCGATTGGACACCTTTCATCCGAAAAATCTGAAAAAAATCAAGAATGTAGGCCTTAATGAGTACAACAACACCAAATACATGAGAAGTCGAAATTCACTCAACTTTGTTAGTAATAGTATGATTTATCGATTTTATGTTTTCTTGAATCAAATCTTAACGTTACTCTTGAATTCAATGAAATCCAGCATATAGATGATTATTTATAAGATTAATCTTTTTTGAAATTTTAATAAAGATCAAATGGTATTTGACAAAGCTATCGCGATATGAATTTTCCTGAAGATCGAATAATTTTGAGTTATTTTTCCCCAACTTCAACGTTTCAGGTGCATGCTTTGAAAACTTGAGTCAATTTAATGAATGACTGAAGATGAGTACTTACAATTAATACTCATATGTGAAACAGGTCGAAGAGGCAGGAGAGAGCTCCTAGCAAAAGGGCTCTGTAACCATACTAAGATTCGAAAAAATTGCCCATGAATCGATGATTACAGTACAGGGGAGTGGCTCCTGAAAAAAATTTCATTAAAGTTAGCCGATATGAGTATCAAATGAAAGTTCTCTATGAGAGCTGTTCAAAACAGTTCTTAAACTGACCGTTTTTGCTTCAGTGGGGACACAGGGGGGAAATACATGAAAAATGTGTTTCCTCCCTCGCGAATGCACACTTGTGATCTATAAAATCTGAAAAAATTATCAAGGGAGATGTTTATGGGTATAACAAAAACAAATACCTCAGAAGTAATAGTATGATCCTCAAATTTCGCATTTTCTCCAATAAAATCGTCTTTTACATGTTTCTTGACTTGATTCGTTGCTGGTTACTGCATTTTGTAAGTTGAGTACAAAACCCTTCTGACATGAGCGTAGGTCTGTCTACCCAACTTGTTATGCTTTACTGATGTTCAGTATTGTACAGATATTGATCGAGATGAACACCGAGGTCTCGAACACAGGATTTATGGGAAACCCCTTCTCAACTACATAATGGCATAATGTGGGAATCCTTCCAGTTACGTTTCAGGTCTTGACTGACCCCCTGAAGTGTTGTTAGAAACACAATTGTTTCACTCTTTTGCCCATTAATTTTTATTCGACAGTTGCCGGTGTAGTGCTCCACATCATCAAACATTTTTTGAAGATTGCTCTGAACTATTGTAGCTTTTCGGTCGACCGTATAATCATATCATCAGCAAACGCTACCAATGATCATGTTAGCGAGACGTTCAAATCAAAGCCGTTCAAAAGCTTGCGAATGAATATTGAAAAGAGCAGATATGCAGTAACTGCTCTCTTCTTTAGACCATTCAAGACCTTGAAGTCGCGCATTGTCCATTGTTTCATCAGTTACAACAAATAATTACCCGTATAACATATTCCACATTATGGCGACAAGGTATCTGGGGAATTTGTCCTGAAGGAGTTTAAAAATTAGTCCATCTAACCACACCGTATCGAAGGCTTTCTCCATGTCAATGAGATACGATCCAACACATTCTCTGTTGTTTAGTTTCCAACAGATGTCTGAGGTTACTTTCGTTATCGCATGTATGGTCGAATACCTGGCGCAAAAACCAAATTGGCAATTCGGGATCAACTCATATTTCTCACAGTGGGCGTTTAATGCTTTGTTGAGTATCACCCCAAACACCTTGCTGATGTTAGGCAGCAAGCTGATTGAACGTTAGATTTTAGGGCATGAAAATTTATTTCCTTTCTTCAAGATCGGAATTACCTGGGCCTTTTTCTACTTGTTAGGGAAACATGAATTGCTCAATATGTTGTTGAAGAATATGCAATAACTCTTAATAGCCACTTCAGGCAAATATCGGGGAACTATATGTAATAAACATAAGCAGTCGAGCAGCCCCGTGGTGATCAGGAGTGGCTGCTCCTGAAGAGATAAGGTGGTCACCCCGTGGAAACTGCTTAGTTTGTTGTTTCACTAGTGTAAAGTAAACTGCATCCGTCAAGTTTCCATCCTTTAGGCAGGGATGAGTGGTTCACTTCAGCCACTTTAACATCTTTAGGTTTGGCATTCCCCTTGTAATGCAACGACCTTCTTCGGTGAAAGTAACGGTTGCTTTTTGTGTAATGTTTGCGTTTGTCTCAATCCTCCGTGTCCGCTAACTTTAACGAGGCAAAACAATATTGAATTTCTGTAGAGTAGATTAATTGACACCTAATAGAACTTTTCTAAAGACAATAAAAATTGATCGGTGCGTCTTGTAGAGTAGAGTACGCGTGATAAGTATTTTGTAGTGTAGCTTCGTGGCTCGACAAGAACCCGCCTCATATGATCCCGCAAATGCTAGTCGTCAAGCACGCGTACGCGGTCGTTAAGCGAAGCTAGTTAGCTGAGCTCGGTGTTGTTTTAGCTCGCTGACACTTGTGCCAGACCATCGGCACCCGTGTCCTACACGGACATTCTGAAATTCATTACATATATTTAAAATATGATACACAAGTCTTCATAGCTGACAAAGTAATCAATAAGATTCAAATCCGGTATGAGATCAGATGTAAATGTTTCATTGGAATGAAGGATGGATTCGCCATTCAGGCTTGATTTGAAGTCGGCAACATTTGCTTCAAGGACCTCTGAAAGTATTGTCACGAAAACCCTTTTCACTTTTTTCATGCGGTCGTTAAAATACTGCCCGAGCCAAGGTTAAAAAGGTTAAAATAAAAATGTTAAAATAAAAAGGTCAAAATAAAAATGTTGAAATAAAAATGTTAAAGTTAAAATAAACAAAAGCGAAAAAGAAAATCACCAATAGGGTTCAACGATTTAAACGCGAGGATGAAGAAGGATTTGGACAAATTGATCCTGATGCTGATGATTATGATTACGATAACTATGACGATGCTCACACTTCGTAACCGAAGTTCCAGTTGAAACCACCCACGCCCACAAACATCATCATGGGTTATCAGAGCCAAACTATCTAGATAGCAATAGTATGAAACTAACAGATTCAACACAAAACATACCAATCGATACAAATGATCTCGACTCAAAATTCAAACATTAAAAGAATGAATTAAAACCAGTACCAAACTCAAAGGACAGTGACTTGTACAGTGCGATTCAAATCGGTTAGAGGAAGTTCGAAGTTGGTTTGGTTGAAGAGGGAATTTTATGAGAAAGGAATTAAATAAAAAAACCGGAGAAAGAAAGCAAAACAACAGAGAGGAAGTGCGGGGGAGTTTTTCCCGCACCAAGCCGTCTCGATGCTATCTACCGCCGCTTGCTTATCACAAAGTTCTTTGAAAAAGGCTGAAGTAAACCTGAAAACCTTAGAAGACTCTTTGAATTCCATAAAATCGTCTCCAATTGTGAATTGTGCTACAACTTGGTTCCACGGGATTATTCTGTTGAAATAACTAAAGAGGAAAAGTCATTAGAATGTACAATCGTAGAAGAGAAATTCATGACACGTTTGGAATTGCACATCCCCGGTTTGGCTCCAAAAGTGGTGCAACAAGCTCAATTTCATATGCTCCTGCCTAATAAATGGTGAGAACCGAATCATTAACCTATTTGTTTGCATTAGCTGGTACTGGGGATCATTACTATTGGAGAAGACGGAACTTTATTGCCAAGCCATTGATACGAGAAGCCGGCATGGGAGCAATAATCTTGGAAAATCCATTCTACGGTATAAGGAAGTCTGAAGATCAAGTTCGGTCAAACTTACACGATGATATATTTGTAATGGGAGGATGCTTGGTTTTGGAGTGTTTAGTACTATTACACGTGCGAACGAAACGGTTTAGGGCACTTAGGAATCACAGGCTTATCAATGGTCGGACTTATGGCCTCATTAGCAGCAACAAATTGGCCGAAACCATTAGTATTAGTGTCATGTTTGTCTTAATCAATCGCAGTGGCTGTGTTCACAACGGGTGTTATGACTCAATCAATAAATTGGGATATGCTTGAAACACAATATTTTGCCGATGGACAATATCGCGAAAGATTAGCGAAAATAGAAGCAGTGATAGATGAAGCATTTATCCCAAGTCAATTAATAATCTGCAACAAGATCTCAGAGAACCACAAACTTTGAACACTACTACACCCGCCGCAAATTTAGCAGCTACAAATCCAAATATTATTAAGTTAGATAAGAACAATTCCCTACAACTATCAGAATCCTTACACAATAAGTTAATGTCTCCGAAACGATATGACCACATGAATTCCAAAGTGAATGAACTGGATGCAAGAATCAAATCGATTCAGGAGGAAATATGAATTGAAATGCAACACAATGATTTTTTGCAAAATCCCACACAAATAAGCACTGAAATGTGCAAAGACAGACGAAGCATCGGCACTGACGAAATTGATGCATTTGCCGTCAATTGTAGCAACTAGACAAGCGGAAAAGATAGACATTACCAAAAAAAAGTGGTGGGAACGAAGCGTTACAGTTTATGCGTGGAATGATGGATGAATGTACACATTTGAAGAATTTCTCGGTGCAAATTCGATACGAAAGAAGGATACACGAGCTTAGAAGAGATTTGGCCAGGAGCAGAAGTCCGTTATTTGGACGCAGATCACGTTAGCGCTTATGTCTTGCCCAAGAAACTATTCAGATCATGCATAATCGAAGCTTTCGAACGTGCTAAATGGAAGCGCAAACTAGACATCAACGCCCGTGAATCCATCTCAAGCAGCACACTCTCATACAACGATATGCAATGCAAATAACAAGATCAAATTGAGTAATAGATTTAAAATTGATTACCTCTAAGCTAAATCTATTACTCTGACACTTACACCTGATGGGCGAATGTACTAGATGAAGGGAAATTTTGAACTTCAATTGCCCGATGAACACCAGTTGGGAGATCGCAATTGAAAGTTGAATCGCCCAGAAGTAAAATGAACGGCTCGTTGGTTGAAACCGAGCCGATGAAAAACCTGGAAACAAAGAACGGGTCTCTTTTCTGGCGGACAAGGATCTACAATGGACGATCGAGTGTGACGAACAAGAAATTTTTCCTGGAATTTATCGAGGGCAGAAGTTTACAAGAGTGACAGCGGAATGATTAGCGATCGAGATAAGGGAAATTGGGCGATAGAAGATCATCAAGAAGTGCGCTGGCAGCAGAACTTCGTGACGCAAATTACTTCGGAGGCCCCCCAAATAGGTAGACGTAAGTTCAGTTTTGCATTTTGTTTAACTAAAGTTCATTTTTAAAATTTTTTCACATCATCATTAAATAAATGATTAATCATATTTTTCGTCATTAGCAAAATAATGTTACAGAGGTAAATTGTACACCTGGCTCGAGTGTGTTCGGGAATATAGTTAGAGTGTAATTTGTGATTTTTAGCGCGGGTGTGTTCAGGTTTTCGCTCGGTGCGAGTTAAGTCGGGTAAGTTGAACCCGGAAAAGTTGTGCAAAGTGGTCGTACCGGTTGAGATTAGTCCTCCCCAATAAGAGGAAAATAGGGCGTGTTATTTATAGCTGTATGAGGGATGCTGGGCTTCCGGGTTTCTCACTTAGCAGCTATTTAGCACAAGGGAATAAGCGAGTGGCGCCTTCTACAACCATCTTCGACGGCAAGCCGGGTCCAATGTCCTTAGCCGGGGGAACTCTCACCCAGAGGGTAGCAGTATTTGACCCCCTTTTTCAGGTTTTAGCAGATGGGCGAATTTAAAATGAGTTCCAATCAGAGCAAGTTTCATCAATCCATCACATATAATCCTGTTTCTATTTCTATCTGGAGTCGTACTATCAATTTCGATACCAGCCCTATTGAGAAGATTTATCTCATCATTAGCGACTTCGATAACTTCACTCGAAACTTCTTAGGGAATAAGCCACTCAGTTTCATCAAAACGCTATCTGGGTACTGTGGGCTAATACTCCTCAATATTTCCGCCCATTTATTGCCGACTTCACCCCTGAAGTATGAACGGATTAAGTTTTGGACATTCTTCAGGTGTAATTTCAACGAAGCCAACAAGGGATAGTTGTAGTCCAAAAATCACCGATAAATATTGTTGACATGTGTAAGAAAAAGGCTTGTCAATCTTTTTAACCATGCAATGGTTGATATTTTAATGTCCTTCCATATTGTTTGGATGTTTGATTGTGAGCTACTTTCTCAATCGTAACCAACGTCAGCTTCTCTAACTTCTTCAGATAGAGATCTATATCATCGTTTGTTAGATTCCTTTTATTAGGAACTATTATCAGGTGGAGGAAATTGCTACTCGTAATCCCGATTAAACTTCTTTCGAAACTTTCTCCAATCCATTTTTAGGTAAATTTCTCTCATTGCGATTTTGCTCCGATTTTCACCAAATTTTTAAGGAAAGGTGCATTGAGTAAATATTCCCACTGACTTCGTGAACCAGCTATATAGGCTTGGCGAAAAAAAAAATGGCGGCCATTTTAGATGAAAAAACGTGATTTCTTCTCTGACCAAGATATAGCTCTGATTTGAATGAAATTTAGTACAAAGGTTTATTGATGTGTCTGATAAATCTCACAATAAAATATCCAAAGTCGGTTCGTCTGAAACGAAATGGCGGCCGCTATAAGGTCGAAAAACGTAAAAAATGTTGTTGTTATAGCTGTGGCCAAAGCTTTCAAACGATGTTAATGAAATTCAGTAGCTTGATAAAAAAAATATAAGCATCTAAAGAACTATGAAAAAAAGCTAGAGATCATGCTGCAAAAAAACAAAATGGCGGCTAGTTGAAACTCAAAACTTCAAAGCTTTCTAAACATCGCAATTTTGATTCGATAGATAGATAAAATTTAGTTTTAGGATAGATATTAATTAGACCCGGGGTCTTTGTTATTTTGGTGATCATGCACGCGCTAGCTTCAAAATGGCGGTGGTTTAAATATGCGATATTTTTAGATTTTCGTGGCCACTAGTGTAGCGTGGGGGGTGCCGGGCGGCACATAAAAAGGGGCGGCAGGCGTCATAAGTTTTTCCATAAAATAACAGCAATTCATTTTTTGAAATACACCCGCGCTAACCCGAGCCTCCGAGTAGTCTGCGTGGCTTAGTGGTTAGAACCCAAAGCCCGTAAGCCGAAGGTCTCTGGTTCGAGTTTCGTTAGCGTCAACGAGATTTAGTTCAAGTGATTCTTTAGACGGACTATAAGCCTGTTCAACCATGATACGTGCTGGTTTAAACTCAGAGCGTATCGCAGCTGGGTGGATGAACACACGGTCAAAGCGTGATAATGATCATATCACTTTGTGGAGTGCCGATACATTCGACCATGATAATGAGGTACTTTAACTATCTCTAAGTGAAGGCCCGAAAGGGGCTGTAGTGCTACAAATAAAAAGAAATTTTTTTGCAATCTCTTCATTGCTCAGACAAATGCAAAGAGCCAAAAATAACATTTTCTTCTTCTATCATTTCCCCATCACTTCAGTATATGAGACATAGTGCCTCATCTACTGGAATGATGAAATAATTTTCTCAATTTTTTCGCTAGAAAAAATTTCAACCACTACAGCAGCAACACTTTTACCCCATTTAATTCTTCTAGTTCTTCCTGTAACGTTTTGAACCAACTGTTTTTTGCAAAACTCTTCTGAAATCGGGTTTCGCTTGTTCTCTTGCCTGTCAGTCCATACATCAAAACAAGTTTTAAACTTAACGGAAAAAAATGGAAACGCTAGGACGTGAGAAATAACATGCATTCCCTTAACATTTCAATGTTGCCTTGCTAATTTTGAATGACAGGAAATGTTTTTCATGAAAAGCAGCCGATTGATAAGGCGACAAAACTTGCATTGCACCTTTTTGCCACACATTTACTAATTGTTTTGCTCTCGGACTGTTTTTCACGAAGGTACTCTAAAGTCATGCCATATTTTCAGTTTGGCTGCCTAAATATTTTGCTAAAAAGCGTTACATCCAAGACTTACCTAAATTTCACAAAAGTTCAAACCTAAAATTCATAGCCAATTTCATTCCTCATTTTTTTTTTCAAATGCTTTTTAGAGTACGTAATTATGTGGAAGATTTCTAGAAGGATAATTCAAATTGCAGTAACTTTTCTAATTTAGAATAATCGTACATACTACAATTTTCAAAACTTTTCAAGTAGCAGCTGGTCTGGAATGAGAATTGGATGTAAATAAGTGAAACGTCGCTTTTCGTGATTGATCACCAAGTGATGATTTATTTAGTAATTTTTTCCCTTATATTACAAATTATTGCTAATAGTACAAATTTACAAAATTGCTTACTTCTATAGTTCATTATTTTCATTGAAATTCACAATTCAATTACTTGATGGAAATTGCTTACCATACAAAGTTCATTAGCTTAAGCTACTACAAATGGATGTTCAATGTATTTACATTATTTTGCTTATTCTACAAAGGTCATTAGCTTGATTTGTGCAAATTAATTAGGTCGAAATGAATTTATGTTGTTTATGCTGCGAGTGCAATTATATGCAAAGGTGAATGAATTTGGGTTGCTGACTGAAATGGTTATGCTATGGTGTTTTTAACATTGTCGCCCGCCAAAAACCTTCCGAGGTTCTTAATTAGTGTCATACCAGGTTAATCGATGTGATTTTGTCGCGATAGATCTTGTTGTAAAACGTCGTCGAATCAGGAAGACGCATCCGGATACGATACTTAAACAGATAATGACAGAGAGGAAGATACTGGTACCATGCTGTCGAACGGTGGACCAGGATGTTGACTGGTAAGTTTCGTCGATCGTGCTCGCTTGTTGGATGTAAGATCCTAAGGACTCTTCAGACTTGATCAGGTCAGGTATCACGAGATCAGGTATAACTTGTAGATCGGTCGTTTGGTTGAGAACGGGTGGACGTGGAAGTACGTAAGTTGACAGGTTTCTTGTAAAAGCTGACCAAGTGGTGGTAAAAAGTGAATTTTCAACTTTTAGGCTGCATTCCTCTGTGAGCTTAATGATGCCAGTACCATTGAGTAGGACATTCCTGCGTTCGCCTTGACATAATGTCTGACCAGGAGTTGGTACTGGGGCAGTAAAAATCCAAGTATTGGCATCGTGGAGCTGTTTCCCTATTATTTTGGTTGATCTGAATGTGTGTAATGCGCATGATTCTCTACCGTGGACCAGTTTGGTTTTGAATTGATGTCATAGAGGACGTTTATATCTGCAAGATACTGATCATTAGACAACTTAAATAGGTCGTTAACCGAAGTTTCAAAGTATTGTTGTAAATGCATGGAACGTGAAATTTCCAAGGTTTTCCGTGATTGGTGTTGGTTTGATGATAGGCAGGAAGGCGAGTAGGTGGATGCTGTTGTTGTCTGATGAAAATTGAACAGGCTCGAGTGATCTGGTAAGAGTGATTGGGTACTAATAATGTCTTCCATGGCATCGCTTGTTTGGATGTAATCCCAGATAGTTGTTTGTGAAGAGAGACTGGATAGTATGCTCGTATATTTGTGGTACCGTCAGCTCGGGTAAGATTGGCCCAAATCTAAAGCTTTGTTTTGGTTTTATCAGCTCCATATCTTTTTACATTGATTTTATTAATTTTCAATGGATCTTAAGGTGTAAGCAAACATTATATCATTAAATTAAAACAATATTGAGACCCCTCAAGCATTTTGCAATATTATACTGATTTTTTTAATATTTGGGCCAAAGTTGCCTTGAATTGGGGAAACTTTGTCCCATACTTTTAAACCATATAAAACTTATGTTTATTATTGGTTGGGCTAATGTTAGACAAGATAAAATTACCACTAGACATATTAGTTTGTATTTTTACCTACTTTTACTTCAAAAATATCCATGAAATGATGAGAAATGGGAATAAATGAAACGAACTTCATTTTATTGAAAAAAATTGTATCGTATAAAAAAAGATATCAGATTACATAATACATACTAGTTGTCCAGTTCTGGCACATGAAACTGGTTCCTCTTTGAAGCTGTTTTTGGAGGAGTGATCTTCTGACAAACATCCACCCAGTCGTAAGTCAGGCAATCTTGTTTTTCTCGCCAGCGCCAAAACTTGAGTCTTTTTTCCATGCATTCAAATATAGGCCTTTCTTCAGATAAACTAACAATTTTGTCAGGGTATTTCTGTCCATCATACTTAACCACTACAAAGTTACCAATGGAAAAGTCTTCAGGTTTCAACGCAACTGGTGTTTGTTCATCATTAGACCTGTGAAAAGGTATGCCTGCTACTTCCTCTAATATTTCTTCCGGATCGGAAAATGTTTCGCTTTGCCCATCAGACTCTAAGACCATCTAAACATCTTCTTCATCTGAAGAAGAGTTTTGCTTTTTTTGTTTTTCTTCTTGAAAACTTGTGTTTTCTTTGACGCACTGGTAGAAGGTTTGTTTGCTGCTTCTGAGATGGCTGCTTTAACCTCTTTAAATGCAATACTCTTGCCAGCAGGCACTTGCAATTTTTTCATCGTTCTTCTCGGGCCGTCTTTAGTTAAAAACTCAGCTCTTTCCTTCTCCAACTGTTCCATAAAAGCTTTTCCTATAGAGTCTTTATCCACGGGCTGGTTTTCTGGAAGACGGTCTAGTAGTCTTTGCTTGTTTAAGGGATGAATTCCACAGTTGGCAAATCCAGCCGTCAAATTGTCTTTTCGTTTTTCTTCCAAACTTGCCGTTAGCTCTTTTAGCAATCGTGGAAACACATCTTTAGGGATCGTTGCAAATTTTGATCCTGAATCTGACTCTTTCCACTTGCGGAGGATGCCACGCCACGATCTTTTCATTGGTCCAAAGAAGGCAACGTCTCATGGTTGTGTTAGATGTGTTGAATTCGGAGGAAGGCAAATGAACCTTATATTATTCTCTTCATAGAGCTTAAGCACATGCAAACAGATAAGTTATCTCCAATGATAACTTTAAGACCATCTAGATTTTTAACACCCGGTAACAATGTTGACTGAAACCAATCTTCGAAGCATACTGCATCAAACCACCTACTTTTAGAGCGGTTATATTGAGTTCCTTCAGGACCATTCTCAGTACATGTGGACCACAAGTGCTCAGCTCTATAGACAACATATGGGGACAAGAGGTCTCCTGCAGCATTTTCAGCCATCATTATTGATGTTGCACTTTTACTGAAATTGCAAATGTTTTCCACGTATTTTGCTCCTCTCTTACAGATAATCTTTTTGTTCCCAGGGTCGTCAGTTTCGTCTCATGGTAATTGAATATATTATTTGGGGGAACATCTTTAACCTCTTCTTTGGGGTTATCAATATAATTTTCGATGAGAGAAGCATCTACTTCGGCTCTGACCTTTTTGATATTGGAACTTATCCTACGAGTCAGATTCTCATGTCTTTTTAAGAAGGCTTTTGTCCATTCATAGCCAGGGAGATTGTTTTTGAACTGACAAATGTGGACACCTTTTTTGTCCCAATAGCTTTTGACTGCATAACGAAAATCCATTTCAACTACAGGGAACCCATAGTCTGACATTTTTATTAAATGTTGTTTGAAAACATGCTCCTCTTCATCACTAAAGATTCTTGCACGGCCTACATTTTTTGTATGAGTCCCTTTAAGTTTGTTCTTCATTGTAGATCTAGGTATATTATACCTTTTTTCTGCAGCTCTTCGGGTTAAGTAACCTGATCTAATAGCCTCTAAGCACTCCTCTAACACTTCTGGTTTGTAATTGACGTAATTTCTTGTTCCAAGAGGTTTTATCCGATTTCTCGGTACTTTTCCTGCAAAAAAATACAAAGAAAGTGCTTACAATAGTAGTAAAATCATTTTAAGTGGTTTTGTCAAAGCTATCCCAACTACTGGGCCAAAGTTACCCCAACTCTGGGCCAAAGATGTCATGAAATAGTAAAATCGAATTATTTTGTATATAACAAAGGTAACAGCATTATTACACTAAAAATACTTGAAACAACTGAATATGTAATATTATTATACACTTACCTGCTAGTAGCTCTTCAAGAATTAGCGTTCACAAGAAAAATTTTTGAAAGAGAAAATAAATTTCACTACTTTCTCATAGTAAAGATGGAGCAACACTGCAGTGGTGGTGAGATATGGAATTAATCTCCCACTTCATCAACAGGTGGGCCAGTGGCGCTACCTATCCAGTAATGGGTAAACTAGGTCGATAACACATCACATGGTTACAATACAGCACAGCAAAACTTTTTCTAACTTTGGGCCACTGTTACCCTTAAAGGGCCAATCTTACCCCAACAGACGGTATACTTCTCGTAAGTAGTTTTCTGCGCGTTGATAGGTGCATAGAACGATGATGTTGATTTTATTGTGATCTGCGGTCTTATACCATAAGTGAATTCATTGATGCGAGTTAATCCCATCTGTAATTGGTTCTGAAGTTGTTTAAGTTGCAGGCCGATTCTCTCTGAAGTGCTGTTTAAAGTTTTTACTGCTTTGAGCATAAGTTTATTCTGGTTGTCCACAGAGCGAATGATTTTCTTCTGGTTGTCGTTGAGGTTGCTGATGTCTTTGTATACTCCGTCGTTTACCCCAAATACAGCTGTTAGTAGAGATCCGAGTGCTCCACGCCATTTTCTCCCATGGAAAAATCGTAATGTGTTCATTTTGCGGGGCAACCAATTTCGGCAGTGATATCAGTGCGAGATTGGCAGAGTCCTTGAACTTTTGCCACTACGGCTTCTACGTTTGTTTGGTCGTAGTTCAAATTAATCCAAGGAAGTTGGATTTGCATTTGAAGGTTCCTCTGTGTATTCGTGCGTTTCCCAGATGTTCGATATAAAAACTGGTGAAAAGTTGTGTAGTGTCAGCATCACAAGGTGTCTGCGGAAGAATGTAGCAGAGCACCAAATAGGAGTACAGGAGCGTTATAGCTTTATTAGATGTGGTGGTAGATTTTGGCATAGGTTCGGTGCGCACAAAGTTTGTACCGCAGTCGCTATAAATGGTATGACATTTTCCTCTGCGCGCGACAAATCTCCGAATCGCCGCGATACATGCTGGTGTGGATAGTTCACTTACAGCTTCTAGATAGAAAGCTTTTGTAGAAAGGCACACAAAGATAGCTATATAAGCTTTCGTCGTCTCAGCTCCACGTCCACCATTCCATTTGATTGTAATTGGACCTGCGTAGTCCAAGCCTGTTTGCGCAAAAGGTTTCTCCATTTGAAATCTTGGCGGAGGTCACTGCCCCATTAGTTTGTTGTCTGGACGGGCTGTGGTTTTGAAGCATGTAACGCATTCGTGCAGTATTTTTTTGACAAATGATTGAGCATTAGTAATCCAAAATTCTTGTTGGATTGTTGCTAACACTAATTGCAACCGTCGTGTAGCGTTTTTAGATGATTCTGTTGAACAATGAGTTTTGCAAACGAATCTCTTGGAAGGCTAGCAGGACTTTTGCAGTTTCAGGTATTCGTGCGAACTGTAGCCTTCCAGTAGTCTTGAGAATGCCATCAGAATCAATAAGTGGGGATAGATACTTAAGGCTGCTGTTTTTAGATATTTGTGAACCGCTTCGTAGTGCCCATAATTCTTTAGCAAATGCGTGTTACTGAGAAAGGCGTACGCAGGCCATTTTTGCTTCCTGAAGCTCCTCAAATGCCAAAGATCCGATTTGTTTGGTCACATTTTGAGCTTTCTTGGATTCGACTTACGCGGTTTGCTATAAATACCCTCCACGTTGCTGAAGGTTTCTGAATCCTAGCTAGAACAATTTTGGAGTCCGTCCAAAAATAAGTTTTGACATTCGTCCACTGGTACGCTTGTTTTAGCTGCTCCATTGTTTTCAGCATCAAAACGGCACCGCAAAGCTCAAGTCGTGCAATTGACACCTTAGCTATTGGAGGGATCTTGGATTTTGTGGTTAATAAACATGATGACATCTGACCTTCTAATGTTAGGACCCGCAAGTAAATTGCTGTTGCATAAGCTGTAGTAGATGCGTCGCCAAATCCATGTAACTCTAGGTTGGTGGTTCTGGGCATTCGATTCCATCTAGAAATTCGCAGTTTTTCGTTGAGTGGTAGATGTCTGCGAGTTTCAATCCAATCCTTAACAACAGCTGGGGGAACTTCATCATCCCAACCTAACTTTAGCCGCCAGAGGTCTTGAATCGTAGTTTTTCCGGTGACATTACATGGTTGTAGCCAACCAAGTGGATCATACAGCTTTGCTACCTCCGGTAGAATTGATCGTTTGGTTAATTTTGGTTCTTCGGAATGTTTCATTTTGAACGAAAAGCTGTCTTGCGCTGGATGCCATTGCAATCCGAGAGTTTTAACTTTGTCCGAAAGCGCTATTTCCAATGGCTTTTGATTTTCCCAATCGCTTTCTGGGAGCCTGATTGTTCGCTGACCATTTTCGAATATGGAAGCCACCCTTGCTTAGTACTTCTTTGAGCTGGAGTTGTATGCGTTTAAGCTGAATGATATCATATGAGCCAGTGAGGAGATCGTCTACGTAGAAGTCCTGAAGAATTATTTTAACGACGTTAGGGTATGCATCCTGCTCGTCTGGCCGTTGAAGTGTACGAATCGCCAAGAAAGGTGGGCAAAATGTACCGTATGTCGCAGTTTTAAGTCTATAATGCCCAAAGGTTCCGTGGCATTGAATCTCCACAAGATTCGTTGATATTTACGATCCTCTTCCTGAACTTTTATTTGACGGTATATTTTTTCGACGTCAGCAGTGATGACGTGTTGATAGCTCCGCCATCTCATTAGCAGTTGTATGAGGTTCGTTTGTATCGTGGGGCCTATTTGGAGTAAGTCATTCAATGATTTTCCACTGAGTGATCCCTGATCACTTCATGATGCGGTAAATAATAACACTCAGTGTTTTGTATCATGTTGGTTAGAATCTTTCTCCATATGGCCGAGTTGCAGATATACCTCCATGAGAGCACGATACTTTTTCTCTCGATCAGGGTGACTTAAGAGCCGCTTTTTCAACTGTCGGAATCGAATATATGCCATCTGTACTGATTCTTTTAGATCGTGACCCTGGTTGAAGTTTGACTTGAATGACAATCTAACGGTATATCTTCCATCTGAATCTCTTGTCGTGTTTTCACTATAGTGTCTTTCGACTTCAACGTCTTCTGCAGTTTGTTCGAGTGCTGTTGATGGTTTTTCGATTTCCCAAAATTTTCTAAGGCTCTGTCCCCACTCTTCCTACGCTACAAAGGAGATTAAGCTTGGTTCAATGTTCGTGCCAGCCGTTGATCCAAACAAAACCCAACAAAGTTTTGTTTTTTGCGCACATGGCTGTCTTTGAATAAAACCATGATCCAAAATGCATCCGTATATGTCCGCTCTGGATCTGCCAATTTTAGTTTTACCAATTGAGCTGGTAAGTTGATGGTAATATTAGTAGCTGGTAACACGGCGGTAATTTTTGAAATAACAAGCGCCAAGAGCTGAAGTAGATTATCTTTCTCACTTTTTCTTAAGCTCACTGTTACTTCTGCTGCTCCTTTTGATGTTACCGATTCTGAGCATCCAATTCCTTCAATGGCAATTTTACAGTGTCGTCGTGTTAGTCCCAACTTTTGAACAGCTGACTCTGTGATGAAAGATTTCTGGTTGAAGGTTGATCGTTGTCCCATCGTTGGCTTGAATTGGAATAAGTGCTGTAGCGAGTAGTACTTGCGTATTGGAGAGCAGTGCATTGCGTGCTGGTGTCTGAGTGTTAGCTTTAGGTTTAATATCTCAATTGTACATTCATGCAGAAGAGTGTTGTGGCATTTTGGGCAGAGTTTACAGGTCCTTTTAGTAGACATTGTCTACGGCATGCTGTTCGAGGAGGCAGTTGAAACAGACTTTCTTGTTTCTCACTAATTGTCGTCGTGCCTCCACTAGCACTTTCCTAAATTGCTCGCACTCAAATGAACGATGATGACTATTGCCCATGACGCAACGGATCGCTTGAGCTTGAGCAGTGTGCCTTAGAGTCCTCTTAGATGACTTTGTAACTTCCCCCTGGATTGTTTTTCGAGTTTCGGCATTTCTTTGCTTCCACTTGTCGTTCTTTGCCACTCTGCCCTTGAATCTTTATCGAGCTTGCTGCTCAATATAATGGTTATAACAAGATCGAAACCATCGATCTTCAATGTCTTCAGACTTGTAGTGAGCTGGTTGGTTGTGTTGACTATGTCCTTCAAACAATGTGCATCGTTCGGTTGGCATTAACTAGTGCTCCACCAAGGTTGCGTTAACATTTGGGTTATGAGTTTTTCATTGTCATACCGTTCACATAACAATTTCCATGCGGCTTCATAATTGCCACCCATTATGTTCAAGTGACTAATGATTTGCTCGGCTTCTCTCTTTAAATTGCTGCGGAGGTACTGCATTTTCTGCACGTTGGACAGTGTTATACTTTCATGCACCATACTCTTATAGAGGTCACGAAACGCTATCCACTTTGCATAATCTCCGTTAAATGCAGGGATCTTGATTCGCTCAAGCTGAAGAGTCTCTCCTGAACTTGTTGCTATCTGCGATGACTGAGCTGAGGTTCCAGCATGAAATCTGTGGATTCCGTCTTTAAAAATCATCTTATACTCCAAGACGAGATCCTCTATGTTTCCATAGCCCTACATATAATTTTTAATCAGTGCTTTATCTCCCTCTTCTTGTAAGCGTGCGTAAGTTTGGAGATGTTTCTCCTCACAAGCTTTCCATTGCTCCTTGATTCGCTCTAGCCGAGTCTCAAAATAGGCTAGAGAGTGGCGGCTTTGACTATCCTTCTTGACGTCGGAGATGATCCAGTTGATACTGTTGAAGCACAGTTTTTGTCCTGCGATGAGGTTTGCCATGATTGCTTTGTCCCGTTGTTGCGTATATTAACTCCCTGTCTGAAATTCCGGCTAAAATCCGGCTCGACGGACCAATGTTCTGGAATGAGAATTGGATGTGAATAAGTGAAACGCCAATATTCATGATTGATCACCAAGCGATGATTTATTCAGTAATTTTTTCCCTTATATTACAAATTATTGCTAATAGTACAAATTTAAAAAATTGCTTACTTCTAAAGTTCATTATTTTCATTGGAATTCACAGTTCAATTACTTGATGGAAATTGCTTACCATACAAAGTTCATTAACTTAAGCTACTACAAATGGGTGTTCAATGTATTTACATTATTTTACTTACCCTACAAACGCCATTAGCTTGATTTATGCAAATTAATTAGGACGAAATGAGTTTATGTTGTTTATGCTGCTGAATGAATTTTGGTTGTTGACTGAAATGGTTATGCTATGGTGTTTGAAGTTATAGGAAATGTTTCTTAGGTTCTTGTTTTAAGAAACTGTTGTCACAATTTGTGTAGACAGTGGATACAATGAAAGTTGAAATTTGCTCCAGATAACATAAACAAATAATGATGTTGGTTTGGTGTTCTGGATAACATTAACAAAACATGGTTGCTTTGTTGTTCTGATTGCTTTACCACGACACTTTAATACTTGGTTCGATGAGCGAAGTTTCAAATCACTGATCTAGGAATTATTAATTTTGAAAATTAGCTCCAAGTTACTAAAGTCAAAGTGAAGTGTAGTGAAATAGTGTATTGACAGATTATTCATGACCTTATTGTAGTTAAATAAATAGCAATCAGTGAATAGTTTGATTTTGTTTTAAAGCTGATTTCTGCGGGAAAATTCTCGGACAAAACCGAAGGAGTTAAGGTAAAGAAATACAGGGTGCGTACGGTATTTGAGGACATGCATAAATGTGACTATAACTTCTCAATTATTTTTTTTCTTTCCAGATAAGAAATGGTGGGCTACAACATCACTCAAGAAATGGAGACATGCTGCGATCGTCGCTATATGTGTGAACCATACAGATTAAGCGATCTCTAATTTTCTTAATTGCACCCCTTCATTCGTGCATAAGGTTTGCCGTGAATTGGAAGCATCAGGAGGCGTTAAAGAATCGGTTGCAAAACGGAAAAAGGCACGAACAACATTCTAACACTGTCCGATCTGCAGAATTTTTAGAGCAAGTGCAAGCGATCATAGACGAGAATCCTTCAAAATCAATGAGAGTCCTTGCGAGTGAGCTTCATGTATCTGAGCACCTTTTTCGTAGAGTTGTCCACGAAGACCTTCGGTATAAGTCTTACGTGATGCGCAGAGGACAGTTCATGTTGGAACGAACACCGGACCAGAGAGTTCTCCGATCGAAACGTCTTTTAAACAAAATCAAACACCCTGAGGCGCCCAGAATGTTATGGTTTTATCCGACGAAAAAATTTTGACCAAGATCAAAAGACCAATCGCAGAAATGACAGATGGCTATGTTGAAATCCTACGGAGGTTCCTGTTGTTGTGCACATAAAATTTCCAGCCACTGTTATGGTTTTAGGTGTTGTCAGCAAAGAAGGACATGTTATGCCACCACACTTTTTTACTCAAGGACTTCGAGTGAACTCTGCTGCATGCATCGAGGTTTTGGAGATGGTAGGAAACCCTGGATAGACAATGTAAGCGGAGGCAGAAAATACATTTTTCAACAAGACTCTGCTCCTTCACATAAAGCGATGGCGACACAAGATTAGATGCCCAAAATTTTTATGACCACATAACACCGAACCTATGGCCACCTGGCTCCCCAGACCTTGATCCTTTGGATTATTACGTATGGGGCGTAGTTGAGCGTGAGACGAATAAGCGTCCTCATAATATCACTTCTTCGCTGAAGATTGCTATAAATGCCATTAGGGTCAATATGTACAAGAAGCATTTGATTCGGGCATGTAATCGTTTCCGGAGCCGGATCGAAGAGGTTATTGCTCTAATGGCGATTTAATGAATAACTTTATAGCCGTATATTAATTTAACATTGTATGAAAAATTCCTGAAATTTCATTAAATTTTGTTAAAAATACAAGCTAATTAATTTTACTCTCGAGGTGTCCTCAAATACTTTACGTACCCTGTATATTGTGATAGAAATTTGCTTTGTATTATAGGCTTTCTAGCACAGATTTCTTTTGCTTTCTGTTATAAAGATGATATATCTTTGCCTCTGCTACGGTATTTTCTTCTTTTCATTTATAGCTTATCAAGATGAAAAGAACAAATGAAAACAGAGCGTTTTATCGCAATTTTTAAAAAGCCAAGGAAGCGGCTGGAAGGAAAAATAGAGGTGCCATATTAAAGTTTGTGAAAGTTTTTGACTTACTTACTTAAATTCACAACTGATGTGTAACTACAACCGAGTGCAAGTACCTCTATTGATCTTCCTGGTTTTCTGGTACCAGAACAAAGTGACACACTCACTGATTTAGATTTAAAGCGCAACCACATTGAAAAATGGCCTGCAAAACTTTATTCAAATTTAAGGTACTTTTGATTCAAAGAGGTCCTGAAGTTGTACAACACTTGAATGTCGACTTTTTTGAAGAATAAGCAGTACCACACATTGTCCAGTCAGACAAAAACTATGTTAGAGCAACAGTATTGTCAACGAGACGCCTAACACGAGATTGGTTCTACCGTACCAGTAGCGTAGATAGTACTTTGTCAGGGGGGGGATATTACCGGGGGGCCTGGGGGCAACTCTAAAACTCGCATTTTTAGTCAATCTAGAGGCATAGTGGAACTCCATATGAATACGAAATAATTGAGGCTTATATGGGGTCGCCGTGCGTATAACGTAAGCGGGCATTCTCTCGTTCTTCTAAAGAATGCACTGAACACAGGGTTGGGAGGTTTGATTTTTTTTACTTCATTCTTAGAATGAAGGGTTGGGAGGCTTGATGTTTAGTTGTTTCGTGTTTCCCGTACGTTGTGTTGCTTTAAATAAAGATACCATTCGTTGTTGATTTTACTTACGCTTAATGAAATAACTTCTTTCATTCCGTAATAAAATCACTAGATTACTAATGAAGCTGGGAATCTAAAAACCACCTATTAGTCCATTTCTCTCCCATCCTTTACTAGCACACTGAAGACTGAAATATTGTTTTAGAATTATATTGTAAAAAACATTAAACAAGTTTTATCATTTATATTTGAAATGTAACGAAAGCTTATGTTTCTCTATGGTTTGTTAATTTTCCATTAATCGACAGAGTAGATAAACTATAATTTTAAACAGTCAGTTTGTTTAAAAAGGAGTATGGAGCAGTTACAATTGAAAATTATCATTCATTAATAATTGCTTTAATTATAGCGAAAATAAAATTAAATTACTTCAAATAAACCTTAAATAACAAATTATTGAAGCACTTGTAAAACAAATAGTGTTATAACAAAAATATGATAAAAACTTAAAATTCGTTACATCAAAATGTTATACATTGTAATGTTGTCTTGTCTTTATGTCACAATACAAAAACATTTATAAGAAATCAAAGTTAAGGTAATAAGACTATTCATAGTAAAAATAACATTGTTACAAATAACTACGATTGAAAAATTATTTTAAAACTTGTTACTCAAGCTCCCAGTAGACTTGGCCTTTAAATAAATTTCTTTAAATTTAATTCCTGGATTGCACATTCAGCACTCCATATACACTCCTTAAGGTCTTAAGATTCCTTTTGGTACTGCTTACACAGTGGTAGTCCGTATCTAAATACTTCACTTGTTACAAATAATGCAACAAAAAAGTCAAAGTCCATTGTGCTCATTAAAATCTTTGCATCAGCCAATGCCGAGTCACTCCACAACGATATGGTGTCTAGTGCTTCATGAACATATGGAAGAAGCTCTATGAAATCGTTGATTGCGTCATATTTCGATATCCATCTAGTTGCACTAAGCCACCTTAGTGAACGGGCTTGAGGCGTATCATTTCTGTTATCAATGGTGTCCATCGGAACTGATTTCCTCTAAGGAGTGTTCAGAAATACATACATTTTCTCAACTGCACCCAGAAAATTTCTCACAGATTGTACTTCACTTTCCTGGGTTATTGCTAAATTTAATGAATGTGTGGCATAGTGTACATATATTACCTTAGGATGTTTCTCCCGTACCACAGCCTGCACACCATTAAATTTTCCCGCCATATTTCCGGCACCATCATATCCTTTGCCTATTATATACTCGCAATCAACGCCACAAGAAGCAAACCCATTAATGATCGTTCCAGCTAAGTCTCGGCCTTTCAGTGACTCAGCTTCAAAAAATTGTGAGGTCTTCTTTAATTTCATGATTTTGGTTAATATACCTAGCACAAATGGCAACTCGCTTACTTGTTGAGATGCCTGTAGTATCATCTGATAGCACTGTAAAACATTTGGCCTCATTAATTTGTGTCACAATATTATTTAAAATAACTTGATTGCAGCATTCAATTATTTCATTTTGAATTGACGGACTCAAATACTTATTTCTTTTGCCTGGACCTTCGAGCATTTTGCCCAAGTCACTATCACCGACAGCCCTGTATATTAGGATTGCCCTAAAGTTTCCGTCATGAGAGCACGAGGGTTCATCGCGATTGTCTATTTCAATTTTACTGCTATCTCGATGACCCCTCAAAGCGATTCCTTGCCGACCACACGACACTACCGCTTCTATAACCCGTTTAGATTTTGATGGTTTTTTTAAATTTGTTTCTTCAATTTGATTTATTATGGATTGACACAAGTTGTTATGGTAACTTTTAAAGTGGAGTGCTTTTGATACACTGTCAGTAGGATACTTGCAAGTGTTATGTTGCCTGAAATAGTCTGTCGCTTTTTTCCAGTGATCAAATTTTGTTTTTACCAAGTGACCCAGAGACTGGTTTCCAACACCTCATGTTTGCGCAGAAGCAACACAGTACAGGTACTTACAGTTAGCACCTTAATCGTTCTCTGAGTATAGGAGCCATTCGTGGTTGTCCAACTACTGGCGCTGGAACCTAAGCTTAAATTTTTTATCCTTTTTTTGTCAATTAGAGGAAACACATAATTCTTTGGTGGCATCCACAGATTATTTAATAATATTGACCTGTCATTATCGTTTAATGTCCTACTTACAAATTTGAGACGTCATTGAAGTGTCTCGTACATTCAAATGCTGTTGCTGAGTGTGATACATTGCAGCTCCCGCTCTCACTTGCTGTAGTTAATGATGACGATGTGGTCATAGCACAGGAAAAGACGGCTGCAGTCTTATCCGGGCAGGCGTTGGTAGCGGCAGTCCCATCCGGGCAATGGGCGGCGGTGGAGGCAGCAGCCCTATCTACGCAGGGGGTGGTGGTGTAGGCAGCAGTCCCATCTGGGCAGAAGGTGGCAGCAACGGGGCACGCAATTTTGTCGAAGCACAGTTTTCCATGCCACTATTAACACCTTCACTCTCGCGCAAATACCGTACCAGTAAAATTCAGTAGTTTTCCTACTACTCATTGTTAGTTGTGTACAATAACAACATTCTAAATATAATTTTTCAGTGCTGCAAACATCGTTTTCATAACTTTTAAACATGGTACAGTAACAGAATTTCTTCTTAGTCAAAAGTCGTAATCTTGATATCAGAATATTTAATTTTATTTTTTACGTTCTCGGATGGCATATTTACCTTCTAAAGCCTCATTATTTTGTTTCTGTTGTCGTATATTTGAGGATGCAAATTCATCAAATCTGTCGAAATTTTGCTGCTCCGGAGGATTTCGTACTCGGTAGAAATTGAATCCAAAAGTTGGCAATCATGAATCAAGTGTTCAACATAATAAAAATTTTTGCAAATGGAAGGAACTAGAAACAAGACTTCAAAAAGGACAGACAATTGATATGAAAGAACAAGAAGCAGTCACAAGAGAAACTAAAAAATGGCATGTAATTTTGAGCGGAATGTTTGATATTATACAATTTCTTGCAAGACGCTGAAGATGAGGCCAGTGCTAACAGAGGAATTTTTTTGGAATTAGTGGCTTTGCTCGCTAAGTACGATCCTGTTCTCCGAGAGCATTTGGTTAGAATCAAAATAGGCCAAAAATTTTCGCTAACTTATATGTCACCAAAAATTCAAAACGAGTTCATTGAAATTCTAGGAAAAAAAGTTCGTCAAAAGATTATAGCTTGTTTACAAAAAGCCAAATATTATTCAATAATTTTTTACTGCACCCCAGATATTTCGCAAAAAGATCAAACGAGTCAAGTCTTACGATATGTGGTTGTTGAAAATCAGGAGGTCCGAGTAAAGGAATCTTTTTTGGATTTCATCGAGACAAAAAACAAAACTGATAAAGGCATAAGTGAAATGATTTTGAACAAACTCATGGCTGATGGACTTGACGTTATGAACTGTAGAGGAGAAGCGTATGATAATGCTGAGATGATGACTGGAAGGCACACAGGTGTACAACAGAAGATAAAAGTCTTCAATGCTAATGCAGAGTTCGTGCCATACTCAAATCGCTCATTAAACCTGGTTTGTATACATCCAGCTTCAGTGAAGGTAAATTCCGTAACTTTCTTTGGCACGCTAGAGTGCTGCTATGCTTTTTTTCTGTATCTACACATCGGTGGGAAGTTCTGATTGCGATTACATGTAAAAAATTGCAGAAGATTCAGGACTCACGTTGGAGTGCTAGGGGCGATGCTGTAAATTTTATACGACACCAATTCAAGGAAATATTGGTTGCACTTGAAAATCTAGCCAAAATTGAGGAAAGTTTTAATACAAGAACAGACGCAGGAAGCTTGTTGGTGGAAATGCAATCATTTTCTTTTTTAAGTTTTTTAAGTTTCTGGCAGCTAGTACTACGTGAAGTCAATGCTGCTCAGAGCTATTTACAAGCCAAGGGACTGAACATACTTGAGTGTACTCAAAAAATATATGCATTGCAGATTATTTTGCAAGAAAGCCGAGAAAAATTTGTGGACGTGGCTTTAACACACGCCAAAACTTTGTGTGAAGACCTTGGAATTACTTGTGAACCTCGAAGATGAATTAAGAAGAGTTAGATAATTTGGGACGGAAGTGAAGACGCAGGGTTATTGTATGGAGACAAATTGAGGCGAACCATGTTTTCTTCGAAAGACAGAGCTGCTGCTGAAATTTGAGAAAGATTTCAACAGCTTAAAACTTTGGCACAAAAATATGACTTTTTAAGAGCTGCTGTAATATTATGCGTGGACGAGCTCAACTTGGATGAAACTCCTCAAGATGTTAACAAAGAAAAACTCAAAATTGATCGAGTACGTCTTCGGGCTTTCGTAGCTGTAGCTGACCCAGATTGCAAAATTACGTTGACTCAGTCCGGTGCTTTAAGCTTGTTAAAATATATACTTGAGTTTGAACTTGAAAATGTTTTACCATATATTGTTATAATGTTGAGAATTTTCTTAACAGTGGCCATCAGTAATGCCAGTTGTGAGAGAAGCTTCTCTAAACTCCAACTCATAGAAAACTATTTGAGATCAACAATGTCTACACTGAGATTAACAAATTTAGCTATCCTGGCAATCGAGCGGGATATAGAAATCGACGTTGAAAGTTGCATAAAAGATTTTGCCTTAAAAAAACAAGAAAAGTTAATTTTTGAATAACTAAAATGATTTCAAACTGCTTTCTCGGCTTTTAATTGATTTTCTGGTCTTATAATGAAACATCTTATTTTCTCGATGTCAGTATCTGTTGACGAACTTCCAGCACACTCAGCTGTGATGGGTACTGAGTAAAATTAAGTAATAATCACACGGTCAAGCATGATGCCGACCACATCACCTTCCAAGTACCGTTTTGGTCATAAAATGAGATGCTCGAACACGTCTCAACGCCCAAGTTCAATTTGGACTGTAGCGCGATTATTATTATTATTATTTATTATGCTTATTTTCTAGAGATGAGTTTCTTTTGTTTATTTTTTATGTTAAAGTGTTTTTTAAATGTAGCATTCTTTCACTAGCTAAAGGAGCGTTATTCTCTTACTCTGTTAATGTCATGTTTTCTGTAACTTTACTATTTTGCTTACAAATAAAAGCTTATCACTAAATTATTTGTAGTTAGTATAATTCATCATATGATTTTGCATTAAGGACACTTTTAACGGATGAGAGAAGGATTATCTCATTCTGAAAATGCTCTGAATACAAATCTGTCCCCCCAAAAAGGGGGGCGGCAAGTCCCCGGTCGGCTCCGGACGTCAAAAGCTTACGCTATGCCACTGCCTCCAGCGGCCACATTTTTCAACGGATTTTGATAAAGCTTGTGATCATGGCTGACCGTACTAACTTCTTGTATTATGCAAAAAATTATCAAAATCGAATGAAAAATAAAAAAGTCGAAAATTTAAAACCTAATATTTTTAGCTGCAGTTTTCACAAAAAATTTAATACCTCGGTACGTAATAATTTGGTACGTTGATTGATGAGATCCTAACACACAAAGATTTAAAATAATCTAATAACATGCATGCATGCATTCATTCGCTATTTTAGTACCAACTGAAATAATGAATATTTTTCATGAAAACCTTTTAAATGGCTTAATTTAACATTTTTAGGATATTGTCAAATATTTTTTAAATACCCTGAAAAATAATAAAATCGCGACCTGTCTGTCCGTCCGTCCGTTCTTGCGTCATAGCAAGTTTTCTATCAAACTATATGAACTAGATTGATACAATTTTCTGCAATACGTAGATCAAAAGTGGGGCCTCTCAAAATATGCAGTGCAAAAAAATATTTTAGCGTGTTTAAGGAGGGTCTCCCTATACAGGGGGTGACTTAAAAAAATTTTATTTTATTTTTGTAGCCCTTTAGCAACCAAGTTTCTCAACAGACTCCGTGAAACTTAAAATTATCAGTTATTAAGGCAAATTCATTTAACCTGCAAAACGTTATGCAAATCGGATGACAAATGAAAAAGTCGAAAATTTTCAGCTCAATAAAATATTTAATATAATATATTTAGCAAAATCGAAAATTTTGGTGCTGTTCAGAGTGAAAGTCCAATTCGAATCAGATTAACCCCAGCAGTTGAGACTAAACAATTGATCTTTGTGAAAATAATCAAAAAGCAAATGCTCAAATTCAAAATGGCAACTCCTGATGGTTTATGATGTAAACGTTTATATTAATGGCAACGCAACATTCAATGGAAATCTTTTAAAATAAATTATTGTATTTGAGCTATTTAAGCCAACAAGCTATCCCGAAAACGTTTGACACAGGTACAGAGAAGAGGAGCACTGAGGATTGCATTTTCGTATCCAACAGTCTCTGACCCGGCGGTGAGAGGTATTGCAGGCGAGATACCTGTTGCCCTCCTTGCTAGAGAGCGCCGCGCTATTTACCTGCGCCAGAACGAGGATGCGAGGGAGATGGTTGTCCGCGAGGAGAGACAGCGCTCGCTCAACGATTGGCAGCAGTCTTGGGTCAATTGCACGAAGGGAAGGTGGACTGTGCGCCTCATCCCGGATGTGAGACCGTGGCTAAGTCGAAGGCATGGTGAGACTGACTTCTATCTGATGCAACTTTTGAGCGGACAAGCGTGTTTTCAGTCTTACCTGCACGAGATCGGTAAGTCACGGTCCCCCGATTGCCGGTTTTGCCCAGGAGAGGAAGACAATGCCGGTCACACATTTTTTGCGTATGAAAAATGGGGCAGGCTGCGAAGGGAACTCTACAAGGAGACGGGAGAGCTCACCCCGGATAATATAGTCGGGGTGATGCTCGAATCGGTTGATAAATGGAACCAGGTGGCACATTATGCTCGGGCAGTCCTAAAATATGAAAGGGACTCACAGCAGCCGGAGGCGCTGGGGCTCGGGGATCGCTCTTCTGGCATTTCCTCTTACCCTCTCCCCTCCCGCTAGGAAAGGGACTCCCCAGCTTGAGGGTGTCTCACGGCGTAACAAAACGAGACCTGGCCCGAAGTAATGTGTCAAACGGTTCCAGGCTGGGCTCTCAGGTTGACAGGGGAGGTGTTTAGTGGGTAGTCCAGTCACGCATGGGAGTCCCACACTCTGTGCATAAATAGCATTCACCTCCCTACCACAAAAAAAAAAGCCAACAAGCTATCACCTTTGTATGATAACTACTGAATAATGCGCAAACAGCAAATGTGGGAAGGAAGAAACCTGTATTAATATGGAATACCTTGATTTCTACGAACAAATAAGTTTCAAAGGCAACACGCGACCTCCACCTATTTCATTCGCTCACTTTAGTATCATTCTCACATGAGCGTGTCAGTTGAATGAATATAGTACTTGTGATACAAGTGTTTTATATTGTTGTTACTGCGAAACTTTAAAAGGTATGTTATAAATGAATATTTCTGGTCAATATGTCTGTACTGGTACATATATGTGTTATACTTTTAAGCGTCGATATAATTTTTGAGCCAATATTTTGCAGCCATTTGGATTTGAAAAAACGTGACTTGCAAAAATATTGATGCAAGTTTAGACGAATATTAAGATCCAAATATGGACAGTCGGTGGTGGCTAATTATGGAATAGTCCATAATAAGGGCCTATAATGTCAGATGATTGATACTTGCTATTATTTCTCTGGGTATTATATGTTATTTGTATTTGTAGAATGGCGGCTTTACGATTGACCAAAAAACGTAAGGTCTGGAATGAAGAAAAAATGGCAGAAGCAAAAAACTGGGATATTTAAAAGTGGCCCAGCATTTTCAAGTGCCTAGGAAAACTTAGTTTCGTCTATGTCAAAAAGATGAACAGTCCCCAGAAGAGGCAGAAACCACTACTTTAGGAAGAAAGCCAGTATTGGGTGCAAAACTTGAATGTCAGCTGGTAGAGTACCTTATGGAGAGCAAGTTTTATGGTTTGACGCGAAACGATCTTCGCAGAATTGTAGGTATGCTAGCAAAGCATAACAACTTGAATCAGGTATGGCAAGCACAAAGTGGTTAAAGTTATTTTTAAATCGTCTTAAGACGAAGCTTTCAACACGAGAACCAACAGGTGCGTCTTTTGCCAGAGCATTTGGATTTCAGAAGGAAAAATTGGATGCCTTTTTCACTCTTCTCGAAGAATTTTACAGTAAAAATTACTATCCCTCTAATCGTATATACAACGTGGATGAAACTGGTTTAACAATTTTACAAAGTTAGATGCACGAAATCGTCAGGCACAGAGGGAAACGTTAGATAGCTTCACTTGCTGCAGCACAAACGGGATCTCTTATGACAACAGTTATTTGCATGAATGCTACTGGTCACTTTGTGCAACCTTTCATTATATTTTCAAGGAAAAATATTGGCGCTCAGCTAATGAAAGGCTTTCTGCTAGGATCTGTTGTAGTTGCTCATCCGTCAGGGTGGATCCAAACGAACATCTTTACCGATTGGTTCAAGCATTTCATTCAACACACCACTCCTGAGTTGAAGATTTTACTGATATTAGATGGCCACTATAGTCACACTCGTAACATCGATATAATAAATATTGCGAGAGAAAATAACGTGAGAATTGTATCTTCACCTCCACATACAGGTACAACTCATAAGTTCCAGACGTTGGACAAAACTTTTATGGGGCCATTGAAAACTTACTACAGTGAAGAAATTCGTATGTGGATAAGAAACAACAATAGACCTCTAAGTCCATATGATATTGTGCAGCTATTCGGCAGATGCTACTTGAAAGCACCAACAGGTGAGAATGCAGCAAATAGCTTTCGCGTCACAGGCCCATGGCCTTTCAATAAAAATATATTCAGTGATATTGACTAAATTGCTGCGAAACAAAATGTTGTCAGAGATCGCTGTACAACCAATATGACTATAATGGAATCTAGATCTAATACTGCTCAAGCCCTTACAGAAATACCTTTAACAGACACAGGTCCTAATGCAGAAGCTGAACTCTTGACTTCCAGACTTAACCCCAGTAGTCTAGATCTGATGGTATACCATATATCCAGTGCCAGACAAAACAAGAAAAGTGTCTAACAGGGGAAGAAAAGCTGCAGTAGCAGCAGTTATAACGTCATCATTCTACAAAAATGATTTAATAGATAAAAATATTAAGAGAAAAGCAAAAGAAATTAAGTTGGCCAAGACAAAGAATGACAAGAGAAATAAACAAACAAAGAATAATAAGACTTATTCTGAGGAAGAAGACTCTGAGGAACAGAGTGTTAACGCAGACAGTGAACCTGGTGAGCTTATAGGCTGAAAATCTCCTGATTCTGTCGATGCGGAATGCATGTTTTACAAAGCCCTTTTTTCCGAGGATAATAAAGGAGAAACTTGGATCAAGTGCATAATGTGTGGGCTTTGGGTACATAGTGATTGCGTTTGATATATGGATCTGCGAATTTTGCAAGTGAATTGAGCTTTTTTACTTTATTGACCCTACCTATTTTGTTTTGAGATGTTTATGCTAATTTTTTTTATCAAAACAATGAATTACGTTTATGTTCCATATTTGGGTACCTATTCCATATTTAGGTACTGAATTTTTATTTTTTATTGGTAGTCAATTTTACTTTGACAATTAATATACATACCGTACGCACTTGAGAGTAAAATTAAAAAGCTTGTATTTTTAACGAAATTTTATGAAATTTCAGGAATTTTTTCTACAACGTTAAATTAATATATGGCTATAAAGTTATTCAATAAAATCGCCATTAGCAGCAATAACCTCTTCGATCCGGGTCCGGAAACGATTACATGTCCGAATCAAATACTCCTTGTTCATACTGACCATAATGGCATTAATAGCAATCTTCAGCGAAGAAGTGGTATCATGAGGACGCTTATTGGTCTCACGCTCAACTACGCCCCACACGTAATAATCCAAAGGATCAACGTCTGGGGAGCTAGGTGGCCATAGGTTCGGTGTTATGTGGTCAAGAAAATTTTCGGCCATCCAATTTTGTTTCGCCATCGCTTTGTGTGGAGGAGCAGAGTCTTGTTGAAAAATGTATGGTCTGCCTCCGCTTACATTGTCTATCCAGGGTTTCACTTGCATCTCGATGTATGCAGCAGAGTTCACTCGAAGTCCTTGAGTAAAAAAGTTTGATGGCATAGCATGCCCTTCGTTGCTGAAAACACCTAAAACCGTAACAGTGGCTGGAAATTTTGCGTGCATAACAACAAGAACCTCCGTAGAATTTGAACATAGCCATCTGTCATTTCTGCGATTCGCCTTTAGATCTTGGTCAAAATGTTTTTCGTCGGAAAAAAACCATAACATTTTGGACGCCACAGGGTGTTTGATTTTGTTTAAAGGACGTTTTGATTGGAGAACTCTCTGTTTCCGTGTTCGCTTTGACATGAAATGTCCTCTGCGCATCACGTAAGACTTACACCAAAGGTCTTTGTGGACAACTCTACGAATGAGGCGCTTAGAAACATGAAGCTCACTTGCAAGGACTCTCATTGATTTTGAAGGGTCCTCGTCTATGATCGCTTGCACTTGCTCGAAAAATTCTGCAGAGCGGACAGTGTCAGAACGTTGTTCGTGCGTTTTGCAACCGATTCTGTATCGCCTCCTGATGCTTACAATTCACGGCGAACCTTATGCACGAATGATCGGGCGCAATTAAGAAAATTAAAGATATCTAAATCGGTCTGGTTTGCACATATAGCGATGATGACAGCATGTCTGTTCATTTCTTGAGTGATGTTGTAGTTCGCCATTTCTCATCTGAAAAGGAAAAAAATAAAAAAAAAATTGGCGAAGTTAAAGTCACATTTATACATGTCCTCAAATACCGTACGCGCCCTGTATTTTAAACAGCGCTGTTTATTTCTTACTTAAAAATATATGACTGATTAGTAATAACATCAAACTGTTTTCATTTCGATCAATTTTTGTTGCTATTTCCCTTAAACAAAATGGTATTCCATGTTTGGCTAATTTACTCTAATTCATAGTTGTCCAACTCAATTTTATTAGCAAAATATTTACGCCTATACAAAGAGTCTCTAAATACGAACGTTGGCAGATTCTTTTTATGTTAATAAATACTCATGTGTTGATACGAAAATTACAGTAAGAAGTCTAGTAGCAGGCAAGCCAATTTTTTTTCGAAATCTTACGCTACAGACAAAAAATTTACTTTTCCGGCTGGTGTCACCAACGGGGATTTTTTTTTTTAAATTCAACCGATGATTGTCGTGTTGAACTGGAATGAGGAAGTCATCATCTCTTGGATGATTGATTTCCATTACGATTGCGTAACGGGCGCTATCATTAAGAAGCACCTGTATTTTTCATTTTAAAGTGTATTCAAATCTTGCGTCAGCAATGCAGAGATGCAAATATGAATTTGTCCTAGGGTATGCTAGGAACTCCGGCCCATACAGATTACTCCTATCTTCAAGTTAATTCTCTGTTATATGAGTACACGATTTCAGGAATACACTTTTTGGATTATTTTTGGCGATCAGCCGTGATTTATGTTGGGCATTCAGGTCACTGGCAAGAATATAGTAGCTATGCAGCCTGTTCAATTCGAGTATTTCAAACAAAGAAATGAGGTCCTCCTTGAATTTGAAAACGTTTCGACCATTTGCATAGGCAGAGATAACGAAGAGGCTATCTCCACCTGACAGCGAAATTTTAATGATGGACACCGCAAGAAATTCAAAGTTTTTGAGTTAGAGTTTTTCAATATTTTGGAAACAATAGGGTTTTAACGAATATCTCAGTACCATCTCCCTTATCGCCGTTTATCATATATTTTCTTACGAATTCAAAATCTTTGAATGTCATAGAGTGCCATGAATTGAGGTGGGTTTCAGTGAGAAGCATGATGTCAGGTGTTTACTTGTCACGTCGATGTAGAATAATTATGGGGATGACGTTGATCGAGATGAGAGGAAGCTTATTCATGGAAATGTGACCGCATAACTGATTTTTTTCAAGCACGTTAATATATGAAATTGATTTTTTTGATGTTGCTTATTATTTCTTTCCGAAAGAGATTCAAGCTGTTGTCAGATTTTGAGGAGCTACTCATTATTGCCACTCACATCATTTATTTGATTGACACTGTTGTCTGCTAGTTCTCTAGCAGTAAGTGTAAA
Source organism: Odontomyia ornata (assembly GCA_963969285.1). Classification (NCBI taxonomy): domain Eukaryota; kingdom Metazoa; phylum Arthropoda; class Insecta; order Diptera; family Stratiomyidae; genus Odontomyia; species Odontomyia ornata. Next base: position 336,119,237 of record OZ017738.1, on the reverse strand, counting down.
TGATACCCTAGCATTGATGGAGCTAGCTGATATTATTTGTGTTTGTTTTGTGGAGAATTTAACTTTTGGATCCTGATATCGGGGATATTCTTGATATAATGCTAGATAACCAAAGACACAGCAGTTCACACTGTATAATTTTCCTTTTGACTTCATTTGAACCAATTTTCATCACTGGGGGTATGAATATAATTTCTTTCAACACACCAATAGTGTACATGGCGCAATAGGCAGGTAAATGGCCAAACCTTTGGCACCTGTAACACTCGTTGACTTTCTTTTTTTGAAGATGTGTTACGTTAGAAGTGATGCTGGGCGCTACGCCGCATGAACGATTCCGGTTGAGGGCCTTGGGGTCCCGACTAGCCCGTGGAGACGGGATAGGTAGCGCCACTCGCCAACCCTAAAATTGCCCCCAGGAGCCGATTGGCGAGCTTGCCCCAGAATGGTCCTCCTACTACCATTAACTTCCGCAAGAAATATCACTGCCTAAAAAAATCACAAAAAGAACCCTGAGGGGACCTATCGCAGCTTGAGGTCCTACACGGAAGGATCCTTGCACACTCTGGACCGAGCTAGGCTTTCGGTTAACACTGTGCGCTCCACGCACAAAAGCCCCGCAGTAACACTGTCACTACACCAAAAATTTTATATAAAACAAAATCAACTCTACCGCAAGTAATTAACGCAAATATTATTCTTTCACAACAATTTTAGTACAAGATTGATAATAAGAAAAAGGAATTTATGGAAACTTAACACTTACTCTAACGTTGGGGGCCCCGCCGATGAACGAAGTCCTCGCTTTCCATTAATCTTCTGTTCTCATTCCAAACTTCAGTTGTCTCGCACAGTTTATCTATTTCTCTTCTCCTAATACGTTGATGAGCACCAGATGTATGCGAAATTAGTGTCCTCCTCTTGGGAATAAGTTGTACGCTGCCTGTCCTTGATGATCGTCCTTCGTTTTCTAGAAAGCCATGCGAAAAGAGTCCGTTTCCATGGTCGCTGGCTTTTTTTTTGACTTGGTCTAACGGCTCTTTTACTTGAGTTGAAGAACCCAAGTTCAAGGCCACAACATTCATCACGGCTGCTCAATTTTCCAGCGTTTATCTCAGGCGCACGCCCAGTTTCATAGGAACTTATCATCGCGTCGTTTCCTATATTAACAAAACATCTAAATTTTGTATAGTCAAAAAAAGTTTTTATTAAGCGCACAGAAACGAACTTTATCGGTCGGAGTATAAAACCAGAAGAAATTACATACACAATAATTTAAGCTAACATATTTAAAAGTTGTTCGGCATCTTTGACCTCATTCACCGAGAGATGGCGCTTTGCCACTTACAGGTCCGGTACAATCCTTCCTCCCTTAGATGTGTCAGCATCGAATGTGACTCTCCGTTTTTTGTTTTGATTCGGTCCCGCGTAAGTTTTTGTAATTGGAGGTCTTCGGCTGTCATAATCGGCAAATGGTGATGGCGTTGGTTCTTCAATGTCTGGGCTTAAAATGAAGGCCGGTTTCAATCTGTCAATTGATATTTGTGTTGTTCTGCCGTCCATGAGGATTTTGAAGATTTTATCGGACGTTCGCTCAAGTACGCGAGATGAACCAACATACGGCTGCTGCAAAGATTTTTTGGCCACGTCGACTCGTACAAAGACGTGACTGCATGTTGCCAAGTCCTTGAAAATAAATATGCTGCTATGTCGATGTTGTTCAACAATTGTGTTGTGATGCTTTTGATGACTTGTCACACTTCCGCCTCAAGGGTAGACGCGCGGTCCAGCCTTGCGGGCCCGGTTCGCTCCGTCGGAGACGGCGCAGGCGCCAACTCGCTAACCCTAGGCTGGATGGATTCAACAGTCGGATCGTCAGCGAGTTGACGATCCGTCCGCGCACGCACGAGGGTTTACCCCTAGCACCTAAAGGGAAGGAAAAGAAATGTAAACGTTTCACTTACTCTCGTCCCTAGCCTGTCCAAACTACCCCGTTCAACCACACCACGACCTCCTGAAAGAAAAATACTGTTGGACCGAAACGAGGAAAAGAACAACTCCCCGCTTGAGCGCCGCGCACAATCAAAAAAATACCTCTTTCCAATAATAATAATCAGAAGATTTCCGGGTTTATAATTCGTTATATTCACACAAATCGGTTTCAATGGAATTAGTATATAAACAGAAGTAATCTAGAAGAAGAAACAAAATAAATAGGTACCTTTTCCCTAATCTCGCTACACTATCTTTTCTTGGGGCCCCAGCAAACGATCGCCTGATTATTTCCGCCAATCTTGGGAGCTGGATCCTCGTTTTGTTCAGCTCCTCGCTGAACGAAATGGTTCTTCTCTAGTTTCGCTAATTGCCGTGGTGACGATGACGAATTGTTCTTGGTTCCAATCACCTTATTTTTTTCGCTGCCAATCCTCAATCCTCCGAACTTTCTGCCTTGAATTCAAATCGAAAAAAGAGAGCCTCCGTTAGTCCTCAGTCCTTTAAATTTGTTCGCTTCATTACTTATGTGTTGTAGGTGATTGGTTGCGATAAAGTTGCATGTCGGGAATTAGTGAGAAGAAGATTAAAAGATTTCCGAAAGTCGACTTGGCGTGGTACAGGTGATATGTGTACCTGGTCGTGATACCTGCATTACGTCGCGAGTGTTGTTCAATTTGGGATTCGCCTCGTCTTGGCGTCGCACCAGAGACGCCGTCAGGAAGATGTAAATTGGTGACGGCAAGTTCCCCGAGGTAAGTCTTTGCATTCGTAACGACACTCCATATATTTTACAGTAGCCTCGCCGGTGTATGTTTCCGTTTGGCGCGCTGCATCCCTTCTCGGTTTTGCTGTTGCCATTACCATTGATTACGGTGGATCCATCTAGTGCAGTGACCAGGAGTGGGCCCCCTTATCGCCTTCCGAGTAGGTACTAGCCTTTGTGGAGCGCTTGCGTTAGATGCGTTGCCATAGGTTATCCTTGTTGGGAAGAGTGTTGGTCGACCGGCCCCCTTCTGATGTCGTTCGTCGTCCGTTGCTGCCGTTTGCTCCCTACCTAAATTAACGCCCTACCCTAGCTCGACGGATAAATAATATTGTTTATCATACAAAAATAACATTTTTCTTCTGAATTATATAACAATTTGAATTATATAACAATAACATTTCCTTCTTTTGTATGAGAGTAGTATTAGTGTCGAAAGAAAAATACAATGGGTCAACTGCTACCTCGATGCTCAAGCGGGTTTAGGGTGTGTAAATGACATGCATCCCGATCTCCTTAGTGGTCGTGGTGTGGTCCCCGGATGAAAGCTAGTCACCCGTAACAGACTTCTGTGTGAGAGCGTAGCACAGTGGCTTGTGGTCGGTTCGTATACGAATTGATGTCCTTCTACTCTGTCTCGAAAATATTTGATCGCCGAATAGACCAACAACAATTCTTTATCGTCGACGCTGTAGTTTTGTTGAGCGTCGCTAAATTTTTTGGAATAAAATCCTTGTGGCAGCCAAATTCCATCGACAAACTGTTCCAGTACTGCTCCCATCGCGAGATTTGAGGTGTCCGTTGTTATAGCCAGCTGAGCGTTTTTAACTGGATGTTTGATACAAGCTGCTGCTTCTAACAATTTTTTACGGTCTTCAAAGGCATTAATTGTTGTTGACCTCCAATTTACAGGCCTTTTATCATTTTTTCGGGAATCGCGCAAGAATTCATTTAGCGGAGCAAGTACTTCTGCGGCATTCTTTAGGAATTTCCGGTAAAAATTGATCATGCCCAAATATCTCCATAGACTTTGAATAGTTTTTGGCCTTTCACATTCCACTATTGCATCAACTTTTTCTGTTAGCTTACCAGAAATCCCAAATAACGCTTAATAGAAATCCCAAATAACGTCCCTCGGGTATTCCAAAATTTCATTTGGTGACGTTAATTTTGATGCCGTATTCCTTTAATCGAGTGCACACTTCCTGTAAATGTATCCGATGTTCTTCTTCTGAGCTGGACGCGATAAGGATGTCATCCAGGTATTCAAAACTGTAGCTTAATCCCGAGAGAACAATGTCGATATACCTTTGAAAGGTTTGGGCTGCATTCCGGAGTCCAAAAGGCATCGTCAAGAACTCAAAGAGTCCAAAGTGTGTGATAACCGCTGTCTTTTCGATGTCTTCATCTGCAATCGGCACTTGATGATAGGCACGGATTAAATCTATGGTCGAGAAGATTGTTTTCCCGTGTAGATTATGATTGAAATCTTCCATTCCTGCCACCGGATATCGATCTGGTATCGTAACTGCGTTCAGTTTTCTGTAGTCGCCACAAGGTCTCCATTCTCCTGATTTTTTTGCGACTAAATGTAGTGGACTTGCCCACGGGCCACTTGAAGGACGACATATTCCACTTTCCACCATGTACTCAAATTCAACCTTTGCGGATTGCTATTTTTCCTGCGGTAATCGGCAAACTCATTCCGCGATTGGTGGGCCTTTCGTCAATATGTGGTGTTGGAGTATTGTCTTTTTGGTTTGCGGCGTTGTCATAGAACTCGTCAGCTCAGGAAATTGTGCAAGGATGTTGTGAAATGGCATCCTTCTATTTACAGTGGTGATCGCTTCGGCTGGTTTATCTGAAAGTGTTGCGACAGCTTCAAGGTTTGTCTTACCATTCACCAACCGCTTCCACTTGACATCAACGAGCGAATTGAAGTGTTGTAGAAAATCAGCTCCAAGTATAGGATGATCCACCGCGGCAATGCAAAAACGCCATTTAAAAATCCTCCGTAATCCAAAGTCGAGCGAAAGGATTTGTTCTCCGAACGTGTTGATTGTTGTTACATTTGCAGCGTACAATTTCCGTTCTTCCTGATTCGTTTTGCCTTGGCTAGAGATTACCGATACTTCTGCACTGTATCCACGAGGAATCTTAGCCCTGTTTACTTGTCGGTTACCAATAGGCGGCTCTTGTCTAAGTGGACGTCATCGCTGACCGCATTTGACGATGATGGTTTTAGTTTTCCTGTTCGGAAAATCGGCATGGCGGACGGCATTTATTCGCCTTCTTCCCGAATTCCCGGTGTTAAAAATAATTTTTCTCGTCTGTACCTTGAAGTGTGCGTGTTTGAGACCTTGGGCGCCAGCGACCACGTGAATGGGATCGATTTTTAGAAGGTGAATGTTGATTTCTTGCATTCACTTCTAATCTGTTGAGTCGGGTTAATATTTCCATGATAACTGGATCTGACACCGGAGCAGGAGTTTTTGATGTCGATGCTATTATAGTTGGGGCAGCGTTGAACTCTTCGACAATTGTGTCTGCCATTTCAAGCAGTTTTGCGATGTCTCTTTCGGTTGATACGGACATGATGGCGCGTACATGCACTGGTAGACGTCGTAACCATAATGCACGTAGAGCATCTTCTGGCAGTTACGAGCCTGCCATGTTTTGCATCTGAGGAAATAGATGTGATGGCTTTGGGTTACGCAATTCGAGCTCCGTTAGCACTTGTGGTAGCTGCTGCTCAGGAGACGCCGCAAATCGAGCAATCAATTACGTTTTAAGCTTCTCGTATTTATTTCCGACTGGCGGATGTCACTACCACGTTAAATTTTGCCGTATCTGAATACACTTTATAATGACCGAAGGTGGATTCAATCTGGGAAAACCAAAGTTCAACTTGCGACTCCCAAAATGGCGGTAATTTTACATCACGCACGGCTTCTAGTCGGGGGTTTCCGTAGGAATATTTCTCTCTCCAGGAGTTGACGCTTCGCCACCGGTCGCCATTTTTTCTATTTTTTGCTTTTCTCACTTGTTTATTAATAAAAATAAAACGTAAGGGTCACCAATTATAGGAACTTGTCATCGCGTCGTTTCCCATATTAAAAAAATATCTAAATTTTGTATAGTCAAAAATAGTTTTTATTAAGCGCACAGAAACGAACTTTATCGGTCGGAGTATAAAACCAAATTATATACACAATAATTTAAGCTAACATATTTAAAAGTTGTTTGGCATCTTTGACCTAATTCACGGAGAGATGGCGCTTTGCCGCTTACAAATCCGCTACAGCTTTTTACTTGGTGGCCATCTTCCTTTCGCGCACTGTACTATATTATCAGTAACAACCTTACCGATTGTTTTGATTGGAGTGTCAGTCGTGATAATACTTGTTATTCCGTGCGCGCATATTTACGTTTGTCGCGAGTGAAATTTGTGTGAGAATCACGTAAGTATATCCCATCGCCAGCTTTAGCATGGGTGTTTGGTCCTAAAATATATTCATCTTGTTTTTCAGGTAACATTTGCCTGATAACATCATCGGCTCCCTTAAATCCCTTTAATTGCATTCTATGGTTTATTGCCTCTATGATGCTTTTGAATTTCACAATACCAATGGTTGTCTCTGCTGCATATAAAAATGTCACGTCAGGATCATCAGGAGTTCGTCCAAGTATCGATATACGTAACAGAGCACAACAGCTACAAAATCTAACAGGATGTCGAGTTATTGAAGAATTCATGGCGATAACATGATGGACGAATCGAATTAAACAGATTTCAAGAATTATGCGTTTCCGGAGTTGACGGAAACCACAGATTTCCTAATGCCATATCAGGTTAGTGGTATTCGATCCTTGGCGAGACTTTTTCCACATTTACAAGTGATTCGTGGCAATACGTTGTTTAAGGGATTTGCATTGATCACATTTGAATATGCCAATATTGAGGAAATCGATTTAACATCACTTGTGACAATCAATCGTGGTGATGTGTGAGTCGAGAAAAATCCAATTTTATGTTTTGTCACTGTTGATTGAAATCGTTTTGCTATGAATGCAATGCCAGAGGCGCTAATATTTAAGCACAACAAGGCCACTAACGAATGTCCATTGTGTGGTTTAGGGGGAATAAAAGGTGATGTTAACAGCGGGGATTGTCCTGTCTTCGGTAACAAACGCTTCTGCTGGAATCAAGATCATTGCCAAAAAATATGCCCATCAGAATGTTAATTGTTGGATGCATGCTTGAAATACTTCTGGATTTGACTCAACCTGCTTCACAATACCAATCATACGTGTTCCCACCTCGCTCAATGGTTTCCCCACGTCCACTTGAAATGCAGTAGCAATTATGCTGACGATTCTAACTCCTAGAATAGCGGGATTTGTCTTATGTGATCTAATCACATAAGTAGCCGTAAACATGAGGTGCTTCATCGTCGTCTTCAACGACTGGGAGCCATGAGAGCCATAAATTTAGTATTTCATCCCTGTTGGGAATGGCGGAGCTATTGTATTTGAGTATTTTAGTTACAGCTGAGATAGCATTTTCTGTGGGATTGACATTCTACGGATCACGACTTTTTGTTGCATTAATCACTTCCATTAAAAGAGAAATTGCTTGCACTCGTATTACAGACGTTGTTTGTCGTGTGCATCTTTCGATAAATTCTTGACAAAGTTCAAAAGGAATTAGTTTGGGTGTAGTTACATAAAAGTGTTTTTGGGAAAATATACCCGTTGGAATGTGGAAGTCGTGCCTGTAATGGTCAAGGAAAATGTTGCAACGAAACTTGCCTCGGTGGTTGTTCAGATGATGGAAATACATGTTCCGTTTGCCGAAATTTAGTTGCTAATGGTAAAAATAGTGAGAGAATTTTTTTATCCATGAAAAACAATATATCGTCTTCGGATATTGATGTTAGTGTTCCTTCCAGCTTGATGTCTTTATATCTTCCATTCGATTTTTTTTCAAGCTTGTTTATAACACTGAATCAATGTTGCAATGATGGAACTATCTTGATTTGGAGTCCGGACGTCAAGCACTAAAACTTTTTCATGACTTTATCGACTGCGAAATAATTTATCTGCTGATTTCGATGTTGTCACGACGATACAGTCCGATAGAATTCAAATGAAATATCCTTTCTTGCAAGGACCATAACAGGAAAGACAACTGCCGACTTAGTTTTGTTTAACACTCATGTAGGTTGCATTTGCATACGTATCCTTCTTTTTCCGCTCAATACTTAGTCCCTAACATTACCAAATGCTAATAATTTACATCTTTTATCCTAACCTCACTTTAATCCTTCTCACCAGTACTTCCGCACGTGGAGTGGTTCCTTGGTAATCTTCCGGGTAAAATCTTGGAGTGCAAGGAATCCTTCCCTTCTAGGAATGGTTTCGGGGCTTCATTTATATTTCGTAACAGATGCTTTCACCTCACAACTTTAAAGTTCAAGCACCCTGTCTATTGGAGGGTACTTGGGCTGCTACCCTTTGAAATTTGTACTAAATAAAATGGTAACGTTTTGCCGTCAATAGTTGATTTCCTTTTTGAAAATTTTTGCAGTAATGAGCTTCGCAGCTAGTGCTGCTTCCTGTAACATTTCAATAAGATCAACTAGATTCTCTCTACAGCCCAGGCGCTTCAAAAGAAAGGTCTGGTTTTTCTCCAGCTTTGGTGTGTATGTGAAGTGGGAGGCTTGCACACTATTACGAGTATATTTGGCTTACTTGTAATCAACCAGTGTTTTCTTTTTTATTGCGATTTTCTCCACCGTTATTTATCTTATCATACAAATTCAGGATATTTTGGAAACGCTAAAAATGGAAAAATACACACAGTATGAATTTATCTTACATTTGGCTGCCAATAGCCGAACCATACCTCCTCTGCACTACCTAAAGGCGGTAGTTTTTCAATGTTCTTATTATTTTTTGCAGAAGAATTAACAGATATACTGGTTGACTTCTTCTCCTTATGTTTAGTTTTTAAATATTCAATAAAATTATCCTCGCATCTTGTGCTGCCGGTTTTTCTTTTAAACGAGCAAATCTCTTTGACATGTTCCTTAATTTTATTCGCTGCAGATGCATTTTGTAAGTAGAGTACAAAACGCTTCTGACATGGGCGTAGGTCTGTCTCAGTGGCGGCTCGTGCATGCGAGCTGAAGAGCTGCAGAACTTACCAAAAATTTTCGGAAAATGAAGTTTTTTATTAATTAATCACTTCTAATAATGTGTATGATAATATTTTTGTTTTAATCACATAACAAATTTTCAAATAATTGCCCCACTATGCAACAAAAAAACAAAATCCTAAGCTCATCTAACCTGCATATTCATATCTACACTTACTGTACCTCAGAGACATCATTTTTTCAATTTGACTTTCCCCTGTTTCCATACATAACATTTTTCTTCATGCGTCTATGATAATCTAACATCACTCAGAACAATGTCGTTTGACGTTCTGCGCACTGAAAGAGCGAATCCACTATCTCTTGTTTCCCCTGTGTTTCCCATAAATTTAGCATTCGCTTTGGAGTTTATAGGCACGATTCGTGCTGCAACTCTGCAGAACCTTTTCCGTCCATAAAAATGACTTGTGAAAATGCATACATGAAGTTACGAAAATAAGTTGAGTAGAACTGGGTGACAAGAAATTTATTTAATAGTTTTGATTTAATTGTGCTGAAATTAATCAATGAAATAATGGTCAGTTCTTAATGGAATTATTGTTTCATTCTGTTTTTCTGCAATGTATTACTTTTATGTTTGAAGAATGTTTTACAACTTTTCGTAACATGATTGATGATGGTTGTGGGAAATTCACGCACCCGATTATTTTTCTCTTATAGGAATATGAAATGTTTCTAAAACTTTGTAAGTTTTGACTTAAGGAGTCAAATCAATACTAAGCACAGATAGTCTAAAAATATTTACATTTTTCGTTTATTTGAAAACGCTTTTTCCATCCATTGCAAGTCGCTTTATAAACGAAATGGTCTGTTGTTTCATCCTGTGCTTTATATTAGAACTGTATTTCCCCGCAGCATTGGAGAATTTAGTTTTATCACTCTTCGAGCAATATTGCGAGTCTTGCTGAAAGCTCTTCTGATTGCGACTGTAATTCTTCTGAGATTTTTCCATTCGGTATATTGCTTATTTTCGCAATTTGTTGTGTGCCTAAACATAAATTTTTGATTGTTTGTTGATTTGAAGTGTTTTTGTAGTGAAAAAGTGTTCTGTGGCTTTACTTGGTTTGGATGTTTAGAAACAAAATGGATGTTATTTATAATTTGATCAACGTGAAATGTTTCGGTGCCTACAGCCTAGAGGAGGTCGACATAAAAAATAACGGTAGGCCTCTACCTGATCTGTCCATTGAAGCAACAGGAAGTAGTAGAGGAAAACAGTATAAACGGCAATTTAATAGAGACATTTATACAAGAAACAATTGGATATGTGGGTGCAATAGGAAAAATGCATTATACTGCTTTCCATGTTTGTTGTTTGGTGGTGACAAGCTGTGGACGCAAACAGGAGTCACTGACTTAATACACCTTCCGAGAAAATTAAAAGGCATGAGAACTCTCGAGCTCACCTTTATAATCAAATGGAGCTAAATATTTTGGGCAAAATTAACATACAGGCGCAATTAGATTCTGCATATTGGCGCAATATACAAAGACAGAATGAAGAAGTTTCACGGAATCGATATCTTCTGTCAAAAATAATCAACTGCATAAAATTTTGTGGCGCTTTTGAACTAGCCCTCCGAGGACATGATGAGTCTGCAAACTCTTAGAACCCTGGTGTATTCCGTGGCCTAATAAATTTTTTCAGCAGAGCTCGACAACGCATTGGAAGATCATTTCAAAAATGCGACTGTTTTCAAAGGCACTTCAAAAACGATTCATAATGATTTATTGAATTGCATGCTGCAAGTTTGCCAAGAACATATAACTGCTGAAATTAAAGAAGCTTCATATCTTGCCATCTCAGCAGATGAGACCACAGATGTATCCTCAAAGCTACAGCTTGTTACAATATTTAGGTATGTCAAGAATGGAAGTCCAGTAGAGCGCTTCTGTTGCTACTTAAATCCACCAAAACAAGACACGGAAACTATAAGCAGTGAATTACTGGCTGTATTGAGCCCAATATTGGATAATTCAAATGAAAAACTTATTGTTCAAAGCTATGATGGCGCCGCTGTTATGAGTGGGAAAAGGGCTGGGGTGCAAGCATTAATAAACAAGTTGGGTAAACAGACCTACGCTCATGTCAGAAGGGTTTTGTATTCAATTTGCAAAATGCAGTCACCAGATCGAATCAAATCAAGAAACATGTCAAAGACGATTTTATTGGAGAAAATATGAAATACGAAAATCATACTATTATTAACAAAGTTGAACGAATTTCGACTTCTGAGGTTTTTGGTATTGTTATACTCATAAATATCTCCCTTGATAATTATTTCAGATGTCCATCCGCGACGGAGGAAACACATTTTTCATGTATTTCCCCCCTGTGCCCCCACTGAATCAAAAACTGACAGTTTAACAACTGTTTTGAAAAGCTCCCATGGAAACTTTTATTTCATACTCACATCGGCTACGTTTGATGAATTTTTTTTTCCAGGGGCCACTCTCCTGTACTGTTATCATCGATTCATGGCCAATTTTTTCGAATCCAAGAATGGTTACAAAACCCTTTTGCTAGGAGCTCTCTCTCACCTCTTTGACTTGTTTCACTTATGAGTATTAATTGTAGGTACTCATCTTCAGTCATTCATTCAATTGAATCAAGTGTTCAAAGCATGCACCTTAAACGTTGAAGTTGGGGCAAAATAACTCAAAATTATTCAATCTTCGCATTTAAAACAGCCACCATTTTGTTTTACGATTACTGATACCACTAGCTGAACCGATTCTCAAAGATTTACATGATACCTATCATTCCTAAAATTTTCATGCAAATCCTAGCAAAACTGTAGTGTCTGAGTCGGTAAAAAGCGCATGTTGTTCCATAGCCATATGTTGCCATAGTAATAAATGCAGCGCGTATTGTTCCATAGTAATACAGGAAAATTCAAACCGCTATAACTTCGCTAAATATGATTCAATCTTTATGAAACTTTCAGGATAGGTCAATCTTATAAATAGACATCTACGTTTCATTGAATTTAAGGGTACCGTTAAGATTTTATTCAAGAAAACATAAAACCGATAAATCATACTATTACTAACAAAGTTGAGTGAATTGCGGTTTCTAACGTATTTGTTGTTGTTGATCTCACCAAGGCCTACAAACCTGATTTTTTTCAGATTTTTCACATCACAGGTGTCCAATCGCGAGGGGGGGACACAAATTTTCGTGTATTTCCCCTCCCTGTGCACCCCTCGAAGCAAATTTTGCCAAACTAAGACCGCTTTTGAAAGGTTCTCATCAAGACCTTTCATTTGATACCCATATCGGCTACGTTTGTAAAATAATTTTACAAAACCCCTAAAAAGAAGTATAATTTTGCACATTTCATACATTGCTATGCGCATCAATTGAATTTAATCGTCAAAAATGCGGCATCTTCGAATTCAGAGGTGCGAGTGTTTTTTGGTAATTTGCAAGAAATACCGGGATTTTTTAACAGCTCCCCGTCGAGAATCGCTGTACTTGATCGAATCGCAAAACGAAAAATTCCCCACGGTGCATCAACGCGATGGAATTTCAATGTGGGAGCAGTTAATGTTGTATACGAGTATAGGGAAAGCTTAATTGAATGTATGGGAACCATAGAAGATGAATTCACTGATGGAACGTTTGCAGTGCAGCTTCAGGTATTCGCCGCATGTTGAAAGATAACATATTTATTTTCTGGCTACCCTTTTTCCACTATGTTATGCCTCATGTAGATATACTTTTTAACCAAATGCAGAGGCGAGAAGCTGACTCGGTTCAATTGAAAGCTAATATTGTTTCTTTTGAGGAAAATATTCAAAATATCCGCGATCAAATTGATAAGATCATAGACGAAGCATCTCATGCAAATGATATGGAAAATACATTTCAGGGTTAAAAAGCGACGCATTCATGATAGTCCTGAGAGCCATCGCCTTGCTGCGTTAGAAGTTTGTGATGTAATTTTAAATGCTATCAAAGATAGATTCGCATTCGATGGACACCTTGTTGCTGCTTCTCTTTTTGACTCGAACCGCTTCAGAGAATATCAATTGAATTTCCCTCGCTCAAAGCTAAATTCTACATGTGCCGCCTATCCTACATTGGAGCGAGAACGCTTGAGAACAGAATTATCAATCATCTTTTCAAGAAGTGATTGCCGAGAAATGTCAAGTGCCCATGTCTTGCTCAAATTCATCTTGAAAAATAATTTAAATGAACCACTAAGGGAAACAAAAAAATTGCTGGAAATCCTGGTAACAACACCTATGAGCACCGCTGAAACAGAAAGGAGTTTTTCAACCTTGAAGCGCATTAAAACTTTTTTGAGAAATACAATGTCGGAAGAACGTTTGCCTGCATTGGCTATGATTCCTATAGAAAAACATTTGATTGCTGAAATTGGAAACTTCAATGAAAGGATTATCGATAAATTCGCCACTGCTAAGAATCGCCGTCTTGAACTTATTCACAAATAATTTTGATTTCCTAGCAAGCTTATTTTTAACTGGACTTGCAATGTACGAGTATATGACTTTCAATGTTATAAGTTTAGTTTTGACTATGATTGCCCAGTAGTTTGTATAAAACGTGTGAAGTGAATTTTAATCGTAAGCCACTTGTAATCAACATAAGCAGTCGAGCAGCCCCGTGGTGATCAGGAGTGGCTGCTCCTGAAGAGATAAGGTGGTCACCTCGTCGAAACTGCTTAGTTTGTTGTTTTACTAGTGTAAAGTAAACTGCATCCGTCAAGTTTCCATCCTTTAGGCAGAGATGAGTGGTTCACTTCAGCCACTTTAACATCTTTAGGTTTGATATTCCCCTTGTAATGCAACGACCTTCTTCGGTGAAAGTAACGGTTGCTTTTTGTGTAATGTTTGCGTTTGTCTCAAGCCTCCGTGTCCGCCAACTTTAACGAGGCAAAACAATATTGAATTTCTGTAGAGTAGATTAATTGACACCTAATAGAACTTTTCTAAAGACAATAAAAATTGATCGGTGCGTCTTGTAGAGTAGAGTACGCGTGATAAGTATTTTGTAGTGTAGCTTCGTGGCTCGACAAGAGCTCGCCTCATATGATCTCGCAAATGCTAGTCGTCAAGCATGCGTACGCGGTCGTTAAGCGAAGCTAGTTAGCTGAGCTCGGTGTTGTTTTAGCTCGCTGACACTTGTGCCAGACCATCGGCACCCGTGTCCTACACGGACATTGTAAAATCAATACAATGGCGCCCAACGTGGGGCCCAAAACATCCTAAGGGGATAAGAGATTCGCGTCTTCTGACGAGTTGGTCCTTTACGGAGGATGTCAGGTACTTTGGTACTCGAGCCTCACAAACAGGAGCAGTGGAGTTGTGTGATACACACTAGCAGTTGCTTCACGTGAGTTGTAGCTTCCGTTCTCCTTTGTTTGATTTTTTTTTCGCGACAGAATCCTTCCGATGTGTTGTCCCAGGTTAACCCCTGTAAGGACCTTCTATTTTCTTGATGGAACTGTCAGCCAGATGGGGTTTCTCCTGTCGGCCTGGACTCTCAAGAAAATAGAAGGCTACCTTGCCTTTATGTCACGGAAGGATTCTACTTATTTCGTATGCGTGATAGACGAGTGGTATCGGTTCAACGTTCGGTGGCGTATGCTGGAGTTGCGAAGCCCGGAATGCTTCCACGCGTCGGGAATTTCGACCGCGTACTAAGCTATTACGGTAGCTCTACCACTTGTCTCGTCGAGTCATTTAACGTAGTTTAGAGACGGTTTTTGTAATGTATGTGGGTATGGGATACATTTTGTAAATCGACCGAAAGCACCCTTTCTTCGGCAGACTACCACGCACTCTCATTTCCCTGTGGAGGAGTCGACTGCTGGGAAGGAAAGTATATACTAAATAAATTTTTTTCCCCCTTATTAATAGCTCGCCACTATCGGCCACTAAGTTGTTTCTAGCTTTCATATATATATTAGGTTAGTAGTAGCTTTCGTATGGATTAGGGATAGTAGTAGGAATAGTTACTTTTTTTTTTCTTTCTCTATTTTAGCAATACTTAGCACCCAACCACATTACAATGGCGCCCAACGTGGGGCCCGAAGGGGAAACAACACCACTCTCCTTCGAGTTCTCACATTTTTAATATTGCTGTCGGCAGATGAACCGATTCAATTTTTATTGTCGCCCTCACCATTTGATATTAACGTAGCATACTTTGGAGGGCTCCATAAAGTAAAGATAGAGTCACCGATAAACTCTCTTTTGGTGTTATTTGTCTTGTCTTCGGTATAATAAGGTCTATAGCATCTTCTGGAGTTCTTCGTTCGTGGTGGCTCAGTCACCTGAACATGCCGATGATGTTATAGAGTAGTGCGTCCCTTAATGTTACCAAAAGAAAGGTTTGCACATTTTTATACAGTTTGAAGTCAGACAGTTCTAATTTTGAACAAACTGTTGGTGCCAGGGGTTTTCAAATACATTGCTTGGAATCGCGTCAGTTTTTGCTGGGAGCTAATCTGATGACCGGCAGTGATAAAATCCGCATCATCAATTAGTCCTGACCGACACTCGATTTGTTTTTATGATTGGTTAGCGGTTTTTATTAGCATACTTTCGTAGAAGACAGGGACTTGTATTCAAGGAGAGGGGCCTAAAATTATAACAACCATCTCTCCACTGCGGAAACAATCGTTTTTTCACTAGTGTAGAGTGAAATCCTTCAGTCTCTTCATGCCTGAGTCGGCATAGAAGAGACTGCCCTGTAATAAACATAAGCAGTCGAGCAGCCCCGTGGTGATCAGGAGTGGCTGCTCCTGAAGAGATAAGGTGGTCACCCCGTCGAAACTGCTTAGTTTGTTGTTTTACTAGTGTAAAGTAAACTGCATCCGTCAAGTTTCCATCCTTTAGGCAGAGATGAGTGGTTCACTTCAGCCACTTCAACATCTTTAGGTTTGACATTCCCCTTGTAATGCAACGACCTTCTTCGGTGAAAGTAACGGTTGCTTTTTGTGTAATGTTTGCGTTTGTCTCAAGCCTCCGTGTCCGCCAACTTTAACGAGGCAAAAAAATATTCAATCACAGTAGGGTAGCTTCATTGACACCTAATAGAACTTTTCTAAAGACAATAAAAATTGATCGGTGCGTCTTGTAGGGTAGAGTACGCGTGATAAGTATTTTGTAGTGTAACTTCGTGGCTCGACAAGAACCCGCCTCATATGATCCCGCAAATGCTAGTCGTCAAGCACGCGTACGCGGTCGTTAAGCGAAGCTAGTTAGCTGAGCTCGGTGTTGTTTTAGCTCGCTGACACTTGTGCCAGACTATCGGCACCCGTGTCCTACACGGACATTGTAAAATCATCACACTTTTCACTGTTTTGCCTTACTTCATCTTCATCCATTTCTGCTTCGTTTATTGTAAGTATCTAATGCCGCTTTTGAGGAACTACCTAAAGGACCGAAGCCTGCTCTACGATACGACACAGGGCCAACGAAGGATGGAAATTACATCGGGTGTTGCCCAGGGATCTATCCTTGGTCCGGACCTGTGGAACGTGTCTTACGACGGGCTACTGAGACTTGAGATGCCAGATGAGTCGCGCTTGGTCGGCTATGCGGATGATGTTGCAGCTCTGGTCGCCGGACGCACCGTTGAACAAGCGCAACTTAGGCTAGGTATGCTAATGCGCCGAGTGAGAGACTGGATGACTGCTCGCGGGCTCAGTTTAGCACTGGAGAAAACCGAAGTGGTCATCTTGACAAAAAAGAGAATCCCTAGAGTAAGGATGATCAGTATTGGAGATATACAGATCGAATCGAAGCCAGCGGTGAAGTACTTGGGGCTACTGATCGACTCGAAGATGAGTTTCTCTGAGCAAATCAGGGCAACGGCTGAGAAGGCTGCTTCGGGAATATCGGCCCTGAGTCGACTTATGGCCAACGTAGGGGGACCCAGCCCATCAAGAAGACGCCTCTTGATGAGTGCTGTAGGGTCAGTGCTAATGTACGGAGCAGAGGTATGGGGCGACGCTCTCAGCAAGAAGGTATACCGAAAACGATTGGCACAGGTACAGAGAAGAGGAGCACTGAGGATTGCATCTTCGTATCGAATAGTCTCCGACTCGGCGGTGAGAGTGATTGCAGGCGTGATACCTGTCGCCCTCCTTGCTAGAGAGCGCCGCACTATTTACCTGCGCCGAAACGAGGATGCGAGGGAGATGGTTGTCCGCGAGGAGAGACAACGCTCGCTCAACGATTGGCAGCAGTCTTGGAGGAATTGCACGAAGGGAAGGTGGACTGCGCGCCTCATCCCGGATGTGAGACCGTGGCTAAATCGAAGGCATGGTGAGACTGACTTCTATCTGACCCAGCTTTTGAGTGGGCACGGGTGTTTTCAGTCTTATCTGCACAAGATCGGCAAGTCACGGTCTCCCGATTGTCGGTTTTGCCCAGGAGAGGAGGACAATGCCTGTCACACATTTTTTGCGTGTACCAAATGGGCCAGGCTGCGAAGGGAACTCTACAGGGAGACGGGAGAGCTCACCCCGGATAATATAGTTGCGGTGATGCTCGAATCGGTTGACAAATGGAACCAGGTGGCACATTATGCTCGGGCAGTCCTAAAATATAAAAGGGACTCACAGCAGCCGGAGGCACTGGGGCTGGGGGATTGCTCTTCTGGTAATTCCTCTTCCCCTCTCCCCTCCCGTTAGGAAAGGGACTCCCCAGCTTGAAGGCGCCCCACGGCGTAACAAAACGAGACCTGGCCCGAAGTAATGTGTCAAACGGTTCCAGGTTAGGTTCTCAGATTGACAGGGGAGATGTTTAGTGGGTAGTCCAAAGGTATCCTCCATGAGAGTCCCACACTGCCAGACTCGGCGGGCATAAATGCCTTTACCTCCCTACCACAAAAAAAAAATTGTAAGTACATTACAGGTTTAAATCAATATTTTTTTGTTTATTCGTGTTTATTATTATTATGAAAACTGCCAACAGTCGAAGTAATGCCTTCAAAAAAATAACGGAAAGAGAAAAAGGAAAAACAGGTTTTACATGTGCATTACATTGTTATTCAATTTTGAATCGGACGAACTTCAGAGATTACATGCAGAACTCACAGTTATATTTCTCACCGGCCGCCACTGGTCTGTCTACTCAACTTGTTAGCTTTGCTGACACTATTGACATGTGACCCATCATTTTTTTGGAATATCATTCTACAATAGATCAATTTCTCATCATGAATTACAGGACGGCCCAATAAACCCTTCACTTTACCAATGAAGCAGCTATTCGCATGATTGTCGAATATTCTGCGCATCATCGTTGATAAATTTCAAGGCTTTCATGCGAACGGAAATTTCTTCATAGTTATGTTAATGAATTTTAAACTTATTGCATCACATTCAGTATTGCATCCAATTTTGCATCTCCAAAATTTCCCCATTTGTCTGAGACACTCTTAGTGGTCAACTCATCCTAAGCTCTTTTTTCTCTGATGTGGACATATTTCTTATTGCACTTCAGTGTTCTTCATTCCTCGTAAGTGGCTTTAGAGTAAAGGCTGCCGATCAAAATATGATTTTTAATGAGAATATTATTATTACTCGCATGTGATGACTGACTTATTTAATTACATCAAACCAGAAATTCACATTTATTCGTTATGATTTGATCAGTTGGAATTGCTTTGTAACAGATTTCATTCAATTGAAAAAGTGAAGCAGAAAAATTAATTAAATACATTTGGGAAAAAGTCGATTGAGGATCTAATAAGATTGGAGCTAATGTAAAAGGCCTACTCCTTATTCACTAAAAGATCTAACAAACGTTTAGTGGCCTATACAGTAAAATTATTTTGATTAATGTATGCATATGAAATGCTCATAACTATTTGTAACTTGTTTTCGTGGAATCTGATTAGATGCAATCATACAGTCATCGAGCCCTGAGTATTTTCGAATTCATAGCATTTAAATTCGACAAACAATCCTCGCCAGATTAGCGAAATATTGATCGAATTGCTCAACAGTGGAGTTGTTGCCTTGCGATTGATCGATATCTGAGAGGTGAGCGTAGATGTTTTTTATCATTTGAATAATAATTTGAAAATAGGTTTGGCGCCATGGTTACATCATAACCGCTTTTTGTGTGTTACGTTGGTGCCACTCGTTCTGGCGGGAAAATGTAATGAGGATTTTTGTAAGATTTTCACGGCCAAATTGACGACGCATGTTCCAGTTGAAACAGTGACGCATGTCGAAGGGAACAGTGTTGCGGCGAAAAATAAGATTTATAAAGCGTTTCTACTAATTAAAAGCACTTACTGTTAACAAAGCCCTTAAATATTTTTATCTCTTCGACGATAAGAATGTTTTTCAACATTTATCATGGATAATGTTGAATAAAACATGTACTTAATTTGCGAAAATAAAGCGAAAACATGATTTACTCCAGGCCGTAAAAGGTTCACTTTAATTGACCATATCGTAGCATAAATCAATGTGGGAAGCAGCGTTGTTACAGACGAGGGTAATGACATACTCTTTGCACAGAAATTCGCACTTACGCTGATACGTACGTGCATGCCCGCCAAGGTAGACAATTTAAATTATTTATGGAGGCAATGTTGTCCCCATGATGGCCTTTTGTAGCAAGTTACATAACACAGGTAACCCAACAAATCTACTTAAGACTTTCGTTGGCGGTGATTGAATTCAAGCCGCGGTTTGTCTCTGTTGAACTTGAAAATTTTTTCTTTGCGTAAGAAGAATGTGGTATAAACAGACCAATTAATTTATTGCTAAGGGCCAACAGGCTGGGATTGGAGTTTTTGCTTTTCTATATACGAAACGGAGTGAACAGCGAGTTATTGGTTCCAGAAAGCAAAATCGCATGAGTGAAAAATATCTGCAGAAGGTTTAGCCTTGAATATATTATAAATTAGAATCAGAAAGCTCAGGACATATTTATTCGTTATCAAAATTTAGTTCTGAATAAGTCTGGATGAGCCACGACAATTTAAACTCAATTTTTATTTATTTTATTTTTTTGCAGCGCAGCAGCCTTCATAGGCTTAAATAGAATTACTTTAAGTACAGATGTAATTTGATTTTTAGAGATTAAGTCTAACTTACAAACATTATTGAAATTGCGCCCTGTCGATCAGTCAAAGTCAACAGCGCTTTATTTAATACCAATCGTTATGAATTTTTAAAAGAACATAAAGCAAATTACAAACAATAAAACTATAAAAAACTGAATGGCCCGAATGGCTCTCTAAATTTATACGTTATCAGTTGAACATATTTAATGAATAAAAAAATACACTAGCATATTTAAATTAATTAAGATTATTACATATTTTTTGATTCGATTGGAAAATGAAGAAAAAACCAACCAGCATTATTCAAAAATTACTTATATTACTAACACAACAATGAACTTATATCCTATACCTAATATGTTACACCCTAATTCTAAATAAGTTCAATCGAAAAAAAAACTTTACCTTATATTGAAACCTATACCTTATTTATAACACAAATAAACAACAACACTAAATGTAGCAATAATGAGATGAATCTAAAAAACTAAGTAACGAGAAAATGCACAAAAACAGAAAATAAACACGAATCATTTAGACATTGTCATTCAGCCACCAATACCTAGATTGCTCCATCTTAGCTCGACCAGCCTCAACGAATCTAGCAAATGAGTATCTCCATTGGAATTGTTGGTCTCGTGAACTCAGATTCGGAGGATATTTTATCTTCTCATCGGTGGCCCGTCGATATATTGATATATGATTGGGACGCCGTCAGAATCAAAAACATATCGATTCATGTCCAAATACACGAATGCTTCTGGAGGAACGAAGCCAGTAGTGAGGCAAGTCACAATATACCCGTCTGTAGGCTAGAGCGGCGGTGAAATCCAAGGGTTTTCACTCACAGTTACAGATCTTGCGATATGATTCCGAAGAAGTTTCAATATGAAGATATCGACTCTTGTCACTTTAGCGGTTTGATAAATTTTTCTATTCGATATATAGTGCTTCCAATCCGTCTCAGGCTTTCTGTACAAACCAGTGCATGCACGGAACTTTTCCTTTCGTAAACCCTTAATCTTTCCATTGTACTAGCACTCTGGTTGTACCAGATCTGGCATCCGTATGTCAAAACTGGTCTAACCAGGGTTCTGTAATAAATAACTTTGACTTTTTGATTAATGTATCTGGAATGAAAGAGTCGCCGAAGAGCCATGACTACTTTCAGTGCTTTACTGAGCATGATTTTCACATGTTCAGTATAGTACAGATACTGATCGAGATGAACACCGAAGTATCGAACACAGGATTTATGTGGAACCCGTTCTGAACTACCCTCACCAGCCATAATGTGGAAATCCTTTCAATTACGTTTCAGGTCTTGACTGGCCCCCTGCAGCGTTGTCCGAAACAAAATTGTTTCGCCCTTCTGCGCATTGATTTTCATTCGCCAATTGTCGGTGTAGAGCTGCACATCGTTGAACATTTTTTGGAGATTGCTCTGAACTATTATAACTCTTCGGTCTGCCGTATAGATGATCAGATCATCAGCAAACGCTACCAATGATCCCCTTGGCGAGACATTAAAATCAAAGCTGTTCAATAGCTTGTGAATGAATATTTAGAAAAGCAGGGGCGCAGTAACTGTTCCCTGCTGTAGACCATTCAAGACCTTGAAGTCACGCATTGTTGTCAGATGTCCATCACTTACAACAAATGATTTCCCGTATAACATATTACACATCATGGCGACAAGGTGTCTGGGGAACCTGTCCTGAAGAAGTTTGAAAACTAGTCCATCTAACCACACCGTATCGAAGGCTCTCTCCATATCAATGAGACATGCTCCAACACATTGCTTATCATTTAGTTTCCAACAGATGTCTGAGGTTACTTTCGTTATTGCATGTATGGTCGAATGCCTGGCACGAAAACCAAATTGTCAATTCGGCATCAACTCATATTTCTCAATGTGGGCGTTTAATGCTCTGTTGAGTATCACTTCAAACACCTTGCTGATGTTAGGCAGCAAGCCGATTGGGCGATAGCTTTTAGGGCATGAAGATTCTTTTGCTTTCTTCAAGATCGGAAATACCTTAGCCTTTTTCCATTCATTTAGGAAATATGAATTGTTCAACATGTTGTTGAACAATATGCAATAATTCCTAATAGCAGCCTTGGGCAAATTCCGGAGAACTATATTTGGAATACCATCAGTACCACATGATATTTTGTTGTTTATTCTGCGAAATATGATACACAAGTCTTCAAAGCTGACAAGATAATCAATAAGATTCAAGGTCGGTATGAGGTCAGATGTTAATGTTTCATCGAAATGAAGAATTGATTGGCCGTTCAAGCTTGATTTGAAGTCGGAAACTTTTGCTTCAACGACCTCCGAAAATATTTCATTCCTTCTCTCTGGGTTTGGCAGATGAACCAATTCAAAATGTATTCCAATCAGTGCAAGCTTCCGTAATCCATCACATATAATCCTGTTTCCATTTCTATCCGGAGTCGTACTATCAATTTCGATACCAGCCCTGTCGAAAAGATTTATCTCATCACTAGCGACTTCAAGATTCGATACCTTCACTCCAGACTTCTTGCTGCATAAACTATTGACTTTCGCGAAAACGCCATCTGGGTCCTGTGGGCTAATACCCCTCAGTTTTTCCGCCCATTGATTGCTGACCTCACTCCTGAAGTATGACTGGATTAAGTTCCGGACATTCTTTAGGTGTAATTTCAACAAAGCCAACGAGGGATGGTTGTAGTCCAAAAATCGTCGATAAATATTGTTGACGCGTGTGAGAAGAAGGCTTTTCAATCTTTTCAACCTTGCGATGGTTGGTGTTTCATATCCTTCCATATTGTTTCGATGTTGAATCTTGGGAACAACTTTCTCGATCGTTTCCAACGTCAGCTTCTCTAACTTCGACAAATAGAGATCTATTTCATTGTCAGTTAGATTTCTGTTATTAGGAACCATTGAGCAAGCGTTGCCATCATCAGAAGGACGACATTGCTTCTGGTACTCCCGATGAAACTTCTTTTGAAACTTTCCCCAGTTTGCTTTTTTGAAATTCAACCAATGATTTTCATGTTGAACTGGAATGAGGAAGAAATCATCCCTGTGATGATTGATTTCCATTACGATTGCGTTATGGTCGCTATCGTAAGGAAGCACCTGCAGTTTTCATTGCGGACTATTAAAGCTGAATTCAAGTCTTGCGTCAGCAATGCAGAGGTCCAAATATGAATTTGTCCTAGGGTATGTTGGGAACTCCGACCCATATAGATTGCACCTGTATTCAATTTGGTTCTCTGTTATCCATGATTTCAGGAATATACCTCTTGGATTATTGGTGGCGTTTAGCCATGATGTATGCTTGGCGTTCAGGTCACCAGAAAAAATATAATAATCATGCAGCCTGTTCAATTCAAGTATTTCAAACAAGGAATTGAGTCCCTCCTTGAACTTGAGAACATTTTGACCAGTTGCATAGGCAGATATAACGAAGAGGTTATCCCCACCTGGCAGTAAAATTTTGATGACGGACACTTCAAGAAATTCAAAGTTTTTGAATTCGACTTTTTCAATATTTTGGAAACAATAGGGTCTTCTAACCAATATCCCGGTGCACCTCCTCCATCACCTATTACCCTATCGTTTCTTGCGAGTGCAAAATCTTTGAATTCCATGGAATGCCATGAATTGAGGTGGGTTTCAGTGAGAAGTACGATGTCAGGCTTTTGCTTAATAATAAATTCAAGGAGATAATCACGTCGATGTATAGCAACGATAGAGTTGACGTTGATCGATATGAGGCGAAGCCTATCCATGGGAATATGACTGGATGACAAGTTATTATTAGGCATTTGAAAGACCTAAACGCTGAAAAGCAAAGTTAATTTTTGAATCTTGTTTGTCGATTCTCTCCGATAAAGAATTAAGTTGCTGGTAAATTTTGAGAAGCAGCTCATTATTGCCACTTACAGTATTGACATTATTTCCAGCATTTTCTGCTGGTCCTCTAGCGGCGAGTGCAAATGATACTCCGGGCTCGACGAAGTTGGAAGGTATGATATTACGGTGTACTTGTGTTTGCTTTGGAGCAAATTTAACTTTTGCATCTTCATATCGGGAGCACCTCGATAAGAAGCTGGGTGACCGAAAACACCGCAGTTAACGCAGTATAATTTTTCTTTAGGCTCCGTCTGAGCCAATTTGCACTCACCGGAAGCATGAACGTCTTTGCATTTAACGCAACGATAGTGCATGGCACAATTGGCAGCCGAATGTCCAAATCTTTGACACCGGTAACACTGGTTGACAACTCTTTTCTGGCACAATTACCTTATTTGTTGAAGGGCACTTGGACTGCTCTTATTTGCAATTAGTACCAGGTAAAGTGGTAAATTCTTCCTTTCTATGGTCGACCTCCTTGTCGCAAAAAGTTTGCCTGAAACAAAATCAATATCTGGTGCAGCCTCCTTGAGCACCTGAAGAAGATCGACCGTATCCTCTCCGCTGTCCAAACCCTTCAACAAGAAGGTCTGATTCTTTTCACTTTTTGGGGTATAGGTGAAGTGTGGAACCTCCCCAGAAATCAGCGCATCTTTGGTTGACTTGAAATCAACCAGTGATTTCGTCCTTATAGTTAATTTTTCGGCATTAACTCTTTTAATTTCGGAATTGGCCAGTTTATTTTCGGCTGCCAATAGCCAAACCATATCTTTCCCGGTCTGTCCGAACACGTTGATTGGCGGAACTTTTTCTGTCTTTTTGTTAGCTTTTTCAGAGGAACCAGCAGAACTGCGGGCTGGTTTTTTCTCCTTATTATTGTTCTTTAAATATTGAATAAAATTAACGTCATTATCTTGATTAAAATTACCTCCGATGTTTTCTTCGATTTCCATATCTTCGGTTAATCCCTCCAGCGCTGCAAAATAGTTTTGGCTCTCGTTGGTGCCACCAGCACTAAGAACTTCTTCTGGAATTGCTTGATTTGTATTTTTCTTCGGCTTTGTTACCTGCTGCCATTGATTTTGTGGCTGCCTCTTTTGAGGCTTCATCCCTTTCTTGAAGAGATCCTTGAGAGACTGTATCTCTTGCCATAGTTCATCATTTTCTTTCTGCAATTTGGCCATTTGTTGATTGTCCGCTATTATTTGCAGCTTGCACCCTCCATCTGCGGAATTTTCTTCGTTATGTTTTCTTTTGGTGATTATCGCCAGTTTCGTAGTCGTCGTTTCCCCAGGTTGCCCCAACGGTGGGGAGCCGTCGATCTGCTCCATACTAGCAGCGAGGCTTTCTTTGGTCATTTGTTTTTCGTTACCAATCGAAGTAAAAATATTCGATAGAAATTTCCTGAGTCGATTACTTCGACAATATAAGATTTTTTGCGATAATAATTAACTTCGGACTAACGTTTTTAAAAAATTAATTTAATTTTTGAAATCTTGACCCCTGTCGATCAGTCTATTAGCCCATCTGCTGCATCGGATCTCTTGGAAATCAATTTTTTTCAGTCATTAAATTGTGTGCATCGAAACTTGTGCTCTCCTAGTATTAAAAGTATGGTTTTTAATTCCCCGCAGGGGTAATTGCTGGTCGGCATAAATACTCTTGGAAGCCAGCATTTTCTGGGGAGTTCCGCCCCCACGTACACGAGGAAATTCCCGCAGGGGGAATGCTGGTCGACAAGAGCACTCTTGGAGGCTTGCATTCTTTGGGGAGCGCCACCCCTGGTGGATGTGATGGTTCGGACCTAGTTACTTTGCACAGTAGCGCCGAGGTGACACTCGTATGTGAACGGCTTCAATTCAACTATCTCCATCCCGGAAGAACCTTGGCAGGCCTCGGAGTACGTTCGAAGTTCGCACCATTGGGTTGGTGGTGTAAGTTCAGTTGAGACTCTCCCGATAAGCACTGGTCTGGCTCTGAGCACTTGCCCCATAAGGGCTTGTGCCAACCCTGGCATGGCCTTCTTGCTCTGCAAGGATAACCATGGGATCAAAAAGAGGACTACACACACGAACTGAGATAGCGGCTCCGAGGGAGGACCCAATAAAACTGGAGCAACCAAAAACATAGAAAAAAGTTTTAAAAAACCCCAAAAAAGAAATAAAAAATAATAACGACGATGCAACCAGCGGTTGCAGCCACGGTGTTAACAGTACATCGAGAGTGGAAGTAATGATGACAAAAACAACGATTAATACAATAACAGTGAAGACGGACGAACAACGGAGATTAGCAGAAAGTCTGGCCCGGATTGAGATTCTTCCGGCATTCGGTTGCAGCAAAAAAATAATGCAAATGCCAGAGTGTCCTATTAAGGAAAAGCGCGAAACTCTGCAGGACGCTTCACGTGTTCGAGCGGTGGAAGAAAATATTAAGACCAAAGATAAATTGATTGCTGCAGTGCGAGCACGGCGCGGACTTACCACTGCTGATATCGGTTTACCGGGCGCAGCTTCAATCATTTATGTTGGTGATCATCTCAAATCCATCAACAAACTATTTCTGAAGCAAACACGCCAACTCAGGGTAGAGAAAAATTATAAATTCCTATGGGTCAAAAAGTGTAAAATTTTTGTTCGCAAGAATGAAGTATCGAAAATCATACGGATTGCTTCTGAGAAGGATTTAGCGAAAATTCTATGACTTTTAAAAATATTTTTAAAAATATTTTTAAAGACAATCTATTTCGATGGAAACCACTCATTAAATCTTATTAATTTTCTATATTATTGCTTACTTTGTATGAATAGCCCGAGGACGATATTTGGCTGCACGCTGTATCTTGCTATCAAAGTTTTGTATCACGTATGTTTCAAATGATTTCGTCTAGTTGCTTATCAATTTATTACCAGAACGTGAGGGGGTTACGCACAAAGTCACACTCATTCCTATCCAATGTTTTTTGTCTAATTATGGCAAAGTGTTCTTGACAGAAACACTAATTTTAATGTTTTTAGGAGAGATAGGTTAGAATCAGACGGGCGAGCTATGCGTGGTTGAGGGGTGCTTATTGCATTGTGGCGTGAGCTGCATACACGGCGCTTTGAATGCTTGGATTCAGACCAAGAGGCTGAAGAGCTATGGATTTCTATTGAACGCAGTGCATCTCATAAGTCCCACACTAAACTGCACTTAGTTTGTAGCTATTTCCCCCATGGCAATACCCATTCAGAATCATTGCAAACCTTTTATGACAAAGCATTTGAATTCATTCAAATGAATCAGGGTGATAGATTTTTAATCATTGGAGATTTTGATATATCCAAAGCAATCTGGAAAAATACGAATAACACCGACCAATCGTTAGATCTATACACCAACGATGACCATGTCGTGGCCGATTTACATGACTTCATGGACTTGGCAAAATTAAAACAATTCAACTCTTGATCTCATTCTTTGGAATGATACGTGTTCCGTATCTAGTTCCACAGTACCATTAACAAAAGAAGAGCAGCATCATAAGGCACTAGATATCACCCTTGATTCAGATTGCAACAACTCTATGGTCCTTTCTTTGAAATATCTAGCACGATGCAAAACTCGTACGCGGCCTATGTTCAATTTTTACAAATCCGATTTCCATTCAATTTCCACGCATATTTCTACCATTGACTGGCAAAGTTTCTTTGCTGACTTGGATTGTGAATAAGCAATATCAAAATTCTATTCCTTTCTATTTATTAGTATCCATAACTTCACTCCACTTTATGCCTCCTCAGCAGGCGCTAATCCTCCCTGGTTTACGAGGCATGTTAAGGAAGCCATTAAAAATAAGGATAAAGCTCATAAATTGTGGAAATCTCATGGAACAATTGATTATCGTCAAGAGTTTGTTAGGCAGCGGTCAATTGCCAATATGGAGGTTCTGACAGCCAAAAGAGCATATTATGAAAATATCGAAAAGTCTGTTCATTCCAACCAAACTAAGCCTTTTTGGGCTTTTGTTAAAACTCAAAGATCTTCAAGTGCATTTCCAAATTTTTTTCAGTGGAATAGCAAGACTGCTTCTTCTCCTTCTGAAATTTCTAACTTATTCTCCACCGTTTTTCTCCTCTACATTTTCTTCATATAACAAGACTTCTATACCTTCCTCTTTTTCCGTATTGCCTTCGCCTATTATCACCTCGATAGTCAAGAATCCTCTTCAAGTTGAACTTATTATCAACTCTATTGATCCTAACGTTGGATCTGGGCCGGATGGCATTCCTAATTTCTTTATTAAAGCATTAGCATCTACCATTAGCTTTCCACTTTCATTGCTTGTCAATCTAAGTTTGACAACAGGTCACATGCCAGATTGCTGGAAGAATGCTAATGTTACTCCAATACACAAAAGTGGTGACCCGATCATGGTGGAGAATTACCACCCTGTCTCAAAATTTTCATCCTTTTCTAAAATTTTAGAACGAATTGTCCACCTAGAGCTCTATTCTTCTCTTTGTTCCCAAATAGCTCCTGAGCAGCATGGTTTTGTGCCAAATCGTTCTACCATAACCAATCTTTTGGAACTTACTGACACTGTGGCGGCAGCCTTAAATGACAGTCTTCAAGTGGATACTATCTACACTGATTTCTCTAAGGCATTTGACACTGTCAACCATGATATTCTTATTTGCAAATTGCAGCATTATGGTGTGAGTGGCTCCGTTTTGTCATGGTTAACCTCATACCTAACTTCTAGAACATGCCAAGTTGTCATGGATGACTCGGTTTCTAAGTCATTTCATCCCTGCTCTGGAGTTCCACAAGGTTCCATCTTAGGTCCGTTCCTTTCCACCATGTTTATCAATGATTTCCCATCAGTGTTTAACTCTTCCTGTCTCTTATTTGCGGATGATTTGAAGATCTACAGAGTAATCAACTCGCCTGCTGACTGTCATATTCTCCAAAACGATCTGTTATCTCTGTCTTCTTGGTGTAAGGCTAACCTTTTGAATTTAAATGTACCATAATGCCACAAAATGACGTTTTCGTTGAAAAGTTCATCAATATCCCATTCCTATTTACTGAATCAAACTCCTCTAACAGTAGTGGATCAGGTGAAAAACTTAGGGGTTATCTTCGACCCAAAGCTCAAATTTAACCTTCACATTATAAACTTAGTCACTAGAGCTTCCCGTGTTTCGGGTTTTGTTCTTAGGTATACTTCTATTTTTTCTGACCCTAAGTCTGCTATCAAACTATTTATCTGTATCGTACGTTCTCTTCTTGAATACTGTTCTCAAATTTGGTCACCTCACAATGATTATCTGATTGTTCTCCTTGAATCTGTCCAGAGGAAGTTCACCCGTTTTCTATTTTTCAAATTCAAAATCCCTTATGCGACCTACGAAAATCGCCTGTCTTTCCTTCAGATTCCTTCTCTTGAAATTCGCAGACTGATACTTGATGAATGTCTTCTCTTTAAAATATGTAACCGCAATACAAATCTTGATTCTCGAATTTATTATAGGCTAAATCTGCGCTCGGGTAGAAATGCTAGTATCTTTCTTGTACCTTTTGCTCGGATTAACTCGTACTTCCATTCTCCACCGCTAAGGCTACCTCGCAATCATGATCGTCTACAAATTGGTCCTTTCCCTCGTTCTCTTTATTTACTTAAACAAAAACTTATAAGTTTACTAATTTGTTAATTTTGTGTGTTTCTTAGTATATACTTCACCATTTGTATTAGAGGTAACTCTGTTAATGGCAACATAAATAAATAAGTAAATAAACTATATGCAAGACTTTAGAAAGCAGTTTAAATTCATTTACCATGCAGCTAATTTTGAAGAAATAAGTCGAGAATTGTTAAACGTTAATTGGTTTGAAATTATGTCGAACCTTAACACCGAGGAATGCGTAACGCACTTTTATCAGTTCTTCAACAATTTAATGAACAATTATATTCCCCGGAGATTTGTGAAATCGAAATCACACTATCCGCCTTGGTTTTCTCGAAATCTGATAAAACTTATTAAGCAGAAAAATAAAAAGCATTCGAAGTGGAAGTTATATCAAAATGCTCGAGATTTTCAGCTCTTTTTTGATTTGCGATCCCGCGATAAACACCTTGAACGAGAGTGTCATAGAAAATATATTAATTTCTCCGAAGATAATATCGCTGTCGCTTCTAACTACTTTTGGAGTTTCATCAAATCAAAGACATGTCATAATAATATGCCAGCACAAATGAAACTCGATAACATTGTTTCGAGTGACGTGAAAACTATTTGCACTATGTTTGTTGAGTATTTTAACTCTGTTTTCGTTCCTCAGTCAGATACTGAGATGAACCTCTCTACAGCTCATGAAGATAATTTACCTATAGTAGATATTTCATCCATAGTTATCACGCAGGACATAGTTGTGAAACAATTTGAGCTATTAGATGTAAAAAAGGGCGCTGGCTGTGATGGTGTGCATCCTTCTCTAATAAAAAAAAACTTAGTAAAGAGCTTTCTATCTCCCTCACTATAATATACCAAAAGTCTGTATCTGAAGGTTCTTTTCCTAGTATAAGGCCTTTAAACGTCTAGGACTGATTCTTCGATTAAGTAAGCCGACACATTGAAAATTCTTTATAATACATATGTTCGTAGTATCCTTGAACTTGGAAGTTTTATTTGGTCACCGCAATATGATTCTCATATTCAGAAAATTGATTATCGCATGGGATATGCATACACAAATTATGAAAAGAGTGCATCTAGGCACAATCTACAGCTCTTATCCTCTAGACGTAATTATTTGGATTCCATTTTCTTACATTAAATTATTAATAATCACATAAACTGCTCTGATTTGTTAAATTCAATTGAGGTCAAAATTTACTTTTTACTTGCCGCACCAATTATGCTAAGAATACCTTCCTCAGGTGTTCATGTACTTTTTATGTAGTACTCGAGCAGTATGGCGTTGAACACCAACTGACGCCCATATACTATCCTCAGTCTAACGCCTCAGAACGGTTGAACCGCACCCTATTGGCCGCGATCCGTTCCTACGTCCACCCATCTCAAAAAGATTGGGATCGGCGATTGTCTGCCATCACATGCGCCCTGTAATCCTCGTATCATTCCGTCACCGGTGTCGCCCCTTACTTTGCCGCCTTTGGACAGCACATGATTTGCCACGGTAAATCATACCGGCTGTTACGGCAATTAAAGTGTTTGGGAGACCCCGTCGTTGCGCTGGAGGCCCACGAACGTCTAGGAGACCTCCGTCAACAAATCGGACGGAAGATTAAGGCCGCAGGAAGTGCAAATGAGGCGCAGTACAATCTCAGGTCCCGATCTGCTAATTTCAAAGAAGGAGATGAAGTTTTCCGGCGCAATTTCCGCCAAAGTGACGCCGTGGGGCATTACAACGCCAAGCTGGACCGGCGGTTCTTGAAAAGCCGCACAAAGCAGGTAATGGGACCTAACCGTTACCTGTTAACGGACCCATCGGGAAAAGAAGTGGGGATATACCACGCAAAAGACCTGCGCCGATAGATAATTAATCACGTCTGTTTTGTCCATCCGCATATATTTTCAAAAACGCGCAAGGGTTGTATACTTCCGGCCAAACATAAACATAAGTCAGTTCGTTCGTCTGTCAATTGTGTTTTCTTTTATTGTTCGTCACTTCAGGTCCTGACGCCGAAGACAAGCCATGGTACCCTGCAAGATCCTTCAGCCCCTTTTTTCGCAATCCTCGTTGCCTTGGGATTGCGAGAAAATTAGCTGCCCTGTAGTAATCGAGCAGTTAAGGGTTAAGGAAAATTCAGGCATAAAATGTCCCAGATCAACTAAACGATCGAACTGGTACGATTGCAGATTGAACTGGAACAATTTCAGATTGAACTGGAACAATTTGCGATCGAACTGGTACGATTTGAGATTGATCTGGGACGATTGAATATTTTTGACAGCAGTTGCCATTGGACGGAGGAGTGAGAAGAAAGATTTTTCTTGAAGTGCAGAAAACAGGTAACACCCGTTTGGGAAGTTGTGCCCGATATTTGATTAGCAGTTTTATTTCTTGCCTGTGTTTAATTTGTTTAGCGCATGTCCATCGAGAATTTGCAAAACTTTGACCCCTTTGCTGATGCAATGAATTGTGCTAAGGATACGGTACAGGACGGACTTGCGCACATGGGAGTTCAGCTCGCGATATACTAAGAGGTAGATCGGCCGTTCCGCTACTTGGCGAAAGTGTTTCCAAGACGATTCCAATTGAGGTTGGGTTTTCCACAGGTAAGCGGAAAATTCAAAATTTCAATACGACTTACTGAACAAACGCGCAATTCGCACATATAGGACAGTTTGAAGGTTCGCATTGCGAACGGAAGTGCACGCATATAGTGTGGGAGCTAGCCAACACCCGCACCCACAGCCCCAACGGTAGTTTGGCTGGTGGGGAAGTTACTCGCTGCTTTACGGTCTTCTACATTTGAGTTCTTCCCTGGCGGTCGACAGTTTTGAACCCTCACCGCGAGAGAGGTGATCTGACCTACGTGACTACATGCAATCCGCAAATTCCGCGCTTCCGTGGTTCCATTGGAAGGCCAAAGGACTTGAACATCAACTTCGACCCACCTGACCATTTCGACCGGTTTCTTGGTTTCAATTTGGTTTATTTGTTTTGGCAGTGAACGATTCGCGGAACTCCTCGCGAAACACGACTTGGAGCTTCCTGTCTTGCAAGGCCAAAATTCTAATTAGTTGAAAGCGTAGATTAGTCCGCATACTAGATCCTTTATAAAGGGTTCTCTGACAGCATTCGTGGCAAGACTTGCGAACAACTTGTGCATTATATGATTTCTGCATTGAGATCAGTGCGACCATGGAGGGGTTATTTGGATCTCGGGGAAAAGCAGGCAAAAAGTCGAGCGAATAATTCACCAACTGCTGTGTCTGCGCGCATAACCAGAGTTGACATGAAAAAAAAAAAGACGGGCGAGGAGAGCCCATTATATTTGCGGGCGATATATTCTAGCGTGTAACAACCAGGTGTTGACGTAAACATAGGAGTTAAGTTAAAAGTCACTACGAGATAATCTTGTTTTCAGTCAAGTTTTCTTTTGTAAGTCCTGCCTTTTTATTATAAGGCGTGTTACACGTTAATGACTAAGCGAAACGTCGAAAGCAACATTTTACCAATATACGTATATTCTCGCCTATTCTATCAACGAATCTAATCCGCCAGTAACAGGAAGCTGTTATCCCGTTTTCAAGAGGCCTGCCACTCAAAACGTGATTTCCAAAAGTGATACGAAGTACAAACATTTTTGAGGTTACCCGCCAGGTAAACTCAGTGGACTTTCGACGAAAACAGGGATCGGTATATCGCGAAATAGTTAGTGACAGTTGGTAAGAAGCCAAAATTCGAAGGGACTTTTTTTTGGCAAAACCATTGTTACATCTGCATTGATAAGGAAAAACATATGTGTGTTGTTCGTACGCTTATTACGATATCCCATAAGGTTTAGCGACACTTTCTTCACTCGTGTGTAATTGACATTAACCCCGTGCTGCCGGGGAAGTGTGTGCGCGGATACGAAGTATGATGTTCAGTTCGATCCAAGTCATAATCAAATCTGAATAAATGCAGCCAACACAGTCACCATCGCCGCAAGCTTCATAGATTCCCTCCCAATCACCTCCAGACCAACAACCACAGCCATATCATATCTTACAACAACAGAATCCTTCGGCGGCTATCTTGCAGCTATCAGCAGCCTCCTCCGGGCTCGCAGTCACCCCAGGCAGGACAAGGCCAACCAGGTCCAACACCACTATATGTGCCACAACAGGCGGGATACGCCATACTAACAGGTCAATCCATTCGCATGAAAATGGCAACAACCTAATATTGTAATAAGGCTACCCAAATTAATTAGCTCGGTTCATTAAACCAAATTCGGACTAGTAAGAAAAAGTACACAAAATAATTTTCGAGCCAAATTTTCTACGTGTCTCTTTTGTTATGTTGAAATAAACCATCTGAAAAGGAACAATATTATTGAATGGACATAAAATCAATCAACTCATGAAAACTAATCGAAAAGGGAGGAGTAAAAGTGTGCGCGTCAATTTGGATGTTCCCCTTCCTTGTTGAACTTGAAATTTAGAGCGTATATATCGTGGAGTTAAACAAAACCAAAATAACGGAAAGGTGTAGCTTTGAACGGAATTGTGTGGAGCTGTGAAAATCTATGACCATCCCAAGGATAAATTCCCTGAAGCAACTAGTAAATGCATTTCGAAACATCAAAGAAGGCGGAGTTTTGTTGTCTTTTCATCGCAGGTTGACGAAATTTACCTGAATTTTAGTATATGGTGAACGCGAATTTCGGTTTACCCTTTTAGCTAAGTTCGGAATCGGATGAGGAGTGGGACCCAAAGAAACAGTTGAATGTCTAATCGGGATTCGTGTAAAAGCAAAATACCATCCAGCTGAGCGAAAGACAATGCTTTTGACTAAAACCCATCGAAAAGGCTAGATGGAAGGCAGTTTGGTTCATTTATAGATTTGTTCCGTGTCGTTTCGTGGTAAATTTTAAATTGTAGTTTGGGCTGGATTCTAGTGGGCAGAACTGTGAAGTCTCGCATTCCGAACTCGCTTCTTAGGGCCGTCGCAAGTATGAAGTGCTTGGGAACGTCGCGTTGCTCAAATTATTGTTATTGCTGAAAGCAAGCACTTATTAACATTACATAAATCTCAACAATTGAAGGAAGAACGGTACGAAGAGGCAGACGTAGTGACATTAAAATATTCTAATACACGGTGCCCCTAAATCATTTGGTAAAACTAGGAGCCAATCGCATTGTTTCTATCGATTTGCCGCTATACATCGAAGCTCCATTATATGCCCAAAATATCGGTGTCTTCAAAGGAATAGGAAAGTCACTATTTCGCCAACTATTCCTATGGATGGAAATTAGCAAGGGCAGCAACGACCAAAGAATAGCTTTTTCTTATTGGAATCTCAGTATTCGTCGATGCATGTTAACGTTAGAAGTAGATTTAACGGCAGTCGAGTTGCATTACAGGACCACCCACATCACCAGCGGGCACCCGACGAGGATGTTTGGGTGAGTACCTTTGCTTTGGTCATATACATATATATTTTTTTACATTTTTTTTTACATTTTGTTGTATCTACATAATTTTTTTTGCACTTTGTCACATACATGTATTTTTTTTTTACATTTTTTACCTTTTTTTATATCTACATTTTTTTTTATATCTACATAATTTTTTTTGCACTTTGTCACATACATATATTTTTTTTTTACATTTTCTCTTATACATACATCATTTTTTTGCATTATTTTTGGCATGTACATAGTTCTTGTTACATTTTTTTCGCATACATATAATTTTTTTTAATTTTGTTAGATGTATAAAATCTTGTTTGTACATATACCTATGTTTTTCCCCTATTTGGGCACATACGTATATCTTTGCGTGGAATTAACCAGTTAAATTTTGCGAAAATAAAAAGAAAGGATGAATTGCTAAATTTTTTTGAAAATCGGTCTTTCCTTTCCCAACATTCTGACCGGGTATAGGATCCGGTACGGTGGCAGGCTGCCCCCTAAAAACATGAGCCAGCCGCCGGGTACTTAATTAATACTTTTCGTTTTAGGTGACATCGCGGGTTGAGTGGCCCAAGCAGAGTGCCTCTTTATGGCATAGCGTTATGCAATTGAGTTGTGTAATTCTATGGCATAAATTGGTCACCGGGGTACTCCCCTTCTGATGGGAAAGTTCATACGAGTCAAGTTGTATGAGTTTTCCACTCAGAAGAGGAATACCTGGCCACTGCAACAAAATATGGATTTACTCCGGTTGGGTGGGTGCGAAGGGGCTCCATCACCACCCGGTTGCCCCTCTTTCATTTGTGGGTCATGAGCTTCGTCGGGTAATGACGAGGTTACCCCAAGTCCGCCTTTCTTCTCAGGTTCCTCTTGTTCTCGAAACAAGTACTATCTCCCTCGATGTAGTTACCTACACTTTTTGCGACTTCGGTCGCCTCTTGAGCAACATCTAATTCGTGAGTAAGAAAATTTTTTGTAATGGGTCCTCGTGCTGGGGAAATGCCCCACGATACCGCAATGCTAGCCTGCCAGCGCATTCACTCGTCTCCAGACGAGGGCATTCTCGGCAGATATTGTCATCTTCTTCTGCCGAGGCAGCGGAACATCGCTGCAGCCCTTTACGGACATATTGAAACTTATTAATCACTGCATTTATAATGACAAACTAAATAAAGTCGATATTTTTTCATGTGATTTAAATATGTATTAAGAGAAAGTGAGTGAATTGATCTACTAGCGCAGCCTGTTCCTTTAATGAAATAACGATAATGACTGAATATTCACATTGTTAATTTTGTAGCTTTTTTCTTTTCTTCTGTTAATTCGATAATGTCTGTAATTTGCTCTCCACACTATCGCAGTTTCTACTATCGCGGTTTTACTATCCTCTCTCATTCATTCAGCTCACTTTCAGATATTGATCATGATTGGTCGATTCTTGTGCTTTCGAGTACATTCGTTTATTGATCATGATGTTATTAATAGTTGGGACAGTACCTCGCAAAATCGTTTAGACATGTAACAATATGTATATTTCAAATCAACCGAGGCACTCTTATTTTCTTCGGATTTTCCTTAAAAATTTAAGAAATAGTGGTTTACTTGCATATGTTGAGCCGAGTATTCAGAAAAATAATTCAACATGGAACACACTGTGGCTCTTATGTGCTTATGAAGGAAACTCTACATCTTTTGAATGAATTTCAAAGTTTTCTTAAAAAAGTATTGGGTGAATAATTCATCGATCCATGGCATCAGAAAATTTTTTTCGAACCCTAGAATGGTTACAAAGCCCTTCATTTTGGAGCTCTCTGCTGCCTCCTTCACTTATTTCAACTATGAGTATTAATTATAGGTAATCATCTTCTGTCAATCATTAAATTGAATCAAGTGTTAAAAGCATGTCCATCACAGTGACAAATCCCAAAGTCATCCAAGACTCCGAATTCACAGTTTGAGGTGTAATGAAAATTGCAACAGAGTAACCAAGTGCATGACTCGGTTTAGATTTTGGAGAAGAAAAGTAGGCTTACAAAGTTCATCGCGGGATTAGGGGTGCTTCGTTGGAAACAAAGTGATATATGTAAGGTGAAGTACAAAGAAAAAGTTCTCTTGGGTTTGATCACTGGGAAGTGACGGAGTTGGAGTTTGGAAGGTTCTAGATTATCGAAGTGCAAAAAATTTCGGAGTGTCAAGGTAATGTGGAAAGCTTGGAGAGTGTGTCAATTGCGAAGAAAATCGAATGACTGCCAGGAAACGGCAATGTTACCCGGGAAAACTGGAAACTTGATTGGCTGCAGGAAGAGTGCATCTATGTAGGATCTCGTGAATTTAACCATGTTGGGGTGGAATCTGCGCAGATTATTTCTCCGTGATGCCTGTTACGCAATGCAACTCGATTGAATGCCGATTAAATTTATCACTAAAATTATCATAAAATTTTTGAATTTCAAAACAAACAATTTCAAAAAACTGAAATCTTTGAATGCAAAATTCAAAAATTGAACTAAATTTCGATACAAAACATTGAACTATCCTATTCACACCGGTTGTCATCTGAGAAATAGTGAAGATCTCTGGATCCTCTTCTTTCTCAAGTTAACACACTGATAGGAGAGTTTAGCAAAAAATATTAATTTTGTGATAAATCGTGCGAATCAAATAGTGAATAAGGACACTTATTGTCATAAAGAATATTTGCTCCTCGTGTCAATCAGAGAAATTTTATTGTGAAGATAAATTCTCTCTTAACGGAAGAACAATTTGTCAGCAAGTCAAATTCAGCTGAGATTAAGAAAAAAAAAAACTAAAAGTCATCTAAAAGTCCATTGAGGCTTTTACTTGGATAAAAATCAACAACATATCGTCTTTTCAATCATCTTCGCAAAAGTTGTTTGGTCTTCGGAAAAAGCAAGGTTAAATCAGTCCATTGAAAGATGGGATTTCAACTAGGAGGCCTCCTAATAGGTATTCGTACGTAGCGAAAAGAAGGCGAATTGAAAGCAAATGTATTTATTAGTGAAATTATCGTTTGGATGAAATTTTGTGTAAATTTTTGTCGAAGCTCAGACTTATATTTTGTTCTCAATTTCTCTTGAATACAAAGCACAAGATAACTATTTATTTCAGATCGTGTAACAGTGTGGCGCAGCGATGCTCAGTCTAGAGGAGGGACAATAAGCGGTGATTGGCGTTTTGGTTTGTGAAGCGATTAATCGTATTCATACTGGTGGTATTTGGGTGATGAAACAGGTTGAGTGCTGGGTGAGGAAGATGATGTCCTTTCAAGCTACGCCAAATGTTAAAGTCTGTGTACTTATCAAGAGCTTGTGCAGAAAATTTTGCTAGGGAAGTGCCGCAGAACAAATTTCGGCAAACTACCTTACTCTCTAGGCGGTCAAGTGTGGGTCCAGGCCAAACCAGCGAGTTGACGCCCACGCCCGTCTGCGGTGGGCAAAGTCAGCAAGTTCAGCAGCGTGGCCCTGTGATCCCTTACCCTGGGGTAAAGGGTAACAGCCTGATTATGTTGATTAAATTAAATTGGTAAATTCTTTTAATATTACGTGTATACGTGGGTCATTTAACAAGTCCTTAGTCTCACCGCCCGATGGCGCTGCTATTACAAAAGAGTTTTAGCATCGTGTAGTACATTCAACAAAACTAATGAAGGGAATTGACTGAAACTTTGACAGTAGGCTACTAAAAGAATGTACTGCACGATCGTAAAACTCTTTTGTAATAGCAGCGTCATTGGGCGGTGAAGCTAAGTGCTTGTTGATGTATATTCTGAACATTTCGCAGCAATTCGGACCCTATAAGCTCTCCTAAACACCGAAACCCTCCCCTATACCTATTTTACGTACATATCCTACGAACTCCCCTAAATGCGTATACTCTGTACCCAGGCTTCGAGCTCTCCACATAGCAAGCCTCTGTACAAGCCCTTTGAATTTTTCTTTACTTCCATCCTATATACCCACTCGGGTATTTTATGGCTAGGACATAGTACCCTCTTTTTACTGGGTTGTGTTTTTGACTTTACAAAACTTAAATGTGCTTTGACCACAGTAGCCTCTTATCTTGACTGAATTTTTGGGCCTGAAAAATCAGTTGAATTTTCGAATTGGATGAAAACAAATAAGACTAATGAAATATTGAGCAGCAACGGTTTATTCAACATTCTAACACTTTTATTTTTCAATGGTAGTATTTTGCTAACATCGAACTTATCGCTAATGAATTTAGTAAATCATCGTTGCTCGAAAAGCTTCGTTATAATTCAGCAAATAGTACCTATATCCAAACGTTTCAAAATACTCTGAATTAAATGGCTGAGCATCGTGGTCGTCCACAAAGTCAAAGTCAAAAGTCAAAGTCAAAAGCGCTTTATTTAATACTAATTGTTATAAATTTAAAAAGAATATAAAGCAAATTCCAAACAATAACAATCAAAAACTTAATGGCCCAAATGGCTCTCTAAATTTATACGTTATCATTAACGCATTTCATCAAAAAAACTATAGCAAATTCAATTAATTAAGATTATTACATATTTTTACAATTCAATTGGAAAAAGGAGGAAAAACCAACCAACACTATCCTAAAATTATTTATAATGGATGCCAGATCTGGTACAACCAGAGTGCTAGTACTATGGAAAAATTAAGAGTTTATTAGAAATAAGTTACAACAAGTTTCACTGTTGTGTTTAACACAACAGTGAAACTTGTTGTAACTTATTTCTAATAAACACTTAATTTTTCCATAGTACTAGCACTCTGGTTGTATCAGATCTGGCATCCATGTGTCAAAACTGGTCTAACCAGGGTCTTGTAACAGATAATTTTGACCTTTTGATCAATGTTTTTGGAATGAAAGAGCTTTCGTAGGGCCATGACCACTTTTAGTGCCTTACTGAGCATGATTTTCATATGTTCAGTACAGTACAGATACTGATCGAGATAAACACCGAGGTATCGAACACAGGATTTATGTGGAACCCATTCTGAACTACCCTCGCTAGTCATGATGTGGAAATCTTTCCAATTAAGTTTCAGGTCTTGACTGACCCCCTGCAGAATCGTCCGAAACAAGATTGTTTAACACTTCTGTGCATTGATTTTCATTCGCCAATTGTCAGTGTACAACTGCACATCATTGAACATTTTTTGAAGATTTCTCTGAACTATTGTAGCTTTTCGGTCTGCCGTATAGATGATCAGATCATCAGCAAACGCTACCAATGATCGCGTTGGCGAGACGTTAAAATCAAAGTTGTTCAATAGCTTGCGAATGAAGATTGAGAAGAGCAGAGGTGCAGTAACTGTTCCCTGCTGTAGACCATTCAAGACCATGAACTCGCGATTTGTTGTCAGATTTCCATCAGTTACAACAAATCATTTCCCGTATAACATATTGCACATCATGGCGACAAGGTGTCTGGGGAACCCGTCCTGAAGAAGTTTGAAAACTAGTCCATCTAACCACACCGTATCGAAGGCTTTCTCCATATCAATGAGACATGCTCCAACACATTGTCTAACATTTAGATTCCAACAGATGTCTGAGGTTACTTTCGTCATTGCATGTATGGTCGAATGCCTGGCACGAAAATCAAATTGGCGATTCGGCATCAACTCATTTTCTTCAATGTGGGCGTTTAATGCTCTGTTGAGTATCACTTCAAACACCTTGCTGATGTTAGGCAGCAAGCTGATTGGGTGATAGCTTTTCGGGCACGAAGATTCTTTTTCTTTCTTCAAGATCGAAAATACCTTGGCCTTTTGCCACTCATTTTATATATGAATTGTTCAACATGTAATTGAACAGTATGCAATAATTTCTAATAGCAACCTCAGGCAAATGTCGGAGAACTACATTTGGAATACCATCAGTACCAAATGATTTCTTGTTGTTTATCCTGCGAAATATGAAACACAAGTCTTCATAGCTGACAAAATAATCAATAAGATTCAAGCTCGGTATGAGGTCAGATGTTAATGTTTCATTGAAATGAAGAATCGATTGGCCGTTCAGGCTTGATTTGAAGTCGGAAACTTTTCCTTCAACGATTTCTGAAAAAATTTCGTTCCCTCTCTCAGGGTTTGGTAGATGGACCAATTCAAAATGTGTTCCAATCAGGGCAAGTTTATCCAACCCTGCACATATAATCCTGTTTCCATTTCTATCCGGAGTCGTACTATCAATTTCAATACCAGCCCTATCGAGAAGATTTATTTCATCACTAGTGACTTCAAGATTCGATACCTTCACTCTAAACTTCTTGCGGAAAATGCTATTCACTTTCGCTAACACGCAGTCTGGGTCCTGTGGACTAATACCCCTCAATTTTTCCGCCTATTGATTGCTGACCTCACTCCTGAAGTATGACCGGTTTAAGTTCCGGACATTCTTCAGATGTAATTTCAAAAAAGACAACGAGGGATGGTTGTAATCCAAAAATCGTCGATAAATATTGTTGACGCGTGTGAGAAGAAGGCTTTTCAATTTTTTCAGCCTTGCGATGGTTGGTGTTTCATATCCTTCCATATTGTTTCGATGCTCAATCTTTGGAACGACTTTCTCAATCGTTTCCAACGCCAGCTTCTCTAACTTCGACAAATAGACATCTGTTTCATCGTTAGTTAGATTCCTGTCATTAGGAACCATTGAGCAAGAGTTGCCATATCAGAAGGGGGACATTGCTTCTGATACTCTCGATTCAACTTCTTTTGAAACTTTCCCCAGTCTGTTTTTTTGAAATTCAACCGATGATTTTCGTGTTGAACTGGAATGAGGAAGAAATCATCCCTGTGATGATTGATTTCCATTACGATTGCGTTATGGTCGCTATCATAAGGAAGCACCTGTAGTTTCCGTTGAGGACTATTAAAGCTGAATTCGAGTCTTGCGTCAGCAATGCAAAGGTCCAAATATGAATTTGTCCTAGGGTATGTTGGAAACTCCGGCCCATATAGATTGCACCTGTATCCAATTTGGTTCTCTGATATCCACGATTTCAGGAATACACCTCTTGGATTATTGGTGGCGTTCAGCCATGATGTATGCTTGGCGTTCAGGTCACTAGCAAGAATATAATAGTTATGCAGCCTGTTCAATTCGAGTATTTCGAACAAGGAATTGAGCTCCTCCCTGAGCTTGAGAACGAAGAAGTTATCCCCACCTGGCAGTGAGATTTTGATAACGGACACTTCAAGAGATTCAAAGCTTTTGAACTCGACTTTTTCAATATTTTGGAAACGATAGGGTCTTCGAACCAATATCCCGGTGCCACCTCCCCCATCACCTGTTGCCCTATCGTTTCTTACGAACTCAAAATCCTTGAATCTCATGGAGTGCCATGAATTGAGGTGGGTTTCGGTGAGAAGCACGATGTCAGGCTTTTGTCTGGCAATAAATTCAAGGAGATAATCACGCCGATGTGAAGTAACAATGGAGTTGACGTTGATCGAGATGAGACAAATCCTATCCGTGGGAATGTGGCTGGATGACAAATAATTTTGAGGCATTTGAAAGCCCTAAACGCTGAAAAACAATGTTAATTTTCGAATCTTGTTTATCGATTCGCTCCGATAAGGAATTTAGTTGCTGATAAGTTTTAAGGAGCAGCTCATTATTGCCACTTACATTATTTATTTTATTTACATTGTCTGTTGGTCCTCTCGCAGCAAGTGCAAATGACACCCCGGGCTTGACGAAGTTGGTAGGTATCACACTGCGGTGTGCTTGACTTTGTTTCGGAGTGCATCTTAATACCGGGGGCATCCTCGATATGATGCTGGATGACCGAAGGCACCGCTGTTCACACAATATAGTTTTTCTTTGGCTCCGCGTGGGCCAATTTGCACTCGCCGGGAGCATGAATGTCTTTGCATTCAACACACTTATATTTCATGGCGCTATTGGCAGCCGAATGCCCGAATCTTTGACACCTGTAGCACTGGTTGACCTCACTTTTCTGGAGGCGTTCCCACCTCACCACGCGGAAGTTCAAGTACCGTATTTTCTGCAGGGCACTTGAACTACTTTTGCTGGAAATCTGGACTATGTAGTGAGGCAAGTTTTTGCGCTCCACAATCGATCTTCTCGTTGCAAAGTTTTTAACTCAAATAAATTGTATTTCTGGTGCAACTTCTTGGAGCACCTGAAGGAGATCGACTCAGTCCAGACCCTTCAATAAAAAGGTTTGGTTCTTTTCGCTTTTCGGGGTGTACGTGAAATGCGGAACATCTCCAGAATTCAAGGCACTTTTTGTTGCCTGGAAATCAACCAACGACTTAGTCCTAATTGTCAATTTATCGGCAGTGACTCTTTTTATCTCAAAATCTTTTAGCTTATTTTCGGCTGCCAAAAGCCGAACCATATCTTTGTCCGTTTGCCCAAATACATTGATTGGTGGGACTTTTTCTTTTTTTTCATCAATCTTAACGGACGGACCAGCAGACGGACCAGCAGACAAACCTTTTGGTTTCTCTCCCGATTTTTAATTTTAAGGTATTCAATGAACTCATTATCTAACTTAGACGTTTTACCTGGATCCTCTTCAATGTTCATCGTTTCTTCAAGACCAGCTAGCACTGCATAGTCATTTCTGCTGTCGTTTGCGCCTCCTGCGCTGAGGACATCCTCTTGATTAGCTTCTTCCTTTGGCTTTTTAGTTTTCTTGTCTTCGGTTTTTGAATTTGCTTGTCGGCCTTACTTGGTTTCTTTATCTTTGTTGAACGTTAACGTTCCAACAAGTGCTTCTAACGATTTAACTCGAAGTTTGAGCTCTTCATTTTCTTTTTCAATTTTTTCAGCATTTTCTTTGTCTTTGATCAGCTGCTCGATTTCGATTACCGATAGGATTGTCGGTTTTTCTTCTTTATCGTCGTATCTTCTTTTTAGTTTTTTTCACCCGTCATCGTTGGTGATGGGCGCGAACCTTCTGGTTGATGGCTGAAGCCATCGGGCTCCTCCATCTCGTTGCTTTTGCAGCGAGACTAGAGGGAATGTTCTCAGACAGGGACTTCCCTTGAGCGTATTTCTACTTTTGATATTTCTTCAGGAAATGAATTTCAGGTATTCGATAAATGTTCGAATAATTCGACGGTGATGGTTTTCCCAATAAAATCAAAATTTGCTTTTGACTGGCTCGTAAAAAAATATTGCAATTATTTGAAACTGACTTTTGTGGTGGTCTTCCAGTATGTATAGCGTTGATATATAATGAGTAATCCATTAATGTCATTCTTACTTCAAGCTTTCATCAGATCTGCAAAAAGCACTGTTTTATCGAACGGTTACCGCTGGACTAATAGGGCTGAAATTTTATATGCCGTAGCACTTTTTGATTACAAAACCGATGAGGTGAGGAAAACGCATTTTTTCAATTGATATTAATGTATTTTAGTTTTGATATGACAGACGCAAAGCGCCACATTATGTCGTCAGTATACAGCTACCAAATTTCTTTCCTTTATACGGGTGTCCTTCTAAAGGAAGGAAGAGTGCCATTAAAAAACGGGTGCCCTTCTAAAGAAGAAGTTTACATCAAATGTCTCCTCACCTTATCTATACAAACAGAAGCCCGATGGCGCT
Organism: Odontomyia ornata; assembly: GCA_963969285.1. Lineage (NCBI taxonomy): Eukaryota > Metazoa > Arthropoda > Insecta > Diptera > Stratiomyidae > Odontomyia > Odontomyia ornata. The sequence goes on along the minus strand of OZ017738.1, from coordinate 336,074,545 downwards.
GAAATAGTTTAAGTGGCAAATACGAGTATATTATGGTGAAGAGACATTCGATGTTAATTGTTCTTCTTTTAGAGGGCACCCGTCTATTTTTTAGAAAGGGACCAGTCTTTCCTTTAGGACACTTTTCTAAAAAAATAAGTTTATTAGCTGTAAACCGACGGAAGGATGTGCTGCTTCTTGTCTGTCATATCAAAACTAAAATACGTTAAATTTAATTGAAAAATACTTAAATCTAATTTTGCCTCACCTTATCGGTTTTGTAATCAAAAAGTGCTCCACAATATAAAATTTCAGCCCAATCTGTCCTGCGGTATAAATTCGATAACACAGTGCTTCAACCGCAGAACTTTGGCCAAAAAGAAATAAATTTAGTATCCGTTATTAAATTAGTCAACAACTCGATTATTATTTAATGCAATCATCTCAAATGTTGCACCAATGCTATATGCCTCTGAAATGTCTAATACACTTATGATTGCACCCAAATTAATATTATCACAATATTTGTAGTTTTTCCTTTATGCATAATTATTTTATGTTATTTCTAAAAATGATTAACTAAACGACTTCAAAATTAAAGTCATAACCAAAGTGCCCATTACGGCTCCATAAAAAAGATGCACATGTAGTATTTTTAGTCAAATTCTTAGGTGTTTCACAAAAATTTATGTTAGTGCCATAACCCCCTTAATTATTAACGCAGTTGCATTCATACCTAGAGCAAGGTTAACTGATGCAACGGATTTAATTACCTATTCCAAAAGCCCTAAATTCAGAAATGGAGGCTCATTACATTATTTTTACCATAAACTGATTAATTTGAATAATTAAGCAGTATGCGTTTAACGCTTTAAGTGACCAATTAACAAGTTTATGAATACTCTACTTAAGTAGTTGTACATTTCGAGGGGTCACTCGCTGGAACTCAGTCCTCTAAAGAGCTTACCATGGGTCAGATAAATTTCAATGTCGGAAAATCAAGTAGATTTTGCGTTACATTATGTAGATTAAGTAACCTGTATTACCTACCCAGACACTCCAGACACCAGCACTAGCAGATTATTGTCTGCTTGCGTTTCGTAAGGCTTATCAAGTTTTACAAGTTGTTATTATTAAGGAATTACATGTTACTAGTTGTACTCGTACAGCAAAAATTGATATCAAATGTAGTATCAAAATGATGAATAAACCAAGATATAGTATCGTTCAATTCATGAGACTGCATTGAAGAACTGAGGAAGCCTGGGGCCCATCAATATAAGATTTAAATTGCTATTTTGTGTATTCCAAAAAAAGTTGGGTAGACAGAACTTGGCTAATGTCAACAGGGTTTTATACTTAACAAAAGATATGCAGACATTTTGTTATATAGTGAAAACCATTGACTATATGGAATCTAAACTGAGTTTTTATTATTCATTTTATCTGAAGATTTGGAGAAAATCCAATCTAAAGTGTAGCGTTCGGTTCGATAGAATGCCCATTTAGTAAAAAAACTGTTATGATTGTTGCCAGATTCTGTCAATTTTATTGAAACTTAAAGAACAAAAGGAACTTTTCTCGGACTACTTAAATATCTAATTTCATCCAGTTTAATGATACTAATATAATTTAACTGGTAAAAATATGAAATTTACTAATCATACTATTATCAACAAGATTAAACGAATTTCAATCTCCAAGTTATTTGTTATAACTCCACCGTAGATGGTCCCAAGCCCGTTTGAGAAAGGAAGAGGTAACTACTTGTTTCCCCAACCCAAAGCTTATATGATTTCTCATTCCAAACCCCCAATGAAATGGTAGTAAATGCTCTCGGAGTCGCATATTGGGTTTACTGGTTCCCCAATAATGGGACATTAAATGCCGAGAAATGCTAAAAACTGTAAATACACCTACAGCTCTGCCACTAAATCCACTGTACACTTCCTTTGTGGGGACGTAAGAGGATGAAGGCGAGTCTTCCGCGCCTGATAACGGAATCGACGTAATAACCATGCCGCCGGAATGGAGGTCGGGCGACGGGCTAACTCCTCGTCCCTGGAAAACCATAAAATGTTTCGAAACCTACAGTCTCGAAATGGATTGGACTAACAGCAACGACCTCGTAAACGAAAAAAAGACTATGGCATTGGACGCTGGAAAGTCAGATCACTGAATTACACTGGCGTTGTGTAGTAATCGAGCAGTTGGTTAAATTTACTATTTTCTTTTTCTTCCTTTCTTCTCTTTAAATTATTGGATTAATTCACATAGGATTCAAATTTTATTTATGTCAATTTATAGACTTTTTTCTCTTAATTTATTTTTTTTCCGCACAACTAAAACTGCTCGATTATTCGGCGCCGGCAAAGGGTTAAAGGAAATTCAGGCATAATATGTCCCAGATCAACTAATCAAACGAAAAACCAGCTGCTTTGTGCAAATTGTATGGGACATCAATTTAACTCCAATTTGATCACAACGAACGCAGCCCTTTAAGATTGATCTGGGATGATTCGAGATTTTTGACAGGGCGCAGGTGTGGTAATCAAGTGAAGGAGGAGGTTAAGTATTGGCGAGTGAAGAGGTTTTGTGACTTTCATAACTCGTTCAAGTAAAAACAAGAGTACGTTGAACAAGAGGAAGAAATAACGAATTGGTGTGATTGTCCTCTTCAGAGTGATTGCCTTCTGCAAAAGGATCCCGATCATGTTCAACATTTAAAGGCAAAAACTAAAATTCCAGCGATATGGGATATGGATCCGTCTGATGTATGTAAGGAAATATTCGGTAGTTAGTTTTTCCATCTGTTCGATATTTTACTGTTGTCATTTTAGTCTGGGAGATTGGATTTGGCCGGTCGGAAAGGAAATCGTAACATTTAAAAAAAAAAAAAAAGGAATGAAAGGTGAAATTTTGGTGAATCAAGTGCATGGTGAGAACGAGATCTTTCGAGCCTAGTCGTCGTATATGCGAGCAGTTGAATTTCAGAATCTGGATTTGACAAGTTGTGCCCGATATTCGATTGGCAGTTTTATTTCTTCCCTGTGTTCAATTTGTTTATCGTATGTCCATCCAGAATTTGCAAAAATTTGACCCCTTTGCTGATGCAATCAATTGTGCTGATGATACTGTACAGGACGGACTTGTGCACATAAGAATTCAGCGGAGAAATGGTCGAAAAACACTAACTACGGTGCAGGGCCTTTCCTCGGGATATGACCTGAAGAAAATCGTGCGAGCATGTAAAAAGGAATTTGCGTGCAATGGCACAGTAATAGAGCATCCCGAATACGGTGAAGTATTACAACTTCAAGGTGATCAGCGAGAGAACATTTGCCAGTGGCTAACGAAATCTGGACTTGCGAAGCCAGATCAACTCAAGGTGCACGGTTTTTTTAGGCGAGACGAAGGCGCGTATGATCGAACAAAATTTTTGGACATACTGTAAAGAGAATTTATTCATCATTATCTTCATCCATCGCAAAGATAAATTCCCTGAAGCAACTATTGATTGCATTATTACGTTCGACCGTATACCGCTATTTGTTTGATCAGTTGTTATGACTGCCGTTTTATTACTTTTATCTCTTCCCCCCCGCTAAGGCTATCACCATATTATTTACAGACCGAAACTGATTGCAGGAATGAAAGAAGTGAATCATTTCATAGTGATCCAATAGTATCCGACTTTGTTGGATCTGAAGATTGTTTGTTCCTTAACGTATGTGCTCCGAAATTGAAATCAGATAAGCCACTCTTTCCTATCTTTCTATGCGGTGAATATCTTGGTCGGAGTTTTGAATATGACAGTCAACGAAAAAACAAAGGAATTGTTTAGGCGAATCTGATTTTCATTCCGTGTCCATGAAGTGATCGGTTTATGATTGACGATTGGAAGTGGGTGGAACTATTTTCTGCGACGCAAAAACAGTCGACTGATTGTCTGCAACAATAGTGTTGGGCCCTTATGTAAATACTATTGTTAAAATTTTGGAAGCCTGGATATGCAATGGATTTCCTACTCTAATACTTACTTTAAACAACTTGTCAAAATAATCGAGACGATTAATTTCTACAAACGGCTTGTTTAAATAATCGATAGAATAACATTTACCGTACAGCAAGAGCGCCAGGAAGTTATTAAGACGGATCAACTCGTAAAACCTGCAAAATAGGTAGCTGTTTTTCGAAAATAAGATTGAACAGCAGCGTCGGCTTGGACGCGAACAGATTTAATCAGCTGTATTTTTTCTGGCATTCATTCAATGTTGTAAATGCCTGCTATAGGACGCAGCCGACGGGCTTGCTATCTATGTAGTCAAAAAGTAGCTATAATGGAAGAAAAAATTGAATTTCAAGATCACCCACATCATCAGCGGGCGCCCGACGAGGATGTTTGGGTGAGTACCCTTATATTTTATTATATATATTATATTTTATTTAATATTTCTTCAATATTTAAACAATTTTTTTTTTTTGTATAGTATAAATTACTTTTATATTTATATTATTTATAATTTAAATTCAATTATATTTTTATAGATATGAAATAATAATTTTACATAAATTATAAATAATCTTTTTTTAAATAATTTTAAATATTATTTTAAATTTATCCATATATTTTTTGCACACTTTGTCATATCTATATTTTTTTTTTGCACATTTTGATACATATATATATTTTTTTTGCACACTTTGTCATATCTATATTTTTTTTTTGCACACTTTGTTATATCTATATATTTTTTGCACATTTGGTTATATATATATATATATATATATATATATATATATATATATATATATATATATATATATATATATATATATATATATATATATATATATATATATTTTTTTTTTTTGTTGCGATCAGTTTATTCATGTCTCTTTGCGTTATATTCCACAAACGTTATTTGAAGTGTAACCAGTTAAATTGTGTCGGAAGAATATTATTTAATTTTCTTATTGGAATATTGACCACAGATTATATCTAAAAGAAGAAATAATTGTGAAGAAACATAAGCAAAAATGAAGTGCTAATTTTTTTAAAAAAATCGGTCTTTCCTTTCCGATAACTTTTGCCCGGGTATAGGACCCGGTACGGTGGCAGGCTGTCCCCTAAAAACATGAGCCAGCCGCCGGGTACTTAACTAATCCTTCTTTGTTTCAGGTGGCATCGCGGGTTGAGTGGCCCAAGCAGAGTGCCTCTTTATGGTATAGCGTTATGCAATCGAATTGTATAATTTTATGGCATAAATTGGTCACCGGGGTACTCCCCTTCTGATGGGAAGGTTTATACAAGTCAAGTTGTATGAGTTTTCCACTCAGAAGAGGAATACCTGGCCACTGCAACAAAAATATGGATTTATTCCGGTTAGGTGGGTGCGAAAGGGCCCCATCACCACCCGGTTGCCCTTCTTTCATTTGTGGGCCATGAGCTTCGTCGGGTAATGACGAGGTTACCCCAAGTCCGCCTTTCTTTTCAGGTTCCACTTGTTCTCGGAACAAGTACTTTCTCCCTCGGTGTAGTTATCTACACTTTTTGTGACTTCGGTCGCCTCTTGAACAATTGACCAACAAATTCGTGAGTGCGAAATTTTTTGTAGTGGGTCCTCGTGCTGGGGAAACGAACCCGCCCCACGACACCGCAATGCTAGCCTGCCAGCGCATTCACGCATCTCCAGACGAGGACATTCACGCAGATATTGTCATCTTCTTCTGCCGAGGCAGCAGAACATCGCTGCACTCCTTTACGGACTTTTTGAAACTACTAAATTCACTACCGTTGTTAAGGGCTTTTTGCAACAGGCCAGTCAATATCAATTAAAAATACTCCCAATCCAGGAAACAAATTGGACTGGAAACGACATTCAAGACATGAGATCGCACACAATATTCAAAAGAGGGAAGCCTAGCGGAAAACGAGAATTCGGAGTGGCCTTCATTGTGAATAGGAAGTTCAAATTGCACGTCATAAAAATGAAATTGTTCGAAATCTGGCAGATAAATGTTCACGTCCCGACCGAAGAAAAGGACGAAGAAACGAAGGAAACGTTCTACAAGCACTTGAAACAACTGGTCAACTCATTGCCCACAAACGACACAAAAAAATATTCTGGGTGATTTCAACGCTAAGGTTGGCAATGAGATATTTCATCGGGGAACGACTGGAGGATATAGCCTCCACGATGAAATGGCCAGCGGTTGATTGTCTTTGCATGTAGTAGAAATATAGTCATGTGTTCAACTTGCTTCCCACATTGACGCATTCATAAAATAACCTGGGTATCATCGCATGGCAACACACAAAACCAGATCGATCATGTTTTGATCCAACAACGTTGGGCCGCGAGCATACTTGACGTCCGTACAAACCAAGGAGCCAATTGTGACTCAGATCAAATTAATCTATCGATGTCGTATGTCAAAGGCATATTTGGCGAGGACCGGCCCGCTACAAAAATTTCATATCGAAAGACTCCAAACGCCTTCTGTGGCGAAATATTTCACGGAGACCTTCGACAACCAAATGGCTACCATCTTATCAGGCGCATCGTTAAGAATGATCAAAGAGCTCTAGATGGAAGTGAAAGCGGCTATTAGGATCGTAGCAGAACAGGTAATCGGATATCAAGCTCAGTGCAAGAGAAATGATTGGGTCGCTGATGAGTGCCAAAATGCGTTAGATAAAATGAATCAGGCGTACAAGGAAAAAGTAGGTAGGGAAACCAGGATGGAGGGAGAGCACTATATAGATCTCAGAAGAGTAGCGAATAAGATAATTAGGATTTAGAAAAGAAAATACTTTGACGACCAATTGAGAAGTAAAGATGTAAGTTTAGCAAGTAACAACACAAGACAAGCATACAAAGTAGTGAAAAGCCTGAAACGTGGTTATCAGCCCAAAACCACGCTCTATCGTGATGACACTGGCAATATCATCGCTGATGGAACCAAGATTAAGGAATCATGGCAATCATATTTCAAGAACCTCCTTAATCCTCCACACAGCTACTAAACATCGGAGCCCATAGACGTCTGCGGAGAGCTTCCATTGACCTCAGCAACTCTGGATGAAGTTTGTTCCATCATCAAAGCCCAAAAGGATAATAAAGCGCCGGGCATCGATGAGATTCTAGTGGAGCTCATCAAATAATGTGGCAGCAGTGTTCATAAAGCTTTTCACAAAGTCACCCAGTACATTTTGCAATAAGAACACATACCGAAAGAGTGGAGCCCAACAATTATATTCCTTATCCACAAAAAAGGTGACAAGCTACAGTGCGAAAATTATACAGGCATATCACTATTTTGTACGCAGTATAAAATGTTTTTAAAAATCTTAGAAAATAAAATCCGTTCATACGCCAACAGTATTATTGGGGAGTATCAAGGTGGTTTCAGGGCAGGTAGATCAACAACAGACCAATTGTTCGTTGTCAAGTAGGTACTTGAAAAATGCTGGGAGCTCAACAAAGACGGACACTAAATGTTCGTTGACTTTAAGCAAGCACACGACAGTATTGATCATAACGTACTGTACCAAATAATGCTTTGCTTTGGCATCCCAGCCAAATAAGTCCGTCTTACTAAAATGAAAATGACGTCGCCGACCTCCCGAATCCGCATCCGTAACCAACTCACCGATGCCTTTGACATAAATATCGGACTGAAGTAGGCAGATGGACTGGTCTCATTGCTATTCAATTTGGCTCTGGATTACGTCATAAGGAAGCCACCTGTCGATACGTGAGGTACATTATTATATAAGTTGAGCCAAGTGGTGGCCAATGTGGATGACATCAACATTTTGTCACGGTCATTAACAATTGCTAAAGAACTTTTCCTGAGTTTGAAACAAAGCAAAACTAGTATGGCTACAAATCAATGAAAATAAAACAAAACTCATGACGCAGTCAAGGAAGAATTCCTGAAATACACAAAATATCACACTTGGCGAATACAGTATCGAAGGTGTTGGCGAATTTGTGTATAGGCGCCAAAAAAATCGAAAACGGGTTATCAAAGAGACGATAAACGCTGAAGAATACTGCTCGCAAATAAAATATTTTGTTCAGTTTGATCTTGAAGACTAGCTGCATGCACAGGAGAACAAATCTCCAAGTATACAAATCTGTGATAAGACCTGTGTTGTGCTATGGACGTGAAACATGGGCCCTAACCCAAGTACCTGCAAATATATTGAACTTCTTTGAGCGACGGATCCTGAGGCAAATAACCGGAGTGAAGCTAGACGGAAACAAATGGCGGATTCGACGCAACCATGATATGTATGAAATTTTTAACGAACCGGAGGTCTCAACGATTGTAAGAGGTGGAAGCTGCAATGGGCTGCTCATACGAATTGTATGGACGAGCAGTGGATACCCAAAAAGGTATTCGTTGGGAGAACTGAAGGCCGGAGACTAGTGGGAAAACCAAAGAAACGCCGGTCTGACTCGGTCGACGAAGACATTTCATCGCTGCTCGGATTTTGAAATTGGTGGATGCGGTCAATGGACCGAGACAGGTGGGGACGCTATTTGCAGAAAGCCCGAGAGGGTTTTAATGCTAAGAAGAAGAACAGGAAGTGATTTGTTATTGAATCTACCTTTATAATTTTTTTACCCGTTAATTGTAGGTGCTCGCTCGTCTTCAGCCATTCAATCAAGTGTTAAAGGCAAAGTCAAAGTCAGAAGCACTTTATTCAATATCAATCGTTATAAATTTTAAGAGAATATAAAGCTGATTTCAAAGAGTAAAAATACGCACACTTGGTGGCCCAAGTGGCTTTCTAATTTTATGCATTATCAATTTAAAGCATTAAGTTAAAAAAAGAATATCAAATTCAAATTAATTGAAATTATTACATATTTTATGATTCAATTCGAAAGGAAAAAACCAAGCATCAAGTAATGATTTTCCGTCTAAAATCGTACGAACGAATTCAGAACCGACCTTTCATCGGTTCTAGACTTGCAGTCTGAGTCGTGCCTACGAATGGTACCAACCGGTCAACCAGTCCGTGCACCCATAATCCATTTCGCGGTGGCTGCTTGACGGTCAGCTAAGTCGAAGAGGATTTCGGTCACATGTCTTTAAATGGATTACGCTTAATTACGTATTTCAGCCACCATTAAATGCCCGTTTCAAACGTGTCAACAATTCAAACATACGGAAGGGAAACCTACTTTACTTTTTTCCGTATTCTCTTCATTATTCCAGTCAATCACAAAAACTAAATTCCATTTCGCGCTCCCGAAATTCATCGACGCGGTGCCGAAAAATATACTACGTTAAGTCAAACCCGAAGAATGCTACGCTAAGAAAAAGGCAAGGCAAACGAAGGAACCGCGTACCGCACACGACGCGAAACCAGCCATCCGCGGATTTTTAAAACCATACCCTCTTTATGGCATACTTACCATGCACTCTCCCTCCCGCTGGAAAAAAGAGGGGCAGGTGGAAAGGAAAGTCGTCAATTCCGTATAATCTATTAAGTAGAATCCTAACCGCAATTGGCAAATGGGTTGTGCTTATGTTATCAAACATTTCTTGAGATTACCATATTTTGTTAGTATTTATTATTATTTCTATTACTTATCATTTATAAACATGGTTTGTATGATTTCTTGTTATTTTTTTTTTGTAATATTTGCTAGTTGTTAATGTGGTTTGTATTATTTTTAGGGTTTTGTACTAAAATACAAAACCATATTGCAATCACGCCCTGTGTCCGTCTGTCCGTCCGTCCGTCCGTCTGTATGTCACAGCACTTTTTCTCCGAAACTATAGAGGCTACAGCCATGAAACTTTGTGGAAAGGTCAGAAATGGTAACTTCTTGAAAGTTCAAGGGCGGAAAAATGTTTCAAAGGGGTTTAAGGGGGGTCTCCCCATATAGGGAGGTGACCCCTCAAAAAAAATTTTCACCATTGGTAGTCGAGTAGGGTGTCATTGGAAAGGTCTCAATGAGATCTTTTCAACACAAGTCTTAAAATTGCCTTATGAGTACCGAAAGGGGCAGGGGAAGGGGAAATGTACGAACTTTTCGCGTACTCCCCCTCGCGATTGGACACTCTCCATCCGAAAAATCTGAAAAAAATCAGGAATGTGGGCCTTAATGAGTACAACAACAACAAATACATGAGAAGTCGAAATTCACTCAACTTTGTTAGTAATAGTATGATTTATCGATTTTATGTTTTCTTGTATAAAATCTAAACGGTACCCTTAAATTCAATAAAATTTAGCAAACAGATGACTATTTATAAGGTTGATATTTTTTGCAAGTTTCATAAAGGTCGAATAGTATTTAACGAAGTTATAGCGATTTGAATTTTCCTGCATTACTATGGAACAATATGCCCTGTATTACTATGGAAACATATGGCTATGGAGCCATATGCGCTTTTTACCGACTCAGACACTACAGCTTTGCTAGGATTTGCGTGAAAATTTCAGGAATGATAGGTATCATGAAGATGAGTACATACAATTGAAACAAGTCGAAGAGACAGGAGAGAGCTCCTAGCAAAAGGGCTTGGTAACCATTCTAGGATTCGAAAAAACAGGCCATGAATCGATGATTACAGTACAGAGGAGTGGCCCCTGAAAAAAAATGTCATGAAAGGTAGCCGATATGAGTATCAACTGAAAGTTCTCTATGAGAGCTTTTCAAACAGTTCTTAAACTGACAGTTTTTGCTTCAGTGGGGGCACAGGGGGGGGGGAAATACATGAAAAATGTGTTTCCTCCATCGCGAATGGACACCCGTGATCTAAAAGATCTGAAAAAATTATCAAAGGAGATGTTTATGGGTATAACTATAACAAATACCTCAGAAGTAAAAATTTTTTCAACTTTGCTACTAATAGTATGATCCTGAAACATGACATGTTTCTTGATTTTATTCGTTGCTGATTACTGCATTTTGTAAGTAGAGTACAAAACCCTTCTGACATGAGCATAGGTCTGTCTACCCAACTTGTTTTTATTATTATTTGCATCATTTGTAAGTTAAAGTTTTAATAGGGTCGGTTTTATTTCGTATGATTATTTAGGTTACTGTTAATTATTAACATGGTTCATATATATATATATATATAGATATATATATATATATATATATATATATATATATATATATATATATATATATTTTTTTTTTCATTATCATTTGTATTGTTTGCTATTTATTAATATGGTTTGTGTTATTTCTTAAAATTGTAAGTATTATCCGTTATTTATTATTATGATTCGTATAATTCCTTACAATTTATATGTATTATTTGTTATTATTGTGTTTGTGATCTCAACATATTTACAACCGATGATAAAACTAACACAGATAATCTTAAACATCTCTCAAAATCTTTGTTTTATATTGTTACATGTACAAATAATTCTGCGAGCTACTGTCGCAATTGTTTTCACAACAATGAAGAACACGAATTCACTCGAAACCACGAGAACACAACAAGCATGATCAACATCTGCAAGTGACGTCACTCCATTCATGAATTTGCTCGAACCTACCAGGTACCTCTCGGTCGAACATTCGCCCATGTGCGGGAAGTGGGTGAATAGGTAGAGACCCTATATAAAGGCGAGCTGAATGAATGGGGGGATCATTCATTCGACCGCGATAAGAACTGCGAAAGTGTGTGGAAGTGTGTTTCGTAATAGTGAAGTGATTTAGAAGACAATTGCGATAAGAAATTTATGGACAAGTGTTAGATTTTATTTTAATAGTGAAAATTAAAATTAGTGAAAGTGTTAAACTGATTATTGTGCATTTTCTTGAATTAAATAAACACTTTTAACTTAAATTAAAAGACATTGCGTTTCACTTTCCCGGAACATTAAAATTATTGGCCGCGAACCAATAACACGCAACAGTGGTGTCGAGAAGTGAGATTAAAATTTTGGAAGTGAAAACGTTTAAACAATTTTAAAGTGCACAATTGTGAAAATTAACGTGGAAAAATAGCCGAAACAATAAAAATGCCAGGAAATTTACACCTAAAAATTAATCAATTGAGCATATCGGAGCTCAAAGAGGAGTTGGAACAAAGAAATCTGGCTACACAAGGTACAAAGGCCATACTGATTGCACGCTTGCGTGATGCAATCGAGTCAGAAGGCGGGAATCTGGATTCGGGTGAGCTCTCAGCTGCAGAAAGAGGCGCGGAAGGTGGTGAAGCCGAAACACCAAAACCAAAGGAACCAGAAAATGCGCTGATGCAAATGTTGATGCTGATGCAGCAAGAGCAGCGACAACAGTCATCCAATTTAACTGCGAAGCTAAATGAACAATCAGCGCAGCTAAATGAACAGACATCCAGTTTAGCTGTGAAGCTAAATGAACAATCAGCGAAGCTAAGTGAACAATCAGCGCAGCTAAATGAACAGACATCCAGTTTAGCTGCGAAGCTAAATGAACAATCAGCGAAGCTAGACCAACAAGCGCTCGAAATCAAGGCGGACATCACACAGAAGCTGGAAAAACAGTCAACCGAAATAAAAGCGGAGCTCAGTAGTCTCAACAACCAAATTAAATGCGTCGAGGAGAAGGTATACCAGGTCGAGGAGAGAATCAACCTTGAGATCAGCCAGGTCAACCATGAGATGGAAAAAGTGAAAAAGGACTTGGAAGCAGCGAAGGCAGGAGTAATCGCCTCACCAGCCCCAATTATAACCGCAGCGCAAAGCTCATCTAGAAATGTGCAAGCACCAATATTCGATGGGCAAACGGTCTGGACTATTTACAAAACCCAGTTCGAAGCAGCCGCTCGCATAAATCACTGGAATGAGCAGGAACGAGCAACTGCATTGATTCTTGCTCTAAGGGGCCCAGCTGCCGAGCTGTTGCAGACGATCCCCGTTGAATCGCACTCAAACTCGAATGCTATAATGAATGCGCTCGACATGCGTTATGGAGATGATCATCTAAAGCAGATTTATCGGTCACAGCTAAGGCATCGGGTGCAGAAGTCTGGTGAAACCCTACAGCAGCTAGCCCAAGACATTGAGCGACTAGCACTTTTGGCTTATCCAGCCAACGACCCAGAACATCGAGATGATGCAGCGACAGAAGCATTCATCAGCGCACTAAAGGACCCGGAATTGCAACAAGCCGTGCGTTTAGCTCAAAAGCAAACGGTTAAGGACGCACTGGCTTATAGTCTGAACTTTGAGGCAGCGAAAAATGTGACTCGTACCACTGCCCGGGTTCGTGAGGTAGTGACAGACGAATGCAGGTGTGAGCGCGTGGAAATTGAGCGAGATCCGCATGTAAATGGTGCGCCTAGATGCTGGAATTGCGGAGAGAAGGGGCACCTGCAAAGAGACTGCAAGAAGCGAAGAAAACCGAGCTATTGTCCAGGGTGTGCAGCTAGGAGGAGATCCAGACCGAGTCAGGAGCCCAGAATGGAAGCCCTTCAAACAGAGGGGTCGGGAAACATGTAAGAGCCAACTTCGTGGGGCAGAGGTTGGCTAGGAGGATCGACGTCCCCAGCACCACCATCATCGTGTCAAGACTACATCGTGGAGAAGCGGACTTATGCCTTCCGGGTCAAGTTGACGGAGAACACTGCACCATAACAATCGACACTGGTGCAACCCGATCGATTATCCGACCAGACCTAGTTAGACAGCAACAACTTCACAAGGGCAGAATTTTCTCACTACGGACAGCTACGGGAGAAACTGCACCTGTTCATGGAGAGGTCAACCTCCAGATACAGTTGGGAGACCTTGTGTTCCGACATAATTTTCTGGTCGCGAACATTATGGATGACTGCATTCTCGGAATGGATTTTCTGCGACCACATGGAATCACGTTGGATTTGGGCAAACGTGTATTGAAATGGCAGAATGTAGAAGTACTGATGGAGGATCCCAGCGTCCCAATTCCCAAGATGAATGTAGTGGTATGTACTGACACGGATGTACCGAATTCTTCCGAAAGCATTGTATGGGCCAAGCTTGATGGTGATTCTGGAGACCACCGATCTTATCTGATAGAGCCAACGAAGACGTCCGTATTGCGCAGTTTGATTGTAGGACGATGCCTTGTAAGATCTTTAAGGAACGGATATGTGCCGGTTAGAGTCCTTAACACCGCAGATTCAACCACGAGCATCAAAGCGGGAGAAGTCATCGGCAGCTGCCAGCCTGTTTCCACCATCACGTCTTTGGAAGCTACTCACAACCATCATTGGAAAAGGAGGCAAGGCACAGACAAAGCCCGGGAATCCACGTCTGAAATATTGAAGCAAGTCAAATTGCCGGTGCAGCTATTCAAGCGAGCCTCTGATCTGGTCACCAAGTACAGTGACATCTTCTCAACAAGCCCGGATGACCAAGGCCGAACGAGTATGGTCACTCACGTCATAGATACACAGGGAGCCAAGCCGATTCGACAAGCACCAAGACGTCTCCCTATAGCCAAACAAGGAGAAGTGAGCGCGCTGATCTCGGACATGGAAAAACAAGGCGTTATTGAACCTTCTGTCAGTCCATGGGCCGCGCCTGTAGTTCTAGTCAAGAAAAAGGATGGTAGCACTCGCTTTTGTGTCGACTATAGGCAGCTTAACGACGTCACTAAGAAAGATAGTTACCCACTCCCACGCATCGATGACATCATGGACACTTTAGCCGACGCAAAATGGTTTTCTACACTCGATCTCAAGAGTGGCTACTGGCAGGTAGAAATTGACAAGAAGGACCGAGAGAAGACCGCATTTTCAGTTGGGACCGGATTGTGGCAATTTGTTGTGATGCCGTTTGGGCTTTGCAATGCTCCAGCCACTTTCGAACGCTTGATGGAATATGTGCTACGTGGTCTAACCTGGAAAACCTGCTTGGTATACCTAGATGACATCATCGTCATCGGTAGAACGTTCGAAGAGCATGTGCGGAACTTAGAAGAGGTTTTCTCCCGATTACGACTGGCAAATTTGAAACTTAGTCCCGAGAAGTGTACTCTTTTCGCAGATGAAGTAAAATACCTGGGACACGTCGTATCAGCAAAAGGGGTCAAAACAGACCCTGAGAAAATTGAAGCCGTGAAAAGCTGGCCAACACCAAACAACAAGCGCCAACTACGAAGTTTTCTGGGTCTGGCGACCTACTATCGAAGATTCGTCAAAGACTTTGCCAAAATAGCTAAGTGTCTCCATCAGCTAACCGAGAAAAATCGTCCGTATGTCTGGAATGAACAATGCCAGACAGCCTTTGAGACCCTGAAGGAAAAGCTGTGTGAATCACCCGTGCTGGCGTATCCGAAACCCGGAAAAATGTTTGTAGTTGACACCGATGCAAGCAACGGCGGTATTGGAGCTGTACTCTCCCAGCAGATCAATGGCGAAGAAAGAGTCCTCTCTTATTACAGTCGAGTTCTCTCAAAAAGTGAGAGGAATTACTGCGTGACCAGGAAGGAGCTATTGGCTATAATAGAGGCCACCAATCAGTTCCACAAGTATCTATATGGCCAGAAATCTGTTCTTCGCACGGACCATGCATCACTGAGATGGTTGCTCAACTTCAAAAACCCCGAGGGACAAGTTGCGAGATGGATCGAAAGATTGCAGTCATACGACTACGAAATTGTTCATCGGAAGGGCGGAGTTCATGGAAATGCTGACGCTTTATCCCGCCGTCCATGTCCCGCTAACTGCAAGCATTGCCGACGGATTGAGGAAAAGGAACCGCTCGTTGATCTGCGATTGATAACGGCGGAATTCGATGAAGGTTGGTCATCGGAGGAGATTCGAAACGCCCAGTTAGCCGATGAAGACACCGGACCATTGCTCGTATGGAAGGAGACGACTGGGCGACCTGAGTGGAAAGACGTTTCAATGCATGGCGCAACCCTGAAAAGCTATTGGGCACAATGGAACTCCCTTCAGGTGGAGGGTAGCGTACTCAAGCGGAAATGGGAAACGGCGGATGGCAGCTCCTATAGGATGCAAACTATACTTCCCAAAAGCCGAATCCACGATGTGGTTAAGGAAATGCATGAAGGATCCTCGGGAGGCCACCTTGGTGTTAACAAGACCTTAGCGAAATTGCGGGAACGGTTCTACTGGCTCCACGCTCGAGAAGACGTAGAGGACTGGTGTCGCCGATGCACAATTTGCGCTTCCGTCAAAGGCCCAAAGCGACGACTGAGAGGACAAATGCAAACCTATAACGTAGGCGTGCCATTCGAAAGGATTGCTGTTGACATCGCAGGACCCTTTCCTGAATCCGATTGGGGAAATCGATATACGCTGGTTGTAGCCGATTATTTCAGCAAGTGGCCCGAGGTCTACCCCATTCCCAACCAGGAAGCAACTACCGTAGCTGAACAGCTAGTGTTAAATTGGGTCAGTAGGTACGGCGTACCTTGCGAATTACATTCGGATCAAGGCCGAAACTTTGAGTCACTAGTTTTTGGCGAAATGTGCGAGCTGCTCGGAATACGGAAAACGAGGACAACACCGCTGCATCCCCAATCCGATGGAATGGTCGAACGTTTCAACGGCACGCTCAATAAACACCTTGCCAAGATGGTTGGTGAGAACCAAAGGGACTGGGACCGACATATCCCACTATTTTTGATGGCGTACAGAGCTGCCGAACATGCATCGACGGGCCAAGCCCCAGCCAAAGTCATTTTTGGAAAGACTATTCGTCTGCCAGCTGATATAAAGTTTGGAACACCCCCCGAGAAACCCCAAACGATCTCGGAGTACGCAAGTGATCTAAGACAACGGTTGAACCAGATACATCGGACAGTGCGAAAATACCTCGAATCGGCTACTGACCGCATGAAGACCAGGTATGATCTAAAGGCTAATTCTACTTGCTTCCAGCAGGATTACTTGGTGTGGCTATATAACCCGCAACGGCGAAAGGGTAGGTCTCCAAAGTTGCAACATAACTGGGAGGGACCATACCGAGTCACAAAGCGAATCAACGACGTCGTATATCGCATACAGGAACACCGTAAACCGAGAGCCAAAATGAAAATCGTGCATCTAGACCGTCTTGCCCCATATTACATCCAGGGAGAATTGACTACAACTGGCGACACATCTTTTTTGGGCGAAAAGAACTGAGGTGGGGGCAGTGTTACATGTACAAATAATTCTGCGAGCTACTGTCGCAATTGTTTTCACAACAATGAAGAACACGAATTCACTCGAAACCACGAGAACACAACAAGCATGATCAACATCTGCAAGTGACGTCACTCCATTCATGAATTTGCTCGAACCTACCAGGTACCTCTCGGTCGAACATTCGCCCATGTGCGGGAAGTGGGTGAATAGGTAGAGACCCTATATAAAGGCGAGCTGAATGAATGGGGGGATCATTCATTCGACCGCGATAAGAACTGCGAAAGTGTGTGGAAGTGTGTTTCGTAATAGTGAAGTGATTTAGAAGACAATTGCGATAAGAAATTTATGGACAAGTGTTAGATTTTATTTTAATAGTGAAAATTAAAATTAGTGAAAGTGTTAAACTGATTATTGTGCATTTTCTTGAATTAAATAAACACTTTTAACTTAAATTAAAAGACATTGCGTTTCACTTTCCCGGAACATTAAAATTATTGGCCGCGAACCAATAACACGCAACAATATATATAAAATTGATCAAATTATAATAAAATTGACTCCATTGCTTGAAGCCAGAATACAATTTCTTGATTTTCTGTAATGTAGGATTTACAGGTACCTAACAATTGTCATTAGATGTCGGTATTTAAGAGATTGCTATTTATCTTGATAGAAAAAGTAATTTATGTGACCCGTATCCATTTTATCTAACTGATAAATGTTTATCTTAAATCTATTTGAAACACATAATTTCCGCATTTCTTTTTAAGTGTCTTTCTGTGGATTTTTGGTTGTAGCCTTCTACTACCTAAATGTTAGAAATAAGATACTGTACATTGGAAAACGATAGGGCACTACTATTTAGGCTTACACTGTTTTAGAAAATTTGCACAAAATTTACGTTACCTTTCATTCTATTTCCCTTACAGAAAATTAAATGTTACGGGAAATACAACTGTGTTCACCTTCTTCAACTGCTTAATGTTATGTCGTGTTACATCGGCTAATTGAATTTGAAAATATTGCACCAAGGTCCTTCTGGTAATGCTTCTTGCCATGCTGTCAGGAATTCTTCAATGCGAAACTTAAGACTGGGCTGTAATATATTTTGAGCAAGCAAACGCCCAACAAGTTCTTCATTGTAATGGAATTTAGAGTTGTTTTCATTCGGGGCCGCCTAATTATCAAAAATGCCTCCGACAATAGTTTTCGATGCAATACCTTCTAAAGCATCTATCATAACGTCACGATCGATTTTATCTAGTTTCGGTAATCAAACCTAAGATTACTATCAATATTCGGTATTCGTTATCATATTCTAGAACACGCATGTAACCATCAATTTCAATTCCCCGAAAATATTTGAGAAGACCATCATATTCTTTGCGGCTTCACTGAACTGTGTCCAACAGTTGATCATACGTAAAGAGTAATTTTCGCTCGATGCAGTATTTATTTTCAGGCCCTGAATACCTTGTGATTTATAACAACTCTCCGAGTTTTTTCGATCGTGGCTTTATTTCCCGGCATTCTAAGTATTCATGGAAAATTTTCAAAACATCAACGCGTTCTAACTTCGGATCAACGAACACTTCCTCTTCGTTGCTATTGTTCAGACTTTGGTCAATGGAGCTGCTGCCACCTTTAGGACCTTTCAGCGCAGACGTGCTTGTTGCTTGTGCAAATTTCAAATTTGGAACTAACAACAAACTATTTGAAATTTCGGCATCTATTACTTCGTACGTTTTTGTTTCCATACATAGAACAACTTTATCGCGGAGTCCTCCCGTGAATTTAACCCTCTTTAATTTGTTTCATGAGGTGAGTATCTAATTCGAGAAGTTTGAAGTCACTTTGAGTGATCTTTCCATCCGGTTAATAAACAGCCTGAGTGATTTGTGTTAAATTTCGTTCATCCCATTTTGCATGTTTGATAATAGATTTGACATTGTCCAGATTTCTTTCATAGCTTTCCCTATCATGAATACGTTTCGATCAATACAATCTTATTGTAATTTTTTTTTTCTATACGACTTAACTTTTAATAGTAGATAGAGGTAAAACTAACGAACGGAATTAAATTTAAGAATAATGGCGTGACACTATAAACTAAATTGTTTAAACATCTCACTTACCCAAAGGGATCATCTGCACGTGCTCCAAATTCTGCTGCTCAACAATTCGCATAGATTCCAACTGGGTTTTGTCCAATTTTCGATCGAGGAATTTCACATTTGGTTCGCTGTTGCTGCTACCGGATGATCAAATGATTTGCCTGATGTCAATGCCCTCTTTGCGAATGATGTTGGTGTTGTGGAAGGATGTTAAGGTAATCCTTGTTGCAATTTGTGAAATTTAACTTTGCAAAAACTGACCGGGCTGCATCTATCACGGATTCGGACAATTTTATTCGAAGGTAAGGTGTTCCAAACCTCTTGTGTCAGACGCCAGGGGCCGTCCTGCCATCTGGCCCGTTTGACATTCCCCGACTAAAACTGACGTAGGATGGAAGTGTCATCCAAAGCTGACTTTAGCTAGAAAGCCATATGGTAGTGATGGGCATGTGTGTTAGTCAGCAGTGGCGTAGGGTTGGATTATTACAATTACTATTAAAAATTATTTATGATTTTAACACAACTGTGGACTTTTATTCTATTCCTAAGATGTAATAACCTAATTATAATCAAATTCAATCAAAAAACCTTATCTTATACTAAAAAATGCTTTCAAAATATTCCTAACCCAAACGTTAAACCTCATCTCTAAACATAAAATGATAAACATAAGATATACCTATCCTAAATATTGAAATCTATTCCTAATTTTTGACACTAACAAACAACAACACCATATGTAGCAACAATGAGTTGAAACTCAAAACTATGCAACGGGAAAAACAAAACACAAAAATAAAAACCAATAATTTAGACGTTTTCATTCAGCCACCAATACCTAGATCACTCCGTCTCAACTTGACCAGCCTCACAAAACAAGTTTCAATAAACCCATCTGTACGGTGGAACGGCTGTGAAATCCAGGGGTTTTCTTTCACAGTTACAGGTCTTGCGGTATGATTCCTAAGGAGTCTCAACATGAAGATATCGACTCTTGTCACTGTAACAGTTTGATAAATTCTTCTATTCGATATTTAATGCTTTCAATTCGTCTCAGGCTTTCTGTATATAACGGTATATGCACGAAGACATTTCCTTTCGAAAACTCTCAATCTTTTCATGGTACAAGCTCTCTGTTTGTACCAGATCTGACATCACTCTATCAAAACTGGTCTAACCAGGTTCTTGTATCAGATAAATTTGACCTTTTGATCGATGCATCTGTAATGTAAGAGTCTTCGAAGTGCCATGACTACTTTTTGTGCCTTACTGAGTATGATTTTGACATGTTCAGTATAGTACAGATACTAATCGAGATGAACACCAAGGTATCGAAGTTAGGATTTATCTGGGACCCGTTCTGAACTTTCCTCATCAACCATGATGTGAAAATCCTTCCAATTACGTTTCAGGGCTTGACTGACCCCCTGCAGCGTTATCCGAAACAAAATTGTTTCGCACTTCTGCGTATTGATTTTCATTCGCCAATTGTCAGTGCACAGCTGCACATCATTGATCATTTCTTGGAGATTGTTCTGAACTATTATAGCTTTTCGGTCTGCCGTATAGATGATCAGATCATCAGCAAACGCTGCTAATGTTCGCGTTGGTGAGGCGTTAAAATCCAAGCCGTTCAATAGCTTGCAAATGAGTATTCAGAAAAGCAGAGGCACAGTAACTGTTCCTTGCTGTAGACCATTCAAGACTTTGAAGTCGCGCATTGTCGTAAGTTCCATCAGTAACAACAAATGATCATGGCGACACGGTGTCTGGGGAACTTGTCCTGAAGGAGCTTAAAAACTAGTCCATCTAACCACACCGTATGGAAGGCTTTCTCCATGTCTCTGTTGTTTAGTTTTCAACAGATGCCTGGGGTTGTTTTCATTATCGCGAGTATGGTCGAATGCCTGGCACGAAAATCAAATAGGCAATTCGAGATCAACTCATATTTCTCAACGTTAGCTTTTATTGCTTTGTTCAGTATCACTTCAAAAACCTTGTTGATGTTAGGCAGTAATTTGATTGGGCGATAGCATTTAGGGCTCGAAGATTCTTTTCCTTTCTTCAAGATTGGAAATATCTAAGCCTTTATTCACTCATTTGGGAAATATGAATTGGTCAACATATTGTTAAACAATATATTATTATTCCTAATAGCAACCTCAGGCAGATGTCGGAGAACTTTATTTGGAACCCCATCAATACCACATGATTTCTTGTTGTTTATCTTGCCAAACATAAAACACAGGTCTTCATAGCTGGCAAAATAATCAATAAGATTCAAGCTCGGTATGAGGTCAGATATTAATGTTTCATTGAAATGAAGTAGAGATCTGCCGTTCAGGCTTGATTTGAAGTCAGAAACTTTTGCCTCAGATGAGTCCCAATCAGGGCAAGCTTATGCAAACTACTACATATAAACCTCATTCCATTTCTTTCCGGGGTCGTACTATCAATTTTCCCTATCAAGAAGATTTATCTCATCACTAGTGACTCCAAGATTCGATCCTTTCACTCCAGACTTCTTGCTGCATAAACTATTCACTTTCGTGAACACGTCATGTGGGTCCTGTGGGCTAGCACCCCTCAGTTTTTTACGCCCATTGATTGTTGACCTCTTTCCTGAAGTACGAACGGATTAAGTTCCGGGCATTCTTCAGGTGTAATTTCAACAAAGCCAACAAGGGGATCTAGTTCAAAAATTGCAGATAAATATTGTTGATGAGTGTGAGAAGAAGGCTTTTCAATCTTTTTAACTTTGCAATGGTTATTGTTTCACATCCTTCCATATTGTTCGATGTGGGAATCGTTTCCAACGTCAGCTTCTCCAACTTCAACAAAAAGAGATCTATTTCATTGTTAGTTAGATTCCTATCATTGAAAACCATTAAGCAAGCGTCGCCATCATCAGAATGAGGACCTTGCTTCTGGTAATCCCGATTAAACTTCTTTTGAAACTTTCCCCAATGCGATTTTTTAGGATTTTGTACTAAAATACAAAACCCTATAGCAATCATGACCTGTGTCCGTCTTCCCGTCCATCCATCCGTCCGTATGTCTGTATGTCACAGCAGTTTTTCTCCGAGACTATGGAAGCTACAGCCATGAAATTTTGTTGAAAGGTCAGAAGTGGTGACTTCTTGAAAATTCAATGGTGAAAATTTTTCTCAGAAGGTTTGAAGGGGACTCCCCATATAGTGAGTTGACCCTTTAAAAAAAACATACCTTTGGTAGTCGAACTGGGTGTCGTTGGAAAGGTCTCAACGAGATTTTGGAACATGGCGAGGAGGCAGGAAAAAGCTCCTAACAGAAGGGCTTTGTAACTATTTTAGGGTTCGAGAAAAAATTTTCTCATGCCATGAATCGGTAATTTGAATCATTCACGCAATACTTGTTTCAGAAATCGTTCAAATTCATCCAAAAGATGCAGAGCTTCGTTCATAAGCACATAATAGCCGCGATTTTGTTCCATGTCAATTAATTTTTCTGAATGCTGATTTCTGAATGCTTATCAAACATATTCAAGTAAACCACTATTTTTTTTCTTTAAAAGCCGTCATCAAATAAAAAAACTATTGACTAAACCACTATTCCTTATATTTTCATGAAAATCCAAAGAAAATAAGAGTGCTTCGATTGATTTGAAATTTATACAAGTTGGGTAAACAGACCTACGCTCATGTCAGAAGGGTTTTTTACCCAACTTCTCAGAAACGCAGTCACCAGCAATAAATAACGTAAAGAAATATGTCAAAGAGATTTGCACGTTTAAAAGAAAATTCATTATTTTCTACTTTCGACGGTTGCCATTTAGTTGCAAACCAACAAAAATCATGAAATCTCAAAAATATAAATGTTATTGACCTTATTGGAAAATTTCAAGAAGATCAAGTCAAAACTGCAGTGACTGATTCGATGGAAAGTCCATAAAATACCAAAATCATGTGTTATTGTTGTTGTAATTGGAGAAATTTCAAACGGCTCTAACTTCCGTGTATATCATTCGATTTTCACCAAACTTACAAAGTTTAAGGACTCTTAGTAGGACTACGTAAATGTCGAATTTTGATTAGTTTAAGGGTACCGATGCGATTTTATTGGGGATAATGTGAAATTCGAATATCATACTGTTATTAACAAAGTTGAGCGAATTTCGACTTTTAAGGTATTTGTTGTTGTTATACTCATAAACACCTACCACCATGATTTTTTGGATCACAGGTGTCCAATCGCAAGGGGGGACACAACTTTTTCGTATATTTCCCCTCCCTGCGCGTCCCTCGAAACAAAAAGTTTGAAATTAAGACCTGTTTTGAAATTTCTCATCAAGACCTTTCATTTGATACCCATATCGGCTACCTTTGATGATTTTTTTTTGGGCCACTCCCCTATATGGGGAGACCCCCCTTAAATAACTTATTTTTGAAGAGAGCACCACTTTACACCTGCATACAAAGTTTGATGTTTCTAGCTTCAGTAGTTTTCGAGAAAAAGCTCTGTGGCAGACAGACGGACGGATGGACAGACAGACGGACAGACAGACGGACAGACAGGTTGCGATTTTAGTAGGGCTTTGTAAAATTATTTTACAAAACCCTAATTAGCTATCAACATGTGTTATTGTTTTTGTAATTCCATACAATTGAAATGGCGATAACAAACTTGATTATCATGTGATTATCATGAAATGTTGCAGACATAAGGGTCTTATATCAAGCTACATAAATGTTCAACTCTAAGATGTTTTAGGGCACCGTTTTGATTTTTGGGGAAAAATGTATAATTCACTAAATTTATCATTATTAACAGAGTTGAGTGAGTTTTGATTTCTGAGGTATTTGTTGCCCTCGGACTCATAAGCACCACTTTCATGATTTTTCCGGATTTTAAGCTCAGAGGTGCCCAATCGTGAGGGGAGGGCACAGATATAAATTTCGTGCATTTTCCTTCCCCCTGGACTCCTCATGCAAAAAATGACTTATTTATCAGATTCTGAATGTGCTAAGACCTTTCATTTGATACCCTACTCGAGTACATTTAATGAAAAAATATGTTAAGGCCCACTTCGTTATCAAACATTAACTTTGAAGAAATCTCCACTTCTGACCTTTTCACAAAGTTTGTAGCTTCTATAGTTTCCGAAGAAATTTCATGTAACGCACGGATAGACGGACAAACAGACAGAAGGATGGACCGGATAAATGGATAGGCGGACAGATGGGAAGAGAAACAAGTAGGTTTTTGCAAAATTTCTTTCAGAAAGCCATAAAAATCATGGAGCTAGATCCAAAAGCAAATTACTTAGAGGCTGAAATTCGTCGAACTACGCTAATAGTAGTAGGCTTTGACATTTTCGTCAGTAAAACTGTATTAGTATCATTAAATTAGATGAAATCAGCCATTTCAGTAGTTCTTCAAAATATCATTTTATTCTATAGGTAAAAATTAGATTTTCTTACAGCGTTGCAGCAGTAATCATTGACTTCTCTATGTTCTTTATATTTTCTCCCACCTATCGTACCTCTGGCGCATCTTGCAGAGTTTCGCACGCCCCCATGTTAGGACATTCTGGCGTTCACATTATTTTTATGCTGCGCCTGAATACCGCAGGAATCTCAGTCTGGACAATACTATCTGCTAATCTCCGTTTTCCGTTCGTCTTCATTGTCATTGTATTCAATGTCGGTTTTGACATCGTTAGTAACGCTCTTGATGCGCTGTGAACATCGTGATTGCAGTAGCTGACTGCGTCGTTGTTGTTATTTTTGTTTTTGTTGTTTTGAAATTTTTTGATATATTTTAAAGGTTTTGGTGGCTCCAGTTTCATTGGGTCTCCCTCGAAGCCACTATCTCCGTTCATGTGTGTAGTCACCTCTTTGGTTATCTTTGCAGACCAGGGAGGCCATGCGACGGTTGGCTCAATCCCACATGGGGACAAGTGCTCAGAGCTAAACGAACGCTAATCGGGAGTCCGTCTCAACCGAACCTACGCCACCAACCTAATGGTGTGAACTTCAAACGTACTCCAAGGCCTGCCAGGGTTTTACCATGACAAAGGCGGTATGACAGTTGAATTAGAGCCATTTGCGTACATCACCTTCCCTTACCTATTGTGCAAAGCAACTAGGTCCAAACCATCATATCTGCCAGTCAAAAACATCAATTCCAGCACATTGTCCAAAACGTCGTCCAAATTCGGTCAGGGTCGTGACCTATCATTCCAAGAGAAACTTCATGGTGACCTCCACCTCCCCGGGTACTAGGGGTGGCGCTCCCCAAGAATGCTAGTCTCCAAAAGCACTCCTATCTACCGGTATCTCCGCTTGCCTGAATTTCCTCGGGCGCGTGCAGTGGAACCCCCCACAAATGCTAGCCTTCAAGACTTTTCCTATTAGCCGGCATTCTCCTTGCACAGAATTGGTTTTGTTTCCACAGTAAGGCCAAAGAAACCTGCGTTACACGAAAAAATATAAAAACAAGATCAAAGATTTGCAAATAGCATAGACTCTGGACTAATAAAAATTGGAAACACGTTATTTGGTCAACTGAAACCAAAATCAATCGTTGCGAGTCAGACGGAAAGGAGTATTATTGACGCCGACCCATTGAGAGGATTAAAAACCAACAAGTCCAACAGCATATATTGTGGTGGACGTTTGATGGCTTGAGGCTACTTTACAAGGTGGTACCTTGGCCCATTAGTGAAGATCAAAGGGGTAATGGAACTACGTTAGCATCTTGTATGAGAAAAAACGCAATGTTGTTGAAAAATTCACCTATCCAGCAGATGAGATAGTTTTTCAATACGACACACACACAATAATTGACGAAAATTGGCTTGTTGAGAACCATATCAGACAATAAATGGGCCTGCACAAAGCCTGGATTTAAATCCTATTGAACATTTAAGTATAGACGATTATGAAAAGATGCTGTCACTTTACAAACATGCTCCCACAACATTGTCCAAACTCTGGGAAAGAGTTCAGATTGAATTGACCAAAATCTTAGATCAAACTATTCAAAACATATTAGATAGTATGGCAAAATGGATTCAAAGTGTTATAGTAAATACAGGCTTAGTAACAAATACTGATTTATCAAAACAATCAATTTGAACAAAACCGGGTAAATGCTTGTTGTGGATGGAGTAGAGAGGTATCAACATTACCTAACCCCAAACACTACCATATCAGTCGCATGACTCGTTAAACTAAGCAAGCCTAAGTCGCACTCGATTAGGGTTTTGATTAACCCTTCTAATTGTACCCGTAGCAGTAATTTAAGTACGAGTAACTGTAGTAAAGATTGTTGAAAAAAAAATATAACTCATTCTGGTAGATAGGTAGGTTGCTGTGAAAGTATATGCCACATCAGGTCCGGCGTTAATTGAACAAGAACTTAATTTGGAAGGAATGTCTAGAACCACTGGCCAACAACATTCACATCCTGAACGAGAAGGTTCAACATCGTTTAGAGACCGAAAGGGCCCTAATGAGATGAGTTGCGGAAATGTACCGACCGACTACAATATTGTGCATCATAACTAAGGATTGCCTGCAGCTTAAGATTAAGGAGGCGAGTCAACATCCGAAGCTGATCAAAAATCCGGCAGCGATAATGACGACGACGAAGAGAACGTAGGTAAAGAGAATAAGAAAGCAGAAAACGCGAAAAGCAGGTTAAAAGATAAGTTGCACAATATCGGACAACTCCGTCAAAGGAGAACGCGTAAAACGAAAAAGCTTTCACGTGCCTACTACAAAAACAGGCTAGAAAACCTTTTTGAACCAGTTGCTAACTTCTCCGATCTGTACCATAATTCCTAATTGTAAGCGCGTAGCATAATTTTAAACATTATGTTGAATTTTGTTTCGCTTCAATGATTCCCATCATTTTGATTTTCTCATGCTACTCTCACATTGCTGTTGGCCACTTGTCACAAACATGAGTAAGTACACTTTGATCGGATGAAAGGAACTAAATCCAAAAGGTGGCATTTTCCGTCTATCTGTTCTCTAAAATATATGAGCGTAACATTTAGTATCAATTATTTAACCTTCTCGAATGATTTGATACGTTGCACATAAATGAACAATGCCCTCGACTAGTTATTTATAAAAATTTTTAAAACGAAAATAATAAAATAACTTAGTAAAATATTCACTTTACTGGATATTATCCTCCAGGCGTACTTGACGGAGCGTCGTATGATCAGTAGCACTAGTTAAATCACGTCGATTAAAATCCGGAAAAGCACTACTTAAACTCACGCAATGTTATCTCGCGACATCACTAGTAATTGATAAGCAATTTGATCTGCCATTACAAATTGTCAGAGAAGATATTCAGCCGACTCAGCCGTGATTGTAGTGATCGCCATCAGAGTGGTTAAAGGTGGAGTAGAAATCACGCTGAGTTTGAGTGAAACCATTTCTCGGGAATAGGAAGAACCACTCCGAAGAGGTGGCTGAACCCGAGACAAAGAACTCGGTCGGAGAGCGGGAAAATGGCCGTTAGAGGGAGATTATATAAGAGCGTGACGAATGACGCCCCTCCTCTTTTTTCTTGGGCTAAGCGAATCGAAGGTGGAAAAGTGAAATAACGGCCGATAAGACAGAGGACAAGCGTTGGCTGGAATTTGAAAGCAATGGTAGTAAGTGCGTGGTAGGCAAAGAGCCGGTTATGACATTGTGGAACACTAGAGCAAAGAAAAGCGACGAGAAAGTAGTCGGAGCAGCAAGCGGCAAAGCAATTTGAATAACATCGAAGGAAGCAGCGAAGAAGGGGGCCCTTTATAACTTGTAGACCAGTAAGTTTTTCTTTTAAAGACTTCTTCTTCTTTATTACAATTGTGAATTTAGAGTCGTTATTCACATATCGAAATTTGAAACAGAAGATGAGTTTGTGTAATTGAAGTTTATTTCATAGCGTAATTAAAGGTAAAAATCCAGAAAAATCTTTAGATAATATAGGGTTATCCATTTTACGCTTGAGACAGTAAAGCTACAGAAAACACATAAAATAGTCAGATGAAAACGAAATTTTTTATTCAATATTAAGATTGAACCTTTCCATTATACTTGAAACACAACATTACTCAAATGTCTTCCACGGGACCTCTTACAGGCCTCAATCCTTTTGAGGTATTTTTCAATGACTTTTCGGCAAATTTCCGGCGATATATAGGCCATAACTTCACGAATATTGGTTTTCAATTGCTCTAGATTTTGAGGATTGTTTGCATAAACACGATCTTTTGCATAGTTCCATAAAAAGAAATTCAAAGGTGTCAGGTCACAGGATCTTGCGGGCCAATTCACATCACTCAATCTCGAAATTACGCGTCCTGGAAATTTCTCTTGCAAAAGTGCTCGATTAGCCTGTGTTGTGTGGCTTTTGGCTCCGTCCTGTTGGAAACACATATTTTCCAGATCATAATCTGCAATTTCTCTCCAAAAATAATCGGTGAACATCCGTCCATAGCGGTCAGAATTGACTGTAATGGCTCTTCCTTGATCGTTTTCCAAAAATACCGGCCAATAACACCACCAGACCATAATGCACACCAAACGGCTATTGGCTATAAAAGAGGCAACCAAGCAGTTCCAATAGTACCTTTATAGCCAAAAATGTTTACTTCGACCAGACCATGCACTGCTGAGATAGCTACTTAACTTCAAAAACCCCGAGGGACAAGTTGCAAGATGGATCAAAAGATTGCAGTCATACAACTACGAAATTGTTCATCGGAAGGGCAGAGTTTATGGAAATCCTGACGCCTTATCTCGTCGTCCATGTCTAGCTAACTGCAAGCATTGCCGACGGATCGAGGAAACGGCCGAATCCGATGAACGTTGGTCATCGGAGGAAATTCGAAATGCCCAGTTAGCCGATGAAGACATCGGACCCTTGCTCGTATGGAAGGAGACGACTGGGCGGCCTGAGTGGAAGGACGTTTCAACGCATGGTGCAACCCTGAAAAGCTATTAGGCACAATGGAACTCCCTTTAGGTGGAGGGTGGCGTACTCACGCCGAAATGGGAAACGGCAGATGGTAGCTCCTATTGAAAGCAAACTATACTTCCCAAAAGCCGAATCTACGATGTGGTTAAGAAAATGCACGAAGGATCCTCGGGAGGCCACGTTGGTGTTAACAAGATCTTAGCAAAATTGCGGGAACGGTTCTACTGGCTCCACGCTCGAGAAGACGTAGAGGACTGGTGCCGTAGATGCACGATTCGCGCTTCTGTCAAAGGTCCAAAGCGTCGACTGAGAGGACAAATGCAAACCTATAACGCGGGAGTACCGTTTGAAAGGATTGCTGTTGACATCGCAGGACCCTTTCCTGAATCCGAGTGAGGAAATCGATACACGCTGGCTGTAGCTGATTATTTCAGCAAGTGGCCCGAGGTCCACTCCATTCCCAACCAGGAAGCAACTACTGTAGCCGAACAGCTAGTGTTGAATTGGGTCAGTAGGTACGGCGTACCTTACGAACTACATTCGGATCAAGGCCGAAACTTTGAGTCACTGGTTTTTGGCGAAATATGCGAGCTGCTCGGAATGCGGAAAACGAGGACAACACCGCTGCATCCCCAATCCGATGAAATGGTCGACCGTTTTAATGGCACACTCAATAAACACCTGGCCAAGATGGTTGACGAGAACCAAAGGGACTGGGACCGGCACATTCCATTATTCTTGATGCCGTATAGAGCTGCCGAATATGCATCGACGGGCAAAACCCCAGCAAAAGTCATTTTTGGAAAGAATATTCGTCTGCCAGCTGATATAAAGTTCGGAACACACCCTGAGAAACCCCAGACGAGGTCGGAGTACGCAAGTGAGCTAAGGCAATGGTTGAACCAGATACATCGGACAGTGCGAAAATGCCCCGAATCGGCTACTGACCGCATGAAGATCAGGTATGATCTAAAGGCAAATTCTACTGGCTTCCAGCAAGATAACTTGGTGTGGCTATATAGCCCACAACGGCGGTAGAGTAGGTCTCCGAAGTTGCAGCATAATTGGGAGGGACCATGCCGAGTTAGAAAACGAATCAACGACGTCGTATATCGCACACAGGAACACCGTACGCCGAGAGCCAAAATGAAAATCGTGCACCTGGATCATCTTGCCCCATATTACATCCAGAGAGACTTAACTACCACTTGCGACACATCTTTTCGGGGTGTAAAGAACTGAGGTGGGGGCGATTGTTATCGAAACTTTTAATAACATCGTGATCAATAAACGAATCTACTCAAAAACACAAGAAACGACCAAGCATGATCAATATCTGCAAGTTAGGTCACTGCGGGGTATTCAAAATTGCTCTTATATTCCAGGTAGTGCTCCCCAAAACATTCGCCAATGTACGAGAAAGGGATTGAATGACTAGAGATCCCATATAAAGCCGAACTGAATGAATGGGGATATTTCTCCGCGATAGTGAAACTGCGATATAGTGGAGCGCGAATCAAAGGCGATATTGATTAATAGGAAAGTGATTTTTGTGATATACACAGCTGGAATTTAAATTTGTAGACAAGTGAAAAATAACATTTTAATTAATCTTTGTAAAAATAGTGCAATTAATGATTGTGCATTCATAGTAAATAAACCCTTTTAACTTAATTTAAAAGACAGTGCATTTTCACTTTTCCGGAACACTCGCGACAATATATATATAAGTGGCAGTGTGTGTGTTCCTGTGTGCATGGAAATAAACAAAATTTCTGAGTACGCTAGAAGTCACAATTTTGCTTCCATGTGTTTAGACAAAAATCTTGGTTTCTTTTCTGATCAATGCATAGCTTTGATTTGGACGAAATTCGGTACAAAGTTTCGTTGAACTGTATGCTGAAGTTCACAATAAAAACTCAAAGCTCGTCAAACGTTCAAAAATTAAGTATTGTTTTTGTGACCAAACCTTTCAATCATTGTTAGTGGAACTTAGCACCGCGGCAGAAAGTATAAGTATCAAGGGAACAGTAAAATGAAACTTTGAGGTCAGGTATCAAAATGTCAAAATGACTAGTCAAAGTAGGAAAGTATGAAGGCTTCCAAAAGTCACATGCTTGGGAGTGAGATAGATGGTTATTAGTTCTTATGATCTTGTTATTTTGATCATTATTTATGAGCAAGTTTCAAAATGGTAGAGGTTCAAATATGTGATTTTTTAGATTTTTGTGGCCTTCTAGTAGCCATGTGTCTCAAGGAATTGGGTGAAACTGTCACGAAAACAATTTTCACTTTTTTTTCTGCGGTCGTTAAAATACTGCCCGAGCCAAGGTTAAAAACAAAAATGTTTAAAGATTAAATTAATAAAATGAAAATGTTGAAAGGTTAAAATAAAAACGTTAAAGCAAAAATGAACAAAAAGGAAAAGAAAACAAAAATGATTCCTTTAAGCACAAAAAGAAAATAGCTTTACAGCAGCAGCAACCGGCAGATAACAATGTGCGAACAATCATCGCCACTCGACACCCAAAAATGGATCTGTGAATATTGAGCCTATGAGAATTTTCAATCATCTTTGAAATGCACTATACGTAAAGGATTAAAACGAGAACATTCTTCGATTAAGCCCACACAGCCTAGACCAACAGTTGTCATATAACATTCGCGGTGTAATCACGTAAACCTTAATTAGGGGTGGTTGTAAGTGATTTTAAACAGAATGAAGTACCTATTGCCATTCATAATTGGCTTTTTTCTAATTACGGTCGTGACTCAAGTTACCGCTAGTGAAGACGATGATAGTGCCGAAGTTAATAAAGTTTATATTGATTTGGGAGCAAGCCGGGAAGGTTCTAGAACAGATGCCGATGCGGTTCAAAGGGAGGCCGAAGCCATAAAGCTTGATGGGTTGAACGTGGCACAAATGAATGAACTCCGCACAGGCGGAAAAGTTCACATTCCAAACTGAAGTCAACCGTATCATGAAACTTATCATCAACTCACTATGTAGCAATAAATAAATTTTCTTTCGTGAATTGATATCAAATGCTTCCGATGCGCTCGATAAAATCCGATTACTATCACTTACGAGCAAAGTAGAGCTCAGGTACAATTGCGAAATCCGGAACAGCCAACTTTTTGGCTACAATGTAGGATTCAACAAAAGCTGCTGAAGGTCAAGATTTAAATGATATGATTGGCCAATTCGAAGTTGGATTTTATTCTGCCTTTTGGCTGCTGTCGTTGTCACACCAAAACACAATGCCAACAAACAGTATATTTGGGAAAGCGGCACCCATAGCTTTAGCATTGTCGATGATCCTCATGGTGATACATTGAAAGGTGGCTCACAAATTTCCTTGCACTTGAAGAAAGAAGCTTTAGATTTTTTGGAACAAGATACAGTCAAGCAGCTGATTAAAGTTATGCACAATTTATTAACTTCCCCATTTATATGTGGACAAGTACAACCAGAGAAACGACGCTGCTGAAGATGGAGAAGAGGAGCAAATGTAGAAGAGGATACTGGCGATGATAAACCAAAAGCCAAGAAAGTATCGAAAACCATTTGGGACTGGGTGAGAATGAACGATAGCAAACCGATTTGGACTCGGAAGCCAGGTGATGTTACAGAGAAAGAATACCCTGAATTCTACAAAAGTTTGACTAAGGACACATTTGAACCATTGACACACTTTATTGCGGAAGGAGAAGTAACATTTAAAAGTATTTTATACATTCTGAAAGTACAACCGTCAGAGTCCTACAATCGTTATGGTATTAAATCAAACAACATTAAACTATATGTGAGACGTGTCTTCATTACCGATGAATTCAATGACGTTTGAAACAAGTCACGACCACGATTTTTATTTTCTAAACCAAAAAACAGTAAATATCTCAACGTGTGTATACCAAAAGGATACGCAATTGATTCGCGAAGCTAGAAAGAAGTATTTTGAACATTTTGTTTGTCTTGGATGCGCCAGGAACTGGTCAAATGAGTTTTGTAGTGCTGACCTAATTTTAACGAGGTCAAGGTTGATGTCAAGAAACCAGCATAATTGATAGCTGGGAGAAAGCGGCCCGGACGTGAATTTCATACATTTTGTGATGATTGAGAAAAAGCTGTAAGGATAATCCACAAAACTTACAAATACAACAAGTCAACCGACCAGCCAGATTATTGTAGCCAAACTGACTTCCATAGCCTCTAGGCTGATCAACTCACCCCACGAAGCAACATAAGCGATTTCTTTCAAAAATAAATATCTGAGGTTCTCTTCACTTGGACCGGATACAGCTTTTCCATTTTGAATAATACCTCGTACCTTGGTTTTGAGCGGCAATTGGTCCCATACCGGCACCAATCAAGAAAATAACTTTCAACCATTTTGCCCGAATCAAACAAAAACACAATATTGACAGAGTGTCAGTCACTTTGAAATTTAAAGCTGATGGGCGAATGTACTTAAAGAAGGGAAATTTGGATTTCAATTGCCAGATGAACACCAGTTGGGGGATCGCAACGTTGAATTGCCCAGAAGAAAAGTTGGCTCGGCAATTGAAACAGAGCCGATGAAAAACCTGGAAACAAAGAACGGGTCTCTTTTCTTTTCTAGCGGACAAGTGTAGTGAATAGGTATTACCCAATGCCCGTGAAGGACGGCAGCGATGGTCTGCTGCCTCGGCAGAGGAAGGTGAAGTTATCCGCTAAGGATGCCCATGTCTGGGGACGCGTGAACGCGGTGGCAGGCTAGCATTGCGGTGTTGTGGGGCGGGTTCATTCCCCCTGCACAAGGACCCACTACAAAAGAATTTCGCATTCACGAATTTCTGGGGTCAAAAAAGAAAGGAAACCGAAGTCGCAAAAATTATAGGCAACCATACAGAGAGAAAAGGACTTGTTCAGAGAACAAGTGAAACAAGTAAAAATGGGCGGACTTAGGGTAACTTAGTCGTTACCCGACGAGGCTCATGGCCCACAAATAAGAGAGGGACAACCAGATGGTGATGGTGCCCCCTCGCACCCGCTCAACCGGATCAAAATCCATAAATATTGCAGTGGCCAGGTATTTCTCTTCTGAGTGGAAAACTCATACAACTTAACTTGCATGAGCCTTCCAATCAGAGGAGAAGTACCCCGGTGACCAATTTATGCCATAGAGTGACGTCACCTGAAACAAAAGGAGGTAAGTCCCGATGGCTGGCTCATGTCTGGAGTTGAGAGCCTACCATCGTACCGGGTCCTATACCCGGTCAGAACAGAAAGAAAGGAAAGACCGATTTCATTTGATAGTTACGAATTCATTTTGTTTTTTTTCACGCAACAATTTCAAGATTTAAAATTGATACAAAAATTCTCAAGCACAAGCAATATCAAGTTTGAATCCGATCTTAATGATTTAGAAACTACTAATAAATCTAATCTTCTTCTGTTACTATCTAAACATAAATGTAAAGAATTAAAAGAGAAACAAGGGAACAGAAGTGTGATTCTATTACTGTCGATGTAAGCGATTCGTCCCTATGAATTTTTGTTTTGTTTACAAAGCCCATTATTGTATGTGGATGTAAAGTAAAGTGCATATAAGATTTGAAATATGTATGAAAAACATTATATGTACGTAAAAAATTTGAAACGTCTATCGAAAAATTTGAAATCAATCAAATAGGTACTTACCCATTCTTTCCGACGACGAACGCTCGTTAACAATGTTGGGTGAGTAAGTCCTGGCACTCAAACTGGGCATATACAGGTATACTATTTAAATTATTGGGCATGGGACACTCACAAAAAAAGAATTTATGATAATCATCGATTTCAAAATTGTTGGCAGTGTAATTTAAATCAGAACCGCCAGATACACTCACTACACAGTTATCAGAATATTTAACGTTCGATTACGTTCTTTTTCCGACTTTTATTTACTTCGAATGCTGCAGGAAGAATTTTCAACCACAATTTTTATTTTTCTCGTCACACATGTGCTTCGACGCCCATGTCAACCTTTCCGTTTGCCTAGCTTAAAATCCTTCGCTTTTTCAAAATAATCCTTCGCTTTTTCAAGATAATCCTTCGTTTTTTCAAGATAATCCTTCGTTTTTCCAAGATCGTGAACTCTGCCACAAAAACGATACTTGCTGAGGTAAAAACAATCTCAGCTGCTGAATTGGACACTAAGCGAGTAAATCAGATGATTAACTCTTAGTCTTTTGTTGTATCTAGTTTTGACGTTTCGGTGGCGTTTGGTTGAAATGCTGACAGTTGTGAAGGTTCAGTTCCCAGTTTCCCCGATTTTCTCAACAGCAGTTTCCACACCTCTACAAGTTACAGCCAAGCCAACTCGAACAAGATAAAACATTACAATCCACACGGATTCCGTTATCCACATCAAAATAAAGGAGGCGCTAGATTAAGGTCACCACACTGTTCACAAACGCAAACAAATAAAATCACTTATTTATAATTAGCACATAAACACTTAGATCGCAGCACCAAACACAATTCAAGTTCGTAAATTCAATTTGGACTTCAAAGGGATTCCGCTCAAGGGGGCAAGAGCGTTTCTTTCACTTCTTCTTTCGAGAAGCAAATCCTTAGGGAGACTTTCAGCACTGCTGAATTGTAGAAGGGAATGTATTTTATTTTTCACACGCAATAATGCGGAAGATAACATTCACAATCGGAAGACAAAGAGTAAAACGAACAACAACATCCCAAATCCCCCATTTTGAGCCCTGCACACTTTGCAAGTCAATCTTAATTGTCGCTTATGCTATCGTGGTGTAAGTGCAATACAGGTTTTTGGAGTTGTTGCTGTGGTTTCAGGTTTTGAGCGTACATGATTTGTGCGACGGCGCCTGAATGTAAATGTGCATCCACTGATGGGATGGATGGAATACGCAGTTGCGTTTAAAGGAGAGTCTCTCACTGATAAGATTTGTTACTAATAATTCTATGAGTGGTAATTTATATTTTGTATGTCTAGGATAACGATGAGCAGAGTGAGAAAATGTCTGTTTTAAATACTTTCAAGTCAAAGTAGAATTTTCTAGATGGAAATGATTTGCTGGTTGTGCAGTAAATTCGTAGATCTGGAATTTTCTTTAACCCTTTGCCCGCGCCGAATTCGAATCGAGCGTTTTTATTTATAGCCACATTTTTGGTTGTTGAAAAATTGAATTTATATTAATGTTTTTATGTCCCACGTATATTAATTAATAGCATTTTAAATTAAGTTTAAATCTTTTTTTTTTTAATTGTTATTTTTTCTTCTTTCTCTCACATTTTCCTCTCAATCGTGTTTTTTTGTATATTTTCCTCATTCTATTCTGCATTTCTTTGAAATTGTTTGATGTTGTTTTCTAGCTATTTTTGCATAGATCATTTTCCATTTTCGCAATCTCTTCAAAAGATGTTATTGTAGCTGTTTTGCATTGCTGATGTTGTTGCAATTTGTTGTTGTTTTGATGTTCTTTTTATTGTTGTTGGCCATTCTCCCACCAATTCATTATATTTTCCCCGATCGGTTTTATATATTCTTGCAATCTCTGGTACGAGGGGATCATCTTGATTTGGATCACAGAGCAGAGAGCAAATTGATAATAAAACTTTTGAAATAGATAGAGCTGGTGACCACTGAGATCTTAATATATCGAGACAAATCGATCCATTACTGTTTATATTCGGATGGTATATACGTGTTGTAAAAGCCACTTTTGTTAGATTATCTACTGCGAAGGATACCAGTGAATCCCGTGATTTGTCGTAATCAAACCGATGCCGAAGATTATGATGATCAATCATTGTGCTTGTTGCATTTCTAGTCTGATTTTCGGATGGTGTCAGCTTTGATCCATCCATAGTACGATGAGGAGATTTGGTTTTAGGAGCTCCCATTCTACCTGGATCATCTGTGGGCAGCATAGTGATGCTGTGATTTTTCAACATTTTTTGTAAGCTTCTCGAGCAGTTCCTATGCACAACCTGCTCGATTGCTACACAAGGATCAACAACAGAGAACCGAGTGTGGCGAGCGACACGAAATTTTTCCTGGAGTTCATGACGGGCAGAAATTTACAACAGAGAAATTTACAACAGCAACAACGATATAATTAAGGGAGATTGCCGACATCAGCTTAACAAGAAGCGCGCTGGCAGTAGAGCTTCGCAACGCAAATTACTTTGGGGGGCCCCCAACTAGGTAGACGTAAGTTGAATTTTGCATGTTGATTAATTAAAGTTCTATTTTTTAAAATTATTGCACTTTACCATTAAATAAATAATTAAATAATTGAACATATTTTTCGTCATCAAAAAATATTGCCACGTTCGGAAATATATATTTCAGTGCGAATTGATTTGTGATTTATAGCACGGTTGTTTTCAAATTTTCGCTCGGTGCGTCTTACGTTGGGTAATCTGAGCCCGACAAAGTTGTTCAAGTGGTCGCCCTGCAAGACTAACCCTCCCCTGTTAGAAGAAAATAGTGTGTGGTATTCCGAGCTGTGTGAGGGGTATTCGGCGGCAGCGTTCTCGCTTGGCGGCTATTTAGGACCAGGGAATAAGCGAGTGGCGCCTCCTACGACCGTCTCCGACGGTAAGCCGGGTCTGAGACCCTTAGTCGGAGGAACTCTCACGCCGAGGGTAGCTAGAGGGTAATGAAACTTGAAATCATAGATCTTTGAAATAAGTTCTTTTATTCTGCAAAAGTGATGAAAATCGGTTGTCTATTTGTCCGAAATTTAGCATTTAATATTTTTAACGACCGTATTCAATGAAAATCGAATATTTTTGTTCTGTCTAGAGTGAAATTCCGCTTTAAGCGGGATTTGGAAGGAAAGCTAGCGAAATTTGTCACTTCAGTAATATGTTGAATATATTTTTATCGAATAATTTGAAATGGTTTTCATTAGAAGTATTTATGCAACAGAAATTTCGTTCAAACTAGTTTTTGTCTTTCAAAGTGGTGACCAATCAGTTTATTTGCTTTTTGAAACTAAGGGTGCCTACGAGAAATTTGCCTTTGCAGCTGGTGCTGCCAAAGGGAATTTTTCATAACACAAGCCAAGTAAAGTCAAGACGCAGTTTGCATTTCTAATTCGATTGGACTGATTTCACTGGTCATTGCACAAAATTAAGTGAAATATCTGTTATTCCTAGATAAATATGGGTCATATGTAGGTGAGCACGTTTCCTCAGTAACAGCTGGTGAGCGTGCAGTTAATCCATTTCTTTTGATAATGCGTATCTGTACATGATAAAAATTGCATTGCACCGTTGCATGGGTCTTGATTCAGCTGATAATGCAAGCGCATTAAAAATATAATTTTGACCGTTGCTATAGAAAGAACGTCCCAATGGCAAGAAGAGCGTAACTGATAACAGAATTCAAAGCCATGATGTAATGACCCAATATCACATCGGACACAATGGTGCGTTGAATTTCTTCGTCACTAGAAAGGAAACTATATTTATGTTCTACTCAAAGTGTTAGCCGTAATTTTAATTGATTCTAAAGTATGCAAATGCTTCATTACCACTAGACGTCATTTAATAAATACTAATCTTTGTTATAGCACCTACGCAGTTGGTAATCCAGTTAAGTATTGAAAAAGCTTAGCATTGTAAATGGGTGTTGTTCGCTATCAATGTTTAAATCTAACGAAAACATGCATATGTCAGTTAACCAAATATTTACTGATATTATTGTTAAATCTGAAAGAAACTTGTTCGAGGTTTGCAGTTTAAGTCAGTACTGTTTTGATTCGATCCGTGTTCGTGTTAGTTCTTCTTTAAAAATGAAAATTCGTTTGATCAATATTTTATTTAGTATTTTAATTTATTTATCATTATGTCACGGATACAATATTCTTGGAGTGTTTCACACAATATCCCAAGCGCAGTTCGAAGCGGGAGCTCTTTTAATGAAGGAACTTGCAAAGCGCGGGCATAATGTTACAACGATTTCACCTTTCCGCCTCGACTCCCCCAGGAAGAATTTCAACGAAATTGTTCTCGACGGAGTGCTTTCAAAGAACAAAGGTAAGTCTGTTCAGAAATTTACTTTAACCCATTTATTGAGCAAGAGTAGTTTTGTTGAAATTTCAGCCGTGCTCCTATAATTATCAAAAGTTGACTTTATGTGTGAATGTGACCTTAACCAAAGATCATAAATAGATAGTCCATTTGAAAGAGTGTAGTTTGCTGTTGTGAACACATAAAATGCTAATTCCTATGAAAAAGCAAAACATATAAAAGCACAAACTTAGCTCGGCTGTAACTTTCGTTAATGTTTTTGTGTTTAGATAGAATTTGAATCTTCAAGTGTTAAGTGTGTAATATATATTCTGTATGCAATTTCCGTTAAATGAGAAGAAAAGGCTTTTTACTAAAATGGATAACCCTACTGAAATCACGACTGAGTCCGTCTGTACGCCTGTTTGCAACAGCAGTTTTTCTTCGAAACTGAGGCTACAGCTATGAAAATTTATGCAAAGATCAGAAGTGGCAACTTCTTGAAAGTTTTGGGGAGGAAAATTTTTTCGGAGAGTTCTAAGGGAGGGGTCTCCCCATATAGGGAGGTGACCCTTCAAAAAAATTTGTTACCTTTGATAGTCGAGTAGGGTGTCATTGTGTAGTGAAATGGGTATATAATTGTCCGTAAAGGACTGCAGCGGTAGTCTGCTGCCTCGGCGAGAGAGGATGTTAGGATCCGCCGAGATTGGCCTTGTCTGAGGAGGCGTGAATGCGCTGGCAGGCTAGCGTTGCGGTGTCGTGGGGCGGGTTCTTTCCCCCTAGCACAAGAACCCACTGCAAAAATATTTTGCATTCACGAATTAACAGATCAACAGGCCGATCGACTGGTGTCGAGGCCGAGGCAACCTACTAAGGGTTGAAATTGCTATGTTTAAAGAACAAATTGGGCCGAGCAAAAACGGACGGACTGGCGGAGACCTTCGTCGTTACCCGACGATTCTTGTGGCCCACAAATAAGAGTGGGGCACCCAGATGGAGGTGGGGCCCCCTCGCACCCTCCCAACCGGATCAAGATCCGTAACGTAGACATGGCCATGTGTTTCCCATTTGAGAGAAAAACTCATACAAAAGCACTTTGTATGACTCGATGGATAAGTGAAGAGAACTTCCTTTTCCTATAAAAAGATTTATTTACAAAAAGTTGTTAAGGTTGTTGTTAAGATTTATTTACAAAAAGTTGTGAAGGTTTAGGTGCGTTGACGTCGAATGAGCGAGTGAATGACTGAGACTGAGAGCGATTGCTGCGTGTTGTTCGCTTACACAGGGTCTGCATAATAAGTAACTGGACTGACCTTAGGAAATTTTTTATTGGCAAAATATGTACAATTTTTCTTTGGAAAACTCCAAAGTAGTCCCCATTGGAGTCAATAACATGCTGATACCGGATTTGCCAATCCCCGAACGCTCCCTGGAAGTCGGCAGCCTCGATGCTGTCTGGAGCCCTTGTCGTAGCACGTTGAACGTTTTCCAGAGTCCCGAACCGCGTCCCCTTAAGGTGTCTCTTGATTTTGGGGAGCAGAAAGAAGTCCGCTGGTGCCATATCCGGGCTGTAAGAACTCTGGTTCAGTTTGCAATCGATCAAGGATTTCTGAAGCGACAGCAACACGACGCTCCTTTTGCTCATCAGTCAGGTGTTTGGGACCAGCTTCGCGCAGATCTTCCTCATGCCCAGATCGTTCTTAGTAATGTTGTGAACGGTCATCTTATCAATTCCAACCTCATCTGCGATAGTCCCAATGCTCAGACGACGATCACTGTTCAACACATCACGCAACTTTTGCACATTTGTGTCCGTGTGACTCGTTGATGGAGGAACGACGCGCTGTTTGTCATGGGCGTCATCGCAGCCCTCCCAGAAATTTATGTGCCACTGAAAGACTTGAGTTCTTGACAGTGTATCCTCACCGTAAGCCTCTCGAATCAGTTGAAGAGTTTTCGTGGCCGTTTTCTTGAGTTTGACCCAAAATTTGATGCTAGCACGTTGCTCGATCGTACGCTCCATTTTCACTCCGACGACGCAACTGAACACGCACTCCGCTCTCGCTCGATGCTATCTCTCCAAGCGCTTGGAGGCAACTGCTGCAGCCCGGTTCCCTTTACCTAGGCCCCCACCACCAATACAGCACCAGATACCGGTTAGCACGTTAGCGCGTTGGTTACAATATCTGCATCCGTTCTATCGTCGCATATCGGATAGCATTGCGATCCAGGCGCAACATAGTTGCACCCATTTATCGCGTGGACATGGGATCGTGGAATTTCCCAGTCAGCGACATTCCAATCAAGCGCAACATAGTCGCGCATGTTGACAGCAGTGCAGTGGACTTCGTGAATGATGCTGCCTAACCTAGGGCGCACACGTATGCACGCTGAGTGCGTTGGTGGTCCGCCACAGTACTCCCCTTGCAGTGGCGAAGCCGCGGTATGGTGATGTTAGGCCGCAAATTGTACCAGCATACGGGCTTCTCGCCCAATCCTCGTTGTCGTTGTGCGCGTGGTCGTAGGTTGCTTGTCCGTTGAAAAGAATACGGGTTTTAACCTGTCGATGGTTATGGCTGTTGGTCGTCCATTCACGTCAACCTTGAAGTACTTGTCCTTCCGTTTTAGTACCGAGTACGGACCGTCGTAAGGTGGCGTGAGTGGGGCCTTGACCTTGTCGTTCCTGACGAAGACGCGCGTGCTGTTAGGTAGATCCTTGTTTACGAAGACGTCATCTGAGTTGTGGTGTGCCGTATTGCACGGGGTTAACTTTGACATCCTCGCTCGCAAATCCTTGAGGTAGCCTGAATCATTCGTGCCAACATGAGAGGTGTCGAAAAATTCTCCGGGTAGCCGAAGTGTCGTTCCATAGACCATATCGGAAGGCGTCGAACCGATGTCTTCCTTCAGCGTTGATCGTAGTCCGAGTAGTACGATTGGTAGTGCCTTGGTCTATTGAGGTGAGTTGTGGCAGCGGATCGTGGTTTTGACCGTGCGATGCTACCGCTCTACTATTCCGCTGGGTGATATGGGGTTGTTCGCAAGTGCGTGATTCCGAGTATTTTCGTCAGTTTTGGCTTTCGAACTGTCTACCCAAATCGGTCGTGATGCGTGCAGGGACTCCAAAATGGCTGATCATATGTTGATCAGAGCTTCCGCCACCGCTGTTGCCGTGATTGTCTCGATTGGAATTGCTTCAGGCCCACGGGAAAACCTGTCCACAACAGTGAGGCAGTATCGAAATCCCTCGCTTGGTGGCATCGGCCCGATGAGGTCAATGTTGATGTGCTCGAATCTAGCATCGGGCAAGCTGTATTTCTGCAACGGTGATTTGCTGTGACGAGTGATTTTGTTGGACTGGCATGGTAGACAAGTTCGAACGAACTTGTTGATATCGCTGTTCATTGAAGGCCAGAAGTATCGCTCGGTACTCAACTTCCTGGTTGCTCGGTTGCCTGGGTGTGAGAGTCCGTGGATGTTTTGCATAACCGTCGCTCGGAACCTCTGCGGGATGAAAGGGCGTATCCTCTCTGATGTCACAACGCAGTGCAGAGTCAGGGAGGAGTCACCTAGTCTCTGCTGTCTCCATTCAAGTGGCTGGTCGCGGGTATTCATTAGTGCTTGAAGCTCGGGATCATCCTTCTGTGCTAGGGCGATAGTGTTAATGTCGATCTTTTGAATGATATTTACCCTCGAAAGATAATCAGCGAAGGTATTCTATCGGCCTGGGACGTGTCGTGCCGAAGTCCAGCTGGCGTTGTTGTCTTGGCGATGCTTTTTCCGAGCGTTGGTGGAGTGCAAACTGCAACGGCTTGTGGTTGGTGAAGACGGTGAACACTCTGCCTTCGACCTTAT
Organism: Odontomyia ornata; assembly: GCA_963969285.1. Classification (NCBI taxonomy): domain Eukaryota; kingdom Metazoa; phylum Arthropoda; class Insecta; order Diptera; family Stratiomyidae; genus Odontomyia; species Odontomyia ornata. Next base: position 336,031,489 of record OZ017738.1, on the reverse strand, counting down.
ATCGGAAGTGCTTAATTGCTTCGTAAATGGCCAAAAGTTCCTGAGAAAATCCATGTGGCATTGCACTTCCTTTTTAGGGTTTTGTAAAATAATTTTACAAAACCCTTCTAAAATCGCGTCCTGTCTGTCCGTCTGTCCGCCTGTCTGTCCGTCCGTCCGTCCGTCCGTGTGTCTCAACAGTTTTTCTCGGAAACTACTGAAGCTAGAAGCATCAAATTTTGTATATAGGTGTAAAGTGGTGATCTCTTCAAAGTTCAACTACTAAAAAATTTTATAAGGTATTTAAGGGGGGTCTCCCCATGTAGGGGAGTGACCCCCCGAAAAAAAAATTTCATTGAAGGTAGCCGATATGGGTATCAAATGAAAGGTCTTGATGAGAACTTTTCAAAACAGGTCTTAATTTGGCAAAGTTTGCTTCGAGGGGCGCACAGGGAGGGGAAATACACGAAAAATTTGTGTCCCCCCCCCCTCGCGATTGGACACCTGTGATCCGAAAAATCTGAAAAAAATCACGAATGTAGGCCTTGATGAGTACAACAACAACAAATACGTGAGAAGTCGCAATTCACTCAACTTTGTTAGTAATAGTATGATTTATCGATTTTATGTTTTCTTGAATAAAATCTTGACGGTACCCTTAAATTCAATGAAAAACAGTACACAGATGTCTATTTATAAGATTGATCAACCCTGCAAGTTTCATAAAGATTGCATCATATTTAGCGAAGTTATAGCGGTTTGAATTTTCCTGTGTTACTATGGAACAATATGCGCTGCATGTATTACTATGGCAACATATGGCTATGGAACAACATGCGCTTTTTACCGACTCAGACACTACAGTTTTGCTAGGATTTGCATGAAAATTTCAGGAATGATAGGTGTCATGAATAACTTTGAGAATCAGTTCAGCTAGTGGTATCAGTAATCGTAAAACAAAATAGTGGCTGTTTTAAATGCGAAGATTGAATAACTTTGAGTTATTTTTTCCCAACTTCAACGTTTAAGGCGCATGCTTTGAACACTTGATTCAATTTAATGAATGACTGAAGCTGAGTACCTACAATTAATACTCATAAGTGAAACAAGCCAAGGAGGCGGGAGGGAGCTTCTAACAAGAGGGCTTTGTAACAACTCTAGGATTCGAAAAAATTGGCTATTAATCGATGATAACAGTACAGGAGAGTGGCCCCTGAAAAAAAATTGATCAAACGTAGCCGATATGAGTATGAAATGATAGCTTTCATGGGAGCTTTTCAAAACAGTTCTTAAACTGTCAGTTTTTGCTTCAGTGGGGGCACAGGGGGGAAATACATGAAAATGTGTTTCCTCCGTCGCGAATGGACATCTGAAATAATTATCAAGGGAGATATTTATGAGTAGAACAATAACAAAAACCTCAGAAGTCGAAATTCTTTCAACTTTGTTAATAATAGTATGGTCTCCGAATTTCATAGTTTCTCCAATAAAATCGTCATTGATATGCTTCTTGACTTTATACAATCTGGTGACTGCATTTTGAAAATTGAATACAAAACCCTCCTGACATGAGCGTAGGTCTGTATACCCAACTTGTTTTGTTTGTTGCAGTACGGCTCCGATATCGTTGTCTGAAGCATGGACAGAAAGAGACTATTTTGCGTTGGAGTCCGGGTGAGCGAGGGTAGGTGCTTTCCCCAAATCCGCCTTTGATTGCTCGAATGCAGCTACCACTTCTTCCGTTAAATTGAGAGGCGTTTGCGGTTGCCTGTGATCAGCCGCAACAGGGCGCGCTGATGTTGAGCTGCACGTGGGAGAAAATGGCGGCAGAAGTTGACCATCCCTAAGAAGGACTTCAGCTGCTGTACGATCTTCGGCCTCGGTGTTGCGGAAATTCCCTCCGTTCTCTCAGGCAAAGACTTCAATCCGTGGTTGTTGATGGCGTGTCCCAAGAACCTGACTTCCTGTTTTTTGGATCGGCACTTAGGAATGTTGACAATCAGACCGAACTTGACAAGCCGATCCAGCACTTGCTTTACGTGAACCAGGTGTGCCTGTTGGCTGGGAAAGGAGATCAGTATATCGTTGAGGTAAACAAATACGTTGTCCAAGCCACGAAGCACTTCGTGCATGAAGCGCTGAAACGTCTGACCCGCGTTGCAAAGTTCGAATGTCATGTACATGAATTCGTACAAGCCGAACGGTGTCATGATGGCAGTCTTCGGAATGTCGCTTTTTTCCACGGGGACTTGATGGTATGCCTTCTGTAAATCGATCACGGAAAAAACGTCATTTTGTAGAGAGCTGCAGTACAATCCTGAAGAAATCCGATGGGATAGCGGTCCGGAATTGTATGGTTGTTGAGGGTACGGTAGTCCCCGCATGGTTGCCAATCTCCGTTCGACTTTTTCACCATATGCAAAGGGCTACTCCATGCCCTCTTTGATGGGTGACAAATTCTCAGTTGGATGAGGTGACAAGCGGCCAGCTTGTCAGGTGGAAGTCTCTGTGCCTTAGCGTGGACCGACGGTCCCTTGGTTAGGATGTGATGCGTGGTTGAGTACTTGGTGTTTGGTTGTTGGTTGTCCTCCGAGAGGTTAATGTACTCTAACAGCAGTGATCGCAGCTCGTAACTAACGTCATCTGGGAGCAAGTCAGCTTTGTGCGGTTTTTCCTCGATGTGCGCAATTATTGTCTTGAGGCGTGCGCTTTCAATAAGCCGTCTCCCCTTCAAGTCGACGAGGAGGCCATAGTGTTCGATGAAGTCGGCCCCGATGATTGGAGAACTTTCATTGGCTATCGTGAAAGTCCACGTAAACAGCGTTGAAAATTCCAAGTTCAGTTTCACTGATTTTTTGCCGAATATACGAATTCTGGTGGTATTACTGAGACATCTGCGCCGGTGTCGATAAAGAAAGCACTTTTTTTGATGTTGTCGTGGATTTCCAAGCGTTCGATTTCGCGATGGGGGTCGCCACGTGTGGATGGTCGGATCCTAGTTTTTAAGTGGGAGTAGGGTTGTCGGCATTTTTTGACGCTCGGTCCATAATGCTGGTGATACCAAAAAAGCTGATCGTCGGACTTTCTGGCGTGGCGTGGTGGTGATGCCGGCTGCTGCGTAGGCCGCGTGTGATGGGCTTCATGTCGTGAAGTTGATCGCTGTCTGTTACGCAAAGTTTGAAGTGTGTCCTCGATCTTCGTCATCCTGTGGCTGAGGTCGTGTCCTGCGGAGGCGAGATTGCTCAGCTCGCTTGTGATTCGCAGCGTTGCTATGCCGTTGCTCATTTTCCTTTGTGACTACGGCGACTGACTGTCGGGTGACTTCGTGCACACGATCAGCGATCGTTGCGAGATCTGAGAGTGGGGTGTCATTAGCTGATAGGATGCTCCTCAATGTGACATCGAGGCGGTTGAGCCACATCTATTGGAGCAACGTGTCGGTTACATTTCCGTTGGCAAGCGTACGGATCTGGTTGAGAAGCTGTGACGGGCGCTGGTCTCCAAGCTCGATTTCAGAAAGTAGCTTCTGAATACGCTGTTGGGCCGAGTCAGCCTAGACGGCCAATGGGGCGTTTTTCAGGGCGCTGTATTAGTTGTCGGATGGGGGTTCGTGACTATGGTACGCACCTGTTGCATCGCCTTCGTGTCCAGGTTCGCCACGAGGAGGTTGAACTTGGTGGTGTCGTCTATTACTCGGCTGGTGACGAAATTTGCAACCAAAGCTCCACGTCCTCCTGCCACAAGGGTGGAACTCTGAACGCAACGCGTGCCATCCCTTCCGTGTCGTGAGCTTCTTCCTTCGGTACGGTCACGGCTTGTGGAACGAGCGTGGGCGTTGCTGTCGCTGGTGAAACCATTTTAGGCGTTGGTCGTGACTGCGCGACGTTTCACACCGCGGACGTGGCTCCTGTACAGCTTATCCGGCGAGGCTGATGGAGTTTATGGTTAGCACTAGCACTAGGAGCAACCCGATTTTTGAGCTCCGAGTTTGCAGCTCCGAGTTCACAACCAGCGTGTTGGTGACGTCTCCCTTGATCGCCGGTGGTTGTGTTTTGCCCATTTGTTGCTGTTGTGTGGCGTAAACGTAGAGCGTAGTGCAGGTCCAATGTCGATGATGAGGCGTAGTTCGATGATCAGGATCGCCAATATGGATAAGTGAAGAGAACTTCCCTTTTCTATAAAAAGATTTATTTACAAAAAGTTCTTATAATATTTAATTTACGAAGGTTAAGGTGCGTCGACGTCGAGTGAGTGAATGAATGACTGAGACTGAGAGCGATTGCTGCGTGTGGCTGCTTATTTTTCCTGAAATCGCTGATACGGCATCGCCAACGATAGCTCCACGGTTGCTTATCGCGTTGGTTACAATACCTGCTGACGAGCATCCGTTCTATCGTTGCATATCGTCAGTGCAATGCTATCCAGGCGCAACATAGTTGCACCCATTTACCGCGTGGACATGGGATCGTGGAATTTCCCAGTCAGCGACATTCCAATCAAGCGCAACATAGTCGCGCATGTTGACAGCAGTGCAATGGACTTCGTGAATGGAGCTGCCTAACCCAGGGCGCACACGTATGCACGCTGAGTGCGTTGGTGGTCCGCCACAACTCTTTCCCTCAAATGAGAAGCACAAACGTAACCAATTTTTCCTACAGAGCTATGCAATGAAATCGCATAACCCTAAATCATAAAAGGGCACGTGAGCGGAAGGCCGCTCTGGCCGGCAAAATCCCCCCTAATAACGAAAAAACGAAGGAGCGCGAGTTATAGATCCAATAGATCTATTCGCCAAAAAAACTAAGTTTAACATTTAACACGAAATTTTATTTCAGCAGCGTAATGCTCTATGTTAAAGTTTACAATCATCTTTATTCTTCAAATTACAGCTTTTATATTTTAGGAAATTTGCTTACAAAGCTGGCATGTGTATGAATTGAATTAATACAAAAAATATAATTATAAGCATTGTCGCAATTGCAGAAATTAATGAGAAAAGATATGTTGGTTCATTGCATTTCCAGCACATGTAGGTTATCTCAGGTGAATTGTGCATGTTAGGGTGATGATCCCATAACTCCTCCCCCTTAGACGGTTGCGATGGCCAAAGAAACTGGATCTTTGCAGGTTCGTTGGACTGAGCTACAACTTGTGAGTCCTGTTGAAGTTGTACTACCTGTGATCTTCGGTTATAACAGATTGCGCAGGCAGTTGCGATGGTGGTTAGGTAGGACATTATGAGTATGGTAAGTACTGTGTAGGATTGCTGTTGGTTCATGTAATTGTCGAGGGTGGTAGGGTGCCTTCTGGTGAATTGACGAATTACAGTCCAGTTGGATGTTGTTGGTACTTGCGGGTGTGATGTTCACTGTTGAAAACAAGGTTGGAACGATATCAATTTCATCCCAGTAAACTGATCCTTTGGTGCTATACGTAATGCTGTTTGTAATTATTTCGCAATTGTTGTAGCGGATGAGAAGAGTTCCCTCGATTCTTAATTCGTCCTGTGCACAGGTTGTTGTGATGGTGGTGACAGGGACATTCACAGTTGTCGGTGATTGGGGTCTGACTCGAAGATTTCCATGTCAAAGTCACGGCCATGTAGTTCGCAAGTTGCGAGTATGTTGTTTATGATGTTTGCAGTGCAGTCAGCCTCGATTCTTCCTTTCGCCATAGTTGTTTTTGAGCAAAAGTATGTGTTTTCGATGTGTTGGCATTTTTCGTCCAGACTTTGTGAGTTGTTAGGACTCAAAAGGAGGTAAGGTTTGGTCAGGATGGTTTTGGTTTGGTAATAAACCAAACCAAAACCATGGGATTATGTGCTATAGCGAGAAATTTTCTATTGATGTAAAAGGGGTCCGAATGTTTAAGATTAAGTTGGAATCATTGGAGTAGGCTTGTAAGCTCAGCAGTTCGTAAATTTGTTCGTTGGATTTAATGTTTAAATGTTGATTTTCGAAAATAGAATTTATCTCGGCTAGTTCTAGTGGACTAAGTATTGTTTTTGATATTAGGTTTAGTTTTGCAAAGATGATTCCTTCCGAAATGCTAGTGATATGGTCGTTTAGTAAGTCAATATTATAATTTACTTGATTCAAATATTGTATGTATTTTAAATTATTATGTTCTTTGAGAACTTGATTCTTGGAATTTTCGTTTATAGGGGAAGGTGGGGACCCCTCGTACGGTTTTTACATTTTATTTTTTATTTTTTTTTTATTTTTTCATGAATCAATCACCTGACAGCTTAAATTTATAGTCTAACTATCTGAGATTCATATAAAAAAATGACAGATGATTTCATCCAATGTTTCAACCATAATTATGATTTAAACAAAATCTGGAATTCGTACGAATCCGCCCCAACAACGGGGCATCTATATACAGTGTTAGGGGTACCTTCGTATGCTGTGGGGTAGTTCCGTACGTGCGATTAAAACAGCACATATAAATCAAAATTCTTTTATTAGCAATGAAATTAAACACAAAAATAAAGATTTAACTTCTATTAAACAAAAATAAAATACTTTTCTTATAGTCAACAAAAATTACATAGCTTTTCTTATGTAAAACAAAACTTAAATGACTTTTCTTAAAATTAACGAAAATTAAATTACTTTCCTCTAACAATAAAACATAAAATTGCTTCATTTTCTACGAAAATTAGTTATCTTAAATTTATAATCACATGTTTCAATCTTTGGTGCGGATTAGCACTGCAAAAGTTGTTGTTAATTAACAAGATAATAAAAACTATTGAACAGTAAAATTACAAAAATTTACTGAAAAAGTAAAAAGTTTTGATGTTCTAGAAGTACAAACTGTTGGAGGCTTAAGTTCAGGAAGAATCATTTCAACATGAGTTATATAAACAGTATGAATATCTTCAACATTAGGGAAAACGAATGGCCACGAAAAACCTGGCTTCTTTCTTAGATAAGATACTTTAAATTCAGTCTGACTATAGTGACCGACAACTTTTCCTACATAGTAAATAATACTTTTTTCTTAGGGAACCTCACTAAAATAAACGAACCATCTTTAATATTTTCTGGTATTACATTAACTGTCAATTGGCTTCTGTTCATTTCAAAATTTTCATGCTCGGTTTCATCTTCATCTGTGATAGAAGTTGAACTCTCTTAAAAGCTTATATCAGATTCATCACTTACTGTGTTTTTAAGCTTTCTTGTTCTTCGGTTTTAAATTAAAATTAGCTAAACTACGTTTCGTTTGTCTTGCCCTAGCCCTTCTTCCCTGTTCTAGCTCTTTCAAATGCTTTTCATTGTGTTTCTTTTCAATGAGATTTTTTTCGGGTGTGTCAGCATAAATACGTGATTTTCCTGGCCGTCGTCCTTTGTTTGTTTTATTACTTCTTACAACAGTCGGATAGGGTCGATTTGCCTCTGGTGTGAAAACTGTTTTCAAAGGAGCAACTATTTGATGGATTGGTGAATTATTCAAAGCATCTGGTTCACAAGCATCTAAAATACACCTTTGTAGTTCATCATCATTAAGTTATCAATTGTGAGTTAATAGTTTGTTCTGTAGATTCTCGCGGAACCTCCAAGAAATCCTGTGTTCCAGAAGTAGAGGGTTGGCAGACACTTGGCTGCAGAGTAGGTGCTGACAAATCTTCAACGACGTTTTGAGTAGGAGGAGATGTTCTAAGTTACCTAATGTATACACCTCAGTTGGAGCAAAATCTTCGTCACTTAAGGCTAATTCATTAAGAGGCCATATTCCGGGTTTGTTAAACCCGCTTGTGATATTTTTTGCGGTGAATGATTCGAAAAATGCAATTTTCACAAGCTTTGGAATATTGTAAATTGTCAATGCTTTGCCTGGATTCATTGTATGCCAATTATTGAAAGCAATGTTCAACATTGATTTAAATGGTCCAAAGACTCCCACATCAAGTGGTTGTAGGCGGTGAGATGTATGTGGTGGAAAAGATAGGTAAATTATGCCATTTTCTTTGGCGTAGTTGATGGCTTCGAGAGAAATATGGCTTTTATGATTGTCACACAACAATAATATGGGGTTATCTTTTGTGCAGAGTGTGTGCTTCTGGATATGTTTTAAAACAGAGACGAATATATCGCTATTTATCCAGCCACTTTTGTTTGCAGCGCCGAGACTTCCTTCGGGTGCTCCTTCGAGAAAATGATCTTTATAATGAACGCGTGGAAGTACGAATAGTGGAGGAATGGTATTCCCACTGGCAGATATAATGCCACCAAAAGTTACGAGCTCGCCTCTTTCAGCTGATACAACTTGTCCGACTTGTTTTTGACATCTTGGAGCCAAGACTTTAGGAGTAGCTTGAACGGTAGATACACCTGATTCGTCGAAATTAAAGATTCTGTCAGCAGTTAGTCGATGTCGCTTCAACACTGTCTTCAAGTTGATATAAAACTCGGTAACCAAAGTTTTGTTAAACGCAAAAGATCTGGCAGCGCTTGTGTTTTCGGGTTTGCGTAAACTGAGTTCCGGGTTTCTTCTGCGAAAACCATACATCCATCCTTTCCCAGCCATCTTATCTTCTTCCTACTTTGCCGAATATTTCAAACTCAAAGATTTAGCATACTCATATGCTAACTTTCTTACTTGAATCGTCGTGAGCCCATAATGCATCTTACAACATTTGATAATATAATCATTTAGTAGTTTTTCTTCTTTCTTAGAAAAGACTTGGAAACTTGTATATTTAGAGTCAAATGTACGGTTGCTTGACCCTTCAGCATCATTGCTATGCTTGTATTTTTAGGGTTTTGTAAAATAATTTTACAAAACCCTTCTAAAATCGCGTCCTGTCTGTCCGTCTGTCCGTCTGTCTGTCCGTCCGTCCGTCCGTCCGTTCGTGTGTCACAACAGTTTTTCTCGGAAACTACTTAAGCTAGAAACATCAAATTTTGTATGTAGGTGTAAAGTGGTGATCTCTTCAAAGTTCAACTACAACAAAATTTTTGTAATGTATTTAAGGGGGGTCTCCCCATATAGGAGAGTGACCCCCCGAAAAAAAAATTTCATTGAAGGTAGCCGATATGGGTCTTGATGAGAACTTTTCAAAACAGGTCTTAGTTTGGCAAAGTTTGCTTCGAGGGGCGCACAGGGAGGGGAAATACACGAAAAATTTGTGTCCCCCCCCTCGCGATTGGACACCTGTGATCCAAAAAATCTGAAAAAAATCAGGAATGTAGGTCTTAGTGAGTACAACAACAACAAATACATGAGAAGTCACAATTCACTCAACTTTGTTAGTAATAGTATGATTTATCGATTTTATGTTTTCTTGAATAAAATCTTAACGCTACCCTTAAATTCTATGAAATTCAGTATACAGATGACTTTTTATAAGATTGATCTATCCTGAAAGTTTCATAAAGATTGAATCATATTTAGCGAAGTTATAGCGGTTTGAAATTTCCTGTATTACTATGGAACAATATGCGCTGCATTTATTACTATGGCAACATATGGCTATGGAACAAAATGCGCTTTTTACCGACATAGACACTACAGTTTTGCTAGGATTTGCATGAAAATTTCAGGAATGATAGGTGTCATGTATGTCTTTGAGAATCGGTTCAGCTAGTGGTATCAGTAATCGTAAAACCAAATAGTGGCTGTTTTAAATGCGAAGATTGAATAATTTTGAGTTATTTTTCCCAATTTCAACGTTTAAGGTGCATGCTTTGAACACTTGATTCAATTTAATGAATGACTGAAAATGAGTACCTACAATTGATGCTCATAAGTGAAACAAGTCAAGGAGGCGGGAGAGAGCTCCTAGCAAAAGGGTTTTGTAACCATTCTAGGATTCGAACAAATTGTGTTTCCTCCCTCGCGGATGGACATCTGAAATAATTATCAAGGGAGATATTTATGAGTATAACAAAAAGAAAAACCTCAGAAGTCGAAATTCGTTCAACTTTGTTAAAAATAGTATGATCTTCGTATTTCCTATTTCCTCCGATAAAATCGTCTTTGACATGTTTCTTGATTTGATTCGATCTGGTGACTGCATTTTGTAAATTGAATACAAAACCCTTCTGACATGAGCGTAGGTCTGTTTACCCAACTTGTTTTACACGGCATTCTAATGTTGACAATTTCAAATTGTATTTGTCCGCAGCTTTTCTATATGACAATACTCCTTGCATAACACCCTGTATTGCTGACTGCATGCATTTTTCATCCACAGATTCTCTACTTGTCTTTTTTGGTTTATAAGTCCGCACCATGGTTCTGTGAAGAAATAATAAGAAAAAGGTATTAAAATATATATACGTACATCGGCGATAGCGAAACACAGGACAAAGTTAATACAAAAATTTGGAATTAGCACACTAACACACTAAATCGTACCTACCTACCAATTGGGGCACATTCGTACGCGTTCAAACGTGCCCCATCTAGTTTTGTCCGAAAGTATCCCACTAACTGAATAACAACAAAATATAACCTCTTTTAATATTAATAGGAAAACGTCATAAATTAAGTATTGAAAACGTATCTTAAGTATATTTTGTTACTTACTGATAGAATACTATACACGAAAACTTATTTTATCTACGGTAACAATAGACAAAAACAGTGATCAAAAAATTACTTACCGAGCGCGACAACACGTTCGTGTCTGTCACTTCACTCTCACCGGGGCGAATGGCGCGATACTACGTTGACGTAAAGTTGGTACCTTGACTCACGCACACATACAAAAGCAAGACCGTACGTTGTTTCGTTCAAGTTTTATTTTGACTGTATGAATGTGCCCCGCATACGAAGGGTCCCGACCTTCTACTTCAAATAATTTACAATAATTTTTTGTTGTTGATTAATGTGATTCGTTACATTGTCAAAACGTTCAATCATTTGTTCATTCAATATAGTTTGTTGATTTAGTTCTTTATTCATATTATTTTCGTTATTTAACTATTTATTTATTTCATTATTGATATTAATGGCATCGTCAGCATCCATATTGCCAGTTATAGTTTTAATTATTGTGCCAAGCCCGTTAATGAGTCCTCTTTTGGTTCTTTTTCTGGGTAAAAGGTCCAGTAGCTTATTATTGAGTTCCGCCAGTTTACTTTTGTCACGTCTAAGGATAGTTAAAGTTCGGGGATGTTTTCAAGCGTTGTGAGTGTGGTCTGTATGTGGTCGATGCTTGTTTGGTAATTATCTAATCGTACGATATGTATCAAGTTGTTGTAGGAAGTGATAAGCCGTGCCGCTCCAAGTTTTATAGGTAAGATACCGTTGTTATTTGTCAGGTTTCGTATGTCCAGTTCCTGTCCGTGTGCTGTCAGCATGAGCCTGAAATTTGTGTTTTTTCTTTAATTTGCTTTTATGAATTTTTTGATTTTTATTTGAAATTATGGTGATATGGTTATTTTCTTGTACTTTATGTTTTGAAAATCTTCGATGAAGTTTATTTCCACGACTCTCCTTTCTATACACTACTGATCCTTCGTTATATGTTTCGGGGTTTTCTCTCTCCTAATTTTTCAATTCTTTTATTAACTTGATCTTCTAGGAGTTGCTTTATTTCGGGGTATAATTTAGACTGAAATGCCTTAAGTTTCTCGAGATATTCATGACTTTGACAGGGTGATAGGTTGTTGTTGAATTTATATGTTCTACCGTAGAACACTTCATAGGGAGTAGATTTTGTAGCAGAATGGATAGAATTATTAAACGTGATAATAACTTCGTTTAAAATGTGTTCTGGATCATTTTCGCAGTTTTTTTCGTAGACCATTCTGTAAATTTCTGTTAACGTAGAATGTCACCTTTCAACTGGTGCATTACTACTGGTCGTGGAATGGTTCATGCCAAATTGTCTGCAAAAATCTTTGAAAAGGGTGGAGGTAAATTCTGATCCCTGGTCTGTAACAACAGCTATTAAATTTTAAGGGGCGCCATGCAGGCTGGTATAGTGTTTTAGTGCTTTGATAATGGACAAACTATTTCTTGCGGGTAGTTGGTATGCTGCTGCAAATTTTGAGAATTTATCAATTATTGTTAGGATGTACCGTTTGTTTATCGTATAAATATCTTAGTGAAGGATTTCCAAGGGTCTGTTCGGTGTTTGAAGTGTTTGATATTCTGGTTTAGGGGAATTCCTTTCATATTTAAGGAGCTGGCAATTCTCGCAGTTATTTATAATTTGTGTTATTTTGTTCTTTAAGTAAGGGAAATAATAGTCTCTTTTGAGATGAGCTGGAGTCTCATTTATTCCACGGTGATTACTTTTTAGATGGTAGTTGTTTATCAGAGCGTCCTGGTCATCGCTTTCAATAATTTCTTTAAAACGCTCAGTGCATCTAACTAATTTATAGCATCCGGAATGTTTTGTATACATGTTTTGAATTATTCTAAAGATATCATCTGGGGAAAAAATTGCGGTAGTTTTGTTAGCGTTAGTAAATTTTTTAAGTCCTGCATTTTAATCGTTCGCCTTTGTTTATTTCTAAACGTTGTTTCAACGGAGGTTGATCGTTGTCTATCAGTTCTCTCTAGGACAAGTTGAAGCGGAAAATCGTTCAAAGGCTTTTTCGAAATTGGAATACCTGTATTCATATCTTCTTCTGCCGAGTGTATCGTTGTACCTCTTGTGCTTTGAGCTGAAATGTTTAAAGATGAGTTTGTGGGTTCAGACGCTGCCCTGATGTTTGTTGGTGTTTTTAATTCGACTCAGAGTATCAGCATTACTGCTTTGGCAGCCCTTTTTATAAATGATCTCATAATCGTACTCTTCAAGTTTAAGCCTCCAACGGATTAATCTGGAATTAGGGTCCTTTAGGCTCATTATCCATGTGAGTGGTTTGTGATCGGTTACTATTTTGAACTTCTTTCCGAACAAATATGGACGGAAATATTTGGTGGCCAAAAGCTCCTTTTCTATTGTGGAATAATTTGTTTCTGAGCCATTTAAAGTCTACTCGCGAAACAAATGGGACGATCACTGCCGATAGATCCTTGCTAAAGTCAGCATGTTGTAGGATTGGATCACTCATAAGGAGATTTTTACAATCTTCCTAACCACGTACGTAGTGATCATTTAAATCTATGGTGGTACGTCCTTTCTTCAAACATTCTGTCAAGGGTTTGGTCAATTTTGCAAAGTCTCTTACGAATTTTCGATTGTATCCTAGCAAACCAAGACAGGATTTAATCTCTTTTGGTGTTTTTGGTATTGGATAGTTGGCTACCGCAAGGATTTTTCCAGGATTGGGTTTGATGATCTCGGTCGTGACGATGTGACCAAGGAATTCGATCTCCTTCTTCAAGAATTCCGATTTGTCCAATTGGACCTTCAGATTTACTTCTCGTAATCTCTGAAATACTTTTCGAAGGTTTTCGCCATGTTCTTGTAAGGAAGTTGAAAAGATGATCATGTCATCCAAATATACTAGGAACACCTTGCCTTGAAGATCTTTTATCACGTTATCCATGACACGTTGAAAGGTGGCAGGTGCATTTTTAGGCCAAAAGGCATACGAACTTATTTGCAGTGACCACCTTCAACTGTGAACGCGGTTTTTGGGATATCTCTGGCGTCCATTTCGATTTGGTGGAAACCGGAAGCGAGATCTAATGTTGAGAAATACATGGATTTGTCCAATTTGTCTAATATTTCGTTAATATTAGGAAGTGAGTATCTATCACTTATCGTTTTCCTGTTAAACTTCCGGTAATCGATTACCAGTCTCCATTTTCGTTTTCCGCTGGCGTCCAGTTTTTTAGAGACTATCCGGACAAATGAGCTCCAAGGTGAATAGCTCAGAAGGATTATGCCTTGTTTGAGCATATCCTCAATTTGTCTGTGAACTTCCTGTTTGTGTACAAATGGATATCTGTACGACTTTGTATAGATGAGTAAGTCGTCCGTACTATTGATTCTGTGCTCCACTTGATTGGTGAACGTCAGATCCTGATCAGCCTTAAAGAAAATATCATTGTATCGTTGGCAAATTTTGAATAACATTTTCTTTTCCTCATAATTTAGGTGGGAAACTCGCAAAAGATCAATAAGACCATTTGAGTCTGTGAATGGGGAGTTTTGTTCGCATCTTACTTCCACGTTGTTAATTACATCATAATTTCATGAAATTTGTTCTACTATTAACGGTTGCTCAACAAAGAGAATTTTCTCGTTTCTAGACAAATTAGTTGCTTCTACGGGAGCGTACAGATCAACAGCTGTGTAAATGCCTTCGGAAATGAATAAATCTGGGGTAATTTGGATGGGTTTTATAAGAATGTCTCCATTCTGTGCATATACAGGCAATTTGGCGATGAATTTTGAATGAGGTGGTATGATATACTTTTCGGACATATAGTTTGGTTTAAAATTGAGTGGAATTGTTGCGTTATGAGTACATTCCTACTTAAGTCGATTTCAGCGCCTAACTGAGATAATGTGTCGGTGCCTAAAAGGCCGTCAAAATACCGATGAAATTTAAAAATCAAGATCCTGATTGTACTTGCTTTATTAAATTCGATAAAATTGGGGAGTGTTACTTCTTCTTTCACTTCGTGTTTCGCTAGAATTGTGGTAATTGAAATTGGTTTTGTCAGTTTTACGTCATGAGGATCTACGTATTTGGGATTAATAAATGATGAAGATGCTTCGGTGTCTATAAGAAACTTTAGGGGTCTTCCAAAAGGAGAAGATATCTGGATGTAGGGTAGAGTATTACTGTGTTTGTTGACGTCTAGGTACCCGATGGGCTTGTGGTGGCACTCGACTGAAAATTTCCATCGTCTACCTCGGTGTTAGGTGAATATGAGTCCTGTTCAGAATGGGAGTCCTGGAGATCCGTGGTAAACAGCGTCCCAATCGTAATCTTTGCTAAATGTCGTCTTGGATCGTCCTTCCTTCAATGATACTTGCTGTGTATTTGCCATTGCAGTCACACACATTTGCGTTATAGAGGCTTGACTTTTCTGGACTTTCCAATCCTCGAATTTGAAGAGCTATTTGTAAAAAAACTTTATATGGTTCCGTCCAAAGTTTCTGATGAGTTGCCCTGCAGTGCTGTATACTCGGACACTTCAATTTCGGTATTCCTGTCTTAATTGCAGCAACCACAGTACAACACTCCGTTCATTAAGGGGAAAAATTTACTGCTCAAGTTCACTTAGAAATTAACTTCGATTTGTTTTATTAATGCACTGTCCGTGTTCACGGAACAAATTCAACAAATCCAATAAATAATGACGCAGTACAGTCACCCTTTACACACACTCTTATGGAAGGCGCTTGATAATTGTTTGTCGTTTCTGTGTCTTGAAACCATACGGTTCACTCCTCCGTTGCCTTTATGGAGCCTCAGCTTTTATATAACCTCATTATCAGGCACAACCCTAGCATGACAATCCTCTCCACTAGTGTCGAACTTTTCCCGCTAGCACAGCACATGGAAGACATGAATCTTCCACGATGAAAATTCTGGGATAACTTTTCAGATCAAATCCCATTGTTGTCACGACACTCGAGTGTCGTTTTAAATTCATATCTTTCATAACATATTCCAAATGAAACCCCAGCAACACCACGTCCAACTAAGCAATTGATATAAAACGGCACCGCCACCGTTGTTACAACTTAATTCTAATCAGTACATATTCAATTTATTTTAGTTTGGCCAAGCTCAACTCAACTCGCAAATGAGTACATTAAAACTGTTTATACCTTAAGCTCAAATTTGGACGACATTCCATCTTATTATTGTTGGGTAACCGCAATATATGATGTATAATTGGCTCACTATCAGAATCAAAAGTATACTGATTCATGTCCAAATACACGAATGCTTCTGGAGGTATCAAGCCAGTGATGAGACAAGTCTCAATGTACTCGTCGATAGGGTGGAACGGCCACAAAGTCTAGGAGTTTTCATTGACAGTTACAGACTTCGCGATATGATCGCGAACAAACTTCGAAATAAATATATCAACTCTCTTCACTTTGGCAGTTTGATAAATTTTTCGATTCGATATACAGGTATGGTGGTTTTTACCCGTCTCAAACTTTCTATTACTAGTCCATGCGCGAAGACTTTTCCTTTCGAAAACTCATCACATTTCTATTATGCGAGTACTAGCACTCTGCTTATACAGGATTGGATATCCATACATGAAAACTGGTCTAAGCAGAATCTTGTGATAGATAACTTTGATCTTTTGGTTAATATATCTGGAACACAGATGTCGAGAGGATGGATGCGTGTAGAGCACTGCCGTGTTATGTGCTGCCACCTGAATGTCACGGGATATTATTTTCACTAATGTTTAGATATCGTTTAGATTTAGATTGTTATGTTTGAGACGCCATCGCGACCTGTCAATATTTTATAATAAACTTAAGTGAGAAGTTATAATCGTGTTTTCATTGCTACATAGGTGACCTCGTGCAAAACTAGTGAAACGCGCAATATGCCTAATCCTCCAGACAATAAAACCTATCCCGCGACACCCGAAATTCCGCGTCGCTGATTTGAAAACGTTTTAGGAAATATTGAATCACTACAGACGCTTAAGCTGCCGCCATTTTGGCAAAGACAGCCAACTTTGTGGTTCGTGCAAGTTGAAGTACAAATCGCGACTCATAAAGTGTTAAGTGATGCTAATCTTTTTAACGCGATAATTTCATCAATCGATTCTGCCATTTTGGAGCAACTTGCCAATATTGTGGAATCGCCACCTACGTCGGACGCATATGCAACATTAAACAAGTCGGGTAAACAGACCTACGCTCATGTCAGAAAGGTTTTGTATTCAATTTACAAAATGCAGTCACCAGATCGAATCAAATCAAGAAACATGTCAAAGACGATTTCATTGGAGAAAATATGAAATACGAAGATCATACTATTTTTAACAAAGTTGAACGAATTTCGACTTCTGAGGTTTTTAGTATTGTTATACTCATAAATATCTCCCTTGATAATTATTTCAGATGTCCATCCGCGACGGAGGAAACACATTTTTCATGTATTTCCCCCAAAAACTGACAGTTTAACAACTGTTTTGAAAAGCTCCCATGAAAACTTTCATTTCATACTCATACCGGCTACGTTTGATGAATTTTTTTTCAGGGGCCACTCTCCTGTACTGAAATCATCGAATTTTTTCGAATCCTAGAATGGTTACAAAACGCTTTTGCTAGGAGCTCTCTCCCACCTCCTTGACTTGTTTCACTTATGAGCATTAATTGTAGGTACTCATCTTCAGTCATTCATTCAATTGAATCAAGTGTTCAAAGCATGCACCTCAAACGTTGAAGTTGGGAAAAAATAACTCAAAATTATTCAATCTTCGCATTTAAAACAGCCACTATTTTGTTTTACGATTACTGATACCACCAGCTGAACCGATTCTCAAAGATATACATGACACCTATCATTCCTGAAATTTTCATGCAAATCCTAGCAAAACTGTAGTGTCTGAGTCGGTAAAAAGCGCATATTGTTCCATAGTAATATAGGAAAATTCAAGCCGCTATAACTTCGCTAAATATGATTCAATCTTTATGAAACTTTCAGGATATATTAATCTTATAAACAGACATCTACGTACTGAATTTCATTGAATTACCGTTGCCGTTAAGATTTTATTCAAGAAAACATAAAATCGATAAATCATACTATTACTAACAAAGTTAAGTGAATTGCGACTTCTGACATATTTGTTGTTATTGTACACACCATTTCGGATCACAGGTGTCCAATCGCGAGGGGGGACACAAATTTTTCGTGTATTTCCCCTCCCTGTGCGCCCCTTGAAGCAAACTTTGCCAAATTAAGACCTGTTTTGAAAAGTTCTCATCAAGACCTTTCATTTGATACCCATATCGGCTACCTTCAATGAAATTTTTTTTTTCGGGGGTCACTCTCCTATATGAGGAGACCGCCCTTAAATACCTTATAAAATTTTTTGTAGTTGAACTTTGAAGAGATCACCACCTTACACCTACGCACATTATTTGATGTTTCTAGCTTAAATAGTTTCCGAGAAAAACTGCTGTGACACACGGACGGACGGACGGACGGACAGACGGACAGACTGGTCGTGAAACTAGTAGGGTTTTGTAAAATTATTTTACAAAACCCTAAAAACGCGCTTATATCTCGCTTCACAGACTCGCCTGAAAAAGCGTTAAAAAAAGTGCTCACGGACTTGGAACTTGGTGATAAAAGACCATCTCAACTGTGGCGCGAAATGAAATCTCTCGCAGGAAGCCAGCTCGGGGAAGATTCTGTGCGTGTTCTTTGGCTGCGTCGCTTACCACCGCAAGTGTGGGCAATATTGACAGTGACTTCTGAAATTGGAATCGAGCCATTAACATTAATGGCGGACAAAATTTTAGAAGAAAGCGGAATGGCCTCAATAGCCGCCGTCGGGAATAGCGCATCAAGCGTTAACGATGATCTATGAAATGAAGTTGCGTCTCTCACAAAAAGGCTTGGAGCGTTTGAAATGCGCAACTCACGCAGAAACAATTCACGTTCGTCCTACCGCCGGAAACAAAACCAATCGCGATCTCGTTCCCGAACTGTTTCTATTATCGTCGATTTGGTGCAAAAGCGCAATAGTGTCGAAAACCGTGCACTTTCTTAACGGAAAACCAAAGTGCTCGTCGTCATTTGCAGTAAATGACGATGGCCAATACCAAAACCGCCTACTCATAAGAGAACGTCGCAGTGGAACTCTATTTTTGGTCGACACCGGAGCTGATGTGTCGGTAATTCCCCCTGAAAAACACTGCCTTCGTAAAACACCAGTGCTTCTAAAGCTACACGCAGCAAACAACACCGTGATCACCACAAACGGTGAACAACTGATGGATTCTCTGCCGCACAACATCTTCCATCGAATATTCACAACAGGTGCACCAATAGCTGAACGAATGAGACGTCTTCCACCAGAAAAGTATGCACCTGCCAAATCGGAATTCGACTACATGGTCTCGATGGGAATTTGCCGTCCATCTGACAGTCCTTGGGCCAGTCCATTACATTTCGTCCAGAAAAAATCCGGACATTGGAGACCATGCAGTGACTATCGTCGCTTAAATTCGATAACGATTCCGGATCGTTATCCCATCGCTCACATCGAGGACTTTGCGAATCATCTGTACAACAAAGCAATTTTTACCACTTTGGATTTGGAGCACGCATATCACCAGATTCCGATACATCCTGATGATATACCAAAGATTGCAGTCATCACGCCATTTGGATCATTCGAATTTTGTCGAATGACTTTTGGCTTACGGAGCGCTGCGCTCACGTTTCAAACATTTATCGACACCGTTTTGCGTGGACTGGAATTCTGCTACGCCTATCTCGACGATATACTTATAGCATCACGAACATCTGCAGGAAGTTTTCGAACGATTGAAGGCATATGGCGTCAAAATATATACACCCAAGTGCGTATTCGGAGCAAAGGAGGTAAAGTTTTTACGCTACTCAATTTCGAGTGAAGGAACCAAACCCTTACCGGATCGAATAGCAGCCATTACGGATTTCAAACAACCTAAAAATCTTTTGGAGCTTCGCAGGTACTTAGCAATAATCAATTTCTATAGGCGATTCTTGCAGAATGCAGCAGACGTACTTGCTCCCCTAAATTCTTATTTGGGTGATAAAAAGTCAAACGATAAAGAGCCGATTATTTGGAATGAAACAACCAAGAAAGCGTTCGAAGAAAACAAGACGATGATTGCAAATGCCGCATTATTGGCTCACCCTAACGACGGAGCTGCTTTGATTCTTCGAACCGACGCATCGGAAGTAGCCATTGGTGCTATTTTGGAGCAAAAACAAGGTGGTGCATGGAGACCACTAGGATTCTTCTCGAAAACATTGAACCCAGCGCAGACAAAATATAGCACGTATGACAGGGAGTTATTAGCTATTTCCGAGGCTGTTAAATATTTCAGCTTCATGCTCAAAGCAAGGGATTTTTCGATGGAGACTGAACACAAGCCTTTAACGTTCGCCTTTTCACAACGTTCGGATAAAGCTTCTCCACGGCAAATGCGACAATTAGAATTCATAAGCCAATTCTCGGCGCAAATTTCCTACATTAAAGGCTCACGGAATTTAGTTGCTGGCGCATTCTCCAGAATCGACGCTTTCACGGAATTCAAAACTCAAAGTGCAGAGGATATTGCGAAAGAACAAGCTAACGATGAAGAGCTGCAACATCTCTTTAATGCGAACACTTCGCTAAAGCTAAAACAATTTCCATTAGGAGATGGAAATGTTTTATTCTGCGATGTTTTAATGGGAAATCCAAGACCATATATCCCAAAGAGTCTGAGGAAGTCCTTGTTCGAGAAAATTCATGGATTATCACACCCAGGCGGAAAAGCCACGTGCAAACTTGTCTCCAGCAAATATGTGTGGCCTGGAATCAAAAAGGAAGTAGGAATGTGGACTAAAAACTGCGTAGTATGTCAGCGATCTAAAGTTCATCGACACGTTACTCTTACCTCGCAAAACTTTCCAACGACGGATCGCCGCTTCCAACACATACGCGCAGACATTGTTGGTCTGCTTCCATCGTCCTATGGATACAGCTACATATTCACGGTAATAGATCGGTTTTCTCGATGGCTCGAAGCAATTCCGTTGGAAGACATCGCTGCAGATACAATCGCTTCAGCATTCTTCACAAACTGGGTGGCAAGATTCAGAACACCTGTAACAATAACCACCGACCAGGGAACTCAGTTTGAGTCTGCATTGTTCCAAGCCGTGTTACAGTTTATCGGCAGCAACAGAATTCAAACCACAGCGTATCATCCCACTTCTAATGGAATGGTTGGAAAGTTTCATGGTTCCTTGAAAGCCGCAATCATGTGCCACGAATCGTCACATTGGATTGACGTTTTGCCACCAGTGCTCTTAGGATTAAGGACATCTCTCAAAGATGACATCGGATTGCTGCGGAAATGTGCTACGGGTTGCAATTACGGTTGCCCGGAGAATCCTTCAGCGATGATACGTTTCCTGATAACCTGCACATTTTCATCGAAAAGTTCCGACGGAAAATGCAAGCACTAAAACCGACACCTGCCGCACTCCACAACCAAAGAAGCGTTTTTGTGCACAAGGACCTGTCCAGATGCAGCCATGTGTTTGTCAGATAGGGATCTTGAAAAAAATCTCTGTAGCAGCCATACAGCGGTCCTCATGAAGTCATCGAACGTTTAGATGAACGAGTCTTCAAAATACGCGTAGGGAATAAGATCACATACATTTCCATAGAGCGTCTAAAACCGTCACATATGGAAAACGACTCGCAGGATTTAGCTAGTAGACCATCATATGACGGAGCAGCAAACTTTCATCAACCCACAGTGCTCAAAACGTATGAAGGACGTAAGTCAAAATTACGTCAAGTGACATTTGCTTAATGAATAGAAATATCGTTATCAGTTGAGAGAGGCTCCTGAATGTTTAGATATCATTTAGATTTAGATTGTTATGTTTGAGACGCCATGGCGACCTGTCGATATTTTATAATAAACTTAAGAGAGTAGTAATAATCGTGTTTTCATTGAATTGAAGCACTTTATGATGTGGCGTGAAGATGGCGTGTTATCAGCTGTTGATTCAAATTTCAAATAAGTTTGACGTAAGGTCTCCCACAAAATTTCGCATCTTGAACTAAATCAATTTACCGTGAGGGTATTCTCACTTATACGATATAAAGGGTTCAATATGAGCATCCTACGAAGGATACGTCCGTGACATGCTTCCTATAGCTGTTTTTACAATCCCACACATATCACTACATTTTCTTTTTCGCAGCACAGCAACACTCGCGATCTCTGGTAAACTTTGCGTTTAATTGATTATCACTTTTGCAACGTTTTTTCACCACATTCAACATGAGGAATCTTAAAAAATTGTTTTGTGTTCAATTTCGAATTCAACTTGACTAGATGTTTTACGTCATCTGGTGAATTTTCACGAATCATATGTTTTCAAACATACGGTTGATATTTCGTTGACGATTTGGGGGTTAAAGTATAAGAGATTTTCGTGAGAGAAACTAGAGAGCCACCTGAGTTTGTGGATGCTTTAGTGGCGCGAAAGGCGAGGGAATTTCAATTCGTATGCGCGATGAAGGGATGTATGTAGTAAAAAAACCTTCACTCAAATATGGATGAAAATAAGATCATTTGGCGTCCATTACTTTATATGTCTTCAATCGGGAATGAAAGAAATATTGAAGGGATATGAACAGTTATGAACTTTACTGTGCTTTCAAATTCCAAATAATACGGGTCTAATAGCGCTGACTGATTTGTATTTACTATTTGAAATCAATGTGCATAAATTCACATTAGTGCTGTGAAAGACTAGATAAACTATTTTGTTAAAACTAGGTCAAAGTCTAGGAATAGGTACTACGGGAGTCCCAGTATTCCTTTTCGCGCGTAGTAGAATTTTTTTAAGTGTTAGTAAAACATGTTGATAATATTGGTGCATCAGTGCCGTAAGGAATAAAGTTATTTTGAGTAGGGGCAAAATTATTTAGATTTAAATTTAGCGTGAGGAATACTAAGGAGAAATTAATCTCTTTATTTGCTATATATAAACAATATATAATAACATAATATATATACATATATATATATATATATATATATATATATATATATATATATATATATATATATAAATATATATATATATATATATATATATATATATATATATATATATATGTATATACATATACTGTATATATACATATGAGTATATTTAAATATATATATATATATATATATATATATATATATATATATATATATATATAAATATATATTAACTTGTATATATATATATATATATATATATATATATATATATATATATATATATATATATATATATAGTAGAACTCCAATTATCCGAATCAATTGGGACCGGACCCCATTCGGATAACCTAAAATTCGGATAAAAAAGGGTATATTGTCAAGAAAAAGAGCTTGTTTTCGGTACTGTTGCACTATAATTAATTACTCTAGTGTACTTACACTGCAAACAACGTATAGAATATATTATGTACGCTACAGTACATAAAATGTTAAATGATAAGTGTTACATACATACTTTAATATGTAGTTCTCTTGAAAATATACTGTTGTCACAGGATTTTATTTTTTGAACATTCCTTGGAGAGTACGTTGCCTTGACGTAGTAGAACGTTTCCGAGCGGCGAGGTCCCGCAGGCACTTGATAGCTTAAAGTTGTACTCTGTCACATTCCGGTTGCTGCTCCATCAAATAAATGCTTCTCCATGTGTGGGAACGTTTTCATCCTTGGTTTCTTCCCCGGTTTCATTGTTGTCGTTGGTATCATCTTATCGTTCGTTCATGACACTCTCTGCAATTTCATCAACTACCATAATAAGAAATCCTTGGTCGTCTTTATCACATTGAAGCCACTCCTCCACATCATCAACATCGCATTCTTAACAGCCCGTCATTTCCTTGGCAATGTCAATAAATTCTACCATGGACAGACCATGTCCTGTTCATCAACGGCAGCTATTGTTTGCTGTTGTTGGTGTTTACTTTGGTTTTCGGCTCCCAGTTGTTCCTTTGTTGATGTGCCGTTTATTCTACTCCAAGCTCGTTTAAGTAAAACACTTTTCACCATATTTTTGCATATGAATGCAAAACTATTTCTCCGTTGTTCTTTTCAGCCAATAACAATTTTCGGAGCAACTGGCGTCAGTAGTGTCGTTTGGTGCACTCAATCACGCCCTGATCCATAGGCTACAGTGGACTAGTAACATTAGGTGGGAGAAATGGGCATTAAACTCGCCATTCTCACTCTCAAGAAACTCAACTGGCGGATGAGTTGGCGCATTGTCGATGATGAGTAGAACCTTTCCCCATTTCCTGGTTTTTTTTATTTAATTTTTTACATCAGGGATGAAGGTTTTATTATACCATTCGAGAAATATACTCAAATCCATTCATGCACTTTTTTGATTTGTATAAGTTACTGGCAAGTTTTTAACATTTTTTGAAGCTCTTGGCTTCTTTGCTTTGCCAATTATTAGCAAAAGTAGGCGATGGTTGCCTGTGGAGTTAGTACAAACGAGAATATTGACGCGTTCCTTACTAACCTTATGCCCTGGAGCACTTTCCTCTTCTAGGCAAAGCCTTTTAATTTAAACCAGTTTCATCGGCGTTGTAAACAAGATCCGGATCGTAGTCTTTAGTTTGCTTTTAAAAGTTTCCAGAAAGCTATTGGCAGCTTCACCATCGGTAGGCAGTTTTTCTCCCGCTACATCTAACTCCCAAATGCCATGCCTAGATTTAAAATTGTGGAGCCAACCTTGGCTTGATTTAAACTCAACCACTAAAGATCAGTGCTCTTTCACATGAAATTTGGCCTTAATTAGTTTGTCCAATTGAACGTTGCCGTAGGAACTAGGCAAAAACCCACATTTTCAAGCTGTCCATTTTTAGCTTTTTTCACCGATTTCCTAGATGAACATCCATCCTGAAATTTTAGCGCTGTTAGATTTAATGCCCGATATTGTAACCGTTCCGATGCCAAATCTCTCTGCAAGTTGTTTTCCAGGCACATCTTTATTTAATTTATTAACAATTTCCACTTTATCACTCAGTGAAAGCACAACACGTTTACGTTATACACTCATTTCGGACACTAAATTCAGCAGAAGACGCTAAACGTAATGTCAATACAAACGATAGCAGAAGACGCTAAGCATAGTGTCAACAGGTGCAGCGGTTGAATGCTCGGATGCGGATAGATACTCTGGTGTGCAGGCGCGGGTGAACTTAACCAACAAAGATGAGAGCAGCAAAGCAGATAAGGCAGACTGGTGGGAATGCAGGGAGCGCATGTTAGAGGAACGGTGGATAGCGAATGCGTCATTGCTATAGTAATGACACATAGGTATTGCCTGTACACTATCCTATCGCACGCACTTGCGCTGTATTTTTAGGGTTTTGTAAAATTATTTTACAAAACCCTACTAGTTTCGTGGCCAGTCTGTCCGTCTGTCCGTCTGTCCGTCCGTCCGTCCGTCAGTGTGTCACAGCAGTTTTTCTCGGAAACTACTTAAGCTAGAAGCATCAAATTTTGTGTGTAGGTGTAAAGTGGTGATCTCTTCAAAGTTCAACTACAAAAAAATTTTATAAGGTATTTAAGGGGGGTCTCCCCATATAGGAGAGTGACCCCCGAAAAAAAATTTAATTGAAGGTAGCCGATATGGTTATCAAATAAAAGGTCTTGATAAGAACTTTTCATAACAGGTCTAAGTTTGGCAATATTTGCTTCGAGGGGCGCACAGGAAGGGGAAAAACACGAAAAATTTGTGTCCCCCCCCCCCCCTCGCGATTGGACACCTGTGATCCGAAAAATCTGAAAAAAATCAGGAATGTGGGCCTTGGTGAGTACAACAACAACAAATACGTGAGAAGTCGCAATTCACTCAACTTTGTTAGCAATAGTATGATTTATCGATTTTATGTTTTCTTAGATAAGATCTTAACGGTACCCTTAAACTCAATGAAATTCAGTACGTGGATGTCTATTTATAAGATTGATCTATACTGAAAGTTTCATAAAGATTGAATCATATTTAGCGATGTTATAGCGGTTTGAATTTTCCTGTATTACTATGGAACAATATGCGCTGCATTTATTACTATGGCAACATATCGCTATGGAACAACATGCGCTTTTTATCGACTCAGACACTATAGTTTTGCTAGGATTTGCATGAAAATTTCAGGAATGATAGGTGTCATGAATATCTTTGCGAATTGGTTCAGCTAGTGGTATCAGTAATCGTAAAACAAAATAGTGGCTGTTTTAAATGCGACGGTTGAATAATTTTGAGTTATTTTTTCCCAACTTCAACGTTTAAGGTGCATGCTTTGAACACTTGATTCAATTGAATGAATGACTGAAGATGAGTACCTACATTTAATGCTCATAAGTGAAACAAGTCAAGGAGGTGGGAGAGAGCTCCTAGCAAAAGGGTTTTGTAACCATTCTAGGATTCGAAAAAATTGGCCATGAATCGATGATAACAGTACAGGAGAGTGGCCCCTGAAAAAAATTCATCAAACGTAGCCGATATGAGTATGAAATAAAGGTTTTCATGGGAGCTTTTCAAAACAGTTGTTAAACTGTCAGTTTTTGCTTCAGTGGGGGCACAGGGGGAAATACATGAAAAATGTGTTTTCTCCGTCGCGGATGGGTATCTGAAATAATTATCAAGGGAGATAATTATGAGAATAAGAATTCTAATAACCTCAGAAGTCGAAATTCGTTCAACTTTGTTAATAATAGTATGATCTTCGTATTTCATATTTTCTCCAATAAAATCGTCTTTGACATGTTTCTTGATTTGATTCGATCTGGTGACTGCATTTTGTAAATTGAATACAAAGCCCTTCTGACATGAGCGTAGGTCTGTTTACCCAACTTGTTAAATATTTATTTCGCTGAAAATCGATTCGAATAATTGGAGTTCCGCTATATATATATATATACATATATATATATATATATATATATATATATATATATATATATATATATATATATATATATATATATATATATATATATATATTTATATATATACATATATATATATATATATATATATATATATATATATATATATATATATATATATATATATATATATGTATATATATGTATATGTATATATATGTAAAAATAACTGCATATGTATACATACATAACTGTATATATATATATATATATATATATATATATATATATATATATATATATATATATATATATATATATATATATATATTTATATATATATACATATTTATATATATATATATATATAGATATGTATATATATTTATATATATATATACATATATATATATATATATATATATATATATATATATATATATATATAGGGAGAGAGAGAGAGAGTGAGAGAGAGAGAGATATACCACTGATGAAGAAAACTATATATATATATATATATAAATATAAATATATATATATATATATATATATATATATATATATATATATATATATATATGTATATATATGTATATGTATATATATGTAAATAAAACTGCGTATGTAGACATACATAACTGTATATATATACATATATATATATATATATATATATATATATATATATATATATATATATATATATATATATGTATATATATATATATATACATATATATATATATATATATATATATATATATATATATATATATATAGATATATAGAGAGAGAGAGAGAGTGAGAGAGAGAGAGAGAGAGATATACCACTGATGAAGAAAACAACTTGTTTTCGAAATACATGATGGGAAATATTGTTATACAATAAACGAAATAGCGTTTTTTTAAAGGAATTTTTTTAATTTTGAATTTTTTTCATTTAATTTTGTTATATTATTCATTTATCTTAGACCTGAAATAAATATCAGTTTTTGAATTTTTTTTTCCGAAAAACAATTACAGAAAATAATCGAAAATTAATTAATATACATACTTTCAGCCCCTTCAAGATAATGATTTTTTTGATGCCGCCATTGATTTAGAGGGCCAAGATATTACGTCACTCATTATTGTTTAACATCTCAATTTCAACCCGTAACCATTAAGTATGCGGCTTATTTAAATTAACAAAATTCACGGCACGAGAAAAGAAACAAGTTAATCAATTAATTTCGTTATTAGTTTTACCTAGAATATGAGTTTTCACTAACGCGCGGCTAATATTTTTTTGCACTTCTTCACGAACCACTTCATTTTCTACGATATCTTTTTGACTTTCAATTTAAACACCGATATTTGAAGCCGATTTGAAACGAACACCATGCTTTGTAACTTTCGAATGTTTCCCGAATTCACGATGCGATAATCAAACGGAATTCACCAAATTAACGTAAGTTTTGATTCGATTTTGCGATTTGTTTACATTGTTACCTGACACTTATCACAGTAGAACAGCCAACATGACATTAGTAGCCCAGGCTGTGTCTCTTTTCTTCCTATGTACGCTATCCTTGTCATACAACTTCTCCTCCGTTTTATTGTACTTCACTCATGCACACTGTATATGTGCTATATCCGGCTTCCTGTAATACTTATTCATAGGTCAAAGTATACTGGCAAGTTCTCAATACTCGGCGAAAAAAATTCCAACATTTTTTTGTCGAACGTACATTTTACATACGTTCAAGTTGTACATTAGAAAACAAAAAATAACTCATGTAAACATAAAACAAATAAGAAGAGATTAAGGAAATAGTGAATTGCCAATCTAAGTAGATTTTCCTTCTAGTAAAGTTGGCATATTTAGGCAGGACTCAAGCAATGAGTAAGTATCGCTCCCAAACGACTATATTTTCTCAGAGTAATGCCAATGGATTTTTTGTTACTCAGGTCGGGTTCGCAGTTCCCTTGATTGTGTTTTCGTTGTTTCATTCGCGCATTTTAAATCAGGTAAATTTTACGGTGGCTGAAAATTGTGACCGGGCAGCAGTCTTGCTCACGGTTTGACTCACGACCGAATTCCTCTCTGAGCTAGCTAGCTGGCTAATAGCCACCATGGAGTAGACTGTCAAGTGTACGAATCTGTTGACCTTAAATGTACGATTTGTTGGCACAGCTTGCGATTTAACGTCTTTAAATTGTTGAGAGGTCGATTTCGATTTCCTCGCAAAGTTACCGACATAAAACTAGTGAAAAGCATCACAGCACTTACGATTCTATTGAACGAAACGTTAAAATTGAGAGATGTTACTATTATTAATAAAGTTGTGTGTATTTCGGCATCTATGATATGTGTTACCCAACTACACCTAAAGATCTCCTTCAGTGATTTTTTTCTTCAGACTTATAGGTCACAAATGTCAAATGTTGATGTTTTTCGTGATTTTCCCCTCTCCCTGCATACGTGATACGAAAGAATATCACCAATATCTTTTATGTGATATCTCGCTCAACTGTCCTTGGTGACGAAAAGATATTATCGGTTCACATTCTTATACAAGTATGTGGAGCTCCCTTACGATACTTTGAATATTTTTTCACTGTGAAGCTTTCAGGAGTCCCTGAGGAAATTTCGCTCGACAGACGAATGGTACCGATTTAGAAAAGGTACATCTTAATGAAACATTTATATTAGCCGCCACTTTTTATCAGCTCTTAATGTTGGGTGATCCTTTAAATTTTGTTGACTGCGACGATACTTTGTGTGATTAAAAAATGACAGAAAACCTATAAAAATTGAGAGGACTAGAAGTGAAATTGTTTTACAGAAAAGACATGCATTATGACTGAATATTGAAATTGCGTAACTTGCTAGAAAATTGTTCTATAGCGTAGACGCCTTGGTATGTAGATTGTTTGATATTTAAAGTGAAAAAAAAACTAGTAAGTATGAGTTGACGAGCTAAACTTTAATATATTTATTTACTGTTTCAACTAATAAGCACTAAATGTATTACGAGAATATTGAATAGAATTATAACTGTCCTCTTTATCTTTTTTAGAATATCTGGACAACTATCGGGGTGTTAAAACTACTAGCTGGCTAGCAAGATTCCTTCAACTGTATGAAATTGGTGATATGATGACCACAGGCACTCTCCAGCACCCAAAATTCCAGAATCTTCTGAAGACAAAGCCAACCTTTGACGCAATAATTATCGATGCTACTATGAATGATGCAATTTTAGGATTGGGCGAGTATTTCAATGCACCCATAATAGAATTCGATACTACCGGCGTACTACGCAAAGGTTACGATCTTCAAGGATATAATCGCTTTTTATACAGTTCAATAATAAAAGAGCCAAGCTTAGATAGCCGTTGTTTCTACGATCGTATAGGCGACATATATGTGTCATTTACGGAGCTGCTCTATATTAACTTTATTTATTTACCACGTCAGAAAGAGCTTCGACACATTTACTTTCCCAGTTCTCATCAGCCACATGCTTACACCAATTACATCCCATCGCTGCAGTTAAGAAGAGATTTCATTGAAATTTATAATAATTTTCCAAACCAAGTTGGTATTGAAAATCTTACTCCAAAAGTGCACAAGTCAACAATCCCAAAGATGGTAAAGGAATTTATCGAGACATCATCAAACGGAGTAATTTATGTCTCACTGGATATTTCAAGATCCCAACTGTCTAACGAGACATTATACAATATCATGGGAACTTTTCATAAACTTAAACAAAGTATTCTGTGGAAAACCAGCAACAGAGAGTTCGAATTTAGTGAATTACCAGAAAATGTTTTAATAACTTCAGATGCTCCACAAAATTCTGTACTTGATCATTCTAAGACGAAACTTTTTATTACCGAGGGAAACCTGGAAAACGTTCTTTTAGCAACAGCGCACGGCGTTCCAGTGATAGGCATCACCGAGTTTGTCGAGCAATCACATAACCTGGCTCCCTTGATTCGTGCTGGAACTGCGTTGAAAGTTGATCTGCATGAGATAGATGACTCAAACTTATCAGATGAGATTGAAAAGATTTTAAATAATTCAATTTATTCAAAAACAGCAAAAGCACTTTCCGAAAAAATTCACAGTGTGCCTTATAGAACCGCCGAAGCAGCAGCGTCATGGGTGGAATACATAATAAGGACCAGAGATGAGCTTCATTCTAATTCGCGTAGTAAAAGTTTTATTGCGGAGTATAATATCGATGTTATTGCATTTATAGTTTTATTAATAGGTTTGAGTACATATTGTGTTGGAATAGTTGTTAAGAAAATGTTAGTAATGGCTGTGCTATTTTATTTAAATGTTAATGTTAAAGAGAAAGAAATGTAATTAAATTGTTTAACGATTTTTTTGAATTACGATTTAATTATATGTCTAAAGGAAAGGTTAGAGATAATTGTTTGTGGCATCAGAATTTAATTTAGTTCCAAGCTACATGCCCATTAGCGGGTTCCATTCAATAGAAGATAAAACATGTTGAGTAGACAGAAATAAGCTCCAGTCAGATGAACTTCTACTCAGGATATGATATGTAGATACTAACAGTTAATTAGCTCAAGAAAAACTTTATTAGCATGAGCATGCAAAACTTGGTTTAGAAAAATCCATTATTACATCAGTGAAAAGAATTTGACAAATATTCAAGTAATTCAAGTTATTTGAAATTTTTGAGACAGTCAGATGAAAATTGGATAGACAGATGGGCACCGATTCCAATAAAGTCTTGTAAGCTAGCAAAAAATCCTGAGAAGTAGGTAAGTGGAGGAAGTAGCCAAAAAACTGGAGTAAAGAGAGAAATAAGTTCACAAATGTGTATTTGTTTGTAATTTCCATAATGTTTTTGGCAATGAAAGAATCAAATAATAATAAATTACTAGAACTTAGAACGTTTAATGCATGTCAAGGTTTGTTTTTAAATTCCCTCAGCAAACATGGAAGACATCAGCCTTCTGAAGTCAACATTAGACACACTTCTTTGTGTACAAAGTTCCTCAAAACTACTTTCGAATTGAATCTCTTGTATGTCAACAAAACTTTTTTAATTTTCATTGCCTTAACACCATTTTAATTTTGCCTTACTTTTATATGTTTTTTCGCATTTAACAAATATTTTAAATGACGGTATGTAGTAATCGAGCAATCACACAAGCAAACTGCTCGAATACTTTCCTTACACTTATCCGAAATTTTAATTGCATATTTGGAAAAAAATTTCATTACTTCCATTCATAGTTATAAATTATAAAATATATTTTTTATTATTGTTATTAAATGTAAATTTTACATCAATTTTCCTTTATATTAAATTTAAACGTTTCCTTTTAATTATATTCTTTATGATATTTAACTTTTTATTATTATTTAAAATCTTTTTCAACATAATTTTTAAAAACTCAAATCTGCAAATTAAAATTCAGACATGGGAACACTGATTTATTGCATCCCATTCTCGTATTGCATTGGAGAATGCAATCGAACGCGGCTGAGCGAGCAGCTGTGTGCGATTTACCGTCGCAGCACAGGGAAATGAAAAAGATTTGGACGGATCGAAAGTCCACTTAAGATCGCGAAACGGCAAGCACGCGCGAGAACCGCGATCAAGAAAATGATATAGGAGCGATAATTACCGTGCATGTCGTCTCTCCCACCTGGTCGACAGCTTGCCGGGAACCTTAACGTGGAATTTCACGATGAAAGATTCGGCCGTCATTGTAAATTCGTAAAGTGACAAATTTTCCGCCATCGCCACCATTGGTGAAGTTCCTTTCACGACGGGGTTCGTACCAAAAACGGCGAAAAAGAACTTCCATCCCTCATAAAATAGTTAAAAATAGTCGGAACTTGTGCAATCAACAATCGTTCAATAATCCGACCGATTTCCTGAGTTCACTGCATCGTAAACACTGTGAAAGAAACGTGTTTTCACGTTTAAAAGCGTCGGAAAAATATAGAAAACTTTTACCATAGTGCTGAGGCTTACGAACCACAAGAAAATTCGTTAGCACGCGATATTGCCAGCTTTGAACTTCTTAGTGGCTTGCATCCTCTTCACCTGTCAAGAGTCCTTGGATTTACCTGCACTTTTGATGTTTTAAGTACGCAACGGTGCGAAGTCTCAGAAACAAAAAGTACCCATCAGTTCTACGTTTAACAGGGCTTCTAGTCCAAGTTGTTGTTCTTGGCGAAAGGGATAGGGAAATTCTATAGACATTCCAGAAAGTTAACCATAGAAGACAAGTGGTGGTTTAGTTTTTTCTCCTCCACGCGGCTTTGGAGGTGAACATTTCTGGAATGCTTCGACTGAGATATCCACGAGTACCCTCGTCATGGCCCCTGGATGTCCGTAATCCACTCAAAATGGGTTCTTTTGACCACCGATTTTGTTCTACGTAACAATAAAAAAGTCACAGAGCGATCTATCGGGCGAATTAGGTGGCTGTTGCAACACAATTCCTTTTAGAGGCCAAATGCTAGGATACGCTGAGGGCGGTCCTTTCGAACCATCTTTGCGCTCAACTTTTTCATCCCAAAATCGTCGGTTAAAATTTTTCTGACTGTTTCACGGTTTATACCCAGTTCTGAGGCCAACATTCGAACTGTTAAAAGCCGATCTTCACGGATTAGGGCACGGACACGATGCGCCTTTGCGTCAGTTCACACCTCGACTGTTCTCCCGCTCTGCGCCTCGTCTTCCATGCTTTCACGCCCCTTATCAAACTCTTTATGTCATCGAAACACCTGGACACGGCTAAGAGCACTATCACTATGCACTTTTACAATTTCGGCGTTAGTTTCCGAAGCTGTTTCGCCCACTCTGGCGCAAAATTTTATCAAGACGCGTTGCTCTTGATTTCGTTTCTACTAACACACGTCTACTCAACACGACACAGCAGGCGAACTAAAAAAACTAGAGCAATGATGAATATATCAATAGAGAGGGGAAGGATGCCAAAGAAGGAGAAGAAAATTTCAAGGTCGCAGGTTAATCACAAGCGCGGTAATAAAATTTACTTAGTTATCACACCTTGTAACACACTTTGCTCACTCCTTTCAACAACGTCATATCTCAAAAAATGTGATTTTCCAGGAGAATGATTTTAATGTTTGAAAGTGGCATAAAATCTTTTAAAATAAAAATATTAAGCTAGCGCTTGAATTTTTCACTATGCAGCAGACTGTTTTAGGTAATGACTGAGATTTTCTCAGTTTGAAAAGGATAAACAGAAAAAAATTTAAATTTTAATGACGTTCTTGTTCAAAATTTCATGGATTGTGCTTGCAGTATTTCAAAATATGACGTTATTTCCCTTAAAATAATTCAACATGGAATTCCAGGATTAAATTATCTTGAACTATGACATTCTTCGAAGAATAATGACATTCAAAATAGACTTCTTATTTTTGAGATTATTAATTAATGGTTGAGGAATTTGTTGAAGATAAAACACAGTTTGAAGTAAAATCATTTTATTTTTAAAACGAATTCAAAATTTCTTTTTTTTTTTGATAATTTAAACAAATTAAAATATAATTCAACAGTACAATAGTAGAAAAGTAAAGAATATAAATTGATATTTCATACTGAAGTGGTTGCATAAGAGTTAAACTTTAAAACAATTGATATTGTTTCTGACGAATACTATAGGTTTTCGTAGAAAGTTTTGTAAACTTTTGGTATCAAGTTTTTTTCAATAAGTCGCATAAGGTCTCTCTTTTCAGTCTCAGAAATCTTAGGCTTTTCTTCAAAGGCAGGTTTTAAACAGACATTACCCTTGGCTTTCTTTATAATTGTGGCTTCCATGAAGTCTGAATCCTCATAAGAGTTCTTGTAAAAAAATGAATTTGGGTAATCTTGTTGAACTTTCAATACTTTGAATTCTTTAAATTTAATCGGTTGATTTTGTGTATTTTTTACAAAACGCAGAGGACCGATATCAGTTGCTAAACGTTTCAAATCGAAGAAATCTTCAAACGAAAGCCCATTTACAGAAAATGGTTCACACGTTTTTTTTGCTGTTTTGATCACAGAAACGAGACCTGCTGGCGTATAAATTGGGCCGCTTTTAACTGCTTGTTTCATTTTTATTTCTATCAAAGAGTGAACAGAATCTGCTTCATTTTGGGTGTGGCCTTTAATTAAAAATTTGTGAGTGATAGAAGATAGAAGATATATGCGGCTACCATAAAGTGATTTTTTTGCTGACCACTACAGTTATCGGAATAGAAAGTGACGTCCTTTTATGATCCAATATTTTTCTCTATATATTTTAAAACACACAAACTGAGTTCATTTACCCCACGGTGGCTGTTTGATTCATCCCAAACAAAACAATCAGTGGTTTTATTAAGAAGATCAGTTATCGTAAAGTTGACTACATTTAATTTGCATGAATAGTAAATCGCTGAGCAATCGCCTTTTGGCAACGGCATTACAGCTTGTAAATCGTAAACTGATAACAAAGCTTTGTTCTCTAGTTCCTGTTTATCTTACTCCTTCTCTTTTCTTGATAACTCTTTCTCAACCAAATGCTAATCGTAGCTTTCTTTTATGCTCACGTTATCTATTTCTGACATATTCTCATAAGCAACACAAGTTTCACACTGATCTTTCTTTGGTTTGAAAAAACTTAAATTGAAGTCATTGGTGAAAATGTTGTAGAAGTAATTAAAATTACAGAAAGTAACATCATCTCTCCTGCAGTTGCTCACCTAATCGCTATATATATCTGTTATGGTTCTACCTCCTTCAATGTAGTGTTTAGTGGTATTTTTGCGGGTATAATGACTTTCAATTTTAGGGATTTTGTTGATGTGTTCTGTTACTCTCTTCCTAATAGTTTCGTCCATCTTGGGTTGCTTTCCATTTTTTCCTCTTTTATCCTTTGCCATCACTGCACCTGCTAGCTTGTCTTTTTTCTCGAAGGCAGTACGAAAAGGGCGGTCATTTATATCTAAAGTATTTTAAAAAAATAACTTACATACACCAATGCGTCGGTCACGGAGATTAAAAAAGAACGCAGAATTATTATTTCGTCGAGGCCTTTGTCCACTCTCACGCACGTAGCGGTATTTTGGCTTAATTTCCGATGTGCAGTTAAGAATAAACTCCCTCTGTTTTACAACGTCTCCTAAGTTCCAATAGGCATCAAAAATACTCTTCCTTTCATCTTCACTGAGTTTTTTAGAGCACTGTAATCGGCATTTATTTGTACAAGAAGTTTTCATTTTCTCACACGATTTGTCTTTGAATAAGTTTCATATTCTTTTCCACTATTTCTAGCTGCTTTCAAGATGTTTCGTTTCCAGCTGGATTCATTTCTTTTCCTTTTTCCTATTTTGACCGGCGTCAGATCATCAACGATAGTAGCAACGGTGGTTTCTGCATCACTTGTTCAAGTAGGAGTTCTACTTATAGGTAGGTCGGGAATATGGCTAACAGTGCTATCTAGTAGCACTGAATGCATAAAATCTGGAGGGCTGTTTGTTGCATTTATCTTACTAGCTTTATGAGCATCATCAGCTTTATGGTCATAATAGCAACACGGTTAACGTGTTTCTAGTTTTCATCTTCACTGCTTTCATAATGAGATGAACGATCCCAATTTTTGTCCGCATCAGTATCATCGAAAACCTCAGATTCACTTCCATCACTTGAATCTCTGGAACTGCTAGACTCCGATGAAGAATGAAGAGGTTCCTGCAGCAGACAGAAATGCAAATGAAATAGTAACCATAATTCTAAGTCGGGAAGTCAGCAGGTAGCTTGCTAACTTCCCGACTTACAAATCGAGTCGAATCATGATACTGATACAGTTTGTCCTCAAAATCTATTCATGTTGCTGCTTTTTTAGTTCAATTAGATTTAGACAACAAAAATCTACGAAATAAATGTACTAATTGAGTTGAGGAAATAGTCATCAAAACAATTGAGTACCGTTTCATGCATATTCAGTGTTAAGCGTCATCAATTTTTGTTTCCCTCCACTGTCGGGCGAATTCCTACAAGCAGTTCCTTCCTGAGTTTTCTTTTAAGTAATATTTAATGCTAGTTTTAACATTTTTTCTCCTCGAGAAGACATAATGATCCACCTGAAAGAGCAAGAGGTTCATTACCTATTGAAGAAAAGACTTGCAGGAATATGCTGCAACTTGTGACTATTTGCAAACAGCTAACCTTATACTGACAATAATGACAAATTCCGAAATGAGACTGCAAATATCCCTGATAAGGGGTCCAATTTTTAGTGGTGGATTGTCATAAAACAAATTGATCCAAAACTACTCTGTATTAGGAAGAAATTTTTACTAACAATAGTGTCCTAATTCAAAATAGTACGATTGATCTCTCCCAATTACTGTGCAAGAACGTTATAAATAAAAATAATACACAAGAGTAAGCTATATATTTTCCTTACAATACTGACATAAAACCGAATAGTGCATTCTCGATACAAAACTTCGTATAAAAACTACACATACCTTGAGTTGAATAACGCGTTATAAAAAAATAATACTCTCTTGCACTAATAAACCTATGTACTTCCTGCTCAATGGTTCGAGAGCAACTGAATTGTGACACTCTTGAAAAGATCACTCTTAAACTTTTTTAGATGGAGAAACGACACTAGTGGGCTCAAGCGGCTAAATATTGAGTTACAGATATGACGATTTTGCAGGTATGCACTACTCTTTACGGGCATTTCGACAATAGTCATAACTCAAAATTGCCCATTTTTGAGAAATGTCGTTATTGAAAGGAGTGAGCGACTTATAATCTAAAAAAAATTTGACTAGCTATGATTTCCCAATTATTGCTGATTTTTCAAGAACACCAGAGAATATCTTGCTACATAATGCTGTTGCTGATAATGAAAACTTTAAGCGCATTAATAAAAATCCAAGTGCATCCATTGAAAATTTAATAAACGAATCTCCTATCATTGAAACAATTATTGTTCTTGAAGGACAAGAGTTTACTTTGCGCATTGTTATTAAAAACGATTTCACGGGCCCAAATGAAGGAAATTTTAGAGCGTTATTAAAATACAGGGTTTTCCAATAAGGGGTGTTATTTGGATATTATAAGAAATATATCAGTTTTTAATATAAAAGATCGAATGTTTATTTCATTATAAAGAGGAAGGTATGCTGTTAATAGTTAAGAATAACATCTGGCAAATAATCACCACGACCACGCTTACAAGACCATATCCTTTTTATGAAATTTTCCATAACCAAATCGCAAAGTGGCTGCCCTATGTCCTCGATAGCCTCACGAATTCCATCTTTGAGGTCTTGAATCGACGCTTGGTTATTGACGTAGACCTTCTCTTTCATGTGGCCCCAAAGGAAGAAGTCACAAGGTGTTAAATCACAAGATCTCGATGGCCAATTGTGATCACCTCTGCGAGCGATAACACGGTCCGGAAAGTTTTCCCGTAAAAGATCAATAGTTTCATTGCTTGTGTGGCACGTACTGCCGTCTTGTTGAAACTAAACGTTGCCCAGATCAAAACCATCCGATTCCGGCCATAAAAAATCATTAATCATCTCTCGATAGCGCAATCCATTCGCCGTAACTGTTGCTCCAGCTTCATTTTCGAAAAAGTAAGGTCCAATGACTTCGCCGGACGATAAATAGCACGAAATAGTCACACGTTGAAGATAGAGAGTCTTTTTCACAATAATTATTAGGTTTTCCGAGTCCCAGATGCGACAATTTTGCTTGTTGACGAAGCCACCGAGGTGGAAATGGGCCTCATCACTCAAGATGATTTTTCGATGGAATTCCGGATCAGTTTCATGCATTTCAACGACCCAATCAGCAAAGACACGATGTTGTTGATGATCGACTGGCTTGAATTCTTGTGTGAACTGAACTTTATAAGCGTTAAGACCCAAATCTTGATGCAAAATACGGTGTAATAACGTTTGTGGAATGTCCAATTCCAAAATATGACGAGGAATGGACCAACCTGGGTTTTCTTCAACACTTTCGGCTACAGTAGCAATATTCTCGGCTGTTCTTGAGTGACGTACACGGGTTTATTCTTCACATCACTAAGTTGTCCCAAAAGCTCGATTTTTTCCACCAATTTCTGTATGACGGTCCGACATTTTTATAGTGAATTTTAATAATTTCAATGCATTGTTGAAGCGTTTATCGTTTCATTTTATTAATGGCTTAGTTTTTACTTGTTAAATGTTAAGAAATGACAGCTTCAAAAGGGACATCTACCAAAATAGCTGACTTTTCAAAATAACACCTCTTCTTGGAAAACCGCTATAGAGCCAAGGGGGATCCATTTCTTTTTACCCATTTAGAAGGTCCAGGGAAACGTGATAAATATACGAGTTCTTCTGTGCGAAATGAAATCGTCGATGCTTGTTGTTAGGTAGGTCAAAAAGTTGTGGCTAAAATCAAAGCTGCAATATTGTATTCTATTTTAACTGATAGAACCCATTTTATTCGATATGTGAGTAAAACTGATGATGGGCGGCATATTTTACGTGAAGATTTTTTGAAGTTCATCCCAACAACTTCCACTTCAGGTCAAATTTAAATCGTTCTTCCAGTGTTCTTGATCAACGTATTTCGTGGCTGCAGTCAAAATTCATTAAGCATCATTTGCGTATGCATTTTCGTATCCACAGGTGATGCTCTTGCCAAGCTAATGATAGAAAATGTTCAGTTATGTGATTTAGATACTTCTTTCCTGATTGGCCAACGGTATGACGGGCAAGCAATATGTCTGGGCAATATAATGGTGCTCAAGCCATTATACGTGAAAAGTATGGACCACATGCTTAATACGTCCATTTTAATGCACATTTTCTGAAAATTGCTATGTCTACCACCAGCAAGGTACCAGCCATGTACCAGCCATCAGAGATTGTCTTAGCACCATGGAAACCACTTACTCGTACAATTTTGTCCATACGGGCGATTCTGGAAAATTATTTCGAAGAATCTGATAAAACCCACAGAATTAAATCCTTGAAACGATTGAATCTGACTTGATGGGTTTCAATGTATG
Source organism: Odontomyia ornata (assembly GCA_963969285.1). Classification (NCBI taxonomy): domain Eukaryota; kingdom Metazoa; phylum Arthropoda; class Insecta; order Diptera; family Stratiomyidae; genus Odontomyia; species Odontomyia ornata. The sequence continues at coordinate 335,991,890 of OZ017738.1, read as the reverse complement.
AAGCTGTAGACAATTTTAATGAACTATTCCCGTTTGTTTTTGAAACACTGGATGAAATGCAAGCATCATAAAGTGACGCGAAAACTTTACAAAATGCTATGGATTTCGAATTCTTAATAAGCTTACAAGTTATCGATGTAGTTTATAAACTTTCGTTGCCCTTGTGTCGGGAATTAAAAAAGGTTGATTTGGATTTGTGTCATGCTATGTACCTTACATAAGACTTACGGGAGGAACTGAAGAGTATCCGAGTGAAAGAAGATGCTTTTTCTAAAATTTACATTACTGTAAAAAAAATCGCTAAAAATTTTGTAATTAAGACCAAACACAAAAGAATAGTGGATAGACAGAAGAGTCGAGCAAAGCCTGAAGTTCAAAGGATAGAAGATTATTTTCATATAACGATGTTCAATCCATTTTTGAACTTCTACATCGTGGATCTTGAAGAGGGGTTTATTAATCATGAAAATATTTTAGAGGGATGATTTACTATAAATTGACAAAGTAGCTGATAAATTCATCAAAATTTGCGAACTCTATCAAAAGTTTATTTTCGATCGGGCCATCTAATGCTTTCATTGAATTAAAAGTGTGGTAGAAATACTTGAATCGCAGAGTCAATATCGAGTCTAAAAACTCATTGGAAACGCTTGATAATCGTCCAGGATATGATTTCCCAAATTTCAACGTGTTGAACAAGATCTTAGCTATATTGCCGGTATCAACGTCAACTGCAGAAAGAACATTCTCTAGTTTGAAACTATTAAAAGCGATTCAAAGAAACACGGCAAAAGAAGTGAGTTTGTTATGTTTATTATGATTTTCTGACGTACAGTATGGAATTTGTAACTTATTTTGGTTTCATTTCAAGGGTTTTGTACCAAAATACAAAACCCTATTGCAATCATGACCTGTGTCCGTCCGTCCGTCCGTCTGTATGTCACAGCACTTTCTCTCCGAAAGTATAGAAGCTACAGCAATGAAACTTTGTGTAAAGGTCAGAAGTGGTGACTTCTTGAAATTTATGGGGTGGATAAATTTTTCAAAGGGGTTTAAGGGGGGTCTCTCCGTATAGGAAGGTGACCCTTTAAATTTTTTTAACACCATTGGTAGTCGAGTAGATCACTTTTCAAAGCAAGTCTTGAAATTGCCTTATCGGTATCGAGGGGGGGCAGGAGAAGGGGAAATGTACGAATTCAGACACTACAGCTTTGCTAGGATTTGCATGAAAATTTCAGGAATGATAGGTATCATGAATATCATTGAGATATTCTAGGGGTATCAGTAATTGTAAAACAAAATGGTGGCTGTTTTAAATGCGAAGATTGAATAATTGTAAGTTATTTTTTCCCAACTTCAACGTTTAAGGTGCATGCTTTAACACTTGATTCAATTTAATGAATGACTGACGATGAGTACCGACAATTAATTAATCATATGTGAAACAAGTCAAGGGGGCAGGAGAGAGCTTCTAGCCAAAGAGCTTTGTAACCATTCTAGGATTCGAAAAAATTGGCCATGAGTCAATGATTTAAGTACAGGGGAGTGGCCCCTGAAAAAAAAAATTTCATCAAATGTAGCTGATATGAGTATCAAATGAAAGTTCTTTATAAGAACTTTTTAAAAAAGTTCTTAAACTGACAATTTTTGCTTCAGTCGGGCACAGGGGGAGAAATACACGATAAATGTGTTTCCTCTCTTGCGATTGAACACCTGTGATCTAAAAATTATCAAGGGAGATATTTATGAGTATAACACTAACAAATACCTGAGAAGTCAAAATTTGTTCAAGTTTGTTAAGAATGGTATGATCTTCGAACTTCATATTTTCTCCAATAAAATCGTCTTTGACATGTTTCTTCATTTTATTCGTCGCTGGTGACTGCATTTTGTAAGTTGAGTACAAAACCCTTCTGACATGAGCGTAGGCCTGTCTACCCAGCTTGTTTTCATGATTGTAGGACCGCTTGATTTGATTGGTTGCTTTGGCGACTCATCGTGACATTGGAAACACAGCTGACGAAGTCATCGATGAATTATCAAAAAAAAAACCCGGAAACTAGATTTTCTTCTATGATTGTTGCGAAATTTTGAATAATGCAAAATACCTATAATATGAACAAATTTCCTACTATTGTACCGCATGAAAATTAATTTTTGTAACATTAAAAAAGAACGTAGCAAAACAATTTTGAGAAATATAATACTCATCCCCCCCTATCGCAAAAAGCTATCTACGCCACTAAGAAACCTAAATGAAAATTTAAACCTGTGTGTTTTGAATTAATTTCCATGGGAAAGAAGGTAATCAGTTTCGTGCGTATATTTTTTATACGCTTTTTTATGTTTATTCCGGCATAACATTTGAACCTGGATACATAAAATGATTCTGTTTTCACAAACTTGTTGAGCCTACTTAATATTAAATCTCTTCTGAAAGATGTTAAAATCACGTAACAGAAAAGGATGACATCCGTGAGATAAAGTTCAAGTTTCCAACTTTGCTAGCGATTTCTCATTTCTAAGAACCGATCTGTGGATGGGTTCCAGTTATCGAGGTTGCATGTGAAAGGCAACATTTTTCTTAATAGCAACTCATTTATAGAAAATATAGGTATAAGCACTATCATATGGCAAAAGGTTAAAAATCAACATTTTATAATTTACCGCATAAAACTACTCGTTAATTTTGAATGAGGCTAGAGGTGAGAGCTATTTCCAACCAAATTGTTGAATTTACTTTAGGCAAAATTTAATGTGATGAACATATCGATCAGACAAAGGTGAAGGCCTATGTCTATTAGAGAAAGTATATTTTCACAACTTTTGCAATGATTTTCATTAATCGGACCGATTATTCCCCGGATGAAGCCAGAATCTTCCTCTCAGCAATTCTAGGACGTGAACTCTCGAGCCATACCAACGAACTGTACCCTCAAGGTCAAAAGGCTTGGGCAATCATAGTCTACTTCATGGTTGCTGCTGATGGACCAGCTGGTTTGAAGAGGAAGACCATCGTAAGTTTTATTATGAGCAGACTACATTCGTTTATGATTTTCAGCCATCGTTCAACTTACCGATTTTAAACGTGTTCAAAAGTTTTCCAAAAGAAAATTTAACATTAACTCTACTGTTACCTTTTCGGGGCTTTCAGTAATTCAATATGCAAAAAGCAACGAATTCGCGCGTTTCCAATCTATATACCAACGCGGTGCCAGACATACTATACTTTAATCCAAACCGAAACAACATACGCTAACTAAAATCTACAAAATACAAACTACGAAACCGCGAACTGAACTCAAAGTGCTGAACCAGCTAGCTGCGAGTTACTTAGAGCCTCACCCACTCGAAGCCATATTCACCTTCCGCTTCTGTTTCCGCTGATAAATCTAAACTACTGGAATAAATGAGGTTTTTTTTTGTGGTGGGAGGTGAATATCATTTACGCATAAAGTGTGGGACTCCCATGCTCACATGCGACCGGATTACCCACTAAATACCTCCTTTGTCAACCCGTAAACTCCTCTTGGAACCATTAGACACATTAACATACTTCAAGTCAGGTCTTGGCTTGTTACGCCATGAGGTGCCTTCAAGCTGGGGGATCACTCTTCTAGTCAGAAGGGAGAGGAGAAGAGGAACTGCCAGGCAAGTGATCCCCCCTGCTGCTGGGAGTCCTTTTTTCTTTTAGGACTTTCCGAACACAATGTGCCATCTGGTTCCATTAGTCAACCGCTTCGAGCATCACCGCGACTATACTATCTGGGGTGAGCTCTTCCGTCTCCCTGTAGAAGTTCCGTCACAGAATGTTTCATTTTGTGCAAGCAAAAAATAAGTGGAAGGCATTGTCTTCTTCTCCTGAGCAAAACCAGATCTAGAATTTCCCTTGTCCTTGCTGATCAGCACAAGCCTCATCACATCCCATCGTACCGGGAAAGCCCCGTCCCGTAGGCAAGAGCTGAATGTGCTGAGCAGCAAGTCAGGACAATTCTGATAGTTGTAACACCTCAACTGGAACTCTATCTGGAGCTGGAGCCTTCCTTGCTTTCAGTGAAAGGACTGTCTTTTCCAGTTTCGGTTTGAGCATTCGACTGCTGTTTTACTATGGACAGCGTCAACATGGACGGGATGGGCGGGGAGAAGTGCCCGCGCTTTCTCCTCCATCTTTCTCGCCTCATAAATGCATGGTTTCCGTAGAGCACCAAGCTTCCGCATAACTAGTTTGTAGCCAAGGCCCCATGGCCAAAAAAACTATATAGGATAAATAAGGCGCTCAGTTAAAATGAGATTTAATGAGCACATCAAGTAAGCGAAGAATTTCATTTCTAAACAAGGACCTGTCGAAGCAATCAAATCATCGGTGGCGATGCACATCGTATCGAATAATCATGAGATTGATTGGGAAGATTTGAAAGTCATGAAGGAGTTGAATAGTGTCAGGAAATTAGACGCTTGCAAAAGTCTATGGATATTGAGACAACCAGGAAGTCTACGGCTGAACGATGATTTAGGAAACGGCTACTGCAAGATGTTAGAGGTAATTAGGGATAAGTACACATAATATTCGTTAAGGGTAATAATAATTTTAGTAACTTTTACTAACATAAATTCTGAGAAAAAATAAGGGGACAAGTTATGTAATTTGTTTAGGTGAGTAAAAAAAAAGATAATCAAATGTCCTTGGATAAAAGGATTAAGTCTGAATAAGTAGGGAGTTAAGTGAGTATATTAGCTAGGTATACTAATAACATGAGTGAAAATGTTTAGGTATTTAAGTGAGGTAATATTTTTTACTAGCCAAAGAGTAAGTCACTGATGCAGAGGGAACACTTATCCTAGAAATATATATGTGCTTTACAAATACAAAATGCTTTTTGTTTGTTTTGTTGTTTTTTAAGTTGCGTTATCGGAAAAGTAAATATTGCACATCATTTTCAAAGCCATTGTGCCAGATATGGGCTTCATCGATGAAGATGATTTTTCGATGAAATTCTTCATTTTCTTCAAGCTTTGTCAGAGCTCAATTGGAGAAATTTCGGCGTTTCGAATTATCAACCGACTTTAGTTCTTGATTTCGAGTTTGAGTTTTTTTGCAAAATATGCCACAGTATCGTTTGTGCGATGCCCAATTCTTGAGAACGACGTAAAGTCGACTGATTTGGCTCATTTTGAATCGATGCACTTACGGCTGCGATATTTTCTTCGCTTCGAGCGGTACGACATCTTTTTGCACCGGAATGTCCAAATTTGGACTCAAACTTGTCCACTATAGCACGCACAGCCTGTCGGCTGGGACGATTATTACGGCCGAAAATTTGAAAAAGCGCTCTTAAAGTTGCGACCACCGACTCAGAATTTTGGTAGTAATTTTTAATGATTTCCAAACGTTTCTGGTTCGTGAACTTTACCATGATAAAAGTATTGAACGTTTTGAAATTGATAGCTCGTTAACAAAGTTCAAGGTAGCGTTTAGATAAAGATACGAAGTCGTTGTATCCCTAAAGGAAAACTCTGTATATATATTGTGTCTATATATATATATATATATATATATATATATATATATATATATATATATATATATGTATACATATATATATATATGTATATACATATATATATCTATATATATATATATATAAATATATATATATATATATATATATATATATATATATATATATATATATATATATATATATATAGATATATTTACATATATATATATATATATATATGTATATATATATATATATATATATATATATATATATATATATATATATATATATATATATATACATCTATATGAGTAGACATATATCTATATATATATATATATATATATATATATATATATATATATATATATATATATATATATATATATATATATATATATATATATATATATATATATATATATATATATTGCTACATGTACAAATAACTCTGCGAGCTACTGTCGCAATTGTTTTCACAACTATTAAGAACATCGACAAAACGAATTTACTCGAAACCACGAGAACCTAACAAGCATAAACAACATCTGAAAGTGAGTCACCGCTCCATTCATTCACTGATGGAATGTTCCCGCTAATTCACCAATGTACGAGAACTGAGTTGAATGATTAGAGACCCTATATAAAGGCAAGCTGAATGAATGGGGGGATCATCATTTTCAACCGCGAGAGTAAACGCGGCGATAGTGTGTGGAGTGTGAATAGCGATCAAGTAATAGTGAAGTAATTTTAAAAGACAATTGCGATAGGAATTTTTGGACAAGTGGAAGTTTTAATTTTGAAAGTGAAAACTAATATTAGTGAAAGTGTTAAACTGATTATTATGCATTTTTGTAATTGATAAACTCTTTTAATTTAATTTAAAAGACATTGCGTTTTCACTTTCCCGGAACATTAAAATTATTGGCCGCGAACCAGAAACACGCGACAATGGTGTCAAGAAGTGAGAAAACAAATTTTTTTGAAGTGAAAACGTTTAAACAATTTTAAAGTGCACAATAGTGAAAATTAACGTGGAAACTGGAAAAAAAATGAATAAATAAAAGCCGAAATACTAAAAATAAAAGAATTTACCATGGTGGAGCTTAAGGGGGACGCAGAAACGCGAAAATCAAAGGAGCCAGAAAATGCGCTAATGCAAATGTTAATGCTGATGTCATCCAGTCTAACTGCGAAGCTAGATGAACAATCCACGAAGCTAAATTAACAATCAGCGAAGCTAGAACAACAAACGTTCGAAATCAAGGCAGACATCACACAGAAGCTGGAGAAACAGTCAACTGATTTGAAGTCACATTTGGAAAAACAGTCTACCGAAATAAAAGCAGAGCTCAGTAGTCTCAACAACCAAATTAAATGCGTCGAGGAAAAGGTATACCAGGTCGAGGAGAGAGTCAACCATGAGATCAGCCAGGTCGAGGAGAGAATCAACCATGAGATGGAAAACATGAAAAAAGAATTGGAAGCTGTGAAGGCAGTAGTAACCCCCTCACCAGCCCCGCTTATAACTGCAGCGCCTAGCACATCCAGAAATGTGCAAGCACCAATATTCAATGGGCAAATGGTCTGGAGTATTTACAAGATCCAGTTTGAAGCTGCCGCAAGGGCAAATCACTGGAATGAGCAGGAACGAGCAACTGCACTGATTCTTGCTCTAAGAGGCCCAGCTGCCGAGCTTTTGCAGACGATCCCCGTTGAAATGCACTCGAACCCGAATGCTATAATGAATGCGCTCGACATGCGTTATAGAGGCGCCTACCCGAAACAAATTTATCGGGCACAGCTACGGCATCGGATGCAGAAGTCTGGCGAAACCTAACAGCAGCTAGCCCAAGACATTGAGCAACTGGCACTTTTGGCTTACCCAGCGTACGACCAGGAACATCGAGATGACGCAGCAACAGAAGCATTCATCAGCGCACTAAAGGACCCGAAATTGCAACAAGCCGTGCGTTCAGCTCAAAAACAAACGGTTAAGGACGCTATGGGTTACAGTCTGAACTTTGAGGCAGCGAAAAATGTGGCTCGTACCGCTGCCCGGGTTCGCAAGGTACGGGCAGACGAGTTCAGGTGTGAGCGCGTGGAAAATGAGTGAGAGCCGCAATTAAATGGTGCGGCTAGATGCTGGGATTGCGGTGAGAAAGGGCACCTGCAAAGAGACTGCAAGAAGCGAAGAAAACGGAGCTATTGTCCAGGATGGTGGAGATCCAGACCGTGTCAGGAGCCTAGAATGGAGGCCCATCAAACTGCAAGGGCCAACTTTATGGAGCAAACGTTAGCTAGGAGAATCGACATCCCCAGCATCCCCATCACCGTGCCAAGGCAACATCGTGGAGAAGCAGACGGATGCCTTCCTGGTCAAGTTGATGAAGAACATTGCACCATAACAAACGACACCGATGCAACCCGATCGACGATCCAGCCCGACCTAGTGAGGCCCCAACAACTTCACAAGGGCAGAGTTCATGGAAATGCTGACGCCCTACCTCGTCATCCATGTCCAGCTAACTGCAAGCATTGTCGGCGGATTGAGGAAAAGGAGCCGACCGTTGCTCTGCGAGTGATAACGGCTGAATTCGATGAAGGTTGGTCAGCGGAGGAGATTCGAAATGCCCAGTTAGCCAATGAAGACATCGGACCATTGCTCGTATGGAAGGAGACGACTGGGCGATCTGAGTGGAAAGACGTTTCGATCGTGGCGCAACCCTGAAAAGCTTTTGGGCACAATGGAACTCCCTTCAGGTGGAGAGTGGCGTACTCAAGCGGAAATGGGAAACGGCGGATGGCAGCTCCCATAGGATGCAAACTATACTACCCAAAAGCCGAATCCACGATGTGATTAAGGAAATGCATGAAGGATCCTCGGGAGGCCACCTTGGTGTTAACAAGACCTTAGCGAAATTGCGGGAGAGATTCTACTGGCTCCACGCTCGAGAAGACGTAGAGGACTGGTGTCGCAGATGCACAATTTGCGCTTCCGTCAAAGGTCCAAAGCGACGACTGAGAGGACAAATGCAAACCTATAACGTGGGGGTACCATTCGAAAGGATTGCTGTTGACATCGCAGGACCCTTTCCTGAATCGAATGGGGAAATCGATACACGCTGGTTGTAGCCGATTATTTCAGCAAATGGCCCGAGGTCTACCCCATTCCCAACCAGGAAGCAACTACTGTAGCCGAACAGCTAGTGTTAAATTGGGTCAGTAGGTACGGCGTACCTTGTGAACTACATTCAGATCAAGGTCGAAACTTCGAATCACTAGTTTTTAGCGAAATGTGCGAGCTGCTGAGAATACGGAAAACGAGGACAACACCGCTGCATCCCCAATCCGATGGAATGGTCGAATGTTTCAACGGCACGCTCAATAAACACCTGGCCAAGATGGTTGACGAGAACCAAAGGGACTGGGACCGACACATTCCACTATTTTTGATGGCGTACAGAGCTGCCGAACATGCATCGACGGGCCAAGCCCTAGCCAAAATCATTTTTGGAAAGACTATTCGTCTGCCAGCTGATATAAAGCTCGGAACACCCCCCGAGAAACCCCAAACGATCTCGGAGTACGCAAGTGAGCTAAGACAACGGTTGAGCCAGATACATCGGACAGTGCGAAAACACCTCGAATCGGCTACTGACCGCATGAAGACCAAGTATGATCTAAAGGCTAATTCAACTGGCTTCCAGCAAGATGACTCTCCAAAGTTGCAACATAATTGGGAGGGACCATACCGAGCTACAAAGCGAATCAAAGACGTCGTATATCGCTTACAGGAACATCGTAAGCCGAGAGCCAAAATGAAAATCGTGCATCTGGACCGTCTTGCCCCATATTACACCCAGGGAGAATAGACTACAAAGCGACACATCTTTTCGGGGCAAAAAGATCTGAGGTTGGGGCAGTGTTACATGTACAAATAATTCTGCGAGCTACTGTCGCAGTTGTTTTCACAACTATTAAGAACATTGACAAAACGAATTTACTCGAAACCACGAGAACCTAACAAGCATAAACAACATCTGAAAGTGAGTCACTGCTCCATTCATTCACTGATGGAATGTTCCCGCTAATTCACCAATGTACGAGAACTGAGTTGAATGATTAGAGACCCCATACAAAGGCAAGCTGAATGAATGGGGGGATCATCATTTTCAACCGCGAGAGTAAACACGGCGATAGTGTGTGGAGTGTGAATAGCGATCAAGTAATAGTGAAGTAATTTTAAAAGACAATTGCGATAGGAATTTTTGGACAAGTGGAAGTTTTAATTTTGAAAGTGAAAATTAAAATTAGTGAAAGTGTTAAACTGATTATTGTGCATTTTTGTAATTAATAAACTCTTTTAATTTAATTTAAAAGATATTGCGTTTTCACTTTCCCGGAACATTAAAATTATTGGCCGCGAACCAGAAACACGCGACAATATATATATATATATATATATATATATATATATATATATATATATATATATATATATATATATATATATATATGTATATATATATATATATATACATATAATTTTAACGTTCCGGGAAAGTGAAAACGCAATGTCTTTTAATTTGAGTTAAAAGAGTTTATTTGATAAAATGCACAATAATCGGTTAACACTTTCACTAATTTTAATTTTCACTATTAAGATTCTAACACTTGTCCATAAATTAATTATCGCAATTGTCTTCTAAATCACTTCACTATTACGAAACACACTTTTCTTTCGCACTTCTTGTCGCGGTTGAATGAATGATTCTCCCCATTCATTCAGCTCGCCTTTATATAGGGTCTCTACCTATTCACCCATTTCTCGCACAATGGTGAATGTTCTACCGAGAGGTACCTGGTAGGTTCGAGCAAGTTCATGAATGGAGTGACGTCACTTGCAGATGTTGATCATGCTTGTTGGGTTCTCGTAAATTCATTCGTTGACGTTCTTAATGATGATGAAAACAATTGCAACAGTAGCTCGCAGAATTATTTGTACATGTAATTATTTGTACATGTAACACTGCCCCCACCTCAGTTCTTTTCGCCCCGAAAAGATGTGTCGCTATTTGTAGTCAATTCTCCCTGGGTGTAATATGGGGCAAGACGGTCCAGATGCACGATTTTCATTTTAGCTCTCGGCTTACGATGTTCCTGTATTTGGTATACGACGTCGTTGATTCGCTTTGTAGCTCGGTATGGTCCCTCCCAATTATGTTGCAACTTTGGAGACCTACCCTTTCGCCGTTGCGGGTTATAAAGCCACACCAAGTCATCTTGCTGGAAGCCAGTAGAATTAGCCTTTAGATCATACCTGGTCTTCATGCGGTCAGTAGCCGATTCGAGGTGTTTTCGCACTGTCCGATGTATCTGATTCAACCGTTGTCTTAGATCACTTGCGTACTCCGAGATCGTTTGGGGTTTCTCAGGGGGTGTTCCGAACTTTATATCGGCTGGCAAACGAATAGTCTTTCCAAAAATGACTTTGGCTGGGGCTTGGCTCGTCGACGCATGTTCAGCGGCTCTATACGCCATTAAAAATAGTGGGATATGTCGGTCCCAGTCCCTTTGGTTCTCGTCAACCATCTTGGCAAGGTGTTTATTGAGCGTGCCGTTGAAACGTTCGACCATTCCATCGGATTGGGGATGCAGCGGTGTTGTCTTCGTTTTCCGTATTCCCAGCTGCTCGCACATTTCGCTAAAAACTAGTGACTCAAAGTTTCGGCCTTGATCCGAATGTAATTCGCAGGGTACGCCGTACCTACTGACCCAATTTAACACTAGCTGTTCAGCTACGGTAGTTGCTTCCTGGTTGGGAATGGGGTAGACCTCGGGCCACTTGCTGAAATAATCGGCTACAACCAGCATATATCGATTTCCCCAATCGGATTCAGGAAAGGGTCCTGCGATGTCAACAGCAATCCTTTCGAATGGCACGCCTACGTTATAGGTTTGCATTTGTTCTCTCAGTCGTCGCTTTGGGCCTTTGACGGAAGCGCAAATTGTGTATCTGCGACACCAGTCCTCTACGTCTTCTCGAGCGTGGAGCCAGTAGAACCGTTCCCGCAATTTCGCTAAGGTCTTGTTAACACCAAGGTGGCCTCCCGAGGATCCTTCATGCATTTCCTTAACCACATCGTGGATTCGGCTTTTGGGAAGTATAGTTTGCATCCTATAGGAGCTACCATCCGCCGTTTCCCATTTCCGCTTGAGTACGCCACCCTCCACCTGTAGGGAGTTCCATTGTGCCCAATAGCTTTTCAGGGTTGCGCCATGCATCGAAACGTCCTTCCACTCCGGTCGCCCAGTCTTCTCCTTCCATACGAGCAATGGTCCGATGTCTTCATCGGCTAGCTGGGCATTTCGAATCTCCTCCGATGACCAACCTTCATCGAATTCGGCCGTTATCACTCGCAGATCAACGGGCGGCTCCTTTTCCTCAATCCGTTGGCAATGTTTGCAGTTAGTTGGACATGGATGACGAGGTAGGGCGTCAGTATTTCCATGAACCCTGCCCTTGTGGAGCAGTTGGGGCCTCACTAGCTCTGGTCGGATCGTCGATCGGGTTGCACCAGTGTCGTTTGTTAGGGTGCATTGTTCTTCATCAACTTGACCAGGAAGGCATCTGTCTGCTTCTCCACGATGTTGCCTTGGCACGGTGCTGGGGATGTCGATACTCGTGGCCAACGTTCGCCCCCCGAAGTTGGCCCTTGCAGTTTGATGGGCCTCCATTCTAGGCTCCTGACACGGTCTGGATCTCCACCACCCTGGACAATAGCTCGGTCTTCTCCCCTTCTTGTAGTCTCTTTGCAGGTGCCCTTTTTCCCCGCAATTCCAGCATCTAGGCGCACCATTCACCTGCAGCTCTCGCTCAATTCCCACGCGCTCACACCTGGATTTATCTGTCACTACCTCGCGAACCCGGACAGTGGTGCGGGTCACCTTTTTGGCTGCCTCAAAATTTAAACTATAAGCCAATGCTTCCTTGACTGTTTGCTTTTGAGCTAACTGCACGGCTTGTTGCAATTCCTTGTCCTTTAAGGCGCTGATGAATGCTTCTACTGCTACGTCATCTCGATGTTCTGGGTCGTACGCTCAATGTCTTGTGCTAGCTGCTGCAAGGTTTCGCCAGACTTCTGCATCCGATGCCGTAGCTGCGCCCGGTAAATCTGCTTCAGATGATCGTCTCCATAACGCATGTCCAGCGCATTCATTATAGCAGCCGGGTTTGAATGCAGCTCAACGGGGATAGTCTGCAAAAGCTCGGCAGCTGGGCCTCTTAGAGCCAGAATTAACGCAGTTGCTCGTTCCTGCTCATTCCAGTGATTTATCCTAGCGGCTGCTTCAAACTGGATTTGTAAATACTCCAGACCGTTTGCCCATCGAATATTGGTGCTTGGACATTTCTGGATGTGCTTTGCGCTGCGGTTATAAGCGAGGCTGGTGAAGAGGTTACTACTGCCTTTGCTGCTTCCAATTCCTTTTTCATGTTTCCCATCTCATGGTTGATTCTCTCCTCTACCTGGCTGATATCATGGTTTATTCTCTCCTCGACCTGGCTGATCTCATGGTTAATTCTCTCCTCGACCTGGTAAACCTTTTCCTCGACACCTTTAATTTGTTTGTTCAGATGACCGAGCTCCGATTTTATTTCGGTTGACTGTTTCTCCAGCTTCTGTGTGATGTCTGCCTTGATTTCGATCGCTTGTTGGTCCAGCTTCGCTGATTGTTCGTTTAGCTTCGTTGATTGTTCGCTTAGCTTCGTTGATTGTTCATTTAACTTCGCAGCTAAACTGGATGTCTGTTCATTTAGCTGCGCTGATTGTTCGCTTAGCTTCGCTGATTGTTCATCTAGCTTCGCAGTCAGACTCGATGACATCAGCATTAACATTTGCATTAGCGCATTTTCTGGCTCCTTCGATTTTGGTGTTTCTACTTCTCCACCTTCTGCGCCTTTTCCCGCATCTGAGAACTCACCCGAATCCAGATTCACGCCTTCCGACTCGATCGCGTCACGCAAGCGTGCAATCAGTGTGGCCTTTGTACCTTGCGTAGCCAGGTTTCGCTGTTCCAACTCTTCCTTAAGCTCCGACATGGTCAATTCATTAATTTTTAAGTTTAAGCTTCGTGGCATTTTTAATGTTTCTTTAAATTTTACTATTGTGCACTATAAAAATGTTCAAATTTTCACTTTCAAAATTTTTCTATCCCACTTCTGACACCATTGTCGCGTGTTATTGGTTCGCGGCCTATAATTTTAACGTTCCGGGAAAGTGAAAATGCAATGTCTTTTAATTTGAGTTAAAAGAGTTTATTTGATAAAATGCACAATAATCGGTTAACACTTTCACTAATTTTAATTTTCACTATTAAGATTCTAACACTTGTCCATAAATTTATTATCGCAATTGTCTTCTAAATCACTTCACTATTACGAAACACACTTTTCTTTCGCACTTCTTGTCGCGGTTGAATGAATGATTCTCCCCATTCATTCAGCTCGCCTTTATATAGGGTCTCTACCTATTCACCCATTTCTCGCACAATGGTGAATGTTCTACCGAGAGGTACCTGGTAGGTTCGAGCAAGTTCATGAATGGAGTGACGTCACTTGCAGATGTTGATCATGCTTGTTGGGTTCTCGTAAATTCATTCGTTGACGTTCTTAATGATGATGAAAACAATTGCAACAGTAGCTCGCAGAATTATTTGTACATGTAATTATTTGTACATGTAACACTGCCCCCACCTCAGTTCTTTTCGCCCCGAAAAGATGTGTCGCTATTTGTAGTCAATTCTCCCTGGGTGTAATATGGGGCAAGACGGTCCAGATGCACGATTTTCATTTTAGCTCTCGGCTTACGATGTTCCTGTATTCGGTATACGACGTCGTTGATTCGCTTTGTAGCTCGGTATGGTCCCTCCCAATTATGTTGCAACTTTGGAGACCTACCCTTTCGCCGTTGCGGGTTATAAAGCCACACCAAGTCATCTTGCTGGAAGCCAGTAGAATTAGCCTTTAGATCATACCTGGTCTTCATGCGGTCAGTAGCCGATTCGAGGTGTTTTCGCACTGTCCGATGTATCTGGCTCAACCGTTGTCTTAGATCACTTGCGTACTCCGAGATCGTTTGGGGTTTCTCAGGGGGTGTTCCGAACTTTATATCGGCTGGCAAACGAATAGTCTTTCCAAAAATGACTTTGGCTGGGGCTTGGCCCGTCGACGCATGTTCAGCGGCTCTATACGCCATTAAAAATAGTGGGATATGTCGGTCCCAGTCCCTTTGGTTCTCGTCAACCATCTTGGCAAGGTGTTTATTGAGCGTGCCGTTGAAACGTTCGACCATTCCATCGGATTGGGGATGCAGCGGTGTTGTCCTCGTTTTCCGTATTCCCAGCTGCTCGCACATTTCGCTAAAAACTAGTGACTCAAAGTTTCGGCCTTGATCCGAATGTAATTCGCAGGGTACGCCGTACCTACTGACCCAATTTAACACTAGCTGTTCAGCTACGGTAGTTGCTTCCTGGTTGGGAATGGGGTAGACCTCGGGCCACTTGCTGAAATAATCGGCTACAACCAGCATATATCGATTTCCCCAATCGGATTCAGGAAAGGGTCCTGCGATGTCAACAGCAATCCTTTCGAATGGCACGCCTACGTTATAGGTTTGCATTTGTTCTCTCAGTCGTCGCTTTGGGCCTTTGACGGAAGCGCAAATTGTGCATCTGCGACACCAGTCCTCTACGTCTTCTCGAGCGTGGAGCCAGTAGAACCGTTCCCGCAATTCCGCTAAGGTCTTGTTAACACCAAGGTGGCCTCCCGAGGATCCTTCATGCATTTCCTTAACCACATCGTGGATTCGGCTTTTGGGAAGTATAGTTTGCATCCTATAGGAGCTACCATCCGCCGTTTCCCATTTCCGCTTGAGTACGCCACCCTCCACCTGTAGGGAGTTCCATTGTGCCCAATAGCTTTTCAGGGTTGCGCCATGCATCGAAACGTCCTTCCACTCCGGTCGCCCAGTCTTCTCCTTCCATACGAGCAATGGTCCGATGTCTTCATCGGCTAGCTGGGCATTTCGAATCTCCTCCGATGACCAACCTTCATCGAATTCGGCCGTTATCACTCGCAGATCAACGGGCGGCTCCTTTTCCTCAATCCGTTGGCAATGTTTGCAGTTAGTTGGACATGGATGACGAGATAAGGCGTCAGTATTTCCATGAACCCTGCCCTTGTGGAGCAGTTGGGGCCTCACTAGCTCTGGTCGGATCGTCGATCGGGTTGCACCAGTGTCGTTTGTTAGGGTGCATTGTTCTTCATCAGCTTGACCAGGAAGGCATCTGTCTGCTTCTCCACGATGTTGCCTTGGCACGGTGCTGGGGATGTCGGTACTCGTGGCCAACGTTCGCCCCCCGAAGTTGGCCCTTGCAGTTTGATGGGCCTCCATTCTAGGCTCCTGACACGGTCTGGATCTCCACCACCCTGGACAATAGCTCGGTCTTCTCCCCTTCTTGTAGTCTCTTTGCAGGTGCCCTTTTTCCCCGCAATTCCAGCATCTAGGCGCACCATTCACCTGCAGCTCTCGCTCAATTCCCACGCGCTCACACCTGGATTTATCTGTCACTACCTCGCGAACCCGGACAGTGGTGCGGGTCACCTTTTTGGCTGCCTCAAAATTTAAACTATAAGCCAATGCTTCCTTGACTGTTTGCTTTTGAGCTAACCGCACGGCTTGTTGCAATTCCTTGTCCTTTAAGGCGCTGATGAATGCTTCTACTGCTACGTCATCTCGATGTTCTGGGTCGTACGCTGGGTAAGCCAAAAGTGCCAATCGCTCAATGTCTTGTGCTAGCTGCTGCAAGGTTTCGCCAGACTTCTGCATCCGATGCCGTAGCTGCGCCCGGTAAATCTGCTTCAGATGATCGTCTCCATAACGCATGTCCAGCGCATTCATTATAGCAGCCGGGTTTGAATGCAGCTCAACGGGGATAGTCTGCAAAAGCTCGGCAGCTGGGCCTCTTAGAGCCAGAATTAACGCAGTTGCTCGTTCCTGCTCATTCCAGTGATTTATCCTAGCGGCTGCTTCAAACTGGATTTGTAAATACTCCAGACCGTTTGCCCATCGAATATTGGTGCTTGGACATTTCTGGATGTGCTTTGCGCTGCGGTTATAAGCGAGGCTGGTGAAGAGGTTACTACTGCCTTTGCTGCTTCCAATTCCTTTTTCATGTTTCCCATCTCATGGTTGATTCTCTCCTCTACCTGGCTGATATCATGGTTTATTCTCTCCTCGACCTGGCTGATCTCATGGTTAATTCTCTCCTCGACCTGGTAAACCTTTTCCTCGACACCTTTAATTTGTTTGTTCAGATGACCGAGCTCCGATTTTATTTCGGTTGACTGTTTCTCCAGCTTCTGTGTGATGTCTGCCTTGATTTCGATCGCTTGTTGGTCCAGCTTCGCTGATTGTTCGTTTAGCTTCGTTGATTGTTCGCTTAGCTTCGTTGATTGTTCATTTAACTTCGCAGCTAAACTGGATGTCTGTTCATTTAGCTGCGCTGATTGTTCGCTTAGCTTCGCTGATTGTTCATCTAGCTTCGCAGTCAGACTCGATGACATCAGCATTAACATTTGCATTAGCGCATTTTCTGGCTCCTTCGATTTTGGTGTTTCTACTTCTCCACCTTCTGCGCCTTTTTCCGCATCTGAGAACTCACCCGAATCCAGATTCACGCCTTCCGACTCGATCGCGTCACGCAAGCGTGCAATCAGTGTGGCCTTTGTACCTTGCGTAGCCAGGTTTCGCTGTTCCAACTCTTCCTTAAGCTCCGACATGGTCAATTCATTAATTTTTAAGTTTAAGCTTCGTGGCATTTTTAATGTTTCTTTAAATTTTACTATTGTGCACTATAAAAATGTTCAAATTTTCACTTTCAAAATTTTTCTATCCCACTTCTGACACCATTGTCGCGTGTTATTGGTTCGCGGCCTATAATTTTAACGTTCCGGGAAAGTGAAAACGCAATGTCTTTTAATTTGAGTTAAAAGAGTTTATTTGATAAAATGCACAATAATCGGTTAACACTTTCACTAATTTTAATTTTCACTATTAAGATTCTAACACTTGTCCATAAATTTATTATCGCAATTGTCTTCTAAATCACTTCACTATTACGAAACACACTTTTCTTTCGCACTTCTTGTCGCGGTTGAATGAATGATTCTCCCCATTCATTCAGCTCGCCTTTATATAGGGTCTCTACCTATTCACCCATTTCTCGCACAATGGTGAATGTTCTACCGAGAGGTACCTGGTAGGTTCGAGCAAGTTCATGAATGGAGTGACGTCACTTGCAGATGTTGATCATGCTTGTTGGGTTCTCGTAAATTCATTCGTTGACGTTCTTAATGATGATGAAAACAATTGCAACAGTAGCTCGCAGAATTATTTGTACATGTAATTATTTGTACATGCAACAATATATATATATATATATATATATATATATATATATATATATATATATATATATATATATCTTTATATATATATATACAGATATATATATATATATATATATATATATATATATATATATATATATATATATATGTATATGTATATATATATATATATACATATATATATATATATATAAGAGAACATATACAACAGGCCAATTGAAAAGTCCCCGGTCAAATGGGGCCGTTTTTTAACGATTTCATCCTCTAAATGATCAAATAACGCTATATAATAATCGCTCTTTTGGAGGTAATCAATGAATATTATACCTTGCACATCCCAGATTACTGATGCCATAACCTTGCAAGCTGACTGTTGTGTTTTTTGACGCTTTGGATTCAGTTCATCGTGTGCTGTCCACTCAGCTGACTGTCGATTGGACTCCGGAGTGAAATGATGTAGCCATGTTTCATCCATTGTCACATATCGATGCAAAAATTCAGGTAAATTGTGCTTAAACAGCTTCAAACACTGCTCAGAATCATTAACACGTTGTTGCTTTTGATCGATTGTGAGCTCGCGCGGCACCCATTTGCACACAACTTTCTCATGTACGTCCAGATGATATCTTCACAATGTCTGCTATCTCGATCAACTTCACTTTACGGTCATTCAAAATTTCTTGTGAACTTTTTTGATGTTTTCGTCGGTGACAGCCTCTTTTGGGCGTCCACTGCCACGTTTAAACTTAGCATACCAATCAATGATGGCTGACTTTCCTGGTGCAGACCCCGGAAGCTCTTCATCGAGCCAAGATTTTGCTTCAACTGTATTTTTTCCCTTCAAAAAGCAATATTTTATCAGCACCCGAAATTCTTTTTTTCCATCCTTTTTCAAATAAGAAAAGTAGCAAATAAGAAAAGTAGCTCTCAAACTTATGGTCGGACTGCTGTCAAATTTTGACATCATAGCATCATATGGATTTAATACTAGCACCGCGATCTGTGTATCGCACCGGGGGCTTTTCAATTGGTCTGTTATATATACATATATATGTATATATATATATATATATATATATATATATATATATATATATATATATATATATATATATATATATATATCCAGATATATATATATATATATATATATACACGTATATATATCCAGATATATATATATATATATATATATATATATATATATATATATATATATATATATATATATATATACATATATATATATATATATATATAGATATATATATATATATATATATATATATATATATATATATATATATATATATATATGTATATATAAATATATATATAAGTGGGTACTTGCGGATCTATATTGTGAGACATAATTTTCCCTAGTGAACAACTATCTGATATTGTCGTTTCAACGAAATTCCGCATGCACTAAAATCGCGTCAGGCGAAACGAAGTTCTAATTTTGTATATGAAGTTAAAATAATCGGCCTGTTTTCAAATTCAAATGAGGTTTCTATTCCACGCTTCCACGTACCTTTTTGCGTACCGGCAAACTCATGAAATCCACAATTGATTGCCGCACTTAAATGTGGCATTTTCTCTAAAGCATCTTCAGTTTTTATATTTAGTTAGTTAATTTATAAGCTAATGATTTTGGAATTCTTTCTACTTATGACCCTCAATGACTCCCAGATGTAATAGGGCCATTTAAGACCATTATATGTGCGGCCCGATGATTCCCCAATATGCACCTCACCACTGTACAAAAGGCTTTTAGCCCAGTCATATTAGGGCTTTCACGTCGGAATGAAAGATAATAAGCTGCAAATGATAAATGTATATTATGCCGTATTTAATAATAAATAAAAATATGTGTAAAATATATACTCTTACTATCATTTTAACTTAAAATAAAACTAAAATATATAATCCAGAATTAATAATATTTTATACTTAAATAGTTAAATATGAATAATTATATATAAATAATCAAGTTACTTACTTTAATTAAATATAAATAATTAATAGTTAGTACATAAATAATAGGCATTGTTTAATAATTATAATTTCCAAGTAAATAATTGACTTTATAACGTACTGATAACCATAACTCACGCTTGACCTTGCATTAGGCCGCATATGACTGTACGATGTGCACTCTTCGCGCTCTACCTTCAAAACGGTTGGTCGTATGAAAAAAAAGTTTAAACAAAAGTTGTAGGGAATTTTATAGCCTACAACTTTTATAATAAATGCAAATCTCATTTAACCGATAGGAAGCCAGATATTCGCGAAAAACCGATTTTTGTGACCTTTGACCTTGAATATCTTGAGACGCGAACACGATAACGATTGTGACTTTTGAGACAACATTTAGAATGACAAAACAAAGGTTCATACCAATTTGCAGCTTATTATCTTTCATTCCGAGGTTGACCCCTTATTTTACCTAATATGACTGGGCTATTATGGATGCTCCAATCCAAACATTTATGGTCTCCACCACAGTAGCGTATCAATTTACACCCCGAACAGGGATGTAATTCATTTGTACTGAAAGATTTTTAGATAATGCAAACGTTACCTTGGTGGGAACTTATTGTGCGTGGAGGCCTGATAAAACTGACAATTTCGACTCGAAAGATGCCTCTTTAGATACTGGCATTCCATTGAAAATAAGTTTTCTAATGACGCAATTTTCACCTTATTCACTTATTCCGCATATTCTGTTGATTTACTTTTGTTTTCATTTTCTAACCAATATTTATAGCAACAACTACGGAGAGCAACAAAACAAAAGAATTTTTCCCCACCATTCACTTTTTGCTATTGGTTTCCTTCTACTGTAACACTAAAATTGAAAATATTCTAAACAAGCAATTTCACTTTGCGCCTTTCACTTTTTTAAAGACAAATGTACAATCCACATTTAAATAAATAATTGGCCTCATCGGCATATATGGATTTGGGTAAACGTGCAATAACCTAAGATCGGTGTATGAGCACAGCTCCGCGTTTGTTATATTTATATTAATTAAAGTATGTATGATATTTATTTATTTATTTATTCCATCTTGCAGACTAAACAATCCAATAACAAAATGGAACGCAAAGAACAATTACAGCAATATTTAAATGAAAAAGAATAATAAAATGCCGATAATTGAAAGTTAAACTAGAGTTTTTAGAGTGCTATGTTAGAAGAGGGGAAAGGACCAAGCTCGAGATTATTATGATTTCGTACGATTCTTAAGATTAGTGAATGGAAATTTAAATCAGTTCTAGCATATGGGATAACGAAATAAGAATTCATCCGAGATGAACGAGATGTTTGTCGGAAATGCAGCTCAGAAAAAATATTTAATGGGACTTGATGGTAGCAGAGTTTGTACAAAAAACATTGGTCTAAATAAGTTCGTCGGGATATTAGGGATATTAGGGATGGAAGAGATAGGAAAGATAAACGACTTTCAAAAGGCTGATACGGCAAATTAAACTTAAGGAGAAGAAGACGCGTGAACTTTCTTTGGGCAGTTTCTAAAGAAGTTACGAGATAGGAATATCGGGGGACCAGATAACAGAACAGTATTCAAGCGAAGGGCGATCAAGACAAACAAATAGGCGGACAGAAGAAGAGATGCTATTGAATTTACGTACATGTCTACGGATAAACCCGGAAACTTTAGACATAATCAAATTTGAGTTTTGGATCAAAAGTTACTCCAAGGTTTTTATGACTGAACACTTCAGAGAGCAAAGCATCATTTAATATATAATTAAAATTAATAGGAGAGTCCCTAAGAGAAAAAGTCATTTTATGACATTTAGTAGGGTTAAGATATAAATACTTTGAAGAACACCATTTATTTAGAGCATTCAGATCATTTTGGAGGAGCTGACAGTCTAAATGGGATTTGACTGCTCGAAATACTTTGAAGTCATCAGCATACAAGAGGCAAGAGGAATTAATTACAAAGGGAAGATCATTTATGAATAACTCAAAGAGAAGACGCCCAAGAATTGAACCGTGTGGAACGCCAGATGAAGGATAAAAAGGACTAGACGTAGTCCCAGAGAGACTTACTCGACAGGGACGACACGATTGATAAGATGACATCCAAGATAGAAGAGCACCCGAGATGCCAAGAGCTTCAAGCTTACGACAAAGAAGTAAATGATTCACAGTGTCAAAGGCCTTGGAGAAACCTGTGAAGATCACGTCAACTTGCAGTTTGTTATCCAAAACTCTTGCAATACTGTTTGTGAACTCCATTAAATTAGAGGTAGTGGAGTATACTTTGAGAAAGCCATGCTGCTCTGGAGCAATAACAGGAGTTAATGAGTTTGAGAGTCGATTATGAACTAACCGTTCAAGAAACTTTGGAAAGCAGGACAGTAAGGAAATAAGGTGATCATTGGAAACTGACGTAGGATCACCACTTTTAAAAATAGGCACAATATTAGCTGTTTTCCAAGGGTTAGGGAAAGTACCAGTACTCAAACTTAGATTAAAGAGGAGAGATAAAGGAAAACTAAGCGATGAGACTAACGACTTTACAAATATGTTTGGCAAACCATCTGGCCCAAGGCTGATATTAGGATCAAGAGCGTTGATCAAAGTTTTGACTTCAAATGCATCTGTACAAATAAAGGAAATTGGGAAGGGAAGCTGATAAGGTAAGACATCAGGATGCATAGCTGCAGCAGGAGAAGAAAAAGTTAAAGAGAAAAATTGGGCAAATGAGTCAGTAACTTCTTGAGATGAAGAAACCTGTGCACCATTCCAACGGACCTTACTAGGAATGGAAGAAGAGGATTTCAGCCATCTTATATAAGACCAAAAAGGCTTTGTATTATGAGCCACAAGAGAAAGATCCAGACTGCTGAAATAAGTTTTCAGAGCATATCTGATCTCTTTTTTGGCAATAGCACACAGCTTGCTAAACTTACATTTTGCTTCAATAGTGCCGAGTGTTTTAAAGACACGATGTGCCTTATCTTTTGTTCGTAGGGCCCTAAGCACTCGCTTTGTAAACCAAGGCTTATGATTTGCTTTGCGGAATGTCTGAAGAGGCATATAACAGCGAATAAGATTATGAATATATATGTAAAATTTATCCAAAGCAGCCTCACAATTTAGGCCTCTTAAAAAAATCAAGCCAGTTGACTGAAAGTAATTCTGTATTAATAGCATAATTAGCTTTAAAAAAGTTAAGTTTTGGAGTAGGATGAGGTTTGTTAAATTTAGTTTCATCGACTATAAGATCTACAGATAAAGGAGGATGGTGCAGATCAGGAGGAACATACGGATGTAAGGCTTGAGATACAGATAAGTAGCTAACTGGAACATTTGATAGAAAAAGCTCAAGGAGACGACCATGAGGATTGCGGATATGATTAAACTGAGAAAAGGAGCAAAGAGATAAGAAAGATGACAGGGTTATAGTAAAAGGGTCAACTTACGAGATTGAAGGAGTAGTATAATTTTTCCACTCTATGTATGGTAACTTAAAATCCCCGCAAACTAATATTTTGGCGTGAGGGTGTCGCAAAACTAGATAAGAGGATAGATCATCAAAAAACGTCTCATAAACAGTTAAAGGTGAATTAAAAGGAATATAACTTGACAAAATCAAGAACTCTGTATTATGAGGGAGAGACATTTTGATAACAACACATTCTAAAGTAGGAGAAAAACAAAAATCAGAACAAGGAGAACTAGATAGAGTTTAGCTAACTGCAACCAAAACCCCACCACCATCAGCTTTATTAGTAGCAATCAGGTCACGGTCACATCTATATACAATGTGATCAGAAAACATTACACTGCTCAAAATTCAGCCAGGTCTCGGAGAAGCAGATAATAGAGTCATTACTTACTTGATAAGAAATAAAGAGTTCCTCAAGCTTGGCCCTTAATCCTCCTACATTTTGGCAAAAAATAGATAAACACATTTTATTAGGAGAAGTGAAGTTACATTGAAGAGTATTTAAGTTTGAAAGAGATTCTTTATATATATATATATATATATATATATATATATATATATATATATATATATATATATATATATATATATATATATATATATATATATATATATATATATATATATGTATATATATATATATAAAGATATATATATATATATATATATATATATATATATATATTTATATATATATATATATATATATATAAAGATATATATATATATATATATATATATATATATATATATATGTATATATATATATATATATATATATATATATATATATATATATATATATATATATATATATATATATATATATAAGGACTCTCCGCAAAGTGTAAATTTCTCTCGAAAAATTTACCGAAAGTTTTAAGTGGGTACTTGCGGATCTATATAGTGAGACATAATTTACCCTAGTTGTTATTTTTAGAATCAATTTCTTGTGAGACACATTTTCCGAGAGTTTTTCAATGTAATTAGCAAGGTTGTGATTCGTTTGCTAAATGACATGGATGCAATAATATTTTTCGTTAAATTTATACTTGTCTTATCGACTCGTACTATTTTATTTTTTTGCAAAGGATGATGAACTCACCTTGTTGATTACAGATTACCAAAAGTGTCATTATTTTCTTGATTTGCTTTTCTACAGGAACAATTAAATATTCAGTATATATAAACAAGTTGGGTAAACTGACCTACGCTCATGTCAGAAGGGTTTTGTATCCAATTTACAGAATGCAGTCACCAGATCGAATCAAATCAAGAAACATGTCAAAGACGATTTTATTGGAGAAAGTATGAAAAACGAGGATCATACTATTTTTGTTATTGTTACGCTCATAAATATCTCCCTTGATAATTATTTCAGATGTCCATTCGCGAGGGAGGAAACACATTTTTCATGTATTGCCCCCTTGTGCCCCCACTGAAGCAAAAACTGACAGTTTGAGAACTGTTTTGAAAAGCTCCCATGAAAACTTTCATTTCATACTCATATCGGCTACGTTTGATGAATTTTTTTTTCAGGGCCATTCTCCTGTACTGTTACCGATTAATTGCCAATTTTTTCGAATCCTAGAATGGTTACAAAACCCTTTTGCTAGGAGCTCTTTCCCGCCTTCTTGACTTGTTTCACTTATGAGGATTAATTGTAGGTACTCGTCTTCAGTCATTCACTAAATTGAATCAAGTGTTCAAAGCATGCACCTTAAACGCTGAAGTTGGGAAAAAATGACTCAAAATAATTCAATCTTCGCATTTAAAACAGCCACTATTTTGTTTTACAATTACTGATACCACTAGCTGAACCGATTCTCAAAGATATACATGATACTTATCATTCTTGAAATTTTCATGCAAATCCTAGCAAAACTGTAGTGTCTGAGTCGGTAAAAAGCGTTTGTTGTTCCATAGCCATATGTTGCCATAGTAATAAATGCAGCGCATATTGTTCCATAGTAATATAGGAAAATTCAAACCGCTATAACTTCGCTAAATATGATTTAATCTCTATGAAACTTTCAGAATAGATAAATTTTATAAATAGTCAATAGTGTACTGAATTTCATTGAATTTAGGTACCGTTAAGATTTTATTCAAGAAATCATAAAATCGATAAATCATACTATTACTAACAAAGTTGAGTGAATTACGACTTCTCACGTATTTGTTGGTGTTGTACTCACCAAGGCCAACATGCCTGATTTTTTTCAGATTTTTCGGATCACAGGTGTCCAATCGCGAGGGGGGGGGGACACAATTTTTCGTGTATTTCCCCTCCCTGTGCGCCCCTCGAAGCGAACTTTGCCAAATTAAGACCTGTTTTGAAAAGTTCTCATCAAGACCTTTCATTTGATACCCATATCGGCTACCTTCAATGAAATTTTTTTCTCGGGGGTCACTCCCCTATATGGGGAGACCCCCCTTAAATTTATTTGTAAGTGAACTTTGAAGAGAGCACCACTTTACATCTACATACAAAATTTGATGCTTCTAGCTTAAGTAGTTTCTGAGAAAAACTGCTGTGACACACGGACGGACGGACGGACGGACAGACAGACGGACAGACGGACAGACAAGACGCGATTTTAGAAGGGTTTTGTAAAATTATTTTTCAAAACCCTAAAAAGAATAGAATTCAACTTTTTTTGATAGGGCAATTCGGCACCTTTCTATATTGAAGCAAGCATTGATGAACACAAAGGTCAGAAGGCCCTAAGAGATTGATCAGACTACGATTAAATAATTCCGCGACTGTCGCAAGTTATACATGGTTTAATGGAGCCGCGTACACTACGAATTCGGGAAAATTCTGGCCAGGTCAGCAGTCGCAGGAATCAGCGATTTTATCTTAAACCAGTTAGGAGGAAGTTTTTGTGATACTCGGGCAGGCGCACATCATTGGGAGATTTCACGCTAGCATGCATGGAATTTTCTTGTATAGTGCACAAATGAATTAGAAGGCTTGAACTAAGCCCAAATGAATGCTGTTTGTCCCTCCGTGTATAATAGTTTTTGAAAGATTTTTTGCATTTCTTCAATCTAACCATTGACAGTGGCATCAAACGAAATATGAGCTAATAATATAAAGATAATACTTATAGAAAGGATTTTATAAATATGTAAAATTTTAAGTAAATTTCAGACTAGGATGCTATTTTACTCAATTTGTTTTATCTTTGGTGTCGCTGCTACCAATATTTTAAATTATTTTTATACTCAGTTTTTTTTGCGCCATTTATTTTTTCCTGCAACGTGCAAGGTGCAGTTACATACTATATGTACCACATCTGCTGACCATCCTCACGATTTAAGAACGCTAATACAAAATATCCTTTTTCCTTCTATTTCCTCAGTATCAGGAAAACTTTTATAGAGGCTAACATTTTATAATATATAAATATATATATATATATATATATATATATATATATATATATATATATATATATATATATATATATATATATATATACATATATACAAATATATATCCTAAGTAAATGATTCTGTAAATAAATATCGCAAATGGGATAAGGATAAGCTGTTTTAAGTATAAATACCAAAGGTTATTTTGTAACTACGAGGGTCATTTAACAAGTACTTAGCCTCATCGCCCGATGGCGCTGCTATTGCAAAGAAGTTTTACCATCGTGCAGTACATTCTTTTAGTAGTCTACTGTCAAAGTTTCAGCCAATTCCCTTCATCAGTTTTGTTTTGATAGCCTTTGAAAGCAAGCGTGTCGGTCGGTTGTACAAAAATGGAAAAAGAACAATATCGTTCAGTGATTAGATTCTTGTTTTTGGAAGGGAAACCGCGCAGCGATATCAAAGATTGCTTGGATGCTGTGTACGGTGACTCTTCTCCTTCGATGGCGACCGTCAAGAATTGGTTCAACAAGTTTGTTCGTGGCCGTACGTCGGTTTTTGATTAGCCACGCCCAGGTGCCCCGAAAACTGTTGCTAAGGAGGAAAACGTTAAAAAAATCCACGATCTCGTGTTGTCAGACCGTCGATTGAAAAGTTCGCGAGATAGCTCTGACTGTGGGCATCGCAGAAGGAATGGTGCATTATATTCTACACGAAGAACTGGGCATGAGAAAGCGGTCGGCTGGATGGGTGCCGCGTTTGCCCACACCGGGAAAAAAACACAACCGTGAGACCACATCGGTGACATGTTTGGCGCTGTTTCAGCGCCAAACACGTCGCCGATGCGGTCGTTTCGTGACCATCGACAAAATATGGATTCACTGGTACATACCAGAGACCAAGGAACAGTGGATTTCACCCAGCGAACGTGCTCCGAAGAAGGCAAAGACTGTTCGATCGGCCGGAAAAGTGATAGCCACCGTTTTCTGGGATTCACAAGGTGTGATCCACATCGCTTACCTCGAGAAGGGTAAATCAATCACGGAGCGCTACTATGCAGACTTATTGGGCCGATTTGACGTCGAATTGAAGAAAAAGCGGCCCCGCTTGGCGAAGAAAAAAGTGCTGTTTCACCACGACAACGCACCGGCTCACACCTTTGCCACCGCCATGGCCAAATTGGTCGGATTGCGCTACAAATTGTTGCCCCATCTACCGTACTCTCCAGATTTAGCCCCCTGTGACTACTTTTTGTTTCCAAACCTGAAAAACTCACTCGCCGGCAACAGATTTGGGTCGAATGAGGAGGTCATCACCGCCATGGAGGCCTATTTTGCAGCCCTCGAGAAAATGTATTTTTTGGAAGGGTTGAAAAAGTTAGAGATTATGTGGAAAAATAAATTGCCACCTTTCCAAGATTTTCGTTTTTCTTCTGTATGCTAAGTACTTGTTGAATAACCCTCGTAGTCAGTAAATATTACTTTGTCGAAGCAGACGATTGAAATTTTAATAAATGTTTAGAAATAAAAAGACGAAAATCTCCTTTCCTCCAAATTACAGGAAAGAGGAAGTATATTTATGCTCGGTTCGATGTGCATACACGTAATTGCAACCTTCGCTTTTTTGTGGTAGGGAGCTGAATGCTATTTACGCTCAGAGTGTGAGACTCCAATGCACGACTGGACTACCCACTAAACACCTCCCCTGTCAATCTGAGAACCCAGTCTGGAACCACATTACTTCGGGCCAGGTCTCGTTTTGTTACGCCGTGGGGCGTTTACAAGCTGAGGAGTCCCTTTCCTAGCGGGAGGGGAGAGGGGAAGAGGAAATGCCAGAAGTGCGATCCCCCAGCCCCAGCACCTCCAGCTGCTGTGAGTCCCTTTTATATTTTAGGACTGCCCGAGCATAATGTGCCACCTGGTTCCATTTGTCAACCGATTCGAGCATCACCGCAACATTATTATCCGGGGTGAGCTCTCCCGTCTCCCTGTAGAGTTCCTTTCGCAGCCTGACCCATTTTGTACACACGAAAAATGTGTGACAGGCATTGTCCTCCTCTCCTGGGCAAAACCGACAATCGGAAGACCGTGACTTACCGATCTTTTGCAGGTAAGACTGAAAACACCCGTGCCCGCTCAAAAGCTGGGTCAGATAGAAGTCAGTCTCACCATGCCTTCGATTTAGCCACGGTCTCACATCCGGGATGAGCCGCGCAGTCCATCTTCTCTTCGTGCGATTCACCCAAGACTGCTGCCAATCGTTGAGCGAGCGCTGTCTCTCCTCGCGGACAACCATCTCCCTCGCATCCTCGTTTTGGCGCAGGTAAATAGCACGGCGCTCTCTAGCAAGGAGGGTGACAGGTATCACGCCTGCAATCACTCTCACCACCGAGTCGGAGACTGTTGGATACGAAGATACAATTCTCAGTGCTCCTCTTCTCTGTACCTGTGCCAAACGTTTTCGGTATACCTCCTTGCTGAGAGCGTTGCCTCATACCTCTGCTCCGTACAGTAGCACTGACGCTACAGTACTCATCAAGAGGCGTCTTCTTGATGGGCTGGGTCCCCCTACGTTGGCCATAAGTCGACTCAGGGCCGATATTCCCGAAGCAGCCTTCTCAGCCGTTGCTCTGATTTGCTCAGAGAAACTCATCTTTGAGTCGATCAGTAGCCCCAGGTACTTCACCGCTGGCTTCGATTCGATTTGTATGTCTCCAATACTGGTCATCCTTACTCTAGGGATTCTCTTTTTTGTCAAGATAACCACTTCGGTTTTCTCCAGTGCTAAACTGTGCCCGCGAGCAGTCATCGAGTCCCTCACTCGGCACATTAGCATACCCAGCCTAAGTTGCGCTTGTTCAACGGTGCGACCAGTGACCAGAGCCGCAACATCATCCACATGGCCGACCAAGCGTGACTCATCTGGTATCTCAAGTCTCAGTAGCCCGTCGTAAGACACTTTCTACAGGTCCGGACCAAGGATAGATCCCTGGGCAACACCCGATGTAATTTCCATCCTTCGTTGGCCCTGTGTCGTGTCATAGAGCAGGCTTCGGTCCTTTAGGTAGTTCCTCAAAAGCCGCATCAGATATTCTGGAACTTGAAAAGAGTTTTTCAGCGTATCCAGAATATCCATCCATCTAGTGGAGTTGAAGGCATTCTTGACGTCGAGTGTCACCAACAGGACGATCCGTCGCTTGGTGCAACTATATGCCTCTGCCTTTTGGACCGCGTTCGCCACCTCTGCAATCGCATCAATGGTAGAACGTCCTGCTCTAAAGCCGTACTGCCGAGGAGATAGGTCCCCAGCAGCACGAATCGCATCAGTGAGTCTTCCCTTGACGAGTTTCTCTAGCACTTTCCCAGCCATGTCTAGCATGCATAACGGGCGGTATGCAGACGGTGATCCGGGAACTCCCTTCCCCTTGCTGATCAGCACGAGCCTCGCCACCTTCCATCGTACCGGGAAAACCCCGTCCCGTAGGCAAGCGTTGAATGTGCTGAGTAGCAAGTTAGGACATTGGTGATAGACGAGCCACAACACCTCAGCTGGAACACCATCTGGACCTGGAGCCTTCCTCGCTTTCAATGAGAGGGCTGCCTCCTCCAGTTCCAGCTGTGTGAAGAGTGGGCACTCTACTACTGTTTCACCGTGGACGGCGTCAACACGGACGGGATGGGCGGAGAAGAGTCCCCGCACTATCGCGTCCATCTTTTCCGCGTCATGTATACAAGGCTTCCGTAGGGCACCGAGTTTCCCCATGACCAGCTTATAGCCAAAGCCCCACGGATCCTTGTTCACATTGTCCACTAGGTCTTGCCAGCAGCGAGCCTTGCTACTGTTGATCAATTTGCGAAGGCATTACCTGGCCGACTTACATGCTGCCACCTGGTTGCATGCCTCGTCACGGTTCCGCGCCCGTTGAGCCTCACGCCGAAGCTTGCGACACTCCCTTCGCTTTTCAGCAATTTCAGTTGACCACCAGTACACTGGGGGCTTGCCGTGCCGGGGTCTTCGACGGGGCATAGAAGCGCAGCAAGCAGTCGTAATAATGCTCATAGTAGAGTTCACCACGTCGTGAGCTGCCAGTTCTTCCGTCCCCTCCGAAGCTCCCTGCAGCGGCTCACCTGCTGTGAGAACTTTGACGAACCTCTCGATGTCCATCCTTCCGATGTTCCATCCAGTTCCTTCGCCTTAGTAATAATAATGCCGCCTGTCTTTATGTATTCGTTATATCTAAATTCATACCGATTGTCTTAAACAACACGGAGCGCATGTATTACTGGCAAAGACATACCTCCAAATGAGCATATTAGTTCTGCACATGCCTCAAGTTCCTTTGCAAATCTTGTCGCAATGGAAGGAATTTTGTACTTCAAAAGATTCATAAGCTATTTAAATTTTCATTATCTGTTATGTGCTACCTACCTACTTCAGTATAATTTAAAATATTTAAAGAAAGGAAAATTAAATATATAAAATACTTGTATGATAAGAGTAAAGTCAACAACTAGAGTACAAAGCGGCAACAGTTTTGAATTTTATAAAGAACGTGGAACATTTCGTTTTTCAATTAAGCATCTGTAATCTTAAAATTTATCATAGTAAATTCCACTTCTTATTAACGACAAACCAAGAAATCCTCTTTATGAATATCTCATTTTGGTGTCAGTCCAACAAATAACAACTGATTTTTAAAAGATTTTTTTTAAATACAGATTGGTTAGATAATGATGTTATTGAAGTGTTTGTTCAAGTACTCGAGAACGATTGACGCACAAGACAAAGCACGAAGTATTGTTTCAACTAAAATTTATTGCCCAAATAGATGAATTTGCTTTTCGAAATTAGCTGGTAAGTATTAGAACGTACATAAAATTGAAAGTAAATTTGCATATTCGCTTGCTTGCCGTGATTTCAAGAGATGCAACATTGAAATAAATAAAAGAGTTCATTACAGCTTGTAAACATGAAAAGTCGTTTCAATATTTAAATATTATGTTAATATTGAAGTATGTGTGATGAGCAAAGTTCCTTGGCAATTCTATGAAATATTGAGTGTGTTCTTGTTTAAAGTGATAATGCAATGAAAACTTAAGCGTCAATTGAAGTTAAACAAAAAAATTATACATGATGTTTGCCATCTAAATTGCACGGCTATAAAAAAATTATACCTTTGGATCCAATAGAAATGTTTCAATTTGATTCTTAATTTTTAGATTGTGGTGTAAGTATTAAAAATGCTGGTCATTCTGAAAGAGCAGAAATGTATTCTTAGCAGAAAACTGCAATATAGAATGCTGAAATTATCATTCTTACTGTTTTAACACTAGTAGCAAACGTTTTCTTTTAAATGCCATAACTGTGATACAAATTATATATATATATATATATATATATATATATATATATATATATATATATATATATATATATATATATATATATATATATATATATATATATATATATATATATATATATATATGGGATATAACGAAATTTGTGACCACGCTAGAGGTTGCAATTTTGCTTCGATTTTCACCAAACTTTCAGGAAAGGTGTAGTTAGTAATTATCTCGGTTAAGTTCGTGAACCAGCTATATCGGCTATGCAGAAACAAAATGGCGGCCATTTTAGACGAAAAATCGTGATTTCTATTCTGACCAAAGTATAGCTCCGATTTGGATGAAATTTGGTACAAGAGTTCATTGATAAACGTGATGAATCTCACAATAAAAAATCCAAAGTCGGTACGGCAGAAACAAAATGGCGGCCGCTCAAAGGTCAAAAAACGTGCAAAATTTTGTTGTTGTAATAGTGCTCAAAGCTTTCAACAGATTTTCATGAAATTCGGTAATTTGATAGAAATTATAAGTATCTAAAGAATTACGTAAAAAAGCTGGAGTTCAAGTTGCAAAAAACGAAATGGCGGCCAGTTGAAGGTCAAAATTTCAAAGGCTTTTAAAAGTCGCAATTTTGATCCGACATATATGAAACTTGGTTTCAAGATAGACATTACTTGGACCTACAGTTTGGTGATCATGCATTTGCAAATTTCAAAATGGCGGCCGTTTAAATATGCGTTTTTTTCATGTTTTTGTGGCCCTCTAGCGGTCACATTTTCCAACGGATTTTGATGAAACTTGAGATTATGAATCTCTGTACTATGTTGAAAAATAAAAAAGTCGAAAATTTAAAGCCTAATATTTTTAGCTGCCATTTTCTTTAAAAATTGAATTATTTTGCCCTGTCTAGAGTGAAACTCCTATTTGAACGAGATAGTACATTGATTGATGAGGTCCTAGCATACAAAGATTTAAAATAATCCAAAATCAAATGCATGCATCCAAAATGGCGGCCCCCAAAGGTCTGAAGGCAAGCGCAATTCGCTATTTTAGTGCCAACTGAATTAATGAATATTTTTCATTGAAACGTTTTAAATGACTTTACTTGAAAGAACTTATAAACCAGATCATTTTTAAGATATTGTATAATATTTTTAACAATACCCTAAAAAATTATAAAATCGTGACTTGTCTGTCTGTCCGTCCCTCCGCCCGTTTGTTCGTGCGTCATAACAAGTTTTCTCGCAAACCACATGAGCTAGAATGAGGAAATTTTCTACGTAGGTCAAAAGTGGAGCCTCTTGAAATTTGCAGTGCAAGAAAATATTTTTAGGGATTTAAGGGGGGGTCTCCCCATACAGGCGGGTCTCCCCATACAAGGCCCATACAAGGGGGTGGCATACAATTTTTTTTATTTCTGTAGCCCTCTAGCAGCCAAGATTCTCAACAGATTCCGTTGAAACTTGAAATTATAAGTTATTAAGGCAAGTTAATTTAATTTAATTATGCAAATCGAATGACAAATAATACAGTCGAAAATTTACAGCTTAATATTTTTAGCAGCCGATTTCAATAAAAATCGAAATGACGGCCCTCATAGTTCAGAAAAAAATTGAAAATGTATATATTAAGTGCAACGCAAGTGCTGATTAAACTTTTATGGAAATCTTTTGAAATTAACTATTCGAGCTATTTAAACCTTTGTGTGGTTACCACTGTGAACTGTGTAAACAGCAAATGCGAGAAGGGCGAAACCGGTATTTATATGTTTACAACAATTTATGATCCGCCGATTTTCAATATGTAATCCATACGTATGCAACTCAATTTAATTAGCAAAATATTTGCGCCTTGATAAAAGGTCTCTAAAAACGAACGTGACCAGATTTTTTTTATGTTAATAAATACCCATGTGGTACTACAAAAATTGCAGAAAGAAGTTTAGTAGTGCAAGCCAAATTCTTTTTCGAAACTTTGCGCTACATACGAGAAATTTACCTTTCCGGCTGGTGCTGCCAACGGGTTTTTTTTTGTGGTTGGGGGGAATATCATTTACGCACTGAGTGTAGGACTCCCATGCTTGAAAGCGACGGGAATACCCACTTAGTACCTCTCCTATACACCCGAGAACCAAAGGCCTGGAACCTTTTGATACATTACTTCGGGCCAGGTCTCGTTTTGTTACGGCGTGAGGCGCCTTCAAGCTGGGGAGTCCCTCTTCCAGCGGGACGGGAGAGGGGAGGAGTAATTGCTAGACATTTGTTCCCCAGCTTCTTTAATTCGCTTTTCTCTTTTAGGGCTGCCCGTACATAATGTGCCACCTGGTTCCATTTGTCGACCGATTCGAGCATCACCGCGATTATACTATCTGGGGTGAGCTCTCCCGTCTCTCTAGCATGTCCCATTTTCGGCACGTAGATAGTGTGTGGCAGGCATTTTCTTCCTCTCCTGGGCAAAACCGGCAATCGAGGGTCCGGGTTTAAGCTTCGCGTCTGCAGTTTTTCTTGGCCTTCCTACACGTAACGAAAAAATTTCTAAAATCCAAACAAATAGACAACCATTTCAAGAACAAAGAGAACGATTTTGAGCAACGTAATTAAAAGATCATTTTAAGTGGTTCAAGTATGACTCCAGAAAATCAAATGTAGAAATTATACCTTCATCTTAACTTCTATTTTTCTTAGTACCTTGAAAGCAAGGATCATTTCAATCGTGATTTTTCTGACACCTAGTAAATCCTAACAAGAAAACTGCGCATAACACAAGAAAATTTTGCTTTATTGTAAGAAACACCTCAATTTATTCCTGTTAATATTTGTTTTAAGTTTGTCTTCGGGGTGCATATGACAAGAAAATATTTCTTGAACCCTTTTTTCCTTTCTGAAAAAAAGGTAAAACTTTATAGGCTTAAGAGTGAAATAAAACATCTTTTACGTTCAATTTTGGTTTTGTATACATTTTTTTAAATCGTGTAATTTATTATTATTTTTTATAAAAAATATCAATTCATTTTATCACGAATTTCCTCTTTTGGAGCATCTTCTACCATCTGGCAAAGTATTTAAATTAATTGGTTTCTCTGTGTTTACATTATCAATATCCATAATGTTATACATATCAAGTTCTTCACCTACAACAAAACAGTTCAAATGTTCATCATGTTCAAGAAAATCTACTTTGTTTAATATTAAACATGATTTCTTGCTTCCTTTTGATGCTATTGCTATAATATCAACTTTTTTGAAAAATTGCTTAAACATGTCAGAAAAGTAATTATTTTTATACTCCTTGGCTCTAATTTTAAAATTCGAATAAGAATAGATTACATAATTTTTGTTATTTAATAACGATGCGATTGAGTCCTCTTTGCTCTCGATTTTATTGCAGATTTTTCATTAAAAAATTCTATATCAATAGTTTTGTCAAATTTATATTGTAGTAAAAAGTGCTAAATTTTTACAAGAAGCACAAACATTGGAATATCGTTCGAGCCATAGATAAAGAGAGTACTGGACCCCCAACCGGTCGCTTGAGCCGAAGCAATTAGCAACCTTCGCTAAAGTTGGGTGAAGTTGAGGTTTGAACTGATATGTTTTTGTTTTTGCCCTTAATTCACTTCAAAACACGTTTATGTTTATAAGTTTTTAATTTTGAAGATCACGAGTATGAAATCAGCTCTTTAGTTCTCTGTTTTTATTAAAAACTTATGAATTTTCCATCAGCTTTAACACATGAGATTTCTCGCCGTTTTCTCGTCTCCACGAATTTCTTTTGCTTTGACGTTCGAATTTTCTGTGAGAGTCGTTTGTTGTGTTGTCCTCAAACTGTTTTGTGAATGATAACGAAGGCGCGAGCGGGTACACGTGAAATGAAGTTTTGTTGGTATATGCGGGTGTCAATGGGGGAAGTGATTCTTCTGAAGAGAGCAAAGAAAAACCTGTCTAGGAACAAAGGGGAAGAAGAAGCAGAGGGAATCATATAGTTTCGAGGGCGTAAATTATTTATAACTTATTTATGTGGTAAATTTGCTTCCCACATGGACGAGTACACAGATTCTCGTTGCTCGTCCATTTATTTTATATTTTTGGTTTGAGCTCTCGATATTTTGATTCAAATCTCATTGCACACAAAAACTTTGGTGGTCCGGATTGAATGATCACGATAAAATAATTCATCAGAATATGGTGTTTGTGTTTTAAGCTATCATTACAAAGTATTGTATATAACGAATGGTGCTTAGAAATTTTAGCCTTCAAGTTTTCAACGTCCTCATAAATAAACGATGGTGATAATAAAATAACTCCGCCATAGACGGTCCCAAGCCTGGTTTAGAAAGGAGGAGGGAACCCCTTGCTTCCCCAACCCATCCGTCATCTGTCGAACACTGCATAGTTTGCATTCCGTGATTTTTAATAGTTATTGATAAATTCCGCGATAGTTTGATTTCCTGCATGCATGTTTTCGATTGGCGTTGATCGCTGTGTTTCTGGTGCGCTGCTATTTTGAGTTTTCTTTTCCGTGCGTTTGTTGGAAAAAGTGATTCTAAACTTAAGTGCTGATCTTTATTTTGTTTTTATTTTGATCATTGAGTTCAGCAAGTTCATTGTAAAGTGATTATAGCCACCTTTTAGTGATTGTGCGAACTATTCAGTGGCTTTGTTTCTCGATTTTACGGTTATTACGTGGTGATAGTGCTGTCGTGCTGTGCTATTTTGCTACAACATTAGCAGTGACTCGACTCTTTAGTACTTGTGCACAGGTGATTGACATTGTTTCTAATCACGGTGAGCGCCATCTCTGTGTCACCGTGGGGAATTCGCGGTGCTCTTGCTATTCAGTGAAGATAAAACTTTATTGATAAAAAGCAGATTTCTGTAGGAAAAATTTCTAATTTTATAAATTTTCTTTTTTGTTTTTGATTTTTGTAATAGAAATATATCCATCTGAATTCCAACATGGCTTCGACCTATTGTGCAGCAAAATCTTGTGAGGATAAACATAATAAATTGCCTTTTGTGTCGTGCTTTGGATTCTGTGGCTTACCTTTTCACGCCAAATGTGCTAATTTGTCAGGTCCGATCGCCGATCTCATCATGCGTAGTGGAAATGGGATATATTGGTACTGCTCTGATTGCCGAAAATACTCGATCTCAGCCTACGTATCACGATTACGAGTTGCCGAAAACACTATTGAAGGGATTTCTAAATCATTCATTAGTTTGAAAGAAATGCTCGATGGTGCCCACGTAGAAATTAACGATTTAGTGAATATTGCAGACCGTTTTCAACCTTCTACGTCACCAAAATCATCAGGAATGTCGAATATTTTACATTCTGGGAATGAACAGCCTATGAACCGTGACGTCACGAGCTCCATCAATTTTCCACCTAACTTGACTGAAGGCGCTTTAAGTCCGCCGAGGCAGCATCCGACCACGAGAAGCAAGAAAACTGGTATTCGTCGTCAGCAAGCTTTATCTCCGCCAAGATCTCATTCAGTAGCAAACTCCCCGGTTACGCCTGCGGTGACTCCGGCATTCACATCAATACATCGGGATCAAGCTACAGTTTCAGCTGCCTCTGATGTCCTCACAACGAGTCCTGATTTGCCGCAACTTTCTATTATGGCTCCGCCTGTTCAGGTGTTTGTACCTCGGTTGGCATATCATACCACGGCTGAAACTATTAGAACTTATGTGATTGCAAAGCTGGGTTATGAACCGTCTCTACTTATCTGTAAAAAACTTACTCCCGATAATCTGTCTACTCAGACAATCTCGTCATTCAGGCTCAGGTATTGTGAATCTACTCAACAAGGACTTCTGGTCAAAGGGTGTCTTCTTCAAGGAGTTCATCAATAGACCACGGAATTTTCGATCATTAGTCCTCCAAAAAGATCCAAAATAGTAAATTCGATTAATGTGTATTACCAGAATGTTCGGGGTCTTAGGACCAAGACCAAAAAATTTCGACTGGCTTCCTGTATCGCATCGGATGATATTGTTTGTCTCACGGAAACTTGGCTTACTGAAGCTATACTTGACAATGAAATTCTTCCCTCTTACATCGTGTCCAGACGGGACCGTAACCGCTCACTCTCTGGTAAATTAGACGGAGGTGGTGTTCTTGTTGGAGTCAGCAGATCTTTTAGTTCAAGTTTCTGCTCAAATTTTGATCCTTCCTAACCTGTGGAATGTATTGCGGCTACCATTGCCTTATCTCCGGCCATAAAACTAGTTATTTTTTCTATTTATATCCCGTGTAATAGTTCTGTTTATGTCTATGAAAGATTTTTCGCTGAGTTGTCTTCGTTTATTAACGATTTTAGCTCTAAAACTTTCGTCTTGGTTTGTGGAGACATCAACCTTCCTAACATGTCATGGAATGAGTCACATACTGACATCCTCTCTAATGATAGTTTTTCGATTTCTCTTTCTTCTTTTATCTCATTTTGCTCCCTTTCACAATTTAATTCCACAGCAAATATTAACAATAAAATCCTAGACTTAGTTTTTACTAATTTTTCGAAATCCTCCCTCTTTTTGGACTCAGCCTTCAAGTCTTACGTTGCCTCTGACCCCCATCACCCTCCTCTTCATCTGGTGATATCTGTGGACCTAGAGTCCGTTAGAAAGAGTATCACTCCTATTCGATACAGCTTCAACAAAGCAAATTACTCAGCTATAGAAAGAGAGATTTACTCTGTCAATTGGTTTTCTTTTTTATGTAATCTAAATATTGAGGATGCTGTACGTAAATTCTATAACTTTCTTGACTCTCTAATAGCAGTACATATTCCTACAGCCCGTCCCAAAAAAAGTAAAGATGCGCCGTCGTTCAATATGAAAAATGCGGCAGCTTTAAAAGCCAAGGATAGGGTTCGTAAAGCGTTTCTAGTAAGTGGTTTGTGTTCGGATTTGCAGCTATTCAGAAGGCTTAGACTGGTAGCTAAAAGACTTATAACTGAAACCCAACTAGATTATCTTAAGCATGTGGAAGGCTCAATATGTAATAACCAATCGAAACCATTTTGGGCTTACATTAAATCTCTAAGAAATGGCAAT
Source organism: Odontomyia ornata (assembly GCA_963969285.1). Taxonomy (NCBI): domain Eukaryota; kingdom Metazoa; phylum Arthropoda; class Insecta; order Diptera; family Stratiomyidae; genus Odontomyia; species Odontomyia ornata. Next base: position 335,952,629 of record OZ017738.1, on the reverse strand, counting down.
AACTTTCCTGGCTCTATGATTCACGAAGGCATTGAAACGTCAAATAATGAAGAGATTTGTGAGCCGTTTGCTCAATATTTTTCATCATTTTATGCTAAGCAGACATTTTCTTCCAATGTCGAGTTTTTCCAACAACTCTCGCCAACGGATTCCTTTTCTTATATTAGCCCACTTGAAGTAGAATTGCTTCTTAATAAGCTAGATACATATAGCAGTAGCCGTCCAGATAGTATTCCAAACATCTTCGCCAAAACTCTCTCTTCATCTCTATGCGTACCGCTATCAATTCTGTTTAAAAATAGCCTGGCCTGCGCACTTTTTCAACTTTCTGGAACAGATCAGTTGTCCTTCCTATTCACAAAGCTAGGAATAAAGCTGCAATCTCAAATTACCGTCCCATAACCCTTCTGTCTTCTTTTAGCAAGATTTTCGAACGCATAGTTTATAACAACTTATATTCCCTTCTACTTCCTTATTCAGCTATTCAGTAACACGGTTTTATCCAAAGACATATCAAGTAATGGACGCGAAATGAGCTTATTTTCATCCATACGTGAGTGTAGTACTTTTACTGCATACATGCCTTCCTCTCGCATGCGAATTGAAATCCCCCTACCTTTCACGCCGCTAGAGAATCCACACCCTCAAGTGGCTCTTTAGTTGCTCTCACGAAAATCCCACTCTTCTTACACCTTAACCCCCGAATCGTCAATAGAATATCAACCATATGATTGAAAGCATATGATTTGTGAAAATTCACATTAATGGGAAACGTCTAATCAAGTTGAATTTGTACACAAAACAATTTTTAAAGATAAACCATGTTGAATCTAGTGCAAAAGCGTTGCAAATGTGATAATTAATCAAGCTGAAAAGTTTGTTACGGATCGCGAGTGTTTTTGTGTCGAAAAATGAAAAATGTAGTCACGTGTGTGGGATTATAAAAACAGCTCTAGGAAGCATGTCAGGGACGTATCCTTCGTAGGGTAAGTCATGCTCAATCTTTCATATCGTTCAAGTTAGAATACCCGCACGGAAAATTGATTTAGTTCAAGATGTGAAAAATAGTGGGAGACGTCACGTCAAATTTATTTGAAATTCAAATCAACAGCTAATAACGCGCCAACTTCACGCTACATGATAAAGTGCTTCAATTCTCTCGATGTATTTCGTATCCATTCTCTCTGAGATCTATGGTTTTATCAAAGGCAGATCCTACTCTTTCTAATCTTCTCTCCTTCTCTCATACGGTGGCTTCTGCTATAGATCAAAGGAATCAAGGTGATGTTATTTATACTAACTTCTCAAAAGCTTTTGACTCTGTCAACCATGGTCTTCTACTGAACAAGCTCAAGGCATTAAATATTGACTCGACCCTTCTCCACTGGCTATACTCCTACCTCTATAATCGCGAGTGTGTGGTAACGTGTAAGTCTTGCAAGTCTTCCTCCTATTGTCCTCAGTCTGGTGTTCCTCAAGGCTCAATACGTGGTCTCTTATTATTCTTAGCTTTTATAAATGATCTGCCATCCTAATTTAACTCTTCGTCGCTTATCTATGCTGACGATCTGAAAATTTTAAAAATTATTCATTCTCTAGATGACTGCTTGCGACTGCAAGCAGACCTAGATAATCTTGTTTACTGGAGCAGCTCTAACTTTCTTCCTTTAAATATTAGCAAGTGTCTCCTTATGTCTTACTCACGTAAAAAATCTCCATTTTCTTTTGTTTATTCGATCAGTGGCACTGCTCTTGGGGTAGTGACCACTCATAAAGATCTTGGTGTAATTTTTGACGATAGACTCCGCTTTGATCGCCACATTAATTATATTGTTACGAAGGCATCTAAAATGTCTGGTTTTATTTTGAGAACCTCTAAAGGCTTCAATAATATACGGTCTTGTACCTATCTATTTCTATCACTGGTTCGTAGTCTATCAGAGTATTGTGCTCAAGTATGGTGTCCTCATCAGCGTTATTTAATTGATGCGCTTGAGACAGTGCAGCGTAGATTCACAAGATCTCTTATTTTCAAATTTCAGATTGCATACGTTTCCTATAGTGAGCGTCTCGTTATGTTACAGCTCCCCTCTTTATTATTTTGCAGGATCTTCCTGGATGAATGCCTCCTGTACTAACTTTATTACAATATTTTGCCACCAGCTTTGTGCGACAATATACCGGCCTTTATTCCTGAACGTTTGAGTAGATCTTCAGTAATCTTTTATAACCCGTTCGCCCGAACCGAGATTTTTTTTTACTCACCTCTTGCCCGGATACCCCGCAATCACAACATTCGTGGTCTTGGTCCTCTACCTTCTTCTTTTTACGAATTCAAATCTCGTTTAAAACAGGATGTTCTTGAATTCGTTTTTATTAGTTAAGTTTTCATTCATTTTTTATTATTAATAATTTTTGCCTTTTTTCATTGTTTTCTTACTTGTTTATATTATAATTGGAGTTTACTCTGTATATACAGATATTACAATAAATAAATAAATAAATTCCTCATCCCAAACCCCCCAATCAAATGGTAGTAAATGCTCTCGGGGTGCACATTGGGTTTACTGGTTCCCCAATAATGTAACGTTAAATGCCGAGAAATGCTAATAACTGTAAATGCATCTACAGCTCTTCTACTAAATCCTACTTACACCTCCTTTCTGAGGACGTAAGAGCCCGTAAGCCGAAGGTCTCTGGTTCAAGTCTCGTTGGCGTCAACGAGATTTAGTTCGAGTGATTCTTCGGGTGGACTATAAGCCTGTTCAGTTATGATACGTGCTGGTTTGAAATCAGAACGTATTGCAGCTGGGTGGACGGACATACGGCCAAAGCGTGATAATGATCATATCACCTTGTGGAGTGCCGATTCATTCGATCGTGGCAATGAGATACTCTAACTATCTCTAAGCGAAGGCCCGTAAGGGGCTGTAGGGCTACAAAAAAGAAGAAGAAGACATACCGAGGAGCCAATTGCTACTTAGATCATTACTTGATCAAATTAACCTATCGATGTCGTATGTCAAAGGCATATTCAGTGAAGAGCAGCCCGCTGCAAAAATTTGACATCAAAAAGCTCCAAACGGCATCTGTGGCCAAACATTTCACGGAGACCCTCGACAACCAGCTTACTCCCATCTTATGAAACGCATCGTTAAAGATGAGCAAAGAGCTCTGGATGGAAGTGAAAGCGGCTATCAGGCCCGTGGCAGAACAGACGAACAGACATCAAGCCTGGCGAAACAGGAATGATTGGTTCGATGATAAGTGCCAGAATGCGTTGAATAAAAAGAATCAGGCGTACAAAGAATATGTAGGTTGGAAAACCAGGACGAAGAGAGAACACTATGAAAATCTCAGAAGAGAAGCAAATAAGATAATTAGGATTAAGAAAAGAAAATACTATGACGACCAATTGAGAAGTATAGATGTAAGTTTAGCGAGCAACAACACAAGACAAGCTGTGACCCTCCGCGTGGGAGTTCCTTCAGCTAAGGACCTCGGACCCGGCTTGCCGTCGAAGACGGTCGTAGGTGGCGCCGCTCGCTTATCCCCTGGTCCTAAAAAGCCGCCAAGCGAGAACGTGGCCGCCGAACACCCCTCACACCACTAGGACTAACGCTCTTTAAGCTCTTCCCTAACAGGGGAAGATTAGAATCACCGGGTGACCAGTTGCACACTTGCCGGGCTCAGATTTTCCGGCGTAACTCACACCGAGCAAAAGAAACTAAATAAGAAACACTTTTGCTACAGAAATTCCTGAATAAACCGCAAGGAAATTTACCTTCGAACACACCCGAGCCAGGTGTACAATTAACATGCGCGGCAAACTTACTCTTCCTTCAACAAGCACACAAAAACTTCCACTATTTCACTAACTACTATATATTTAATTGCGAAATGCAAATAAAGTTCCAAAAATATAATGCATTAAAAAGTTCAAATTTCACTTACTCTACCTAAGCGGGGGCCCCCCGAAGTACTCTGCGTTGCAATTTTCTGCCAGCGCGCTTATTATTGCCTGATGTCGCCAATCCCCTTAGTTGGATCGCTGTTAAAATTTTTCTCCGCTGTTGAAATTTTCCTCCGTCGCAATCCCTTTCCTCGATGGATTTTTTCCAAATTTCAGAGCGCTATCCCCGCTTAGTCCTCGTTGTCGTCTCGAACCCACCAGAAAAGAGAAAGAGCCGTTCTTCCTTATTGGATTTTTCATCGGATCGGTTTCAACCGGCGAGCCGTTAACTTTTTCCCTGGGCGATTCGATGTTCAATTCAGATCCCCCAACTGGGGTGCATCGGGCAATTGAAATCTAAATTTCCCTTTTTAGTACACTCGTCCATCAGGTGTAGAATGTCAAAGTGACTGACACTCTGTCAGTTTCGTGTTTGTTTATATCGTGCCAAATGTTTGAGTTTGGAAAAAACATTAAAAATCGTGGTCGCGTCTTTTTCCCTATGTGTTTAAACTCGTCGGTGATGTGTCGTTGAAGCCATAACGCAATAGTGTAAAAATGAATGTCGTGACGCGGTAACGTAGAGTAGAATGCCATAACGATTGGAGGTCCCTGGCGGTTGTACTTTCGGTAGGTATAAAAGACTCTTAGATGTTACTCATTTGTATAAACGTTCTTTTCCTGTTTTCTAGGCTGATCGGAAAATGTACCAGCAAACCAATTAAACCCAAAAGTTGGGAAACAACGAGTGATTGAGTTTCTTTAACTCATTGCGACGACCGAAATGGAGTGGTATTTGGCGTTTATTCCGTGGCTCTCCAACGTTCGTATCATCTCTTCCTTACAGCAAGTATTCCCAAACATTGATTACGATTTTTGCTAATATTTTCATTAATATACAAATTTATAACTTTCGCTCTAATTTGTAATTCACGGACATTACAAGTGTGTACAATCGCACAATGGTTGTAAAATCACAAGTTTGCTGGGTTGGAAATCCAGAAACCGCTGTTCACATACCCAATAACTTACGTACGATATTTGGAACGAAAAATTGCTATTTCTACAAGAAGTGCAGTTACGGGTCTAACATTAAAAGTTGGAGATTTTGTTCTGATATCGTGCGCAGGGTCAGTAGATTCAGGTTCAGTAGAAAGTTGCGAGATCGCCAGCATCAAGAACTTGTATGAAGTGAAAAATGGTTTTTCAAAGCGATGACGATCCATATCAGGCAATTGTCCAGTGTTATTCAAGACCGTACAAAATCCCACATCGGCTGTTTGATGACGACACAGTATGTATTGACTTCAATGTGGAGCTGATAGAAGATCATTGTGCATTTGATCCTGTAGTTTGTTATGGTTCAGTTGACTCAGCGCAATCTCTGATGCCTCGTAAAAAGAGTTCATTGCATACTTTCGTTTGTCGCTATAAAATTGTAAAGGTGGTATGCCATTCTTGTCCTATCGCTCAGCGATTGCTTCGTTCCTTGGTATTGTTTACGATCAGTTGTGCGTGATGGTAGCCGGATTTTCTTTTCTTTTGTTTTTGCCTATTTTTAATTTACATATTTATTTTAATCTTACAACATTTTGTTTTTGCCTATTTTTACTTTACATTTTTATTTTAATCTTTTAACAGTTTGTCTTTTTTGCCTACATTTTCTCTTTTACTTTACATTTATATTCTAATCTTTTAATATTTTTATTTTATTATTTTAACATTTCGTTTTTCCCTATTTTATTTTACGTTGCATTTTTACTTTAATCTTCTCACATTTCGTTTTTTGCCTATTTTTTTTTTACTTTACATTTTTATTTAAATGTTTTGACATTTTTAATTTTATTATTTTAACATTTTTATTTTTAATATTAACCTTGGCTCGGAAGGTTTTTCAACAACCGCTGAGAAAAGAAAAAAAACTACAAGGTGCAAATCGTTCCCATGACAAAGCATACAAAGTAGTGAAAAGCCTGAAACGTGGTTACCAGCCCAAACCACGCTATGCGTGATGACATCGGCAATATCATCGCTAATGAAACCAAGATTGAGGAAAGATGAGCATCATATTTCAAAACCTCCTTAATCCTCCGCGCAGCTCCAGAACATCGGAGCCTATAGATGTCTGCGGAGACGTTGCATTGGCCCAACCAACTCTGGATGAAGTTTGTTCCATCATCAAAGCCCAAAAGAATAATAAAGCGCCGGGCATCAATGAGATTACAGTGGCGCTCATCAAATATGGTGGCAGTAGTGTTCATAAAGCTATTCACAAAGTCATCCAGTACATTTGGTAACAAGAACATATGCCGAAAGAGTGGAGCCAATCAATTATATTCCCTATCCACAAACTGAAGGCCGGAGGCCAGTGGGGAAACCGAAGAAACGCTGGTCTGACTCGATGGACGAAAACAGTTCATCGCTGCTCGGATTTCAGAATTGGAAGACGCGATCAATGGACCGGGACAGTGGGAGGCGCTGTTTGCAGGAAGCGAAGGCCCGAGAGGGGCTGTAGTGCCAAGAAGAAGATAATAATATTTGAACCCAGTCGTACAATATATTTGTATATTTCTACAAAGCGTCCCCATGACGAATGTAGTCTCCAACGAATAGCGAAAAATAAATTTAAAATGTTACAGCTTCATGCGCTGAAAAATGTAGTTTTTCCGATTTCAAATGTTGTTTTTTAATCAGTTCACATTTATTGCGAATATTTAATTCACCAGGATCAAAATTTCTCATGCTTTAGTTTAAATCATTTAAATGAAAGTACCCCTTCTTAATGAAATATTGTAAGGAATTTAATATTCCATACGAAATGATTCCTTCGAAAACGGCATGCATAGTAATTTTGTGTTACATGAAATGAAGCCAATGAGTTAAAAATGGAATTCTCATGTACTCACGAAGAATCATAGTCTAATGCTTCAATGTGCCTATTATAGTTTTTAATTGAATGCGACATATCTTAGTTTTCTCTTTACTTAACAAACAAAATCGCCAAAAATACGTATGGGAAAATGTTCTTGAAAATCACAAAATTCGATTTAAGGCAAGATTATCACCGACGATAAGTGCGAAAATAAAGTGTACTCTTCTTTTAGGTAAATTTCTCGAGAGAAATTTACCTATTGCGGAGAGCATCATATATATATATATATATATATATATATATATATATATATATATATATATATATATATATATATATATATATATATATATATATATATATATATATATATATATATATATATATATATATATATATATATATATATGGGATATAACGAAAATTGTGACCACGTTAGAGGTTGCAATTTTGCTTCGATTTTCACCAAATTTTCAGGAAAGGTGTATTGGGTTATTATCTCGGTTAAGTTCGTGAACCAGCTATATCGGCCGAGTAAAAACAAAATGGCGGCCATTTTAGACGAAAAATCGCGATTTCTGTTCTGACCAAAGTGTAGCTCCGATTTGGATGAAATTTGGTACAAAGGTTCATTGCTGTATGTGATGAATCTCACAATAAAAAATCCAAAGTCGGTACGGCAGAAACAAAATGGCGGCCGCTCAAAGGTTGAAAAACGTGCAAAATTTTGTTGTTGTAATAGTGGTCAAAGCTTTCAACAGATTTTCAGGAAATTCGGTAGTTTGATAGAAATTATAAGCATATAAAGAATTACGTAAAAAAACTGGAGGTGAGGTTGCAAAAAACAAGATGGCGGCCAGTTGAAGGTCGAAATTTCAAAGGCTTTTAAAAGTCGCAATTTTGATCCGACATATATGAAACTTGGTTTCAAGATAAACATAACTTAAACCTACAGTCTTTGATATTTTGGTGATCATGCATGTGCAAATTTTAAAATGGCGGCCGTTTAAATATGCGTTTTTTTCATATTATTGTGGCCCTCTAGCGGTCACATTTTCCAACGGATTTTGATGAAACTTGAGATTATGAATCTCTGCACTATGTTCTTGTATTATGCATGAAATTATTAAAATTGAATGAAAAATAAAAAAGTCAAAAATTTAAAGCCTAATATTTTTAGCTGCGATTTTCTTTAAAAATTGAATTATTTTGCCCTGTCTAGAGTGAAACTCCTATTTGAACGAGATAGTACATTGATTGATGAGGTCCTAGCATACAAAGATTTAAAATAATCCAAAATCAAATGCATGCATCCAAAATGGCGGCCCCCAAAGGTCTGAAGGCAAGCGCAATTCGCTATTTTAGTGCCAACTGAATTAATGAATATTTTTCATTGAAACGTTTTAAATGACTTTACTTGAAAGAACTTATAAACCAGATCATTTTTAAGATATTGTATAATATTTTTAACAATACCCTAAAAAATTATAAAATCGTGACTTGTCTGTCTGTCCGTCCCTCCGCCCGTTTGTTCGTGCGTCATAACAAGTTTTCTCGCAAACCACATGAGCTAGAATGAGGAAATTTTCTACGTAGGTCAAAAGTGGTGCCTCTTGAAATTTGCAGTGCAAGAAAATATTTTAAGGTATTTAAGGGGTGTCTCCCCATACAGGCGGGTCTCCCTATACAGGCGGATGGCATACAATTTTTTTTATTTCTGTAGCCCTCTAGCAGCCGAGATTCTCAACAGATTCCGTTGAAACTTGAAATTATAAGTTATTAAGGCAAGTTAATTTAATTTGATTATGCAAATCGAATGACAAATATAGCAGTCGAAAATTTACAGCTAAATATTTTTAGCAGCCGATTTCAATAAAAATCGAAATGACCGCCCTCATATGTTCAGAAAAAAATTGAAATGTATATATTAATGGCAATGCAAGTGCTGATTAAACTTTTATGGAAATCTTTTGAAATGAACTATTCGAGCTATTTAAGCCTTTGTGTGGTTACCACTGTGAACTGTGAAAACAGCAGATGCGAGAAGGGCGAAACCGGTATTTATATGTTTACAACAATATGTAATCCATACGCATGCAACTCAATTTAATTAGCAAAATATTTGCGCCCCGATAAAAGGTTTCTAAAAACGAACGTGACCAGATTTTTTTTATGTTAATAAATACCCATGTGGTACTACGAAAATTGCAGAAAGAAGTTTAGTAGTAGGCAAGCCAAATTCTTTTTCGAAACTTAACGCTACATACGAGAAATTTACCTTTCCGGCTGGTGATGCCAACGGGGATTTTTTTCAGTAAGGGTGTTAATTTCTATTCCTTCTATTTCTAGAAGTTAAATAAGCTCAACAAGCCCATATAAAACATTCTCGTTTCCAACTTTTTTGACAATTTCAGATTTAATAAACATCGCGGGAAAAATATGATCCAAATGGGAGTTTCTATGTATATTGATCAGGGATCGTAGGAAATTGAATGTAGAAAGCTGAAACAGTTTGGACACTTGAATGACTACCAATAGGATCATTAACTTCAAAATCATCATTATATATAAAATACGGTATATTTATTCTATCCTCGTATTTGGCTGTCATATTTTTAGGGTTTTGTAAAATAATTTACAAAACCCTACTAAAATCGCGTCCCGTCTGTCCGTCTGTCCGTCTGTCTGTCCGTCCGTCCGTCCGTGTGTCACAGCAGTTTTTCTCGGAAACTACTTAAGCTAGAAACATCAAATTTTGTATGTAGGTGTAAAGTGGTGTTCTATTCAAAGTTCAACTACAAAAAAATTTTATAAGGTATTTAAGGGGGTCTCCCCATATAGCGGAGTGACCCCCAAAAGAAAATTTCAATGAAGGTAGCCGATATGGGTATCAAATGAAAGGTCTTAATGAGAACTTTTCAAAACAGGTCTTAGTTTGGCAAAGTTTGCTTCGAGGGGAGCACAGGGAGGGGAAATACACGAAAAATTTGTGTCCCCCCCCCCCCCCTCGCGATTGGACATATGTGATCCGAAAAGTCTGAAAAAAATCAGGAATATAGGCCTTGATGAGTACAACAACAACAAATACGTGAGAAGTCGCAATTCACTCAACTTTGTTAGTAATAGTATGATTTATCGATTTTATGATTTCTTGAATAAAATCTTAACGGTACCTAAATTCAATGAAATTCAGTACACTATTGACTATTTATAAAATTTATCTATTCTGAAAGTTTCATAGAGATTAAATCATATTTAGCGAAGTTATAGCGGTTTGAATTTTCCTATATTACTATGGAACAATATGCGCTGCATTTATTACTATGGCAACATATTGCTATGGAACAACATACGCTTTTTACCGACTCAGACACTACAGTTTTGCTAGGATTTGCATGAAAATTTCAGGAAGGATAGGTGTCATGAATATCTTTAAGAATCGGTTCAGCTAGTGGTATCAGTAATCGTAAAACAAAATTGTGGCTGTTTTATATGCGATGATTGAAAAATTTTGAGTTATTTTTTCCCAACTTCAACGTTTAAGTTGCATGCTTTGAACACTTGATTCAATTTAATGAATGACTGAAGATGAGTACCTACAATAAATGCTCATAAGTGAAACAAGTCAAGGAGGCGGGAGAGAGCTCCTAGCAAATGGGCTTTGTAACCACTCTAGGATTCGACAAAATTGGCCATGAATCGATGATAACAGTACAGGAGAGTGGCCCCCGAAAAAAATAAATTCATCAAACGTAGCCGATATGAGTATGAAATAAAAGTTTTCATGGGAGCTTTTCAAAACAGTTGTTAAACTGTCAGTTTTTGCTTCAGTGGGGGCACAGGGGGGAAATACATGAAAAATGTGTTTCTTCCCTCGCGAATGGACATCTGAAATAATTATCAAGGCAGATATTTATGAGTATAACAATACCAAAACCTCAGAAGTCGAAATTCTTTCAACTTTGTTAATAATAGTATGATCTTCGAATATCATATTTTCTCCAATGAAATCGTCTTTGACATGTTTCTTGGTTTCATTCGATCTGGTGACTGCATTTTGTAAATTGAATACAAAACCCTTCTGACCTGAGCGTAGGTCTGTTTACCCAACTTGTTTCATAAGGTTCCTCGAATGAAATTTCTTATATGAGTAGTTTCAATGGAAAGTTTATCCATGTACACTAACGTCCGGTCAAGTAGTTCTGGCAGTTCAAAAAAAAAATTCATTTGATACCCAATGCCTGGGATGGTTCCGTTTAGTTCAACTTCTTCTAAACTTGGAATCCCTTTTTTCATTTTTTAACACACTGAACTTGATACTACAAATTCTTGAGCATATCGGAAAATTTTTTGTGTCTCTCGAAATTTATTAATTTTGTGTTTGGTATTTACATTTTGAAAAATATTAGAGCAAGATTCTAAAAAAATTGTGATATCTGATTGTTATGTCAGAAGACTTTTTAGAAAATCTAGAATTCCACCAGTCATTTTTTTCAAATAAGTGAGATATTTCATTTACAATTTCCAAAATTTGTTTTGTTGTTAAATGGCTTTGATTATTGCGTTTCATAATGAAATGCACACAAGAACTCAAAAAGAAATCTTGCCAATTTTCTTTTTCCAAAATTACAATGGGGTGCATCGTGGCTTATTTCATCTTCAATTTTGTTTCGATACCTGATTAGCGCAAGTATAGTTTTTGCCTGTTTCAATACTCTGGTCGTTTGAATGAGAAGTTTTACGATGCGTTTTAAATGCAGAAAAAGTTGAAAAAATTTGTGGGCAATTTTGACATGAACAAGTAAATTTCTGTATGCTTTTAAGATTATGAGTGAATTTGTAATGAACAAACAATGGATCGACATTTTCTAGTCTCCTTTCACATAAATTGCATTGCATTGTGTTGTACACTACAAATTCAAGTTACGAGTACAGTGGTATGGTAAATTTTCATTTGGTACGCTCAATTTTAATTTTGTTTTACAAATATGTCTGCTATGCTGTATTTCCATATTTTCCTCTCCTTACCTTTGGTCTGTCCGGTAGGTGTGAGAAATGATTGCAGCCCATTTAATATGAAGATGTCTCTCCTATTTGTATTCTTGCTGAGTAAAGTTGGACTTTATTAGGATCAATTTAGAAAATAATTAGTATTCAAGAACTTTTTCCAAGTTCCTCTCGATGTGGTCCTTTCAGGTTTCTCTCCATATATGGAACGATTTTGTTCACAAATGACTCCCACTCTGCCAAAAGGCTATTGCCATTTGAAAAGTTGGCCTCAAAATCAATGTTAATCTAAAATCAAAGAAATGAGTTTAATTTTAACTGCAGAAAAACATAAAGTTACCAGTCTACCTCCATTTTGCCTCTTATGTGCTGGCTACTCTTCAAGGATTTCACGGAGAGATACATATGGTGCCTTGAAGAATTCAAGTCTTGCTTTAGATGTCTCACGCCACTTTATTTCTACGGTTTCCCATGGCTTTCCATAAAATTTCAACCATTCTTTGTTACTTAACTAAGTTTTATCATTATAATTTGGAACCTGCACAGCTTTTAGTAATCCCTTTCGAGGCTTTTTTCTTGCCTTTTTGAGAGAAAACAGAGAGACATTTGTGATAAAATCGACCTTGCTGGATATCACCAGATAATTGAAAAAAGAAAACCTTAAATTGTTCATTTTTAATCTTCAATAAGTAATTTTAAATAATTTGATGTTTTATCTTTCTTTCACTTGGAAATTTATGAACTCCAGCTTCTCCCTAGTGAAATTGCCCAGAGTTTTACTATCGTTTCAGGTTTTAAAAATTGCTTATTTATCAGACGATGATTGATTTTAACATTGAAAACTAGTAAAAATTATTTTAATATATGTGAAAGTAGCTTATTACAAAGCCAGAAAAAGTATTCCCGGAACTCAATTTTCGTGGCGTTGGAGATGATATGCCGCTACATCCACACCCAGGCAATGGTCGTGATAAGGAATTAGATTCAGGGTTCTCACTTAGCCAGACGTGAATCGAAAAATTGGGAATTGTAATAAATCAGCACTACGCCACTGACAATGAACCGCAGATTGTCCTTGACGTCGGCGGTTGGGTAACGACCTTTTAACCGCTCGCTGCCAAGAACCACATTTTGACAGTTGACTGGAAAATGTCAGTGAGTGAAAAGGAATATTCTGGGAAGATGGCTATCAATCCAAGTGTCGCATAAGCCGGGTTTTATTGTTCTTTGGCAGAAGTGAGTTTAGTATTCGAGCCCAGTCGTCAATCGACTATAGTTTACTTGTGAAGGAGAGCTAGGTATGTGAAAATTATTTTTTTTGTAAAGTTAAGCGCTACACACAGAATTTCTCCCCAGAAAAAACCAGGCGACACGAGGACGCGAATCCGCAACGCCACTACGATGTCATTCTCACGCGAGTAGTGGATGTGCAATTTCAAGGTAGGGGTGCTCAAGACGAAAAATTTTCTTCTATCAACTTTTAAATCATAATCTTGCTCTGTTTTGTTTAGATTGCTTTTGCTGACATAACAAGAACAGTAATTTCCGTCAGACTTTGCCTGTCTTAGGTTCAAACATTTGGTGCAGAAACCTACAAATGAAGAAAACCTCACCAGCAGCTATGATCGGTAAAAATGGCGGATTGTTGTTGAATTCGTGGCAGATCGGTTGTTGAATGAATCAAATGCGCCAAAGATATACAACACACCGAATCCATCCCTTTTCACGGGGGCTAGCAAGAAACTTTTACGGTGAAATATCGGCCATTCCCACGTCATTAGTTTAACAGAATAAGATTATCATTTGCACACTTGCCCGGCACTGCCATTAAAAACAAGACCGAGTCCTGAATTCAGTTTGGTATTGGATCTCAATGAAACATTAGTTCATTGTAGTCTACAGGAATTGTCGAATGCGAGTTTTAAATTTTCAGTGTTATTTCAAGATTACAAATATACAATATTTGTGCAAACACGACCATTCTTTCGGGAACACTGTGTGTTAGTGAATGGCAATTATATCAAAGATCTCACCACATTGGGACTTGATTGATCGAAAACAATTATTGATATTTCACCTCAAGCTTTTGGACCAAAAAGATTCAGAGTTTATGAAAACATTACCATTTCAAGAAGAACGGGCAACAATGCGGGAGGATGTTAGCCCTCATATACGTGAGAAATACCGTCTATTTTTTTAGCTACCGACAGATTAAAAAAAAGGAAAACAACCTGAAATTAATTTTTAATTTATATTTAAATATCGATACGATAAAAGGAACGTAAGACATATACGAGATGCAAAATACAATTATAACGAAAACTAAAATATAACTATCAACGCAACATAACAGGTAAGCAAAATGTTTTAAACAAAATCAAAAATATTATTGAAAGGGAGAAATACGAATCACATTTTAACCCTTAATTAACCACCCCCCTTAAAATTCCACTAAGCACCACCATGAGTCCTAGGGACTCATACTTTAACTTTTTAAATAAATACTAACTAAAATATTTCATTCATATTTTTTTAAGCATTCAACGTGAAGCTTATAGAATATTTCTTATATAATAATCGACATTATAAAATAAATTCAACGTTCAATGCACTTTTTTTTAAATTCAATTATATCTTCTAATTAACAGTTTTCAAAAATAATGTTTCAGGCTTTATTAAAAAAAACATAAAAATTTGCAATTATTTAATAAAAAACAAAGTTTTTCTCCAAAATAACATTATAAGGTAAATAGAAATTCAATAAACTAACAATGGCTTAGTGTAAAATTTTAAAACGTGCAACGGGTAAATATACTAATGCGCTACACGTATTTGGCATATCTTTTTTGCACAAGTAAGGCAAATTGGTTTCTTACAGGCAATACAAAGGTAAGAAGTTTTTGTTCGTTTCTTATAATTACAAGTAAAGCAATATTTACGTTGATCCCTTGGTAAAGTGTCATCTGTTTGCGACGAACTTGGATCATTAGGCAAGTCTATTTTATTAATACGGGATATACATGCACGAATTTTTCGAGGAATGAATGTATTGTACAGACGACTTTTCAAATTTATTTCATTGATACTTTCGGCAGCCGCTTTCAGAAATTGTAGTCTTGTAAGCTTTTTGACATTCGACTGCTGATTGTAAATGACATGCGCATTAACTCCTGACATATCGGCAATACGATAAAATACAGCCATAGGCCATCGAGTTGTTCGTCGACTGCATGTATAAACGGAGCATTTCTGATCAACTTAGTCAACGCCTCCTTTAGTACTATTATAGAACTCGATTATTTCAGGTTTTTTCGAAGTTTCATTTACTGTATCATCGTGATGTACCTATAGTTGAGTATAAAATTACAGCTCAATTTTTTTGGAACGTAGCTAACTAGACTAATATCTTTCGTGAATGCAAAAATAGAGGAAGCCGCAGCTCTATTTTTGTTTGGTAAGAACTCTTTTGGTATTTCAGCCTTATTTTTTCGTAATGTTCCAACAGTTGTAAGACCTTTAGTTCGCAAAAGAGTTTCTAGTTCTATGGAAGAGTACCAATTATCTGTAGTGATGTTCCGGCTAGATGCAAAAATTGGTTCGCATAATCGCAGTACTGCTTGTGTTGGTACAGGTCGTCTCCGATCTTCAGCCGACAAAGAGAAGCCATCGGATGCTTTGCCAGTAAAGAGATACAAGTTGCAAGTAAAGAAAGTCTCGGAGTCTACCAGCAACTGCATTTTCAGGCCATACTTTCCTGGCTTACTTGGCATATAAATTTTGAATTTCGATCGGCCGCGAAATTTTTTGTCAACATCTCGTCTATAGTCACATTGACACCCAGTGTATAATTAGCTTGAGCATTGAATACAAACATTGATAGAAGATCAGTAATTGCGCATCTAGGATTTTCTAATATACGTTGTGCACGATCTTCAAAATTATCAAAACGTAAAGCTAGAAGTAAAGTTATGAACCTGTTCTTAGACATAGTAGCTCTAATAATTTCTCTGCCCGTGCAATCAGTAGCGAAAAGTGATAAGACACTTTCATGGCTGGACATGAAAACCGTTGTGTAAAGCAAAATAGCAATAAAACCTTTCGTTTCGATTTGGTCTGTTTCTCTAAAATGTTTCCTAGATGATGGATGCTTTTCGCGTAGCTGTTCCAATTTTTTATTAGTCCATAAAATAATAGTATCCAACATGGCAAAATCAAAAATTAGTTCAAAAGCATCTACAGGATTTAGGTTTTCAACTGGTGGTCGAGATGGCAGTTGTTAAGTATTATGAGAAGCCGTTCGTACATTACGCGACGGAGGAGTCGCGGACCACTTGAACCTATTTTTACCATATAAATATTTACCTGATGTTGATGGTAAATTTTCCATTTCCCTTTTCTCTTCTTCACTCTCGGAACAAACAGATTCGGTGTCATGCTCACTTATAGCAAAATCAGCGTCGTCATCGTCAGAATGTGGCTCCCCAAAAACTTCTATTGCACGACAGCTGCCAGTGCCTTCATCTTCACCCCGCTCATCATCTTCTTGAAGCCAATTATTTATGATGCCTGAGAAGGAATGCTGTGCTGGCTTTACAGAATCTTTCCTTTGACGCTTATATGCCATGTTTGAAGCCTAAAACATAACAAAAACAAATAAAAAAAAAGTAACCAAAACCATTTTTGTAACGGAAAACAACATCATGAGTCCTGGGGACTCACATTCGATCAGAACTTACCTCCACGAAACAAGACCACACACGACTACTCACCCACACGTTAAGCACTTTACTGCAGAAAGGTACTGGAGCGCACAATTCCATACACTACAAAATTAACTTAATTTTCGATGCTTAAAGTAGAGGTGAGTCCCGTGGACTCAGGGTGGTTAACTAAGGGTTAAAGTTGTTTGTTCATGATTAGTATGCCTATTAACATTACACATCAAGCAATATGAAAGTCACTATCAATGTTATGCACTCATAATATATTGCACATTTTCCATATAGTCATCAAGATCATGCTGAAGGATCATTTTATTTTGAATCATATTTATTGGTTATATTTGTTTGTAGTTTTTTTTTTGAGCAAAAAAAATAGCTTACTAGTTATTGCTAGTTGTATAACGCATTTCTATTGTTGTGACTTTACATAAATTGTGACTTTGTATAAATTTTTGGCATGCTATTCAGGATTATTCTATTTTCGAGTCATCCGTTTCATTTAAAAGATTGCAAGAATTGCTCAAAATGAACAGCTTCAAAGTAAAATAATTTCAATGCAATATGCATGTTGCTACAGAGTATTTGAAATTTGGAATCTTTAAAATATGATTATTGTAATAATCATTTACTTTTTTGTTGAAAATCTTCAACACGTCAGCAAGGAAATTTCAAAAGCCACTAATTGTACAAAGCAACCCTAAACAAAATCGAAATAAAAAGCGAAAAAATTTTGTAATTGTTTGTTTAAAGAAAACGTTTTCTTGTAATTTTGCGTATGCTTTTTATTTTTTGGATATCGAAATAACCGTCAAAACTCGATTTCGAAAAATAAAAAAAAAAACATAAACTATAAACAAAAAAAAAAAAAAAACAAACGAAAACATAAAAAGGAGTTTTTTATAACATTGCAATGATGTTTTTATAAGGTTAAAAATTTCAAGTATTAACGCGTCCTAAATGCCAACTGCAAACGGGCTTCATGTAATATGATTCAAATTTGAAGAAAAAATAAGTTGAGGTAGCAGGAGATTGCTCCTGCCAGAAGGGTATTGTAAAACAATAAGTAAATCAAACAATATATTCTGCATATTAAAACTTGACTTTTATACATATTCCATAAACTAAGTTCGAAGAATTATTATAGTTATTATATTTTTATATTCGCCGCCATTTTGTTGCAAGTGGTTTGACCCCGTCGTTTACTTAGTCTTGATAGCACATCAATATTAAAAACCATTTCAAAAATTTTTATCAAAATTCCTGCATATTAACAGTGGCTAGGTCCGTTGCAAACGAGCATCTCCCTAGTATCACGTGTTAATGTTGTTGTAATTGTTAAATATTCAATCGACTATAACTTAGCTGTTTATTGTTCGATTATTGTGAAATTTTCAGGATACATACAATTGCTTTCAAAAATCTTAAATGGTAGTTTTCGGGAAATTCAAGGGTGCCATTTTGATTTTATAGGCAAAAACGTAAAATTTATAAAATGTACTATTATTAACAAAGTTGACCGAATTTCGACTTCTGAGGTTTTTGCTGCCCTTGTACTCTTTAAGTCACACCTCTGTAATTTTTTTTCGATTTTTCGGGTCAAAGGTGTCCAATCGCGAGGGGGATGACACAAAATTTTCGTGCATTTCCCTTTCCCCTGCACCCCTCAAAGTAAAATTTGTCATTTTAAAACCTGTTTTGAAAAGTTCTCATCAAGACCTTTCATTTGATATGCTTACATGCGATGAAATTTTTTTTTTCGGGGGCCACTCCCCTATGTGGTGAGACCCTCCTTGAACATCTTATGAATTTTTTTTTTTTGATGAAACTTTGAAGAGAGCATCACTTTACACCTACTTACAAAATCTTATGTTTCTGGCCTATGTAGTTTGTGAGAAAAAGTGGCGTGACACACGGACGGACGGACGGGCAGACAGGACGCGATTTTAGGGGGTATTGTAAAATTATTTTACAATACCCTAAAAAGGATTACTTTGGATTGACATAGTAACAAATAGTTTCCAACACTAACAACATCACCTAATAACCAGTTCAGCACCATTGTAAAATATAACCAGTTTTTCGTTACTTAGATTTAAAATTTGCAAAATTATGTAAAATCGATTAATTAATGCAGTACTTCTTGAAAAAAAGTAATATGATTTACTAAAAACCTAAAAATGTGTTTCCTTTCCGGCAAACCCTTCCTTTTTCAGCAGGAATGGTGGCGAGCGGTAAGTATGCCGTTACGAGGCTAGGGTTCTAGAAATCCACGGATGGCCGGTTTCGCGTTCGTCACGCGGTATTTCAAAGCTCACGGTAGAATAGAAAATTTTTCGTTACCGCATCGGCAAAAAATAAAAGAAAATTCGGGAACGCGAAATTAAAAACAGTTTTTTTTTGTTGCTATTTGACTTGACTGAATCGAAGATAAATACGGTATAAAGTAGAGATAGGGTTCATTTCCGTATGGTTGTATTTTAGACACGTTTGAAACGGGCACGTAATGGTGGCTGAAATAAAGTAATCGAGCGTAATCCATTTAAAAGAACTGCGAGCAAAATCTTCTCCAAACTAGCTGGCCGACAAGCAGCCACCGCGAAATGGATTACGAATGCACCGGCCGGTTGACCGATTGGTACCATTCATTATCACGACTCAGACTTCACGTCTAGGACCGATGAGAGTTCGGTTCAGATTTCCTTTGGGAAATCTCAATGTTCGAGTGATTTTAAACGAAAAACATTACAGAATTTCAGATAGCTGAAATAAAATTTTTACATGGAATGTATATTTTGATTCTGGGCAATTATACAAAAAAGAGATGTATCTTACCTTGTCTCTTTACCATCTCAATAAATTATATCGGGTTTTTGCTAATAAGCCTATATTAGGTAAATTTTCTCTAAATCCTGTGGGATGATATATTTCAATGTTTCGAAGCCAATTCCAAAACCTTAACAAAGAAATAATCTTGCATACTAAAAACTCTACAAGGAAATGTCTTTCTTACTTATGAATAAATCTATCTCAGACTCCATTCCCCACTCTACTAACACATCATATAATAACTGCCTATCATGTTGCTGGCTGTTTTCATTGCCGTGTTGAACTCGCTCAGGTTTGATAGGGGAGAACACATCAACCAATGATGTCAAAATATTGAAATTCTCTTCTATTTTGGATAAACTGAATTTGAATGAAGAAGCATGTCTTAGTGATATCACAGGAAAAAATTCATATTTCTTCTGAACTGCATGCCTTCTTAAGTATCTTCCAAAATCAGATCGGTTGGATTTAATTTAAAATTACTTCCATCTCAATGCATTTTTTTATAAATTAGTTCATTGACAGGGCCAGTAAAATTACTAATTAATGGCATACGTATCTTCGAGGACATAAAACTAAATTTTCTTCTTCTTCTTAGACACACAGCCCCTTTCGGGCCTTCGCTTCCTGCAAACAGTGCCTCGAACTGTCTCGGTACGTTTACCGCGCCTTCCAATTCGGAAATCTGAGCAGCGATGAACTGTCTTTGTCCATCCAGTCCAACCAGCGCTTCCTCGGTTTCCCCACTGGCCACAAGCCTTCAGTTCTCCCAAAGAATATCTTTTTGGGTATCCGTTGTTCGTCCATACGATTCATGTGTCCAATCCATTGCAGCCTCCGCAGGCTTACAATCGTTGAGACCTCCGGTTCGTTAAAAATTTCGTACAGCTCATAGTTGTATCGAATTCGCCATGGGTCCCCGTCTACCTTCGCTCCGATTATTCGCCTCAGGACTCGTCGCTTAAAGGCGTTCAATATATTTGCGGATGCTTGGGTTAGGGTCCATGTTTCACACCTGTGTATGCAGCTGGTCTTCAAGATCGTCAATAGTGAATAAAATATTTCATTTGCGAGCTGAATTCTTCGTTGTATTTCGTCTCTTTCATTGCCCGTTTTCGTTATTTTGGGACCCTAAATACCCGTATTTGCTAACATTTTCTATACTGTATTTGCCAAGTGTAATATTTTGTGTATTTGAGGTATTTTTCCTCGATTGCTTCATGAGCTTTGTTTTATTTTCGTTGATTGTAGTCCTACTAGTTTTGCTTCGCTGTCGAGTTTCAGGAAAAGTTCTTTGGCAGTTGTTAGTGACCGTGACAGAATGTTGATGTCGTCCGCATAGGCTACTACTTGGCTTGAATGAAATATTAATGTACCTCGCGTATTGACAGATGGCTTCCGTATGACATACTCCAAATTGAATAGCAATGGGGCAGCCCATCTCCCTGATTTAGTCCGATATTTGTGTCAAAGGCATAGATTGTGGGTTATTGATGCGGACTTGGGAGGTCGTCGACGTCATTGTCATTTTGGTAAGACAGACTAATTTGGCTGGGATGCCAAAGCAAGGCATTATTTGATACATTACATTACGATAAATACTGTCATATGCTTCGTTAAAGTCAACGAAAATTTGGTGAACGCCTATGTTGAACTCCCAGCACTTTTCAAGTATTTATTTATTTATTTAGGCCAAGATCAACAGGAGTAATCTCAATTACAGAGTTGGTACAAAAAATAAAATATTAAAAAGTTAGGAATACATTAATTCGCAACCAGAAGAGACTAATGCGAATACAATTCTAAAACAAATTAAACAGTAGCAAAAAAAATAATTAAGAAAATCCAAAAAGCAAAGATTCAAGTGAGTTCTTAAAAATAAGAAAGCTAGAAGGAAAAAAACCAAGCCTAAGTTCATTGTGTACTCGGAGCAGACGCAACATAGTTGAATTATAGTATAATTCCGTTCTTGCAAAATGTATACAAAGTCAAGAAGGAAGACGATTTAGTCTATCAGATTCCCTCCATCGTATATCATTTGCCAGTGGAGAATAAATCAGACGGTGGTGAAGTTTAAATAACGAACACTCATCTAAAAACGAGCTTTAAGGGAAGGAAGTTTTAATAGTGTTACATAACCAGTATACCCTATGTATACTGGTATGAACTGGGAGCTCATTTGATGCGCATCCTATTTACAACATCAAGGCTTCCGGAGAGAGAACTCACTGTAATTTTCACTAAATCAACCAAGGCAAAAGTTCACTTGAAAGCATGACTTTTATTGTATTATTGTTATTTTCTAAAAACATTTACAGTACATTAGAATTTCCAACTTATTTTAAAACTCTAATTATCAGCCAGCCTGAAGAGGGAACCAGCGTGAAGCGCCAAAGGGCCGGTTGAGGATCACGGCGCAAGCCAACACCTCACCCCTCACCATTTTGTAGGAGATTGGACAGCACTTTCAACTTAAACTTAAACGCGAATACTTGCATCGATGTAGATAAAGAATGGGTAGCAGCACGCTCCCTTTTGGATTTGAATACCCACTCACTCGTATGAGACTGCCCAAGAACATTAAATACCATTCTTTCGTGAGCTTTCAACCTAAATTCTCTTTAAAGGTGCTGAGTAGCCGAACACGTGCGCTCTCGTTCCACGAAAAATTTTTCCTCCCCGCTTCGTCTCGCTTGCTCGGCTGGTGAATATGCGAAACTGGGGAAATTGAGCGAAAGAGTGTTTTTCGCTTAAGCTTTCGACTTCGAAAGAGTGCTTTCAGTTTAAGCTTTCGGCTTTCCCAAGATCTCTTGAGGTAAAATAGCGAAACTGGGGACATTGAGCGAAAGAGTGTTTATGCCGGAACTTTCGGTTTTCCTTTCCGATTACCTCTCTTTGAAGCACCCCGTTCGTTCACGATGTGAATATCGTTGCGGGTTGAACTTTCTCGTTCACTTAACTGCTCGCTTATTTACTTGCCATGTGTTTCCATGGCTAATTTTCATTGGCGAAGTGCGAGTACATAGGTGTTGTTTGCTCGCTACTATTGCAGTTATGAAGCGGGAATATATCCGAGTATGTTTATGTGTTCACTCGCAACAATAGGACAAGACGTTCATTATAAACTCTGTAAGGCAGATTGAATTTGTAAAGCAAGCACCTTGTGAATTTTCTTTGAATACTTTCAAGATCTGCAACTAAATAAGCATGGTCCGGAGACCAAATCTGAACAGAGTATTCCACAACACTCCTGACCAGAGAAGTATATAACAGCAAGGCAGAGAATATTTTGCTAAAAATATTAATATGACGGAGAATGAATCCAGAAAACCTAGCCGCTTTAGAAGTGACATGCGATACATGTTTATCAAACTTGAGTTTGGAATCAAAAACGACTCCCAGATCTTTCATTTCAGACACCAATAGCAGAGGATGATAATTTATAGTATACGTCAATGAAAGGAAATGAGGCTTGAGAGAATAACTCATAGCTTTACACTTGGAAACATTTAAGGGTAGTTTATTTGACTCACACCAGTTCCTTAGGACAATGAGGTCATCTTGCAAAGATCCACAATCTGATTGTGTATTAATACACCTATACAATTTTAAGTCATCCGCATAAAGAAGTGAGTTAGACTCAAATCGATGCGGAAGATCATTAATAAATATGATAAATAGAAGAGGGCCTAAAATGGAGCCTTGAGGTACACCTGACGTTGGATAAAATGGTGGTGACACCACATTACGGAGGGATACAGAGCAAGACCGATTTGATAGAAAAGAGAAAATCCAGGATACAATGGGATAAGGGAAACCATAACATTTCAGCTTATTATAGAGAATATCATGCGGGATCATATCAAATGCCTTACTAAAGTCGGTGTATATAACATCGACTTGCGAGTGAGCATCAAATGATTTGGCGATAAAGTTAGAGAGTTCCAACAAGTTACTAGTCGTCGAACGCTGAGGAAGGAATCCGTGCTGCGATTGAGAACAAAACGGTAAAAAACAATTAAGGAGTCTAAGATACATGATTTTTTCTAAGATTTTGGG
This sequence comes from Odontomyia ornata, assembly GCA_963969285.1. Classification (NCBI taxonomy): domain Eukaryota; kingdom Metazoa; phylum Arthropoda; class Insecta; order Diptera; family Stratiomyidae; genus Odontomyia; species Odontomyia ornata. The sequence continues at coordinate 335,929,192 of OZ017738.1, read as the reverse complement.
GAAGCACGAAATAATGGAAATAGGGCGGTAGTTTTTCACAGATGATGCATCACTATCTTTCAGTATCGGTGTAATAAACGCAGACTTCCATGCAAATGGAAATGAGGCCTCTTCTAAGCTTATATTGAAGAGAATAGCGGGAGGTAGGGAAATGGCAGGAGCTAGTGATTTAACAAAAAAGCCAGAAACTCCATCAGGACCCGGACCCAAGCTTGCATCTAAATTAAAGATCACAAACTCAACATCACTAGGACAAATGAAAAAGGAAAACATGCACTGTGGATATGAAAAATCAGACTGGAACAAATTTGATACATTGGCGTTGTGGTAAATAGACGCGAAATATTGAGCAAAGAGCCCTACGATATCAACTGTTGTATCAGCACTAGAACCTTCATAATGCATCACATCAAGAACCGTGGAAGATATCCTCAAAGAGCGAATGTAAGACCAACAAGTTGGGTAGACAGACCTATGCTCATGTCAGAAGGGTTTTGTACTCAACTTACAAAATGCAGTAACCAGTAACGAATAAAATCAAGAAACATGTCATGTTCGAGGATCATACTATTATTAGCAAAGTTGAAAGAATTTTGACTTCTGAGGTATTTGTTATAGTTATACCCACAAATATCTCCCTTGATAATTATTTCAGATTTTTTGAGATCACGGGTGTCCATTCGCGAGGGACGAAACACATTTTTCATGTTACCCCCCCCCCCTCTGCCCCACAGCAGCAAAAACTGTCAGTTTAAGAACTGTTTTGAAAAGCTCTCATAGAGAACTTTCAGTTGATACTCATATCGGCTACCTTTCATTAAATTTTTTTTCAGGGGCCACTCCTCTGTACTGTAATCATCAATTCATGGCCTGTTTTTTAGAATCTTAGAATGGTTACAAAGCCCTTTTGCTAGGAGCTCTCTCCTGCCTTCCCGACTTGTTTCAATTGTATATACTCATCTTCATGATACCTATCATTCCTGAAATTTTCATGCGAATCCTAGCAAAGCTGTAGCTTCTAAGTCGGTAAAAAGCGCATATGGCTCCATAGCCATATGTTTCCATAGTATACAGAGCATATTGTTCCATAGTAATGCAGGAAAATTCAAATCGCTATAACTTCGTTAAATATTATTCGATCTTTGTGAAACTTTTAGAAAAGATCAATCCTATAAATAGTCATCTGTGTGCTAAATTTTATTGAATTTAAGGGTACCGTCTAGATTTTATTCAAGAAAACATAAGATCAATAAATCGTACTATTACTAACAAAGTTGAGTGAATTTCGACTTCTCATGTATTTGTTGTTGTTGTACTCATTAAGGCCTACATCCATGATTTTTTTCAGATTTTTCGGATGGAAGGTGTCCAATCGCGAGGGGGGTACGCGAAAAGTTCGTACATTTCCCCTTCCCCTGCCCCCCACGGTACTTGTAAGGAAATTTTAAGACTTGTTTTGAAAAGATCTCGTTAAGACCTTTCCAATGACACCCTATTCGACTACCAATGGTGAAATTTTTTTTGGGGGATCACTACCCTATATGGGGAGACCCCCCTTAAAATCCTTTGAAAATTTGTCCCACCATTGAACTTTCAAGAAGTCACCACTTCTGACCTTCCCACAAAGTTCAATGGCTGTAGCTTCTATAGTTTTGGAGAAAAAGACATACAGACGGACGGACGGACAGACGGACGGACAGACGGACACAGGTCGTGATTGCAATAGGGTTTTGTATTTTAGTACAAAACCCTAAAAAGGCTTAGGCATGTTAGCTTTTAATGATTTCTCAATGGAAAAGTAATAGTTTTTCATCGCAGTCTGAATCTCAAGTTAAGCCAAAGCTCGGAGTCTTGAAAATTCTGCATATGCTTCATTAGAGCCAGTCAATTTAAAAAATCGATGGGCTCTATCTTTAGATTTCAACGCAGCAAGAACTCTACAAGTGAAAAAAGTTGGTTGCGAAGACTCTGATCGACAGTAGACTGGAGTATTTGTGGCGATAAGACAATTCAAATAAGAGTAGAATTCATCAAGAGCAGAGTTAATATACAAATTAAGGAAAAATGAACACCCGTCAATAGAAGACAGACCCTCAGCAATGGCAGCATAACTAGCCTTACGAAAGTTATATTTACAAGAAAGCACACCATGCCTACGTTTTAACAAAGGGGAGCAGAACTCTATGCGCAGTGGTGGATGATGACTGTCTGCAGTCGCATAGACGTTCACGGATGGAAATGACAATGAAATAGATGCAGCACTATTCGTTAAAAATTAAGTCGAGAATACGGTCGTTACTATTCAAAATTTGATTTAGTTGGGAAAGGGAACAATGGGACATAAAGGAGGAAAAAATAAATGAAAGACGATTGGAACTAATGATTTGTGCATAGTTAAGAGGATCCCAGTCAATCTGAGGTGCATTAAAATCACCGCAAAGCAGAAGTAAATCTGAAGGGTGTTTTGATAGCATAAAAACAGACAGCTCATCAAGAAAAGTTTCAAGGAGAGCAAGTGAAGATTGACACGAAATATAAATAGATGCAATAAGCAGAAATGAGTTATGCGTTATACAAATTCTAACAATGACACATTCTACAGGAACAGATGGAAGAAAATCATAACAAGGCCCACTGAAAAATGATTTTTTTACACCAATAAGAACTCCACCACCAATTGATTTACAACTAGAAAGCGAACAACGATCTTGTCTATAAATGTTATGAATTAGGGAGATATGAATATTAGAAACAGATTCATTCAACCATGTTTCCGTTAGGCAAAAAAACATCATCATTAGCGGTAATCATTGAAGCAGAAAGATCTTTAAGTTTGGTTCTCAATCCTCTTACATTTTGATAATAAATTGAGAAATGACTGTTCACATTTATCAACGGCGAAGACGCTTCTCTGGGCGCTCCAGCTCTAAAAAATTACGACGACCTCTGGCAACAAATGGTTTAACAAGCAATCCAGGAGGCCAAAACTCCGGGCTCTTAAGTTGACGAATGGACGCAGGCACAATAAGCTTAAAAGAAGCAAGGAGTTTGTTAGGTAATTTCTCCTTGGTTAGCTTCTTGCAGCTGATGATGCATGAAGATGACCCCAGCTTCGATTCGATATAATCAGCAATATCATCAGGAATAGTGTCATAGTCCAAGCAAGAAATAAAAACACTGAGAGGCGGTGATATAACGACCAAACGACCCTTTTCTTTGGGCTTATAATTCGATGCAGTCACAAGCCTAGAGCGCTGACCATCAGACTACTTACTAGTACCGGGAAAGATATTTGATGGAGCATCACATGAATTTATACTTTTTAGTTGTGTAACCACAGGCGATGACAGATTGGAAGATAAGGCTGTATCTGATGCAGGATTTAATAAAAGGTTCCGATTGGTAGAACCATCTGCGACTAATGAGCCAGCAACTCCGGAGCCGTAAGCAATGGGACTAACAATCACGTTCAGGTCTGATGAAATGCTCGTACCTTGCAATCCACGATGATCATTAACGGAAGGCGAAGGAGAGGCAGTTACAGCACCAACTAAAATGCATTCACTCTGCTGTTGATTATCTACAGGGGTGTTAACTGTAGCAGCCGAAAGAGGCGGATTTTGCAATACTCTAGAATTTTTCTTACCCCTAGTGATAACTGACGGCACAGACGGCACTCGCTCTATCAGTTTCGATAAATCTTCGGAGACATGCAACGACTGCAATAACTTGGCAATGTCTTTTTTTGCATCTTTGAACTTTTTCTGCATGCAAAGGAAGTCTTCATTCAGCGTGGTAACAATCTCATTTGTCCTCTTCAATTTGTTGACATAAGTTGAAAGTCCACGGCATCTGGCACAAAGCCAGAAAACTCCCGAACCACAACTAACAATAGCATCAGCAATATGATCTGAAAGCTGTGCACACTTAGCATGAAAGGACACGCGCAGAAGCCCGAAAATACAATAAGAGGAGTTGTATCGATTGTTTCAACACACTGTGAAGCAAAACAAGATGACATTTTAAGACTTTGCATATAAAATAAGCAATTACAAATTCACTTCAGTATGGGTAGGTGAAAAGAAAGTGTACCAAAATGCACAAAATAAATGAACTTCAAACAGTACAACACTAAAAATGAGCGAAAAAGCACTACAAAGCTCAATCACGGCACTCTAGCACTAAATACCCACAGGCAAGCTCATGTCCAAGGAGAGTTTAAAAACTGAACGAATCGATCACTGCCATGCAACGCGAAGAAATCAACCACTAGATGGCACTCCACACCTGCTACCTCAACAAAAGAAAAACAATGAAAATGTCTTCAAATGCGAAAATGTTTAAACTAAAAATCCACTGTACAGCAACGCGGTATCGCACCACCGCGAACACGATAGTCAATATAATGCAATAAAGCACAAAACCCGAAAGCACACCACGAGCAAACGTGCAAAAAATCACAAGAAATGCAAGGGAATTGGCGGAACGCAAGAACTGCACGACGGAATTCGTGTTCGTGTATATAGTACCTGCTTGACTGTGAACAATTGGTCTGTTGTTGATCTACCTACCCTTAAGCTACCTTGATACTCCCCAATAATACTGTTGGCGTATGATCCGATTTGATTTTCTAAGATTTTAGAAAATATGTAGTGAATAAGAGGAATTTCAATATGTCCGTGAAGGACTGCAGCGATGGTCTGCTGCCTCGGCAGAAGAAGGTGTCGGTATCTGCCGAGAATGCCCTCGTCTGGAGACGCGTGAATGCGCTGGCAGGCTAGCATTGCGGTGTCGTGGGGCGGGTTCATTTCCCCAGCACGAGGACCCACTACGAAAAAATTTCGCACTCACGAATTTGACTGCTGGAGATCCAGGGGCAACCGAAGTTGCAAAAATTGTAGATAACTCCACAGAGGGAATTAGAGCTTGTTACGAGAACAAGTGGAGCCTGAAAAGAAAGGCGGACTTGGGTTAACCTCGTCATTACCCGACGAAGTTCATGGCCCACAAATGAAAGAGGGGCAAACGGGTGATGGTGGAGCCCCTTTGCACCCACCCAACCGGAATAAATCCATATATATTCTGTTGCAGTGGCCAGGTATTCCTCTTCTGAGTGGAAAACTCATACAACTTGAATTGCATGAACTTTCCCATTAGAAGGGGAGTACCCCGGTGACCAATTTATGCCATAGAATTATACAATTTGAATGCATAACTCTATGCCATAAAGAGGCACTCTGCTTGGGCCACTCAACTCGCGAGGTCACCTGAAACAAAGAAAAAAAAAGGATTAAATTGCACCCGGCGGCTGGCTCATGGTTTTAGGGGGCAGCCTGCCACCGTACCGAGTCCTATACCCGGTCAGAGTGATCGGAAAGGAAAGACCAAAATTGTTATTTACTCAAACATTATTATTTAGATATTATCAACAATTCTTTAAACATAACTCGACGATTAACAATTCTTCATTACTATTCAGCTTTACTTTAATAATTTCAGTGTTCAGCATACTTCACAGTTAAATAATTGCGTCGTTCTCTTGTGTAAGATTCATTTACTCTAACAAAAAACCAACCTCAAAATTTTGCAAATAAATTTTACATGCAATAAATATATATATATATATATATATATATATATATATATATCAAAAAGGGTACTCACCCGCATGGTCCTCTGAGCGCTCGATGAAGAATGCGGGGGTCCTCTGAAACGTTCATTACTTTTTTTTCTTTTTAAATTTAAAATTTATTTAGGTCGTTTTCAATGCGGTTTATAAAACAAAATTATTTTTCCTCGATTACTAAATACTACGTAAAAATATCCTCCTTTCTCTCGGACACGCCAGGTTAGAATCAAATCCAATAAGATGCACGTGGCTCTATTTTTGCACCCACACGAAACATAAACACTTCGAAATTCGAGTGTAGGAAAGACGGAAAATCTTTTGGCGCCGATCAAAATGCACAAACGCGTGTGAAATAGGAAACGTGCTGCACAATACACGAATAAGTGGGAAATTGCTACAAAATTGCTTTTGGCTAGTTTAGGTTCACGGGGATATTAATTAACCGAAATGCTAGGAAAGTCACAAATTTTCAATCAATTAAAACTTAGGGCCGTGTAAATTATTGCACTGTGTCGCTGTTTGATGTTTAAACAATTCAAAATTGCAATTTCCCACGCGTAAAATCCACTTCAAAACACCGTAACTCAACTCTCAATCCCTTATGGTTGATTCTGATCAAGTGAACAAATCAAACGTCAACCGAATAAATTGTTCAACCACCAATTACCGGCCGTTGTAGCGGAAGGATGTAGTTTTGACAGTTCCGTTTTATAGAACCTGGCGGTTAGCTTTTGACGATCGCACTGCGATTCGTATAAGTATTACTGAAATTGGGGATAAATTTCGTATACCAGCCATGGGATTCCGTTCCCAGCTGTGTCAGCATTTTTCAAAACTTCCCAAAGGTATTGCGAATTCCCCGCAAACATTGAGCAGGCGAGGAAGGGAAACGTTTAATTTTGGGTTAAGATAGATATCAACCGCAGTAGCACACTGTTATATTAAACTGTCACAAGAAATCTCGATGAAAACGGTCAACACTTGTTTTATTTAGAAACATTCAAAATTGAACTCAAATCAGACCGCAATAAAATTTGATATCACTCTGATAAAATTCAAAAAAAAAAAAATCTTGCACTTAATATTTTATTCTCAAAACAGTTTTTATTATTCCAATCACTAGTTTTGCACTCGGGCTGTTATTCAAAGTAATTTCCACGTCGCTTGCCAATATATCATTCCACGTACAAAAATTTTATAACAAACATTAAAGCACTTCCTATGGGATAAGCTTAAATGATTTCCCGTTACTTGGCGGCTACTCCGACGGATATCAAATGCAAAGTTATGCACAATCTTTGGCGGAACCGAAACCCGACCGACTTCAACGACTGCTCAACTAGCACCCTCCTCGCCAGTTATTTATAAACTTCCGTTAATAATCAATTTTTCCTTCTAATCATAAAACACCGCATAATATAAAATGCCAAAGTAAAAAAATATCACAGAACAATAGAAATCTTGCGGTTCGTAGTTGATTGTTCCTAAGCGTAATTTGAACTCCCCAGAAATTTCTTTAATTGCTCAGTTGGTTGACCCAAACGGTTCTTTCACTAGCTAGGATCGTAGCCAGTAACCACTTGCATTCAATTTCATACACTCTATAACATGAAACAAGTTTCGAACTATTTACCAAACAAGTATATTGGTGCCGATATTCTATTGCAGGCATATGCAATAAAAACTACTTGTCTGAATTCGATATCAAGTTCTGCAATCAAACAGAATACCATAGGCTTTGGAGACAACTTAAAATGTATTTGAATAGGAAAATAGTTTCTTGTATAAATAATTTATTCGACAAATGGGATTTTCTTTTATTTGTATTGTTGGTGTGCTATATGTTTAATTTAAAAATACATATATATCTCTGGTTTTCAGCGATTTCGTTTGTTTGTAAAGTGGCGTCATTATTTGCTTTAATTTGTTGCGTTTTGATTAATTCCGCTAAACTTTGCACTGTTTGAATATCATTAAAAAGGGAGGAAATCATTATTTGTCTACAATAAAACTTTATGACCTTAATATTGAATGATACTGTTACTATGAATAATCATTTTATCATTTTTATTAGGGTTTTGTACTAAAATACAAAACCCTATTGCAATCACGACCTGTGTCCGTCTGTCCGTCTGTCCGTCCGTCCGTCCGTCTGTATGTCACAGCACTTTTTCTCCGAAACTATAGAGGCTACAGCCATAAAACTTTGTGGAAAGGTCAGAAGTGGTGACCTCTTGAAAGTTCAAGGGTGGAAAAATTTTTCGAAGGAGTTTAAGGGGAGTCTCCCCATATAGGGAGGTGACCCTCAAAAAAAAATTTTCACCATTGGTAGTCGAATAGGGTGTCGTTGGAAAGGTCTCAATGAGATCTTTTCCAAACAAGTTTTAAAATTGCCTTATAAGTACCGAGGGGAGCAGGGGAAGGGGAAATGTACGAACTTTTCGCGTACCCCCCCTCGCGATTGGACACCTTCCATCCGAAAAATCTGAAAAAAATCATGAATGTAGGCCTTTATGAGTACAACAACAACAAATACATGAGAAGTCGAAATTCACTCAACTTTGTTAGTAATAGTATGATTTATCGATTTTATGTTTTCTTGAATAAAATCTAAACGGCACCCTTAAATTCGATAAAATTCAACAAACAGATGACTATTTATAAGATTGATCTTTTCTGAAAGTTTCATAAAGATCGAATGGTATTTACCGAAGTTATAGCGAGTTGAATTTTCCCGTATTACTATGGAGCAATATGCCCTGTATTACTATGGAAACATACGGCTATGGAGCCATATGCGCTTTTTACCGACTTAGACACTACAGCTTTGCCAGAATTCGCATGAAAATTTCAGGAGTGATAGATATCATGAAGATGAGTACATACAATTGAAACAAGTCGAAGCGGCAGGAGAGAGCTCCTAGCTAAAGGGCTTTGTAACCATTCTAGGATTCGAAAAAATAGGCCATGAATCGATGATTACAGTACAGAAGAGTGCCCCTGAAAAAAAATTTCATGAAAGGTAGACGATATGAGTATCAATTGAAAGTTCTCTATGAGAGCTTTTCCAAACAGTTCTTAAACTGACAGTTTTTGCTTCAGTGGGGGCACAGGAGGGGAAATACATGAAAAATATGTTTCCTCCCTCGCGAATGGACACCCGTGATCTAAAAAATCTGAAAAAATTATCAAAGGAGATATTTATGGGTATAACTATAACAAATACATCAGAAGTAAAAATTCGTTCAACTTTGTTAATAATAGTATGATCCTCGAATTTCACATTTTCTCCAATAAAATCGTCTTTGACATGTTTCATGATTTTATTCGTTGCTGGTTACCGCATTTTGTAAGTTAAGTACAAAACCCTTCTGACATGAGCATAGGTCTGTCTACCCAACTTGTTCGTTTTAATTTTAGAAAATAGTTTGCTACCCGCGTTGTGAACGAGAATCAACAATGAATCCTTCTTAGCACGCTTGACACTCATACGAGATATGCACAAAAGATAGAGCGTGAAACACTTTCATTTTACCGCTTAGCCAATTTCCCGAACGATTGCATCTGTTGAATTTGCTGTGCCTGAAGCATTTGTTGTTGCTCTACTGTTTGCAATTGTTTCTGTTGTGTGTCTTGTAACAGTAGTGTTTGCTGTGCCTGTTCTTGTGGTTGCTGCGCTGGTTTTTTTTTTTTTGAGCCATAACTCGATTACTACAAATATTTTGTACGCCGTACATAGCAGTGATATGCCTCTATAATTTTCACACTGTAGCCTGTCACCGTTTTTGTGAATAGGGAATATAATTGATTGGCTCCACTCTATCAGCATATGTTCTTGTTGCCAAATGTACTGGATGACTTTGTGAATAGCTTGATGGACACTACTGCCACCATATTTGATGGGCTCCACTAGAATCTCATCGATGCCCGGCGCTTTATTATTCTTTTGGGCTTTGATGATGGAGCAAATTTCATCCAGAGTGAATTGGGCCAATGGGAGCTCTCTGCAGACATATATAGGCTCCGATGCTCTGGAGCTGTGCGGAGGGTTAAAGAGGTTCTTGAAATACGATGCCCATCTTTCCTTAATCTTGATTTCATCAGCGATTATATTGCCGCTGTCATCACGTCAGAGCGTAGTTTTGGGCTGATAACCACGTTTCAGGCTTTCACTACTTTGTATGCTTGCCTTATGTTGTTGCTCGCTAAACTTACATCTTTACTTTTCAATTGGTCGTCATGGTATTTTCTTTTCTTAATCCTAATTATCTTATTCGCTACTCTTCTGAGATTTTCTCTTCGTCCTGGTTTTCCTACCTACATATTCTTTGTACGCCTGATTCTTTTTATTCAACGCATTCTGGCACTCATCATCGAACCAATCATTTCTTTTGCGCCAGGCTTGATGTCCGATCGTCTTTTCTGCCGCAGTCCTGATAGCCACTTTCATTTCCATCCAGAGCTCGTTGCTCGTCTTTAACGATGCGTCTAATAAAATAGGAGCCAGCTGGTTGTCGAGGGTCTCTGTGAAATGTTTGGCCACCGACGCCGTTTGGAGTCTTTCGATGTCAAATTTTTGTAGCGGGCTCATCTTCACTGAATATACCTTTGACATACGAGCTCGAAAGGTTAATTTGATCAAGTAATGACCTCAGTAGCAATTGGCTCCTCGGTATGAACGGGCGTCAAGGATGCTCGAGGCCCAACATTGTTGGATCAGAACATGATCGATCTGGTTTTGTCATTTTATGAATGCGTCAATGTGGGAAGCAAGGGGAACATACAACTAGATTTCTGCTACTTGCAAAGTCAATCAGGCGCTAGCCGTTGCCATTTGTTTCATCGTGGAGGCTGTATCCTCCAGTCGTTCCCCGATGAGATAGCTTATTGCCAACCTTAGTGTTAAAATCACCCAGAGAATTTTTGTGTCGTTTGTGGGCAATGAGTCGACCAGTCTTTTCAGGTGATTGTAAAACGATTCCTTCGTTTCTTCGTCTTTTTCTTCGGTCGGGGCGTGAACATTAATCAGCCAGATTTTGAAGAATTTCGCTTTTATAGGGATCACACACAACCGTTCATTGACTGCCTTAAAATCAATAACGTGCAATTTGAACTCCCTGGACACAATGAAGGCCAGAACTAAATAACGATATGGAAAATTTCTACTCATGATGTGAGTGAACCGCGCTTTTATGAAAAAATCAAAAGTTTGATATTTGGTCAAACTTCCACTAGTTTGAAGTGTCAAATTTTGTAGAAAATACCCAAGATCAATAGAATTTAAGGTCTATTACTAACACCAGTTATCATCTGGGCAAAATTTCTACTATTCTTAATTTAGAATAGTGGAAAATTTTGAACAGAAAAAGTATCAAATGGACCTTGAGTTGAAATCAATTTTCTGTATTCTGCTCAAATTAAAATTTTCCTACTGCTCCCAACTAACAACATATGAAATTTTGCCCAGATGATATTACAGTACTCATTCAGGTAAGCTGATTTCGATAACTGGCATTTAGAATAGACCCTGTATCCTATTGACCTTGAAAAATACCCAGGTAATACTCAATTGAATGGTAACCTTTTATTAAGCCACTAAACCCAAAGCGTATTTTACTTACCGAACCAAATGTTTAAAATGAAGATTCAATTGTGACACTTATCACGCAATGATTAACCGCACTGATAATATTCACAGCTTAATAACGAATAACGCCGACGACTGAAAGAAGTCAACTGAACGAAAATGTCCAGGAGAATCAGACAATTAGGGAACATTTCTAATTTTTAGAAAATTTTAGAAAAGGAAAATTTTTCCTATCGATGCAATCTCTAGTTTTGAGAAACTTGTGAGAAATAGCTAGGAAATAACTTCCTCGCGATCATTCAACCCTAAAGTTCCATATAAATTCTCAAATTCTGGAATCGCGAAGTCAATTCTTATAATAAGAAAATGATGCTATTCTGAAAATGAGTTTAGAATACTTGATATTTTATTTTATTGATTGAATCGACATAAAAAATACTAAAAATTTGATGTTCTTGTTATAAGAAATTTATTTCTATGCATTTAGAAATTTTTTTCTTTCCGTGTAGATCAGTTGCCATTATGTTATTGGATCCGAAGTTCGGCGGAAACATTCAGCGGGCAATCATACGCTACTTAGCCCACTCTAGCTTAAAAACTATTCGCTAAGCGTGCGGTAGTCAACGGCAAAAATAAGAAAATTTCACATCTGGCTAACTCAAGGAACTGAAATAGAAAATAATTCCCTGATCACAGTGTCCTGCAAAAGAGCCCATCTACGAAGGACTTCGATATTTCTACACCAAATGAAGATTGTATGATTTTCAAGGTATCCCGTAGATGCTTTTAGAAAGAAATCCCGATGAAAGCTTTCATTTTAAATGCGCTGAGTGCAGTTCTTGACACATAAACCATTGCTTCTATCTTTTTGGGTACGATTTGCCTTCTGATAGCGCTAAAAGATTCACCAATGAATTAACAATGTATGGTTGCGTGCATTCGAGAAGAATTTTTCCGATGCAACCTTGATTGACGCGGCGAAATTTCATTGCAAATAGTGGTATTAGGAGAACAAAAAGCAATTCCTTATTGCTTGCTGGGGGCATTGCTAACAATGCAGGAAGTTTACAACATTTTGAATCTACAGTATCGTGCAACCCAGATCATTTTGCGGCCACATTCTTTTCTTGATGTCATCAATTGAAGAGTTTATTGTTAAAATACACATGCATTTTGCAGACACCCAAATTTGACTTTCATTTTCCGTTCAGGGACGAAATATGTATGTTAAGGGAGGACATGCTCAACTGTATTATTTTTAAAGCTTCTGAAAGCGAGTACAAGGTGTGTTCAAAAAGTAAGGTGACGTTGTTACTTTTAGGAAAAAATTTTTATTTGTTCGTCAATATTTATGTTGTTCCCTTCAATGTAATCAACACATTTGTACCAATACACTTGTGCCAACGTTTTTTCCAACCCTCGAAGCACTTCTCATAGGCCCTTTTCGGTATAGCCTTGAGCTCTTCCAGCGATGCAGTAATTATCTTCTCAATCGTTGCAAATCTCCGTTCCTTTATAGGTCTTATCAGTTTTGGGAACAAGAAAAAGTCACATGGGGCCAAATTCAGTGAATATGGTGGCTGAAGCATGATTTTGGTGTTGTTTTTGGCCAAGAAATTCTTGATCTTCGATCCATTTTGTCGATAGCAAAAAATCACCAAGCACGCACAACACTTCTAACCGTCATGTCTCTCACAAACAAACTAAACATATTATATAGCTGAAACTGTAAATATATATTTTTAACGAGTATACCAACATAAAAAAAAATTAAAAAACCGATAATCAAATGTAAGTGGTCCGCAAAATTTGAAAAGCGACCTTACTTTTTGTACACACCTCGTACCTTGAAATTCACTAATAAAACACATGCTCATAATAGCCCAGTCATATTAGGGCTTTCACCTCGGAATGAAAGATAATAATAAGAGTGCACATCGTACAGTCATATACGGCCTAATGCAAGGTCAAGCGTGAGTTATGGTTATCAGTACGTTATAAAGTCAATTATTTACTTGGAAATTATAATTATTAAACAATGCCTATTATTTATGTACTAACTATTAATTATTTATATTTAATTAAAGTAAGTAACTTGATTTGCAACGGTACAATTTCAAACTAACGAATAATCTTGACTCATACAAAGTGGAGAGAGTGGCCTTGAATACTATAGAACATCTGTCCCGGCAATGAATAGAAAAGGGCATAGGGTAGGGACAAGTATTTCCAGGTATATAAGTATTGAGAAATTTACGCGTTTTAAAGAAAAGATATATAATGTCGTGTTAACTTAAAATAAAACTAAAATATATAATCCAGAATTAATAATATTTTATACTTAAATAGTTAAATATGAATAATTATATATATTATTTATGTACTAACTATTAATTATTTATATTTAATTAAAGTAAGTAACTTGATTATTTATATATAATTATTCATATTTAACTATTTAAGTATAAAATATTATTAATTCTGGATTATATATTTTAGTTTTATTTTAAGTTAACACGACATTATATATCTTTTCTTTAAAACGCGTAAATTTCTCAATACTTATATACCTGGAAATACTTGTCCCTACCCTATGCCCTTTTCTATTCATTGCCGGGACAGATGTTCTATAGTATTCAAGGCCACTCTCTCCACTTTGTATGAGTCAAGATTATTCGTTAGTTTGAAATTGTACCGTTGCAAATCAAGTTACTTACTTTAATTAAATATAAATAATTAATAGTTAGTACATAAATAATAGGCATTGTTTAATAATTATAATTTCCAAGTAAATAATTGACTTTATAACGTACTGATAACCATAACTCACGCTTGACCTTGCATTAGGCCGTATATGACTGTACGATGTGCACTCTTCGCGCTCTACCTTCAAAACGGTTGGTCGTATGAAAAAAAAGTTTAAACAAAAGTTGTAGGGAATTTTATAGCCTACAACTTTTATAATAAATGCAAATCTCATTTAACCGATAGGAAGCCAGATATTCGCGAAAAACCGATTTTTGTGACCTTTGACCTTGAATATCTTGAGACGCGAACACGATAACGATTGTGACTTTTGAGACAACATTTAGAATGACAAAACAAAGGTTCATACCAATTTGCAGCTTATTATCTTTCATTCCGAGGTTGACCCCTTTTTTACCTAATATGACTGGGCTATAATTCGAGTGATATCCACTCAAATCAAATCACTGGGGAGAGTTTAAATGATTTTGAAGTGTGTAAAAATATAAACAAGTCTTGGTAGACAGATGTATGCTCAGGTCAGAAGGGTTTTGCTTCCAACCTACAATATACAGACATCAATCGTGAATCAATTCAAGAAAAACTCTGATGGTATCTACAACAAATACATACAAGCTGTAAAAGAAAAATCCTTGTTAATGTTATAAATTGGAATGAATTATATTATTGTTAGTCTTAAAAATCTAGTACATTTATGTTTAGTACATAAGATATATGATATTTAGAGGTTAAGCTGAAATGTCAAAGAGTTAGTACTGTGTAATAAATAGCATGAACCAGTCATAAATAAGTCCGTCTCAATCGTATTAAGGTGATACAATATTAAACATGGCGCAGCCGGGAAATGAATAAAGAGAAGATAAAACCGAAAGCAGAATTTAAAAGGCCATAATGGCTCCCAAACCATTGAATTTTGAAGGAACTCTAAGCGGAGGGTGGCGTAAGTTCGACAAATCTTTTGAAAATTTTGTTGCCAGATAATGAGGTTAAGATTGCCATGCTATTAAAGTTAATGGGCGATTAAGGCATCGAAATTTTTGAAACATTTAAGCTGAGTGATAATGACAAGAAAGTATTCCAAAATGTAATCAGGGCCTTTGACGTATATTGTGATCCGAAGACGTATATCATATACGAACATTTCAAATTTTATACCAGGCAGCAGCAACTGGGTGAACCATTCGATAATTTTTTTTTACCGACGTTACGAGGCAAGTTCAAAAATGTAACTTTGACAATGATTCGGAAAATATAGTTGTTCAAATAGTCAGAGATTGTATTGTACTTGGGTAAACAATACCGCCTTACAGGAGAAGCTTCTGAGAACGGAAAATTTGACTCTGAAAAAGTAGTCAAGTTGTGTTGAGTGGTGGAAGCTACACACCGGCAAGCAAAAGATGTCCAGCGGATCCAGGGAGAATCTACAAAGGTAAATCAGGTCAAGTCTAATAAAAATGCTTTTAAAAGCAATAAGGCTAATTTTTGAAGAAGAATCCGAGCTTGGGTAAAAATAAATCACATAATAATAAGATACAGTATCACTAATTGTAAAAGATGTTTATTTAGCCATCCTATTAATAAGTGTCCAGCGTATGGAAAACTTTGTATAAAATGCAAGAAACCGAATCATTTCGTAAAATATTGCAGGGCTAAGCAAATTAACGCGATAGATGGACATGATGACATCGATCTTAATGCTTTAGTTATTGACATGGTAAAAGTGGAAAGAATAGAGAAAGGGGACTCATGGTATATTAAAATAAAGATAAATGGGAAATAAATACATACCATTTAAAATAGGCTTCGATGCTGAAGTAAATATTATTCCTTATTCAGTATTTAAAATGATAGAAAATGAGACAACTATTGTTGAGCCTGTTAAGTTAAAATTGGAGGTATATGGTGGTTACAATTTAGATGTTTTAGCCGCAGTAAAAATTGAGATAAAACATAAGTCAGTGGCGAATATAGAACAATTTTTTATTGCTAATGTGGATTCGTCTCTAATTTTAGGATTAAAAACATGTGTTAAGCTTAAATTAATCAAGCACATAGATAATTTCAACTGAAACTTTAATTCAAAAGAGGAATTTTTTCGAAAAAATGGTTCATTATTCGAGGGATTGGGAACTTTTCCAGCCAAGTGGAAGATTTATTTAAAGAAAGATGCGGTTCCAGTCATACATACACCTCGCCGCATAGCGAGCAGTCTTAAAAATAAAGTGAAGACCAAATTAGATGACATGTGAAATACAGGAATCATCAAAAGAGTTAATCATTACACTGAATGGGTTCACAATCTAGTTGTGGTTGAAAACCCCGATAAATCTATTAGATTATGTTTAGATCCCAGGGATTTGAATAAAAACATTAAAGAGAGCCTTTTCAAATACCAAGATTATCAGATTTATCGTCACATCTCGAATATATGGAGTATTTCACGGTATTAGACTTCAAAAATGGATTTCGGCAGGTTCCACTGGAGGAAGAAAGTAGCGACTTATGTGTGTTTAGCACACCGTTTGGAAGTTATAAATTTTTAAAGCTGCCATTTGGGCTCAATTTTGCTCCCAAGCTATTTCAACAACTAAATACTAAATATTTTAATCACCTACCGTGTGTTTTTGTCTATTTGTGGAACTCGATAGCAATCTGGCTAATGTTCTTAAAAAAACAAGAAAATTAAATATTAAATTTAATGCTATAAAATTGCAGTACTGTCAAAAAGCTGTAAATTACTTAGGCTTGGTATTTTCAAAAGAGGATGTTAGAATCGATGAATCTCCAATGAAAACTATTGAAAATATTGAAATCCCTAAAAACAAAACGGAATTGTAAAGATTCTTAGGATCAGTCAATTTTGTAAGAAATTTCATTCCAAATATGTCGCAGATAACTGCGCTTCTAAGAGAGCTATTGAAAAAGAATTGTTCAGATACATGGATAGAACCACACTCCAAGGTATTTGAAAATCTGAAATTAAATATTTCAAAATCTCCAGTGCTGCGAAGTTTCAATGAGATCATTTCAATATAATAGGGGTACCGGTTAATTCATCTATTTAAGTTAAGTACATAAGAATATATGATATTTAGAGGTTAAGCTGAAATATCAAAGAGTTAGTGCTGTGTAATGAATAGCATGAGTCAGTCACAAATCAGTCCGTCTCAATCGTAGAAAGTTGATATGAAACACACACAATTCCTTTGTTTCTGACATTTCTCTGAATGAGATGGTGCTACCTTTGTATCTCATTGCTCGACTGTTTCTTGTTGCATGTGGTGCTCACTTTAATTATGGTAGGCTAAAGAATGATCATCATCAGTGGTCTTTTTTATGGGATATGTTTCCAAACATATCCTCGTTTACGATCATCTGCAGCTTGTTCTTTATGTCCTCCTGAATTTCCTTTTTCATACAGTCAGTTCGTCATCGTTATCATGCGTCGACTGTGGCATTTTAAAATAACTTCTATCTATTTCAGGAATTGTCAGTGGCCTACTCACTATAAACTAATAACATCAATATGGGTTCGGGCTTAAATTTCGCGTCAGCAGTTTTTCTTGGCCGTCCTAGATCAGTTGCCATTTTATTATTAAATCCGAAATACGGCGGGAACCTCTCCTTCTGTAGTTTATTTTGTCATGACAAATAATAAATTAGAAAATATTGGAGCCGCCTAAGTATTAATTTACTATACTTGCACACTTCTTCGTTAATCCTATAAGTTATTCGCCCAATATTAGCGATCACTTCGTGCTTTTATGGACATTCAGCGGGCACTAATTCGCTACTCAGCCCTCTCTACCTTGTAAACTATTTGCTTAGCACGCGGTAGCCAAAGGTGAAAGTAAAGAAATTTCACATCTGGCCAGCTCAAGGAACTGAAATAGAAAATAATTTCCTGATCACAGTGCCCTATAAAAGAGAGCCTACTTGAGGGACGTCGATTTTTTGAATGTTTATTCTTCGTACATGAAGTAGAAGTGCAACGCTAAATTCAGACAGGCATATAGAGAACTAGTAATATCTACGCGTATGTACGTGTGGCATATTTTCGCACCAAATGGCGATTGTTTGACTTTCAAGGTATCCCAAAGATACTTTTAGAAAGATATTCCGATGAAAACGTTCATTTCAAATGCCCTGAGTACAGTTCTTGATACGTAAACCACTGCTTGTATCTTTTTGGGTACAATTTGAATGTACAGTATCGTGCAGCCCAGATCATTTCACGGCAACATTCTTTCCTTGATGGCATCAATAGAAGAATTTATTGCTAAAATACACATGCATTTTACATACATTCAAGAATTGACTTTCATTTTCTGTTCAGAGGCGGAATATGTGAAGGGACGACATGCTCAATTGTATTATTTTTAAAGTTTTTGAAAGCGAGTACATTGAAATTCACTAAGAAAAGACATGCTCATAATTTGAGTGATTTTCACACAAATCCAATCACTGGGGAGAGTTCAAATGCTTTTGAAGTGCCTATAAACATAAACAAGTTTTGGTAGACAGAAGTACGCTCATCCCAGAAGGGTTTTGTTCTCAACCTACAATATGCAGACACCAATCGCGAATCAATTCAAGAAAAACCCTTACGGCATCTGCAAGAAATACATATTTGCTTTAAAAGAAAAATCCTTGTTACTCCATTTTAACCTGCTGCCCATTTGTTGCAATATTATCAACAACCATTGACTGAATGAAACCTTGAAAGCATTTTATAATTCATTTTATCTAGAAACTAAAAGACCACAAAAAAGTGTAGTGTCTTCTTTGATGGAAAGCTCGAATGGTCGAAAAACCGTATATTGTTTTTTTTGCACTCGGAGAGCTTTCAAATGGCTATTCCTTTCGTAAATACGAATTAACATTATTGAAACTTCCCGATTATAATGACCTTTCCGTGGATTACTTAAATTCAAATTTAAGTGTACCCATATAAGTTTGCTGGGAAAAATGTTATTTTTAAAAACTCTACAATAATTAAAAAAATTGAGTGATTTCAACTTCTAAGCAATTTGTTATTGTTGTACTCATAAGAACCTACCCCCATGATAAAGTCACTATTTTTTTTTTGTGGGTGAGAGGTGAACACTAGTTACCCACTGAGTGTATACCTTTAAAATGTATGTTTTCATCAAGAGTTAATAGCCTGTTCTTTCAATGCTGCAGTTGAGGAAAAGTAACACAAATCGAGTCAATATTCGCACTTAAAACTGTCGCCATTTTGTTTTACGATAGCTAATATCACTCGTTTCACAGATTCTAAAAGATCTAATAGATGTACATCTTTTCTGAAGTGTTTATGCAAACCCTAACAAGCCCGTAGTGTTTGAGTAGATTGGAAGCTTACAGTGCTCAAAAGCCACGTATTGTAGTTGTTGTAAGACCGAAAAGAAACCAATTTTTCTCGTTCTTCCACTTCTTTCCCTGATAACCCCGTTAGAATCGTATATATAGTGCAGTTTTAAGAACGGTCATTATAAGGTTTCGTCAAGGTATTTCATTTGGTACTCTACTCGACTATCTTTGGTGAAAAAATTGTTTACTAGCTTATGATTTTTTTTTTTGACATTATCAAGAATCAATTATATTCCATATCAACAAAAAAGGTGACAAGCTACATTGCGAAAACTATAGAGGTATATCACTATCACTGCACTACTACAGCATATTTTCAAAGATCTTAGAAAATCAAATCAGGTTACACAACAACAGTAATATTGGGGAGCATCAAAGTGGTTTTAGAGTAGGTAGATTAACAGTAGACCAATTGTTCACAGTCAGACAGGTACTTGAAAAATGCTGGGTGTTCAACATAGACGTACACTAAATTTTCGTTGACTTCAAGCAAACATACGACAGTATTGATTGTGACGGGCTGTACCAAATAATGCTTTGCTTCAGTATCCCAGGTAAATTAGTTCGTCTTACCAAAATGACAATGACATCGACTACCTCCCAAGTCCGCATCAATAACCAACTTACCGATGCATTTGACACAAATATCGGACTAAAGCAAGGAGATGGGCTAGTCCCATTGCTATTCAATTTGGCCCTGGAGTACATCATAAGGATACACGAGGTACATTACTATATAAGTCAAGTCAAGTAGTAGCTAACGCGGGCAATATCAACATTTTATCACTGTCATTTACAACTGCCAAAAAACTGTTTCTGAAATTCGACAGTGAAGCGAAACTAGTAAGGCTACAAATCAATGAAAAAAAAATAAAGCTCATGACGAAGTCGAAGAAAAATATCTCAAATACACAAAAAATCACACTTGATTTATACAAGGTCAAAAATGTGAGCAAATTTGTGTACTAAAGCGCCAAAATAATGAGAACCAATAACAAAAGAGACGAAATACGCCGAAAAATACAGCTCGCAAATAAAACATTTTTTTCTGTTTGACGATCTTGAAGAAAACAAAGCTCCAAGTATACAAATCTGTGGTAAAATCTGTGTTATGCGATGGGTGAGAAGCATCGGCCCTAATCCCAGCATCCGCAAATATATTGAACACCTCTGAGGGACGGATCCTGAGGCAAATAAATGGAGCAAAGCTAGAAGGGGGCCAATGGCGAATTCGATACAACCATGAGCTGTATGCAATTATTGACGAACCGAAGCTCTCAACGATTGTAAGACTGTGGACGCTCCAATCAGCTGGTCACTTGAATCGTATGGACGAACAACGTGTACCCAAAAAGTTATTCGTTGGGAGAACTGAAGGCCGGAAACTACTGGGGAAACCGAGGAAACACTGGTCCGACTCGGTCAACGAGGGCAGTTCATCGCTGCTCGGATTTCGAAATTGGAGTATGCGATCAATGGACCAAGAAAATTGGAGGCGCTATTTGCAGGAAGCGAAAGCCTGAAATGGGCTATAGTGCTACGAAGAAGAAAAAGAAGAATTTCATGAAACAGAAACGTCTGAGTTGTTAACAAACCTTGACGATCGTAGCTTGTGTAGTTTCTGAGAAAACTTGCTGACACGCACTAACGGAAAGAAATCGATTTTAAAAGGGTACTGTAAAACTACAATAATGAACAAAAAACAAGTTGGGTAGACAGACCTAGGCTCATGTCAGAAGAGTTTTTTATTCAACTTACAAAATGCAATCACCAGCAACGAATAAAATCAAGAAAAATATCCAAGAGATTTGCTCGTTCAAAAGAAAGTCCATCGTTTCTCCATTTTCAACTGACAAAAATCACTCAAATCACGAAATCCCAAAAGTATTTATGTCATCGATCTGATCTGAAAATTTTGAGGTTTAATCAAAACTGCAGTATCTGGTTCGTTGGTAAGTCCATAAAATACCAAAACAGTGTGTTATTATTAACTTCCGTGAATATAATACAAATTTTATCAAATTTACAGAGTAAAAGGACATTGTATAAGGCCGCTTAAATGGGTTAAAAGGCACCCATACGATTTTATTGGAGAGAATGCGAAATTCGAAAATTTTACTATTTTTAACAAAGTTGAACGAATTTTGACTTCCGAGGTATTTGTTATTGTTTTACTCATAAATAACTCCCATGCTAATTTTTTTCAGATTCTTTAGATCACAGGTATCCAATCGCGAGGAGGAAAACACAGTTTTCATGTATTTCCCCTCCTGTGGCCCCACTGAAGCAAAAACTGTCAGTTTAAGCTCTTGTAAAGAACTTTCATTTGATATTCGTATCGGCAACCTTTGTTGAAATTTTTTTTTCATGGGCCACTCCCCTGTACTGTAATCATCGGTGCATGGCATCAGAACATTTCTTTCGAACCCTAGAAAGGTTCCAAAACCTTCTGTTAGGAGCTTTCTCCTACCTCCTCAACTTTTTTCACGTATGAGTATTAATTATAGGTGCTCATCTTCAGTCCTTCATCAAATTGAATCAAGCGTTAAAAGCATGCACCATAAACGTTGAAGTTGGGGAAAAATAACTCAATATTATTCAATGTTCGCATTTAAAGCAGCCCCTATTTCGTTTCTCGATTACAGATACCTATCATTCCTGAAAGTTTCATGCAAATCCTAGCAAAGCTGTAGTGTCTGAGTCGGTAAAAAGCGCATATTGTTCAATAGCCATATGTTTTCATAGTAATACAGTGCATATTGTTCCCCAGTAATACAGGAAAATTCAAACCGCTTTAAAAAGAAGTTCGTACACTTCCCTTTCCCCTGCCCCCGCGGTACTGATAAGGAAATTTTAAGACTTGTTTTGAAAAGACTTCATTGCGACCTTTCCAGTGACACCCTACTCAACTACCAATGGTGAAAAAAAAATGTTGAAGGGTCACCTCCCTATATGGGGAGACCCCCCCCTTAAATGCCTTTGAAAAATTTCCCCACCTCAAAACTTTCAAGAAGTCACCACTTCTGATCTTTTCACAAAGTTTCATGGCTGTGTCTTCTATAGTTTCGGAGGAAGAGTACTGTGACATACAGACGGACGGATGGACAGTCTGACACAGGTCGTGATTGCAATACTGTTGTGTATTTTAGTACAAAACCCTAATAAATTTACGGTTAAATGTCGGTTAAAAAGTTATTTTATTTGCTATTTTGTTTAATCTAACGCTGATTTTAGCGATAACTGTGAACATTTTTTATTTATAAACTTCAGAAATATAGCACACCCCCATACTTGTTGAACCCTTTACAAGCATTTTTAACTAACAGGAAGTTCCAGGTCAAAGTAGGGGAATGCGCTTCCCCAGTGAAAAGTATTACTGCCAGTATTCCGCAAGGCTCCTGCCTAAACCCATCACTGTATAACATCTACACATCTGATTCCTTTCCTTAATAAGCTGCCAAGTTGCAGCTTTTGCAGACGACATTTGCATATACAGCATAGGCACAGACCCAAATTCTATTATTGCTAGGGCAGAAACGGCGTTAGAACTTACATATCAACACTACCATGGATGGAAAATAAAAACAAGTTGGGTAGACAGATCTATGCTCATGTCAGAAGGGTTTTGTACAAACTTACAAAATGCAGTAACCAGCAACGAATAAAATCAAGAAACATGTCAAAGACGATTTAATTGGAGAAAATGTGAAATTCGAGGATCATACTATTATTAACAAAGTTGAACGAATTTTGACTTCCGAGGTATTTGTTATAGTTATACCCATAAATATCTCCTTTGATATTTTTTCAGATTTTTTAGATCACTGGTGTCCATTCGCGAGGAAGGAAAGACATTTTTCATGTATTTTCCCCCCTGTGCTCCCACTGAAGCACAAACTGTCAGTTTAAGAACTGTTTTGAAAAGCTCTTATAGAGAACTTTCAGTTGATACTCATATCGGCTACCTTTCATGAAATTTTTTTTCTCCTCAGGTCAACACTCTTAGATACACACCGGTGATGGCGACCACCATGCTCAGAGGTGAGGGAGTTAATTTTTAATTTTTTTCTACTTATGCAAACTCAATATGTTTTTGTATCTGCAAGTTATATTCAAGGTAAATTTCTCTTGTAAGTACTTGTATTAGCTAAACTTTTTTTTTTTTTAATTGGATCATTTCACCCTTGTCACATCAACTTAATGTAAATCTATACGACAAATTTGCTCTACATTTGAAGCTTATCTAACGTCGCGCGGATATCGATCACTCTTTCGGATGGCTCCGATAATACAAGTACTTACAAGAGTAATTTACCTTGAATATAACTTACAGATACAAAAACGTATTGAGTTTGCATAAGTAGAAAAATTAAAAATTATCTCCCTCACCTCTGAGCATGGTGGTCGCCATCACCGGTGTGTATCTAAGTGTGATGGCCTGAGGAGAATTAGTGCACACGTCAAAACCACCTTCTTCTAACATTTTTCTTCTCTAATAATTTTTCAGAAAAATTATTATTTAAAATATGCAACTCATTTATATGTAGCTGCAAACAATTCCATAAAAAGTAACATTCTCTGTTGTTTAGTTTCCAACAGATGTCTGAGGTTACTTTCGTTATCGCATGTGTGGTCGAGTTCCTTGCACGAAAACCAAATTGACAATTCGGCATCAACTCACATTTCTCAATGTGGGCGTTTAATGTTTTGTTGAGTATCACTCCAAATGCCTTGCTGATGTTAAGCAGCAAGCTGATTGGGCGATAACTTTTAGGGCACGAAGATTCTTTTCTTTTCTTAAAGATTGGAAATGACTTTTTCCACTAACTTGGGAAATATGAATTGCTCAACATGTTGTTGAACAATATGCAATAATTCCTAATAGCAGCCTCAGGCAAATGTCCGAGAACTACATTTGGAATACTATCAGTACCACATGATTTCTTGTTGTTTATCCTGTGAAACATGAAACACAAGTCTTCAAAGCTGACAAAATAATCAATAAACTTCAAGCCCAGTATGTTTCATTAAAACAAAGAATTGATTCGCCGTTCAGGCTTGATTTGAAGTCGGAAACTTTTGCTTCAACTACCTCTGAAAATATATGATTCTCTCTCTTAGGGTTTTGTCTTAATCAATATCTCTCAAGCCGTGAATTTAGTATTGCTTTGCGTGTATATCCCTTGTAATGCTCCTTTCCGCGTTCACAACCGTTTTTTCTCTGAATTATCTTCGTATTTCTGTAGCATCAACCCTTTATACAATATTTTAATCTGTGGTGACTTTAACATGCCTTGCCTAAGGTGGGACTCAAGCCCTCATACCCTCTCATCCTTCAATGATCTCTCGATCATGTTTCCTTCTTTTTTATCGCTTTGCTCCCTATCGCAATTAAATATGATCCCAAACGCAAACAATCAACTTCTCGATTTCATCCTTACTACCAATCCTGCCTCTATCTCCTCGATCACAAAATCCCCCCCTGAATATGTAAAACCTGATCCCCACCATCCTCCGCTTGAGGTTCGTTCATCTTTTCTTGCACTTCAGTCCAAACGCACCCCTTTCTCCCCAAGATTTAATTTCCGCAAAGCCAACTATGCTGCCATTCAGCTTGAGCTCGATAATATTGACTGGAATTCAATGCTACAGAAGCTAGATGTCAATACAGCGCTATCGACTTTCTGTACCTATCTGCCGATTCCCCCGGAAAAAGAACCCCAGCTGGTTTTCCGCTGAAGCCTCAGACGCTCTCTATTTGAAGGACCAGGCGCGCAAAAAACTTCTTTATTCCAAATCTAACACTGACCTCACCAACTACCGACTGCTTCGTAAGGAAGCCAATAAAGTGGTTAAGAACGCAATGCGATCTTATTATTATATGATTGAAACATCGTTGCGATCTAATAGCCCTAAGCCCTTTTGGACATACATACATTCTCTGAAAACAATGTCCCATATTCCTAATATCTTCTCATGGCGTAATTACCAAGCTTCTGATGGGCAAGCTATCTGTGACCTTTTCGCTCAATTTTTTTCCTCCACATTTAAGGTTTCGAACCCCACTATGTACTCATCGTGTCCTTCTCCTTCCCATATTACGAATCCTATCGTGGCCTCTCCATCAGAAATTGAAAATGTACTGCTTACCTTTGACATTAATGGTGGTCCGGGTCCTGATGGAATACCAAATCTGTTCGTTAAGTCATTATCTTCTTCATTATCTACCCCACCATCAATTGTTTTCAATATTAGCCTTTCTTCCTCCTGCTTCCCTGACGTCTGGAAGCATGCTAACATCTTTCCGATCCATAAGTCCGGAGATCGAAGTGAAATCTCTAACTATCGTCCAATTTCTTTGCTGTCTTGTTTTGGCAAGCTCCTTGAGAGAATTGTGCATAACAGAATGTACGATGATATCAGTATCCGGTTTGCAAATGAACAACATGGCTTCATTAAAGGTCGTTCGACAGTAACTAATTTGTTAGAACTTACGAATACCAACTCTCTTGCTTTCGACAAGAGTCAACAAGTCGATGTCATATACACCGATTTTGCTAAAGCCTTTGACAGTGTTAATCATGGCATTTTGGCTAACAAACTCCGATCTTTCCGCGTTTCCGACTCTGTCCTCTCTTGGGTCTCGTCGGGCTCATTTAGCCCAAAATCTGGTGTCCCTCAAGGATCAATTTTAGGCCCTTTGCTATTCAACATTTTCATCAATGATCTTCCCCAATGCCTGTCCTCTAATTGTCTTCTTTACGCTGATGATTTAAAAATTTATCGCCCCATTAACTCCAGCAAAGACTGCTTATACCTCCAAAATGATCTTGACATTCTCCAAAATTGGTGTCAAGGTAATTTACTTCCTCTTAACATTTCTAAATGTTGTCACATGAGATTCACCAACAAAATTCATCCAGTTTTATATGAATACCAGATTGATGGATCGGCGCTCGCACTTGTGGACAAATTTAAATGTTTGGGAGTAATATTTGACCCAGGTTTGAAATTTAGCATCCATGTTTCATCCATAACCACAAGAGCTTCACGTGTCGCTGGTTTTATTTTACGATCCTCTTGCAAGTCTTTTAATATTTCAACCAGCGTCCATCTATTTGTACTTCTAGCCCGGTCAATCCTTGAGTATGCCTCCTAGGTATGGTCTCCTCACTATACCAATCTATCGGATGCTGTTGAAACTGTACAGCGTAAATTCACACGATCTCTATTCTACAAATATAACCTCACTTACTGCTCCTACGTTGAGTGCTGACAGAGCCTAAGCATTCCATCACTCAAAAAAAGGAGAGAATTTCTGGACCTGTGCTGCTTATTTAAATTATATCACGGTATTCTTTCATCCAACCTTCGTGAAAGGCTTTATATACGTCCCACTTCAAGAACGCGTTCACCTGACATATTCTTTGTGCCCTTTGCTCGTACCGATATTTATTTTTATTCATTTTTTGTACGCGTATCACGTCGTTACAATGAGCTCCAGCTGGGCCCTCTGCCACATTCCCTAAACGCTTTTAAAAGCATATAACATAATATTCTGCTTAGCTTCCAATAGTTTATCCGTATTTTATATTCTTGTTATTTTTTTTCTTAATATAACTTTGTTTATTCGCATGTATTGTATTATATTTCATTACGTACTTTGTAATTTGGTTCACGGATCTGTAAAGTAGTGTAAATAAATAAATAAATAAATAAATAGATAAACCAGCTCAAAATGAGTTGAAATCAGGGCGAGTTTCTGCAATCCATCACATATAATTCTGTTTCCAGTTCAATCCGGAGCCGCACTATCAATTTCGATACCAGCCCTATTGAGAAGATTTATCTCATCACTAGTGGTTTCAAGATTCGATACCTTCACTTGAGACCTCTTACGGAATATGCTATTACTTTTCATGAAAACACCAACTGAATCCTATGGGCAGTTTTTCCGCCCATTGATTGCTGACCTCACTCCTGAAGTATGAACGGATTAAGTTCCGGACATTCTTCAGTTGTAATTTCAACAAAATCAACAAGGGATGGTTGTAGTCTAAAAGTCGCCGATTAATATTGTTGACGCGCGTGATAAGAAGGCTTTTCAATCTTTTCAACCTTTCGATGGTGTTTCATATCCTTCCATGTTGTTTCGATGTTTAATCTTCTCAATCGTTCCCAATGTCAGCTTCTCTAACTTTGATAAATAGAGGTCTATTTCATCGTTAGCTAGATTCCTGTCAGTTGGAACCATTCAGCAAGAGTTGCCATCATTAGAAGGAGGACATTCCTTCTGGTACTCCCGATGAAACTTCTTTTGAAACTTTCCCAATCCATTTTTTTGAAACTGAACTGGAATGAGGAAGACATCGTCCATTTGATGATTGATTTCCATCACGATTACATTATGGTCACTATTATAAGAAATCACCTGAAATTTCCATTGGGGATTATTCAAGCTGAATTCAAGTCTTACGTCAGCAATGCAGAGGTTCAAATGTGAATTTGCCCTAGGTTTGTTTGGAACTCCGACCCATAAAGGTTGCACCTATATTCAATTTGATTCTCTGTTATCCACAATTTCAGGAATACACCTCCTAGATTATTGGTGGCATTCAGACATGATGTATGCTTGGCATTCAGGTTACCAATAAGAATATAATAAGTATACAGCCCGTAAATTCTAGTATTTCAGGCAAGAAATTGAGCTCCTTCTTGAACTTGAGAATATTTCGACCAGTTGCATAGGCAGAGATAATGAAGAGGATATCCTCACTTGGCAGTGCAGTTTTGACTACGGACACTTCGTAGAGATTCAAAATTTTTGAATTCAACCTTTTCAATATTTTGGAAACACCAATATCCCGGTGCCACCTCCCCCATCACTGTTTACCCTATCGTTTCATACGAATTCAAAATCCTTGAATGTCATGGAGTGCCATGAATTGAGGTGGGATTAAGTGAGAAGCATAATGTCAGACTTTTGCTTAACAATGAATTCAAGGAGATATTCACGCAGTTGTATAGTCATAATGGAGTTGACATTGATCGAGAAGAGGCGAATCCTATCCATGGGAATGTGACTGGATGACAACTTATTTTGAGGCATTTGAAAGACCTAGACGCTGAAAAGTAATGTTGATTTAAGAATCCAGTTTATCAATTCACTCCGATAAGGAATTTAATAGCTGATAAATTTTATAAGCAGCGTATTATTGCGGCTTAGATTATTTACAGCATTTTTGCTGGTCCTCTAGTGGCGAGTTCAAATGATACTCCGGGCTTGACGAAGTTCAGAGCTGAGACGCTGCGGTGTAGTCGTGTTTGCTTTGGGACAAATTTTACTCTCGCATCTTCGATATTATGCCCGATAACCAACTACACCGCAGTTAACACAGTATATTTTCTCTAATTTGCACTCGCCGGGAACATGAACATGCATTTGACGCACCGATAACGCATGGCACAGTTGGTAGCTATATGTCCAAATCTTTGACACTAATAAGACTGATTCACTTCCCTTTTCTGGTGGCGTTCCCACCTCACCGTTCAGAAGTTCAAGTATCTTATTTGTTGAAAAGCACTCGGGCTAGTCTTTTTTGAAATATGTACCAAATAAAGTGGTAAGTTCTTTTTCATACCGTCTATCTTCTTGTCGTGAAGGTTTAAACGGAAACAAATTCAATTACAGGTGCAGCTTCCTTGAGCACCTGAAGAAGATCGACGGTATCTTCTGCGCAGTCAAAGCCCTTCAACAAAAAGTTCTGATTTTTCTCACTTTTTGGCGTAAAGCTGAATTGCGGAACCTCCACAGAATTTAGTGCATTTTTGGCTGATTAGAAATCAACCAGCAATTTATTTCTAATTGTTAATTTTTCAGCCTTAACTCTTTTGATCTTGAAATTGGTTAATTTATTTGCGGCTGCCAATAGCCGAACCATATCCTTTCCGCTTTGACCGCACACGTTAATTGGCTGAACTATCTCTGTACTTTTGGAAATTTTTTGAGAAGAACCAGCAGAACTGTGAGCTGGTTTCTTCTCCTTATTTTATTTTTTAATTACTGAATAAAATTGATTGATTGATAGATTAGAATTATCTTCAATACATTCTTCAACGTCCATTTCTTGATGTAAACCATCCAGCGCTGCATAATAGTTTTGGGTGTCGTTAGTGCCTCCAGCACTTATTTTTAGGGTTTTGTACTAAAATACAAAACCCTATTGCAATCACGACCTGTGTCCGTCTGTCCGTCTGTCCGTCTGTCCGTCCGTCCGTCCGTCCGTCTGTATGTCACAGCACTTTTTCTCCGAAACTATGGAGGCTACAGCCATGAAACGTTGTGGAAAGGTCAGAAGTGGTGACCTCTTGAAAGTTCAAGGGTGAAAATTTTTTTCGAAGGGGTTTAAGAGGGGTCTCCCCATATAGGGAGTTGACCCCTCAAAAAAAAATTTTCACCAATGGTAGTCGAGTAGGGTGTCATTGGAAAGGTCTCAATGAGATCTTTTGAAAACAGGTCTTAAAATTGCCTTATGAGTACCGAGGGGGGCAGGGGAAGAGGAAATGTACGAACTTTTCGCGTACCCCCCCCCCTCGCGATTGGACACCTTCCATCCGAAAAATCTGAAAAAAATCATGGATGTAGGCCTTAATGAGTACAACAACAACAAATACGTGAGAAGTCGAAATTCACTCAACTTTGTTAGTAATAGTATGATTTATCGATTTTATGTTTTCTTGAATAAAATCTAAATGGTACCCTTAAATTCAATAAATTTAGCAAACAGATGACAATTTATAAGATTGATCATTCCTGAAAGTTTCATAAAGATCGATTTGTATTTAACGAAGTTATAGCGATTTGAATTTTCCTGTATTCCTATGGAACAATATGCCCTGTATTACTATGGAAACATATGGCTATGGAGCCATATGCGCTTTTTACCGACTTAGACACTACAGCTTTGCTAGGATTTGCATGAAAGTTTCAGGAATGATAGATATCATGAGGATGACTACATACAATTGAAACAAGTCAAAGAGGCAGGAGAGAGCTCCTAGCAAAGGGGTTTTGTAGCTGTTGAGGTTTCGAAAAGAAAACACTTGACTTTTCTTTGAAGTAAAATAAATGTATTGTCCAGAACAATTTACAAGCGATGTTGACGGAGTGCGTGGCGAAATGCAACTAACTGGCTAAGCTTGTTTTCCAAACAGTATTGCCAAAACTTTACATTCACTTTAAATTACAACACGCCTCCTTGAATTTACAGTCTTGGCTGTTTACAATTTTATTATCGTTTCATTGCTTTATTCGAATTCATGACTTACATTTCAATTTCTTACTCCTTTCAGTTTCTCAATCCTAACATGCTTCTATTTTTTAGAAATTTTTCTTTACATAGACTTTTAGTAAGTATATCAGCCAAATTATTTTTTGAGTCAATTTTAACTATATCAATATTTCCTTTTTCATAATTTTCATTTACATAGTGGTATTGTACTTCAATATGTTTTGAATTTTTTGTAAAATTTCCAAACTTTGCTATAGCTACTGCCCCTGAGTTGTCTTCATACACACCTATGGGCTTATCAAAGTTTATTTTAAATGTTTCATTCAATAGATTCTTTATAAATAATATTTCTGTTGTAGCTTCTGATAATGCTGTGTACTC
This sequence comes from Odontomyia ornata, assembly GCA_963969285.1. NCBI lineage: Eukaryota > Metazoa > Arthropoda > Insecta > Diptera > Stratiomyidae > Odontomyia > Odontomyia ornata. Next base: position 335,898,165 of record OZ017738.1, on the reverse strand, counting down.
TGCAAATGTAGAACATTTAGTTACATTATTTTGCTTGCGTGTCTTCCAAGAAATTAAATTGTTATACATTCTTATAACAAATCCTGTTGTGGACTTTCTATCAATATTGTCACCAGCATAATCAGAGTCTACCATACAATCTAATATCTCATTTGTTTTATCTCTATTATATATAAGTTTCAAATCGTTTGTTTTATACAAGTATTTTAATATTCGCATTGCATATTTATAATGTGATTCATCGTAACAGTTTTGAAATCTACTTAGATAATTTACACAATATGTTACATCTGGCCTTGTGCCTGTACTGATATATAAGAGTTCTCCTATTAAATTTCGATATTTAATATTTTCATTACAGTTTTCCGCTCTTTCTAATTTTAAATTAGACTCCATAGGAGTTTCGTATAGTTTTGCTTGTTCTAGATTATATTTTTGAGCCAGTGATTCAATATAATTTTGCTGACTTAATGTTATAATATTTTCACTTTTATTGTATTCTATATCAATGCCAATATAGTTTTTAACATTACCTAAATCTTTCATTACAAATTGTTTCATTAATTTAGTTTTGACTTTGCTTATTTTTCCTACGCTTTTGCTGCATATTAATAAATCATCTACAAATATCAAAATAAATACAGGATCTCTGCTTTCATTATTTGCGTATAAACAATAATCATAATTACTTCTTACAAAACCTTGTTTTTTGATATAATTATCAAATGTTTCATACCAAGCTCTTGGGCTTTCCCTTAAACCATATAAAGCCTTTTGCAATTTGTAAACTATGTTATCGCCAGTTTCATAACCTTGTGGCTCATTAATATAGACTTCAGATTTTATTCTACCATTGAGGAATGCTGCTTCAACATCCATTTGTTCAATAAATAAATTATTCACGCAGCTGTAATTTAATAAGATTTTTAATGTTTGCATTTTACCGACTGGCGAGTAGACATTTTCCAAATACTCCTTTTGTTGAAAACCTCGTACAACTAATCTAGCTTTATATGAATTATTGCTTTTTCTTCTATAAATCCATTTCACATCAATTATTTTCTTACTTTTTGGTTTATCAACAGCTATCCAAGTTTTATTTTTCCTTAAACAATCCAATTCTCTATCCATAGCTTTCTGCCATTCTTTTGATTCGGTTGAGTTTAATGCCTCTTCATATGTATCCGGTACATTTGCATTTACATAATTAACATAAATAAAATGCGTTACAGGATTACCATATCTATTTACAGGGCTTCTCTTTCTTTCGGACTTTCTTTCTTCTTTTAAATATTCAGTTCTATTGTTGTCATTTAGACTAAATTCATTTTCTTCTTGAACATTTTCACTACATTCACTTTCAATGTCAATTTTTTCATCATCTTCATATTCGCTCTTAACATCTTTTATACTTTCAGTTTCCTCAGAATTATCATTATCTTTTAAGCAAATTAATTTAATATTATCTTCGACCACTTGTACATGTCTAGCATTTATAATTTTATTATTCACCAAAACTCTGTAGCTATTCTCATTATAGCCTACTAATACCCCTAAATTTGCTTTATCGGCCCATTTATTATTTCTCTTAACTTCTGGTGTTCTTACAAAAACTCGACTTCCATAAATTTTTAAATATTTTACATTTGGCTTGATTCCCATCAATATTTCATACGGAGTTTTATTTTCACTAGTATTAGCAATAGTTCTGTTTTTTAAATATGCTACGGTTTTCATTATTTCGGGCCAATACCTTTTATTTATGTTCGCTTCTCTGAATAAGCATCTACCCATATCCATTGCCGATCGATTATATCTTTCCGCTACGCCGTTAAGTTCATGTACATAGGGTGGACACGGTACTAATTCTATACCTTTGTATTTTATAAATTTATAAATCTTTTTGTTCAGGTATTCTTTTCCATTATCGCATTGGACCTTTTTTACGGTTTTTCCAAATTTATTTTCTACTAAGCTTATGTAATCAATAAAACATTCTGCCGTTTCTGATTTATTTTTTATGCAATAAATTTTTGCACATTTGCTATACTCATCTATAAAAGTTAAAAAATATTTTTCGCCGCCATAACCCGTTGTACTATGTGGTCCATTTAAGTCCGTGTGAATAACATCTAATATTTCTTTTGCCTTGCTTCTATTATTTTCAAATGGAACATTTGACATTTTGCTCTGAATACAATTGGCGCATTTCATTTCGATATTTTCAAGTTTGTCTGGGATACCATCTAGCATTTTATTTGTAACTAATTTATTTAGATATTGGAAATTTACATGACCTAACGCTCTATGCCATTTTTCTTTTTCTGTTATTTTTTCACTTTTATTCTTAGCATTCATTTTATTTACGTTATTCGACATATCTCGCGAGAAATGCTGAATATCTTGATTGTTAACACTATTTGCAAACTTTCCGTTCTTATCGTTTCCCTTGAGGTAACTTTTCACGTGATATAAACTTCCTACTACTTTAGCTGTTGCTACCAATTCGTAAGTAGCTTTATTGTATATTTTCGCAGAATCATTAACTGCTACTATTTTACATGTTTTGGCTATTCTTGAAAGACTCAGTAAATTTCTCTCAATATTTTCGACATAATAAACGTTATTGAGTTCTACTTTAGATTTATTTTGATTTGTGAGGAAATATAAATTCATTTTTCCTAATTTAGATGCTTTGACCTTTTCACCATTTGGTAGACTTACTCTTACTGGGTTCTTCAAAATAATAAATTCTTCAAAATATCTATCTGTATTTATAATATAATCAGTACTACCGCTATCTAACAACCAATTCAACGTATTTTCGGTGTCGCAATTATTTATTTCGTTTACCTTATCTTCTGCATGCAATACTTGCGTAGTCCAAGTTGCCATTAAATGTTTATCTTCGCTTGATTTGTTTTGAACTCTGCCTCGTCCACTGCCTTTGCTGTTGCCGCTAGCTTGTCCTCTTCCTCTGCCTCGTTGCATATTCCTAGCCTGAGTGTGCTGCCCTTCTTGCTCGTGTTTGCTCGACTGACCATGCCAACAATCTTTTGCCATATGCCCAGTTTTTCCACAGGTATAACATTGGCCTTTGATTCTTGCAGAGAAAGTACTAGAACTATTTTTCTTCTCACTTTCTGATTTCGATAGATTCTTTTCCTTTATTTTTGATTTAACATAATCTACAGTCCTATGTTCTTCAGGAATCACATCGATAAAATCCCCAATATAACTGTAACTTGATGGTAGTGCTTTGAGTATGTATCTCATTTTTTCAGCTTCTTCTAGCGTTCCGCCTGCTGATTTATAATCATTTACCGCTTTTTCGAAATGTATGAAAAATTCTTCCACTGTGTCGTAATTTTTTAGCTTTATTTCTTCTATTTTACTTCTCTTAAGTATTTGTAATGCAGTGGATTTTGTATCGTATATTTTTCCAAATTTCTGTATCATCTGATACGCCGTTTCGCACTCACTTATATACTCTAACTGTTTGTTTGACACTGTACTTACAAGAATTGTTCTTGCTTTTAAATCGCTTTTCTTCCAAGCTCCTATGTCATCTTTTTCTGATGCTTCTCTAATTGCTGGTTCTTTACAATCTTTGTACTCCAGCAGCATCAACAATCTGAATTTCCAGCTTTTAAAATCTTCTCCATCGAATACTGGAATTGTCACTTCGTCAATTTTTGCTTGTTGCGTCGCCATCTTTGTCTTCGCGATAACTTTTTATTTGATTTCTCGATATGAACACTTTTCACGTGTTTCGCACAAAACTTTTCCTCAATTATTTCGCGTTTTATTCACCAAAGGATTGAACAACTACGCTCTGCTACCATGTTGAGGTTTCGAAAAGAAAACACTTGACTTTTCTTTGAAGTAAAATAAATGTATTGTCCAGAACAATTTACAAGCGATGTTGACGGAGTGCGTGGCGAAACGCAACTAACTGGCTAAGCTTGTTTTCCAAACAGTATTGCCAAGACTTTACATTCACTTTAAATTACAACAGTAGCCATTCTAGGATTCGAAAAAATAGGACATGAATCGATGCTTACAGTACAGAGGAGTGGCCCCTGAAAAAAAATTTCATGAAACGTAGCCGATATGAGTATCAAATGAAAGTTCTCTATGAGAGCTTTTCAAAACAGTTCTTAAACTGACAGTTTTTGCTTCAGTGGGGCACAGAGGGGGGGGGGGGGGGAATACATGAAAAATGTGTTTTCTCCCTCGCGAATGGACACCCGTGATCTAAAAAAATCTGAAAAAATTATCAAGCGAGATATTTATGGGTATAATTTTAACAAATACCTCAGAATTAAAAAATTCTTCCAACTTAGTTAATAATAGTATGATCCTCGAACATGACGTGTTTCTTAATTTTATTCGTTGCTGGTTACGGCATTTTGTAAGTTGAGTACAAAACCCTTCTGACATGAGCATAGGTCTGTCTACCCAACTTGTTTCTACTAGGATGACTTGTTTGATAGCTTTCTTCGCCTTAGTTTCCGGATTGATTTGGTTTGCCGATACTGCATCTTGAGTTTTCATCTCTCTCTTGTACATATCTTCGTTCTTGATTTTCAACTCGAAGTTGAATCACTTCTTGTTTGTTTTCAACTATTTCAGTTTTATGCCCGCCATTTGCAGAGCTTTTCTAGTTACTTGTATGTCTCCTTTTATTGACGATTGCCGCCAAATTTGAATTGCAACTCTCCCCGGAGTTCCCCAACGGAGAGAAGCCGTCGGGCTCCTCCATACCAGCAGTCCCGAGTTGGTCTTTGGATTGTTTGCTTTTGTTAATTTATCGAAGTAAAATAATATTCGACATGATTTCGTGGGTCGATTCCTTCGACGAAAAAAATTTTTTCAATAAAAACCACAAATTGCTTTGGACTGACCTTTAAAAAAATTAGTTTAATTTTTTGAAAACTGACTTTTGTGAAAAAACTAATTTTTTTAATTAAAGACCTCTGTACCGCATACATTCGAATAAAGAAAAAAAAATTATATAAAAAACAATCAACTATATATACATCAATATAAACAATCTCGGCAACAACAATCTGGTCCCATACTGATTTAATTTGATATAGCGTTGACTATTTTTGAGATTGTTGGACATAATCATAAATTCTGAAAAATCAATCAACCAAAGATAAAGACAGCTCAATTTAGCCAATAAGTAATTGTATTAATTGATTTATTCAACCATAAAATTTGTAACACTTCATCGTTCTCCAACATTGATAAAATTATAAATTCAGCTATGATACCATTTTAGTGCCGTATTTCCTGTAGATTAAAGTTGATTTTTACAGAAAAGTGCACTAAATTGATTGTTGGTAAACAAATAAATAAAATAAATAAATCAGCATTATTAGCACTCAATCAAGTTGCCAAGCGTTGAATATGATATTCGAATTGAATGAAAATATCTTGTTGATTAGAACCCCGTCATGCTATCTGTAAAGTATAAGCGGTATATATCACTGTTTTTCACCAATTTTTGCATTTAATCAATTTGAGATACTTGTTTTCTCTACTTCATCCTTCTCAATCTTGTTTATTTGATAGATATACCATTTTTTTCCTTCCTTGAAGAGTTTAAACAAGAGTTGTTCTACGATTATAGAGCGAATATTGATATGGTCTGCGCAGGCTACGATCTAACCCTTTCCTATCTGAAGGTACTAGTTTATACCGCCAACCATTTCGTCAAATATACTTAAAACGCAAACACTCTGCACTAATGATGCATTTTAGTATCCTATACTCAAGCCAAGCTGTATTAATTGAGCAGTCATACAAGCAAACTACTGCAAAACCTTCCTAACCCTTATCCGATATTTTAATTGCAGATTTAGAAAACGATTTCATTACTTCCATTCATAGTTGCAATTTATAAAATATTTTCGTTTTTCTTATTATTATTAAATGTAATTTTATATCAATTTTCCTTTATATTAATTTAAACGTTTCCCTTTAATTCTATTTTTCATGATATTTAACTCTTTATTATTATTTAAAATCTTTTTCATTTTTCTTTTCTTCTGTTAATTTAAAAAAAATCCAAATTTGCAAATTAAAATTTCGGACATGGAAACATTAATTTAGTACATCCCGTCCGTGTATTACATTGCCGAATGCAATCTAACTCGGCTGAGCGAGCAGCTTATGTGTTTTAATATGCCGCTTGAGAGAAAGTGAAATTATACCAAAATAGAAGCTCTAGTAGTGTGTGTAAGTGCTTGCTATTAATCTCTATCGGGTCACGAGTTATTAAATTTAATACCTTTCTTTACGAGTGGCTTATTTAGAATATTACTGGCATATGAATTCTTGCGAGCAGAAGAAATCAATACTGAAAGGTGAGAATTTGCAGGTGAATTCAAAGAATGGAGCATAAACTTATCGGTTGTATGCTATATAATAAATAAATTTTCGCGTTCTTTAAAGAAATGTTTATTTTTACTGCTCGTTGTTATGATGTCGACTCATATTGAAAATTATTAGGGCTGATTGAGTTCAGCGTGTTTTTGTATTGGAGTGTACAGACGCACGATTTTCGTGCGTAACTGTACTCGACGTAGCAACCGAGCGCGACTCAGTTTTCTTTATAAATACTCGAATGACGTTGGATTAAGTCAGTTCGTCTTGATCGCTCCAGTAGCACGCTCGCAAATAAACGTCTTATTAAATAAAATAAAATTATTAAACGAAAATCAACGTTTATTTATACACCTAAACTTGTTCTCCCATTCCTGGTCTAACAGGTTATGGGCCCAGTTTACGTAGTAACTGCGAAAATTAGGAGAACAAAAAGTGGAAAAATTAATTCGACGAGTCCCAAGTGGCGCGGAACGGAGGTCGGCCATTGTTCGGTTGTGTCGAAGTTAACGAGAGTGAAAACGTGCGGAGTGTAAATCGAATCCGTGAGGTTAGTCGGCATCTCAGTAAAGGGCGTGAAGCCATTAGACGGGACGAATTTCCAAGGCTGGAAAGCGCAAGTAAATGCTCTATTTGTGATGAATGATGTTCTCGATGTCGTCAACGGCACGAGGCCAGAGCCTCCTGCTGGAAACGGACAAGCGGCCACGTTGAAGAAAAATATAAAGGACGATGCAATGGCAAAGTTTATAATACTGTCGAATCTCGACGAGACGCAACAGGTGTGTGTATTGTCCTGCGTTTCTGCGAAAGAAATGTGGGATAAATTGTGCCTAGTTCATGAACAGAAAACCGCAACAAATAAACTAGGTTTGCTACAAAAGTTTCACGCGGATCGAATGAGTGAATCGGATACGGCAGTTCAACATGTGGCGAAGGTGACAAACATGGCGAGTCAACTCAAGGACATCGGCGATGATGTGTCGGACGCTACGGCAATGGCAAAGATACTCGCGAGTCTCATCACGAGGTTCAGCACGCTGCAAGTAGCATGGGACAGTGTGGATCCGGTACGGCAGACTCTTGATAACCTCCAGGTACGGCTGATAAGAGAAGACGCAAGATTCAATGACGAAGAAGAAACGTCGTTCGCGAGGAACGAAAAGTGCTAAAAATAACAAGGCTGAAAATAAAAAGACTAACAAAAACGCCGGACATGAGGCTCATCGATTCGAAATGGGTATTCCGGGTGAAGACGGACGTCGACGGGAAGTCACACCGCTTCAAAGCCCGATTGTGTGCGAGAGGTTTTCTTCAACGTGAAGGGATTGACTTCAAAGGAACATTCTCCCCAGTCGTGAGATATGACTCACTAAGGATTCTGCTGGCAACGATAGCAGCGAAAAATCTCAACGTAGTGCAGTTTGATGTTCAAACTGCATTTTTGTACGGGAAACTTGAAGAAACAATCTTCATGAAAGTCCCGGAAGGACTGAAGCTGAAAGAAGATGCAAGAAACGTCGTATGCAAGCTCGAGAAGTCTCTCTACGGGCTAAAGCAGGCTCCACGCTGTTGGATCCAAAAATTTACAAAGTTCCTGAGTGAATTTAACTTCCAAGAATATGAAGCAGATAAGTGCGTATTTACCGGGAAGTTTAAAACGAGGAAGTATATCTGGCGCTGTTTGTCGATGATGGGCTGGTAGCCTCAGACAATGTAGAGACACTTAAGAAAATCATTCAACGATTAAGCGAAACGTTCAGAATTACGATCGGAGATTCTAACATTTTTGTCGGGTTACAGATGAAAGAGATAGAGAAAAAGGAAAAATGGTAATTCACCAGAGCGCGTACAGAAAGAAAATAATCGAAAAATTCAGCATGGTAGACGCGAAAACGGTAAGCGTGCCGGCGGATCCGAACGCAGCACTGACCCCGGTCGTAGAAAGCGAAATAAAAATAAACAACGTGACATATCGGGAAGCAGTAGGCTCTTTAGTTTTTCTAGCAGCCGTTTCGAGACCAGACATTGCTTATGCAGTAAATGCAGTCAGTAAATTCTTTAACGAGCACGATTCATCCCATTGGCAGGCGGTTAAAAGGGTATTTGCGTATCTGAAAGGCACGGTTAACCATAGTTTACCGATGCCATAATTGAGTATCAAAGCGGCGGTAGCAAAGCAAAGCAGATAGGTTTCTCAGATGCTGACTACGCCGGAGATGTAGAGACGCGGAGATCGACGACCGGGTATGTATTCTATCTGTCAAACGGAGCCGTAACATGGTCGTCACAACGACAAAAACTGGTGACGTTGAGCACAACAGAAGCCGAGTACGTAGCTGCATCGGCAGCTGCTCGGGAAGTAGTCTGGATTAGAAAATTGTTGTCGGAGATCGGATGTCCTTGTGATAAAGAAACAACGCTTTATGTTGATTATCAAAGCGCAATCCAACTAGTCAGAAATCCAGTTTTTCACAAAAGAACCAAGCATATAGATGTTCACTTTCACTTTATTCGCGAGAAAGTGAACGGAAAAGAAATTGTTGTTAAATACGTTTCATCTGCAAATCAAAGAGCAGATATATTTACAAAGGTGCTGCCGCGAGATTGCTTCAAGGATCTATGTTACAAGCTAAACATGATAACAGCAAACGAGAAACACTCGAACGGCGGTAGTATTAAAGCTGATTGAGTTCAGCGTGTTTTTGTATTGGAGTGTACAGACGCACTACTTTCGTGCGTAACTGTACTCGACGTAGCAACCAAGCGCGACTCAGTTTTCTTTATAAATACTCGAATGACGTTGGATTAAGTCAGTTCGTCTTGATCGCTCCAGTAGCACGCTCGCAAATAAACGTCTTATTAAATAAAATAAAATTACTAAACTAAAATCAACTTTTATTTATTAACCTAAACTTATTCTCCCATTCCTGGTCTAACAAAAATAAACCGAGCCAATATATTGCTGAGAATATGAGAATAGTGCGTGCAGTGACTGTGAAAGCGTAAATGTATGTATGGAGGGTGTTTGCAAGGTCTACGAAGAGCATTTAAAATGCCGGAACCCGAATACGTGACCATTACATGCGATATCAGCCAGTTCTACGATTTTGTGGGTCAATTGGCTGACATTGCTTGGTATACGAAAAATCGACGAATACAAATGCGCTTAACAATAGGAAATGTATCCGGGGGAGAATTTAAGTAACAACTGACAGCCCGCCGGTAGCATTGATAAAGCGTTGACCCGTCCGTAGTCCATTTAAATTAGATCATAATTAGTTTGTTCAGGTGTGAGTGTGTGCGTTTTTTCTTTTAGTACGTTTATAGGAAAATTATCAAAATAAAACCGAATGGATACATTTCATCGATATTGGCCCGCCTACACCGTCATCGCGTGCTCATGAGGATGCGAGTGAGTACCCATTTTATTAAATTTTATCTAATATTGGTATATTAAAAAAAGAAAAAAAAACAGACACTTCACACATAATTTTATGCAAGCACAAAGTAAAATATTTATTGTGCTTTAAATAGGCAAATCAAAAAAAAATTTTGTCCTCAAAATCATCTACAGTTGTCGTCATGGGAGATCATAATTGCGATTGGATTTGAATTTTTCGTGTTATTTACTTACTACCCAAAACCTCAGCCAAATCGTAAAATATTGAATAATTACGATTTTTACACTTCACACTTCATACGATTATCCTTAATATTCATTTAATTCTAATCTTATCTTACTTCCTAAATAAAAAAGACGCCCTTTTTGGATTTTTATGTTTGAAAAGTGCTCAAGATCTGTACTATGTACAGTCAACTCGTTACTGCAGGATGAACCCTGCTCCCACTCAGACGACACTGTGCTGAAATATGAAAGTCAAACCACATAATTTTAGCCTACGTAAGGTTCTGAAACGACGAAAAATATTGGAAAAAGCTTTGCGTAAGGTGCAAGTAAAACGCACAGAAACACATGTAATATAGATATATATACTAATTTACATATTATATGATTGTTGAATGTTTGAAAAAGTGGCGTTACACATCCAGCAAGATCATAGGGCAATGTAAGAAAATAACTGAAATAATTGCGGAAAATGTGAGATATAAAAAGAAAACCTTTATATGCGTTCATATTTTTGATTTGATTTATTTTTCTATGATTTGAGTTGATTTAAATTAAATTAGTTCTGAACAAAATATACAATTTATAAAGTACATATATGAACTTATTTATTCAGAACTATTTTTTCTATATATTTTTAACCAAGCTATGATTCCGCAATATACATACATGGAGATTTCCCTTTCTTTTGATCTGACCGGGTACAGGACCCGCAACGATGGCAGGCCTCTCCGCTAAAATGGGCATGCGATCGGGCGCGCTCTTTTCTTTTTTGCTTAACAGGTGCTCTTGCCGGGTAGAGTGGCCTACCGCTCGCATGCCCTTTTATGATATAGAGTTATGTGATTCCGTTGCATAACGCTATAACATAAACCGGTTACATTTGTGTTCTTCATTTGATGGAAAGAGTCATGCAAAGTACTTTTGTATGAGTTTTTCACTCAAATGGGAAATGCATGGGCATGTCTACGGTAGGATCTTGATCCGGTTGGGAGCGTGCAAGGGGGCACCGCTTCCATCTGTATGCCCCACTCTAATTTGTGGGCCATAAGTATCGTCAGTAACGACGAAGTCTCTGTAAGTTCATCCGTTTCTTCCGGGCCAAATTTGTTCTCCGCACCAGTAATTTCCTAGCCCTTAGTAGGTTACCTCGGCCTCAACACCAGCCGATCGGCATGTTAACATTTTTAATTTGTGAATGCGAAATTTTTTTATAGTGGATCCTTGTGCTAGGGGGGAAGAACCCGCCCCACGACACCACAACGCTAGCCTGCCAGCGCATTCACGCGTCCCCAGACAAGGCCAATCTCGGCGGATTTCAACATCCTCCTTCGCCGAGGCAGCAGAACATCGCTGCAGTCCTTCACGGACATTTATATCCCCATTCACTACAAGCAGAGTGTTTCATTCGGTCCATTGATTTGAAAATGACGACCTGTCACGCCGTTAGCATGTTCAATTTGTTTACTTAAAAAAAAAAATTTAAAATAGTAGATTGTATCCAAGTAAACTTTTTAGGGTTTTGTATAAAAATAGTAAACACTATTGCAATCACGACCTGTGTCCTTCCGTCCGTCTGTATGTCACAGCACTTTTTCTCCGAAACTATAGAAGCTTCAGCAATAAAACTTTGTGAAAAGGCCAGAAGTGGTGATTTCTTGAAATTTTTGGAGTGGAAAAATTTTTCAAAGGAGTTCAAGGGGGGTCTCTCCATATAGGGAGGTGACCCTTCAAAAAAAAATGTTCACCATTGGTAGTCAAGTAGGGTGTCATTGGAAAAGTCTTAATGAGATCTTTTCAAGACTTAAATTTGCCTTATCGGTACCGAGAGGAGCAGGGGAAGAGAAAATGTTCGAGCTTGTTGCGTACCCCCCTCACGATTGGACACTTTTCATCCGAAAAATATGCAAAATCATAGATGTACGCCTTTATGAGTACAACAACAACAAATAGGTGAGAAGTCAAAATTTAATCAACTTTATTACTAATAGTATGATTTATCGATTTTATGTTTTCTTGAATAAAATCTTAACGGTGCCCTTAAATTTAATAAAATTCAGTACACAGATGAATATTCACAAGATTAATCTGTCCTGAAAGTTTCATAAAGATTTAATGGTATTTAATGAAGTTACAGCGATTTGAATTTTCCTGTATTACTATGGAACAATATGCGCTATATTACTATGGAAACATATGGCTATGGAACACTATGTACTTTTTAACCGAATGCTAGATATCATGAATGTCTTTGAGAGTCGGTTCAGCTAGTGGTATCAGTAATTGTAAAACAAAATGGTGTCTGTTTTAAATGCGAAGATTTCCAACTTCAACGTTTAAGGTGCATGCTTTGAACACTTGATTCAATTTAATGAACGACTAAAGATGAGTACCTCCAATTAATACTTATAGGGGAAACAAGTTGAAGTGGTACGAGAGAGCTCCTAGCAAAAGGGCTTTATAACCATTCTGGGAGTCGAAAAAATTGGCCATGAATCGATGATAACACTGCAGGGGAGTGGCCCTGAAAAAAATTTCATCAAAGGTAGCCGATATGAGTATCAAATGAAAGTTCTTTATGGAAGCTTTTCAAAACAGCTCTTAAACTGACAGTTTTTGCTTCAGTGGGGGCACAGGGGGGAAATACATGAAAAATGTGTTTCCTCCCTCGTGAATGGACACCCGTGATCTAAAAAATCTGAAAAAATTATCAAGGAAGATATTTATGAGTATAACAATAACAAATACATCAGAAGTCAAAATTCGATCAACCTTGTTAATAATAAGTATGATCTTCGAATTTCATATTTTCTCCAATAAAATTGTTTGTTACATGTTTCTTGATTTTATTCGTTGCTGGTGATTGCATTTTGTAAGTTGAGTATAAAACCCTTCTGATATGAGCGTAGGTTTGTCTACCCGACTCGTTTGTTTTGCAAATGCGGCCGTTTCTTTGCGATTTCCGCCTTCAATCGATCCAAAAGTGCACAGTAATCGTCGCTGTTGATGGTGGTTACTTTTTGGAGATAGTTGATGAACATTATTCTGTTTGCATCCCAAAATACAGACGCCATCACCTTACTGGCCGACTGTTGCGTCTTTGCACACTTTGGATTCGGTTTGTCGACTAATGTCCACTCAGCTGACTGTCTTTTGGATTCTGGTGTGTAATAGTGAAGCCGTCTTTAATTCACCGTCACATACTGACGATAAAATTCGATTTTATTGCGGTTTAACTGCGCCAAACATTTCTCTGAAGCATCAATGCGTTGTTTTTTTGGTCAACTGTGAGCTCACGCGGCACTCACGTTGTACAGAGCTTTCGCATACCCAAATATTTGTGTAAAATGGTGAAAACACTACCATCTGATATCTTCACAATATCATCTAGCTCGTTCACCTTCAATGTGCGATGGATAACCAATTTGTGTATGTTTTTTTAGGGTTTTGTAAAATAATTTTACAAAACCCTTCTAAAATCACGTCCTGTCTGTCCGTCTGTCCGTCTGTCTGTCCGCCCGTCCGTCCGTCCGTGCGTCCGTCCGTCCGTCCGTGTGTCACAGCAGTTTTTCTCGGAAACTACTTTAGCTAGAAGCATCAAATTTTGTATGTAGGTGTAAAATGGTAATCTCTTCAAAGTTCAACTACTAAAAAATGTTATAAGGTATTTAAGGGGGGTCTCCCCATGTAAGGGAGTGACCCCCCGAAAAAAAAATTTCATTGAAGGTAGCCGATATGGGTATCAAATGAAAGGTCTTGATGAGAACTTTTCTAAACAGGTCTTAGTTTGGCAAAGTTTGCTTCAAGGGGCGCACAGGGAGGGGAAATACACGAAAAATTTGTGTCCCCCCCTCGCGATTGGACACCTGTGATCCGAAAAATCTGAAAAAAATCAAGAATGTAGGCCTTGATGAGTACAACAACAACAAATACGTGAGAAGTCGCAATTCACTCAACTTTGTTAGTAATAGTATGATTTATTGATTTTATGTTTTCTTGAATAAAATCTTAACGGTACCCTTAAATTCAATGAAATTTAATACACAGATGTTTGTTTATAAGATTAATTAACTCTGCAAGTTTCATAAAGATTGCATCATATTTAGCGAAGTTATAGCGGTTTGAATTTTCCTATATTACTATGGAACAATATGCGCTGCATGTATTACTATGGCAACATGTGGCTATGGAAACAGTTCTTAAACTGACAGTTTTTGCTTCAGTTGGGGCACAGGGGGGAAATACATGAAAAATGCGTTTCCTTCCTCGCGAATGGACATCTGAAATAATTATCAAGGGAGATATTTATGAGTATAACAATAACAAAAACCTCAGAAGTCTAAATTCTTTCAACTTTGTTAATAATAGTATGATCTTCGAATTTCTTAGTTTCTCCAATAAAATTGTCATTGACATGATTCTTGACTTTATTCAATCTGGTGACAGCATTTTGAAAATTGAATACAAAACCTTTCTGACATGAGCATAGGTCTGTTTACCCAACTTTTTTTTTTTTGAATAACAGCCTCATATCGGCGTCCATTGCGCTCTACTTCATTTGTGCTGGTACGACCACGTCTAAATTGAGCAATCCACGTCTCTACCATTTGTCTCGATGGATCAAAGTCCAAATAACGTTTATTAAGCCATTGTTTGGTTTACACTGTATTTTTTTCATCAAACAGCCATGCTTTATCAAAATTTGAAATTTACGTTTTTCCACGTTTTTTCAAAACAAAAGTTGCTTCGCACAAAATGCTATAGCTCACGAATCAATAGTCTGATTGCTGTCAAATTTATACACTATCATTTGAAGGTTAGTACTAATAAAAAATCATATGGAAAAAGTTCTAGTAATGCCATCTATCTGTCATCCTACGGACTTATTGATTAAACTGTTATATGTTGAAATTCTTTCGTTTGCTAATAATAGTGGGATATGTAAATTTACCATGTTTGCCAGTGAAGCTGTATTAGTATCATTAAATTGGATAAAATCAGTTTTTTAAACAGTCCTTTAAAAGATAGACCAATCTTTGAGTTTCAATAAAATTTGCAGAAGTTATTCTAGTTTGAATTTTCCCTGATTACAACAATCTGCAAACCAAATGAGTTTTCCATCGAAGTACACACTGGTTTTTGATTTGAGGTTCTTCAAATTTTCAGTTAAGATGAATACCAAAAATACATTGAAGATTTCGCTTAGTCAATGATTTCAGCAATATTGCAAGAAAATATTCACAGGTTAAAATGGAGTAACATTGGCTTTTTTATAACTAGAATATATTTGTTGTGCATGTCACTTTTATCTTGAATCAAATCATTCTTCATATCAGCCTATTGTACGTGAAGTACAAAATCCTTCTGACATGAGCGTAGTTCTATCAACCCAACTTGTTGAATTTTTCCTGTGTCAAAATTTGTTTTACATTCTTTTTGGCCAGGTTGATGATGGTCGTATGCTGTCCCCTGTCATTTTCCTGAGTCAGTCCTACTTTGACTCCACTCAAAATAGGCAACCCTCTTCTGGGGGCCTCTTCTACTTCGGCCAAATTGGTGGGGCAGTCAAGGCATCTAATTTCAAGTGCTGTCTTGAGCTCGATCGAGGTTATGGTTGCTCCTTCTTCAAGGATCTTCCTGATTGCGTCACAGAATGCTTGTTTGTCAGTTGCCTCTGATTCAGGTACGAACCGAGTCGATCGGACTGCTCTTATGGCAGTTTGGGTGTCACCTAGTTTAATGACCCTAATGATTTCATGCAAAACCTTTGAATAAGATCTTCCGTCGTTCGATTTATCAAGCAATGCCTCTCACCGGGGTGTGTTCCGTATCCTTCGTTTTTCCTTGCTGTGAAAGCTCATGGGCAGCTTATGGCAGAATGGCTACTTTTGATACCACCACCTGAAACTCTCTTTCCGAAACAGTAATCTCAGTTAGCTCCTCGTCCTTTCACCTTTTCTCCTAATTCCATTGAATTGGGCTGTAGGCATGTCTCTTGCATGTAATTTGTGTTGGAAAAACAGGGCCTTTTCCAGGAGGCCTTCTGTCATATGACATATTCCTCTTTGCTTTAGTTTTTTTGTGCATCTCAAGTATCTACAAATTGTTTCATGACTACTCTAGTCTTTCGCTAAAGCCGCTCCTCGTTGGATCCATCAAGAGCGATCATTCTATCCAGTGTGTTTTCTGGCGGAGGTATCTCAAGATTTAAATTCTGCATATCGGCGTCTTTGGTATCGGTTAGAGCCCTTAGAGCGCTTTCGATCTCTGTTGTTTGCGTCTCTAGTAGGGGACGCTCCAGGTTGTCCAATGCTTTTCTTTCACTGGTGCATTTTTCGCCAGTTTTTGTTGCCTCAGTCATTATTCTTATCTTCCATCTTTTTACGATTTTGTAAAATAATTTTACAAAACCCTACTAGTTTCGCGACCAGTCTGTCCGTCTGTCCGTCTGTCCGTCCGTCCATCCGTCCGTCCGTCCGTGTGTCACAGCAGTTTTTCTCGGAAACTACTTAAGCTAGAAACATCAAATTTTGTGTGAAGGTGTAAAGTGGTGATCTCTTCAAAGTTCAACTACAAAAAAATTTTATAAGGTATTTAAGGGGGGTCTCCCCATATAGGAGAGTGAACCCCCGAAAAAAGAATTTCATTGAAGGTAGCCGATATGGGTATCAAATGAAAGGTCTTAACAAGAACTTTTCAAAACAGGTCTTAGTTTGGCAAAATTTGCTTCGAGGGGCGCACAGGGAGGGGAAATACACGAAAAATTTGTGATTCAAAAAATCTGAAAAAAATCAGGAATGTGGGCCTTGGTGAGTACAACAACAACAAATACGTGAGAAGTCGCAGTTCACTCAACTTTGTCAGTAATAGTATGATTTATCGATTTTATGTTTTCTTGAATAAAATCTTAACGGTACCCTATAAACTCAATAAAATTCAGTACGTAGATGTCTATTTATAAGATTGATCTATCCTGAAAGTTTCATAAAGATTGAATCATAATTAACGAAGTTATAGCGGTTTGAATTTTCCTGTATTACTATGGAACTATATGCGCTGCATTTATTACTATGGCAACATATGGCTATGGAACAACATGCGCTTTTAACCGACTCAGACACTACAGTTTTGCTAGGATTTGCATGAAAATTTCAGGAATGATAGGTGTCATGAATATCTTTGAGAATCGGTTCAGCTAGTGGTATCAGTAATCGTAAAACAAAATAGTGGCTGTTTAAAATGCGAAGATTGAATAATTTTGAGTTATTTTGTCCCAACTTCAACGTTTAAGGTGCATGCTTTGAACACTTGATTCAATTTAATGAATGACTGAAGATGTACCTACATTTAATGCTCATAAGTTAAACAAGTCAAGGAGGTGGGAGAGAGCTCCTAGCAAAAGGGTTTTGTAACCATTCTAGGATTCGAAACAATTGGCCATTAATCGATGATAACAGTACAGGAGAGTAGCCCCTGAAAAAAAAAACATCAAACGTAGCCGATATGAGTATGAAAAGTTTTCATGGGAGCTTTTCAAAACAGTTGTTAAACTGTCAGTTTTTAAATGTGTTTTCTCCGTCGCGGATGGACATCTAAAATAATTACCAAGGGAGATATTTATGAGAATAAAAATTCTTAAAACCTCAGAAGTCGAAATTCGTTCAACTTTGTTAATAAAAGTATGATCTTCGTATTTCATATTTTCTCCAATAAAATCGTCTTTGACATGTTTCTTGATTTGATTCGATCTGGTGACTGCATTTTGTAAATTGAATACAAAACCCTTCTGACATGAGCGTAGGTCTGTTTACCCAACTTGTTTTCATTGCTGTTGTATCGCTGGTGCTGTTATCGCTGTTGTTGTTATTAAGGGAGGGAGGGAGGAGGGGGAGATTCAGGTTATTGGGCTACATTATGATGTTAAAACACATTACTGTACAAATCAACTTAAATAGTAGCCTGTTCAGATCATATCAATATTTCCTCGAATAGAAAAAAACACGTATCCCAAATTGATAACACGTAAAGATTGGTGAAAAACAGTGATATACTTGTATACCGCTTATGGTTTACAGAGAGCATGGCGGGATTTCAATCAACGAGATATTTTCTTTTGATCCCATTATGGTTTGCCACGCTTTGCAACATCATTGAGTGCTAATAATGCTGGTTTATTTGCTTACAATTTTAAATGTTATCAGTACCTCATCATTGAACAATAGTACAGTAAACCAATTTTATATTTATTAACAATGCATTTAGCGCACTTTTCTGTGAAAATTCACTTTGATCTATAGAAAATTCGGTACTGAAATGTTTTCATAGCTGAATTTATAATTTTATCAATACTGGACTACGACGAAGTGCTACAAAGTTTTATGGATGAATAAATCCAATTGATACAATTAATTATTGGCTAAATTGAACTATTCATATCTTTGATTGATTGATTTTCCATAATTTGGTGTTTATTTCCGGGACTCTCAAAGATAATCAACGCTTTATCAAATTACATGCGTATGGGACCGCAGTTTTGTGGCCGAGATTGTTTCTATTGATGTGTAGTTGATTGAAATTGTTTTATTATTATACTCGTAGTATTCATAAAAAAAGTTAAGTTATTGCCAAAATCTTTTATTTTTTTTTTTTGCTTTTTTAAGGGTTTTGTAAATAATACCAGTTTTCTCAGGAACTACAGAAGCTACAATCATCAAATTTTGTGAAAAGGTCAGAAGTTTCAAAAGCTCTTAAGGAGGGTGTTAGCAAAGATAGTCGTGTAAATCAAATGAAAAATCTTGATGAGACCTTTTAATATCCGTTCTAAAATTGCGATATAAATGACGGTGTTGGCAGGGGAAGTGGAAGAACACGATAAAATGATGTTTGATAAAAACGTTCAAAATTTTTAAGGTTTTTAATAAATGGTACATTTCAGTCGATCATTTCTATCGGAAATAGTCAATAAATTAATTCTAAGCGCAGCATAAGTGCTACAATTCAAAATGATTTGAACAATGTCATTGGGTGAAATTTCATAATTGCTTTTTTCTTCCATATTCACCCTTTGCTCACTGATGAACTCATTGAAAGGTTCTTCTTACATCCTTAGATGAAAATGTTTTACGCAAGATATAATAAAGATTGCGCTAGTGTAAATTAAAGAGCTAATCACCATTTAAAAAATGATTCGTTACCTTCTGGATAATATACAGTATATTCCCAGAAATTCAAACTTTGAAGACCGATGAAGCTTTCATGAGAATTATGTGCCATAGTGTACTAAACATGAAAGCAATATGTATCGAATATACGTGAAGGAGTGAAGGAAGGTTAAGCAGGATCTGTTCACGTAAATTTCTTGAGTGAAATTTACCTATTGCAGAGTTCACTTTATGTATATATATGTATATAGATTTTTTATTTGATATACTCGACTATCTTTACTGAAAACAATTTTTTGAGGGTTGTTACAAGTGAAAATAGTTCCTTTTCAGCGTCGCGCTGCAAGTCTGTTTATTTAGTTTGCACTAAATAATAATAAAAATAAGTAAAAACGAATTCTTTCCGAGGCGAGTTCATCGCTTTGCGAAATGTCTACAATGTAACGCAATTAATATATAGATGCCATTACTATTGTAAACTTTACTTTTAAGTCTATCTAAATACGCATACACAGCCCATCGTCCAGGCAAAGAGACGTCATGGGAAGTACCCGACTCTGACGGCAACAGCTTCAAGCATACTGGACCCCAATCATCCTCGCATTTCAGCAATATGAAGTGAAGACCAAAAGTGACTCGACGCGGATGGAGGTAGCACTATCACTCACATAACACCATGATGGATGGCAAAGCTCTTAAGCCAAACTATTTTTTGCAAAAGAACACTCTCCCATTTCAAGGACGAAAGTGTTCTGTTTTGTTGCCATAATTTTACAGGAAGCTTTCAATGCGTCAACGAATTTGGTTGATG
The DNA here is from genome assembly GCA_963969285.1 of Odontomyia ornata. NCBI lineage: Eukaryota > Metazoa > Arthropoda > Insecta > Diptera > Stratiomyidae > Odontomyia > Odontomyia ornata. The sequence continues at coordinate 335,878,169 of OZ017738.1, read as the reverse complement.
GAAACACTCTAAACATTAAATTAGTATTCGCTTCAACGGATGAATTCGACATCACACTTGGAAGCATCCTACCAGTGCTGGTGCCGGCAGCGCATTTAACTTTCACTCAACCGTATACGCGGACAAATTTCTGTAGACGCGAACAAACTTTAACAAAAGTCTTATTCGAAACTTATTCCACGAACACAACAAGTATGTAAATATAGATAATCAGTTCAAACGTCATTTTTGTCTTGGCGCAGGAAAGCAGTTCAAGAATTTATTGAGACTCGAACAAGGTGCGATGTTTCATTCATTTGTTCGAGGTTACGCTAAGCGCAAGTAATCATCAGTTTGAGAAACTACGACGAAAAAGACTATGTTGCTAATTGGGAATTGAAAACAAGTTGGGTAGACAGACCCATGCTCATGTCAGAAGGGTTTTGTACTCAACTTACAAAATGCAGTAACCAGCAATGAATAAAATCAAGAAACATGTCAAAGACGATTTTATTGGAGAAAATGTGAAATTCGAGGGTCATACTGTTTTTAACAAAGTTGAAAGTATTGTGACTTCTGAGGTATTTGTTTTACTCATACCCATAGATATCTCCCTTGATAATTTTTCCAGATTTTTTAAAAACACATTTTTCATGTATTTCACCCTCCCCCCCTGTGCCCCCACTGAAGCAAAACTGTCAGTTTAAGAACTGTTTTGAAAAGCTCTCATAGAGAACTTTCAGTTGATACTCATATCGGCTACGTTTCATGAAATTTTTTTCAGGGCCCACTCCTCTGTACTGTAATCATCGATTCATGGCCTGTTTTTTCGAATCCTAGAATGGTTACAAAGCCCTTTTGCTAGGAGCTCTTTCCTGCCTCTTCGATATGTTTCAATTGTATGTACTCATTTTCATGATACCTATCATTCCTGAAATTTTCACGCAAATTCTAGCAAAGCTGTAGTGTCTAAATCGGTATGAAGCGCATATGGGTCCATAGCCATATGTTTCCATAGTAATACAGGGCATATTGTTCCATAGTAATACAGGAAAATTCAAATCGCTATAACTTCATTAAATACTATTCGATCTTTATGAAACATTCAGAAAAAATCAATCTTATAGAAAGTATAGTAAGGGTACCGTTTGGATTTTATTCAAGAAAACCATAAAATCGATAAATCATACTATTACTAACAAAGTTGAGTGAATTTCGACTTCTCATGTATTTGTTGTTGTTGTACTCATTAAGGCCTACATTCATGATTTTTTTCAGATTTTTCGGATGGAAGGTTTCCAATCGCGAGGGGGGGGGGGGGGTACGCGAAAAGTTCGTACATTTCCCCTTTCCCTGCCCCCCTCGGTACTCAGAAGGCAATTTTAAGACTTGTTTTGAAAAGATCTCATTGAGACCTTTCCAATGACACCCTACTCGACTACCAATGGTGAAAAAAAAATTTGAGGGGTCACCTCCCTGTATGGGTAGACCCCCCTTAAACCCCTTTGAAAAATTTTCCCACCCTTGAACTTTCAAGAAGTCACCACTTCTGACCTTTCCACAAAGTTTCATAGCTGTAGCCTCTATAGTTTCGGAGAAAAAGTGCTGTGACATACAGACGGACGGACGGACGGACGGACGGACAGACGGACACAGGTCGTGATTGCAATAGGGTTTTGTATTTTAGTACAAAACCCTAAAAAAGGTGGATGGCCGATTATCGTCCGTTTAAAAAGATGCGTAAGAACCTCCGTTGTTACGCATCTATTTAATGGAGCAAAACGACTGAGCAGGTCTTTCTTGATAATAATGAGTACCTCAAAAGTGATTGTTAGCGGTTAACTTGCGCGCAAAGTGTTCGCAAAGAAGTAAGGTACAGATCTTCCGTCAACTTGAAAACAAGAAGAAGGTTGTGATTGTGAAGAGAATTTAGACGCGGATGGATTATTCGAAGGTTAAAGTGGAAACGACGAAGTGTTCGCAATTGAATTAAACAAGTTGGGTAGACAGACCTACGATCATGTCAGAAAGGTTTTGTACCCATCTTACAAAATGTTGTCACCAGCAACGAATAAAATCAAGAAAATTGCCAACGAGATTTGCTCTTTTAAAAGAAAATCCATTGTTTCTCCATTTTCAACAAACAAAACTCACTCAAATCATGAAATCCCAAAAGCTTTTAAATCATCAATCTTATCGGAAAATTTAAAGAAGATCAAATCAAAACTCCAGTGTCTGATTCGATGGAAAGTCCATTAAGTACCAAAACACTGTGTCATTGTTGTTGTAATTGAAGAAATTTCAAATGGCTATAACTTCCGTGAATATACTAATTTCATTAAACTTACAGAGTATTAGGATCTTGTGTAAGGCCAGTTAAATATTAAGTATTGGGAGTCTGTTGGATCTAGTGGCTGGAGCATGAGACGCATAAACCGAAGGTCCCAGGCTCAAAACTCGTTGGTGAGCAACGCGATTCAGTTCAGGGACAGACTAAGAGTATTCAATCAGTGGTGATATGTACTGATATAATCAGATCATATCATAGCTGAGCAGATACACGGGAGCATGGTACTGACCAATCCAACTTCCGAAAAAAAATCAATACGGTCATGAAAATGAGATACTCTAACTACCTCTAAGCGAAGGCCCGAGAGGGGCTGTACTGCTATGAAGAAGAAGAAAAAGATTGTTGATGTTGGAGAAAATGTGAAATTCGAAGATCTTACTATTTTTACAAAGCTGAACGAATTTTGACTTCTGAGGTATTTGCTATTGTTATACTCATAATAATCTCCCTTGATAGCTTTTTCAATCGCGTGCCCCCACTGAAGCAAAAACTGTTAGTTCAAGAACTGTTTTTAAAAGTTCTCATAAAGACCTTTCATTTGATACTCATAGCGACCACGTTTGATGAAATTTGTACTCTGATCATCGATACGTGGCCTATTCTTACGAACAAAGTCCTTCTGTTAGGAGCTCTCTCCTGACTCGTTGACTTGTTTCACCTATGAGTATTAATTGTGGATACTCATCTTTAGTTATTCATTAAATTGAATCAAGTGTTCAAAGCATGCACCTTAAATGTTGAAGTTGGGGAAAATAGCTCAAAATTATTCAATCTTCCCATTTAAAATAGCCACTATTTAGTTTTACGATTACTAATACCACTAGCTGAACCAATTTTTAAAGATATTCATGATACCTATCATTCCTAAAACTTTCATGCAAATCCTAGCACACCTATAGTGTCTGAGTCGGTAAAAAGCATATATTGTTCCATAGCCCTATGTTTCCATAGTAACACAGCGCATATTGTTCCATAGAAATACAGGAGAATTTGAATTGCTATAACTTCGTTAACTACCATTTGATCTTTTTGAAACTTTCAGGACAGGTTTATCTTATAAACAGTCATCTTTGTACTGAACTTTATTGAATTTAAGGGTACCCTTAAGATTTGGTATAAGAAAACGTAAAATCGATAGATCATATTATTACTAACAAAGTTGAGTGAATTGCGACTTCTCACGTATTTGTTGCTGTTGTACTCATAAGGGCCTTCTTCTTTCTTCTTCTTCTTGGCACTACAGCCCCTCGCGGGCCTTCGCTTTCTGCAAACAGCGCCTCTTAGTGTCTCGGTCCATTGACCGCGTCCTCCAATCCCGAAACCCGAGCAGCGATGAACTGTCTTCGTCGACCGAATCAAGCCACCATCGCCTCGGTTTCCCCACTAGCCTCCGATCTTCAGTTCTTACAACGAATACCTTCTTGGGCCGTTGTTCATCGTTACGATTCTTGTGGCCAGCCCATTGCAGTTTCCGCAATTTTACAATCGTTGAGACCTCTGGTTCGTCGACAATTTCATACAGCTCATGGTTCTATCGAATTCACCATTGGTCTCCACCTAGCTTTGCTCCAATCATTCGCCTCAGAACCCGTCGCTCAAAGGCGTTCAATATATTTGCGGATGCTTGGATATAACACAGATCTTATCACAGATTTGTATACTTGGAGCTTTGTTTTTTTGTATATGCAGCTAGTCTTCAAGATTGCCAATACTGAATAAATCTTTTATTTGCGAGCTGCATTTTTCGGCGCATTTCGTCTCTCTCATCGCCCGCTATCGTTATTTTGGCACCTAAATACACAAATTCGCTCACATTTTCGACACTGTATTCGCCAAGTGTGATATTTTGTGTACATGAGGTACTTTTCTTCGACTGCGTTATGAGCTTTGCTTTATTTTTATTGATTTATAGGTCTTCTAGCTTTGCTACATTGTCGAGTTTCAGGGAAAGTTCTTTGGCAGTTGTTACTGACCGTGACAAAATGTTGATGTCATCCGCATAGGCAAGTACTAGGCTCGACTTGTATAGTAATGTACCTCGCGTATTGACAGGTAGCTTCCTTATGACGTACTCCAGAGCCAAATTGAAAAGCAATGGGGCCAGCCCATCTCCCTGCTTTAGTCCGATATTTCTGCCAAAGGCATCGATGAATTGGCTATTGATGCAGATACATCGGCGACGTCATTGTCACTTTGGTAAGAGGGACTTATTTGACTGGGATACCAAAGCAAAGCATTATTTGGTAAAGTACGTTACGATGCCAGCATTTTTCAAGTTCCTGCTTAAATGTGAAAAATTGGTCTGTTGTTGACCTACCTGCTCTAAAACCACCTTGATACTCCCCAATAATATTGTTGGTGAATGATCCGATTTTTTTTTCTAAGATTTTAGATAATATTTTGTACGCCGTACAAAGTAGTGATATGCCTCTATAAATTTCGCACTGTAGCTTGTCACCTTTTTCTGTGGATAGGGAATATAATTGATTGGCTCTTGTTGCCAAATGTGCTGGATGACTTTGTGAATACCTTGACGAACACTGTTGCCATCATATTTGATGGGCTTTACTGGAATCTCATCAACGCCCGGCGCTTTATTATTCTTTTAGGCTTTGATAATGGAACAAACTTCATTCAGAGTTGGTGGGGTCAATGGAACCTCTCCACAGACATCTATAGACTCTGATGTTCTGGAGCTGTGCGGAGGATCAAGAAGGTTCTTGAAATATGATGCGCATCGTTCCTTAACCTTGGTTTCATCAGCGATCATATTGCCGATGTCATCGACAGAGCGTGGTTTTGGGCTGATAACCACATTTCAGGCTTTTCATTACTTTATGTGTTTGTCTTGTGTTGTTGCTCACTAGACTTTCTTTTTCTAATCCTAATTATCTTATTCGCTACACTTCGAAGATTTTCATAGCGTTCTCTCTTAGTCCTGGTTTTCCTACTTATGTTTTCTTTGTTCGCCTGATTCTTTTTATCTAACGCATTTTGGCATTCATCATTGAATCAATCATTTCTCTTGCACCAGGCTTGATGTCCGATCGTATGTTCTGCCACGGTCCTAATAGCCGCTTTCACTTCCAACCAGAGCTCGTTGCTCGTCTTTAACGATGCGTCCGATAAGATGGAAGCCAGCTGGTTGTCGAGGGTCTCCGTGAAATTTCTGACCACATACGTTGGTTTTTTTAATGTCAAATTTTTGTAGCGGGCTGGTCTTCACTGAGTATTCCTCTGACAAACTATATCGATAGGCTAATTTGATCAAGTAATGATCTGAGTTACAATTGGCTCTTCGATATGTACGGACGTCAAGAATGCTCGAGACTCAACGTTGTTGGATCAGAACATGATCGATCTGGTTTCGTGTGTTGCCATACAGTGATACTCAGGTCATTTTATGAATGCGTCGATGTGGGAAGCAAGTCGAACGTATGACTAAATTTCTGCTACATGCAAAGTCAATCAGGCGCTGGCCGTTGTCATTTTTTTCATCGTGCAGGCTATATCCTCCAGTCGTTCCCCGATGAGTTAGATCATTGCCAACCTTAGCCTTAAAATCACTCAGAACTATTTTTGCATCATTTGTGGACAATGAGTCGATCAGTCTTCTAAGTTGATTGTGGAACGTTTCCTATGTTTGTTCGTCCTTTTCTTCGGTCGGGGCGTGATAATTTATCTGCCAGATTTTGAAGAATTTCGCTTTATGCGGATCACACAGAACTATCCGTTTATTTCCTTGAAATCAATAACGTGTGATTTGAACTCCCTATCCACAATGAAGGCCGCTCCGAATTACCTTTTTTCAGTAGGCTTCCCACTTTTGAATATTTTGTGCGATCTCATGTCTCATTACCAGTCCAGTTCGTTTCCTGGATTGCCAGTACTTTTAATTGATATTGACTGGCCTGTTGTAAAAGATCCTTAACGGCGCCAGGGTCATTGATTGATCTGACATTCCAGGACCCAATGCCATAGTCCCTTCTTGGTTCGCGAGGTCGTTGCCGTGAGTCCAATCCATTCCGAGGCCCATCTGCAGGTTTTCAAACATTTAAGGTTTTCCAGGGGCGGGGAGTTAGCCCGTCGCCCAACCTCTATTCCGGCGGCATGATTATTACATCGATACCATTACCAGGCGCGAAAGATAAGTAAGTAGGATTTAGTAGCATATTTGTTGACGTATTTACAGTTATTAGCATTTCTCGGCACTTAATGTCACATTATTGGGGAACCAGGAAACCCAATGGTCTAGGATAAGGAATCATGGAAGCTATGGGTTGGAGAAACAAGATGTTCCCTCAGGAATGGTAGATATCATGAATATCTTTGAAAATTGGTTCAGCTAGTGGTATCAAAATAGTGGCTGTTTTAAATGCGAAGAAGAACTTCAACGTTTAAGGTGCATGCTTTTAACACTTGATTAAATTTAATAAATGACTGAAGATGAATTCCTTAAAATAAATTCTCATACGTAAAACAAATCGAGGTGGCAGGAGAGAACTCCTAACAGAAGGGCGTTGTAACCGCTCTAAGGTTCGAAAAAAATTTTCTGATGCCATGAATCGATGATTATAGTACAGGGGAGCGCCACCTGAAAAAAATCTCATCAAAGTTAATTCTTAAACTGACAGTTTTTGCTTCAGTGGGGCACACACGGGGGGAGGGGAATACACGCAAAATGTGTTTCCCCTCGCAATTGGACAGCTGTGATCTAAAAAATCTGAAAAAATTATCAAGGGAGATACTTATGAGTACAACAATAACAAATACCTCAGAAGTCAAAATTCGTTCGACTTTGTCAATAATAGTATGATCTTCGAATTTCACATTTTCTCCAGTAAAATTGTATGGATGCCTTGGAACCCAACAAGTTTTTAAGTAGCCTTACGTAAGGTCCTAATACTCCGTAAGTGTGATGAAATTAGCATCATATTCACGGAAGTTATATGCATTTGAAATTTCTCCAATTACAGCAACAACTATTTTGGTATTTTATGGACTTTCCATCGAACCAAACACTGCAGTTTTGATTTGATCTTCTTATAATTTTCAGATAAGATCGATGACATAAATGCTTTTGGGATTTCATAATTTGACTAATTTTTGTTAGTTGAAAAATGAGGAACGAGCAAATCTCTTTGACATGTTTCTTGATTTTATTTGTTGCTGGTGATTGCATTTTGTAAGTTGAGTGCAAAACCCTTCTGACATGAGCGTAGGTATGTCTAATCGAGTTGTTTGTTAGTAGCTAAGCTTCTATACATTTTGAAAAGATGTCACCCCGATATTATTGCATATGAGAGTTTAACATCATTTCATATACGTATATAGATTTCCAACATTCTGGTAATCTCTTATCAAAGGAATTAGTACACGCGTCGAAACCATCTTTTTCTAACCTTTGTTTTCGATTGGACACCTTTGAGCCGAAAAATCTAAAAATGATCACGGTGGTGGGTCTTTATGGGTACGAGCGCAACAAATAGCTCCGAAATCAAAAGTCGCTCAATTTTGTTAATAATATTATGATTTGTAGATTTTACATTGTCGCCAATAAAATCTAATCTATACCCTAAAGCTTTTTAGAACTTTTCAATTTTACTCGTATAGACTAATATAAGATCTTTTTGCTCACAAAATTTCATGGGAATCAAATCATAATCAAGTGAGTTAAAGCTATTTTTATTATATCGAATTACAACAACAACAATACGTGTTTGTTGTTCATCATATTTGAAATCGACCTAGGCACTTTATTTATATTCCAATTCTCATGAAAATTTCAGGTATAGTGTTTAATTTTAATATGTTTAACCGCCTAAGCATTCAGAAAGGCTGCAATGTGCCTACAAAAGATACTTTGCATATTTTGCATTAATTTGAACGATTTTTTACCCAAGTTTTGGATGAATAATTCAAGTTATCGTTTCATGCTATTAGAAAACTCAATTAGGTTGATTCTCATTCATCTCAAATTTTGGTCTTTAATTTGTTCTTTTATGTCCATGTGTTCCCTGGCTCAATTTAATAATTTTCTTAATGTTAATAATCATATTCGTGACTTATTCTTTTGTAGTATGGAGCAATCGTTGTTATGCTTACATCCAGTTATTTTTCCATATTTCTGTCGTGAGCTCCATCATCTCCCCTTACGCTTTGAAACTTCCTATACTGCTTCTGTCCGTTATCATCGGCAAGAGCGTCAGCACTATAACTTTTATAAAACTAATTATGAGCAACTTTCGGAAACAATTCGCTCTGTTCATTGGTCCTCCTTCTTTTGCGGTCTTGAGTCAGATACTTGATGTAACAATTTCTATGATTTCTTAAACGCTGCTCTTTTTTTTTTTAAACCTCCATTCCCTTCCATTCTCTCCATCACAATTTCTTCGTCGCACAACGCTCGTGCGACCTGCACTTCACATTTCGTCGTTTCCTCAGGTGTGCCACCCAGACAATCATTAGACCATCGGTATAAGGGGGCACACAAATTATGTGAAGTTATCCTATTAATCTCATCTTTTCCATTTCGTGATCAGCTCTCAGAGATAAAAAAATTTTGTAATACGCCGTAGGAAAAAAAACTCTGAGTTATAAAGATAGCTGTCTTTTCAAGCATCTCGACGATAGGGTCTAAAGTGCCCTTAGATGCTATGTTGAAATTTATTGGACTGAGGTTCTCCATAATAATATCTTTCTGCTATACTATCTCGACGATAGGGTCATAGCCCAGTCATATTAGGGCTTTCACCTCGGAATGAAAGATAATAAGCTGCAAATTGGTATGAACCTTTGTTTTGTCATTCTAAATGTTGTCTCAAAAGTCACAATCGTTATCGTGTTCCCGTCTCAAGATATTCAAGGTCAAAGGTCACAAAAATCGGTTTTTCGCGAATATCTGGCTTCCTATCGGTTAAATGAGATTTGCATTTATTATAAAAGTTGTAGGCTATAAAATTCCCTACAACTTTTGTTTAAACTTTTTTTATACGACCAACCGTTTTGAAGGTAGAGCGCGAAGAGTGCACATCGTACAGTCATATACGGCCTAATGCAAGGTCAAGCGTGAGTTATGGTTATCAGTACGTTATAAAGTCAATTATTTACTTGGAAATTATAATTATTAAACAATGCCTATTATTTATGTACTAACTATTAATTATTTATATTTAATTAAAGTAAGTAACTTGATTATTTATATATAATTATTCATATTTAACTATTTAAGAATATCGGGATCATATGTATTTTCTTCATCGGGATTACTTGGATACAGTGAAGCGTTGAGGCAAGCTTGTCCGTTGCACTGGCCGCAAGCTAAAGAACATTGTAGCCCTGATTTTCTGCATCCACAGCGGGAACCACAACCATTTTTGCAATTGCAAAATATTACGTCAACACTTCCACCAACAAGTGTAGCAGCTCATCAACACATAAAACGTGTCTACTACCAGATTCAAACGTGGTTAGGGAAGGACTTAGAACCTAAAGAATGGGGCTGGATGCTTGAAAATGAAATCCTGGAGCCCATACGAACGTTATTACCTCCAGCACCAGCCGAACAAGTGTTGACGTAATATTTTGCAATTGCAAAAATGGTTGTGGTTCCCGCTGTGGATGCAGAAAATCAGGGCTACAATGTTCTTTAGCTTGCGGCCAGTGCAACGGACAAGCTTGCCTCAACGCTTCACTGTATCCAAGTAATCCCGATGAAGAAAATACATATGATCCCGATATTCTTAAATAGTTAAATATGAATAATTATATATAAATAATCAAGTTACTTACTTTAATTAAATATAAATAATTAATAGTTAGTACATAAATAATAGGCATTGTTTAATAATTATAATTTCCAAGTAAATAATTGACTTTATAACGTACTGATAACCATAACTCACGCTTGACCTTGCATTAGGCCGTATATGACTGTACGATGTGCACTCTTCGCGCTCTACCTTCAAAACGGTTGGTCGTATGAAAAAAAAGTTTAAACAAAAGTTGTAGGGAATTTTATAGCCTACAACTTTTATAATAAATGCAAATCTCATTTAACCGATAGGAAGCCAGATATTCGCGAAAAACCGATTTTTGTGACCTTTGACCTTGAATATCTTGAGACGGGAACACGATAACGATTGTGACTTTTGAGACAACATTTAGAATGACAAAACAAAGGTTCATACCAATTTGCAGCTTATTATCTTTCATTCCGAGGTTGACCCCTTTTTTACCTAATATGACTGGGCTATCAAGAAAGGCCCTAAGATGCAATGTAGAAATTTATTGCACTGAGATTCAATCGTTGTTAAATAAATATTCTTTAAGTTTTTTTTAAAAACTATAAGTGAGTTTGCATCCTTAACTGAATCTGGGAGATTGTTGTATATACGCAAGGCATCATTCATAGCGTCATTCTTTAGAAGTTCCGTTCTTGGAAAAGGTATTATGAATTGATTTGCGTTCCTAACATTGTAGTGATTTTTCTGCGATACTTTCCTAAATTGAATATGTGACGACGAATTTGAGTTCAAGCATTTAAAAATATACTTGGCTTTCTCTGCTTCATCGGTTTGAGTAAATGTTAATGCTTTCGCTGATTGGTACACAAATCTGGTTGGTGTACGTATTCGTAGATTTAGCATATTTTTATAAGCCTTGGTAAGCAACCTGGAGATGATATTAAGGTGGTGTTTTGATGACTGGCTCCAGATTGCTACTCCGTAATGTAGTTTCGACAGAACAAGTGCATTTAGCACCATCTGCTTGATATTGCGTGGAAACCTTCATATCTTCTCAGTAATCCAATAACAAGAGCTAATTGTCTTCTTAAGTTGTTTATATGCGACAGCCACGTTAATCGTTGGTCGATGATGAGTCCAAGATATTTGAATTCCGCTACTCTCTCCAGTTTTTCGCTATTAATTCTTATATCAATTTTAATGTCTTCCTTGTTCTTCTGTTTGAAAATAATGTATTTGGTCTTAGAAGTATTTAGCGCTAGCTTATTATTACTTAAGCACGAATGATATGTCCTTAGATCCTCATTAAAAGTATTCTCTATGTAAGCTTTTTTGCATCCCGAGTAAAGTAGAACTGTGTCTTAAGCATATAGTGCATAGTGTCCCTTTAGCCCACATGTATTTAAATTGTTAGTATACAGTTAGTCACTTGGGTTTTCGTACAGAACCAAACATACCGTTTGCACTGTAGATAATTCAGTTTTCTACACTGATTTCCTTAAAATTTATGGATGATAATATATTTTAACACATCTGTACTTAGGTAGGAAAACAATTTCCAAAATCTATCAATTCTTTAGATTTTATTTTGTTTACAATTTAAAAGAGACCCAAAATTTATGTCATTTGGTTATTCGTACAATTCTTAATGCCCTGGTAAAACATATTTTCCCGTTATTTTTCTGGTTCATAACAAACAACCCAGTTAGATATTGTAGTTATATGCATGCTGTGAAGGTGTGCAGTTGCCGATTGAGCGCGTTTGAATGAACATATACGGAAAAAGAGAAAAAATGGGTCGTAAATCAAAAAACCATTCTGTTGCGGTTCACGAATTAGTAATATCGCATCATAAAGCCGATAAATCTTATCGGGAAATAACGAATATATGTACTTAATATAAGTTATTCTACAATTCAATACATAGTTAAGCGTTTTAAAACAGAAAATCGTGTTGTTGATAAGAAAAAAGGCCCGATGTTTTTGTTGAATGCACACGAAAGTCGTTGGCTAGTTCGAAAAATTTGTGAGGACCCTAAATTAAGTGCACCTAAGTTAGCTGCCGCATTTGAGCAGCATTCAGGTAAGCGGGTGTGTGCGGAAACTATACGGAGAGTACTGAGGAGAGCTGGTTTTAACGGACGAGTCGCCAGAAAAAAACCATATCTATCGGAGAAGAATAGGAAGCACCGCTTGATGTTTGCAAAAGAACACCTTACCAAAGATGCGGAGTTTTGGAACAACATTATATTTTTAGATGAGTCCAAATTTAATATATTTGGCTCAGATGGACGGACAATGGTTTGGAGAAAACCAAATGAAGAGCTTCACAAGAAAAATCTGCGCGCCACCGTAAAACATGTTGGTGGATCCGTCTTAGTTTGGGGTTGTATGTCGGCACATGGAGTAGGAAATTTGCACATTATCAATGGAATAATGGATAAGATAGTTTACCTAAACATTTTGAAACAAAATTTAAAGCAAAGTGCTATCAAAATGGGTTTGAGTAAAAGTTTTAAATTTTATCAGGACAATGACCCCAAACATAAATCACACATTGTTCGTGAGTGGCTTCTTTATAATTGTGCAAAAGTCATAGAAACTCCAGCACAATCGCCCGATCTTAATCCGATCGAGAATGTTTGGAACGAACTTGATAAACGCCTTCGAAAACATACCATTTCTAATAAAGAAGTTCTTATAAGTAAGCTAAAACACGAATGGTCTAATATATCAGTCGAATACACCAAAAAGCTAGTGGATTCTATTCCCAGAAGACTTCAAAGCGTTGTTAAAAACAAAGGACTCCAGACAAAATATTAGTTTTTTCTCACAGTTTTTATTTCACTCTAGTTTTTCGTTGTGTACGAATATCAAAGTGACGTGAATTTCTAAAAATATATATTCATTTTTGTATTTTCATTGAAATTATCAAGAGAAGAGCGAAATTTTTTTTTTATTTTTGTATTACATAAATGAAAATAAAAGATTTCTTTTAAAAAATTGCAACTTTTTTCATCCAGTCCCAAAATAGCGCTACCTAATGCTTAAGTTCTCAAGTGTACGAACAACCAAGTGACTCACTGTATAACAAGAATAAGGTAGGGCGAAGTATGGAGCCTTGGGGAACACCTGACTTCATAGGTGCCAAGTCGCTCAATACATTATTGACTACTGACTTCTGCGATCTCCCTTTTAAGTAACTCCTAAAAGTTGATTTGGTTTCCCGTGAATGCCATATAATTCGAGTTTACGAAGTAAAAGCTCATGATCCACCGTATCCAACGCCTTTTTCAGATCCACAAAAATGGCAGCAACATAGTCACCCTTGTCAAGCCCTGTATTTATGAAGCACGTGACTGAGAAAAGAGCATCATAAGTTCCTTTATTTTTCTCGAAACCAAACTGTTGTAAATTTAAAATTGAATTTTCCTTAATGAATGATGATAGACGGATGTTTATTAATTTTTCGAATATTTTACTAAATCCGGCGGTAATTATTTGGATCCATACGGTCTCCTCCCTTGAAGATTGCGACTATTTTTGATAGTTTTCCTTCCTCAGGAAACGTTCCCTTCCTAATATGTTTGTTTAGAAAATTTGCAACACATTCTGCCATCTCTTTCTTTATAAGTTTTATTTCATCCATGGTGATATTGTCTATACCCGGTGCTGTATTTTGCTTCAATTCATCAATAATTTTTATCACTTCAACTTTGTTAGTTAGATGCATGTGAAAGGAAGATTTGGGTGACGTAATTGTAGAAGTAAAATTGCTTGTTAGCGCTGGCTGGATTCCATTGGCAGTTTTTTCACCTATAGTTGAAAAAAAGATATTGAGGTTACTTGCAACTTCAAATGCATTTACTGGAGATGAGTTCTCTATGGTGAAATCCCGGGCCGTAGAGTTACGCGGTGAGTTTCTTTTAACTTTATTTATTATGTCCCATATTTCATGCGCATTGTCGGCCACTGCATCTAGTCTTTTGGAGGAATACAAAAGTTTTGCTTCTTTCACAACACGTTTAGCTATTTTATTGGCTTCGATGTATATAAACCTGATCGATTGATCATTCATGTTCCGTTTGTAGTTCATATAAGTCTTCCGCTTGTTCTTACTTGCCTCAATAACTTTTTTGATTATCCATGAATGTTGACGACATCTTATTTTTTTCTCCGTAGTTGAGGTGTCCTTAGCTTCCATTATGATGTTTGTGAGCTCCACTAAGTTTGAAGGTTTTTGGTTAATTAATAAACCCTGAAGATTTGATCTAAAGAGGTCCTTATTTAAGTATTTGAAAACTTTGTAAGCAGGCTTTTGCTTTTTATGTCTTGAATAACAACTTTCAAAACACGATGATCAAGTTCTGGCCAGTTCTCTAGAGTATAAGCAACTTTCCTAGCACATTGATTATCATTTGTGACTATGTGATCCAGGCAGGTATTATATGCTAGTCGAGTAGGTTGAAGTGGGTTCACAATAGTGGCACCATTCGTTTCTAGTACGTCGTTGTACATCCTTGACTCATTAGATTCAACCATTAGATCTATATTCGTATCGGCAACTGTGATCAAATTATTTTCCATAGAATACAGTTCATCTAATGTCAAGCACAGGTCTTGCGCGTTAAGTCGGGTGGGGTTGTAAAATGTGCCAATTTTTATTTTCTTTCCAGGGTATACTAGTTTGATGACTATCATATTGTATTTATCCGGTATTACTCGCCTCGTTACGAAATTAAGAGTTTTTTTAATATAAATTCCTGTTCCTCCACCTCTTCCGGGCCTGCAGGAAAATACAGAATCGTATTCCTGAATGTTGTAGTACTCCACTTCCTCGGGATATATCCAAACTTCATTAAGTATAATTAAATCTATATTCGAATGTTGCTTTACATAAATTTGAAGTTCGTTAAGTTTTTGTCTTAAACTTCTTATATTAGCACAGAGGATAGAAATTTGGGTGTCTTCAAATATCTTTGTATTATTGAATAGCATATTAATCATCGTAGTTAATGTTTCTCTTAGCAATCAAAATCCTACGTTTGAAATCTGGGCATTCCGTCGAATCTGCCCGGTGTGCATGGCCAATTTTCTTACCATTTTCCATACAATTACAACATTTTTCAACTGAGCTTTTACAGTCTCTTGTTTCATGCTGTGATCCACATTTTGCACACTTCAGTTCCCCTTCACATTTTGATGTCTTGTGATTGAACTTTTGGCATTTGAAGCACCTCGTGACGTTAAAATTTTCCTTTCTGTGGTATGATCCATAGTCGATATTAACATATCTATTCGCTATCTTCTTGAACATTGTTCCATTCACCTCTAAAATATGTAACCATTTTCCGCTCCGTATTCTTCGAGAATGAACCAATTCCATTTTATCTTCTCCTAAAATGTTCGGGTTCAGACTTTGGATTTCAGTTCTTAGCTCCTCGTTTGTGAATTGCTTCTCTAATCCATTTATAACAAATCTTGGTTGACGAGACTTAGTTTCCATTATTTCGTATCCCTTCATATTTTCCTTAATAATATTGAGAAGCGCAGATGAATTTTCATTCGAAGAAGTCTTAATAATTGCTCCACCATTTCGAATCGGGCGGACTAGCTAGAGTCAAATCTTGCATTGAGACGGTCGGATTTTGGATTTGAAATCGGAAAGAGTTTGATCGGAGCTTGAATGGGCTTTGGGCTTGATAATTATGCCTTTTTGTGATGTTGTGTTTGTGCGTTTTTCTTTCTGCAAACCAGTATCCAATTTAGTCACATCTGCATATGTAATTTTATTTACATGAGTGTTTTTTTCCATTAAGGCACTGACGGTAGACTTCAGTTCAATTAGCTGGTTGACTGTTTGCTTCATTTGTTCCATGAGACGATCATCTTTTAATTTGAGTAATCTCCATAATCTTTAGATATCTTTCTTCAGACATTTTAATACAGCTTATGTGGAACCACTTATTACATATTCCATCACACCCTATTCCTCGTTCCGAATTCTTAGCGGGCTTTTTGCATTTACCACATTTGTTGCATTCCACCGTCGACATTTTCCTTATTTATTATTTTAGGAACTCTTACCAATAATAGTTGAAAAGGATTCAATCACTACTATTTTAATCTTAGGATGATAATTATTATTTTATAAATTCTCGCAATATCAATTTATTACGCGTAGGGGAAATAATATTAATACACCTTATAAAATTAATTTGAAAATTATCAATAATAATTAGTTTGAAAAATTGTTATTAAGTTTATTCTAACTTTTATAAATTTATTATAAATTTTCTAAATTATCTTCGTACTACACGAGAATCCCTCTCCTCGTACAAAGAATAATTGAAAAATCTAGCCGTTTAATGCAGAATTTTCATATGTAGAATTTCCTCTAAGATAATGTACTTATCCTTGATTTTCACCCTTGAAAATACCGAAATTCTAACACCGAATTCACCAAATCAAAAAACAGCTGATTTCACTTTAAAATTCCACTTTTTAAACGTTTTTTCTATAGAGCTGATAATTTCACGTCACCACCTGACAGTTGTCAGACAACAGAATCCACTTGTCAGCATAAGAAACTCTTCTGACTGTCCCTGGTTAACTCTCGATGTGGGGCGAGCCTTGCAAGCTAAAGATCGAGTTCGTTTTTCACGTGACAAATCCCCTGAGTCACGTACAGCTTTTTGTCTTCTGAGGTCGGTAGCTTAAAAACAGATGCAGATCGCTAAAACTTCTTATTTTCATAGTATTGAAGACTCCTTAAACGCAAGTTATGCAAAACCTTTTTGGAAATATAAACGCTCTCTTAAATCCTCTTCCAGTTTCCCGCCCTCGCTTCACTTGAACGGCTGCTTAACAACTTCATCGCTCGAGATTTGTGAGCTCAGTTTTCTCCTACTTTTAATGCCACTCCCAGCAATAGCCCTTCGTTTCCAACCGTGCACACGCTACGTTCATTCCCTTTTACTTGCTATCCAGAAGTAGTTATGAAGCTTATTTTAGAACTTGATGACTCTGTTAGTTCAGGTCCAGATCATCATTAGCTACTTCTTTTTGTACCCCCCTTCCCCTTTACTTCAATTCTAGCTTATCTTCAGGCTCTTCTCCTTCGTGTTGGAAAAGATGCTAGGTTACTCCTATTTTTAAAAACGGTGGTACCTCAGACGTTGTCAATTATCCGCCTATCTCCTTGTTACCCTCTTTCTCCAAACTACTGGAGAGAATCGTGTACTTGCCCCTTTCTTCAGTTACTCATGCGTTGTTCGTTCCTGATCAACATGGTTTTATCAAAGGGCGATCGACCCTTTTTTTGTGGTAGGGAGGTGAAGGCATTTACGCCCGCCGAGTCTGGCAGTGTGGGACTCCCATGGAGGATACCCTTGGACTACCCACTAAACACCTCCTCTGTTAATCTGAGAACCGTTTGACACATTACTTCGGGCCAGGTCTCGTTTTGTTACGCCGTGGGGCGCCTTCAAGCTGGGGAGTCCCTTTCCGAGCGGGAGGGGAGAGGGGAAGAGGAAATGCCAGAAGAGCGATCCCCCAGCCCCAGCGCCCCCAGCTGCTGTGAGTCCCTTTTATATTTTAGGACTGCCCGAGCATAATGTGCCACCTGGTTCCATTTGTCAACTGATACGAGCATCATCGCAACTATATTTTGCGGGGTGAACTTTTCCGTCTCCCTGTAGAGTTTCCTTCGCAGCCTGACCCGTTTTGTACACGCAAAAAGGTGTGACAGGCATTGTCCTCCTCTCCTGGGCAAAACCGACAATCGGGAGACCGTGACTTACCGATCTTGGTCAGGTAAGACTGAAAACACCCGTGCCCGCTCAAAAGCTGGTTCAGATAGAAGTCAGTCTCACCATGCCTTCGATTTTACCACGGCCTCACATCCGGGATGAGGCGTGCAGTCCACTTTCCCTTCGTGCAATTCCCCCAAGACTGCTGCCAATCGTTGAGCGAGCGTTGTCTCTCCTCGCAGACAACCATCTCCCTCGCATCCTCGTTTCGGCGCAGATAAATAGCGTGGCACTCTCTAGCAAGGAGGGCGGCAGGTATCACGCCTGCAATCACTCTCACTGGCGAGTTGGAGACTGTTGGATACGAAGATGCAATTCTCAGTGCTCCTCTTCTCTGTACCTGCGCCAATCGTTTTCGGTATACCTCCTTGCTGAGAGCGTCGCCCCATACCTCTGCTCCGTACAGTAGCACTGACCCTACAGCACTCATCGAGAGGCGTCTTTTTGATGGGCTGGGTCCCCCTACGTTGGCCATAAGTTAACTCCGGGCCGATATTCGCGAAGCAGCCTTCTCAGCCGTTGCCCTGATTTGCTCGGAGAAACTGATCTTCGAGTCGATCAGTAGCCCCAGGTACTTTACTGCTGGCTTCGGTTCGATTTGTTTGTCTCCAATACTGATCATCCTTACTCTAGGGATTCTCTTTTTTGTCAAGATGACCACTTCGGTATTGCCCAGTGCTAAACTGAGCCCGCGAGCAGTCATCCAGTCCCTCACTCGGCGCATTAGCATACCTAGCCTAAGTTGCGCTTGTTCAACGGTGCGTTCGGTGACCAGAGCCGCAACATCATCCGCATAGCCGACCAAGCGTGACTCATCTGGCATCTCAAGTCTCAGTAGCTCGTCGTAAGACACGTTCCACAGGTCCGGACCAAGGATAGATCCCTGGTCAACACCCGATGTAATTTCCATCCTTCGTTGGCCCTGTGTCGTGTCGTAGAGCAGGCTTCGGTCCTTAAGGTAGTTCCTCAAAAGCCGCATTAGATATTCTGGAACTAGAAAAGAGTTTTCCAGCGTGTCCAGAATATCCACCCATCTAGCGGAGTTGAAGGCATTCCTGACGTCGAGAGTCACCAGCAGGACGATCCGTCGCTTGGTGCGACTATATGCCTCTGCCTTTTGGACCGCGTTCACCACTTCTGCAATCGCATCAATGGTAGAACGTCCTGCTCTAAAGCCGTACTGCCGAGGAGATAGGTCCCCAGCAGCACGAATCGCGTCAGTGAGTCTTCCCTTGATGAGTTTCTCTAGCACTTTCCCAGCCGTGTCCAGCATGCATAACGAGCGGTATGCAGACGGCGATTCGGGATTTCCCTTCCCCTTGCTGATCAGCACGAGCCTCGCCACCTTCCATCGTACCGGGAAAACCCCGTCCCGTAGGCAAGTGATGAATGTGCTGAGCAGCAAGTCAGGACAATGTTGATAGACGAGCCGCAACACCTCAGCTGGAACACCATCTGGACCTGGAGCCTTCCTCTCTTTCAAGGAGAGGACTGCCTCTTCCAGTTCCAGCTGTGTGAAGAGTGGGCACTCTACTGTTGTTTCACCATGGACATTGTCAACACGGACGGGATGGGCGGGGAAGAGTCTCCGCACTATCGCGCCCATCTTTTCCGCGTCATGTATACAAGGCTTCCGTAGGGCACCAAGTTTCCCCATGACCAGCTTGTAGCCAAGGCCCCACGGATCCTTGTTCACATTGTCCACTAGGTCTTCCCAGCAGCGAGCCTTGCTACTGTTGATCAGTTTGCGAAGGCATTTCCTGGCCGACTTATATGCTTCCACATGGTTGCATGCCTCGTCACGGTTCCGCACCCGTTGAGCCTCACGCCCAAGCTTGTGACACTTCCTCCGCTTTTCAGCGATTTCAGTAGACCAACAGTACACTGGGGGCTTGCCGTGCCGGGGTCTTTGACGGGGCATAGAAGCGCAGCAAGCAGTCGTGATTATGCTCATAGTAGAGTTCACAACGTCTTGAGCTGCCAGTTCTTCCGTCCCCACCGGAGCTCCCTGCAGCGGCTCACCTGCTGTGAGAACCTTGGCGAACCTCTCGACGTCCATTCTTCCAATGTTCCATCCAGTTGTAGAAGGCCGAGAGCACGGACGTCGGGAGACAGCATCACTTATCTCAAGCAGAATGCACTGGTCATCACTGGCTGAGTAGTCCTCTTATAGTTTCCAGTTGTGTATCCTCCGTACTAAGGACTCCGAGGCGAACGTCACGTCCGGTATGGTTCCCTCACAGCCAATACGGCGGAAAGTCGGCGTTTTTCTGGAGTTTAGTACGACGAGGGCCGTCCTGGCTGCCATTTCCAGGATTCGTTTTCCCCGCGGATCCGTCTGAGGCATGCCCCATTCGATTGCTTTAGCATTGAAGTCGCCCCCAACGAGCACTTTACCCTCTGCGTTCGAGACAGTGCCCTCCAGAGCATTAAGCTTGGCTTGGAAAGATGATATCGACTCGTAAGGCGTTAGGTACACACTAAAGAAGGTGATCCCTGAGCACCGAACCCACACGAAACCATCCCCCCGTCCACAACTCTCCACTTAAAAGTCACTGTTCCGAACCCAGATGGCGGCAGTACCAGTTTCATCAGAGTACCATAATGCAGGACTTTTATTATGGTGTTGCTCACTCAGCAGCAAGAAGTTGGCTTTCCTGTCCCTCGCAAATTGCTCAAGCAGATTTTGGGTTGTTGAACTGCGTAGCTGCAGGATGCGGGTCATCGAAGCTCTGATTTTGCCTTGGCTAGGGCTTCCTGGAACACCCGGCATTTTCCTGATCCCAAGACGTGTCCAAAATCAAGTTTTGGATCAGCATCCTTGCAAAGGATACAGTGTGCCTCCTTCGTACACTCTTTTCTTTTATGACCCGTTTCACCACATTTGTAACATGGAGAACTCCTATCGGGTCCTTTGCATACTTGTGTGGTGTGACCATAACCAAGGCATTTGAAACATTGAAGAGGCGATGCTCTTCGCCGTATCCTACAGACAACCCACCCAATTCGTACTTTGCCCTTGTTCAGGAATTGTTCGGCGTCCTTTTCGGTCAAGTCAACTATGACCATGCGTTGTCCCCTGTTGTTTTCTGGTGTCAGTCTCGCTTTGATCCTTCCCACGCTAGGGAACTCCTTTTTGATGGCCTCTTCTACCTCGGCCAGATGCGTCACGCAGTCTATGTCTCGTATTTCGACTGTTGCCATTGTCTCGAGCGGGGCTATAGTTGCGCTTTTGCCGAAGACTTTCTTTACTGCGTCACAGAATGCATCTTTATTGCCGGCCTCTGCTCCGAATTCGACCAGTATGTGGCCCGACCGCGTTGGTCGTACTACTTTAATGGTAGTATTGGTGTCCTCGGGCCTTACGTTTCCCCTGATGTCCCGCAGTACATCCGCGTAGGATCGGCCATCTTGAGGCTTCACAAGCAGTGCCTGCTGCCGGGGTCTTCGTCGGGGCTTCTGCCTCTCCTGCTTTACATCAGGTCCTTTTTGTAAGTGGGCGTCCGTACGAACTTTACTTTCTGGTTTTTTTTTGAAGGAATTTCTTCGCAGCTTTCTTCGCTCCTTTTGTAAGCACTGTCCGGAATCCCTGATCTAGTGCTCCACGCCCTTCAAGTGCCTCTTCCTTCCTTCTTTTATCCCGATCTCCTTCAATTGGGCTAGTCGCCATTCTTTTATTGACGTTTAATGGTGGAACTATCTGCGTGTCGCCTTTAGATTTCGCCCCAAGCGCCTCTTTAGCCTTCTCTTCCTCTTCGGCCCTTAACCAGCTTCTCCGATAGTGCCCTATGCAATCTAGGAGCTCCTCTAGTTCAAGGAGCCCTTCCTTTGCTGCTTTGCTGATTTTTGGGGAGTCGCATGCAGCTTGTATTCTTTCAGAACATCTCCCGCTTTTCGGAGTAGTCTTTCTTTTTCATATCGCTGGGCCGCAATTGTACCTTGCAACCATCCTTGGGAGAGGTTATCGCGTTCCATTTCTGAGTGCAGTGCTTCCGCCATATTTTCAACTTTGGCGGTGCATTCACGCGGTGTCTGGTCACTCTTTGCTTTTAGTGCCGTAATCTCCTCGTTGGCTTCTGGATTTTTCGTTGCAATGTCGGGATTTGCGACCCTTGCATCGGTCGCTACGGTAACGATCGCAGCAGCGACAATCGGCTTTTCGGTGTTCTTTGTGTTATTTTCCACCGCTCGAACACCTGAAGTGTCCTGCAGAGTTTCCCGTTTCTCCTTAATAGGACGCTCGGGCGTTCGCATCATTTTTTTTGCTGCGCCCGAACGCCGCAGGAATCTCAGTCTGTATTCTCCGTTTTTCGTCCGTCTTCACTGTCGTTGTGTTAGTCTTCGTTTTTATCATTGTTAGTATCGCTCGCGATGTACTGTTGACATCGTGGCTGCAACCGCTGGTTGCGTCGTCGTTATTATTCTTCGTTTCTTTTTCTGGGTATTTGTGGTCTTTTGATTTTGTATGCTCCAGTTTTGTTGGGTCCCCCCTCGGAGCCGCTATCTCCGTTCGTGTGTGAGTCGCCTTTTTGGTCCCATGGTTATCTTTGCAGAGCAGGGAGGCCATGCGAGGGTTGGCACAAGCCCTTATGGGGACAAGTGCTCAGAGCCAGACCAGCGCTAATCGGGAGTCCGTCTCAACCGAACCTACACCACCAACCCAATGGTGCGAACTTCGAACTTACTCCGAGGCCTGCCAAGGTTTTACCGGGGCGGAGACGGTATGATAGTTGAATTGGAGCCGTTCACACACGAGTTTCACCTCAGCGCTACTGTGCAAAGCAACTAGGTCCAAACCATCACATCCGCCAGCCCAAAGCGTCATTTCCAGTTCGTTGTCCAAAGCATAGTCCAGATCCAATATGAGTCGTTACCTGTAATCCCAGGAGGGAACCTCACGGCGCCCCCCATATCCTCGGGTCCGTGGGGGCGGCGCTCCCCAAAGAATGCTAGCCTCCAAGAGTGCTCTTGTTGACCGGCATTCTCCCTGCGGGAATTTCCTCGGGTACGTGGGGGCGGAACTCCCCAAAGAATGCTAGCCTCCAAGGGTGCTCTTGTCGACCGGCATTCCCCCTGCGGGGAAGGGCGATCGACCTTAATGAATTTGTTAGAATCCATGACCGTTACTTCAAAAGCCATGGAGGACCGCTTACAAGTCGAAACCCTGTATATGGATTTCTCTAAAGCCTTTGACTCAGTATTCACAATATTTTGTTCATCAAACTTAAATTTCTTAACGTTCCTGATTATTTGCTCCACTGATTGTCCTCTTACTTACCCAACCGTGTCAGTCAGGTACCTTTTCAAGGCTGTCTTTCTACTCCCTTCCCTCCGACTTCTGGTGTTCCTCAAGGATCTATTCTGGGCTCACTATTGTTCACTCTGTTTATAAATGGCTTACCATCCGTTGTCATCAACTCCTCCTGCCTTTTTGTTGCAGATGACGTCAAAGTTCTCAAAGTAGTGTTGTCAATCGATGACTGTGCTTCGCTTCAAGATGATTTGAATGCCATTTTATCTTGCAGTTCTTATAACCAACTTACACTCAATGTTTCTAAGTTCATCCATCTTTCATTTTCTAATAACCCTTGCCCTATTAGCTTTCAATTTACGTTAAATAATTCGTACCTATGTACGGTGACACACTTCAGCAACTTGGGTGTCACTTTCGACTCTTTCGACTCTAAATAAAGTTCGATGTTTATATTTCCGAAATTACTTCTAAATCCTCTCGCATTTCCGGCTGGATCCTAAGAAGTCCCTATATTTTTTCCGATCCTTTGTCGTGTGTTAAACTATATTCTAGTTTAGTTCGTCCCATCCTTCAGTACTGTTCACCAGTCTGATCGCCTCATTTGAAGTATTTGAAGTTCATGCTGGAAGCTGTATCAAAAAAAATTTACCAGGATCATCTTCCTGAAATTCCAGATTCCCTACATTTTTCATGAATCATGCTTAGCTATCCACAATATTCCTTCGATGGAAATGCCTCGACTTTACCTTAATGAATGTTTCCGTTATAGGTTTTGCCGTGGTTCGCTCGATACTCGCCTTGTCAACCAGGTTCCTGTGAGGCGCGTTATGCGTTCTACAAGATCGTCGAATATCTTTGATGTTCCATTTGCACGTAGTTTGGAGTATTTTCACTCACCAATGCTCAGATTACCTCGTAACCATAATGACCTTCAGCTTGGACCCTTCCCCCTTTCATATTTATTTATAAAAGATTTGTCAACTGTCTTCTTCTCAGCTCTCAGTAATTTTTCTTATTTATTTTCTCCTAGTTTTTGCATTTTTTTATTACATTTCTCTTGCTTTTTGCATGCTCTGCTATTATTTACTTCATTTTTCTGTACTATTATTTTATCTATTTGGTTATTGGATTTTTTTCCGTTAAATATACATAAATAAATAAAAAAATTGTTTCGAACACTAGGATGGTTACAAAGACAAACATTCAACCGTTTTGGGAAAATGTTCTGAGCCGAACGGACATGGACAAATAAGCGGACATATTTGCAACGATCATGAGGTTTACTACGAAAGCCTCCCAAAGGACAATGATTCCACAATTTGCTGTTTTGGAGAGCGCAGATGGGGATATTCAATGAAATACAAAATTTTCCATTGCTTGACCCCATTAAAAGTGGAAAGTAAACGCAGTGTTTCTGCACGTCATGGTAAAGTATGTGCAAGGCATTGGTTAGGAAATCAGCACTAACAAAATGAGTTAACATGTATCCTGTGCAATCAAGCTCATAAAAACGTCGTCAGAACACAATGTCATTCGCAATGTTGCCGGCTTGTGATATTAGTACATGAGATTATTTAAAAACAAATTAACTACCAAAGTCAGTAGTTAATTAGTACAATGTTATCTCCTAACAACTTACATGGCCGCTGTAAGTTCAACTGATAAACAAAACATTTACATGTTATTAAATTGATTCGGATTCTGTGTAGCATTTCATCATAGCAGCGTTTTCAAAACCGTCGTTTGGTCTGGATTTGCATACTAGTAAGTCTGATCAAGAGTTGCAGAGTGTACGCTTCGATGCTGGTGGAAACATATTGCATAATTGCAACTTCAAAGATCACTCTCAACACCAAGTCCATCCAAGTCTACCAGTGCGCCGAAAAGCGATCTTCGACGGTACAAAGATATTCGCGGCTAATGCCAAAAGCACATGTGGTCGAGAGTGCCGACGCCAATGGCGCAGTGGGGATCAATAAAACCGAACGGTGATCAAAAAGCGCGCTTAGTTCAAATCTGAACGCGAGTACCGGTAAATAAATAATCTCACTAGTACATAATCTTAAGAAGTGTGCCAATCCTTCCCTAGGCCCCAACAAAAATCGTTTCTTACCCGATTAGCAGCTAGTGAGTGTCTAGTCACTGATCGCGCGAAATGTGCCATTAATCACTGAATGTGTTAACCGCGGAAAATAAAAGTGAATTACACGCTTACAGTGAACCAAAAAGTTTACGATTAAATAATAATCGAAAGCCGTTGAAAATGAGATCGCTTGTTACGTTGCTAGCGTTAAGTTTTTTCAGTGTACTACAAGCTCAAAATGTTAAATTCAGCGGAATCCTGCAAGACTTGGTGGATCAGGACATGGATCGGATGGATATTACCGAAAAGTGTGAGGAACACATGCTGCTGGTACGAAATGGATTACGTGACCGGGAAATTTGGGCACTAAAAAGTAAGTACACGTATTAAGATGTGCGATGGAGTTTCGTTTAAAGAGCCATAAGCTGTTACTTGCGTGCACCCACATACGAGTATGATCCAGCGAGAAAATAAAAATGCATGATCATTTAAACAAAACCTTAATCTTATGAATATGTCTTCAACCGAAATTTCATTTACATAAATTACTCTTTCTTCTGCAATCGACTAGTTTGTGAAATATAAGCGCGAGAAGAAAGTAATTATCTTAAATTATACACAGTGCATATGTAGCGAGTTGTGTGAAAACATTAATATGCATAGATATTTCTCATAAATAAATATCTCCAAACACTGAAAATATCACAGCGTCCAATTTAATTCAATATAAGTCATTATGATTCTTCTTACATATCTATGCTAATGTCGCTCAACATGCACAGAATATTTAAAAGCTCGGAAGCAGTAATTTAAGGACCAGGGTTCTAAAAAAATCTCATCAACCCTGTTGCACTACCTAATTACTCGTATTGATTGCTATTAGGAAAATTAGCAAAGTCTAAGGTGTTAATATTTGCAAAACTTGAGGGAGAGGTCAAATTTACATTTCTCGTTAAAAATTTATATGGACTGGAATCAAATCCCAAGTCAATTCTTCACATATTTTGTATATTAATACCTAACGACATGTATAAGAATTCAATCGAAAACAATTCAATCTATGCAAAGTGGAGATTTTCTTGGCAATGAAATTAATAAATTGAATTATTTTGTTTAAGAGTCAAAACGCGTCTGCTCCGATGGCTTTTCAAAAACAAAAAAATTAATAAATTTAACCACACGCTCATTATAACGTTAACGTAGAGATGCATTAATTTTCTATTAATTTAGATACATTTTAAAACAGACGAATTAAAGGTACCTATTGTGGAGCGTACTTATATATAAATAATATATAAATAAGTGTATATATAAAGCGTGATTCACTATGAGTTTTGATTTTACGTGGACTTTTTTGACAGGTCACGCGTGACTCCTGTCAAACTGTAATGTAATTTTTATTCAATATTGTTTGACAAATTGTCATGGAATGACTTACACCGCAACAACGTATTCAAATTATTCAGGTGTATTACGGAAATCAGTGTTCTGTGAGAAATTGATGCTCTTATAATTAGAGCAAATTATGATGCGCATCCTCTACCTACCGAAACCACTATAGCCAATACCATACGCAGATTTGAAACCGCCGCCTAGATCGTGAGATATCACACCTTTACTTCGATTTACACCCAATTTTCAAGAAAGATTTATTGACTAAATATCTCGGCTGAGTTACCCAGCCAAATCGATTGAGCGAAAACAAAATTGCATCAATTTTAAACGAAATCCATAAGTTCTATTCTGTGCAAATTACAGCTTAGGTTTTGACGAAATTCGGGACAGAATTGCATTTAACTGTGCAATGAAGTTCATTATACATACAAACCCGAATATCGGATATTCTGAAAGCAAATAGTGGGCGCTGAATGGTTTTTTTTTCATGGTTGTAACCGAACCAATGTTTTTTTTTTTGTGTTTGGAAGATGAATGCCATTTAAGCACTGAGTTTAGGACCATCATGCGAGTCTTTGCATATGGACGTCCTTTAAATCTCTCTTGTCAAAAGTTTTCAAAAATTAAATTAATTTTTTAAAAACGTTAGTCCGAAGTTAATTTTTATCGTCTATTGTCGAAGTAATTGACTCAGGAAGTTCGTATCGAATATTTTTACTTCGATTGGTAACGAAAAACAAATTACCAAGGAAAACCTCGCCGCTGGTATGGAGGAGCCCGACGGCTTCCCACCGTTGAGGCAACCTGGGGAAACGACGAATACGAAACTGGCGATAATCACCAAAAGAAAACATAACGACGAAACCTCCGCAGATGGAGGGTGCAAGCTGCAAATAATAGCGGACAATCAACAAATGGCCAAATTGCAAAAAGAAAATGATGAACTAAGGCTAGAGATACAGTCCCTCAAGGATCTCTTCAAGAAAGGGATGAAGCCTCAAAAGACGCAGCCGCGAAATCAATGGCAACAGGTAACAAGGCCGAAGAAAAGTACAAAGCAAGCAATTCAAGAAGAAGTTCTAAGTGCTGGTGGCGCCAACGAGAGCCATAACTATTTTGCAGCGCTGGAGGGATTAACTGAAGATATAGAAACCGAAGAAAACATCGGAGGTAATTTTAATCTAGATAATGACTTAAATTTCATTCAATATTTAAAGAACAAAAATAAGGAGAAACAAGTTGGGTAAACAGACCTACGCTCATGTCAGAAGGGTTTTGTATTCAATTTACAAAATGGAGTCACCAGATCGAATCAAATCAAGAAACATGTCAAAGACGATTTTATTGGAGAAAATATGAAATATGAAGATCATACTATTATTAACAAAGTTGAACGAATTTCGACTTCTGAGGTTTTTGGAATTGTTTTACTCATAAATATCTCCCTTGATAATTATTTCAGATGTCCATCCGCGACGGAGGAAACACATTTTTCATGTATTTCCCCCCTGTGCCCCCATTGAAGCAAAAACTGTCAGTTTAACAACTGTTTTGAAAAGCTCCCGTGAAAACTTTCATTTCATACTCATATCGGCTACGTTTGATGAATTTTTTTTCAGGGGCCACTCTCCTCTACTGTTATCATCGATTAATGGCCAATTTTTTCGAATCCAAGAATGGTTACAAAACGATTTTGCTAGGAGCTCTCTCCCACCTTCTTGACTTGTTTCACTTATGAGCATTAATTGTAGGTACTCATCTTGAGTCATTCATTAAATTGAATCAAGTGTTCAAAGCATTTACCTTAAACGTTGAAGTTGGGAAAAAATAACTCAAAATTATTCAATCTTCGCATTTAAAACAGTCACTATTTTATTTTACGATTAATGATACCACTAGCTGAACCGATTCTCAAAGATATACATGACACCTATCATTCCTGAAACTTTCATGCAAATCCTAGCAAAACTGTAGTGTCTGGGTAGGTAAAAACCGCATGTTGTTCCATAGCCATATGTTTCCATAGGAAAATTCAAACCGCTATAACTTCGCTAAATCAATCTTATAAATAGACATCCACGTACTGTATTTCATTGAATTTAACGGTACCGTTAAGATTTTATTCAAGAAAACATAAAATCGATAAATCATACTATTACTAACAAAGTTGATTTTTTTTCAGATTTTTCGAATCACAGGTGTCCAATCGCGAGGGGGGGGACACAAATTTTTCGCGTATTTCCCCTCCCTGTGCACCCCTCGAAGCAAATTTTGCCAAACTAAGACCTGTTTTGAAAAGTTCTTATCAAGACCTTTCATTTGATACCCATATCGGCTACCTTCAATGAAATTTTTTTTCGGGGGGTCACTCTCCTATATGGGGAGACCACCCTTAAATACCTTATAAAATTTTTTTGTAGTTGATCTTTGAAGAGATCACCACTTTACATCTACACACAAAATTTGATGTTTCTAGCTTAAGTAGTTTCCGAGAAAAACTGCTGTGACACACGGACGGACAGACGGACAGACTGGTCGCGAAACTAGTAGGGTTTTGTAAAATTATTTTACAAAACCCTAAAAACCAGCCCGCGGTTCTGCTGGTTCCTCGGAAAAAGCTTCCAACAAGACAGAAAAAGTTCCGCCAATCAACGTGTTCGGACAAACCGGGAAAGATATGGTTCGGCTATTGGCAGCTGAAAATAAACTGGCCAATTTCGAAATCAAAAGAGTTAATGCCGAGAAATTAACTATAAGGGCAAAATCACTGGTTGATTTCAAGTCAGCCAAAGATGCGCTGATTACTGGGGAGGTTCCACCCTTCACCTATACACCAAAAAGTGAAAAGAATCAGAACTTCTTGTTAAAGGGTTTGGACAGTGGAGCGGATACGGTCGATCTTCTTCAGGTGCTCAAGGAGGCTGCACCAGATATTGATTTTGTTTCAGTCAAAGCCTTTGCGACAAGAAGGTCGACCATAAAAAGGAAGAATTTACCACTTTACCTGGTACAAATTGCAAATAAGAGCAGTCCAAGTGCCCTTCAACAAATAAGGTACTTGAATTTCAGAGCGGTGAGGTGGGAACGCCTCCAGAAAAGAGAAATCGTTGCGTTAAATGCAAAGACATTCATGCTCCCGGTGAGCGCAAATTGGCTCAGGCGGAGCCTAAAGAAAAATTATACTGCGTTAACTGCAGTGTTTTTGGTCACCCAGCATCATATCGAGGATGCTCCCGATATCAAGATGCAAAAGTTAAATTTGCTTCAAAGCAAACATAAGTACACCGTAATATCATACCTTCCAACTTCGTCAAGCCCGGAGTATCATTTGCACTCGCCGCTAGAGGACTAGCAGAAAATGCGGTAAATACTGTAAATAATGTAAGTGGCAATAATGAGCTGCTTCTCAAAATTTACCAGCAACTTAATACTTTATCGGAGAGAATCGACAAACAAGATTCAAAAATTAACTTTGCTTTTCAGCGTTTAGGTTTTTCAAATGCCTAATAACAACTTGTCATCCAGCCATATTCCCATGGATAGGCTTCGCCACATATCGATCAACGTCAACTCTATCGTTGCTATACATTGACGTGATTATCTCCTTGAATTTATTGTTAAGCAAAAGCCTGTCATCATATTTCTCACTGAAACCCACCTCAATTCATGGCATTTCATGGAATTCAAAGATTTTGCATTCGTAAGAAACGATAGGGTAATAGGTGATGGGGGAGGTGGCACCAGGATATTGGTTAGAAGACCCTTTTGTTTCCAAAATATTGAAAAAGTCGAATTCAAAAACTTTGAATTCCTTGAAGTGTCCGTCATCAGAATTTCACTGCCAGGTGGGGATAGCCTCTTCGTTATATCTGCCTATGCAACTGGTCAAAATGTTCTCAAGTTCAAGGAGGAACTCAACTCCTTGTTTGAAATACTCGAATTGAACAGGCTGATAATTATTATATTTTTGCTGGTGGCCTTAATGCCAAGAATGCATCATGGCTAAACGCCACCAATAATCCAAGAGGTGTATTCCTGAAATCATGGATAACAGAGAACCAAATTGAATACAGGTGCAATCTATATGGGTCGGAGTTCCCAACATACCTAGGACGAATTCATATTTGGACCCTTGCATTGCTGACGTAAGACTTAAATTCAGCTTTAATAGTCTTCAACGGAAACTGCAGGTGCTTGCTTACGATAGCGACCATAACGCAATCGTAATGGAAATCAATCATATAAGGGATGATTTCCTCCTCATTCCAGTTCAACATGACAACCATCGGTTGAATTTCAGAAAAAACAGACTGGGGAAAGTTTCAAAAGAAGTTTAATCGGGAGTACCAGAAGCAATGTCACCCTTCTAATGATGGCAACGCTTGCTCAATGGTTCCTAATAACCGAAATCTAACTGACGATGAAATAGATCTCTATATGTTGAAGTTAGAGAAGCTGACGTTTGAAACGATTGAGAAAGTTGTTTCCAAGATTAAACATCGAAACAATATGGAAGGATATGAAACACCAACCATCGCAAGGTTGAAAAGATTGAAAAGCCTTCTCCTCACACGCGTCAACAATATTTATCGACGAT
This sequence comes from Odontomyia ornata, assembly GCA_963969285.1. NCBI lineage: Eukaryota > Metazoa > Arthropoda > Insecta > Diptera > Stratiomyidae > Odontomyia > Odontomyia ornata. Next base: position 335,846,955 of record OZ017738.1, on the reverse strand, counting down.
TTCTGGACTACAACCATCCCTCGTTGGCTTTGTTGAAATTCCACCTCAAGAATGTCCGGAACTTAATCCGTTCATACTTCAGGAGTGAGGTCAGCAATCAATGGGCGGAAAAACTGAGGGGTATTAGCCCACAGGACCCAGATGGTGCTTTCGCGAAGGTGAATAGCATATTCTGCAAGAAGTCTCGAGTGAAGGTCTCGAATCTTGAAGTCGCTAGTGATGAGATAAATCTTCTCGATAGGACTGGTATCGAAACTGATAGTACGACTCCGGATAGAAATGGAAACAGGATTATATGTGTTGGATTGCAGAAACTTGCCCTGATTGGAACACATTTTGAATTGGTTCATCTGCCAAACCCAGAGAGAAGGAATGAAATAGTTTCAGAGGTAGTTGAAGCAAAAGTTTCCGACTTCAAGTCAAGCCTGAACGGCGAATCAATTCTTCATTTCGATGAAACATTAACATCCTCATACCGAGCTAGAATTTTATTGATTATTTTGTCAGCTTTGAAGACTTGTGTTTCATATTTCACAGAATAAACAACAAAAAAATCATGTGGTACTGACGGTATTCCAAACATAGTTCTGCGACATTTGCCTGAGGTTGCTATTAGGAACTATAGCATATTGTTCAACAACATGTTGAACAATTCATTTCCCAAATGAGTGGAAAAAGGCTAAGGTATTTCCGATCTTGAAGCAAGGAAAAGAATCTTCATGCCCTAAAAGCTATCGCCCAATCGGCTTGCTGCCTAACATCAGCAAGGTGTTCGAAGTGATCTCAACAAAGTATTTAACGCCCACATTGAGAAATATGAGTTGATGCCGAATAGCCAATTTGGTTTTCGTGCTGGGCATTCGACCATACATGCAATAACGAAAGTAACCTCAGACATCTGTTGGAAACTAAACAACAGAGAATGTGTTGGAGCGTGTCTCATTGATATGGAGAAAGCCTTCGATACGGTGTGGTTAGATGGACTAGTTTTCAAATTTCTTCAGGACAGGTTCCCCAGACACCTTGTCGCCATGATGTGCAATATGTTATGCGGGAAATCATTTGTTGTAACTGATGGAAATCTGACAGCAATGCGCGAACTCAACGTCTTGAATGGTCTACAGCAGGGAACAATTACTGCACCCCTGCTTTTCTCAATATTCATTCGTAAGCTATTGAACAGCTTTGACTTCAATGTCTCGCAAACGCGATCATTGGTAGCGTTTGCTGATGATCTGATCATCTATACGGCAGACCGAAAAGCTACAATAGTTCAGAGTAATCTTCAAAATATGTTTAATGATGTGCAGCTCTACACCGACAATTGGCGAAAGAAAATCAATGCACAGAAGTGTGAAACAATTTTGTTTCCGACAACGCTGCAGGGGGCCAGTCAAGACCTGAAACGTAATTGGAAAGATTTCCACAATATGGCTGGTGAGGGTAGTTCAGAACGGGTTCCACATAAATCCTGTGTTCGATACCTCGGTGTTCATCTCGATCAGTATCTGTACTATACTGAACATGTCAAAATCATGCTCAGTAAAGCACTAAAAGTAGTCATGGCTCTTCGGCGACTCTTTGATTCCAGATACATTGATCAAAAAGTCAAAGTTATTTGTTACAAGACCCTGGTTAGACCAGTTTTGACATACGGATGTCAGATCTGGTACAACCAGAGTGCTAGTACAACGGAAAGATTAAGAGTTTTCGAAAGGAAATGTCTTCGTGCATGTACTGGTTTGTACAGAAAGCCTGAGACGGATTGGAAGCACTATATATCGAATAGAAAAATATCAAACCACTCTAGTGACAAGAGTCGATATCTTCATATTGAAACTTCTTCGGAATCATATTTCAAGATCTGTAACTGTGAGTGAAAACGTTTGGATTTCACCCCACAGACGGGTATATTGTTCCACCCTACAGACGGGTATAATGTGACTTGCCTCACTACTGGCTTCGTTCCTCCAGAAGCATTCGTGTATTTGGACATGAATCGATATGTTTTTGATTTTGATGGCGTCCCAATCAAATATCACATATATAGACGGGCCACCGATGAGAAGATAAAACATCCTCCGAATCTGAGGTCACGAGACCAACAATTCCAATGGAGATACTCTTTTGCTAGATTCGTTGAGGCTGGTCGAGCTGAGACAGAGCAATCTAGGTATTGGTGGCTGAATGACAATGTCTAAATTATTCGTGTTTATTTTCTGTTTTTGTGCTTTTTCTCATTACTTAGTTTTTTAGATTCATGTCATTATTGCTACATCTAGTGTTGTTGTTTATTTGTATTATAAATTAGGTATAGGTTTCAATATAAAATAACGTTTTTTTGATTGAAATTATTTAGAATTGGGGTGTAACATACGAGTATTAGCTATAGGACATAAGTTCACTGTTGTGTTAGTAATATAAGTAATTTTGTCTAATGCTGGATGGTTTTTTCTCCTTTTTCCAATCGAATCAAAAAATATGTAATGATCTGAATTAATTTAAATTTGCTAGTGTATTTTTTTTTTATTAAATGTGTTTAACTGATAACGTATAAATTTAGAGAGCCATTCGGACCATTAAGTTTTTCATAGTTTTATTGTTTGGAATTGGCTTTATGTTCTTTTAAAAATTTTATAGCGATTGGTATTAAATAAAGCGCTTTTGACTTTGACTTTAGGGCCATCATGCTCACGTGAGACTCGATTACCCTCTAAAACACCTCCTCCTCTGTCAACCTAAGAGCCTAGTCTGGAACCGTTTGACATATTACGTCGGGCCAGGTCTCGTTTTGCTACACAGTGAAGTTCCTTTATGCTAGAGGATCCGTCCTTTAGCGGCAAGTGAAAAAGAATGTGGAGCTGCCAGACGAGCAACCCCCTAGCTCCAACGTCCCCGGCTGTTGGAGTACATTTTATCTTTAAAGGCTACTTGAGCATAATGTGCCACATGATTCCATTTTTCAACCGATCCAAGCATGTTCCCAATTAGAATTTCTGGGAAAATGTCTCCTTTCTCCTTGTATGGACCCCGCTTTAGCGTGTTTCGTTTGCTACATGCAAAAAATGTATGGCTCCTAGGCAAAATCGATAGTCAGGAGATCATGACTTACCAACCTTGTGCAGATAAGACCGAAAATACCCATGCCAACTCAAAAACTGGGTCAGATAGGAGTCAATCTTACCATGCCTTCGATATTACCCACAGTCTTAGATCCGGAATGAACCGTGCAGTCCATCTTCCTTTCGTCCAATGCACCCAAGACTGCTGCCAACCATTTAATGAGCGCTTTTGCTCCTCACGTGCAATTGTCTCTCTCGTCTCCTCGTTTCAATTCAGGTAAATAGCATGGCACTCACTAGCAAGAAGGGCGATAGGTATTACGTTTACAATAACTCTCAACGCTGAACCAGAGAATGTTGGATGTGAAGATGCAATCCTCAGTGCTCCTTTTCTCCGTACCTGTGCTAATCGCTTTCGGTACACCTTCTTACTGAGAGCACTGCCCCATATTTCTGCTCCGTACAGTAGGACTGACCCCACAGCACTCATCAAGAGGTGGTCCCCTACGTTAGCCATAAGTCGACTCAGAGCCGATACTCCTGAAGTAGCCTTCTCAGCCGGTGTCCTGACTATCTCAGAGAAACTCATCTTCGAGTCGATTAGCAGCCCCATGTGCTTCATCATTAGATTCAATTTGATTAGTATGTCTCCAATACTGATCGTCTCTTCTCCAGAGATTTTCATCTTTGTGATGATAACCATTTCTGTTTTCTCCAGTGCTAAACTGAACCCGCGAGAAGTCATCCAGTCTCTCACTTGGCGCATTAGCATACCTAGCCTAAATTGCGCTTTTTCAATGATGGGTCCAGCAATTAGGGCCCCAACATGATCTGTATAGCCAACCAATCGTGAATTATTTGGTATATCCAATCTCAGTTGCCTGCCGTAAAACAAGTTCCATAGTTTTGGACCAAGAATAGATATCTGGGCAACGCCCAATGTAACTTCCATCCTTTATTGGCTCTGTATCGTATCATAAAGCAGGCTTCGGTCCTTCAAGTAGTCCCACAAAAGTCGTATGAGATGTACTGAAACTGTAAAAGAGGTTTTCAGCGTATCCAGAATATCCACCAACCTACCGGAGTAGAAGGCATTCCTAACAGTGAGTGTCGCCAGCAGAACGATCCACTGTTTGATGCGGCTATATGCCCCAGTTTTTTTGGACTGCTCTCACAACCTCTGCAATCTCGTGAGTGGTGCAGTGGCCTACTGTAAAGCCATACTGCCGAGGGGATAAGTCCCCAGCAGCATGAATTCCATCGGTGAGTCTTCCCTTGGTGAGCTTTTTCAGCAGATTCGCAGGCATGTCTAGCATTCATAGCGGGTGGTATGCAGACGCCGATCCGGAATGTCCCTTTCCCTTGCTGATCAGCACAAGCCTCGCTACCTTCCATCGCACCGGGAAAACCCCACCCCGTAGGCAAACGTTGAATATGCTGAGCAGCAAGTCAAAATAATGCTGATAGACAAGTTACAACACCTCAGCTGGAACACCATGTGGACCTGGAGCATTCTATGTTTTAATAATAGGACTGCCTCTTTCGATTACGGCTGTGTGACGAGGGGCATTCGATTCCTATTTCACCGTGGGTAGCGTCAATATGGACGGGATGGGCGGGGAAAAGTGCATGCACTATCTCCTCCGTCTTTTCCGCTTCATGTGTGTAACGCACCCCTAACATAAGATACCAAGCTTCCGCATAACTAGCTTATTTCCAAGGTCCAAAAGTCCTTGTTCACACTTTGCCCCAGATTTTGTCAGCAGCGAGCCTTGCTTTTGCTAATCAATTTGTGAAAGCATTTATATACTGCTACAAGGTTGTATGCCTCCTAATGGTCCCATACCCGTTAACCTTCACGCTGAATCTTGTGACACTCCCTTCTCTTTTCAACTATTTCAGTCGACCATGAGTACACTGAGGGCTTGTTGTGCCGAGATTTTCAACGAGGCATAGAAGCGCTGCGAGCTGTCGCGATAATGCTCCTAGATGAACTCACCATATCTTGTACTGCCATTTCTTCTATCTCCTGTAAATCCCCCTTAAATGGAGCACCTTGACAAACTTCTCAACTAACCCTCTTTCCAATGTTGCACCGAATTGTATAAATTCGAGAGCAGGGAATTTGGGAGACAATATCACGGATCTCAAGTAGAATGTACTGATGATAACTGGCTGAGTAGTCCTCTAATACGCTCCAATATTTTATCCTCCGTACTAAAGACTCCAAGGCGAATATCACATCCGATATGGTCCTGTTACAGCTAATATGGTGGAAAGCCGGCGTACTTAAGGTGTTTAGAATGACAAACACCGTTCTAGCTGCCATTTTTAGGACTAATTTTCCCCACGGATCTGCTAAAGGCATGCCCCATTCAATTGCTTTAGCGTTGAAGTCCCTCCCTCGTTTTCATCTGCTTTCGAGACAGCGCCCTCCCAAGCATTAAACTTGGCTTGAAAACGTTATATTGGTTCGTTCAGCGTAAGAAACATACTAAAGAAGGTGGTCCTTAAGCACCGAACCCACAGAAAATTATCCCCCGTCCAGAGCTCTCCACCTTTAAATCACACAGATAGCGGCAGTACTAGTTTTATTAAGCTAACCATGATGCAAAGCTTTCATCGTGGTGCTGCTCACTCAGCAGCCTAACGTCGGCTTTCACGTTCCTCGCAAACTGCTTAAGCTGGTTTTAGGCATTCGAACTGTGGTGTAGGCTTAGCTGCAGGATACGGGTCATCGAAGCTCTGATTTTGCCTTGGCTAGGGCTTCCTGGAAAACCCGGCATTTTTAGGGTTTTGTACTAAAATACAAAACCCTATCGCAATCACGACCTGTGTCCATCTGTCGGTCCGTCCGTCTGTATGTCACAGCGCTTTTTCTCCGAAACTATGGAGGCTAAAGCCATGAAACTTTGTGAAAAGGTCAGAAGTGGTGACTTCTTGAAAGTTCAAGGGTGGAAAAATTTTTCAAAGGGGTTTAAGAGGGTCTCCCCATACAGGGAGGTGACCCCTCAAAAAAAAATGTTCACCATTGGCAGTCGAGTAGGCTGTCATTGGAAAGGTCTCAATGAGATCTTTTCAAAACAAGTCTTAAAATTGCCTTATGAGTACCGAGGGGGGCAGGGGAAGGGGAAATGTACGAACTTTTCGCGTACCCCTCCTCGCGATTGGACACCTTCCATCCGAAAAATCTGAAAAATAATGAATGTAGGCCTCTATGAGTTCAACAACAACAAATACATGAGAAGTCGAAATTCACTCAACTTTGTTAGTAATAGTATGATTTATCGATTTTATGTTTTCTTGAATAAAATTCAAACGGTACCCTTAAATTCAATAAAATTTAGGAAACAGATGACTATTTGTAAGATTAATCTTTTCTGAAAGTTTAATAAAGATCATATAGTATTTAACGAAGTTATGGCGATTTGAATTTTCCTGTATTACTATGGAACAATATGCCCTGTATTATCATGGAAACATATGGCTGTGGAGCCATATGCGCTTTTTACCGACTTAGACACTACAGCTTTGCTAGGATTTGCATGAAAATTGCAGGAATGATAGGTATCATGAAGATGAGTACAAACAATTGAAACAAGTCGAAGAGGCAGGAGAGAGCTCCTAGCAAAAGGGCTTTGTAACCATTCTAAGATTTGAAAAAACAGGCCATGAATCGGTGATTACAGTACAGAGGAGTGGTCCCTGAAAAAAAATTTCATGAAAGGTAGCCGATATGAGTATCAACTGAAAGTTTACCATGAGAACTTTTCAAAACAGTTGTTAAGCTGACAGTTTTTGCTTCAGTGGGGGCACAGGGGGGAATACATGAAAAATGTGTTTCCTCCCTCGCGAATGGACACTCGTGATCTAAATAATCTGAAAAAATTATCAAGCGAGATATTTTTGGGTATAGCTATAAAAAATACCTCAGAAGTTAAAATTCTTTCAACTTTGCTAATAATAGTATGGTCCTCCAACATGACATGTTTCTTGATTTTATTCGTTACTGGTTACTGCATTTTGTAAGTACAGTACAAAACCCTTCTGACATGAGCATAGGTCTGTCTACCCAACTTGTTCTTATTCCAAGACGTACCCAAGATCTGGTCTTGGATCAGCATCCTTGAAAAGGATATAGTGTGCTTCCTTCGTACATTCTTTTCTTTGATGTCCCATTTTACCACATTTGTAGCATAAAGAACTTCTATCGGGTTTTTGTATACATGTGCGGTGTGACCATAGGTCAAGTATTTGAAGCATTGTAAGGCACTTCTCTTCACTATATCCTGCCGATAACCTACTTTATTTTTTTGTTGTTGCAACACCACAGCCCTTTTTAGGCCTTTGCTTTGAGATACATAGTTCGAGTATCTCATTATCTTTATCGAATGTATCAGCACTCCACAAGGTGTTATGGTCAGTATCACGCTATGGCCGTGTGTTCGTCCACACAGCTGCGATACGTTCTGATTTCAAATCAGCACGTTTCATAACTGAAGGGGCTTATAGTCCGTCCGGAGAATTACTTGAACTAAATCTCGTTGGCGCCAACGAGACTCGACCCAGAGACCTTCGGCTTACGGAATGAGTGCTCTTACTACTACACCACGCGGACTATTTTTACTTCGCCCTTATTCAGAAAGTTTTCGACATCCTTTTCGGTTAAGTCAATGAAGGCCATGCGTTGTCCTCTATAGTTTTTTGATATCAGCCTCGTTATGATCCTGCTCACGCTGGGGAGCTCCCTTTTGATGGCCTCTCCTACTAGAACATTCTTTTTATCATTGCACAATGCTTCTTTATGGTCAGCCTCTGCCAATATGCGGACCTTTCATTTCCCCTAACATCCCGCGATTCTTCTGCGTGGAGTCGGCCATCTTGTGATTTCACGGGTAGCGCCTGTGATGTATTGAGAAAATATCCCAGCTGCAATCACCAGCAAATCAGCTGAGCGAGGAAAATGGCCTGAAACAAAATGGTGGGTGGTCAAAGGTTGAAAAATGTGCGAAAATTCGTTATTGTAGTTGTGACCAAACCCTTCGACCAATGTTAATGAAACTCAGTAGTGTGGTAAAGGTTATACGCATCTAGGGGATAATTTAAAAAAAAAAGCTAGTTGAGGCTTCAAATTTCAAAATGGCGGCTAGTAATTCGAAAGGCTTCTAAAAGTCCCAATTTTGGTTCGATTAATATGAAACTTAATATTAAGGTATTTAAAGGTACAAAAAACTCAAGGCGGTTCTAACATTCGATTATATAACATGCTCGTTTCTCAATATATTGTGTTGAGTGTAAGAATTAAAGATAATTGAAATACATTATATATTCCTGAGAAATTTAGAAAACCGGATGATAAATATATTTGTAGGGGAAATTTTCAATAAAAATCGAATATTCATGTTCTGTCCCGCGTAAAATTTTAATTTAAACGAAATTTGGCACAATAGTTTTTGAGAGCCTAAGACAGATACCTTTTAAAATATTTCCAAACTAAACGCTTAAATTAAAATTGTCTACCCCCAAACGTTAGATAGTAAGTGCAATTTGTTATTTGAGTGGTAGCTATAGCGTTGAAAGCGTTGAAAAAGTTTAGAATGGCTTACACTGGAAGTATTTATATGATAGAACATTTTTCTTAAACAGTTTTTGACTTTGAAAGTGGTAACCAATCAATCACTTTTTACTTTTAGAAACTAGGGGTGCCTAAGAGAAATTTTGCCTTCCCGACTGGTGGTGTCAATGGGAACGTTAGAAGGAGAAGATTATTATGCACTGAGTGTGGAACCACCAAGCGTGCAACACTTCCTTACCAAACTTCTTCCCTGCCTTTCCAAAAGCCTAGCCTGGAATCGACTGACTCATAACTTGGGACTCAGTCCCGTTTTCCTGCGCCTAGAGATACCTTTAAGTTACAAGAATCTTATCTCTAGTGGCAAAAAAGGTAGGGTTAGGGTTTGCTTGAAAAGTGACCCTTCTACTTTGGACATCTACCGATGCTCCAGTATGTCTTTTTAACTGCCAGGACTTTTCCATCTAGAGCTCCTATATGTAAATGAAAATCTACCTACACTTTCACACCGGTCAATTTTGCATGCACTAAGGTGGGTTCAATGAGCGACAGCCTTTATATGACTACTTACAAAAAATTAATGCGTGCCATCTTTGTTTTTTGTTAGGTGATTAATTATCATTAACTAAGCCTTACAAATGCCAAAATATATTGTCAATTAAAAAAGCTATAAATGCTTTAAGTGTTAATAACTAAGAATATATGGCAATTCTGCTGAGCTTTCTTAGAAAATTTTGATATCTCCCGATAGTTTGTTGCTCAGTACCACTCCCGAATATGTCACCTTATTTACTTACCTAATTTGCTTACCTTCAGCTGTTCAACTTTGAGGGTTGGAAATGCTGATTTTCAGTGCTTAACATATGCTCCATATTGTTGGTGCTAACATTCACTCCATCCGCCTTGCCTTTTTATGCAGTATGCAGATCATGATCTGCAAAAGGCTTGAAATTGTCCCTAGAAATTTACCACTAATCAGCATCATGATGCCATCAGCGTATGTTATCTTTTGGGACCTTCAATATCTGGTTAGCTGTGAGTGCCTACGCTTGTAGTTATACTACACCAACCTATAGTGCATCCATGTTTTTCCATATCTTTCAGGTCACATCGGTATTCACGCCTGTCAGGGCCGTTGAGAGATAGAAGACTATGCGTGACTTAACTTTTGCGGGCCTGTTTTCATAAAAATTTCCATTTAACTTGAATATAGCCCAAACAATTTTGACTATAGTTCACAAATAATTTTATTTATACATTTATGATGAAATTCATAACAGTAAAAAAATGTAATATTGAAATGAGTGCAAATAATATAAAATCATAAAATTCTGGATTTGACACATAAATTCAAATTTTTTTATTCTCTTATTCTTCTTTTTGGTAAAATTATTTTTGCATAAAATTATTCTAAAAATGCCTTTCTGGCTTTTTTATTCGCGAAATTATTTATAATTTCATCAAAATCCAGCTGCCTTGCTAGCGATGACTCTATTGCCAAAGTACCTAAATGTGTTAGGCGGTCCTGGCACATGGTGGAACGCAGCTCATTTTTTATACGTGCAAGAGCACTAAACGATCGTTCTCCTTCAGCTACACTCACGAGGATTGTGTTATAAATGCGCAATGCTACAACAACATTTGGAAAGAGAACTTCGAGCCTCAATTCAACAAGCTTATTAAGCAGTTCCAAGGGTAGTAGAAAGTCATCCCTTAAGTTTGACTTATGTATTGATTTTAGAAGAAGCATTTCTTCAATGGTTTGCTGCGAAGACACATCCGTATCGTAGAATTTGCAAAAATGGCTAACTTTTAACCGAATACCATCATCTGTAAGGGTAACATATTGCCATAAAAAACTAAATTTATCGTTTATCCTTCTCATTGCTTCAAAACGGGATGTAATATTGCCAATCAAACTGTCAAATATGACGTAATATACACGTTGCTTGAACTGCGTCTCAGGACTTAATTCTGCCATATCATCTGCAGATTCATCAAAGAACCTCTTTCGCGTTTTTCTTCTTTTCTCGGGAAAATTTACTGGAATATCTAGATTTTGAGCTACTAGCGTACACTCACTGATAATATTATCCCTACAATCGCGTAATTTTTTAGTTGTTCAACTAAATTATCGATGTTTTTGATTTCTTCACCTAACGTAGAATGTCTGGCTTGTAATATCAAATTGCAATGGTTAATAGCAGTTAATGCTTTGATCCAGGTAGATGCTAATATTATGCATTCAAATGAATTTATATACTTTTGAATGCCATTTACATCTACTCTTATTTCTGGTGAAAGGTTTAAAGTCTCTAATTCATTTAATGCATTTTTCAAGCTAGGATTGTGAGCAGCAAATGGTTTAACTGCTTCTACTCGAGCTGACCAGCGAGTTTCAGACAAACTATGTAAGGAGCTGCCAATATTTTTTTTCAGAACTTCCCACCTCTGTGGGCTTGAACTAAATATATTATAAAGCTTCTGCACTGTTCGAAAAAAAGTAGTGACTTGCGAACAACTTTCGACAGCTTGTTCTCCACAAAGGTTTAGGGTATGTCCTCCGCATGATGAAAATATAGCCAGTAAATTTTGCTGAATTATGCGGCTTTGCGCACCTTTGTATTTGCCACTCATATTACTGCCATTGTCATATCCTTGGGCACGACATTCTGAAAGCGGAATATCATGCTTTTTTAAAGTGTCTGTAATCAATCTAGCAATATCTTCACCAGTTTTTTTACTACAGTCAACGAATTTCAAAAAACGTTCATGAATTTTATATTTATTTATTGCAGGGTCCAACAGTACATAGCGCAAGATGAAAACAGCTTGCTCAATATGGGGTGCATCTGGTGTAGTATCAACTATTATTGCATAATATTTGACAGATTCTCTCTCTTTTTTAAAAGCAGAGACAACGAGTTTTGCACAGCTTTCAATAAACTCATTTTGGGACGTTGGCGATAAGTAGTGAGCTTGCATACGAGTTTTCGAAGTTTGAGATTCTTTAATTTTGCATAAATGATCTTTTAATATAGGATCATAATGTGAAATCAATTCAAGAATCCCAAGAAAATTTCCATTGTCGACATCACCAACCTTAGTGCCCGATCCCCTGAAAGCTAATCTGCGTTCAGAAAGGAATAATGTTGTATCCAAAATTATTTTAAGTATGTGCTTTCAACGCTGGACTTCGTTTTTGACGCTTTCAGAGAGTAATTTGTCAATTGTGGTATCATTTTTTAATCGAGTTTCAAAAGTACTCCACTCAATATAACATATTTTATGAATATTGCTATTTTCATGTTCTGGTATGCGTTCATACAACTTTTTCCAACTTTTATCTATCGAATACCCAGAAGGTAAAGTTAAAGCAGATCTTTTTGACTCGGGGAACTTACAGAACACGCGACAAGAGTAACAAAACAGAGCTTTCTTTATCCGACTCCAAATCAGCCAATCTCTTTTTATCCTCTCTCCGTTTTTTAACATTATTTCGAATATTCCAGTCGGAAATTTACCACCTTTTACATCTTTGGGGAAAACGGAAGGAAAATTTTGAGTACCTCTGCGAACAATTTCATCTATTTGAGCGAGTGCAATATGTAAAGCCTCTATAACACCAATATCAAAGTCATAAAGTTTCTTTTGTGTAAAGTTTGTCACTCTGTTTCCATATGGATCTACTTCAGTAATAGTGCTAATCGTTTTCTCTTCAGCACTCGATTGATGCAAAACAGCTGAATCAGAAGTACTAGAACTATTAACTAATAATTGTTTATCAAGTCCTATGCAAGTTTGCGGTTGTCGGTTTTTATCTAAGTCTATTGTTTGAATATCGGTTTCAAGACTACCTTAACGGTATTAAGTGAGTCATCGTCGTTAACTTTATTTCTAGCGATTTGAATCTCATCTTCTTGAGGAATATTGTTAATATCATCAACATTATTTGCTAAAGTTGGCTTTTTAAAAAAACTCATCGCATCTAGTTTCGTCTGATTTTTATTTTGTTCAATCTTTTCCCTTCGTTTTTGAGCACCGGATTTATGCTTATAGTCTTTTACACCCGACATTATTTTTGATTCAGTTTTAAATGTTTTGTTTTTTAAAGCGTAGCAAATATACACATAAAAGTTTTTAAATTCTATTGCTGTTCTCTTTACTCAACTCAATTTGTATGGAATGGAATAAATTAGTACTGTGCTCGATATACAAATACCACCAATTACAAAAAATGTTGAGATAGTTGAAATACGGACATTACTGTAAATGATAGGTATTGCACTGCCTAGAAAGTTATTAAAAGAACTTAAACTTAATGTTACACGTTACACATATTTTATACATATATTTCATATTTGTACAAAATTATTACAAAAATCGCAATTCTAATGAAAAAGTTTAGGCACTGTTTTCTAACCTTTAGCATAAAAATATTGGTTAGTTAAATGTGTGCAAAAATTTTACTATTTGATAACTAACATATTCTTCGCATTCTTTTATTGAACAAGCGTGATATGCCAACTATGCATCAATTTATGTAAAAAAAAGGAAACGATTTGTCTTTAAAATCGTTGCTAAGCGCTAATTTATTTTATCAGAATTGCATTTCGAAAACAAAGAATGATCTTTACCGGGTTTCCACGAGCGAAATACTCACGTATATATATTTCATCAATTAAAATTTTATTGTAAGGATAGCGCATTCTTACCTTTGGATCTTTTGCGAAATAGCAAAGAAACGGTTTGCAGGTTCTTCAATGTAAAACACCTCGATATAACTTTTTCAGGAACTTATCCGATTTTGCGTATAATCTCTTTTGAAACACAGCGACAATATGCTGACTTTGCCAGAGCTTTTTCGGCTCAAAGATGTCCAATCACGAAGGGGGAAAACCAATTTGTCCCCTGCACTCCCCTATACTCTTATCAAACTTTTTGCACCTGATTTCAAAAGTTCTCATTAATATCTTTCTTTTGATACCCGTATCGGTTATATTTAACAAAAAAAAAAAAATTTCAACTGTCACCTCTATGTATGGGGGGACCCCCGTTAAAAACTTTAAAGAAAATTTATACATGGACTTTAGTAAGCTATCATTTCTGACATGTGCACAAAATTTCATGATTGTAGCTTTTGTAGTTTCTGAGAAAACTTTCTGTGACGCACGGACGAACAGAAGGACAGATAGGTCGTGAAACTAGTAGGATTTTGTAATTTTTTTTATACACAATCCTAATATATGAACCCCGAAAGGAGACAGAAGCGCTTCCCATTCACTTCAACTTGGACGCTGAAAAAGCGCTTCAAAAGTAACATTTGCAAAGTGCTTTTTTAGCGGACATACAATGCTAAAAGATATAAGAAACCAGAAAGGAGACAGAAATGCTTCATTACTTCCAAAGAAGCGCTTCGAAATTAAAGCCGCAGTGCTTCTTTTCCTATTGGGACACGTCCAGTCCTTTTCGACTGAATGTTTACTGAAATGATGAAAGTTGCCCGGGCCGCCCCAAAAAACCTATGTGCTAGGTGTGGACTTCAAACTACTGCGGCGCGCAGCGTTGAAAAAGAGATGAGGGAGAAAAATTATTTAGGTAGATCGTAGATTCCAAGAAATATAGTTTCAAATTTTCCTTCGTTCGTACATTTCCCCTTTCCCTGCGCCCCTCGGTACTCATAAGGCAATTTTAAGACTTGTTTTGAAAAGATCTCATTGAGACCCTTCCAATGACACCCTACTCGACCAACAATGGTGAAAATTTTTTTTGAGGGGCCACCTCCTTATATGGGGAGACCCCCTTAAACCCCTTGAAAAATGTTTCCACCCTTGAACTTTCAAGAAGTCACCTATTCTGACCTTTCCACAAAATTTCATGGCTGTAGTCTCTATAGCTTCGGAGAAAAAGTGCTGTGACATACAGACGGACGGACGGACGGACAGACGGACACAGGTCGTGATTGCAATAGGGTTTTGTATTTTAGTACAAAACCCTAAAAAACTACCTGATCTGGCCAACTGTAAAAGCGTGATGTTCAATCATGATAACACCAGACCCCAAACCTTTTGGATAACCCGTCAAAAATTAATGGAGCCCAATTAGGAACGGATACCATACCCACCCTTTGGCCCTAATTTAGAACCATTAGACTATTATTTGTTTCGCTCCCTTCAAAACCATTTGAATAGTAAAACTTTCGATTCCGTTCAGGTTGTTAAAAATGAGTTGGACTAGTTCTTCGCTTCTAAAAACCAAGGCTTCTTCGAACGTGGAATTTGTCAACTTATCGAAAGATGGCGAAAAACCATCCAACAAAATGGTCAATACATCATTGATTAATAATCGTTTTTAATATAAATGAGTTTACTTTGAAAACATAAAGAAAACGAGATTAATTATCGAACAAACCAATAAATAAAAATTTAAGTTTTCGAAAATTTCTATTTTTACAATATTGTTACATGTACAAATATTTACATGTACAAATAATTCTGCGAGCTGCTGTCGCAATTGTTTTCATAATCATTAAGAACGTCAACAAATGAATTTACTCGAACCCACGACAACCCAACAAGCATGATCAACACCTGCAAGTGACGTCACTCCATTCATTAATTTGCTCGAATCTACCAGTTACCTCTCGGTAGAACATTCGCCAATGTACGAGAAATGGGTGAATAGGTAGAGACCCTATATAAAGGCGAGCTGAATGAATGGGGGGATCATGATTCATTCGACCGCGATAAGAACTGCGATAGTGTGTTTCGTAATAGTGAAGTGATTTAGAAGACAATTGCGATAAGAAATTTATGGACAAGTGTTAGATTTTTTTAATAGTAAAAATTAAAATTATTGACAGTGTGAAACTGATCATTGTGCATTTTTGGTAATTAAATAAACTCTTTTAACTTAAATTAAAAGACATTGCGTTTTCACTTTCCCGGAACGTTAAAATTATTGGCCGCAAACCGAAAACACGCGACAATGGTGTCAGAAGTGGGATTGAAATTTGGAAGTGAAAACGTTTAAACAATTTTACAGTGCACAATTGTGCAAATTAACGTGGAAAAATAGCCGAAACAATAAAAATGCCAGGAAATTTACATCTTAAAATTAATCAATTGAGCATATCGGAGCTCAAAGAGGAGTTGGAACAACGAAATCTGGCTACACAAGGTACAAAGGCCATACTGATTGCACGCTTGCGTGATGCAATCGAGTCGCAAGGCGTGAATCTGGATTTGGGTGAGCTCTCAGATGCAGAAAGAGGCGCAGAAGGTGGTGAAGCCGAAACACCAAAACCAAAGGAACCAGAAAATGCGCTGATGCAAATGTTGATGCTGATGCAGCAAGAGTAGCGACAACAGTCATCCAATTTAACTGCGAAGCTAAATGAACAATCAGCGCAGCTAAATGAACAGACATCCAGTTTAGCTGTGAAGCTAAATGAACAATCAGCGAAGCTAAGTGAACAATCAGCGAAGCTAGACCAACAAGCGTTCGAAATCAAGGCAGACATCGCACAGAAGCTGGAAAAACAGTCAACCGAAATAAAAGCGGAGCTCAGTAGTCTCAACAGCCAAATTAAATGCGTCGAGGAGAAGGTATACCAGGTCGAGGAGAGAATAAACCATGATATCAGCCAGGTCAACCATGAGATGGAAAAAGTGAAAAAGGACTTGGAAGCAGCGAAGGCAGTAGTAACCGCCTCACCAGCCCCAATTATAAAGCTCATCTAGAAATGTGCAAGCACCAATATTCGATGGGCAAACGGTCTGGACTATTTACAAAATCCAGTTTGAAGCAGCCGCTAGGATAAATCACTGGAATGAGCAGGAACGAGCAACTGCGTTAATTCTTGCTCTAAGAGGCCCAGCTGCCGAGCTTTTGCAGACGATCCCCGTTGAGCTGCATTCAAACCCGGCTGCTATAATGAATGCGCTGGACATGCGTTATGGAGACGATCATCTGAAGCAGATTTACCGGGCACAGCTACGGCATCGGATGCAGAAGTCTGGCGAAACCTTGCAGCAGCTAGCACAAGACATTGAGCGACTGGCACTTTTGGCTTACCCAGCGTACGACCCAGAACATCGAGATGACGTAGCAGCAGAAGCATTCATCAGCGCCTTAAAGGACAAGGAATTGCAACAAGCCGTGCGGTTAGCTCAAAAGCAAACAGTCAAGGATGCATTGGCTTATAGTTTAAATTTTGAGGCAGCCAAAAATGTGACTCGTACCACTGCCCGGGTTCGCGAGGTACTGGCAGATAATTGCAGGTGTAATCGCGCGGGAATTGAGCGAGAGCTGCAGGTGAATGGTGCGCCTAGATGCTGGAATTGCGGGGAAAAAGGGCACCTGTAAAGAGACTGCAGGAAGGGAAGAAGACCGAGCTATTGTCCAGGGTGGTGGAGATCCAGACCGTGTCAGGAGCCTAAAATGGAGGCCCATCAAACTGCAAGGGCCAACTTCGTGGGGCGAACGTTGGCTAGGAGTATCGACATCCCCAGCACCGTGCCAAGGCAACATCGTGGAGAAGCAGACAGATGCCTTCCTGGTCAAGTTGATGAAGAACAATGCACCCTAACAAACGGCACTGGTGCAACCCGATCGACGATCCGACCAGACCTAGTGAGGCCCCAACTGCTTCACAAGGGCAGAGTTCATGGAATTGCTGACGCCCTATCTCGTCATCCATGTCCAGCTAACTGTAAACATTGCCAACGGATTAAGGAAAAGGAGCCGCCCGTTGATCTGCGAGTGATAACGGCCGAATTCGATGAAGGTTGGTCATCGGAGGAGATTCGAAATGCCCAGTTAGCCGATGAAGATATCGGACCATTGCTCGTATGGAAGGAGACAACTGGGCGACCGGAGTGGAAAGACGTTTCAATGCATGGCGCAACCCTGAAAAGCTATTGGGCACAATGGAACTCCCTTCAGGTGGAGGGAGGCGTACTCAAGCGGAAATGGGAAACGGCGGATGGTAGCTCCTATAGGATGCAAACTTTACTTCCCAAAAGCCGAATCCACGATGTGGCTAAGGAAATGCATGAAGGATCCTCGGGAGGCCACCTTGGTGTTAACAAGGCCTTAGCGAAATTGCGGGAACGGTTCTACTGGCTCCACGCTCGAGAAGACGTAGAGGACTGGTGTCGCAGATGCACAATTTGCGCTTCCGTCATAGGCCCAAAGCGACGACTGAGAGGTGAAATGCAAACCTATAACGTAGGCGTGCCATTCGAAAGGATTGCTGTTGACATCGCAGGACTCTTTCCTGAATCCGATTGGGGAAATCGATATACGCCGGTTGTAGCTGATTATTTCAGCAAGTGGCCCGAGGTCTACCCCATTCCCAACCAGGAAGCAACTACCGTACCTGAACAGCTAGTGTTAAATTGGGTCAGTAGGTACGGCGTACCTTGCGAATTACATTCAGATCAAGGCCGAAACTTTGAGTCACTAGTTTTTGGCGAAATGTGTGAACTACTGGGAATACGGAAAACGAGGACAACACCGCTGCATCCCCAATCCGATGGAATGGTCAAACGGTTCAACGGCACGCTCAATAAACATCTGGCCCAGATGGTTGACGAGAACCAAAGGGACTGGGACCGACATATCCCACTATTTTTGATGGCGTACAGAGCTGCCGAACATGCATCGACGGGCCAAGCCCCAGCCAAAGTCATTTTTGGAAAGACTATTCGTTTGCCAGCCGATGTAAAGTTCGGAACACCCCGTGAGAAACCCCAAACGGTCTCGGAGTACGCAAGTGATCTAAGACAACGGTTGAACCAGATACATCGGACAGTGCGAAAACACCTCGAATCGGCTACTGACCGCATGAAGACCAGGTATGATCTAAAGGCAAATTCTACTGGCTTCCAGCAAGATGACTTGGTGTGGCTTTGTAACCCGCAACGGCGAAAGGGTAGGTCTCCAAAGTTGCAACATAATTGGGAGGGACCATACCGAGCTACAAAGCGAATCAACGACGTCGTATACCGAATACAGGAACATCGTAAGCCGAGAGCTAAAATGAAAATCGTGCATCTGGACCGTCTTGCCCCATATTACACCCAGGGAGAATTGACTACAAATAGCGACACATCTTTTCGGGGCGAAAAGAACTGAGGTGGGGGCAGTGTTACGTGTACAAATAATTACATGTACAAATAATTCTGCGAGCTGCTGTCGCAATTGTTTTCATAATCATTAAGAACGTCAACAAATGAATTTACTCGAACCCACGACAACCCAACAAGCATGATCAACACCTACAAGTGACGTCACTCCATTCATTAATTTGCTCGAATCTACCAGGTACCTCTCGGTAGAACATTCGCCAATGTACGAGAAATGGGTGAATAGGTAGAGACCCTATATAAAGGCGAGCTGAATGAATGGGGGGATCATGATTCATTCGACCGCGATAAGAACTGCGATAGTGTGTTTCGTAATAGTGAAGTGATTTAGAAGACAATTGCGATAAGAAATTTATGGACAAGTGCTAGATTTTTTAAATAGTGAAAATTAAAATTAGTGAAAGTGTGAAACTGATTATTGTGCATTTTTGGTAATTAAATAAACTCTTTTAACTTAAATTAAAAGACATTGCGTTTTCACTTTCCCGGAACGTTAAAATTATTGGCCGCAAACCGAAAACACGCGACAATATCAATATTGGGGTTTTGCCCAAGAGGGATTGAATCTAGATAAGGCAATATTATGCTGGTGTTAATCACGCCAGATAAGAAAGGTTATGAAACATTTCCTTGTGAGTTCAAATATGTGATTTCTCCATATTTTGTGGCCCTCTAGCGGCCAAGTTCCTCATCAAATTTTGATGAATCTTTGGATTACAAATTATCGGAACAAGTTCTCGATTTCGTATTTGAGCTGCCATTTTCAAAAAAAAAATAAGATTTTTGTTCTATTTAGAGTTAAACTCTGATTCCAATGAGATTTGGCATACTCTGTAATGAGACTCTCAGCAGATTTCTTTTGAAATAATCCAAAATTAAACGCAGTAGTTCAAAATTCCTGATGTTATAAACAAATAAAGTTGAATATGATATGGCACACATTTGTTTTTTGTGGTAGGCTGGTGAATGCCATTTATGCACAGAGTGTGGGATTCCCATGCTCGCAAGCAGGCGACTGGACTGCCCACCAAACACCTCCCCTGTCAACCTGAAAACCCAGCCTGGAACCGTTTGACACATTACTTCGGGCCAGGTCTCGTTTTGTTACGCCATGAGGCGCCTTCAATCTGGAGGATCCCTTTCCTAGCGGGAGGGGAGAGGGAAAGAGGAAGTGCCAGAAAAGCGATCTCCCAGTCCCTTTTATTTTTAGGCCACCTGGTTCCATTTGTCAACCGATTCGAGCATCACCGCAACGATATTATTCGGGGTGAGCTCTCCCGTTTCCCTGTAGAGTTCCCTTCGCAGCCTGTCGTATTTTTTACACGCAAAAAATGTGTGGCAGGCATTGTCCTCTTCTTCTGGGCAAAACCGACAATCGGGGGACCGTGGCTTACCAATCTTGTGCAGGTAAGACTGAAAACACCCGCACCCGCTCAAAAGCTGGGTAAGATAGAAGTAAGTCTCACCATGCCTTCGGGATTAGGCGTGCAGTCCACCTTCCTTTCGTGCAATTCACCCAAGACTGCTGCCAATTGTTGAGTGAGGGCTGTCTCTCCTCGCGGATGACCATCTCCCTTGCATCCTCGTTTTGGCGCTGGTAAATAGCGTCGCGCTCTATAGCAAGGAGGGCGACAAGTATCACGCCTGCAATAACTCTCATCGCCGGATCAGAGACTGTCGGATGCGAACATACAATTCTCAGTGCTCCTCTTGTCTGTACCTGTGCCAAATGTTTTCGGTATACCTCTTTGCTGAGAGCGTCGGCCCAGACTTCTGCTCCGTACAAGAGCACTGACTGCTGTAAGGTCATCAAGAGGCGTCTTCTTGACGGCTAGGTCCCCCTACGTTGGCCATAAGTCGACTCAGAGCCGATATTCCCGACGCAGCTTTTTCAGCCGTTGCCTTGATTTACTCAAAGAAACTCATCTTCGAGTCGATCAGTAGCCCCAGGTACTTCACCGATGGCTTCGATTCGATTTGTATGTCTCCAATACTGATCATCCTTACTCTAGGGATTTTCTTTTTTGTCAAAATGACCACTTCGGTTTTCTCAAGTGCTAAACTGAGCCCGCGTGCAGTCATCCAGTCCCTCACACAGTGCATTAGCATACCTAGGCTAAGTTGCACCTGTTCAAGTCTCAGTAGCCCGTCGTAAGACACGTTCCACAGGCCCGGACCAAGCATAGATCCCTGGGCAACACCCGATGGAATTTCCATCCTTCGTTGGCCCTGTGTCGTGTCGTAGAGCAGGCTTCGGTCACACATTGGAAGTATTTGTACGAAAGAAAGTTCTCTTAAACAGTGTTTAAATTTCAAAATCGTGGCTTATCAATTTATTATTTTTTTTTTTTGAAACTAAGGGCTCGTACAAAAAGTTTGCCTTTCTTCTTCCTTCCTCAGCAGATGGTTCAGAGTCCGCTGCATTGTTTGGACAACGTTGCGTAGACCCAAATACATTCCCAGGAACTCATATAGTACAAAGGGCGTGGTGACTGCCGTCTTACATACGTCTTCAATTTGGTAGAAGGCAAACTGAAGGTCGACTACTGAAAAAATAATGCCGCTGGCCTCCTGAATCAAATTCTCGATGTTGGGCAGTGGGTAATTGTGCAATCGAGTTTTGGTGTTCAGTTGATGGCCATCCCCTGTAGCTTGCTAATGGCCACCATCTTTGGGCACCATGTGCAGGAGACTGGCCCACTGGCTCGATGAGGATCGAATTATGCCTCGTTCCAGCAAGAAAGCAAACTCAGCTTTAGCTGCGCTGAGGGAATCTCCCGCGAGGTGACATGGTCTCGTAAAAACCGGTGGGCCATTGGTGACTTTCTGGCGGTGGACGGGTAGGTCAGCGACCGATGCTAATTTCCCGAGTTTTGCGGGTACATCTCCATATTTGGCGACTATCTCTTTGTACTGATCTCCAATGGTTTTCTTCACTTTAGTGACGGCGCTAATACTGTGCATAGCTGGAGCTGCGCTGAGGACGCAGGCTGCGGAGAGGTTAGTGAGATCATCCAAGAGGCGCTGGTTGCGCAGATCTATGAGTAGACCATGTTGCTTTAGTACGTTGGATCCTAGAATGGCTGTCTGGACATCTGCTATCACGAACGACCAGTGGAGTGGCCAGCGTAGCCCGAAATCTAGAATGAGCTGCTGAGATCCAAAGGTTGTAATGGGCATGCCATTGGCAGCCTGTAGCACAAGGCTCTGCTTACGAAGAGGCCTGGCGATGGAAGAGTATACCAGGAACCTGTTTTGTGGTGCGGTCGGAGACATAAAGGTGTCTCTCCAAGATGTTCGCTGAGTACAGCGCCAGTAAATCTAGTTTTCCGAGCGCCTAGCAGTGTGGTCTAAAGCTGGGAGAAACAAGGCTGCTTGCATCGCATCGCTACGGCCCCGTGCTTGGTGTGATACCAGCAATGATCTGTGGAGCGGCCTCGTCGTTGGCTTATGTTTCTTGACTCGGACCACTTCTGCAGTGTTTTGGTGCAAGTTTGTTAGCTGCGTAGTCACCAGACGCAAAGTAGCTAACTTGACAGCGACATAGTCCGAAAAAGAACGCGGTGAGGAGAGACCAGATGACTGTGTAATTGGGCGCGTAGATACTTGCACTGACGCGGCCATCACTACTGGACCTAGGGCTTGTACTTCGTCTGCGACAACGGCAAACTTCTCTAGCGTTTGGTTTTTTATGAGCGAAGCATGCGGCGCATTTGCTGAGGCAGTAGGTGAAGCCATCTAACACAGAGGACATCGTTGCTAACCCGTGTGCCAGTGAGGGAACGCATATGCAGTAGGAGCTATGAAGGTCTCTTGTCTCTGAGCTTCACGCCTGTGAGTAACTTATGTAGCTGCGCATCAGGTGAGTCTGTGAGGTAGATGACGATAGCTGCTTTGAACGCTCCGTATCGGTCATGCTCTGGTGGCACACGGATGATAGCCGCTACATCCGTGAAAGTTTCATGGTCCAGCGATAATACCGTGAGATGATACTTGGCTGCGTCCTTTACCACCTTGTGCACCTCAAATTGTGATTCCACCTGAAAGAACCACATCTCAGGACCAGCCTGCCAGAAGAATGGCAGCCTACACTGGCTGACTATGTTCACCTCCTGAGCCCGTGGTAAACTCCTGGCTGGTGGCACCTCCTGAGGGAGACGTTGCTTGCCATCCTCGTTGTTTCATCCGACTACCATTATTATTGCAAGCTGGTATCAACACTTTGGAAGTAAAAATCCTTGTCTTTAGCTTTTACTCCATATTTATACTTTGCTCTTTGGAAATGACAGAATTTATTACTACCTTTTATTAACAACGAGGTAGGCGGCTACGACCATGAAGATTATGAATAATTATGTCGTTGTTGTTGATGAATGATGATGTCGTTGTTGTTGATGAATGATGATGTCGTTGTTGTTGATGAATGATGAT
Source organism: Odontomyia ornata (assembly GCA_963969285.1). Lineage (NCBI taxonomy): Eukaryota > Metazoa > Arthropoda > Insecta > Diptera > Stratiomyidae > Odontomyia > Odontomyia ornata. The sequence continues at coordinate 335,823,739 of OZ017738.1, read as the reverse complement.
GTTGTTGATGATTTTTTTTTGTGGTAGGGAGGTGAAGGCATTTACGCCCGCCGAGTCTGGCAGTGTGGGACTCCCATGGAGGATACCCTTGGACTACCCACTAAACACCTCCCCTGTCAATCTGAGAACCTAGCCTGGAACCGTTTGACACATTACTTCGGGCCAGGTCTCGTTTTGTTACGCCGTGGGGCGCCTTCAAGCTGGGGAGTCCCTTTTGTTGTTGATGATGCTGATGATGTTTTTGCTGCTGATGTTGATGATAATGTTTACTACAAACCAGTAGAAAGCTAGCCTAGGTCCCCTCATGTATGTTAATTCATGAGAAGCTAGAAGAGCGGCTCAAGCGCGTCTCTAGAACGAATTTCTTGCGCCACTGATATGTATGTGGGATCAGCTGGCAGGCGAAGATTTTTCGTGGGACGAAGGTCTGTTTGCGTCGTAAAGCGTGCACCGACGTTGGGATGCTCTGAGTCGCCACATATATACTGTGTTCGTTGATGAAATTGATTTACGAGTACAGTTGGCACCGCTATATTGTTTGCTATCTTTAATCCAATTTCGGAGAAAAACTCATTAAAGTGTTTAGCTTTAAGTTTATTGTTTTCTATCCGCTTTCCATTTACCTGTATAGTTGTTATTTCATATTTTTTTTCTTTTTTTGTCTAAGTTTGTATTTATGAATTGCCACAATTTTCCCGCATCAATTTCTTCTAATTTTTCTCTTTTATATTGATCTAGATTTATTAATTTTTTAGTACTTTTTCATGTTGCAAAATTCTTTTTTTTTTCAATTCAAGATTATTAGGGGCAGATTTATGTTTGCAAGAATCAACTAGTGCTGGTGTCGTCCAAGGTTTCCTTGGATCCCTATTTTTGGCATATTTTCTCATAGCCATTTTACATAAAGGTTCGATTTTCTCAACCAGGCACTTGATAGCAATATTTTCATCATTTATTTCTTTAAATTCCAACAAATCTGCTTTTTCACATAATTCTGGTAGAAACCTGAAATCGTTCTTTTTCCATTTTCTGATTTGACTGCATTCGCATTCAATCCAATCAATACAGGGAAGTGACCAGTTATTCTTTGAATGAGTTACAATTGATTATTTATAAGTTTGATCTTACCATTATATAATCAATACAAGAACCTACATCTTTAATTCATCCAGGTCTAGTTATAGTATTACGGTATATATTGGTTTCATAGTAACATATCAAGATACTCATTACTATTTTCTTCAAATTCAGTTCTATCAATTTTTGAGTCACCTAATTGGTTTTTTTTTGATATTATTACATATAAATTCTTTCAAATCTTATATGAACTCGTTAGAATCATATTTGAAACAGGTGTAAATACCTCGGATTTTTTAGTCTTCATTTTTAAATAATTCAATGAGAATGCTTATAGTTTTTAGTGTGCCAGCCTTTTCTATTATCGCAGAGTTGTGCAGGAGCTCCTATATGTAGACAATCACACCATCAGCAATGTTCATAGTACTTTCGTTTTTGTACACGGTATATCCTTCTATGTCAACAAAACCATAGCAAACTTTAATCCATGCTTCTGAGCAGACGCGGACGTCACGTTTCTTCTTAATCCATAATTAGGTACATTAGGAAAATCACACAAATAGTCGCATGGGGTCACTACTGACCCCAAACAAATAAATGAAAACAAACCGGAAGAAACAAATAAAACGAAGTATGTAATATCAAAAATATTTAAATGCTTTATTTTAATCATAGTAAAACAAAAACATAATTTTCAGTTTAAACAATGAAAAACACAAAACAACTTCTAATTCCTCTTAAAATTACTAATTTTTAGTATAGCCGAGATCAACTTGAAAATAAATAATTATCCAGATTCATCAGCACATTCATCTACATACTATGCACCCAATGCAGTAAGAACTGAAGTGTTGCTCACAAACAAATTTACCACATTTATGGCATTTACTCGTATTTGGCACTTTTTTGTCGTCCTTTCTAGGACATGACGAACAGCAACCATGCTTAGAAGACGATTGAGGCACGACTTTCTGCATATCGTGAACTTCACGGAGTCGTTTTTTTGTCACGCTGCTGAATGCAAAATTTCTGGTGGCCCTCCTTTAATTCTATTGAAAGTTTTTTCAAAAAAGCCCTCCTTAAATGCGTGCTACTCTTATCAGCATTCGCCCTGAGTATGACAAATGCATTGATGCCAGATACATCTAGAAGGTGGAAAAATACTGCCAACGGCCATCTTTTTGTTCATCTGGCAACGTTATAGTTAGCGCATAGTTGATCATTGCAGTTGACATCACCTTTGGTACTATTATAAAAGGTAACTATTTCTGCTAGCTGCTGTTGTTTCGTCAATGGAGGCATCATAATGCATGGAAGAAAGTAAAATGACAGCTTGCCTTGGCTTAGGGACATAGGAGACCATAGTGATTCGATGATTGAATCCAACAAGCGAAGTAATTTGTTCCCTAGTCGTGTTTGGCAAGAATTCATATGGAATGTCAGGTTTCCTTTTATTCAATGTACCAACAAGAGTCAATTTATATTCAGGTGTTAGCAGCTCCTTAGCCAGTCTCATACTAGTGTACCAATTGTCAGTTGTTATGTTACGGCCACTGTTTTTTGGTGATTCAACAAGGCGTTTTACGATGTTATTTGGAGAACTAGATATTTGATATTCTCCATCTGGTTGAACCCAAAAATGGGTTTATTTCCAAATTATCCGTAGGAGGTGCATGTCGATCTCGTTGAAATTTATCCTTTATCTTATCGATAAACAAATTAGTGTTCATGACGAGAAGTTCAATAATTTCACTGTCAAAAAATAATCAGAAATATTTAGAGGGGATTTTACTGTTTGACTCCCGGTAAATGAATAATAACATTTTGTGTGGGAGTCTTCCCTTTGTTTGATATTGGTACATTAGACCATTTCACTTTTGGGCCATTTCTTTGAGTATGTCTAGATAAAAAATAGTTACCCTCCGATAACTCAGGAACATTTCCGCTATCTTCGGACTCTTTAATTTCAGAGTCATGGGCAATATGTATGGAAATATCGTCTGCAGCGACATCTTGCTCATCATCGGACCATTCTTCCAGCCATTGCAGTATCTGTCTTTCCTGATTCATATTGAAAGTTCAAACTAGAAGCGGAATAAATGCAAAAATTATAAAAAGAAAAGCAAGAATATATAAATTCAATATGCAATGAAATAATAAACAAAGTAAAACAAAGCAATGAAATAATAAACAAGTAAATGTTCTTAAAACCAAAAAAATGAAAACATACCTTTTTCTGAAAATTTTCACGTAATTGGTCGTATGGGGTCAGCACTTATAAAAGCAGCAACACGTGCGCCGGTATTGGCTTTACGACCGTGACTGATTTGCATACCCCGAGGGTAGATAGAGAAATGAAAAGAGCGCTGTCGCGTTCCAAACACTTTAACATATTTTTTTATTTGAATTTGGCTTGACCCCATGCGCCTAATTAAGGGTTAAAACCATTTATAAATACTTCTAAAGCATTTAAGTTTTTTTTTATTACTTTTTATGGTTAGATAAATAACACTAAAATTATAGATTTTAAACAGCATACTGTTATAAGAGTCATCTAAATTGTCATCAAATTCCCGTTTACAATATAATTAAATTCGTAATCAGTCTCAATAATTTCTAATCAAAAATATATGAGTGCACAGATGAGAAAAGCTAGGCACTGTCCACTTTTAGTACACGTCTAAATGGGTAGTTACAGGAGTTGACGGTATCATTCCATTTTAGTTTATAAATTTCACAGCTTCTTACATCTGATATTTCATGGTCTATTCTTCTTTTTCTTGCCGAAAAAATTTTTATACAGTTTATATACTTTTTGCTATTTTGATCCGTGCATTCATCAGATTTAGCGTGATAATGATCATATCACTTTGCGGAGTGCCGATACATTCGATCATGACAACGAGATACTCTAACTATCTCTAAGCGAAGGCCCGAAAGGAGCTGTAGTGCGATACAAAAAAAAACATCAGGTTTATGATCACCAACACAGAAACCACATTTTATTATCCTACATTTTTCAAAACTATGCCTAAAGCCTTGACACTCTTTGCATCTATTGAGGTTAAAGTCATCCTTGAAATTACACTTCTGATATTCAATATATATTCCTCATTGGATTATTAATTTCAAATAAAACAAAAACAACAGGGGACAACGCATGGCCATAGTTGACTTGCCCGGATAGGACGCCGAACAATTCCTGAACAAGGGCAAAGTACGAATAGGGTGGGTTATCTGTAGGATACGGCGAAGAGCAACGCCTCTCCAATGTTTCAAAAGCCTTAGTCATGGTCACACCACACAAGTACGCAAAGGACCCGATAGGAGTTCCCCATGTTACAAATGCGGTGAAACGGGACATAAAAGAAAAGAGTGTACGAAGGATGCACACAGTATTCTTTGCAAGGATCTTGATCCAAAGCCTGATTTTGGACACGTCTTGGGATCAGGAAGATGCCGGGTGTTCCAGGAAGCTCTAGCCAAGGCAAAATCAGAACTCCGATGACCCGTATCCTGCAGCTAAACCTACACCGTAGTTCAACCGCCAAAAATCTGCTTGAGCAGTTTGCGAGGGACATGAAGGCCGACTTCTTGCTGCTGAATGAGCAACACCACAATAAAAGTCTTGCATTATGGTATTTTGATGAAACTGGTACTGCCGCCATCTGTGTTCGGAACAGTGACTTTCAAGCGGAGAGTTGTGGATGGGGGGATGGTTTCGTGTGGGTTCGGTGCTCAGGGACCATCTTTTTTAGTGTGTACCTAACGCCGAACGAATCGATATCATCTTTCCAGGAGGGCGCTGTCTCGAACGCAGAGGGCAAAGTGCTCATTGGGGGAGACTTCATCGCTAAAGCAATCGAATGGGATATGCCTCAGACGGATCCGCGGGGAAAACAAATGGCGGCCAGGACGGTGCTCGTCGTACAAAACTCCGGAAATACGCTGACTTTCTGCCGTATTGGCTGTGAGGGAACCACACCGGACGTGACATTCACCCCGGAGTCCTTAGAACGGAGGATATACAACTGGAAGTATAAGAGGACTACTCAGCCAGTGATCATCAGTGCATTCTGCATGATATCAGTGATGCTGTCTCCCGACGTCCGTGCTCTCGGCTTTCTACAGCTGGATGGAACATCGGAAGGATGGACGTCGAGAGGTTCATCGAGGCGCTAACAGCAGGTGAGCCGCTGCAGGGAGCTTTGGAGGGGACGGAAGAACTGGCAGCTCAAGACGTGGTGAACTCTACTATGAGCATCATTATGACTGCTTGCAGCGCTTCTATGCCCCGTTGAAGACCCCGGAACGGCAAGCCCCCAGTGTACTCTTGGTCAACTAAAACGCTGAAAAGCGAAGGGAGTGTCACAAGCTTCAACGTGAGGCTCAACGGGCGCGGAACCGTGACGAGGCATGCAACCGGGTGGGACCATATAAGTCGGCCAGGAAATGCCTTCGCGAACTCATCAACAGTAGCAAGGCTCGCTGCTGGCAAGACCTAGTGGACAATGTGAACAAGGATCCTTGGGGCCTTGGCTACAAGCTAGTCATGCGAAAGATTGATGCCCTACGGAAGCCTTGTATACATGACGCGGAAAAGATGGACGCGATAGTGTGGGGACTCTTCTCCGCCCATCCCGTCCGTGTTGACACTGTCCATGGTGAAACAGCAGTCAAGTGCCCACTCTTCACACAGCTGGAACTGGAGGAGGCAGTCCTCTCATTGAAAGCGAGGAAGGCTCCAGGTCCAGATGGTGTTCCAGCTGAGGTGTTGCGGCTTGTCTATTATCATTGTCCTGACTTGCTGCTCAGCACATTAAACGCTTGCCTATGGGACGGGGTTTTCCCGGTACGATGGAAGGTGTCGAGGCTGGTGCTGATCAGCAAGGGGAAGGGAAATCCCGAATCACCGTCTGCATACCGCCCGTTATGCATGCTAGACGCGGCTGGGAAAGTGCTAGAGAAACTCATCAAGAGAAGACTCACTGACGCGATTCGTGCTACTGGGGACCTATCTCCTCGGCAGTATGGCTTCAGAGCAGGACGTTCTACCATTGATGCGATTGCAGAAGTGGTGAACACGATCCAAAAGGCAGAGGCATATAGTCGCAACAAGCGACGGATCGTCCTGTTGGTGACACTCGACGTCAGGAATGCCTTCAATTCCGCAAGATGGTGGATATTCTGGATACGCTGGAAAACTCTTTTCAAGTTCCAGAATATCTGATGCGGCTTTTGAGGAACTACCTAAAGTACCGAAGCCTGCTCTACGACACGACACAGGGCCAACGAAGGATGGAAATTACATCGAGTGTTGCCCAGGGATCCATCCTTAGTCCGGATCTGTGGAACGTGTCTTACGATGGGCTACTGAGACTTGAGATGCCAGATGAGTCGTGCTAGGTCGGCTATGTGGATGATGTTGCGGTTCTGGTCACTGGACACACCGTTCAGCAAGGGCAACTTAGGCTAGGTATGCTAGTGCGCCGAGTGAGGAACTGGATGACTGCTCGCGGGCTCAGTTTAGCACTGGAGAAAACCGAAGTGGTCATCTTGACAAAAAAGAGAATCCCTAGAGTAAGGATGAACTGTATTGGAGACATACAAATCGAATCGAAGCCAGCGGTGAAGTACCTGGGGCTACTGATCAACTCGAAGATGAGTTTCTCTGAGCAAATCAAGGTAACGGCTGAGAAGGCTGCTTCGGGAATATCGGCTCTGAGTCGACGTATGGCCAACGTAGGGGGACCCAGCCCATTAAGAAGACGCCTCTTGATGAGTGCTGTAGGGTTGGCGCTATTGTACGGAGCAGAGGTATGGGGCGACACTCTCAGCAAGGAGGTGTACCGAAAACGTTTGGCACAGGTACAGAGAAGAGGAGCACCGAGGAATGCATCTTCGTATCCAACAGTCTCTGACTCGACGATGAGAGTGATTGCAGGCGTGATACTTGTCGCCCTCCTTGCTAGAGAGCGCCGCGCTATTTACATGCGCCGAAACGAGGATGCGAGGGAGATGATCGTCCGCGAGGAGAGACAACGCTCGCTCAACGATTGGCAGCAGTCTTGGGTGAATTGCACGAAGAGAAGGTGGACTGCGCGCCTCATCCCAGATGTGAGACCGAGGCTAAATTGAAAGCATGGTGAGACTGACTTCTATCTGACCCAGCTTTTGAGCGGGCACGGGTTTTTTCAGTCTTACCTGCACAAGATCGGTAAGTCACGGTCACGGCTTCGCCCAGGAGAGGAGGACAATGCCTGCCACACATTTTTTGCGTGTACAAAATGGGTCAGGCTGCGAAGGGAACTCTACAGGGAGACGGGAGAGCTCACCCCGGATAATATAGTTGCGGTAATGCTCGAATCGGTTGACAAATGGAACCAGGTGGCACATTATGCTCTGACAGTTCTACAATATAAAAGGGACTCACAGCAGCTGGGGGCGCTGGGGCTGGGGGATTGTTCTTCTGGCATTTCCTCTTCCCCTCTCCCCTGCCGCTAGGAAAGGGACTCCCCAGCTTGAAGGCGCCCCACGGCGTAACAAAACGAGACCTGGACCGAAGTATTGTGTCAAACGGTTCCAGGCTGGGTTCTCAGGTTGGCAGGGGAGGTGTTTAGTGGGTAGTCCAGTCGCGCATGGGAGTCCCACACTCTGTGCATAAATAGCATTCACCTCCCTACCACAAAAAAAAAATTCAAATATGCAGCAGAGTTTACTCTCATTTTAATGCCTCTAATATTTTTGTTTTGTATTGTATAAATGTACTCAATTTCAAATGAGCCAAACTCCAAATCATTTCTTTGCAAAATATCCTCTTCCAGTTCATTTTTCTTCAGATCATTTTCTATTCCGTAAATTCTAATTAATGGATCCATCTTTTCAGCTAATTTTATTTCAACTACTTTTCCAAGATCTTATTTTAATGTGGTTTTTATCGGTTAAACATCATTTCCCTCACAGTTTATTATAATACTTCTTTCCCTTTGAAGATATTATCATTATCAATGTTACAACATATTTCTAAAATATTCATCAAACCCCTTACACATCTGTTGTATTTGGATCCTTCTTAAATGTGTATTTAAGTAGTATTAAGTGTAATTGTTGCGGTAATTGATAAATTTTCAACCGTCTATAACTTAGCTGTTTTTGGCTCGATTTTTATAAAACTTTCAGAAAACATAAAATTTACATCAAAAAATTTTGGTAAATATTGTCAACAAATTTAAGGGTCATTTTCAGTTTTATAGATGAATGCGCAAAATTCGTAAAATATGCTATTATTCACAAATTTGCTGGAGTTTTGACTGCTGAGGTATTTGTTGCCCTTGTACTCATCAGGACCTACTTTCCTGACTTTTGTCAGATTTACCTTTTCACAGACGTTCGATCGCGAGAGGGGGGGACACCTATTTTGCGTATATTTTTCCCCACCCTGCACGCCTTCATTCAAATGCTTCTAAGGGGGTGATGCATTATGAGGTTTGGTTGTTCATCTTAAAAAAATGCATAAAGTTGAATTTTATAATCAGTAAAAATTTTATTGTGAGTCGAAAGAATAACCGTTACTTTTTAAAGATTATCTTGTTTAAATGTTGACCGCGATTGGACCAAAAATGGTTCATCCTGAGGGATGCACCCCTCCATGTAAATGTTTCTAGTTTAAGACCTGTTTTGAAAAGCTCCCATCAAGACCTTTCATTTGATACCCATATTGGCTACCTTTTTAAATTTTTTTTTCAAGGGTTACCCTCCTCTATGGGTGGACCCCCTGAACCCCTAAAATATTTTTGTTGTACCACAACTTTTGAGAGGGCACTACTTTTGAGTAACATACCAAATTTGATCACTCTAACTTACCCGGTTTGCGAGGAAACTTGCTGTGATGCACGAACGGACGGACGAGCAGATGGATAGACGAACAGACAAGCCGAGGTTTCAATAGAGTATTGGAAAAAATTTTTATAATAACTTGAAAAGGAAGGCCAGAAAATTTATCAAAGCCACAGAATCGTTTCAATAGTTATTATAATGCAATATAATCCCACATAGTAAGTAAAGAGTGTAATTGGATCGAAAATAAGCTTCCACGCGTCGAATGCAATTAATATTCTCTTAAAGCTGTCACTTACAAGGCACGCGATCTGCCTCGGAAATTCATTGAATATAAAATTTTTTCACAAGTAGTTAAATAAATATTTAACCATCCATAAAAAATATCGACTTGTATGAGGAAACGAGGAATATTTAAACGTTATTCAAAAAAGTAAGCATTTCATATCTGCTTAGCAATAAAATTTGTTTTTGCATTGGATGTATGTACTTATAGCGTTTACTCGACTTTACGTACAATTTGTTTGATGACATGTTGATCAATCAGTGATATGATCGGTGGCTATGGATTGATACCTATGGGAGTAAATACTAGAGAACGCATTAAAAGTGCGCAACTTAATGAAAAGTCATAAACTTTTATGGAGGTCTACTCGTTTGGAATATATTTACATTATTATAGACTAGACGGGATCGATAAAATTTACAAATGCATGCAAATAAGATTCTCAGCCACAATACTTTACACTAAAGTCAGAAAAGGAAATTTGAGTTGAAAGAATTTACGTTCATGAAACTCATTAAAAGCAAGAAGAGTCTTTCTAAGCATATTATTCTTGAATACTAAACTGATAGTTTTCAAATGTAACTTGAATGCGTAATAAGTTGGATTAGATTATACTGGAGCTTTTGACGATTAGGGGACACTTTTCCCAGTCCTCGGTTCCCACTAGACGTTATGCTCAAATTGCAGTTTTCTTAATGGAAATTTTTCCCAATGTACGTTTTTCTCAAAATCAATTATACTAGATATTTTCTTTTTTCGCGTTAGCACTACAGCCTCTTTCGGGCTTTCACTAAGGGATAGTTAGAGTATCTCATTATCTTGATCGGATTCATCGGCACTCGGAAAGGTGATATGGTCAGTACCACGCTTTGGCCGTGTGTTCCTCTATCCAGCTGTGATACGTACGTTCTGATTTGAAACCAGTACGTATAATAACTGAACAAGCTTATAGTCCGTCCGAAGAATCAATCGATACAAATTTCATTTAGAACTTCGGCTTCGGAAGCTGGAACAACTAGCAATCGAAATTAAGACGCAGCCCCCAGTGGAACTGAAAATTTGGGTAAACTTTACAGCCGTTCACCTCAGAAACGTTACGAATATTTGCAAACATTTTTTAGCAAGAAGTCATAATGAACCTTTGGCTATCGAATCAACTCATTACATTTTGCAAAAAGTTAATGGCAAAAATTATTAAATTCAAACAAAAAAGCATGTTTTCGTTAAAAAATGTAGTAGATCTCGGAAACTACTTAACGTACCGAGTTGATTTAAGCTACCGTTGTTAGATCTAAATTATTTACATTAAATTATCTAGTCAAAAATTTGAAAAAGTTTTTTGCAAAAAATTTCCTAGAACATTCTTGCATTCTTGGAATGGATTTTCTGAAACCACATGGAATCGCGTTGGATTTGGGCAAACGGGTATTGAAATGGCGGAATGTCGAAGTATTGATGGAGGATTCCAGCGCCTAAATTCCCAACATGAATGTGGTAGTGTGTACCGACACTGATGTACCGAAATCTTCTGAGAGCATTGTATGGGCCAAGCTTGATGGTGATTCTGGAGACCACCAATCTTATCTGATAGAGCCAACGAAGACGCCGGCATTGCCTAGTTTGATTGAAGGACGAGGCCGTGTAAGATCTATAAGGAACGGATATGTGCCGGTTAGAGTCCTTAACACCGCAGACTCAACCACAAGCATCAAAGCGGGAGAAGTCATCGCCAGTTGCCAACTTGTTTCCACCATCACCTCTTCGGAAGCCAGTCACGGCCATCATTGGAAAAAGAGGCAAGACACAGACAAAGCCCGGGAATTCAAGTCTGCAAAATTGAAGTTGACTTAATTGCCAGTGCAGCTATTCAAACAGGCCTCTGACTTGGTCACCAAATAGAGTGACATCTTGTCATCGAACTCGGATCATCAAGACCGAACGAGTATGGTAGCTCACGTCATAAATACACCGGGAGCGAAGTCGATTCGACAAGCACGGAGACTTCTTCTTATAGCCAAATAAAGAGAAGTGAGCGCACTAATCTCGGGCATGAAAAAACAAGGCGTTATCAAGCCTTCTGTCAGTCCATGGGCCACGCCTGTAGTTCTAGTAAAGAAAGAGGATAGAAGCACTTGTTTTTGTGTCGACTATAGGTAGCTTAACGCCGTCACTAAGAAAGAAAGTTACCCGCTTCCACGCATCGATCACATCATGGACCCTTTAGCTGATGCAAAATGGTTTTTTACACCCGATCTCAATAGTGGCTACTGGTAGGTAGAAAGGGACAAGAAGGACCGAGAGAAGACCGTACTTTCAGTTGGGACCAAATTTTGGCAATTTGTGGTGACGCTATTTGAGCTTTGCAATACTCCAACCACCTTTGAATCCCTGATGGAATACGTGCTATGAAGCTTAACCGGGGAGACCTGCTTGGTGTACTTAGAAAACATCATTGTTATCAGGAGAAAGTTCGAAGAGCATGTGCGGAACTTAGGAATGGTATTCCTCCTATTACAAGTGGCGAATCTGAAACATAGACCTGACAAGTGTACCCTTTTCACAGCTGAACTCAAATACGTGGAACACTTTGTATCAGCAGAGGAAGTCAAAACAGAACCTGAGAAAATCGAAACCATGAAAAGCTGGCCAACACCAAACGACAAGTGCCAACTACAAAGGTTTCTGGGTCTGGTGACCTACTATCGAAGATTCGTCAAAGACATGGCCAAAGACGCTATGTGTTTCTGTCAGTTAACCAAGAAAAGTCGTCCGTACATCTAGCATGAGCAATGCCAGGCAGTCTTTGAAACCTTGAAGGAGAAACTGAGTGAATCACCCGTGCTGACATACCCAAAATCCGGAAAAATGATTTAAGTTCACACCAATGTGAGCAACGGCGGGATTGGAGCTGTACTTCCCCAGCAGATCGATGGCAAAGAAAGAGTCCTCTCGTTATTACACTCGAGCTCCCTCAAAACGAGAGAGGAACTACTGCGTGATCAGAAAGGAGCTATTGGCTGTAATAGAGGCCACCAAGCAGTTCCACAAGTATCTATATTGTCAGAAAAACCCCGAGGGACAAGTTGCGAGATGGATCGAATGATTGCAGCTATACGACTACAAAGTCGTTCATCAGTAGGGCGGAATTCATGGGAATGCTGACGCCCTATCTCGTCGTCCATATCCAGCTAAATGCAAGCACTGCACTGCCGATGGATTGAGGAAAGAAAGCCGACCTTTGATCTGCAAGTGATAATGACCGAATTTGATGAAGGTTGGTCACCGGAGAAGATTCAAAATGCCCAGCTAGGCAATGAAGCCATCGAGCCATTACTCGCATGAAAGGAGGCAGCCAGGCAACATGAGTGGAAGGACGTTCGATGCATGGCACCATCCTAAAAAGTTATTGGGCACAATGGAGCTCCCTGCAGGTGGAGAATGGCGTACTCAAGCGGAAATGAGAAACGGCGGATGGCAGCTTATATAGGATGCATACTGTACTTCCCAAAAGCTGAATCCACGATGTGGTTAAGGAAATGCACGAAGGATCCTCGGGAGGCCATCTTGTTGTTAACAAGACCTTAGAGAAATTGCGGAAAGCTTCAACTGGCTCCACGCTTGAGAAGATGCAGAGAACTGTTGTCATAGATGCGACGACTGAGAGGATAAATGCAAACCTATAATGTGGGTGTACCGTTTGGAAGGATTGCTGTTGACATCGCAGGACCCTTTCCTGAATCCGATTGGGGAAATCAATACACGCTGGTTGAGGCCGATTTTTTCAGCAAGTGGCCTGAGGTCTACCCCGTTCCCAACCAGGAAGCAACTTCAGTAGCTGAACAGCTAGTGTTAAATTGCGACAGTAGGTACGGCGTACCTTGTGAACTACATTAGGATCAAGGTTGAAACTTTGCACTAGTTTTTGGCAAAATGTGCGAGCTGCTGGGATACGGTAAACTTGGACAACACCGCTGCATCCTCAATCCGATGGAATGGTCAAATGTTTCAACGGCACACACAATAAATATATAGCGAAGATGGTTGAAGAGAACCAAAGGGTCTGGCAACGGCACACCCCATTATTCTTGATGGCGTATTGGGCTTCCGAACATGCATCGACGGGCAAAGCCCCAGCCAAAGCCATCTTTGGAAAGACTGTTCGCATGCTGGCTCATATAAAGTCCGGAACACCCCCTGAGAAAACCCAAACGATCTCGAAGTACGCAAGTGAGCTAAGGCAATGGTTGAACCAGATACATCGGACAGTGCGAAAACACCTCAAATTGGCTACTGGCCGCATGAAGACCAGGCATGATCTAAAGGCAAATTCTACTGGCTTGCAGCAAAACGACTTGGTGATGCTATATAACCCACAACGGCGGAAGGGTAGGTCTCCAAAGTTGCAGCATTATTGGGAGGGACCATACCGACTTACAAAGCGGATCAACGACGTCGTATATCGCATACAGGAACACCGTAAGCCGAGAGCCCAAATGAAAACTGTGCACTTGGACCGTCTTGCCTCATATTATATCCAGAGAGATTCAACTACAACTGGCCACACATCTTTTCGGAGCGATAAGAGCTAAGGTGGGGGCAGTGTTACATGTCAACACAATTCTACAAACTACTGTCGTAACTGTTAATAACACCATTACCAACATTGATTGAAAAGTAGCAAACGAGTGATGCCACTGCGTGCATCTGGAATTTCTGGAATATCTAAGGTAGTTCTCGTCAGAACATTCGCCAATGCACGAGAAATGGATTAAATGACTAGAGACCCTATATAAAGCTGAGCTGAATGAATGGGGGAGATAAAAATAGTTAAACTGTGATAGCAAAACTGCGATAGCAAAAACTGCTAGTGTAGCAAAAGATTTTCGTGATGCATTTGAAGAAAAGGAAATTAAAGTACGATTTGTAAAATAGTGAAATTGATTATTCTGCATTCTTATCAAATAAACTTATTTAACTTCTTTGAAACACAGTGCGTTTTCACTTTCTCAGAGCAGTTTAAGTTTAATACTTATCGGCTGTGAACCGTAACATGCAACAGTGGTGTCAAAAAGTGAGAATAATCAAGTGGCCGCCTATATTCGCCAAAACAAAATGTGCCCTTTTTACTGCATTTTCTATTATTTATTCAAGCATTTCAGCCGATATATCAATGATTTCAGCACGAATGTTGGCTGAGGCTTGCTGGCCTTCACTTTTTTTTCAAATTAACCCCCAAATAGAAGACCAGAAGTGTCGAATCTGGAGGTCAAGGTGGCCAGTCAATGCTGCCTTCTTTTGACATCATACGTCCAGGAAATATTCCGGTACAGAAACTAAACCAGTAACCGTCAAGATCTTTTTCAAGCATTTGTGGGCAAACATAATGTGCCAACTGCCACCGATATCAATTTCCATCGACTGCTTCATTTTCTTGAAAAAAATTGCTCAATAGTGGTTTTGGAGCAAACGCTGACTGTCACTTTTTGATCATGCAATGGCGTTTTATGGATCTCGTGTGGACTTCTCGTTCCCCAAACGCAGCAATTTTTCGGGTTTTGTAAAATAGTTTTACAAAACCCTTCTCAAATCGGGACCTGTCTGTCCGTCTGTTCGTCCGTGTGTCACAGTAGTTTTTCTCGCAAAGTACTTAAGCTAGAAATATCAAACTTTACATATAGGTGTAAAGTGGTGCTCTCTTGAAAGTTCAATTACAAAAACTTTTTATGAGGTTTTTAAAGGGGTCTCCCCATAAAGGGGAGTGGCCCCCCCAAAAAAATTAATCGAAGGTAGTCAATATGGGTATCATATGAAAGGTCTTAATGAGAACTTTTCGAAACAGGTTTTAAACTTTTGCTTCAGGGGGTGCACACGGAGTGGAAATACATGGAAAATTTGTGTCAACCCTCCCCCCCTCCCCGCGATTGGACGGCTATGATCCGAGAAATCTGGGAAAAATCAGAGATAGTGGTTTATGAGTACAACAACAAAAAATACCTTAGAAATCAAAATTCGCTCAACTTTGTTAATAATAGCATGATCTTCGAATTTCACATTTTACCCAATAAAATCGTATGTATACCCTTAAACTCAACAAAATTCAATATTTAAGTAATTACACATAAGGGCCTAATACTTAGCAAGTTTTGTGAGAATCGAATCATATTCACGGGAGTTAAGGCCATTTGAAATTTCTGAAATTACAACAACAATTACACACGGTTTGGGTATTTTATGGACTTCCCATCGGTTCAGACACTGCAATTTTCATTTGATCTTCTTAAAATTACCAGATCATATTTATAACAGTACATATTTTTTGGAATTCAGTACATATTTTTTGGAATTCATGATTTGAGTGATTTTTGTTTGTTTGGAACAAAATGGTGACCGTTGAAAATGGAGAAACAAAGGATTTTCCTTTAAACGTGCCCATATCTTTGACATGTTTCTGGAATTTATTGCTGGTGACCGTATTTCGGAGAGGTTAGGTACAAAACCCTTCTGACATGAGCGTAGGTCTGTCTACCCAACTTGTTTCTTATGAATGCCACCAAAAAGTGTGCAATGGGTCTCGTCGGTCATCGAAATTAGCTTCTACAAATCAGGACTCTGTGAGGCCGTATGCCAACCAGTGCGGTTGGTCTGTTGGCAATATTCTTTGTGTTAATTCACTTAATATGGAAACAAATACAAATCGGTCTTGAAAATGCGCGCAAAGTGATGCCAAAATGCCGAACGCGGCGAATATACGACACTTTTGGGTTCTATGATACGTTCTGTCGGACCGCTTTGGAATGATGTTTTAGATGGGTACCCTCCGATTCTTTAGCTGGTTAACATTCTATTCCTTCGTTTATAATTCATTTTGGGAAAAATGTCGATTGGAAAATTGGTAATTTGGGAAAAATGCCAATTTAGAAATGATTGAAAATCAAGAGTTGGGAAAATGTCCCTCTGTGGTTTTTAAAACAGAAAAGGGATCATGTCTGTAAAGGAATATCAGCAATCTTCTGACTGCCTATTAGTGATGAATATAATGTCAAAGTATCAAGATCTACAAGCACTTAAGCTGATGGAATATATAAATATTTATTCAAGTAACAAGTTCAAATTTGGCGTCAATTTTCATGTTAATAACAGTACCAAGAGCAGCCAAATCATTTTGAGAGTGAGTTAGGAAGAAAATAATATTTAGTAATGAATTAGATGCTCACGCCTTTGAGGAAACTTTTTGCAAGCTTAAGTATTTAGAGCCTTTAAACAGAATCAGTAACATGCTAGCATTTCAATTACTTCTTAATATTTTGCTACGGGGTGAATATGATGTTGAAGGAAATACTCTTCCACCCTAGTCTCTTGAATCGCAAAGGAAATATGGAACTCGTACTCAGACAAAAATTAAATTTAAATTTATTCTGGCTTGAGACTTTAATTAATTTGAGGATTTATAAATAATGGAACTAAGTAGAAGTAGGGAACTAATTTATAGCAGCAGAGCTATTTAGGAATAAATAGGAAAAAGCAGCAATATAATAAAAAGAAAAGCACCAATAATAGTTCGAGATGTATGACCACTATCTCAACAATAGAAGCAGCCAATCACAATAGCCGTAAATACAGCCCCTAAAAGCCAACAATAAATTGATGGGAATCGACCTTCCTACTATCCATAACATTTCATATAGTCCATCTTAGGTGATTGAATTCCATACGGTAGTCAAAGTCACACTATAACACAAGCTGAATGTAAAGAACTTGACTTTTAGGAAGCATACAACAGCATTGATCGTAGCGTACTATATCAAATAATGCTTTGCTTTGGCATCCAAGCCGAATTCGTCTGTCTTACCAAATTGACAATGACGTTGGCAACCTCCCAAGTCCGTATCAATAACCAATGCCTTTTACACGAAAATCGAACGAAAACAGGCAGATGGGCTGGCCCCATTGCTATTCAATTTGACTCTGGAGTACGTCATAAGGAAGCTGCCTACCGACAAACTGAAACTCGACAGCGAAGCAAAACTAGTAGGGCATGACGCAGTCGACAAAAAATACACCAAGTGCATAAAATATCACACTTGGTGAATATAGTATTCAAAATGTGAGTAAATTTGTGCTTTTAGGCGCCAAAATAACGAAAACGGGCAATGAAAGGGACGCAACACGCCGGAGAATACAGCTCCCAAATAAAATATTTTATTCAGTTTTGACAATTTTGAAGACCAGCTGCATACACAGGAAAACAAAGCTCCAAGTATACAAATTTGTGATAAGACCTACACTATGCTATAAGTGTGAAACATGGACCCTAACCCAAGCATCCGTAAATATATTGAACGCCTTTGTGCAACGAGTTCAGAGGCGAATAATCGGAGCGAAGCTGGACGGAGATCAATGGCGAATTCGATGCAACCATGAGCTGTATGAAATTTACGACTAACCGGAGGTCTCAAGGATTGTAAGACTGCGGAAGCGGCAATGGGCTGGACACATGAATCGTATGGACGAACAACGGACACCCAAGAAGGTATTCGTTGGGAGAACTGAAGGCCGGCGGCCAGTGGGGGAGCCGAGGAAACGCTGGTCTGACTCGGTCGAAGAAGACAGTTCATCGCTGCTTGGATCGCGAAATTGGAGAACGTGGTCAATGAACCGAGACAGTTGGAGGCGCTGTTTGCAAGAAGCAAAAGTCCAAGAGGGGTTGTGTTGTAATGCTACAAAGCAGAAGAAAAAGACCGAGCTACGCTCATGCCAGAAGGATTTTATACTGAATTTACGATACACTTTTTATGCTGCCATTTTATTGCAATATCACTACTATACGAGTACACTAGTATTAACAAAGCTGAGTGATTTCAATTTCCAAGGTATTTGTTAGTGTTGCACTCAGAAGAACGCTCCGCCATGATTCGCTCACCTTTAAATCCATGTTTTCATAAAGTGTAAATAGCTTGTACTTTGTATACTGAAGTTGGGGAAAAGAATACAAACTTACTCAAGATTCTCATTTTACAGTTCCGACATTTTGTTTTACGATTACCAATATTACTCGTGAACAAATTCTTAAAAATGTGCATTTGAGATTAAAATTTTTTATGCAAATCCTAACAAACCCGTAGTGTTTGAGTCAATCAGGAGGACATTTTGCCCAATACCCAAGCATTGTTTTAAGTGTAACACTGAAAATTTAAGCCACCATAATTTTCACGAAAAAAGAGAATTGGCCTGTGGATATCAAATAAACAAAATAATTGACTACACCTTGACTTCGTTAAATACTATCCGATCCTTTTGAAATTTTTACGCTTGATTAGTCTTATAAGTGTCCGTATGAATTTTGATTTAAGGGCACGCTTACGATTTCATTTTATTTTTAGGCTATGTAGTCTGTGTGGAACAGTGGATTAGGGCGCATTCCCCTTTCGCAGCAGCTCCTAAGTTTAAAAGTTCTGTGACGGCATTGAGTTTGAGCTTTTGATGCTGCTGTCGTACTATCAGCCCACCCAACTGTGATACGTATCAATTGAAAAATTAGGTAATAACCACTTGGTTGATTATGATATTGACCATATCACCTCAAATTCCGTTACGGTCATGGAATGAGATAACCTGAAAATAAACCGTAACGCCTAACCTCATATTCGGACTGTTGTGCGATGGATTGTTATTATTATTATTACGACCTTATACAAGAAAATCTAAAATTGATAAATCATACTATTACTAACAAAGTTTAGCGATAATCAACTTCTTAGGTATTTTTCGTTGTTATACTCATATTTTTCAGGTTTTTCATTTCACTGGTGTTCAATCGCAAGTGGGGGGGACACCATTTTTTCGTGTTCATCCACTTCTCCCGCCTATCCTGTTATCTATATTTTAATTTTATTAACGGGTCATGAAAGATCTCATCAAGGCCTTTCATTAGATAGCCTACTTGACTATCTTTGGCAAAAAATTTTTTTAAGAGCTCACATCCTCCTTAAAAGACTAAAATTTTTTTACTATGTTTGATAGTTTCTGGGGAAACGTTCTGTGACGCATGGAGAGACGAACGGACAGACAGGTTGCAAAACTTGTAGGTCTTTATAGAAGATATTTTTCAATGACCTAAAAAGCAGAGCAAGGTGCTCTTTCATTGGCTTCTGGCCGGCCATTGCTTCCTCCTCTGCTAACATGTATATTCTTTTAGGCACCTTTTCCCAAAAAAAAAGTCCCGTTTCATCGAAATTGAAAATCTGCTATGGCAGGTAATCTTCATCGTCCACAAGTCTCTTAAATTCACCAATAAAGGCGTCTGCTGCCTAAGCATCTGAGCTTGGTGCCCCCATTTGCCTATGCAAACTTTTCTTAATTCTTCAGAATTGAAGAAACCGTTGACTTAGCCAGATTATATGTTTGGCCTAGATCTGTTGCAGAAACACCTTGCTTGTATTTTGATAATATTTTCAGCTTTGTTTCAATATTTATTTTTGTGGTAGGGAGGTGAATGCCATTCATGCACAGAGTGTGGGACTTTCATGCGCGACTGGACTACCCACTAAACACTTCCCCTGTCAACCTGAGAACCCAGCATGGAACCGTTTGACACATTACTTCGGGCCAGGTCTCGTTTTGAAACGCCGTGAGGCGCCTTCAAGCTAGGGAGTCCCTTTCCTAGCGGGAGGGGAGAAGGAAAGAGGAAGTGACAGGAAAGTGATCCCCAGCGTACCCGGCTGCTGTGAGTCCCTTTTATGTTTTAAGACTGCCCGAGCATAATGTGCCACCTGGTTCCATTTGTCAACTGATTCGAGAATCACCGAAACTATATTATCCAGGGTGAGCTCTTCCGTCTCCCTGTAGAGTTCCTTTCGATGCGTGACCCATTTTGTACACGGAAAAAATGTGTGACAGGCATTGTCCTCCTCTCCTGGGCAAAACCGGCAATCGGGGGACCGTGACTTACCAATCTTGTACGATAAGACTGAAAACACCCATGCACGCTCAAAAGCTAGGTCAGATAGAATTCGGTCTCACCATGCCTTCGATTTTGCCACGGTCTCACATCCGGGGTGAGGCGCGCAGTCCACCTTCCCTTCGTGTAACTGACCCAAGACTGCTGCAAACCGTTGAGTGAGCGCTGTCTCTCCTCGCGGACAACCATCTCACTTGCATCCTCGTTTCGGCGCAAGTAAATAGCGGGGTGCTCTCTAGCAAGGAGGGTGACAGGTATCACGCCTGCAATAACTCTCCCCACCGAGTCAGAGACTGTTGGATATGAAGATGCAATTCTCAGTGCTCCTCTTCTCTGAAGCTGTGCCAAACGTCTTCGGTATACCTCCTTGCTGAGAGCGTCGCCCCATACCTCTGCTCCGTACAGTAGCACGATCCTACAGCACTCATCAAGAGGCGTCTTCTTGATGGGCTGGGTCCCCCCACGTTGGCCATAAGTCGACTCAGAGCCAATATTCTCGAAGAAGCCTTCTCAGCCGTTGCCCTGATTTGCTCAGAGAAACTCATCTTCGGGTTGATCAGTAGCCCCAGGTACTTCACTGCTGGCTTCGATTCGATTCGCATGTCTCCAATACTTTTTTGTCAAGATGACCACTTCGGTTTTCTCGTACCGCCGAGGGGATAGGTCCCCAGCAGCACGAATCGCGTAATTGAGTCTTCCCTTGAAGAGTTTCTCTAGCACTTTCCCAGCCGTGACTAGCATGCATAACGGGTGGTATGCAGACGGCAATTCGGGATTTACCTTCCCCATGGTGATCAGCACAAGCCTCGCCACCTGCCATCGTACCGGGGAAACCCCGTCCCGTAGGCAAGCGTTGAATGTACTGTTTCAATATTGATAGTTGTTCTTTTTTTTAACCTCCTTTTCAAATTTATTTTTTGATGGCATTTCACTATATTTGCTTAACAGATTTCACAAATGGAACAAATAGTACAAAAATTCAATACGTAAATATTACGTACACTAGGCAGAAAAAGCTTGCGTTCACCTGATGCTATTTAGTTTTCAACATTCACAAAACGAAACGTATCGAACATTTTCTAGATTTTGTTTCGCCTTTCAATGAACAATTTGTTTACCACTAGGCACCCAGACTTTTATTAATTTCCTCCGAGCGATTCTTGAGAAAACTCTACTTTAAGCGGGAAATATACAAAACTGAGGTAGAAAAAACCTGCGTTCAAATTAGGGGGTTCCCCGATGAACAACTTTTCAAGCGCACTTTTCTAATGTTGTCTTGCATCAGTAATTTATTGAGTTTTATTTGGGCTAGTGTTCAGTAAGATATTGTAAAGTTTGCATAGTGAAAAAACATGTGTTTTGCAATGACAAATAAAAGAAAAGAAATTGATGCGAACGAAAGGAAAATCATTGCGAAGTTATGGAAGGAGGGAAGAGCCTTTAAAAATATACGAAAAGTCGCTAGAAGACAATATTCGTCAATTCAAAGTGTTGTAAACACTTTCAAATTGACAAAAGAGCTCACCTGAAACTATTTTCTGGTCGTCCATAAAAGCTGTACCTTAGAGAAGAGTGAAATATTTTCACAGGAAATAGCAGCAGAAACTAAGCAAAAATTCTGGAAACAAATTTGTCTTGATATTGGGTGTACAACTTAACAACCGGTATTTGACGCTAGATGTCCCTACTAACAAATATCGTGAAAGCTCGAATTTATATATATATATATATATATATATATATATATATAAAGATATATATATATATATATATATAGTATATATATATATATATATATATATATATATATATATATATATATATATAGATATATATATATATATATATATATATATATATATATATATATATATATATATATATATATATATAGCTATCAAAATCAGTCAACAAAACAATTTTATCTTGTGTGCATCATTATTATTTTCCACAATGAATAACTTCGAAAATTGGAGAAAACGACAACAGTTGCGGGAGGTTCTGTTGGGTCATTTTTTTGCAAATAAAACTGCTGCGGAAAGTCATCGTATGCTTGTAGAAGTTTATGGCGACGATGTTTTAGCGAAAACACAGTGTTTTGAATGGTGTCAACGCTTCAAAAATAGCGACTTTGACATCAAAGACAAAGAACGCCCAGGACAGCAAAAAAAGTTTGAAGACGAAGAATTGGAGACGCTACTCGATGATGATTCATGTCAAACGCAAGAAAAACTTGCCAAATCGTTGGAAGTGACTTAACAAGCCATTTCAAAACGTTTGAAAGCCGCCGGATACATTCAGAAGCAAGGTGATTGGGTCTCCTATGAGTTGAAGCCGAGAGACGTTCAACGGCGCTTCTGTAGGTCTGAAATGCTGCTTTTTGCATCAGATCGTGACTGGGTTTGAAAAATGGATCAATTATGACAATCCCAAGCGCAAAAAGCCATACGTGAAGCCCGGCCAACCAACCAAATCAACGGCGAAGCCAAATATCCATGGCGCCAAGGTTATGCTGTGTATTTGATGGGATCAGAAGAGGCCGTTATATTATGAGTTGTTGAAATTGGGTCAAACAATCACAGATGATCTGTACCAAACACAATTAGTCGTTTGAAGCGTGCCATCATCGAAAAATGCCCGGAATATGCGACCAGACACGAGGCTATAATTTTTCATCATGACAACGCTCGGCCGCATGTTGCTAGACCCGTGAAAAACTATTTGGAAAATAGTGGATGGGAAGTTTTGGCCTACCCGCCTTTTAGTCCGGACCTTACACCGTCGGACCTCATTTATTTTGCTCGATGCAAAACGCTCTCACCGGAATACGCTTCACTTCAGAGCAAGGCATCCGAAATCGGATAGATTTGTTTTTGGCCGCCAAGCCGGCGCATTTTTTTGTGATGAAGTTCATAAATTGTCTGAAAGATGGGAAAATTTTGTAGCTTCCGATGGACAATACTTTGAATAAAATATATGGTAAGATTTTTCCACACTAAAGCATCAAATTTCGCTAAAAAATTTCGGTTATTAAGTTGTACACCCAATCAGGAAAATTCTAAAAAAAAGATGAGTACCATGGACGAGTGGCATTACGCAAACGATTCATTTCCCCGATTAATCGGAAAAAGCAAGTTGCCTTTGCTAAAGAGTACTTAAACCAACCCCAAAAATTTTGGAATAATGTGCTTTTTTGGACGAGCGCAAACTCTGCACCTTTGGTATAAAAAGACAAAAAATAGTCTGGAAAAAATCAGGAACTACAAAAAGAACTTTTGCTACCCCCTGTAAATCATGGTAGTCGTGGAGTAATGGTTTGGAGATACATGGTGGCTACTAGCGTTGGTAACCTAGAGTTCATTAAGTCGACAATGAACAAATTCATTTACTTTAACATTTTAAGAAACAATTTGGAGCAAAGTGCGCGAAACCTCGGATAATGATGATCACTTCCAGCAAAATAATGACCCAAAACATACAGCCAAAATTGTGAGGCTCTGACTACTTTACGATACCCCAAAACTGCTACATACCCCACCACAATCTCCAGATCTTAATCCCATTTAGCATTTATGGCACTCGCTGGAGAGGAGAATTTGACAACATACGATAACGAGCAAAGAAGTGCTCAAAAATGTTCTCAGAGAAGCGTGGGTGAAAACATCACCAGAAGAGATGGCAAAACTCATCAATTCGATGCCTTAAAGGCTTCAAGAGGTCATAAAGAATCGAAGATATCCTACAAATTGGATATCCCACTGATTGGCTCAAGAACTGTAATTATCAGTCATTTAAAAACGTTTACTACATGTGAACGTAGACTTTTGCTGCGTTGAATTTATACGTTTTTTACGAAAATAACTATTTGCGTAAAAATTATTAACGTAAAACTAATAGAATTCTGCTTGAACATAGTCCATTAAGCTACTAATAGATGTATTAAACCAAATCTGGAATTATTTTATTTTGCTTCGATATTCAAAATTATAATTTGATTGCACGCAGGTAAACGCAGACTTTTTCTGCCTAGTGTATGTGTAACACACAAACTGAACTATTGAAAAAAAAACTTCTTTACCCACGATAGAATGATAAGCAGCAGTTAATTATGCAAATATAGACCACAAGTGGTGCATCAATGTTATACCAACACGAAAATTATACGATCAGATAATTTGGTATTTGCCTAATATCGGTTGGTTGCTTTGCGAAACTTGGTTTGTCAACCGAAACATTTCGTTCGTTATACGAAATGTTCGTTATCCGATCTTTCGTTAATCCATCTTTTCTCAACGTAGCGTAAATACAATATTTCAAATTTGATTGTTTTAAGTGTTAAAACAAGCAAATAATTTGCAACAGCTATTCCAGTTTCGAAAAGAAGAGTTAAAACATGGCTTGTTATTTTTTACTTGCTTATTTTCCTAAGAAGTATAGTTTATTTCTAATTTCAAAAACGGTTACTTGAGTCGTCCTAGACCGAAAGATTGAAATAAACACAAAAATCACCATTTACTCAAAATATAACTTCTCACATTTAACAATACCTTATGTATGATATAAATATTTATGTTGGGGACAAAAACATACTCGTATACTCGTAAGTGCTGATTATTTTATGCTTCTACGAAATGTTGCGTATATGCAACGTTGGGAGCTATGTATATAAAAAATATTTTCATCTCTATTAAAAAATGGTACTTTTGTTACTCCAGTTACCATGTAGAATATAGAATTGTTGTGCGTTCTTAGGGGCCAAAAACACAGCACGCGTTCTAGGGTTCAGATTTCTGCGTTTACTGTAGTATATGTATGCACTTGCTTGAAGATCTGCACACACAAAACGTAGGGGTCCATACAAAAAGGCAGAGCTCTGAATGCAGAATTTTAGAACTATGGCAGTGTATTCGATGCCTTAGGTTTCAAACGATACAAATGCTTTTGCTCTGTAGTTAGTCGACTGTTAAACGTCAAGCAGTGCGGCTTGGATTTAGAACTGTACAAATACTTTTATTTCGAACTTAGTCAATTTTGGATCCACAAGTAGTGCTTGTGTATAGTTAATTCGAAAAACAGTAAGTAGATTTTAGGAAATCAGTGTATTTTCTAATAAAAACAATTTATTCATTATTGCTTAGCAAAAATCACGAACTTCTCAGGACATTATTAGCATATAATAAGAGGAGAACGATTTAGAATATGCTACCTATATCGATGCTGTGTACATCCCCCACTAGTTTGCAATCTCACAGACAAAGAAGATCTAGATAATCATGTACTTGGTGGCTTCGACAGTACTCCTCCCACTGATATCACTGGAATGTAAGAAATCCACGCTTATTTACCAACCAAGTTAAAAAATATGCATGAGGAGCCAACCAAGTTAAAAAATATGCATGAGGAGCCCGGTTTATCGACTTCTGAAAAATTTCGGGCAGTCAAAGAAGTCACCAAATGTGTCCCACACGGGAGAAGAGAGCATTCCACCTATACAAATGTTCCTGAAAGTGATAAAACAGCGATGGCACAAAATATTGAGTAATGTTTAGGAGGGAAAACGCGATTGGAAATATTTTCCCTATTTTTTAAGCGATGAGGTTTGCGAATAGGTTGTAAATTTTTCAAAAAAAATACGCTTGTGATCATTATCGTCATTCATCCACCCTAACGGTAGCACAACTTAAAAGGTTTTTCGGTATTTTATTGCTAACCGGCTATCATTCTTTGCCTGCTGCGAAGTTGCGGTCAAAAGACAAAGATAAAAGCGTTCCGATAGTGCAAAGCTGTATGAGTCGTAACAAATTCGACTCTATAAAGAAAAATATTCATATATGTGACAATGCTGACTCAGACAAAAATAATAAATTTGCTAACTTCCGCCCTATTTTCGATGGCATCAACAAAAAAAAATGCGATCTGGGATATTTTCACATAAATTGCCAATTAATGAAGAAATGGTACCATATTTTGGACACCACGGGTGCAAAATGCTCATCAAAGGAAAATCAGTAAGATTCGGATTCAAGTTGTGTTGCGTATGCAGTGCAAGTTGGTACTAACATCAGTTCATTCCATACGGAGGCAAAAATAATAACGTCACTAGAAGTTAATTGGGTCTTGGAGAAAATACCGTTTTGGACCTTTTCTCACACATCCTAGACCCAATGAAATATCAGATATTTTTTGATAACTTCTTTTCTTCTCATAAACTGTTTTGCATTTTACAGAAAGAGGTTACTTGGTGACTCGAACAATAAAAGAAAATGGCACAATATACAAAATGTTGGTAGCTACTAAAAACCTTCAGAGAAAAGAGAGGATCATTCGACTATAGCTTTGATAAGAAATATAAATAATGTTTGATCAATGGAATGATAACTCTGTGGTAACTGTGGCAACTAACAACACCAAAATAGAACCAATGGTTGCAACAAAGTGTTACGACAGAAAAATCAAAACAAGTTGGGTAGACAGATCTACGCTCATGTCAGAAGGGTTTTTACTTAACCTTTAATATTCTAATATGTAGAATGATTTCATTAAACAAAAACATTCTTGTTTTAAAGGAACTCCATTTCAGGCAGCCAACTTTCCGGACACCGGAATCTCTAATCTATTTTTGTTATTCATCTTATCTGAAAATATAGAGAAGAGCCAATCAAAAGTGTAGTGTCTTATTCGATGGAAAGCCCATGTAGTAGAAAAATTGTGTATGATTGTTGTAATCGGAGGAAATCAAGCGGGTATAGCTTCTGTAAATTTTATTTAAACTTATGGAATATAAGGATCTTTTACAAAACTACTTAAATGGCTGGTTTCATCCATTTTACAGTTTTACTGACCATGCGTCAGAGGAAGTTTCTTCAAAAACTATGAAAGCAACAAAGCTCAAACTTTGTGTAAAGCTCAGTAGTGGAGATCTCCCAAAAGTTTAGGTTTTATCAAATATTTCAAAAATTTTAGAGGGGCTCCCCCTCACAAGGAAGTGGCCCGTAACAAATTTTTTCATCAAATGCAGTCGAGTAGGGTATCAAATAAAAGGTCTTAGCACTTTCAGCATTTGAAAAAGTCATATTTTGCATCAGGTGCCAAGGAGGAGGCAGAGTGTATGAGAAATATTGGTTTCCCCTCATCTCGCGATTGGACACCGTTGAGCCGAAAAATCAGATAAAATCACGATGGTAGGTATTTGTGAGTACGAGAGCCAACACTCAACTCGGTCAACAATAGTATCATTTGTAAACTTTACATTTTCTCCCCAAAACCAACACCAGCCATTACACTTATTATAACTTTACAGTTATGCAGGGTGATATAAACCCTTATATCTAAGAGATTTCGTGATAATTAAATCATAATTAGGTGAATTATCCTCATTTCAATTGTATGGGATTATAACAACAACAAGTGTTGACGGTATATATTTCAAATTGACCTAGGTACTCTTATTTTCTTCGGCTTTTCATGAAAATATAAGTAATAGTCTTTTATTTGCACATGTCTAATTGGCTGGGCACTCAAAAAAAATAATTCAACTGGAAAAAATGGTGCCTGTTGTGTAATTATGAACGAGACTCTGTATCTTTTAGATGAATCAGAATGATTTCTTATTCAAGTATTGCATGAATAATTCAAGTCATCGATTCATGGCATCAGAAAACTTGTTTCGAACACCAGATGGTGACAAAGCCCTTCTGGTAGGAGCACTCTCCTGCTTACTCAACTTGTCTCACCTCTAAATTGTAGCTACTCATCTTCAGCCATTCATTACTTAATTCTATCTAGCGTTGATATCATTTTCTCGTTGGGGGAAAATAACAGTAATTTATTCAATCTTTTCATTTAAAATAGCCGCCATTTTGTTTTACGATTACTTATGTCACTAGTTGAACAAATCCTGAAAGATATTCATACCTATCATTCCTAAACCTTTCATGTAAATCCTAGCAAACGTGTATTGTCTGAGTCGGTAAAAAGCGCATATTGTTCCATAGCCATATGATTCCATAGTAATACTGGAAAATACAAACCACTATAACTTCGCAAAATACTATTCGATCTTTGTGAAACTTTCAGGCCAGTTCAAGTTAATAAATAGCCGATTCTGCGAAGCACTTTGTTGAACTTAAGGGTACCGTTACGGTTTTATTTTGTGGAAATATAAATTGATATATCCCCCTTTTACTAGCAGAGTTGATCGAATTTCGACTTCTGACGTATTATTTCTTGTTGTACGCATAAAGGCCTACATTCGTAATTTTTTTCAGATTTTTCAGATGAAAGCTGTTCAATCGCGATTGAAGTATGCAAAAATTTCGCATATCTCCCCTTCCCCCTTGGTACTAATAAGGTAATTCTAAGACTTGTTTTCAATAGATCTCATTGAGACCTTTCTAATTATATCCTACTTTTTTTGAAGGGTCACCCCCTATATGAGGAGACCCCCTCAAAAGCTCTGAAAAAATTTCCCGCCCCAAAACTTTCAAGAAGTCACCACTTCATTGCTTCATGGCTGTAGCTTCTATAGTTTCGGAGAACAACTGCAGACGGACGGACAGCTGGACAGACGGACACAGGTCTTGACTTCAATAGGGCTTTGTATTTTAGTCCAAAACCATGGTAATGAAATAGCAAACTAAAGGATTCAAGTTACAGAGAAAAAGTGGTGATGGCCGTTGTCTATCAACTTGGTTGACTGCGTTTTGGTAAATGCATAAAAATCTATAAAATGGCGAATGAGCATAATGAGCCAATTGGAATTCAAGTCGTACGTTGCTGTTACTCTGATGAAAACTGAAGAAACAGTTTGTAAAAAATTTATATTTATTGAGTACTCCAAATACAAATCTAGGAAGACCGTCAAAGAACGCGTTGCTTTCTCGTACTCGCAACGATAGTATCGGTCTTGTCACCGAAGAACACGAAAATAAATGTCGAAGAAGATGCCGATATTGCAAAAATACAACTATTTACATGTGCTGATTGCTTCAAAATATTCCACTCACATTGAAAATTTTGCTTGCATGTCTATAGGAAACAGCCAATAATTTTTGAGTTCAGGAATGGCAACGATGCGTGTACGCAACATTTTTATAAACAATATTTTTTTATCATGATTTTCTCTTTTTTAATGTTCTTGAAATTGTTATAAACAATCAAATCAGTGACAATATTTTTATGTTCACTCTAGGGAATTAATGTGTTTACCGAGGGCTCACTGAGGGCAGTATATGTTTCTCGAATATTTAAAAGTTAAAATAGATTATTATATATTGATCTTTATCATGATAATAATTACTAAATGGAGAAACGGGACAAACAAAAGATATTTGTGAATGTTTAACATTTTTCTGATCATGTAGTTATCATGTTTGGACTTGAAGACATTTTGGAAGTGTTAAAAAAAAACTACAAACTTTCATTTCGTGCAAAAAAAAATTATACAAGGTAAATTCCACTTCAAAATTTGTAACTTAAATTTTGTAATGAAATTTCTAATGCAATTCGCACATATCGTGTTCCACACGAACTGCAAATTTGGTAGCAACAAATATTTCAGATATGTTTTCCATACACTTTTAACTTTAGAACTACAGCCCCTTTTGGGCCTTTGCTTAGAGATAGTTCGATTATCTCGTTATCTTAGTCAAATGTATCGGTACACGCTTTGGCCGCTGATCCTTCCATCCAGCAGCGATACGTTCTGATTTTAAACCAGTGTATACCATAACTAAACAGGCTCAAAGTCCGTCTGAAGAATCACTCGAAACAAATCTCATTGTCACCAATGCGGTTCGAACCAAGGATCTCGGCCAATACAGTGAGCTCACAATTATCATTCGTGATTGTCTCGTCTAAACGACATAACTGACCACATAATCGGAATCAAAAAATAACAAATTGTCAAAATTTTTTAATCGAAAAATAAAAAACTTATATCTTATTTCTCTTCTTCAAGAACCACCCACCATCACCCAAGCTAGCAGCTTTTACAGGAAACTTGCTCTTTTAGAATGTAAAATTATGAATTATAGAACACAAAATAGGCACAAGATAAGTTACATATTTTTAGGGTTTTAGCTATTTTCAATTCAATTATCTTGGTTGTTAAGGTTTCATTGAAAACACATTTCGTAGGGAATTTTTTAGATTCATAGTCAATCATCGTATTCTCAGATATTTAAAGGACCCGGGTCCATTGAGTGAATTTATTTGAACCTTTTCTCATGTATTTACTCCTTTGATTCAGAAGTTTTGCTATTCATTGACCATCACAAAATGAATTAATCTGCATCCATTCCGATTCAGCGAAAATGTTTATCAGTTACCAATATACCTAGGTACATTTCCATTATCACTCCGTTTTCTCTTGCGGAAATTTCCCCAACAAAATGCCCTTAGAAAATCACCCACATATAGAATTTAACTAAATAAATCGTTTCAACATTATCTCATAATTTTAATAGTTTAACTCATGGACATTAGGTCGTGATAAGAAAAATGCCCTAAAAAGGATGAAATAAATTTTATGGAAGCGGTGCCATATCATTTTTCCCCGAGTTTTTTGCGATAGTGCAGATGTTGGAAGTTTATTTTTTTAATGTTTTTTATTTCACCCTTTTTAGTTGTCATTTCAAATCTTTCAAAACACAGTTTTTTGAATACATTGTACCATGCATATTAAAATATAATTCTTTACTGCAATGCAAAAGCCACTACTGCTAAAATCTGCTGCCCTCAAAGAAATCGAATCTAGTTCTGGTAAATTTAATACATGATCTCATCAACGTCCCTTATGTGCTGATATCCTCTCGATTTCTTTACCACCTTTCCTGTCGCTTTGCTCACTTACACAACTTAACTCCTCACCGAATGTAAACAATAAAATCCTAGATGTTATTTTCGCTAATCTTCCTCAATCCTCCATTTACTTGGACACTGCTCTCTTTTTTTATGTTGATCCCGACCCCCATCACCCTCCCCTTCATCTTGTGATATCTTTCGAGTTAGTATCCGATAGAGGGAGCCCACTCTATTCGATACAACTTCAACAAAGCTAACTATTTAGCTATGCATAACGAGATTTGCTCAATCAATTGCGCGGTATGCAAATTTTATGGCTTCCTTAACAGCAGTAGTGTATACTCCTACAGTCCATCTGAACAGAAGCAAAGATGCGCTTTCGCTCAATATGCAACTTGCTTTCCGTTTCAGTGAGCTCAGTTTAAATTTCGAGAACTTCAGAAGTCTAAGAGCTGAAGTAAAACGACTCATTAATGTAGTCCAATGAGACTATCTTAATTATATTGAAGGTGCAATTCATCGTAGCTAGAAGAAACCATTTTGGGCGTACATTAAGCCGCTAAGAAATGTCAAAACCTTGCTTGGCTCTATGTTCGTTGATGGTTTCGAAATATCAAATAATGAAGAGATTTGCGAACTGGTTGATCAATATTTTTCTACCTTTAACACTAAGCCGACTTCTTCTTTCTATGTCAAGTATGACCGACAACTTTCCCAAGCCACTTCTTTTTCTTATATTAGTCCAACTGAAATGGAGCTGCTTCTTAATCAGATAGAAATAAATTGCAGCAATGGTCCTGATGGTATCCCTAATATCTTTGCTTAAGCTCTATCCTCATCTTTATGTATCCCGATATCTATTTTATTCAGCAACAGTCTAGCCACTGATACTTTTCCTTCTCTCTAGAAGAAATCGGTTATTTTTCTATTCATAAACATGGTAATAAATCTTCTATCTCGAACTATCGCCCCATAACCCTTCTTTCTCTTCTAGCCTTTGAATAACATGGTTTTATCAAAGGTAGATCCACTCTTTCTAATCTTCTATCCTTCTCCCACACTGTGTCCTCTGCTTTGGATAACAAGTAACAAGTCGATGTCATTTACACTGACTTCCCAAAAGCTTTCAACTCAGTTAACCACGGCCTTCCGATGAAAAAGCTTAAGTTCTTAAATGTTAACTCGTCTCTTCTCCACTGGTTACTCCCCTACCTCTGTGGTCGTTAGTGTGTGGTTACGTATACGTCTTGCAAATTTTCCCATACAGTCCTTATTGTGGTGCTCCCCAAGGTTCAATCCTAGGTCCCTTATTATTTTTAGAGTTAGTAAATGATCTTCCTTCTTTATTTCACTTTTATTGCTTGTCTGTGCTGATGATATAAAAATCATAAGGGTTATACATCCCATTGATGACTGCTTGGGCCTCTAGGCAGATCTAGAGCTGCTTGTTTCCTGGAGCATTACTAATTCCCTTCTCTTGAATATTGACAAGTGTTTCCTTTTGTCCTTTTCTCGTAAAAAATTCACCATTTCGTTTGCTTATTTAATAAAGGTATTGTTCTTGGGGTTGCTTTTACTCACATGGTGTTATTTTTGATGATAAATTTCATCCTGATCACTACATCTCCTTTATTGTTTTGAAGGCATCTAGAATGGCTGGTTTTATTTAAAGAACTTTTAGAGGCTTCATCAACACTTGTATTTATCTATTTTTCTCACTGGTTTGCAGTCAATTAGAGTACTGTCCTCAAGTATGGTGTCCTTATCAGCATTACTTAATTGATTCTTTTGACTCAATACAGCGTAGGTTTACAAGAACTCTTTCTTTAAATGCATATACGAGGTGTGAAAATTAACTAATGAGACTAATTTAATTGCCGCGCTTGTGGTAAACCTGTGACCTTGAAATTCCCTTCCCCTTCCTCGGCATCCTTCCCCTTTTCATTGATATACTTACCATTGCTATAGCTTGTTTAGTTTGCCTGCTGTGTCGTGCTGAGTAGACGTGAGTTGGTGATCCTCTTCACGAAAATGGAGAAACGAAATCAAGAGCAACGCATCGCGATAAAATTTTGCGCCAGCTTGGGCGCAACAGCTTCGGAAACATATGCTAAAATTTCATGGTGATAGTACTCTTAGTCGTGCCCAGGTGTTTCGATGACTTAAAGAGTTTACGGACGGGCGTGAAAGCGTGGAAGACGATGCGTCAAGACCAGTCGAGGTGCAAACTGACGCGAATGAGCAGCGTGTGGGTGCCCTAATCTGTGAAGATCGGCGTTCAACAGTTCGAATGCTGGCCTCGGAACTGGATATGAACCGTAAAACAGTCAGACAAATTTTAACAGACGATTTTGGGATGAAAAAGCTGTGCGCGAAGATAGTGCCAAAGAACCTTTCCGAGGAGCAAAAGCAGCATCGAGTGACCGTCACAGAAGACTGCTTGGAACAAGTGAAAAACGATCCCATGCTGCTTAATGGAGTTCCTACAGGCGATGAGAGCTGGTTTTTGTTCCCTAGACCAAAATCGGTGGTCAAATGAACCCATTTTGAGTCGATTACGGACATCCAGGTGGCCGTGACGAGGGTACTCGCAGACATCCCAGTCGAAGCGTACCAGAAATGCTACGAAGCATGGTAAACGCGCTGGAATGGTTGTAAAACTGCCCAAGGGGACTACTTTGAAGGGGATGCCAGAGTTGTAGAGTAACTTATAAATATATGGTTTTCATGGAATCAGTCTCATTACTTACTTGTCACACTTGGTACCATATGTTTCCTGTAATGTCTATACTTCTGAGCGTATCAGTCGATCTTCAGTAACCTTCAGTGTCCCATTTGCACGTACACAGACTTTTTTTAATTTGCCACTTGTACGTTAGCCTCGGAATCACAACATTCTTTGTCTTGGCCCTATACCTTCTAATTTGTATGAACAAAAAACTCGATTACAGCAGGATGTTTTTGAATTTTGCTATAATGATTAATTTTCTCTCATGTATTTACTTCTTAAAATTTACTGTGTTTCTTGTGCTATTAAGTGATTACATATTATGTCATTTTTTCTTTATCTTATCACAATCTTTTCTTTCTTTGAAGTGATCTATCTAGCTTGAATTTTCTTTAGCTGTTTTTAATTTGCCTAGATTTGTGTAATTGCATGTCTTTATTTTAGTTGGAGTTTTCTGTATCTATAGATATATTAATAAATAAATAAACGTCGATCATAATTTCATGGAAATCCAATATAAATTGTAGCTTTAAGAAATTTTCAAATCGCGAACTTTGCCTAGCCGCCATTTTGATATTCTGACCTGACCTGAAGTGCTTTTTTATTGTTTAAATTTTTTCGACTTTTGAGCGGCCGCCATTTCGTTTCGATTTTTTATTGCAGCTTTATCACACACTTGAATGTATCTTTATACCAGTTTTGGTGCAAACCGGAGCTATACTTTGGTCAGAACAGAAATCAAAGGTCTGAAAATTTGGCGGAAATCGAAGCAAAATTGCGAATTCCAAGCACAAATTTCGTTATATCCTATTTATACTCACACACACAAACACACACATACACACTCATAAACAAATACATATATATATATATATATATATATATATATATATATATATATATATATATATATATATATAACATATATATATATATATATATATATATATATATATATATATATATATATATATATATATATTTATGCATATATAATATTCTTCGTAGTACTACAGCCCTTCTCGGGCCTTTGCGTCCTGTAAATAGCGACTCCAGCTATCTTAATCCATTGACCGCGTCCTCCTATTTCGAAATCCGAGCAGCGATGAACTGTCATCGTCGACCGAGTCAGGCCAGCGTTTCCTTGGTTTCCTCACTAGTCTCCGGCCTTCAGTCCTCGCAAATAATACGTTCTTGGGTGACCGTTGTTGATCCATACGATTCAATCGCTGAGACCTCCGGTTCGTCATAAATTTCATGCAGCTCATGATTGTATCGAATTCGCCCCCATCACCGTTTAGCTTCGCTCCGATTATCCGCATCAGGACCCGTGGCTCAAAGCCGTTCAATATATTTGAGAATGCATGGGTTAAGGTCCATGTTTCACACCCATAACACAGGTCTTATGCCAGATTTTTATACTTGAAGCTTTGTTTCCCTGTGCATGCAACTTGTCTTCAAGATCATCATTACCCGTCTTCGTCATTTTGGCACCTAAATACAGAAATTTGCTCACATTTTTGATACTGTATTCGCCGAGTGGGGTATTTGGTATGCTTGAGGTATTTTTCCTTGACTGCGTCATGAGTTTTGCTTCGCTGTCGAGTTTCGGGAAGAGTTCTTCGGCAGTTGTTAATGATCGTGACAAAATGTTGAGGTCGTATTAATAGGTTACTACTTGGCTCGTCTTGTTTAGTAATGTGCCTCCTGTATCGACAGGTAGCTTTCTTATGACGTACTTTTGAGCCAAATCGAATAGCAATGGGGGCATCGGTGAGTTGGTTATTGGTGCGGACTTGGGAGGTCGTTGATGTCATTGTCATTTTGATACGACGGACTAATTGGGCTGGGATGCCAAAGAAAAGCTTAACTTGGTACAGTATGTAACAATCAATACTGTCCCCTGGAATCTCATCTATGCCCGGCGCTTCATTATTCTTTTGGGCTTTAATGGCGGAACAAACTTCATCCAGAGTTGGTGGGGCCAATGGAGGCTCTCCGCGGACATCGATAGGGTCCGATGTTCTATAGCTGTGCGGTGGATTAAGGAAGTTCATAAAATATAATGCCCATCTTTCCTGAATTTTGGTTTCATCAGCGATGATATTGCCAAGGTCATCACGACAGAGTGTGGTTTTGGGCAGATAACCACGTTTCAGCCTTTCCATTACTATGATTGCTTGTATCGTGTTGTTGCTCGCTAAGCTTACATCTATACTTCTCAATTGGTTGTCCTAGTATTTTCTTTTCTTAATCCCAATCATCTTATTCGCTACTCTTCTGCGATTTTCATAGTGTTCTCTCTTTGTCCTTGTTTTCCTACCTACGTATTGTTTGTACTATTCTGGCAATCATCATCGAACCAATTATTCCTCTTTCGCCAGGCTTGTTGTCCGATCATCTGTTCTGCCACGGTTCTAACAGCTGCTTTCATTTGCATCCAGAATTCGTTGCTCGTCTGTAACGATGCGTCTAATAAGATGGGCGCCAGATAGTTGTCGAGAGTCTCCGTGAAACTTTTGGCCATGTGATTGTAGAAAGCTTCCTACGTCTCTTCGTCTTTTTCTTCGGTCGGGGCGGGGACATTGATCAGCCAGATTTTGAAAAATTTCGCGTTTATTCGGATCGCCAACAACCGTTCATTGACTGCCTTAAAATCAATAACGTGCGATTTTAACTCCCTATCTACAATGAAGGCCACTCCGAATTCTCGTTTTCCATTAGGCTTCCCACTTTTGAATATTGTGTGCGATCTCATGTCTTGAATGTCGTTTCCAGTCCAATTCGTTTCCTGAATTGCCAGTATTTTTAATTGATATTGACTGGCCTGTTGTAAAAGGTCTTTAACAGCGCCAGGGTTAATGAGTTATCTGACATTCCAGGATCCAATGCCAAAGTCCTTTTTTCATTTGCGAGACCTTTCGGCAGGTTTCGAAAAATTTTTAGTTGAGCCTCTCGCCCAACCTCCATTCTGGCGGCGTGGTTATTCCGTCGATTCCGTTCTCAGGCGCGGGAGTAAGTAGGATTTAGTAGCAGAGCTGTAGAGGTATTTATAGTTATTAGCATTTCTCAGCATTTAATTGGGGGGTTTGGGATGAGGAATCATGGAAACTATGGTTTGGGGAAACAAGGGGCTCCCTCTTCCTTTCCCAAACGGGCTTGGGACCGTCTGCGGCGGAGTTATATATATATATATATATATATATATATATATATATATATATATATATATATATATATATATATATATATATATGTAGATATAAATATATATATATATATATATATATATATATATATATATATCTATATATATATATATATATATATATATAATACATATATATATATATATATATATATATATATATATATATATATATATATATAGGGTGATTCATTCGAAGTGTACACATATGAATGGGCCTTAGCTCTTATTTATCAACAATTCCAGGTCCATGTATTGACAGATTATGACAGTTAGCACACGCTTTGACGGCGCGAGCAGGCTCGCTCCGGTTACTTATTATACGGCCCGGTATATTACATAAATGTATATTTATATACATATAACATAAATATACATATATATATATATATATATATATATATATATATATATATATATATATATATATATATATATATATATATAAATATATATATGTATACATACATATATATAGATATATATATATATATATATATATATATATATATATATATATATATATATATATATCAACATAAAGTGAACTCCGTACGAAATTTACTTAAAAAGATCTTTCTCCTCACTCGTTTACGTTGATTCGATACCCATCGCCTTCGTTCCAATTAACTATGGCACATAATTTTCATGAAAATTATTCCCTATAATTCAGCGAAAACCCAACTATGCCTTTTCATGTTCATTTTTATTGTTTTGTACTAAAATACAAAACCCTATTGCAATCACGACCTGTGTCCGTCCGTCCGTCCGTCCGTCTGTATGTCACAGCACTTTTTCTCCGAAACTATAGACGCTTTGTGAAAAGGTCAGAAGTGGTGACTTCTTGAAAGTTCAAGGGTGGAAAAATTTTTCAAAGGGGTTTAAGGGGGGTCTCTGCATATAGGGAGGTGACCCCTCAAAAAAAAGTTTTCACCATTGGTAGTTGAGTAGGGTGTCATTGGAAAAGTCTCAACGAGATCTTTTCAAAACAAGTCTTAAAATTGCCTTTTGAGTACCGAGGGGGGCGGGGGAAGGGGAAATGTACGAACTTTTCGCGTACACCCTACCCCCCTCGCGATTGGACACCTTCCATCTGAAAAATCTGAATAAAATCACGAATGTAGGCCTTAATAAGTACAACAACAACAAATACATGAGAAGTCGAAATTCACTCAACTTTGTTAGTAATAGTATGATATATCGATTTTATGTTTTCTTAAAAAAAATCTAAACGGTACCCTTAAATTCAATAAATTAGCAAACAGATGGTTATTTATAAGATTGATCTTTTCTGAAAGTTTCATAAAGATCGAATAGTATTTGACGAAGTTATTGCGATTTGAATTTTCCTGTATTACTATGGAACAATATGCCCTGTATTACTATGGAAACATATGGCTATGGAGCCATATTCGCTTTTTACCGACTTAGACACTACAGCTTTGCTAGAATTTGCATGAAAATTTCAGGAATGATAGGTATTATGAAGATGAGTACATACAATCGAAACAAGTCGAAGAGGCAG
Organism: Odontomyia ornata; assembly: GCA_963969285.1. Taxonomy (NCBI): domain Eukaryota; kingdom Metazoa; phylum Arthropoda; class Insecta; order Diptera; family Stratiomyidae; genus Odontomyia; species Odontomyia ornata. The sequence continues at coordinate 335,785,319 of OZ017738.1, read as the reverse complement.
GAGAGAGCTCCTAGCAAAAGGGCTTTGTAACCATTCTAGGATTCGAAAAAATAGGCAATGAATCGATGATTACAGTACAGAGGAGTGGCCCCTGAAAAAAAATTTCATGAAAAGTAGCCGATATGAGTATCAACTGAAAGTTCTCTATGAGAGCTTTTCAAAACAGTTCTTGAACTGACTTTTTTGCTTCAGTGGGAGCACAGGGGGGGGGGGAAACATGAAAAATGTGAATGGACCCCCGTGATCTAAAAAATCTGAAAAAATTATCAAAATTCGTTCAACTTTGTTAATAATAGTATGATCCTTGAATCTCACATTTTCTCCAATAAAATCGTCTTTGACTTGTTTCTTGATTTTATTTGTTGCTAGTTACTGCATTTTGTAAGTTGAGTACAAAACCCTTCTGACATGAGCATAGGTCTGTCTACCCAACTTGTTAAAGTTATGATCAGTTATAGAAGGATTTTCAAATGGCGATCAACTCTATAGTTTGCAATCATTCAATCCTTATAATTGCTCGGTGAATTACATGAATCCTATCTGTCACGTCTAGTCGAAAGATGTAAGAATGATCTCTTAATAAGTTCACCAGTAAGCAAAGAATGAATGCGGAAGAGAAAGGCATCCTGAATTGTATTTATGCTGCATTTAGAATTAATTTATTGGTTTTTTTTCGGTAGAAATGATCGACTGAAATGTACCGTTTGTGCAGAAAACTAAAGATACTGATCATTTTTATCATCCGTCAACAAAGCATTCGGTATCTCCATCAAATCTTTGAAGAGTACAAAACAATCGGCACTTTTCGTCCGAAGTATCATTAAATTCAATTTCTCGACATCAACGTATCATATTGAACTGTTAATATCTACAGATACCTTGAATGGATTACAAATCTGTACCGATACATTCTAGATCAGTATGTTCTCTTTTACTTTAAACCTCGTCAATCAAAAACCATACACGCGTCGATCAGTTATGCTGAAAAATCGGGGCGAAAGTCGAAAATTGTTTAGTTTTAACGGTAAAAGTCCTTTGCCATTAATTTAATTTCTTGTCCTTTAAATGGGAACTGATAGGAAGAAAGAAGTATCTTTTGCAAAAAACAGGACTCTTCTATCTTTCTCCGTTCAAACATACATAAAAAAAGCAACAAAAAGAATATACGTAATGAATTGATGACCTTCTTTCTTTTGGAAGTCGGTTAAAAACATCACAAGACTCATTTTGTAATGAGATCTCGATTGCGGTCCATATTGTACTTTTAGTTCTATAAAAGCTTATTCAAGTATGCCATAAAATACAAATTATTTATATTTCGATGGGAAGAATACGACGTAATTAAAAATTTTCTTTGAATATTGATCCAATTATATTTTTGTTTGATTTATTTGCGATTAAGCATTTTTTCCCATTTGCTCTAATTTGTCCCTCTGAAACCACCAATTCATTAATGAGCTAGATAATTTTCCTAAAACAATTTCTGAACGCAATGAACTATTCGTGTACCCAACACTCACTATTGATTACATTTACAGTATGAAATGCAATATTTCCAACGTTTCTTTCAACACAACCGTGAGCCAGAGTCATAAATATCAGTTTCAACATTGCGCTATTACTTACCACTTCATCATTCCAATTATTAAGCAATTTCCACAAAATGTTAACTTTCATAACGAAGAAGTATTTTCCTGTGCGCGCTGCGCAAACACTGTTATCAAAAAACTCCAATACGTCCAACCGGTTATGGAAAAAATCAAAATTATATAAGAAATTAAAAATGCATGCCAATATCTACTCAACTAGGTTAGTTGGGAATTAAAAACAAAAGGAAAAACAAGAAGTAATCCCATGTTAACTTTATTGCTCACATGAGCGCTGACCAACGTTGAACGATCAGCTCCTACACATCTGCGCATGGTTGCAGTGTGAAAGTACTAACAACCCGTTCTTCGCATCTTTTACGACCAATTTCCCCAATGAAAGTAGTTTTATAGATACAAACGCCACTATCGGTGCGACCTTGAACTTCGCAATGAATTTTTGATTTATCACCTTCGCGATTATGAGTACATGTTTGCTTGGATTCGCCGGTTATCGGCCAGATGGAGACTTAAGATGTTTTGATAACAACGGTGTGTCGCAAGTCGCAAATTTATGCGATTGCGCACGTGATGCAATTTTCTATGCAATTGTACACTCGGTGATAAGATTTTTCGAACTCTTGTAAAATGTTGACGTTTGTTTAAATTTGAACTTATTTGTTTTTATCTCCGTAAAAATGTGGCATATTTTTGGGCAGCTCTTTAAGAGTATACTAACCTCACAGAGCTCTTATTATATTATGTATATCGCTTGAATGGATGGATCTTATATTTTCAGACTTTTTTGCGAATGCAGAATTCAAATACAATTGTTCATTCATAAAATTATCTGTACTCCAAGCTTTTAAGGAGGCAATTGCTATGACCTAATTGAACTCCACCGACATCTAGCACTGGGAAGCTTAAGGCGAATCTTTTGGGATTAAAATTGATTTGTAAAAATAATTAAAACACAATGAAGTTGTATTATTAGTAATCATCGTCTATGGCGCGACAGACCAAGCCAGGCCTTGGCCTCCAGTATTAATCTCCTCCAATCATCACGGTCCCGCGACCTATATTATTAGTATTTTATGTTTTTTTTTATAAATGTAAACCTTTATTTATTTATTTCATTAGAAATCATTTTATAGTAAAATTTTAGTCAAATTAAATATTTTCAGTTGGATATACAATGCAATACTGCCTGATATACGTGCCATTTTAGACTAAGAACCAGCAGCTGCCGGACATACCATAAAGTACAAAGGCTGATATCCAACACCGTAGATAAAAATTTCCAAGTGCCTCTCAACTTAAATTCAGGGACCCTTGGCAGATATGAGGACCTGAATGTGACAAAAAATTACTTAAGTCATGTCATTGTATACAAGCTGAAATTTATATATGTTGTTTGGGTACTTCTATTATACGAGTATTTATTTCTACATAAAATGCACGACTCCAAAGCAGGGACCAAGACCTGATCATAATGACTATGAACAAATTCGTAAAATTTATGAAAGATTACATTAAAAGTAAGAGCTTTGTTCAGAATATTTTGAACAAATTTTCAGTATTACAAACAGTTTTTGAAATCCATAAAATGTTTTCCACTTTGCCCGGAACAAATACAAAAATTCCCGTTGGTAGCACCAGCCGGAAAGGTAAATTTCTCGTACGTAGCGTACAATTTCGAAAACGAACTTGGCTTGCCTGCTACTAGAGTTCCTCCTGCGATTTTCGTAGCACCACATGGTTATTTATTAATATAAAAAGAATCTGCCGACGTTTGTATTTAGAGACCCTTTTAGAGGCGCAAATATTGTATTTTGCTAATATAATTGAGTTGTGCTTTTTTGGATTACGAATTGGAAATCTGCGGATAATAAATCGTGATAAACATATATATACAGGTTTTGTCCTTCTCACATTTGCTGTTTACACATTACTCAGTGGTTATCATACAAATATGATATCTTGTTGGCTTAAATAGCTCAAATAGTTAATTATGAAAGATGTAATGATCCGACTCTACGCCACTGCCGACTAACACACATGCCCATCAGTACCATATGGCTTCCTAGCTGACGTCAGCTTTGGATGACATTCCCATCCTACACCAGTTTAAGTCGGGGAATGTCAAACGTGCCAGACGGCAGGACGTCCCTGGTGCCTGACAAGAAGATCGTATACGGATCTGGCCATCTTCTAAAATTTCTTCGAGGGAGGATTCTAAAAAAATAAATTCCTTGGGGTTTTCCCTACCTCCTAGGGCATCCGATCATCACCAAATGGGTAAGAAAACAAAGATCAACCTTTGTCCCTTTGTGCTAATACAATTTTGCATGCAAATTGTTGAGCATTCTTTATAAAAATTGATTCTTATCGACTGCGTGTCGCCATTGCAGCGTGCAGGAACCATGTCGAATAAAATATGATTTATTCAAATATTGTCCATGAATGAGATCTGGGTCTTGTGCATGGTGATTGGTAAAATCTACAGATTTTATCGAGCAATTATTTGCCATGAGGTCAGATTATGTAAACGATATATACTCGTACCTATTTCCATTGGAAATCGATTTATCGATTGGCAAAGGACACTTGGGTAAGCCGACAGAGGTGATCCCAAAAATTCTAGCTGTACTTTTGGACTGGATAAATGAAGTGTCTTTTCAGGTTCGATGACTGCCTGAGTCATCATTTAACTATTAGCATAAGTGACAGATACTTGTAGAAAGTACAGACAACAGAGCGACCATATTTGCAACTAGTAGGCGTTGGCGCCCTTTTCCTGGCCTCAAAGTACCACCAGAAATTGGGGGATTTTGTATATATCGCGGACGATTCTTACACAAAGCCGCAGATCCTAAGCATTTCACAGAGGATCACCAGCAATATTGATTTTAATTTGGGGCGACCGTCCAGTATCCACTTCCCGCGAGGGTTCTCGAAAGCAGCAAGCACAGCTGAAGAAAATCATATGCTAGCCTAATATTTCCAAGAACTTGCAACAAATTCTCTACGGCCATTGGTTAAGAAATTTGCAACATTAGTGAAAAATTTAACCACCTCCTCATTGGAAGCCATTCATAGCAACTATCAATCATCAAAGTTCGACAGGATCGCTTGGAAGACTGAACTGCATGGCCGCTCTTAGCGAAGATAATTTCGGAGTAAGTTTGGTTCCTAATTATTTAAAGATGGATGTTCACGTTCGACTTTAATTTAGTGCACATTTTCCAAATGCATGTTTTTTTTCTAATTTTAAGGCAAATATTGTTCATTCTTTACTATCGCCTGATTTTCCTTTTTAGAACTTAGATGATCGTAGCTAGGTTAAAAGAATCCAGATAGTAATTAGGTTAAGTTATTTAGTTGATACCGACTTACATAATATCTGCTTTAATGATAGTAAAAGTACACTCAAAATCTTGTACTCTGTGAATTAGTTGAGACTATTTTGAATGTTTTACTAGTACGCTTACATATAATCTTTAATAATCTGGTCCATTGCCAATGAAGGGAAAGTCATTTCGTAAATATTCATACTCGTATCTAACCCTTTAATGAATTCAAGTTTTGGTTTCATGATTTCTCAGGACAATATTTTAGAGTGTTCTCTTACTGGTTACTAAAGCTTTGTTACAGCTTAGGCGAGCTCCGTAAATAATTTGAACAAGTTGGGTAAACAGACCTACGCTCATGTCAGAAGGGTTTTGTATTCAATTTTCAAAATGCAGTCACCAGATTGAATAAAGTCAAGGAGCATGTCAATGACGATTTTATTGGAGAAACTATGAAATTCGAAGATCATACTATTATGAACAAAGTTGAACGAATTTAGACTTCTGAGGTTTTTGTTATTGTTATACTCATAAATATCTCCCTTGATAATTATTTCAGATGTCCATTTGCGACGGAGGAAACACATTTTTCATGTATTTCCCCCCTGTGCCCCCCACTGAAGCAAAAACTGACAGTTTAAGAACTGTTTTGAAAAGCTCCCATGAAAACTTTCATTTCATACTCATATCGGCTACGTTTGATGAATTTTTTTTCAGGGGCCACTCTCCTGTACTGTTATCATCGAATAATAGCCAATTTTTTCGAATCCTAGAGTTGTTACAAAGCCCTTTTGTTAGAAGCTCCCTCCCGCCTCCTTGACTTGTTTCACTTATGAGTATTAATTGTAGGTACTCAGCTTCAGTCATTCATTAAATTGAATCAAGTGTTCAAAGCATGCACCTTAAACGTTGAAGTTGGGAAAAAATAACTCAAAATTATTCAATCTTCACATTTAAAACAGCCACTATTTTGTTTTACGATTACTGATACCACTAGCTGAACTGATTCTCAAAGTTATTCATGACACCTATCATTCCTGAAATTTTCATGCAAATCGTAGCAAAACTGTAGTGTCTGAGTCGGTAAAAACGCATGTTGTTCCAAAGCCATATGTTGCCATAGTAATACATGCAGCGCATATTGTTCCATAGTAATACAGGAAAATTCAAACCACTATAACTTCGCTTAATATGATGCAATCTTTATGAAACTTGCAGGGTTAATCAATCTTATAAATAGACATCTACGTACTGAATTTCATTGAATTTAAGGGTACCGTTAAGATTTTAATCAAGAAAACATAAAATCGATAAATCATACTATTACTAACAAAGTTGAGTGAATTGCGACTTCTCATATATTTGTTGTTGTTGTACTCATCAAGGCCTATATTCTTGATTTTTTTCAGATTTTTCGGATGGAAGGTGTCCAATCGCGAGGGGGGGGACACAAATTTTTCGTGTATTTCCCCTCCCTGTGCGCCCCTCGACGCAAACTTTGCCAAACTAAGACCTGCTTTGAAAAGTTCTCATCAAGACCTTTCATTTGATACCCATATCGGCTACCTTGAATGAAATTTTTTTTTCGGCGGGTCACTCCCCTACATGGGGAGACCCCCCTTAAATACCTTATAACATTTTTTAGTAGTTGAACTTTGAAGAGATCACCACTTTACACCTACGTACAAAATTTGATGCTTCTAGCTTAAGCAGTTTCCGAGAAAAACTGCTGTGACACACGGACGGACGGACGGACGGACGGACAGACAGACAGACGGACAGACGGACAGACAGGACGCGATTTTAGAAGGGTTTTGTAAAACTATTTTACAAAACCCTGAAAAAGGGTGATTTTACTGTTAATTTGATTGCAATACAATATTTTTGCAAGAAAAGAAATTAAATCTAGATAAACTAGACAAGAAACAAAATTTTAGTTTTAAATTAACCAAGTACCTTACAAAAATCATTCAATGTCAAGGCAGCGTTTTATTTTTTTTTTGTTGTTGTTATAGCTGTAGCGCTACACCTTTAAAACAATTGTTATTGAGAAAAGTATGGGATTGTTCGTCATTCCAAACTTAAAAGATATTGTAGTGATCAAAAATTTATTTAAAAATTGACCATCCTTGAAATAGTGATGACATTTTCTATTCTAAAGTAAATAAATCAATATTATTGTTTTTAACATGTTATCATCAAAGAAAAAACTTATTTTCCTCTAGAATCCAAACGTAGCTGATTTTTCTGCGAGTAACGTAGTCTTGCCTATAGCAGATTTATGTACAGGACTGATTTGGAAATGATCATACAATAGTTGCGTTTGAGTAGTAAATTTGTAATTTAAAACAAGGTGTCAAAAGTTTCGTAATACGAAAATATAGCTCATAGAAATGTTTGTACAGAAACTAGACGCTAATAATCGAGATTAAACAAAAATATTTTACACGAAAGTAATAAAAAAATAATGAATTGCTAATATAAAAAAGACTTTCCTTTCTAGCCTGCCCTTCTTTTTTCCAGCGGGAAGGAGAGTGCATGGTAAGTTTGCCGTAAGGAGGGTATGGTCTTAGAAATCCGCGGATGGCCGGTTTCGCGTCGCGTGCGGTACGCGGTACCTTCGTTTGCCTTGTTTATTTTTCTTAGCGTGGATTTCCTCGGGATGGTAGTAACGTAGTGTATTTTTCGGTACAGCGTCGGTAAAATTTTTTTGATTAACTGAATTGATGAAGAAATACGGAATAAAGTAGAGTAGGTTTCTTTTCCGCATGTTTGTGTTTTCGACGCGTTTGAAACGGGCATGTAATGGTGGCTGAAATATGTAATTGAGCGTAATCCATTTAAAGACCTGCGACTGAAATCCTCTCTGAACTAGCTGGCCAACAAACAGCCACCGCGTAATGGATTCCGGGTGCATGAACTGGTTGACCGATTGGTACCTTCCGTTGGCACGACTCAGACTGCACCTCTAGAACCGATGAGAGGCGGGTTCTGACTTCGTTCGTACGACCTTAGACGAAAATCATTACAAATATTTCCATAAAAGTTTAGTCAGCACTTGCGTTGCCATTAATATAACTTTTTAAATTCTTTTCTGAACCCTCAGGGGCCACCATTTTGAATTTGAGCGTTTGTTTTTTTTGAGAAAACGGTGCACCCATCTTGCGCACAGCTTTCTCATGTCCAAATTTTCAGTCAAAATGCGATCCACAGTACTTTTGAAAAGCCTGCCATGTCTGCTGTCTTGCGCACTTTTATTTGACGGCTATCCAATGCCATTTTGTGGATTTTCTTCATATTTTCTGACGTAGTGACCTCACTTAGTTGACCACTGCGGTGTTCATCTTGGCAGCTCACACGAACTCGCCTAAACTCAGCTTCCCAATATTTGACCATTGTTAAGAAGGAGCAGACTTCCCCAGAGTAGAATCCAACTCGGCTTTGATATCGGTTAGACTTAGACCTTTCAAATGAAAGTATTGAATCACAAAACGATGCCCGATTTGAAACATATTTACAAATTCACTGAACGCGTTTACTTTGGGTGTCTGTAAAAAAATTTATAATAAATGCACCGTTATGATTGTTTTTTTTTTAACTACCTGTATTCAGGCAGGTCGGGTAATTTTTGGACCACTCTCATTATTCCGACTGTCTGAATAACTAATTAGCTCCCTGATTACATACGGAAAATTTTTTTTCTAAATTTTATTTATCAACGCGGAATTATATTAACATGAACAAATGAGAGTTGTTTTCACTAGATAAAACGATTTTATAATTAGTTACCTCTGTGGGTTCCTTTTTTTTTCAACGGAAATAGTATAAATGCTAAGTTCAACAAAGCATACACAAGCTCATTTAAATTCGCATTACAATAGAATAATTATTTCACTCTATTCGTTCTTCACAAAAATATTCATAAATTAAAGCGAACTTTAAGGAAACAATAAGTGTTGTTGTGCGTAAGTTAAAGCTCAAATACAATATTTGCAAATTGACCAACATTAGCAAGGCTCGTTGCTGGCAAGGCCTAGTGGACAATGTGAACAATGTGCCTTACGGAAGCCTTGCATAAATGATGCGGAAAGCCCATCCGGTCCGTGTTGATGCCCATCTGGTCCGTGTTGATGCTCTCCATGGTGAAACAGCAGTCAAGTGCCCACTCTTTACACAGCCGAAACTGGAGGAGGCAGTTCTTTCATTGAAAGTGAGGAATGCTCCAGCTCCAGATGGTATTCCGGCTTGTCTATCACCATTGTCCTAACTTGTTGATCAGCACATTTAACGCTTGCCTATGGGACGGGGTTTTCCCGATACAATCGAAGGTGCCGAGGCTCATGCTGATCATCAAGGGGAGGGGAAATCCCGAATTGCCATCTGCATACCGCCCGTTATGCATGCTAGATACGTGCTAAAGAAACTCATTAAGGGAAGACTCACTGATGCGATTCGTACTGCTGGGAACCTATCTCCTTGGCAGTACGGCTTTAGAGCAGGACGTTCTACCATTGATGCGATTGCAGAGGTGGTGAACGCGGTCCAAAAGGCAGAGGCATATAGTCGCACCAAGCGACAGATCGTCCTGTTGGTGAAACTCGACGCCAGGAACGCCTTCAATTCCGCTAGATGGGCGGATATTCTGGATACGCTGAAAATCTCGTTTTAAGTTCCAGAATATCTAATGCGCCTTTTGAGGAACTACCTTAAGGACCAAAGACTGCCCTACAACACGACACAGGGCCAAAGAAGAATGGAAATTACATCGGGTGTTGCCCAGGGATCTTTCCTTGCTCCAGACCTGTGGAACGTGTCTTACAATGGGCTACTGAGAATTGAGATGCCAGGTGAGCCACGCTTGGTCGGCTATGCGGATGATGTTGCGGCTCTGGTCACTGGACGCACTGTTGAACAAGCGCAACTTACGCTAGGTATGCTAATGCGCCGAGTGAGGGACTGGATGACAGCTCGCGGGCTCAGTTTAGCACTGGAGAAAACCGAAGTGGTCTTCTTGACAAAAAACAGAATCCCTAGAGTAAGGATGATCAGTATTGGAGACATACAAATCGAATCGAAGCCATCGGTGAAGTACCTGGGGCTACTGATCGACTCGAAGATGAGCTTTTCTGAGCAAATCAGGGCAATGGCTGAGAAAGCTGCTCCAGGAGTATGGGTATTCCCAAAGTCCAATACGCACTCCTCTTTTTAAACTACAAAACAAAACTTTTTCTTCTCGAATTAGCGAACCGCACCATCAAACACAATCCCTTTTATCTGCCAGTCAAATACCAACTGACATTTCACCTCAATCAAATCCGATCCCACAATTTTTTTCATCTTTCATTACCGCTGCTGCATCTGGGTAACCGAAGTACATTACACTTCGATTCCGCTACCCACACATCTTTTCGTACCGACGAACGCAATAATTTCCATTTTTTCATATATGGTAATTTGCATAATCAAAAATGCGTTTGATTAGATGCAAAGTGTCACATATACATACACGGGAACTATTGATTTTGCCAATACCTAAAAAAAGTGCTTCCCTGCGCTCGGGGGACTTGAACCCAGGGTCCCAGCAGACCCCCGGTCGAGAACTCACGACATTACCAACGGAGCCCTGTTTTGTTGATTTCCCACTCATCCAATAAGCAACTTCAACTATGCATCTGGGTATGAAATTGAATTTGGTAGTAGGGACACGTGAATGAATTTTCGTTAGTAAAAAAAATAAAATTCGTTAGTGGGAGCTAGTGAATAGAATTAGTTAGTTTGAAGGAAGGAATTAGGTTTTGTTAGGCAAAATGTATTGAATGAAGTTTTTTTAGTGGGAATTAATGAATGGAATGTTGTTAGTGGGAAAATTAAAGTTATTATATGCTATTTTTTTTTTAAATTGAAAATAAGGGAAAAGGGTAGGATTGTGATGATGTGGAAATTAAAATTATAGGGAAATTGGTAAAATGGCCCACAGGAAGGCGGAGAGGTTACCGCGGTGATTTGAAGTTGCGAATGGGGGAATGTCGGTAGGCCGGAATTCGCAACAATTTATTCAATGATAATTTTTTCAAAATTAATTTCTTTGTTGCGCGATAACAAATTTTTAAATGCGGCCCACACGTAACTAATATTATATTTTTACTGCGCACTCTAGAGGCCATAACTATTTCAAATCATACTGCCAACTACTTCAGCCTCTATTTTTGAAACCCAGAGTAGCTATATTTTGGACTTAACCTGACTTCCCACTATAGGTCAGTTGTTCCGCCAGAATTACACCATTAAACGATTTGGTTTCATCACCAGATTTGACTATGTAGAGATCAAAAGGCGTCGACCGTGATCTTGATTAATGAAATATTTTCACAGGCTGGGCCAATCCGAGAAAGAAGGCTGCTCCAAAACCCACAATATCTTCCTGGGGTGAGAATCACCAGGAACTAACTGCTATCACCTTTCCTTTCTTTATTTACACTTCGCGTATAACCTCTAGTTGAAGGCACACTAATTTCACCCATGACGGCTATTAACGCCTTCCCAACTATTTTTATTAGCTTCACGCAAAAACGACTACATAATAATGACAAATTTGAACCGATAACAACCGCGAATGACGCAAATCGACGAAAACAACGAAAAACGAGGCCGCAACGTTTCTTGGCGGTTACCGGACAACCATCTGTCATTCTGACACTTGTTGGACTGATTGGGGTTGCCAGATCACAGAATGCCGAATCATTTAGTCAGTTTTGGACACCTTTAGAACCTCAGACGTGACTAAATGAAATTTATAAATTTTTTGATTGAGGAACCATTTCATGCAAGAATTTAAAAATTCAGTCTGTTTTTAAACAAAAACTCCATTCAAAGAGAAAGTAGCTTATGTACAAGAGTTTACCTGTATCGAAAGTCGATTAGCTTATGTACAAAATTAAGAAGCATAATTTAAAACTGTGAAAGTTCAAATACACCTATGCACTGTTATATTTAAAAAAATTCTGTAGTCAAATAGTAAAACAAAACAAGTGAAGAAATACACGATTCAATCATTAAGAAACAATTCTTTAAACATAATAAAATGTTTGCATACCAAGATAGCTATTGCCTAAGCATTCCCCGCAAATGCAATGCAGGCGTAGTGAAAGGATAGAACTTTATGCGAGAAACTTAAAATATCTTTTTGCAATAACGCTGGTAAATACTACTTATTTAAACAAGGAATAACGTTTGTCATTATTTAAAACATCCCTACTCTTTAGCAAATATAAAGCAAATTTAACTTACTTATAAATTGTTATAAAGCTTTATGGCCGTGAGGGCATTCTAAATTAACACACATCTATTAAAAAATTTAAATTTGACATGGCTGATGGCTTAAAATATTGATCAAATACTACACCAATTTGATATGCATTAAAATTACAAAACCACTATCTGAAGCGGGTAACCATATGGCGAAAATCTCAGACACATTTCTCGTACATTTTACCTCCCCCTGGACCATTTGATATGTATATATATATATATATATATATATATATATATATATATATATATATATATATATATATATATATATATATATAAATATATATATATATATATATATATATATATATATATATATATATATATAAATATATATATAAATATATATATATATATATATATATATATATATATATATATATATATATATATATATATATATATATGGAATATAATAAAATTTTTGACCACGCTAGAGGTTGCAATTTTACTCCGATTTACACCAAATTTTCAGGAAAGGTGTACTGAGTAAATATCTCAGTTGAGTTCGTGAACCAGCTATATCGGCCAGGCGAAAACAAAATGGCGCTCATTTTAGACGAAAAATCTTGATTTCTGTTCTGACCAAAGTATAGCTCCGATTTGGATGAAATTTGGTGCAAACGTTCACTGATATTTGAATTTCACAATTAAAAATCCAAAATCGGTACGGCTAAAGCAAAATCGCGGCCGCTCAAAGTTCAAAAAACGTACAAAATTATGTTGTGGTAGTTTTGACCAAAGCTTTCAACGAATGTTAATGAAATTCGGCAATTAGATAGAAACTATCAGTATTTAAAGAGTTGTGCAAAAAACTGCAGGTCAGGTCGCAAAAAACAAAACGGCGGCCAGTAGAAACTCAAAACTTCAAAGTCTTCTAAAAGTCGCAATTTTGATTTGAGGTACATGAACCTTGATTTTAGGATATAAATCAATTAGATCTTGAAACTTTTGGTAGTCGTGCATGTGCAATTCACAAACTGGCGGTGGTTTAAATATGCGACTTTTGCAGGTTTTCGTGGCCCTCTAGCGGTCACATTTTCCAGCGGATTTTGATGAAACTTGAGATTATGGATCTTTGTACTAAGTTCTTGTACAATGCAAAAAAAATTTTAAATCAAATGAAAAATAAAACAGCGAAATTTTAAAACCTAATATCTTTAGCTGCCATTTTCACTAAAAATTTAATGATTTTACCCTGTCTAGAGAGAAACTCCGATTTGAATGAGATTTGGCACATTGATTGATGAGGTCCTAGCACACAAAGATTTATAATAATCCAGCATCAAATGCATGCATTCAAAATGGCGCCCCCAAAGGTCAGAAGGCAAGCGCAATTCGCTATTCGCAACTAAAATAGTGAATATTTTACATGGAAACGTTTTAAATGACTTTGCTTGGAAGTGTTTGTAGAGCAGACCATATTTGGGATATGGTAAAATATTTTTAACAACACCCTAAAATATTATAAAACCGCGACTTGTCTGTCTGTTCGTTCGTCCATTTGTTCGGGCGTCACAACAAGTTTTCTGGCAAACGACATGAGCTAGAATGAGGAAATTTTCTACGTAGGTCAAAAGTGGTGCCTCTCGAGTTTCGCAGTGCAAGAAAATATTAAAAAAAAAATAAAAATTTTTCTGTAGTCCTCTAGCAGCCAAGTTGCTCAACAGATTCCGCTGAAACTTGAAATTATAAGTAATTAAGGCAAATTAATTTAACTTAATTTAATTATGCGAATCGTATCACAAATGAAAAAGTCAAAGATTTGCAGCTGAATATTTTTAGCAGCCGTTTTTAATAAAAACTCAAAATGACGGCCCCTGATGGTTCCGAAAAGAATTGAAAATGTATATATTAATGGCAACGCAAGTGCTGATTAAACTTTTATGGAAATCTTTTGAAATTATCCATTTGAGCTATTTAAAAGCCGACAAGTTATCACCTTTGTGTGGTAACCACTGTGAAATGTGTTAACAGCAAATGTGAGAAGGGCAAAACCTGTATTTATATGTTTATAACAATTAATTATCCGCTGATTTTCAATATGTGATCCATACGTGTGCAACTCAATTTAATTAGCAAAATATTTGCGCTTCTATAAAGGGTCTCTAAATACGAACGTTGGCAGATTCTTTTTATGTTAATAAATACCGATGCGATGCTGCAAAAATTACAGTAAGAAGTCTAGTAGTAGGCAAGCCAAATTCAACATACGAGAACTTTATCTTACCGGCTGGTACTGCCAACGGGGATTTTTTGACTTTAAAATTTTTTTCCTAGTCTTTCAACTTATCTCATTTAAAATTAATGTTGTTAATTTTCAATCTTTTTGATGCACTTTTTAAGAAGCCATCTTGTCGAAGACGACAAATAAAACGTTGATTAAAAATATGTTGATTTGTATCCCTAAAAAAGAATTCAGTATTTCTTTATTTTAAATGAGTACTTAATAAACGGTATTCAAATAGTTTATTGTGAATTACGCGAACATGTTCCAATTGACCCTAATCATGGGTTATGGTATGGGGGCCATTGAAAAAATTGCAAATTATGAAACACCGGGTGCACTAGTCACACTGCCAGTTAAAATATTGATATCCGTGTTTAGTTTGGTCATGGTGATAATATGGACAGTAAGAGTTGAATTCTTTCAACCGTGGCGTGTCTACTCTATTCTTTGCATTATCTATTTGTTGATGTTTGCTTAATTTCTGGATAAAACTATTAACAGTAATGTCGTAGGTAGCAACGAGATTCGAAGTAGAATATGGGCAAATCTACAGGATTTCAAAGTGTTCTATATATTTTTATATGACAAATCTACACGATTTTGAAGTAGATTTGCAAATATTACTTATTATTATTATTATTATTAATTTAGTTAGTATATGCCAGATGTGTTGCAAAAATGCTGGGAGTTCAACATAGAGGTACATTAGATTTTCGTTGATCGTAACGTACTGCACCAAATAATGCTTTGATTTGGTATCCCAGCCAAATAAGACCGTCTTACCAAAATGACAATGACGTCAACGACCTTCCTAGTCTGATCCAATAACCAAACTCACCGATGCCTTTGACGCAAATATCGGTCCAAAGCAGGGAAATGGGTTGGCCCCATTGATATACAATTCGGCTCTGGAGCCCGTCATAAGAAAGCTACCTGTCGATACACGAGGTACATTACTAAAAAAGTCGAGACAAGAAGTCGCGTATGAGGATAACATGAACATTTTGTCACGGTCATTAACAACTGCAAAAGAACTCTTCCTGAAACTTGAGAGTAAGCTTGAATAAGCAAAACTAGTAAGGCTACAAATCAATGAGAATTAAACAAAGCTCATGATGCAGTCCAGTGAAATATATCAAATACACAAAATTTCATACTTGCCGAATACACTATCAAGAATATGAGCAAATTTGTATATTTTGGTACCAAAATCACGATAAATATTCATGAAAGAGAAGAAATACGCCAAAATATGCAGCTCGCAAATAAAATATTTTATTCAGTTTTGACTATCTTGAAGACCAGCTGCATATACAGGAAAACAAAGCCCGAAGCATACAAATCTGTGATAAGACCTGTGCTATGCTACAAGTGTGAAACATGGACTAGGGACTCAAGCATCTGCAAATATATTGAATGCCTTTGAGCGACGGCTGCTGAGGCGAATACTCGGAGCGAAACTAGACGGGGACCAATGGCTGATTCGATACAACCATGAGCTGTATGAAATGTTTGATGGGCCAAACGTCACA
This sequence comes from Odontomyia ornata, assembly GCA_963969285.1. Taxonomy (NCBI): domain Eukaryota; kingdom Metazoa; phylum Arthropoda; class Insecta; order Diptera; family Stratiomyidae; genus Odontomyia; species Odontomyia ornata. The sequence goes on along the minus strand of OZ017738.1, from coordinate 335,769,310 downwards.
ACAATTGTAAGACTGTGGAAACTGCAATAGGCTGGCCATTTTACCCGTACGGACAAAAAAATGAATACCCAAAAATGTATTGGTTGGGAGAACTGAAGCCCAAAGACCAGTGGGGAAACCGAGGAGACACTGATTCGACTCGATCGACGAAGAAAGTTCATTGGTGGTCGGATTTCGGAATTGGAGGTCGCGGTCAATGGATCGACACAGTTGGAGGGACTTTTTGCGTGAAGCGAAGGCCTGAGAGGGGCCGTAGTGCAATAAAAACGAAGAAGATGCAATGTGCGCATATACCCTACCTGATCTTTATCTCCTAAAATTGAATGTAATTCAATATAAGAGGCAAATCGTTTTTTTCCTTTATTGTTAGTCAAGCTATCGGTTATTGTGTTGATGATATTGCTGTTGTTAAGATCTGGACGTATTTTATTTCCTACGATATTTAAAAGTATGTTATTTTCACAGGAGCTACTTTTATTAGCTGCCTCGGTATTTTGTAAGATTGATCAAATTGGCGGCCGATTTTCAAGAAGCTGTCCTTGATTCGTTGTTGATTTGCAATTTGCTGCTGCACTTGCGTGTGTAGAAGAAGACCATTTGGTGGAGGAACTGACATAGAATTGGCTTGTGCTATTTGAGATAGTGGTTGTGTTATGGGAAGATGAGAAATGCCGGAGGGTGATTTTGAAAGAATGGTAACATGTTTCGAGAACGTTACTTTGCGATTTAGTATTTGGCAAGTTGATTGATCAATTAACAATAGATACGGAGTTTGATTGCTGGTACTGTGTTGTTTACCGCTCATATTTGGTGGAGGCTGAGATATTTGCAGAATTTTTCCGGTGGACTTCTTGATGACTTATCGGTGCACTGTGGTCCAGTGGGTCTTAAAGAACCTTGATGTATTGATATACCAGCTTAATGTTGGGGTATCGTTGAACATTGAGGCAATTGTTTTTTTTTTTTGTGGTAGGGAGGTGAATGCCATTTATGCAGTGTGTGGGACTCCCATGCTCGGAAGAAGGTGACTGGACTACCCACTAAGCACCTCCCCTGTCAACCTGAGAACCCAGCCTGGAACCGTTTGACACATTACTTCGGGCCAGGTCTCCTTTTGTTACGCCGTCAGGTACATCGAAGCTGGGGGATCCCTTTCCTAGCGGGAGGGGAGAGGGAAAGAGGAAGTGTCAGAAAAGCGATCCTCCAGCCCCAGCGCCCCCGGCTGCTGTGAATCATACTGTGCCACCTGGTTCCATTTGTCAACCAATTCGAGCTTCACCGCAACTACATATATATTATCCGAGGTGAGCTCCCCGGTCTCCCTGTAGAGTTTCCTCTGCAATCTGACCGATTTTTTAGACGCAAATAATTTGTGGCAGGCATTGTCCTCCTCTCCTGAATAAAACCGACAATTGGGGAACCGTGACTTACCAATCTTGTGCAGGTAAGACTGAAAACACTCATGCCCGCTCAAAAGCTGGGTCAGAAAGAAGTCAGTCTCACCATTCCTTCGATTTAGCGACGGTCTCACATCCGGGATGAGGCACGCAATCCACCTTCCCTTCGTCCAGTTCACCCGAAACTGCTGCCAATCGTTAAGCGAGCGCTGTCTCTCCTCGCGGATAACCATTTCCCTCGCATCCTCGTTTCGGCGCAGGTTAATAGTGCGGCGTCTCTAGCAAGGAAGGCGACAGGTATCGCGCCTGCAATAACTCTCACCGCCGGATCAGGGACTGTGGGATACGAAGATGCAATTCTCAGTGCTCCTCTTCTCTGTACCTGTGCCAAACGTTTTCGGTATACCTCCTTGCTGAGAGCGTCACCCCATACTTTTGCTCCGTACAGCAGCACTGAATCTGCAGCACTCATCAAGAGGCGCCTTCTTGATGGGCTGGGTCCCCCTACGTTGGCCATAAGTCGACTCAGAGCCGATATTCCCGAAGCAGCCTTCTCAGCCGTTGCCCTGATTTGCTCAGAGAAACTCATCTTCGAGTCTATCAGTAGCCCCAGGTACTTCACCGATGGCTTCGATTCGATTTGTATGTCTCCAATACTGATTGTCCTTACTCTAGGGATTCTCTTTTTTGTCAAGATGACCACTTCGGTTTCCTCCAGTGCTAAACTGAGCCGGCGAGCAGTCATCCAGTCCCTCACTTGGTGCATTAGTATATCTAGCGTAAGTTGCGCTTGTTCAACGGTGCGTCTAGGGACCAGAGCCGCAACATTATCCGCATAGCCGACCAAGCGCGACTCATCTGGCATCTCAAGTCTCAGTAGCCCGTCGTAAGACACGTTCCACAGGTCCGGACCAAGAATAGATCCCTGGACAATACCCGATGTATTTTCCATCCTTCGTTAGCCCTGTGTCGTGTCGTAGAGTAGGCTTCGGTCCTTTAGGTAGCTCCTCAAAAGCTGCATTAAATATTCTGGAACTTGAAAAGAGTTTTCCAGCGTATCCAGAATATCCACCCATCTAGCGGGGTTGAGGGCGTTCCTGGCGTCGAGTTTCACCAACAGGACGATCTGCCACTTGGTGCGACTATATATGCCTTTTGGACCGCATTCACCACCTCTGTAATCGCATCAATGGTAGAACGTCCTGCTCTAAAGCCGTACTGCCGAGGAGATATGTCCCCAACAGCACGAATTGTGTCAGAAAGTCTTCCCTTGATGATTTTCTCTAGCATTTTCCCAGCCGTGTCTAGCATGCATAACGGACGGTATGCAGACGGTGATTCGGGAATTCCCTTCTCCTTGGTGATCAGCACGAGCCTCGCCACCTTTCATCGTACCGGGAAAACCCCGTCCCGTAGCCAAGCGTTGAATGTGCTGAGCAGCAAGTCAAGACAATGGAACACCATCTAGACCTGGAGCCTTTCTTGCTTTCTATGAGAGGACTGCCTCCTCCAGTTCCCGCTGTGCGAAGAGTGGACACTCGACTACTGTTTCACCATGGAGAGCATCAACACGGACGGGATGGGCGGGGAAGAGTGCCCGAACTATTTTTTCCATCTTTTCCGCGTCATGTACACAAGGCTTCCGTAGGGCACCAAGCTTCCGCTTAACTAGCTTGTAGCCAAGGCCCCACAGATCCTTGTTCACATTGTCCACTAGATCTTGCCAGGAGTGAGCCTAGCTATTGTTGATCAATTAGCGAAGGCATTTCCTGACCGACTTATATGCTGCCACCCAGTTGCATTTCTTGTCACGGTACCGCACCCGTTGAGCCACACGTCGAAGCTTGTGACACTGCCCTCGCTTTTCAGCGATTTCAGTTGACCACCAGTACACTGGGGGCTTACCGTGCCGTGTCTAGCATGCATAACGGACGGTATGCAGACGGTGATTCGGGAATTCCCTTCTCCTTGGTGATCAGCACGAGCCTCGCCACCTTTCATCGTACCGGGAAAACCCCGTCCCGTAGCCAAGCGTTGAATGTGCTGAGCAGCAAGTCAAGACAATGGAACACCATCTAGACCTGGAGCCTTTCTTGCTTTCTATGAGAGGACTGCCTCCTCCAGTTCCCGCTGTGCAAAGAGTGGACACTCGACTACTGTTTCACCATGGAGAGCATCAACACGGACGGGATGGGCGGGGAAGAGTGCCCGAACTATTTTTTCCATCTTTTCCGCGTCATGTACACAAGGCTTCCATAGGGCACCAAGCTTCCGCTTAACTAGCTTGTAGCCAAGGCCCCACAGATCCTTGTTCACATTGTCCACTAGATCTTGCCAGGAGTGAGCCTAGCTATTGTTGATCAATTAGCGAAGGCATTTCCTGACCGACTTATATGCTGCCACCCAGTTGCATTTCTTGTCACGGTACCGCACCCGTTGAGCCACACGTCGAAGCTTGTGACACTGCCCTCGCTTTTCAGCGATTTCAGTTGACCACCAGTACACTGGGGGCTAACCGTGCCGGGGTCTTCGACGGGGCATAGAAGCTTTGCAAGCAGTCGTCATGATGCTCATAGTAGAGTTCACCACGTCTTGAGCTGCCAGTTCTTCCGCCCCTGCCGAAGCTCCCTGCAGCGCCTCACCTGCTGTGAGCACCTCGACGAACCTCTCGACGTCCAGTTGTAGAAAGCCGAGAGCATGGACGTCGGGTGACAACACCACTTATCTCAGGCAGAATGCACTGGCTGAGTAGTCCTCTAATACTTTCCAATTGTGTATCCTCCGTACTAAGAACTCCAAGGCAAATATAACGTCCGGTATGGTTCCCTCACAGCCAATACGGCGGAAGTTCGGCATATTTCCTGAATTCAGTATGACGACGCCGTCCTGGCCGCCATTTCCAGGATTCGTTTTCCTCACGGATCCGTTTGAGGCATGCCCCATTTGATTGCTTTAGTGTTGAATTCGCCCCCAACGAGCACTTTGCCCTCTGCGTTCAAGACTGCGCCCTCCAGAGCATTAAGCTTTGCTTGGAAAGATGATATCGATTCGTTAGGCGTTAGAACCACACTAAAAAAGGTGGTCCCTGAGCACCGATCCCACACGAAACCACTCCATAAACTGCTCCGAACCCAGATGACGGCATGACCAGTTTCGCCAGAATACCATAATGCAGGACTTTTATCATGGTGTTGCTCACTCAGCAGTAAGAAGTCGGCTTTCATGTCCCTCGCAAACTGCTCAAGCAGATTTTGGGTGGTTGAACTTCGGTGTAGGTTTAGCTGCAGGATGCGGGTCATTGAAGCTCTGATTTGGCCTTGGCTAGGGCTTCCTGGAACACCCGGCATTTTCCTGATCCCAAGATGTGTCAAAAATCAAGTCTTGGATCAGCATCCTTGCAGAGAATACAGTGTGCCTCCTTCGTACACTCTTTTCTTTTATGTCCCATTTCACCGCATTTGTAACATAGGGAACTTCTATCGGGTCCTTTGCATCTTGTGTGGTTTGACCATGGCCGTATCCTACGGACAACCCACCCTATTCGTACTTTGTCCTTGTTCAGGAATTATTCGGCGTCCTTTTCGATCAAGTCAACTATGGCCATGCGTTGTCCCCTGTTGTTTTCTGGTGTCATTCTCGCTTTGTTCCTTCCTACGCTAGGGAACTCCCTTTTGATGGCCTCTTCTACCTCGGCTAGATCCGCCACGCAGTCAATGTCTCGTATTTCGATCGTTTCCATCGGTTTGAGTGAGGCTATAGTTGCGCTTTTGCCAAGGACTTTCTTCACTGCATCCCAGAATGCTTCCTTATTGTCGACCTCTGCTCTGGGTTCGACCAGTATGTGGCCCGACCGCGTTGGTCCTACTACATTAATGGTAGTGTTGGTGTCTTCGGGCCTTACGTTTCCCCTGATGTCCCGCAGTACCTCCGCGTGGGATTGGCCATCTTGAGGCTTTACGAGCAATGTCTGCTGCCGGGGTCTTCGTCGGGGCTTCTGCCTCTCCTGTTTTGCATCAGGTCCTTTTTCTGATTGGGCATCGGTGCGAACTTGATTTTCTGGCACTTTTTGAAGGAGTTTCTTGACTCCTTTTGCAAGCACTATCTGGAACCCATGATGTGGTGCTCCACGCCCATCAAGTGCCTCTTCCTTCCTTCTTTTATCCCGACCTCCTTCGATTGGGCTAGACGCCATTCTTTTAGTGATTTTTAATGGTGGTTGCACGAAGGGAAGGTGGACTGCGCGCCTCATCCCGGATGTGAAACCGTGGCTTAATCGAAGGCATGGTGAAGTTGATGGCTATCTGACCCAGCTTTTGAGCGGGCACGGGTGTTTTCAGTTTTACCTGCACAAGATCGGAAAGTCACGGTCTCCCGATTGTCGGTTTTGCCCAGGAGGAGAGGACAATACCTGTCACACATTTTTTGCGTGTACAAAATGGATCAGGCTGCGAAGAGAACTCTACAGGGAGACGGGAGTGTTCACCCCGGATAATATAGTTGCGGTGATGCTCGAATCGGTTGACAAATGGAACCAGGTGGCACATTATGTTCGGGCAGTCCTAAAATATAAAAGGGACTGACGATTTTTCAATCAACCCTTATAATCTCAACGGTTTATTTAAATTACTTGTATATTGAACTAAATATTTATTTTTTCGTTTCCAAAACCGTGAATTTATTGTATATAAATACATATGTACATTTCGTCCTTCACACTAGGACTTCATCAGTGTAACTACCTGTTACACTGATGAAGTCCTAGTGTGAAGTAAGAAATGTACATATGTATTTATATACAATAAATTCACGGTTTTGGAAACGAAAAAATAAATATTTAGTTCAATATACAAGTAATAAAAGGGACTCACAGCAGCTGGGGGCGCTGGGGCTGGGGGGTCGCTCTTCTGGCATTTCTTTTTCCCCTCCCACTAGAAAAGGGACTCCTCAGCTTGAAGGCGCGCCACGGCGTAACAAAACGAGACCTGGCCCGAAGTAATGTGTCAAACGGTTCCAGGCTGGGTTCTCAGGTTGACAGGGGAAGTGTTTGGTGGGTGGTCCAGTCCAGTCCCATGCTCTGTGCATAAATGGCATTCACCTCCCTACCACAAAAAAAAAAATGGTGGAGCTATCCGCATGTGGCCTTCAAATTTCGCCCCCAGCACTTTTTTAGCCTTCTGTTCGTCTTCGATAGTACCCTTTGCAATCTAGGAGCTCCTCTAGTTCAAGGAGCCCAACCTTCGCTGCTTTGCTGATTTTTGGGGAGTCGCATGCAGATTGTATTCTTTTCAGGACGTCTCCCGCTTTTCGGAGTAGCCTTTCTTCTTCGTACCGCTGGGCCGCAATTGTACCTTGCAACCATCCTTGGGAGAGGTTATCGTGTTCCGTTTCCGAATGCAGTACTTCCACCACATTTTCGACGTTGGCGGTGCAATCGCACAACGTGGCTTTATTTGTCTGCTCACTCGTTGCTTTTCGTGCCGTAATCTGCTCGTTGGCTTCAGGATATTTCTTTACTATGTCGGGATTTGCGACCCTTGCTTCGGTTGCTTCGGTAACGATCGCAGCAGTGACCATCGAGTTTTCGATGCTCTTTATATTATCTACCACCGCTCAAACACCTGAAGCGTCCTGCAGAATTTCCCGCTTTTTCTTAATAGGACGCTCTGGTGTTCGCATAATATTTTTGCTGCACCCGAATGCCGCAGGAATCTCAGTCTGAACCAGACTGTCTGCTAATCTTCGTTTTTCGTCCGTCTTCACTGTCATTGTATTATTCGTCGTTTTTGTCATGGTTAGTACCGCTCTCGATGTACTATTAGCATCGTGGCTGCAACCGCTATTTGCGTCTTCGTTTTTATTACTTTTTATTTCTTTTTTTTTTGCTTTTTAGGGTTTTGTAAAATAATTTTACAAAACCCTTCTAAAATCGCGTCCTGTCTGTCCGTCTGTCCGTCTGTCTGTCTGCCCGTCCGTCCGTCCGTCCGTCCGTCCGTCCGTCCGTGTGTCGCAGCAGTTTTTCTCGGAAACTACTTAAGCTAGAAGCATCAAATTTTGTATGTAGGTGTAAAGTGGTGCTCTCTTCAAAGTTCAACTGCAAAAAAATGTTATAAGGTATTTTAGGGGGGTCTCCCCATGTAGGGGAGTGACCCCCCGAAAAAAAATTTCATTAAAGGTAGCCGATATGGGTATCAAATGAAAGGTCTTGATGAGAACTTTTCAAAACAGGTCTTAGTTTGGCAAAGTTTTCTTCGAGGGGCGCACAGGGAGGGGAAATACACGAAAAATTTGTGTCCCCCCCCCCCTCGCGATTGGACACCTGTGATCCGAAAAATCTGAAAAAAAATCAAGAATGTAGGCCTTGATGAGTACAACAACAACAAATACGTGAGAAGTCGCAATTCACTCAACTTTGTTAGTAATAGTATGATTTATCGTTTTTATGTTTTCTTGAATAAAATCTTAACGGTACCCTTAAATTCAATGAAATTCAGTACGTTGATTAACCCTGCAAGTTTCATAAAGACTGAATCATATTTAGCGAAGTTATAGCGGTTTGAATTTTCCTGTATTACTATGGAACAATATGCGCTGCATATATTACTATGGCAACATATGGCTATGGAACAACATGCGCTTTTTACCGACTCAGACACTACAGTTTTGCTAGGATTTGCATGAAAATTTCAGGAATGATAGGTATCATGAATATATTTGAGAATCGGTTCAGCTAGTGGTATCAGTAATCGTAAAACAAAATAGTGGCTGTTTTAAATGCGAAGATTGAATAATAATTTTGAGTTATTTTGCCCCAATTTCAACGTTTAAGGTGCATGCTTTGTACACTTGATTCAATTTAATGAATGACTGAAGATGAGTACCTACAATTAATGCTCATAAGTGAAACAAGTCAAGGAGGCAGGAGAGAGCTCCTAGCAAAAGGGTTTTGTAACCACTCTCGGATTCGAAAAAGTTGGCTATTAATCGATGATAACAGTACAGCAGAGTGGCCCCTGATAAAAATTCATCAAACGTAGCCGATATGAGTATGAAATAAAAGTTTTCATGGGAGCTTTTCAAAACAGTTCTTAAACTGTCAGTTTTTGCTTCTGTGGGGACAGGGGGGAAATACATGAAAAATGTGTTTCCTCCCTCGCGAATGGTCATCTGAAATAATTATCAAGGGAGATATTTATGAGTATAACAATACCAAAAATCTCAGAAGTCGAATTTCGTACAACTTTGTTAATAATAGTATGATCTTCGAATTTCATAGTTTCTCCAATAAAATCGTCATTGACATGCTTCAATCAATCAATCAATCAAAAGCACTTTATTTAATACTAATCGTTATAAATTTTAAAAGAATATAAAGCAAATTCCAAACAATAACAATAAAAAACTTAATGGCCCAAATGGCTCTCTAAATTTGTACGTTATCATTACACATTAAAAAAAAAAAAACTAAAGCAAATTCAAATCAATGAAGATTATTACATATTTTTTAAATTTAATTGGAAAAAGGACATTGACATGCTTCTTGACTTTATTGAATCTGGTGACTGCATTTTGAAAATTGAATACAAAACCCTTCTGACAGGAGCGTAGGTCTGTTTACCCAACTTGTTTTATCTTTTTTATATGTTTTTGTTTGCACCAGTTTTATTGGGTCCCCCCTCGGAGCCGCTATCTCCGTTCGTGTGTGTACTCACCTTTTTGGTCCCATGGTTATCTTTGCAGAGCAGGGAGGCCATGCGAGGCTCGGCACAAGCCCTTATGGGGACAAGTGCTCAGAGCCAGACCAGTGCTAATCGGGAGTCCGTCTCAATCGAACCTACACCACCAACCCAATGCTGCAAACTTCGAACATACTCCGAGGCCTGCCATGGTCCTACCGGGACGGAAACGGTATAATAGTTGAATTGGAGCCGTTCACACACGAGTGTCACCCCGGTGCTACTGTGTAAAGCAACTATGTCCAAACCATCATATCCGCCAACCCAAAGCATCAATTCCAGTTCGTTGTCCAAAGCGTAGTCCAGACCCCATCAGAGTCGTTACCTGTCGTCCCAGTAGGGAACCTCACGGCGCCCCCCATATCCTCGGGTCCGTGGAGGCAGCGCTCCCCAAAGAATGCTAGCCTCCAAGAGTGCTCTTGTTGACCGGCGTTCCCAAGGCAATTGTTTTGGATGCCAATATTGGGCAGGTACTTGCAACTGTTGTGAGTGCTACTGTGGATGCTGTTGTTGATGCCGGGATACCATTGAAGATGAAGTTGTGAGTCCATTAGTATGTCTACTGGTCTTTGATCGAATTTTTGATCGAAATGATTGTTGATGTATAAAAATGGCATCATTGCATCAGTGTTTATTCATTTTCTTTGTATACAGTCATTCTATATGAATCACTCATTGTTTTGAGAATTAATGAGCTATATATCATTGGAAATATCGAATGATTATTTAATTGAAGTTATTCATATTATTTAGAAATGCTAACTGATTCATGGTCGATACTGTATTGAAATAAGCAAACATTTGATTTTGCGGCGATGGCATTGTTTGCGGATGTTACACTTTTATCAAACAGTACCAAATAGACTGGAATTGGAACAACGCTTCTTGCGCTCCTTTTTGTGAGGTCCCTTGGGCAGTTTGTCTAGGCAGATTGCTCGATTACTATAATATATGAGTGAAAAAAATTATAAGCTTCAGTGGCACACATTCACTCGTCTACAGATGGAGGTTTTCTTTTCGGGATGCTTTAACAGATTTCAAAGTTTCTAGCATGAGTCTAATACATAAAAGGCAGTCATGCCCTGGTTCACCTTTCAGTTTAAAATTTTGGCTATCGTTGAAATGTATGAACCGACAAATTTTTTCAAAATATGTGAGTTTCATACAGTCATAAATTAGTGGCATACTTAATTTACTATTCTAAAACGACCGTATATTTGACTGAGAAGTCAGTCTAAATAGAGAACAAATTTCTGTATAACATAATTTCCTGAGCTCGTTCCTGAAAACAATAAACGGGTTTGAAGAGTTCTTCAGAGTACTATATTTTGTAGCTTTTGCGGTAATATTCTGCAGCAAACCCTCATCAAAAAAGTATAAACAATATTATACAGGCAATAAGAAGTTCATTATTGGCCCATATAACACATTATCACTTTTGAATGATTGAGTTGGTGATTGAAAATCTAACTTTCGCCACACATATCTTCTCTTCCTATTAGTCTTCAGAAGTACTTGCGTAGGATGTAATATCAGCCATCTAGTTGAACTCTCTGCTAATGTTGGAGCATTGTCATCATCACAAACGCTAGGCTCAATCACCAAATCACGCATTCTGATCATATCCTTATCACTTTCCTCATCAGACAGCTCTAATCCATCTTCACTACCCAATGGATGCGTAATCTCGATTTTTGTTAGGGATTTGTCGGGTTTCATCTGCACTTAATAAAATACTGCATCGTACCATATCAGGCGCATAGTGTAAAATTCAAATTATTTGTTGATTTATCACTAAGATTGTAAAAAACTTATTTCAAGATAAAATAAAATAGAAAATTACCTCTCGTAATTATTTCCAAATTAAAAAATAATTCTTTCGAACGAGCATAACCGAGGTGATGAACAATTTTATAATGTAATCGCAAATTCAAAGCGGTTTACTGATCACCACTGTGTCAACGAATGCAACGTTCTTTTGTGTCTTGCCGTTGCCTTCTTACTCAGGTCAGAAAACGGAAACACTACGTCACGCCGCGAACTAACCTCCTCGAGTAGCCTCATCAGCGCCATGTAGTGCTTTTCAAATCAAATAAATTTTCTAAGGATTTTTGACAGTACGTATGACTGTACGTTTGAAATGTTATCAGTACTATATCATAGATTTACTTTATATATGAGACATCGAAGACATTAGCGCGCGAATATATGTTTCTCCTTCGCGTTTGTATCATATTGGTTAAATTTCATCAGAGAAATGTCATACTTGACAATCTCATAAGTCTACTTTCGGCCTACTGAGATGCTGCTTTCAAGTTTTCTGGACAGCTGTTTTCGGAAATTTAAGACTACTAGCCAGCTGTTGTTGAAGTGACGTCAGATACATTCATTGATTTTCTTATGGGCCTGAGTAAGAAGGCAACGGTCTTGCTACAGTGCTTAGACATGATATTTTTAGACTCATGATGTTACACCAAATGTGCGCTTTAATATTGGCAGTATTTATGTGTTAGAATTCAAAGGGCATGATTAAGTAAGTGGTGCAAATAATACTCGTACTAAAACTTTTGATTATGAATGATTATGATGGAACATAATTTGCTAACGGCTTGTGAGCGAATTATTTCAAATATTCAAAATTTGAAAGATCGTAGAAAATTATCGACTATGAAATGTAACTGCAACGATTGGAAAAGAATTTTCAGAAGAAAAAAAAAATTCAGGCTCCATAATTCTTTTAAAATGCCAAAAGATCTTTTGTCAAATGGTTCCAGATAAAGTTTTTTTATTCTGATAGGATGATTTTTAATCAAATATTAAGTTAAGTCCATTGATTCCCATCTCTTTGAGAGCAAATTTATCATATTAAATACGTTAGGGAGCCGTTATTTTTAATCGAATTTTTTTATTTTGAACTCCTCCTCTTCTTGTAAAAAAAAAATTTGTTTTAATCATTATTCGATTATTTTACATTAATTTCATTTTTGAAGCATTCTAAATAATTCCAAGTCAAACGGAGTTAAAGGTTTTAGAAAACACCGATTTTGATTAGTTGCCTGAACAGATAAGTATTTGGTCTGTTAGATCGGTTCCAATTTTCAAAACAATCTTTCTAAAACACCAGCAACTGAATTGAAAAAGGGAGAAATCGCGTCTGATGTATAAAAAACATTTAAAAATACACCGCTGAATTCATGTCTCTATATTATATTTATTTAGATTGCGTACACTTTTTTAATCAGAACATGATTAAGTTTTTTTCCCTTCAATACATAAATGCTTTATTTGTTATATCTAAAGAAGCTCTTTTTCCCTTCTGGTCCAATCAATTTTTGGGAACATTTTGGGCTACAAAGAATAAAATTAATGCAAATTGAAAGGTAAAATTTACCAATTTCTTCCTACTTTTGTCTGCTACGAGGCATATCTTAGCTCATTTTCTAGAAATCTAAAAAAAGATACATTTATCAATCAAGCATTTAAAATATATAAAGCTGTTGCCACTAAGTTCATACGCTACTACGCAAAAATCCAATCACAAATAAAGTCTTTTCCATTAAAGACATAACAATTTTATCCACTAATGAAACAAAGAAATATTGGAGATATCAAGTTCAAATTTATTGGGAGTGTAGTGCAAACATTACATTTTATAAATGATTTCGATCATATGACTACCACGAGCCCGTTAACAGCGGTCGATTCTTTGGACCCAATTTTCCACCACTCTGGCACACATTTCAACCGGAACGTTGGCAATTTCACGTTGGATGTTATCTTTGCGCTCGTCCAAAGCCGCTGACTTGTTGGCATAGACCAGTGAATTGATATAGTCCCATAAAATGAAATCCAATGGCGTTAGATAATATGAACGAGGCAGCCATTTGACCGAATTTACCTTTCAGTAAATTGATTGTGAGTCGTGCTGTGTGGCTAGTGGTACCGTCTTGTTGAAGCCACATATCATTGATGTCAAGTTCATTCAATTGTGGTAACAAATAATCTTCCAACATAACACGATAGCGCTCACCATTGACGATAATAAGACAGTCGTTTTCACCCACGAAAAAAATATGGCCCAACTACACATCTGGCATAAAAACTGCACCAAACAGTAATTTTTTGCCGATGCAACGGTGTCAAGAAGCACATGTAGGTTTTTTGCTGACCAATAATGTATATTTTGCTTATTAACGAAGCCATCAAGCCACAAATGAGCTTCATCGGTGAGGAAAATTTTCGATGAAATTTCTCATTTTATTCAAGCTTTGCCAGAGCCGTAATTGAGAAATTTCGGCATTTTGAATGATCAAGTGGCATTAGTTCTTATTTTAATTTGATTTTACCACCATATAGGCCAAGACTTTTTCGCAAAATATGCCACAGTGTCGTTTGAGCGATGCTCAATTCTTGAGAACGACGTGGAATGATTCTTCTTCTTCTTCTTAGCCCTCCAGCCCCTTTCGGGCCTTCGCTTCCTGCAAACAGCGCCTCCAACTGTCTTGGTCCGTTGACCGGGTCTTCCGATTTCGAAATCCGATCAGCGATGAACTGTCTTCGTCGACCGAGTCAGACCAGCGTTTCCTCGGTTTCCCCACTGGCCGCCGGCCTTCAATTCTCCCAACTAATACATTGTTGGGTATTCGTAGTTCGTCCATACGATTCATGTGTCCTGCTCATTGCAGCTTCAGTAGTCTTACAATCCTTGAGACCTCCGGTTCTTCAAAAATTTCATACAGCTCATGGTTGTATCGAGTTCGCCATTGGTCCCCGTCTAGCTTCGCTCCGATTATTCGCTTCAGGACCCGTCGTTCAAAGGCGTTCAATATATTTGCGGATGCTTGGATCAGGGTGCATGTTTCACACCCGTAGCATGTCACAGGTCTTATCACAGATTTGTATACTTGGAGCTTTGTTTTCTGTATATACAACTGGTTTTCAAGATCGTCAATACTGAATAAAATATTTTATTTGCAAGCTGTATTCTTCGGCGTATTTCGTCTCTTTCATCGCCCGTTTTCGTTATTTTGGCGCCTAAATACACAAATTCGGTAACATTTTCGATACTGTATTCACCAAGTGTAATATTTTGTGTATTTGAGGTATTTTTCCTCAACTGCGTCATGAGCTTTGTTTTATTTTCATTGATTTGTAGCCCTACTAGTTTTGCTTCGCTGTCGAGTTTCAGGGAGAGTTCTTTGGATGTTGTTAGTGACCGTGACAGAACGTTGATGTCGTCTGCATAGGCTACTACTTGGCTCGACTTGTATAGCAATGTACCTCGTGTATTGACAGGTAGCTTCCGCATGACGTACTCCAGAGCCAAATTGAATAACAATGGCGCCAGCCCATCTCCCTGCTTTAGTCCGATATTTGTGTCAAAGGCATCGGTGAGTTGGTTATTGTTGCGGACTTGGGAGGTCGTCGACGTCATTGTCATTTTGGTAAGACAGACTACTTTGGCTGGGATGCGAAAAGCAAGCATTATTTGGTACAGTACGCTTCGATCAATACTGTCGCATACTTGCTTGAAGCCAACGAAAATTTGTTGTACGTCTATGTTGAACTCCCAGCGTTTTTCAAGTACCTGCTTGACTGTGAACAGTTGGTCTGTTGTTGATCTACCTGCCCTAAAACCACCTTGATACTCCCCAAAAACACTGTTGGCGTATGATTCAATTTTATTTTCTAAGATTTTAGAAAATATTTGATACGCCGTGCAAAGTAGTGAAATGCATCTATAATTTTCGCACTGTAGCTTGTCACTTTTTTGTGGATAGGGAATATAATTGATTGGCTCTACTCTTTCGGCATATATTCTTGTTGCCAAATGTACTCGATGACTTTGTGAATAGCTTGGTGAACACTACTGCCACCATATTTGATGAGCTCCACTGGAATCTCATCGATGCCTGGCGCTTTATTATTCTTTTGGGCTTTGATGATAAAACAAACTTCAGCCAGAGTTGGTGGGGCCAATGGAACCTCTCCGCAGACATCTCTAGGCTCCGATATTCTGGAGCTGTGCGGAGGATTAAGGAGGTTTTTGAAATATGATGCCCATCTTTCCTTAATCTTGGTTTCATCAGCGATTATATTGCCGCTGTCTCACGACAGTGCGTGGTTTTGGGCTGATAACCACGTTTGATGCTTTTCACTACTTTGTATGTTTGTCTTGTGTTATTTCTCGCTGAACTTACATCTATACTTCTCAATTGGTCGTCATAGTATTTTCTTTTCTTAATCCTAATTATCTTATTCGCTACTCTTCTGAGATTTTCATAGTGCTCTCTCTTCGTCCTGGTTTTCCTACCTACGTATTCTTTGTACGCCTGATTCTCTTTATCTTACGCATTCTGGCACTCATCATCGAACCAATCATTCCTCTTGCGCCGGGCTTGATGTCCGATCGTCTGTTCTGCCACGGTCCTGAAACCGCTTTCACTTCCATCCAGAGCTCGTTGCTCGTCTTTAACGATGCATCTGATAAGATGGGAGCCAGCTGGTTGTCGAGGGTCCCCGTGAAATTATCAGTCTTTTGATGTCAAATTTTTGTAGCGGGCTGGTCTTCGCTGAATATGCCTTTGACATACGACATCGATAGTTTAATTTGATCAAGTAATGATGTGAGTTACAATTGGCTCCTAGGTATGTACGGACGTCAAGTATGCCCGAGGCCCAACGTTGTTGGATCAGAACATGATCGATCTGGTTTTGTGTATTGCCATCTGGTGATACCCAGGACATGAATGAATGCGTCAATGTGGGAAGCAAGTCGAACGTATGACCAGATTTCTGCTACATGCAAAGTCAATCAGGCGCTGGCCGTTGTCATTTGTTTCATCGTGGAGGCTATATCCTCCAGTCGTTCCCCGATGAGATAGCTCATTGCCAACCTTAGTGTTAAAATCACCCAGAATAATTTTTGTGTCGTTTGTGGGCAATGAGTCGATCAGTCTTTCCAGGTGATTTTAAAACGATTCCTTCGGTTCTTCGTCTCTGCCATAGACGGTCTCATGCCCGTTTGAGAAAGCAGGAGGGAACCCCTTGTTTCTCCAACCCATAGCTTTCATGATTTCTCATCCCAAACTCCGTCAATTAAACGGTAGTAAATGCTCTCGGGGTGCACATTGGGTTTACTGGTTCCCCAGTAATGTAACATTAAATGTCGAGAAACGCTCATAACTGTGAATACATCTACAGCTCTGCTACTAAATCCTACTTATACCTCCTTTGTGAGGACGTAAGAGGGTGAAGGCGAATCTTCCGCGCCTTATAACGGAATCGACGTAATAACCATGCCAACGGAATGGGGGTCAGGCGACGGGCTAACTCCCCGTCCCTGGAAAACCTTTAATTGTTTCGAAACCTGCATATAGTCCTCGGAATGGATTGGACTCACGGCACCGACCTCGCAAATGAACAAGTTGGGTAAACAGACCTACGCTCATGTCAGAAGGGTTTTGTATTCAATTTACAAAATGCAGTCGCCAGATCGAATCAAATCAAGAAACATGTCAAAGACGATTTTATTGGAGAAAATATGAAATGCGAAGATAATACTATTTTTAACAAAGTTCAATGAATTTCAACTTTGAGGTTTTTGGTATTGTTATACTCATAAATATCTCCCTTGATAATTATTTCAGATGTCCATCCGCGACGGAGGAAACACATTTTTCATGTATTTCCCCCCTGTGCCCCCACTGAAGCAAAAACTGACAGTTTAACAACTGTTTTGAAAAGCTCCCATGAAAACTTTCATTTCATACTCATATCGGCTACGTTTAATGAATTTTTTTTCAGGGGCCACTCTCCTGTGCTGGAATCATTGATTCATGGCCATTTTTTTTGAATCCTAGAATGGTTACAAAGCCCTTTTGCTAGGATCTCTCTCCCACCTCCTTGACTTATTTCACTTATGAGCATTAATTGTAGGTACTCATCTTCAGTCATTCATTCAATTGAATCAAGTGTTCAAAGCATGCACCTTAAACGTTGAAGTTGGGAAAAAATAACTCCAAATTATTCAATCTTCGCATTTAAAACAGCCACTATCTTGTTTTACGATTACTGATACTACTAGCTGAACCGATTCTCAAAGATATACATGACACCTATCATTCCTGAAATTTTCATGCAAATCCTAGCAAAACTGTAGTGTCTGAGTCGGTAAAAAGCGCATGTTGTTCCATAGCCATATGTTGCCATAGTAATACACTCAGCGCATATTGTTCCATAGTAATACAGGAAAATTCAAACCGCTATAACTTCGCTAGATATGATTCAATCTTTATGAAACTTTCAGGATAGATTAATCTTATAAATAGACATCTACGTACTGAATTTCGTTGAATTTAAGGGTACCGCTAAGATTTTACAGGGTGCGGCAGCCTAACTTCCTTTTTTCAAAATTCAACAAAACAATTTTTTTAAAATTCAATGGTAAATGCACGCTCCGCACTGTTCCAACGCATGATAGCGACTAACCAAGGGATGAGCAAAACTTTAAAATCACCTCTCTCGAATGAGACTACTAGCGCCGCGCTATAACAGTTAGCACTTTAAGGGCGGGCGTTTCAAAAAAGGGTTTAAGGGTACAGTTAAGATTTTATTCAAGAAAACATAAAATCGATAAATCATACTATTACTAACAAAGTTGAGTGAATTGCGACTTCTCATGTATTTGTTGTTATTGTACGCACCAAGGCCTACATCCCTGGTTTTTTCAGATTTTTCCGATCCCAGGTGTCCAATCGCGAGGGGGGGGGGGGGGTGGACACAAATTTTTCGTGTATTTCCCCTCCCTGTGCGCCCCTCGAAGCAAATTTTGCCAAATCAAGGCCTGTTTTGAAAAGTTCTCATCAAGACCTTTCATTTGATACCCATATCGGCTACCTTCAATGAAATTTGTTTTTCGGGGGGTCACTCTCCTATATGGGGAGACCCCCTTAAATACCTTATAAAATTCTTTTGTAGTTGAACTTTGAAGAGATCACCACTTTACACCTACACACAAAATTTAATGTTTCTAGCTTAAGTAGTTTCCGAGAAAAACTGCTGTGACACACGGACGGACGGACGGACGGACAGACGGACAGACGGACAGACTGGTCGCGAAACTAGTAGGGTTTTGTAAAATTATTTTACAAAACCCTAAAAAGGACTATGGCATTGGATACTGGAATGTCAGATCACTCAATTACCCTGGCGCTGTTAAGGGCCTTTTACAACAAGCCAGTCAATATCAATTAAAAATACTGGCTGTCCAGGAAACGAATTGGACTGGAAACGACATTCAAGACATGAGATCGTACACAATATTTAAAAGTGGGAAGCCTACTGGAAAACGAGAATTTGGAGTAGCCTTCATTGTGGATAGGGAGTTCAAATCGCACGTTATTGATTTTAAGGCAGTCAATGAACGGTTGTGTGCGATCCGTTTAAAAGCGAAATTCTTCAAAATCTGGCTGATTAATGTTCACGCCCCGACCGATGAAAAAGACGTGGAATGATCAGGGTCATTTTAAATTGGTGCACTTACGGCTGTGATATTTCCTTTGCATCGAGCGGCACGAAGTCTTTTTGGCACTGTTACGTTCAATAATTAAAAATTGGACTTGAACTTATCCACTATAGCACGCACAGCCTGTCGGGTGGGACGATTATTGCGGCCGAAAATTGGAGTAAGCGCTTTTAAAGTTGAGACCACTAACTCAGAATTACGGTAGTAGTTTTTAATAATTCTCAAACTTTGCTGGTGCGTGAACCTTACCATGATGAAAATGTTGACTTTAAACAATGTTTTGACATTAACAGTTCATTCAAAAAATTTAAGAGTGCGTTCATACAAAGATGAAAAATTGTTATTTCCGTAATTGAAAACTCTATATGATTCCAGTTAAAATATGAGCACAATAGTTAAGGCTCACACGTGTTTTGCGCATTAAACATATTGTTTTCAATTCTTAAAAACTGCAGAATAAACCTTATCTTTAAGAAGATATCTTAATTAAGCATTGATGGCTTCTAATGTTGTATTTTATAGCCGTTCACTGCACTTCAGCGAAATTTCTCTGTTATTTGAATTAACAGCTTACTTTAGCTTTGAACCACTTCACTGAGCTCTATGTGCTGGTTTTTCACTGTTAACTTCTTTAAAATTCGCTACAACAAAATATTCATGAAAATATTTCCCCCCGAACGCTTTTCTTCATTTCTGTTGCAAATTCTTAGATTCGATTTGACAATGTGTTCATTGGAATTGACAATGAGTTGCAAATCAACCTTTGTGATAAAGAAACTGATCACAAGCAATTGTACTGTTCTAAGTCTATAGGCCTGGTCCTGTTCGTTCCGTGTTGGAAAAATAACTACGTGCCAAATGACGGTATCCCTCGGACTAATATGTTTCGTGGGGAAAACTTCTGTGTTTTTAAAAATTTCTTGGGTTTTTCAGCCCTAATATTGCATAATCACATAGTAGTTGGTATGACAAAATTTTATATTGTTTATTTGTTTGGCTATAGCTTCACTATCAAAGTATGCACTTTCTCACATAATTCGATAGATAATATGTAGCCTATTTTCTGCGTTGAATTTGTATTTGTGATCTCTAATAATACTATCCATAACTATCCACATAAAACATGAACGAATTCAAAGTATACGAAAATAAAAAAAACTTGATGACGCCATGGGCACTCTTAGTTTAAACATAACAACACTCATGTAATAAAAAATCAGCACATACAAATTAATTTATTGTCCACTATCATGATTATTTATTTCATCGAAGTAGGAAAACATAATCATGTACAACCATCCATAAAGTAAATCTCAAATGATGGTAAAACAAAATTTTACTTGTAAAATACACCTGTGATAAGATTGTACTTAAATCTCCGAGGTTATTTCCAAGTAAAGTAATAACAATTAAATTTATGGCCCCAGATAAGGCCCGAAATATGATGAGGACCAAATGTTTTAGCAGGCCCAAAAATAGCCCAAATAGGGCCTATTTGCATGACATTTGGCCAGAATTAGGTCTAAACAAGGCCCGATTCACGACGAAATTAACCTACAAGTGGGTCTCTTGGGACCCAACTTACGATGAAAATGGCCTTCACAGATTACAAGTATAATGTACGACAAGATTAGTTGAAAACGAGATCTTGTATCTATTAGCAGCATATTGTAGCAAAAATCATTAAATAGAAAGACGTGTTGATGATATGTAATAAAAACTGCTTCACTTACTTACAGCAAATGTTAAATAATGTATTTCTGTGCGTTGCAATAATACTTTTGTTCCACATCTCATTTCCAGCCAACTTCAATTAAGTTTGAATGCGCTAATGGGGCATATCATGTTCCAATTGTTAATATACATTTAGTTTGATAATGAGTTGCAAAAAAAAATCGAAGTATTTCCATCTAACAAGATGCAGCTTCTGGATATAAGCTGAAGAGTTGCATGACTCACTTCTCTGGAGATGCAAATTTTTCAATCATTGATACCTTTCAGCAAATTTTTAAAAAATCATGTTTATGATATTTTTAACCGACTGTAGATACTGTATATATCCACAAATCGTAATAATTTTAATATTCAAATGCCAAATAATAACAAATTAACTTTCCATAATAACGAGATACTCATATAATTCAATATCATTTATTTATGGTAATTTACGAACTGACATTACTAAATATAAACTTAAAAAAATCAATTATTCCTCAATATTCAATGTTACTTGTTATCAGCTTTAATACATAATACTCACTAATTTCATTCAAACAGAAACCCTGAATGTATACAACTTTGAGTCTGTCATATAAGTAGCTACATAACTATATTTGTTCAAAGTGTGAAGTATTTTTACGTCTGTCATTTGTTGTGCTGCAGGGTACATACAAATGTCGCTATATAAATGGAGTTCGGTGACAGTAGTCACAATAAATAGACATGTTTTTGTTTTTGTCAAATAAAATAATAAAACTATTAAAATATTTTATTAGAGGATTGGAAAAAACGAAATCTAGCACTTCCCGATTGGGCGAAGGGAAAATATAGTACAGAGTTGTTAAGTAAGCGAAGGGGTTCTATTTAACAGCTTGTGAAGCAAGAAGTAGAGAATCCTGCTCTCTTGTCTTTGATTGAATTGATTAGCTCCAATATTAGAAGTATAGAAAATCCGTCTTTCTAATATTTCAAGGAAATATATCCAGGTTCTTGTTTTCACCTAGCTTTAATATTAGAAGTAGTGCAATCCTACTCTCTAATATTTTAAGGAAGCTGAAAATAATTCAACGTACTTAGGCAACAATTCAACGTGCTTAGGCACCACAAGGAATTCATCAAAAAGGAGCTTCAAGAAATTAGTTAGAACGTCAGTTGCAGATCATTGTACGAGTATACCAACAAACTGGCCGAATGAGGTCATCATCATGTCAGAAATGAAAAGCTCTTCAAAGCAAGCCTTAGACATAGCGATTGGACAGGATATCAGCAAATTCAAAAAAGCAACGGATAAATAAGTTTTTAAATCAATAAGTAATAATAAATTTGATCTTAACAGTGAATTTACCTCTAATAATCTTGACTTACGAAATAGCTTCTCACCCTTAACAAGTGGTAACGTTATTCAGGATAATTTTGATATCGTTAACAAATATTCATGGCTTCCACCCATTTTTATTAACAATGTTAATCTTTTAACGGTAAAACTTACATTTGAACAATTCTCTACGCGCAAGTACCAGACTAAGTCATTTTTGAACTCGTTTCACAAAATCATTGTCAACAAAATCGAGGCATTTGACTTCTTTCTCAATTTAATGAAGGAAAAAAAGCAAGGAAGACATTAATTTAAGCCTTCGATCAGACGTACCGCGTTAGTAATCCTCAAGAGGTTGACCGTTTTTCCCCATTCCCAAAATAAAAAAGTTGGGTAGACAGACCTATGCTCATGTCAGAAGGGTTTTGTACTCAACTTACAAAATGCAGTAACCAGTAACGAATAAAATCAAGAAACAATGTAGTAATCGAGTAGGTATGGCTCAAAAAGCCAGCGTGCGAGAGTTTGAAAGATGGTTCCCCGGCAAATTCGATATTTGGTTTCAATCCCATCAAATATTTCATGGGTTGGTGATTGCAGCTGCCTTCGTCCATTATCACGGTATCACAGAAATGGCGATGTATCGCGTGACGGTTGGCGAATGCACGGTTCCTCATCTAGCCATTGCCTTCTAGAAGTAGCCAAATTAATGCAAGTTGCATGACCCAAATTGTCAGCAACAGCAGAGTAGTTAATGTTGATTGAATGTATTCAAAAAAAAAAGAAAAGAAGGATGCCAGCTATTCATACTTATCATACAATAAAGAAAATTTTAAATGTCATAAAACAATAAAAGAAAGTATAAATTTGATAAGAAAAACAAAATAGAAGACTCGAATCGTTATTAAATGAGTGAAATACATAATCACTGTTATTACGACAAATAAATAAAATTTTAACTAGAAAAGAACAAGACATATTGCAAACGAAATATCTACATATTTAATTATATCGTTTACATTTGAACGTCATTCAACAGCGCTCGTTGCCGCATGAATCGTCCAACAACAGTCACATTCAATTCAACAATCAAGTCAATCATATAAATCAATTCAATAGGTACTTGGTGCAGAACGCCTTACAAAGTGGGAACGTAACGTACTTGCCTGCTAACATCACCATAATCAACAGCATTAAAACTGTACCGAGCACAAGTTCCCACATACTCATTACAAATTCTCCGAGTAACATGGTGACAGCTGCTTCAACGCTGGGCGGCGGAACAGTACCCTTGAAGGTTGCAGCGCTTGCGCAGCCTAACCAAAACTCGTCACACTACGAACAAACCCCATCATCAGCACAAATTCATCGCGGAATCGCACTCACCTCTTCGTCAAGAATTCCAACCCAAACATTACTAGAGTGCAGAGCATCGGTATCGGAAAAACTGGCTTAAATAAACTTAAATTCTACTGTTTCGTATTGGATTGCAATTTCAACCCAATCGATTCTTTGGAAGAGTTTCGAAAGCATATTAGCCCAGTCATATTAGGGCTTTCACCTCGGAATGAAAGATAATAAGCTGTAAATTGGTATGAACCTTTGTTTTGTCATTCTAAATGTTGTCTCAAAAGTCACAATCGTTATCGTGTTCGCGTCTAAAGATATTCAAGGTCAAAGGTCACAAAAATCGGTTTTTCGCGAATATCTGGCTTCCTATCGGTTAAATGAGATTTGCATTTATTATAAAAGTTGTAGGCTATAAAATTCCCTACAACTTTTGTTTAAACTTTTTTTTCATACGACCAACCGTTTTGAAGGTAGAGCGCGAAGAGTGCACATCGTACAGTCATATACGGCCTAATGCAAGGTCAAGCGTGAGTTATGGTTATCAGTACGTTATAAAGTCAATTATTTACTTGGAAATTATAATTATTAAACATAATGCCTATTATTTATGTACTAACTATTAATTATTTATATTTAATTAAAGTTGCAACGGTACAATTTCAAACTAACGAATAATCTTGACTCATACAAAGTGGAGAGAGTGGCCTTGAATACTATAGAACATCTGTCCCGGCAATGAATAGAAAAGGGCATAGGGTAGGGACAAGTATTTCCAGGTATATAAGTATTGAGAAATTTACGCGTTTTAAAGAAAAGATATATAATGTCGTGTTAACTTAAAATAAAACTAAAATATATAATCCAGAATTAATAATATTTTATACCAGTACGTTATCAGTACGTTATAAAGTCAATTATTTACTTGGAAATTATAATTATTAAACAATGCCTATTATTTATGTACTAACTATTAATTATTTATATTTAATTAAAGTAAGTAACTTGATTATTTATATATAATTATTCATATTTAACTATTTAAGTATAAAATATTATTAATTCTGGATTATATATTTTAGTTTTATTTTAAGTTAACACGACATTATATATCTTTTCTTTAAAACGCGTAAATTTCTCAATACTTATATACCTGGAAATACTTGTCCCTACCCTATGCCCTTTTCTATTCATTGCCGGGACAGATGTTCTATAGTATTCAAGGCCACTCTCTCCACTTTGTATGAGTCAAGATTATTCGTTAGTTTGAAATTGTACCGTTGCAACTTTAATTAAATATAAATAATTAATAGTTAGTACATAAATAATAGGCATTATGTTTAATAATTATAATTTCCAAGTAAATAATTGACTTTATAACGTACTGATAACCATAACTCACGCTTGACCTTGCATTAGGCCGTATATGACTGTACGATGTGCACTCTTCGCGCTCTACCTTCAAAACGGTTGGTCGTATGAAAAAAAAGTTTAAACAAAAGTTGTAGGGAATTTTATAGCCTACAACTTTTATAATAAATGCAAATCTCATTTAACCGATAGGAAGCCAGATATTCGCGAAAAACCGATTTTTGTGACCTTTGACCTTGAATATCTTGAGACGCGAACACGATAACGATTGTGACTTTTGAGACAACATTTAGAATGACAAAACAAAGGTTCATACCAATTTGCAGCTTATTATCTTTCATTCCGAGGTGAAAGCCCTAATATGACTGGGCTATATGCGTACACATCGGCACAAATGGACCGGACAGTGTGTTGCTTGTCGAAAGAAAGGATAAAAAAAAAATTCTTATCAATCGATAAAGAATTTTTGCACTTGGTCAATGATCACCTTCCGCAAAAATCGTATGCATCAAAACTGCTTCGACCAGGGATCAAGAACGATCCTTCCGATTGCTATAAAACCAAAGCTATTTGTGAAATGCTCCTGAAAGAGTTCCATTTGGAGAACTTGTGGAAATGTATGGGGCCTAATTGTGTGTTTACAACCAACTCGCAGAAAGATCTACAATTCCATATACAACTTAATCACAGTGAAGATGTTAGTGCCTTGTATTGTTGCTACTGTTCGGAACATTTCATTTCATACCAACGGACTTGTCGATCATATCGGAAAATTTCACGGAGCGTCACGCTATCAATGCTCGAAATGTTTCGATCGTAGCTGTGCTGCGTATAATGTACAAGCAGCAATTGAACCCATTTTCCCGCAAGTCTACGAGTTCCACAAGAGACGTACAGTGGAAGATTTAGAATTGCGGAAAATCAAAAGAGCCCGTCGGAGAAGAAGGGGGAGTCGAGTTGCAACCGCGAACGCGCGTGGACGCGAGGAGTGCAAGTATTCTTAGACCGCCTCGCTTATATTTTTTCATGAAAAGTGCTAATAATTGCATTAAGTATCGAGACTATATGCAAAGTGAATAACTGAATGTGTAAACAACCTGTTAGCGCGCAAGCAGTGATTAATATCGGATTAGTGAAAGTACAGCGATCACCAAGAACAACGGGTTCATTGCAGTGCTCTATTTCGGTGATGTTTGAGAAAAACGTTAGTGTGAATAGCGTTTGCATTATTTTTGCCCGAAACGCTTGCAAAGTCCGACGAAATAAGAGTGTGTAGCTTGCTTGCGAAGTGAAGGATGCAATTCTGAGTTTTGTGGTGCCCGCCTGTTTTGTGTGCGGAAATTGCGAGATTTCCAAGTGTACGCTCCGTTTGTGGCTGTTTTGTTGCCAATTAACGTAGACAAATCATCTTCACGCGCTTTGTGCTTTAATTGCCATACACATTTCGTGAAGTTCGCATGGATGTTGCAACCACTTTTCCTTTCTCATTGGCTACCACGCACCCTATGATTGCTTTCGCAGCCTTGGGACTACATCGCGTAACAACGGCCGGTGCTAAACGAGGAACGCCCGCGGGGATTTGATGCGTACGCTCAAGTCAAGGACGTGACGAACTATGCGCTGGGATTTTTCTTCTCGCACGAGAACTGTATGCAAAATGAGACACCTAAAGGATTATCGGGCGATTTTGAATAAAAGCATTTATGAGACTTCTGTTTATAGTTTTTGATTAAAGCTCTCAAACAGCTCATGAGTAGTATTCGGGAGGCCGAATAAGATCGCATTATTGTCAAGATTTATAGTATAAAACGGGAATTTGTTGTCGTAATCATATGTAAACGTGTCGGAGAAAATTAGTGGACTCGGAAAAAACCGCGGAGTGTTACTATAAATAAAAAAAAAGGAAATCAAAATAATAATAATACCAAATTTGCAGGATTTACCCGCCCCGAACACGAGCGCTCGTAACAGGAGGTTGGGGTAAGCACCCTTTCTTTTGTTCAAAAACAAAAAAAAAAGATTTCCCTTTTGCATGTTTTTATTTTATTTTTGTAAATTGAAAGATTTCAGCCGTACATTTGGTGCTTTGACACCTAAACGAAGTTCGTTTTTTTACTTTTGTCTATATTCGAAGAGCGCGTAAATTAAATCGAATATATCAGTATAGTATTTAAATATTTTCTCCGTCACGGGATAAACGAAAACAGTCAACGGATGTTGATAGAATCCTGTTGACTATATTATACCCAAGTATTATAGTTCGATTAAAAATCCGAAAAAAATAATAAAAAATGTCAAGATTTTGGAACTTACAAGAGTCTGAATGAGCGAGTATTTGAATTGAAATTAACGTGTAACGTACTCAAACTTATCAGTTTTTTTGTAATCGTATTTGAGAGAAAACAATAAAAGAATGAAAATGTCGAATTAAACCATACTCTTCGGTCTTTCCTTTCTTCCGGCTCTGACCGGGTATAGGACTCGGTACGGTGGCAGGCTCCCCCTAAAACCATGAGCCAGCCGCCGGGTACAACTTAATCCTTCTTGTTTCAGGTGATGTCGCGGGTTGAGTGGCCCAAGCAGAGTGCCTCTTTATGGCATAGAGTTATGCATTCAAATTGTATAATTCTATGGCATAAATTGGTCACCGGGGTACTCCCCTTCTGATGGGAAAGTTCATGCAATTCAAGTTGTAAGAGTTTTCCACTCAGAAGAGGAATACCTGGCCACTGTAACAGAATATATGTGGATTTATTCCGGTTGGGTGGGTGCGAAGGGGCTCCACTATCACCCGTTTGCCCCTCTTTCATTTGTGGGCCATGAACTTCGTCGGGTAATGACGAGGTTACCCCAAGTCCGCCTTTCTTCTCAGGTTTCTCTTGTTCTCGAAACAAGTACTATCTCCCTCGACGTAGTTATCTACACTTTTTGTGACTTCGGTTGCCCCTGGATCTCCAGCAGTCAAATTCGTGAGTGCGAATTTTTTTGTAGTGGGTCCTCGTGCTGGGGAAATGAACCCGCCCCACG
The DNA here is from genome assembly GCA_963969285.1 of Odontomyia ornata. NCBI lineage: Eukaryota > Metazoa > Arthropoda > Insecta > Diptera > Stratiomyidae > Odontomyia > Odontomyia ornata. Next base: position 335,741,875 of record OZ017738.1, on the reverse strand, counting down.
ACACCGCAATGCTAGCCTGCCAGCGCATTCACGCGTCTCCAGACGAGGGCATTCTCGGCAGATACCGACACCTTCTTCTGCCGAGGCGGCAGACCATCGCTGCAGTCCTTCACGGACATATTGAACATCTTATTTCACTACAACAAGTCATGTTCGAGGATCATACTATTATTAGCAAAGTTGAAAGAATTTTGACTTCTGAGGTATTTGTTATAGTTATACCCATAAATATCTCCCTTGATAATTTTCTCAGATTTTTTAGATCACGGGTGTCCATTCGCGAGGGAGACAACACATTTTTCATGTGTTCCCCCCTGTGCCCCCACTGAAGCAAAAACTGTCAGTTTAAGAACTGTTTTGAAAAGCTCTCATAGAGAACTTTCAGTTGATACTCATATCGGCTACCTTTCTTGAAATTTTTTACAGGGGCCACTCCTCTGTGCTGTAATCATCGATTCATGGCCTATTATTTCGAATCCTAGAATGGTTACAAAGCCCTTTTGCTAGGAGCTCTCTCCTGCCTCTTCGACTTGTTTCAATTGTATGTACTCATCTTCATGATACCTATCATTCCTGAAATTTTCACGCAAATTCTAGCAAAGCTGTAGTGTCTTAGTCGGTAAAAAGCGCATATTGTTCCATAGCCATATGTTTCCATAGTAATACAGCGCATATTGTTCCATAGTAATACAGGAAAATTCAAATCGCTATAACTTCGTTAAATACTATATGATCTTTACAAAACTTTCAGAAAAGATCAATCTTATAAAAAGTCATCTGTTTGCTAAATTTTATTGAATTTAAGGGTACCGTTAAGATTTCATTCAAGAAAAAATAAAATCAATAAATCATACTATTACTAACAAAGTTGAGTGGATTTCGACTTCTCATGCATCTGTTGTTGTTGTACTCATAAAGACCTACATTCATGATTTTTTCGGATGGAAGGTGTCCAATCGCGAGGGGGGGGGGGGGTACGCGAAAAGTTCGTACATTTTCCCTTCCCCTGCCCCCCTCGGTACTCATAAGGCAATTTTAAGAGTTGTTTTGAAAAGATCTCATTGAGACCTTTCCAATGATACCCTATTTGAATACCAATGGTGAAAATTTTTTTTGAGGGGTCACCTCCCTATATGGGGAGACCCCCCTTAAACCCCTTTGAGAAATTTCCCACTCTTGAACTTTCAAGAAGTCACCACTTCTGACCTTTCCACAAAGCTTCATGGCTGTAGCCTCTATAGTTTCGGAGAAAAAGTGCTATGCCATACAGACGGACGGACGGACAGACCAACACAGGTCGTGATTGTAATAGGGTTTTGTATTTTAGTACAAAACCCTAAAAATGATGTCTTGCTACCAATTCCGGAACTAACTACCCGTAATTTCAAGATAACAAATTTATCAACAACATGGTCTCGCCGTAACGATGTAAAGTTAAATATATTCAAATTCAAGTTATGTAATGATGATAATCTAAAGAAGCGTTTAAAAATTCGTTTGTTGTTGTACTATAAAAAAAAATTTGGAAAAGCTCAAGAGGAATGATTTGACATAATGCTAAAGATGTCAATGTTTTGGGTACATATCCTCAAATTGTGCATATGCAAAAAGATATTTTGTTTGCAGGAAGGATCACCTAGATGATGTGTGGCCGCGTAAGCGTACCAATAATGAGAATTTTAACAATCCAGATGACCCTGATGTTTATTGCGTGCTATGCTCCTCAACCGGTCAGCCAGCTATCCGTTTTTGCTGTCCAGAAAGATTTAAAATTAAGAACAAAGTTGGCAGAAAAATGTGCTGCAAAAGCAAATCTAATGTCGTTTAGTATTCCACCTCATTACATTCCAAATTCCTCTTTCGACCTAGCTAATAACAATTTGCTTTACTCTAATGTCCTAAAATCAAATAATGAATCTGTAAACTGTCTTCCTAAATTAAATAATGAGTAAAAAAAATCTTTAAAAATTATTTGCTTCCTACTGTCTTTTGTCTCCAGAAGAACAACCTGAGGCCTTATTTAACTTTCTTATTAGCACTGTGAGCAATCTTCTTCTTCTTTGTAGCACTACAGCCCCTATCGGGCCTTCGCTTAGAGATAGTTAGAGTATCTCATTTTCATGACCGTATTATTTTTTCGGAAGTTGGTTTGGTCAGTACCATGCTCCCGTGTGCTTGCTCAGCTATGATATGATCTGATTAAATCAGTACATATCACCACTGAGTAAACACTCGTAGTCTGTCCGAAAAATCCCCTGAACTAAATCACGTTGCTCCAAACGAGATTTGAAACTGGGACCTTCGGCTTATGCGTCTCATGCTCTAACCACTAGACTACACAGACTACACTGTGAGCAATAAATGATTTAAAAATTATTACAATGAACATTAATTCCTTGCAAACTAATCACAAGCGGACTCCTCTCCAAAATATTCTTGATGAGTTTGTGCCTGACATTGTTTTTTTAAACGAAACACGACTAAGTGTAAGGCACAAGCCACAATTTTCAAATTACATAATGTTTTGCAATGATATTGGTAGTGTTACAGCCTTCCTTGCCCATTCTAAACATATCATTTTCCAAATTTGATGTGGATTCTCATCATTTTCTTGTACTTTCGCTTGTTTACATATGCATGCTGCTGGTGGTCATACTAGTAAACTATTTGTAAATTCTTTGTATATTCCTTGTGATCTTGGTCAATCACTTTTCTCTAATTTTGAACAATCATTAAATTTTTCAAACTAATTTGATGATCTCATTTGCTGAGGAGTCATTAATGGTGGACATCCTAGTTGGGGTGAAGGTACTATTAATATTAACGGTCGAATTATTAACGATTAGTTAATGTCAGATAACAGCTCCTCAGTATCAAATATTAATACAGGCATTCCTACTTTTCCCAGAGTGTCTTCTTTCCTAGATGATTTCCTGATTTTGCCTCCACTTCTAAATGCTCATTGTGTAATACATCACTGTTTCGCAATAGCAGCTCCTTCTGATCATCACAAACCGATGAGTCAATGCATGGAGTCTTTTGCACCTGTCAGAAAATTTTATATCTCAAAATACAACAATCTTTCCCCGTCATAATTCCATTTAATTCATTCTAGAAGTAAATGGCGACAAAAACTAAAAAGAATATTACACCAAAATTATTATACAATAGACTAAATCCACAGTATTTTCTTCATGGTTCACAAGTTAATTGCCTAAGTAAAATTAAAAGAGACGGGATGCGTCTTGAATTGAATACGAAATATAAACTACGACTTTCTTCTAAGAAGCCATCCTCACATATTTTTAAAGAAATAAATAACTTGACTGGCCAGTTACCAAATGATTGGAATATTTTCAGGGATCCTATTTGTTTTAATGGACAATCATATGTTTGCTCCTCCTTTTATAATAATCATTAAGGCGGAAAACCTTCTGCTAACAATGCCTTAAAAAAATTTGTATGAGTAAAGTCAATTCTTTTAGTTTGGGTTTCGAAGGATCCTTTTTGACAATATTCTCTCCTGATAATCGCTCCTCACATCCCACCTTCTTAAATAATCGTGATTTTTTCACTACCTTTGATGTATTAGTGTACAACTTAATAACCGGAATTTTGTGGAAAAACCTTATAATATATTTTATTCGAAGTATTTTTCATCGGAAGCTACAACATTTCCCCATCCTTCAGGCAATTTATGAATTCCACCCCAAAAAAATTGCGCCGGCTTGGCGGCCAAAAACGAATCTATCAAATTTCGGATGCCTTGCTCTGAAGTGAAGCGTATCCCGGTGAGGGCATTTTGTATCGAGCTAAATAAATGAAAAGCAGACGGAGCAAGGTCCGGACTATAAGGCGGGTGGGCCAAAACTTCCCATCCACTATTTTCCAAATAGTTTTTCACGGATCTTGCAACATGCGGCCGAGCGTTGTCATGATGAAAAATTATAGCCTCGTGTCTGTTCGCATATTCCGGGCGTTTTTCGATGATGGCACGCTTCAAACGTTTTAATTGTGTTCGATACAGGTTACCAGTGAATGTCGGGCCCGATTTCAATAACTCATAGTATAACGGCCCCTTCTGAGCCCACCAAATACACAGCATAACCTTGGCGCCATGGATATTTGGCTTCGCCATTGATTTGGCTGGGTGGCCGGGCTTCACGTATGACTTTTTGCGCTTTGGATTGTCATAATTGATCCATTTTTATCCCCAGTCACGATCTGATGCAAAAATGATTTCTTTTCATGGCCCTCAAGCAGCATTTCAGACTTACAAAAGCGCCGTTCAACGTCTCTTGGCTTCAACTCATAGGGGACCCAATTACCTTGCTTCTGAATGTATCCCAACGATTTGGCAAGATCGTCTTGCGATTGACACGAATCCTCATCGAATAGCGTCTCCAATTCTTCGTCTTCAAACTTTTTTGGCTGTCCTGGGCGTTCTTGTCTTTGATGCCAAAATCGCCACTTTTGAAGTGTTGAAAACATTCAAAACACTGTGTTTTCGCTAAAGCATCGTCGCCATAAACTTCTATAAGCAAACGATGACTTTCCGCAGCAGTTTTCTTTGCACCAAAATGACCCAACAGAACCTCCCGCAAATGCTGTCTTTTTTTCCAATTTTCGAAGTTATTCATCGTGAAAAATAATAATGATGCACACAAGATAAAATTGTTTTGTTGACTGATTTTGATAGCTGTCAAATGTACCTTCAAAATGGCATATATACATATATAAAGTTCCAGCTTTCACGATATTTGTTAGTACGGACATCTAGCGTCAAATTCCGGTTATTAAGTTGTACACCCAATAATTCAATCTATAATAATAAATTTGAATAATTAAAAAATCTTTTGGTCCAAATGCCATTCCAAACTTAGTAATCAAGAAATGTAGCGACTCAATTTTCAGGTCTTTGTAAAAATTGTTTTTACAAAGACCTACTAGTTTCGCGACCTGTCTCTCCGTCTGTCCGTTTGTCCGTGCGTCACAGCTAATTTCTTCAGAAACTATAGCAGCTAGAATACTCAAACATTGTGAAAAGGTCACAAGTGATAGTCTCTCAAAAGTTAAGGTCTTTCCAACAATGTAGAATTTCTAAAGGGGGGTCCCCCCTAATAACCAATTAGCCCATACAATTTTTTTAATCAAAGGTTGTCGAGGGGGGTATCAAATGAAAGGTCTTGACTAGAACTTTTAGAATCTGAAATAAAAAAATCATTTTATGAATTAGGGGGTCCAGGAGAAGGCAAAATGCACCAAAAATTTGTGTTCAGCTTCCCCCTCGCGATTGGACACCTTTGAGCCGAAAATTATCACGAGTGTGGGCTTTTATGAGTGCAAGGGCAACAAATACCTCAGAAATCAAAATTCACTCAACTTTGTTGATAATAGTATGGTTTGTAGACTTTACATTTTGCCCATAAAATCAAAACGGTACCCTTAAACTTCTTGAAATTTTGCAATTATATAGACTGATATAAGTTATTTATGTTCAATTTAATCGAGATCGAATCAAAATCAAGTGAATTATAGCCATTTCAATTGTAAGGAGTTACATACATATTTCAAATTGACCCAAGCACTTTTATTTTCTTTCAGTTTTCATGAAAATTTAAGGAATAGTGTTTAACTTGAATATGTTCAATCGGCCGAGCATTCAGAAAAATCATTTAAGCAAGATCAAAATGGTGGCTGTACTGTGCTTATGAAAGAAACATGTTTTGCATAAATTTGAACGATTTCACATCCAAGTATTGGATGAATAATTTTTAGGTCTTTTCGGTTTCACACCCAAGTATTGGATGAATAATTCAAGTTATCGATTCACGCTTTTAGAAAACTTGTTTCTAACCCTAGGATGTTTACAAAGACGTTCTGGTAGGAGCACTCTCCTGCTTACTCAACTTGTTATACCTCTTGTCGGCATTGCAAATAATTGCATTAATAATAGTTACTTTCCCTCTGCTTGGAAAGCAGCCACATTAGTTCCTTTGTCAAAATCAAGATCAAATGGTGATATTAATTAAATGAGACCAATCTCTCTTCTCTTGAACCTAGGCAAAATTTTTTAAAAAATTATTCTGCGATCTTTCTAAATATTTTCAAAGCCCACCATTCCTATTGAGCAATTTAGTTTCAAGGAAAAAATTTCTACTGAACATGCAATACCCGTTTTTTTGAACTAAAGAAGTTACAGTGGCTTGTACAATTGATCTTGAATAGGCTTTCAATTCGGTTTGATTAAAAGGTTGAATCTACAAACTTTTAAATTGTAGCTGCGCTATGTGTGTGTCCCGGTGTTCCTCAAGGTTTTATTCTTGGTCCGTCTCTATTCAATGTTTATTTGGCTGATATTCCTTGCAGTCATCAAAATATTATGAATGACAATTTAATAATGTTTCTTTACATGAACAATATTATCCCTCTTGCAAGTGACACCACTCCCTTAGCAGCTTTTAATTAAATTAATTTTCATCTCCAAGTGCTAAAAAATTATATGTTTGCTTGGACTCTGAAATAATTTGAGTTAATTTGCTTTCGTTACGCTTATGGTAAATGTCAGAGAAATGCTTCAGCTAAAAGTAAATTGGTTTCTTTATCAATTGATGGGCACAATATTGCTTTCAAAACATCGATAAAATATAAGGGCATTCACTTACATCCGAGGTTAAAATTTTATTATCATTTCAGTCAATTCTGTGAAAAACAATTAGTGCATCTATGCATTTTCACCTCTTCTTTGAAGCAAATCTGTACGTTACAGCACTAAACTTTTAATGTATAAAACTCTTACCCGTCTAATTATTCTTCGTCTTCTTAGCCATACAGCCCCTCTCGGGCCTTCGCTTCCTGCAAATAGCGCAAATAGATCCGAGCAGCGATGGACTGTCTTCGTTGACCGAGTCAGACCAGCGTTTCCTCGGTTTCTTCACTGGCCTCCGGCCTTCAGTTCTTCCACCGCATACTATTTGGATGTCCGTTCTTCTTCCATACGATTTGTGTGGCCAGCCCATTGCAGCTTCCGTAGCCTGACAATCGTTGAGACCTCCGAATCGTCAAAAATTTCATACAGCTCATGGTTGTATCGAGTTCGCCATCGGTCCCCGTCTAGCCTCGCTCCGATTATTTGCCTCAGGACCCGTCGCTCAAAAGCATTCAATATATTTGCGGATGCTTGGGTAAGGGTTCATGTTTCACAACCATAGCATAACATAGATCTCATCACAGTTTTGTATACTTAGAGCTTTGTGTTCTTGTGTATGCAGCTGGTCTTCAAGATCGTCAATACTGAATAAAATATTTTATTTGCGAGCTGTATTCTTCTGCGTATTTCGTCTCTTTCATTACCCCTCTTCTTTATTTTAGCGCCTAGATACACAAATTCGCCAACATTTTCGATACTGTATTCGCCAAGTGTGATATTTTGTGTATTTGAAGTATTTTTCCTCAACTGGGTCATGAGCTTCGTTTTATTTTCATTGATTTGTAGCCCTACTAGTTTTGCTTCGCTGTCGAGTTTCAAGAAAGATTCTTTGGCAGTTCTTAATGACCGCGACAAAGTGTTTATGTCATCTGCATAGGCTTCTCCTTGGGTCGACTTGTATCGTAATGTACCTCACGTATCGATAGGCTTCCTTATAACGTGCTCTAGAGCCAAATTGGATAGCAATGGGGCCAGCCCATCTCCCTGCTTTAGTCCGATATTTGTGTCAAAGGCATCGGTGAGTTGGTTATTGATGCGGACTTGGGAGGTCGTCGCCGTTATTGTTATTTTGGTAAGACGGACTAACTTGGCTGAGATGCCAAAGCAAAGCATTATTTGGTACAGTACATTACGATACAAGGTAGTGATATGCCTCTATAATTTTCGCACTGTAGATTATCATCTTTTTTGTGGATAGGAAATACAACTGATTGGCTCCACTCTTTTGGCAAATTAGGGATATTAGGTTTTTGTTTTTCTTGTTGTTGGATATCCGTTGGTTGTGGTACATCTCGCTTCCGTTTTCGCCGGAGAGTGCAGTATAGTTCTGAGAAAATTGCGTCGGAATCGTTAATCAGTTGTTTGTTGATAATGTTATCGTCTGTTTTGAGCCGACTTCCAAATTAAAGAAGGATATCAATTCATCACGTTTATTTTTTGCTTTTTTTTTTATGTATGTTGACGCAGAACCTTTAAAAGGAGATAGGTAGAAGAGTCCTGTTTTCGGCAAATGATACGGCTTTCATCCTATTAGGTTCCATTTGAAGGATTAGAAATTCAAGTAACAGTAAAGGACTCTTACCGTTAAAACTAAAAAATTTCCAACTTTCACCCCGATTTTCCAGCATAACTGATCGACCCGTGTGAGGATCTTAATTGTAGAGGTTTCAAATGAAGAACAACATATGGATCAAAATGTTTCGGAACATAATTGTAATCCTTTCAAGGACCCTGTCGATATTGATAGTTCAATATAGTACATTGATGTCGAAGAATTGAATTTTAATGATCTTTCGTACGAAGAGTGCCAATTATTATGCACTCTGCAGGGATTTGATGGAGATACCGAATCCTTTGGTGACGGATGATAAAAATGATCAGTATCCTGAATTTTCTGCATAAAAGGTACATTTCAGTCATTCATTTCTACCGGAAATAACCAATAAATAAATTCTAAATGAGGCATAAATAAAATCCAACAATATCTAGAGGGAAAATTTCAGGATACTTTTCTCTTCCGCATTCATTCTTTGCTTACTGATAAACTTAGTAGAGGATCCTCCTTACATCCATAGGATTTATAAAATTCCCTGAAGTAATAATCAGGATTGAATGATTGCAAATTATAGAGTTGATTCGTTGCTTTCTAGTTAATCTTATACCTTATATGCCCAGAAATCTAAAATTAGTGATTTCCATACTAAAGACCGGTGAGAATCGCAATCGAAAATGATGATACAATATATGTGTATGTATGATATATATATATATTTATATGCATGTATGCTTGTATATATGCATATACATATGTATATATATATATATATATATATATATATATATATATATATATATATATATATATATACATATATATATATATATATATATATATATATATATATATATATATATATATATATATGTATGCATGTATATATGTATATACATATATGTATATATATGTATATATATATATATATATATATATATATATATATATATATATATATATATATATATATATATATATCTATACATATATATATATACTTATATATATATATACATATATATTGTCGCATGTTATGGTTCGCGGCCTATAATTTTAATGTTCCGGGAAAGTGAAAACGCAATGTCTTTTAAATTAAGTTGAAAGAGTTTATTTACTAATAAATGCACAATCATTAATTTAACACTTTCACTAATTTTAATTTTCACTTTGTCTATAAATTTTTTAACTTTAACTGTCTTATCTATCAACGAAAATCACTTTACTATTACTCGATCAATATCGCTTTTCAATTCGCACTCCACAGTATCGCAGTTTACTATATCGCGGTTGTAATGAATCCCCCCATTCATTCGGCTCGCCTTTATATAGGGTCTCCAGTCATTCAATCCATTTCTCGTACATTGCCGAACTACGTGAAATATTCGAGCAGCTTAATGAATGGGCAGTGATGCCACTTTCAGATGTTGATCATGCTTGGCAGGTTTTCGAGTATTGCGACAGTAGCTTGCAGAATTATTTGTACATGTAACAATATATATATATATATATATATATATATATATATATATATATATATATATATATATATATATATATATATTGCCTTGAAGCCAATTAGTTCCATGACTTAGGACTGTGCGTTGGATATGGTAAGAAGCCATGTGGCAGCTGTGCTTACTAATACACGCATGACCACATTTAGGCTGACTTTTCTCGCAAACTGATATGGCGGAATATAGGGAATTGTGAAGGTGCCAAAGAAAACTCGAGGTTTTGTACAGTTTCGAGATGGATCTCTACAGTGGACTCCAGGTGGAGAACGTAATAACGCTCCTTGTGAAGTGAAAATAATTACACCATTTTGGTTTTTATCGCCTTCCAAATTGAATGAACATAAGTTTGTTCACTTCTCAGTATGCTTAGTTATCAGAGGAAGGTGCATATCACGTGCTTCATCTAGTCATCTTAAAAAGTGTAGGAGTATAGTGCACAATGCAAGGTAAATTTCAAGCGTGCAAGGAATGCGTTTTGTGTTTTTTCATGCGAAACATAATATATATGACACCATGTAAGCATTTTCTTTTTCCGCAGTTGGCTGATAGCACACAGGAGCTTGTCCAAAATAGGCCGACTACTACATACACTGTGACAACGAAGTATCCGGAAATTGCAAATGAAACGCAAAATATTTGATTATTCAGCAATATTTATTTTGTCGCCTTCAAAGCAATCTCCATCAGATGCACTACACTTAGGCCAACGAATTTTGTAGTCCTCGAAACACTTTTCATAAGCACTTTTTGGAATGGCCTTCAGCTCCTTCAGCGAGTTTGTGATAAAAAAAGTACCCAGAAATCGCAAATAAAACACAAAATATTAAAAATCATCAAAATCACACTGATCCAAATCTACTTGTAGTGAATACGGTGGTTGATCGATGAAATTCATTGCATTTTTGGTTTTGAATTCAGTCACAATAAAAAAAAATCACAAAATCGCAACGCATTACTGAGGTGTACCGACTTAAGCAGCTGGTGTAAATAAACTGGTCGACAAATCGCGCTCATATTTGGCATCGTAATTAAGGACAGTCCTACCAACTTAACAATGTACAGTTTTTTGAAATATCATTTACCTGGGGAATTTAAATTACAATGTCCGGATACTTCGTTGTCACAGTGTATGCAGGTTGCTGCCAAATGGCTTTGATCTTACGTTGGTTTTGATTTTATCTGGTTTTCGAAAAAAAACTCACGCACTATTTGCAGAAAGTGAAATAGTGTGAAACATAATTTGGTGGAATGAATGTGCGGTGAACCGTTCTCGGTAGCTGATGAATATGCTGGGAACAAAGGAATCACTTTTTTTAGGGTGTTGTACTAAAATACAAAACCCTATTGCAATCACGACTTGTGTTCGTCTGTCCGTCCGTCCGTCCATCTGATTATCACAGCAGTTTTTCTCCGAAATTATAGAAGCTATAGCCATGAAAATTTGTGGAAAAGTCAGAAGTGTTGACTTCTTGAAAGTTTAAGCGTGGTTAAAATTTTTCAAAGGGGCTTAAGGGGCCTCCCAAAATAAGGAGGCCCTTCAAAAAAATTTTTCACCATTGGTAGTCCAGTAGGCTGTCATTGGAAAGGTCTTGATGAGATCTTTTCAAAACAAGTCTTAAAATAAGCTAATCAATTCCGTAAGGGGCAGGGAAAATGTACGAACTTTTTAAGGTACTCCCTCACGCGATAGCACACCCTTCATCCGAAAAATCTGAAAAAAATCATGAATGTAGGCCTTTATGACTACAACAACAACAAATACGTGAGAAGTGGAAATTCACTCAACGTTTTCTTGAATAAAGTCTTAAAGGTTTCTTTAAATTCAATACAATACACAAATGACTATTTATAAGATTGACCTGTCCTAAAAGTTTCACAAAGATCAAATCGTATTTAACGAAGTTATAGTGGTTTAAATTTTCCTGTATTACTATGGACCAATATGCGCTGTATTACTATAGAAACATAAAGCTATGGATACGTAATAATATACGTTTTTTACCGACTCAGACCCTACAGATTCGCTACGGTTTGCATGAAAGTTTTAGGAATGATGGATACAATAAATATCTTTGAGAATTGGTTCAGCTAGTGGTATCAGTAGTCATAAAACAAAATATTGGCTGTTTTAAATGCGAAGAATAAATAATTTGGAGTTGTTTTTCCCCAACTCCAACATTCAAGGCACCGGGTTATCCATTTCGTGGTAGGAAAGTATAACCCTGCCATTTGACATCTGTCAGAATGAAATGTCATCCAAAGCGTATTTTTTTTAGTTGAAGGTTTGCCATTTGGAAATATGGATCGTTTAACAGTCGAAGTATGCGTTAAAATTATTAAACTTTATTATAAAAATGGTGGTTCTGCTGTATCAACATTTAGGGCTTTACGAGCCGATTACGGTCGACATGATCGACCTACACAGCAAACAATTTCGAACACAGTGAGAAAATTTGAAGAGACTGGATCGGTTATTGATATTGCAAGGCCTGTGCATCATCGCAACATTCGTTCTGATGAAAATATCGCCGTCGTTGCTCAAAGTGTGGAGGAAGACCCGAATTTGTCGATTCCTGGACGTGCCTAACATTTGGGCTTGTCTTACGGCTCATTGTGGCGGATTTTGCATTTGGATTTGCATCTCCATCCGTACAAAATCCAACTCACTCAAGAACTTAAGCCTCAAGACCACACACAACGTAGAATGTATGCGAGTTCGGTGATTGAACAACAAGCCATTGATAACGATTTTCCGAACAAAGTTTTCTTTAGTGATGAGGCTCATTTTTCACTCAGTGGTTACGTAAATAAACAGAATTGCCGCATATGGGGCTCTCAAAATCTTCAAGTGATCGCAGAGAGGCCTTTGCATCCGAAAAAGTGAGCGTTTGGTGTGCATTATGGTCTGGTGGTGTTATTGGCCCGTATTTTTTTGAAAACGATCAAGAAAGGGCCATTACAATCAATTCTGACCGCTATGGACGGATTTTAACCGATTATTTTTGAAAGAAAATCGAAGATTATGATATGCATATTATGTGGTTCCAACAGGATGGAGCCACAAGCCGCACAACACAGGCCAATCGAGCACTTTTGCAAGAGAAATTTCCAGGACGCGTAATTTCGAGATTGAGTGATGTTAATTGGCCCGCAAGATCTTGCGACCTAACACCTTTGGATTTCTTTTTATAGGGCTGTACAAAAGATCATCTTTAAGCAAACAACCCTCAAAATTTTGAGCAATTGAAAACCAATATTCGTGAAGTTATGGCCGAGATATTTCCGGAAATGTGCCGAAAAGTCATTGAAAATTACCTCAAAAGGATTGAGGCCTGTAAGAGGTCCCGTGGAGGACATTTTAATGATGTTGTATTTCACGTATAATGGCAAGGTTCAATCTATATATTGAATAAAAAATTTTGTTTCCATCTGAATATTTTATGTCTTTTCTTTAGCTTTACTTTCCCAAGCGTATAAGGAATAACCTTATACATGCTTTTAACACTTGATTCAATTTCATGAATGACTGAAGATGAATTTCCACAAGTAATACCATTATGTAAATCAGGTTGAGGAGGCAGGAGACAGTTCCTAACAGATGAAAAGTATCGTTCATAATTGTTCATTGTTTCATGTTAAATAATTTTTCTGAATGCGCGGCCCATTGAACATATTCAAGTAAACCACTATTTCTTAAGTTTTCATGATAATTCGAAGAAAATAAGAGTACCTTGGTCGATTTACAATATATATTAAATATCAACATGTGTTAATGCTTTGGTAATTCCATGCAATTGAAATGGTGATAACTCACTTAGTTATTTTTTGATTACCATGAAATTTTGTAGACATAAGGGTCTTATATCAACCTATATAAATGAAATTTAAGAGCACCGTTTTGATTTTTGGGAGAAAATGTAAAATTTACAAATCATACCATTATTAACAGATTTCAGTGAATTTTGAATTTGAGGTATTTGTTGCCCTTGGACTCGAAAAGACCTACTATTGTGGTTTTTTCGTATTCCGGCTCAAAAGTGTCCAATTGTGTAGGGAGGGGACACAAATATTGTTTGTGCGTTTACATTTAAGGCTCAGATGTGTCAAAGATTTTAGTTATATTAGAAAAAAATGAAGGCTGGTTAAAATAGAGTTGTTTTAAAGCATAAATATATTTATAGTGCATGCCATAAAAGCTTTTCTTGAATTAAATCATTCTGTTTATCCACACATTGTAGGTTAAGTACAAAACCCTTTTAACATGAGCGTAGTTCTGTCTACCCACCTTGTTTTAGTTTTGCCAGCAGTATACGTGAGGTGAGACGAGCTTACCAGAATTTCAATTGGAATTATCTAATGGAGAATTTTCTTTTCGGAGTTGGGGTGAAGTTCTTACCGAAGCTACTTGGCTAGTGCAAATTTTAATGACGCGGATTGCTCTGCAGAATGTGTGGCGGACAATCTTTACCAACAGAAGGACTTTCTTCACGAACGGCGTCAAGAATTCCGGGAAGGGGCACTTTACTACATCGTTGATTATAGTGAGTAAGATCAAAACAATTGAATTGTATGTAAATTTATAGTTTAATATGGCGAAACAAAAAGCGTCTATAAGAATAGAATTTTGAATTAATCGAGCATCCGCCTATGCAAACTGCTCGAAAACGTTCATAACACTTATCCGAAATTTTAACTGCAGATTTGAGAAAAATTAATTATTTCCATTCATAGTTATAAATCATAAAATATTTTTATTTTCGTTAAACTTTTTTTTTTTCTAATTATATTCTTTATGATATTTATCTTTTAATTATTATTTAAATTGGATTCATTTATTTTTTATTCCTCCAATTTTAAAATTCAAATCTGCAAATTAAAACTGGGGACATGAGAGCACTTAAACCATACAGCCATTCACAGATCGCATTGCGAATGCAATCTACGTTGGCTAAGCTAGAAGCTTGGGAATTTACTGTTGCGACACCAAAGAGTGGACGATGGACAACCAAAGGGGAGTCTACTTTGAATCGCCACAACGATCAACGGGAGTCTGCTTGAAATTGCCACACAGCGCGGGCGCCGCAAAAGCAAAAGAAAAATTCGCTAACTGGATATACATTAGGATTTGTGAAAACCGTATGCCTAAAAAGTTCATTTGTCATTTCGAGGTTGTTCCTTGTAAAATTGTAACGGGGCGACTTGCGGAAAGTTTCGGTTTTTGTTTCAAACTCGGCATCTGATCGAGATTTACACATGTGAATTAGCGACAAATTTGTCTAGCATGGGCAAAATTTAAATGTCGAGACAACATTTAATACTCTGTGTGTACGAGTGTTTTGGGTTTTATTGATTCAACCGTGTGGATATCAAGGACATCAAGTTGGTGATCTGCAAAAAATTCCCCCTTGCCTTCTGAATTTTTATAACAATTGGAAATATTATTAGCATTTTATTTTAATACGTCTTTATTGTACGGATATTCTTTTGGAATGAACAGTTTACATTGAGTGTGCGAATATTTATAGCAAAAAGAATGTGTATATGTTTGCGTGAGTATTGTTCTAGAGAACGAAATGTCAAAGAAGTATTCCAGCACAAAAATAAAATTGACAAAACTCTTAATACTTAACACTCCCACTTTTTGTCATATTAAATAATGAAGTAGAATTATCAATTAATCAACATCACATATCAAAAACGTTTCGTTAAAAGTCAATTATTTTCGATTGATGTAATATTCATCGCATTTCGTAAATATTCAAACCGGTCCCTTGGTAATGCTTTCGTTAAACAATCCGCCAACTGATCTTGGCTGCAAACATGTTCCAAAGAAAAACGTTTTTCGTTGAATTTTTCACGAATGTAATGATAGTCAACATCGATATGTTTCGTGCGTTTGTGGAAATTTGGATTCTTCACGAGACGAATCGCACTTTGATTGTCCATAAACAGCTTCGGTTCACCGAATTGATTTGGTAACAATTCGTCGAGTAATCGTTTTAACCGAACCAACTCCTCTGTAGCTTCAGCTGCCGCCACATATTCGGCCTCTGTTGTTGACAAAGTGACACATTTCTGACTTTGCAAACACCAACTAACTATGCCACCATTGATGAAAAATGCATAGGCTGTTGTTGATTTGCGCGTGTCTAAATTTCCAGCGTAATCTGAATCACTGTATCCGTAAAATTGATTTTTATTGCCACTACAATACAGCAATCCATAATTCAAAGCTCCTTTGATATACTTCAGAATGCGTTTGGCTGCATTCACATGAATATCTTTTGGATGCTCCATGTACCGACTGACCAAACCAACAGCATAACATATATCTGGCCGTGTAGCAATGGCAAGATACATTTAACTGCCAATCAATTGTCGATATGGGTATTTTCCATCATCTGCATCTTCGAATTTGCTTAGTTTTTGATTTGGATCACATGTAACATTCACCGGATTGCACATTTCCATGGCAAATTTCTGTAAAACTTTCCGTGCATAAGCATTCTGATGAATAAAAATCGAACCGCTTTGCAACTGCTCGATTTGAATGCCCAGAAAGCAACCAACATTGACCAATTTGGTTTCGAATTCTTCCTGCAGATGTTGAACCACCAATTCAATATTTGGATCATTATTTCCCATGATTATCCCATCGTCCACGTATAACGCCAAAATGACTATGTCTTGGCTATCAGATTTCACGAAAACACATGGACCGATTGACAAGCTATAAAACCAAACTTTTCAATGAAAGATTTGCATTTTTGATTCCAACACCGGGAAGCTTGCTTTAAACCATAAAAGCTCTTCCGTAATTTGCATACTCGACCCGTGTTATCGGTGAATCCTATTGGTTGTTGCATGTAAACATCATCTTCCAGGTCACCATAAAGAAACGCCGTTTTCACATCGAATTGTTTCAGTTTCATTTTATTCGACGCAGCAATTGATAGTAAAACACGCAATGAACTGAACCGCATAACCGGACTGAATGTTTCTTTATAATCTATTCCAAATTGTTGATTGAATCCGCGAACCACAAGCCGAGCCTCATACCGCTCAATTGAACCATCCGGGTTTGTTTTAACTTTATAAACCCATTTATTATCAATCACTTTTTACTTTTCTGGCTTCGGTACAAGTTCCCAAGTCTCATTTACCATCAACGAATCGAATTCATCTTGCATCGCACGCTCCCACTGTTTCCGATCATTAGATGTCATAGCTTCTTCATATGAATTTGGTTCACATTGAATTGACAAAAATAACGAAGATTGATCTAATGAACAACGGTCATCTCTGCTTCTTAAACGTCCCGGAACAATATTTTCAACATTGATGTCTGACAATGTAGTCGGTCGCCGACGTCTTATCGGTGCCGGCCGAACCAATTGAGGAACTTCTTCGTTTTCATTCGTTCTATTTTCATTTTCATGTTCCACTTCGGTATCTTGTTCCAGATTACCGCTTCCATCGATATCATTATCGTTTTCCTCTGTTGGTGGCAATGAAACCTCAGCGCGATCGCTCATAAGAAACTTTACATCACGAGCTAATTCAACTTTGTTTGTATCTAGATCCAGCACACGATAACCTTTCACATTTTCGTCAAAGCCAACAAATATGCATTTCTTTGCTTTCGGATCTAGCTTCTTTCGTTTTTGTTTGACAATATGCACATATACTTCGGAACCAAACACCCGAAAATGATCAATTGATGGCTTCTTACCATACCATAGCTCATATGGTGGTTTTCCTTTAACTGTGCTTGTACCCGTTCGATTGATCACATAAACTGCCGAGTTAACAGCTTCCACCCATAAATTTGGATTCAAATCTTTTGCATGAATCATCGATCTGGCAGATTCCATTATTGTTCGCATTTCTCGTTCCGCGCTACCATTTTGTTCTGGTGTATATGGTATTGAACGACGATGACGGATACCGTTTTCTTCCATAAATGAAGTTATTAATTCATTAACAAATTCTGTACCATTGACTGTCTGCAAAATCTTAACCAAATGACCACACTCCTTCTCGGTAATTTTGACAAAATTCTTGAATTTTTCATAGGTTTCGGACTTTTGATTTAGAAAATACACAAAGCGCATGTGTGAATAATCATCTTTGGAAAGAACAAAATATCTTGAACCACCCAATGATTTTTCTTCAATTGGACCACAAACATCTGCAAATATGATTTGTCCGCACTTATTCGATTTCTCATCACGCGACTCAAAACTTAATTTATGTTGTTTTCCATATGCACATCCATCACAATTGAAACTTTCATCCAGAAAAGAAATGTTTCGACTTTTCAGAATTTCTTTGACATGTGCGTTATTTTGATGTGCCAACGGTTCATGCCATTCACGTAACGAATTTGTTTTTAATGTCATATTTACCGATGAATCACTACGTTGATCAGGTAGGATCACTTTAAAATTCATTTTGAACAAGGATCCATGCCGTTTACCAGTTGCCACAACTCTATCACCATCCAAAATCTCGAACAGTTGACTAATCGATCGCGTTTTATGACCATTATCCAAAACTTTTGTTTCTGAAAGTAGATTTGCATGATTATTCGGCACGTGCAAAACATTTGATAATGTTTTCTTTATCCATCTGTCGCCTGTAAACGACAAAACATCGATTTCACCCGAGCCATAAGCATATGTTGCTCCACCGTCAGACACCATTATCGACCGCCGAACATCAAATTCATTATACGTACAAAACCACTCACTACGATTATAAACGTGGTCCGATGCACCAGAATCAGCAAACCAAATTACATCCGATGAAGTCTTGCCAGATTCACAAAAGAATGCCTTCGATTCTTTTTCTTGATCTGATTTGTTTTCATTACTAGATTTATTTGTTTGTTTCTTCTTTGGTGCCTCACCACCACAATTGAAACATTTGAGACTTCTTTGTGGTTTATTTGCTTGATTTTTATTTTCAGCCGATTAACTGTTCTATCGAAAATTTTGGTTCTTTTTTGTCGAATTATTCTGACGTGCAAAAAATGCTTCCGATGATGACTCTTGTTTTTCATTGGAATTCACACAGCTTTCTTCGATTATCAATCGACTTGTTAAATTTTCAATCGTTTGTAAACGTTGTTCCGTTGATTCCCATGCACTCACGAAATGCTTGTACTCTGCCGGCAATGTCATGAGAATTTTTGTCATAACCATATTATTTTCGATGTGTACTCCCAAATCCCTCAACTGCTGTACGATTGTTTCGAGTTTCGCCATATGTGTTGCCATGTCATCATCTTTGCCTTTCGCGAATGAATAGAAACGTTGCTGGAGTAAATGTTTGCCAGCCTCATGCTTCTGCTCAAAAACTGTGTGTAATTTGTCCCACATTGCTTTCGATGTTGTGCAATTAATAATGTGAATAATTGTTTTTCCACCAAGTGACGTTGCAATAATCATTTGAGCACGCGCATCTTTCTTTTTCCAGGCCAAAGATTTTCTCCGATTTTCTGCAACCACTGCCTCATCGCCAGCTATTTCATTTGGAATACTTTCTTCTCCAGAAACTACATCGAATATATCATGCGCAACCAATGTTACGCGCGCTGTGAATCGCCATGTTGGCCACTGCGATTCTTGTTGTAATTTTTCAATTTTAATCGTTTCACCAACTTCAGCCATTTTTATCCACCAAAAGTAATATCATCGGCCAGAAATAACTACGTATCAACGAATTTCCGTGAACTTGGAACTAAATTCTGCAAAACGTTCTCAAAACGAATCCGTAATTCACCCCGAAAAACCAAGCAACAACGTGTCCGTGTCTGTTTTCCCAGAATGCTCGTTTACCGCTCTGTTGCCGAATTTCACAATCGTCCGTAATAATTTCAAATCTCGATTTTTCTATGAATGTCTAAAGAACTATACAGTTTTGCGTTGACTGGGCACCATAACCAATTGGAAATATTATTAGCGTTTTATTTTAAAACGTCTTTATTGTACGGATATTACTTTTGGAATGAACAATTTACATTGAGTGTGCGAATATTTATAGCAAAAAGAATGTGTATATGTATGCGTGAGTATTGTTCTAGAGAACGAAATGTCAAAGAAGTGTTCCAGCATAAAAATAAAATTGACAAAACTCTTAATACTTAACAATAACCTTGATTGCTTTCTATATGGTCTTGTGAATGAGGTGGATGTTCAATTCTTGAACTATTTGAAAATTTCCGGAAGAAAGTTGAATATTTGGACCGTGAAAATTTATCGGCGGCTAATGAAGGGAAAAAAGGAGTTGTAAAGCGTAAATTGAATCAAAAAGACGGTTACGCACCATCGCACAGGTCCTGCTATAACAATTTTGTAAAAATAAGTGAACTTCTGCCCAAATTCAAAGCGAATCCAAACGCTCAGCCTGAATTAAAGTGGATTCCACTGCATTCGGCTTGCAAGTGGAGTGATGCAAAGTGTGTGGTGTTATTGCTTCAACACGGAGCCGATGTGAATACAAGATCGCATAGACTGCAAACTCTTTTACATATAACAGCCACTATGTTAAATTGCCGTAATGGAGCAACAATTTTAATGTTGGATCGGTATATTAACCCTATAAAGCAGTGAAAGGAGAAATCAGTGAAGTAATTGCCCGGTTCTCGTCAGTGTCCGCAGTTTTAAAACAGACCTGACAACTGTTATCGACGGAGAATGTTGGTTTCCATTTATTCAAGCTCACGATCAATATTCGGTTTCGCGTGTAAAAACGTCCCAAAATAACGCCCCCGGGAAGTAGTGCTCTGCAGTCGGAATATACTAAGGTATTCGTTCAACGGGATTACCGTGAAGGAATATCTGTCAAATTTCATAGAAGACTTCCAAGTGAACTTGATGGTTATATTAATAGGCATATCTTTGACTTTTTTAACTAACAGCAAAGGAGGAATCAGTCAAGTCATCACCACATCTTCAACGGGTGCTCGTGGAGGATGCTGGTGATTACCCTTTTATTTTATGTTGTTTATGGAACCCGCAATAATGGCTGGCCTCTCCACTATACTGAGCTAGCAATCGGGCGAGCTCTCTCCTTTTTATGCGTTACAGGGCTCTTGCCCAGGTAGAGTGGCTTTCTGCTCGCGTGGCTTGTTATGGTATAGTGTTATGTGATTCAATCGCATAATACTATAACATAAATCGGCCATGTTTATACTTCTCATTTAAGGGAAAAATTCATAAAAATTATGTTTGTATGAGTTTTTCACTTAAATGGGAAATTTATGGCCACGTCTACATTTGGGTCTTGATCCGGTTAGGAGGGTGCGAGAGGGCACCGCTTCCACCTGTATGCCCCACTTTTAATTGGGGGGCATAAGTATCGTCAGTAATGATGAAGTCCGCTCAAGTCCGTCTGTTTTCTCCCAGCCCAGTTTGTTACAGGCTATAAGCAATTTCAACCTTTAGTAGGTTACCTCAGCCTCGACACCAGTCGTTCGGCATTAGATCTTTTCAATTCGTGAATTCGAAATTTTTTTGTAGTGGGTCTTGTGCTAGGGAAAAAACCCACCCTGCGACAGCGCAATGGTAGCCAGCCAGCGCATTCACGCATCCTCAGATAAGGCCAATCTCGGTAGATCCTACCATCCTCTTTTGCCGAGGCTTGCTGCACTCCTTTACGGACATTTTTCCACATCTATTTCACTACAATTTGGGGTTCTTTATTTAAAAAAAAGTTAATCAATTGTAGCCTTTCTTCTAAGGATGAAAGACTAAACAAGTTGAAGTAGCAAAAAGTGCTCCTGCCTGAAGGATTTTGTAAAACAATCAGTAAATCAACCAATATATTCTGCATATCAAAACTTGACCCAATATACAGATTCCATAAATTGAGTTCACAAATTAATATGGTTAATATGTTTTTAAATTCGGCGCCTTTCGTTTCAAGTATTTTGACCCCGTCGCTCAATGAGTCATGTTATCAAAATTCCTAGATATTTGTAGTATCTAGGTCCGTTGCAAATGTGTATCTCCCTAGTATCACGTGTTAATGTTGTTGCAAATGTTAATTGTTCGATCGGCTGTAACTTACCTGTTTATTGGTCGATTATTGTGAAATTCTCAGGACACATACGATTGCTTTCAAAAAACTTAAATTATAGCTTTTGGAAAATTTAAGGCTCCCATCTTGATTTTATAGGTGAAAATATAAAATTTATTAAATGTGCTATTATTAACAAAGTTGATCGAATTTCGACTCCTGAGGTATTTATTGCCCTTGTACTCCTGAACTCTCACCTCTGTGTTTTTTTTTCAGATATTTCGTGTCAAGAGTGTTCAATCGGGGAGACACAAAATTTTCGTACATTTCTTCTTCCCTTGCACCCCTCAAAGCAAAGACCTGTTTTGAAAAGTTCTCATTAAGACCTTTCATTCGATACCCATATTGCCTACATACAATATGGGTATCGAGGGGGGTCTCCCCTATATGGGGAGACCCCCCTTAAAGGCCTTATAAATTTCTTTTCGTGGTGAAACTTTGAAGAGGGCGCCACTTCACACCTAGTTACAAAATCTAATGTTTCTAGCTTATGTAGCTTTGCGAGAAGGACGCGATTTTAGTAGGGTATTATGAAATGATTTTACAATACCCTAAAAAAGACAGTAAGTTATTGTAAAGTTTGGCTCGGGAGACTAATCAATTCTCCTCGAGTTAATTCAAGTGCTATTGTCAGTGTCGTAGCTGGCGTCATGAGCGCCCCTAGCAAGAATTGAACTTTCCGCCCTCCAATAATTATTTTCTAATGGGAGAAGAGGAACGACAATACAACTTTGGAAGCCTTATTTAATGTTTTATAAGAAAAGAAATAAACAAATACAGATCAAAAATAGCACAACCACAAAGTTTTTATTAATATGTTTTAATTTATACATAGTAAATTAAAAATTGACTGTTCTAGCTTTTTGCGAGGCCAATCGGTCTATTATTTTATCTACATCTATACTTTTTTCAATCTCGTACTCAATTGATAATATGACAAGATTGCTTAAACGTTCCTGGCCTCTGTGATCGTAAGTAATTTTTTATTAGTTTTAATTTGCTGAAAGATCTTTCACAGGTTACAGAAGTGACCGGAAGCGTCAATGCTAGGCAAAGTGCAATCCCTATGTTGGGATATGTAGTTGCTAAGCCATATTCTTCATGACAGTTCAGAAGTGCAATGTATTGTTCATATTTTAAATCAGGCAGCAATGATTTTGTCTGGTGTTTATAGCTATCAATCTCTAAACATAATTCATTGGCATTTACATCATCTTTGTATTTTAATGCGAGGTCAGTTGCTGATTTTTTAAGTTTTTCAGTGGATGTATCGTTTAACGAAGGCCCTATTCGGAACCCAAAATCAGAAGCTACATCTAGTGCACAGTACAGCTGAACCTTAAATTTTTGTTGAGGAGTCATTGTAACCACTTCATCTTTGGCCTTTCTGTCGTACATTATTTAAACCTTTCGTTTACGTTTTCTAGAAAATTTTGGTTCTATAAATAACAGATTTTTTATTTTTTTTGCGGAAATATTACACGGCTCTATTTGATTATTTCTGAAATCGTTGGTAAAATCGACAAGCCCCTGCAAATGTTTTGACGGAACCTGAAACGGTTTTCTCCTGTAAAATACGATTAACTTTATCTATACTCCTAGGAAGATGATCCCATACGGCAAATAAAAATAAGATAAATTTGAAATTGATCATCTTTAAGATGGTTTTGTTTGAAGATACAGCGTCAGCTGTATATGTCGTGTTTTCTTCAGGACCATCTGCAATGGTATTTGATGTTTTCATTACCTGCGGTAGTTGAGTAAGCAATGCGTGAATTGAATTATATTTTGATGACCATCTCGTATCAAAATGGCCCTTCAGAGTTCATTTCAAATTCGACAAAGCCTGCCAACGTTCAATTGATCCAGAAGAATAATTGAAAATTATTTTGCACTGTGCTGAAAAATGTACTTAATTCTGGTGTTACAGACGACACATGTACTCCAACTAAATTAAGTGCATGAGCACTACATGGTAAAACTCTGACATTCAGTTGCGAGATTCGCACCTGAACTCCTTGATATTTACCTACCGTATTGCCGCTATTGTCATATTACTGTCCCCTACAGTCAGATAATATCAGCCCATCTTGGCTTAGTTTGCTTACAATTTTGTCAGTGAGTCCACCGCCGGGTTTCCCATCAGTTTTTATAAAAGCTAAAAAACTTTTTTCATCCGTACACTTTCCATTATTTGTATCTATGTACATAGCGTACAATTCCGGACATTTGTTCCTGGTGGCTGATCATCGGGGTACAATCAAATGAGATGCTGTAATATTTTGTTTGCAGCATTTTGCCACAATTTTATTTTTAACTCCTGATCCTCGTGCTGAAATTATATGTTGTTATAGTTGGTGGGAAGCGAGAAAGGCTTCCTTTGGTAAAAGAGGACACGTGTTTCTTAATTTGTGGATTGTGTTTTGCCAGGAATTCCACAATACTATAAAATATACCAGATTTACGATGTCAAGTTCGTTCGACCCCTCCTCTCAGTGCCAGATTGTTTTTGGCATAAAACATTACTACGTCTATGAGTACCTTTAGAATGTATCTCCACTTTCCTTTTTCTGCAGATATTCCACATTTTAATTCTCTGTCTAAAGTTTTACCTTTCATTCATCGCATTTCCATTTCTTTCCATGTTATATAACATTTACGATGTACTACAGTGTTTTCGTGTTCTCTTATTCTTGGATTCAAATTTTTCCAATCACGAGAACCTTTTACGAAAATTGTTTCTTTTGTACTGAATAATAAACATGGGAAGCAAAAAATGGATTCAGCATTACCACTGTAAATGAGCCACTTCCATTATATTTTTTCATTATTTAACAAGGCCTTCTGGAACCAATCAGCTGAAAAAGTTCTGCCATTATCAGCCATTAAAAGCTTTAAATCGCAGTCTTTTCCCTGCTCTGGCCTACGTTCAGTGAGCCAACATCTAACCTTGTCATCTATCTGCTTCCATTCCTAGTAAGATCCGTTGGAATGGTGGCTTCTTCTCCCCAAGAAGTTACTGATTCATTTGCCCAATTTTTCTCTTCAATTTTTTCTTCTCCCGCTGCAGCTGTGCACCCTATTGTACTTAATTATCTTCCCTTCTCAATTTCCTTCATTTGTACAGATGCATCTCAAGTCGAAGTTTTGATCAATGCTCTTGATCCTAATATCAGCCCTGGGACGGATGGTTTGCCAAACATATTTGTAGAGTCGTTAGCCTCATCGCTTAGTTTTCCTTTATCTCTCCTCTCCAATCTAATTTTGAGTACTGGTACTTTCCCTAACCCTTGGAAAACAGCTAATTTTGTTTTCAATTTTCGCCCTATTTCGTTACTTTCCTGCTTTCCAAAGTTACTTGAACGGTTTTTTCATAATCGACTCTCAAATTCATTAGCTCGTATTATTGCTCCAAGTTTGAGTACTGGTACTTTCCCTAACCCTTGGAAAACAGCTAATATTGTGCCTATTTTTGAAAGTGGTGATCCTACGTCAGTTTCCAATGATCGATTTATTTCCTTACTGTCCTGCTTTCCAAAGTTACTTGAACGGTTAGTTCATAATCGACTCTCAAACTCATTAACTCCTGTTATTGCTCCAAAGCAGCATGGCTTTCTCAAAGGATACTTCACTACCTCTAATTTAATGGAGTTCACAAACAGTATTGCAAGAGTTTTGGATAACAAACTGCAAGTTGATGTGATCTTCACAGATTTCTCCAAGGCCTTTGATACTGTGAATCATTTACTTCTTTGTCGTAAGCTTGAAGCTCTTGGCATCTAGGGTGCTCTTCTATCTTGGATGTCATCTTATCTATCGTGTCGTCCCTGTCGAGTAAGTCTCTCTGGGACTACGTCTAGTCCTTTTTATCCTTCATCTGGCATTCCACAAGGTTCAATTTTTGGGCGTCTTCTCTTTGAGTTATTCATAAATGATCTTCCCTTTGTAATTACTTCCTCTGGCCTCTTGTATGCTGATGACTGCAATGTATTTCGAGCAGTAAAATCCCATTTAGACTGTCAGCTCCTCCAAAATGATCTGAATGCTCTAAATAAATGGTGTGCTTCAAACTATTTATATCTTAACACTGCTAAATGTCATAAAATGACTTTTTCTATTAAGAACTCTCCTATTAATTTTAATTTTATCAATATCGCTCTTAATTGGCACTCCACACTATCGCAGTTTTACTATATCGCAGTTGTAAATGAAAGCCCCCCCATTCATTCAACTCAACTTTATATAGGGTCTCTAGTCATTCAATTCATTTCTCGTACATTGGTGAACTAACTGGAATATTCGAGCAGCTTAATGAATGGGGCAGTGATGATGCTTTGCTCTCTGAAGTGTTCAGTCATAAAGACCTTGGAGTAACTTTTGATCCAAAACTCAAATTTGATGCATATATTTTAAATGTGATTACTTAGGCGTCGAGAGTTTCCGGGTTTACCCTTAGACATGTACATAAATTCAATAGCATCTCTACTTCTGTCCGCCTATTTGTATGTCTTGTTCGCCCTTTGCTTGAATACTGTTCTGTTATCTAGTCCCCCCGATATTTCTATCTCGTGTCTTCTTTGGAAACTGTCCGAAGAAAATTCACGCGTTTTTTTTCCCTTAGGTTAAATTTACCGTATCAGCCCTATGAGAGTCATTTATCTTTCCTATCTCGAATATCCCGACGAACTAATTTAGACCAATGTTTTTTGTACAAACTCTGTTACCATCAAATCCCGTTAAATATTTTTTCTGAGCTGCGTTTCCGACAAACATCTCGTTCATCTCGGATGAATTCTTATTTCGTTATCCCATATGCTAGAACTGATTTTTATTTCCATTCACCAATCTTAAGAACCGTACAAAATCATAATAATCTCGAGCTTGGTCCTTTCCCCTCTTCTAACATAGCATTTAAGAAAAAACAAAGAGACTTACTACTAGTTAAGCTTTCAATTATCGGCATTTTATTATTCTTTTTCATTTAAATATTACTGTATTTATTGTTGGCGTTCCATTTTGTTATTGGATTATTTAGTCTGTAAGATGGAATAAATAAATAAATAAATTTTGGGCCATGACCTGAGGTCATTATAATTTATGCACACAGGATTTTCAAAGTCAGCATCTTCTGAATCCAAAGTATTTAATATCGTTATATCATCTGAAAAAAAAAGCAATTATAAGACCGTCATAATGAACTACGTATCCTCGTGAAGACATTTCACTCAACGAGATTGATTGCAGAGCGCAATTTGCGCTAAATGTTTGCCAGTCAACCTTATCAACAGGCTAGATTTTATTAAATAAACAAAAAATTACGAATAAAGCGTGACACACTGTTTGCCACTTGTAGGGAGTTGAAGGTACATTCTATATGCATAGTTTATCAACTCAAAAATTTTGTTGACAATGAAGGTTCGCAGCGGCTGGTGAGCAAACTATTCAATAACGCTTATAGGAAACACAAAATAAATTGAAAAAAAATAATAAACTACATTTGATTAAAACAAGTAAAATATCTGTAGGCAGAGTAAAGAGGGTTTCAAACCTGGACCTATTGGTCGTCATAAATGAGACAATTAAAACAGCTAGGTACCTTTTCCCGCTCGCACTGCGTGGTTCCCGTTATGTCGAGCCCCACACACTTCTTGTTTGGATTAACAATGAACACTATGAATGAAATTTGAAACAACACGACAGTATAAAGTAAGACCTTTTTTGAAGCACCTATCTAAACTAATACGAAATAAAGGCAACAATAAAATATATCAACGCATACCGTGGTTGTCGTCTTACCTGAAGCTGTTTCATTATCAGTGTCATCCTTTTTTTCGTCTTTATCTTTACTTTCGGATAGCGATGTAATTGTCACGTCACATTGTTCTGGATTCGGCGGTATCCACTTGCTTAATGTGTGGGCTAATTTTTTGTGTTCTACTTTGCGTGTAGTTCTGATCTTTTGAAATTGGGATCCAGACAGCTTTTTCGGTGGTGGCATTCTAAATAGACAATCACAATAACTGAAATACCATGACTAGAATTGTGATACTTAAAAATGACGTTTTGTGTTCACTTCACAAATAACTTAATAATAAAGTGTTCAACTGACATATAGCCTGTCTTTATTGCACTGTATAACAATAGTTATTTACTGTCTTCTCCACTAATTGATGAATGATGGCTCAAACTTATTCACAGAAAAACCGATTCACTGTTAACAACGATATCGAGGCGGGTTTCTTACTTAGAGTGACTTGTTCAGCTTATTCGATAAGACTGATCGTCATTCTATTCAAAGATACCAGGTGCATGCAGCATTTATGGTGGCATTTATATTATGCCCCGTTTATGTACTGGCCGAGAACAGACGAATAGACACGAGCATGAATATGTAAACAATTAGGTTTCCGAGAGCCAAACATTTACTTTCGATTTTCCAAAGCGGTTTCAAGAGCACATTATGTATTTTGATGTGATTACGATGCGCCCCAAATGCAAACGAAATTCAGTTTTATGATTATGACTGAAACAATCTATCAGAAATGATAAAGGAAAGCTATTTCAAAATTTTCTGTTTTCTGTAAGCCATCATTTAAGTTTATTTTTCAACCTAGTTGTCCTCATAACTTTCCAGTGACATTATACTTAATGATCATTTCTCAAGCTACCCGTGCGTTCTTATATGAAATACATATTAGTTTGTCAGTAAAATCAGTTTTTTAGGATGCGACAAAAATAGTTTGTGTAAGTTAAGGGTGCGTTTATAATCTGCATGTTTATTTTAGCTGCCCTTCTCGTCAGTCTCGGGTTGTGGAAATGCACCCCAAAAGTTTGCATCCCTGGCGGCCGCCCACTTAGCCAGCCCCTAGCTACGACACTGGCTATTGTAGTTAAAGTATTTGGAGTGGCAAACTGCATCTAGTTAAGAATTCAAGAAGGCAAACAGTTGATAAAATAATTTTACAATACCCTAAAAAGTAAACTGACTAGGGTGGCGCTAAAGGGTGATATGTTTTCACTTTTGTAATTGTTTCAGCATCTTTTCATCATTCTTATGAGCATATTGACGACTCCAGCTTGAGCCAAGTTTGTCTTGAGGCTCAAGGGTTTTATTTCAGGTAGACAAGCGGCGCCCAGGGGCGAATAATGTATTCTTCAACGTATCAAGTTAAAAAAAAAAACTAAACAGTTTTCTTTTTGCATTCTTTACGCTATCATAACAACAGATAATCGATCAGCCAATTACTCTTTTATTGATTCATTATTACTTTTAGTGCCATCAATTGTACCCGGCCCAATTTTAATGCAATTTACATGGCCACAGAGCATTGGCTGCTAATAGCATTCTTAGCATATGGTGCAATTTTTGGTTCTGATCATTTACAATGTTGGATGTATTAACATTATAGATGTTGGATGAATGAGCAGTACCATACGTTACTCACGTAACCGATAGAGCCAACCGGGACCCAGGACCCCTAGCTGGAGTCAGCCTTAGTTTTGAGGGTAACAAGGTAAAGGAAAGGCAAAAGAAAAATCGACCCAAAAAAAAAGATTTATAAAGTGAAACAAGTTGAAGTAGCAGGGGGATGCTCCTGCCAGAAGGGTATTGTAAAACAATTAGTAAATCAAACAATATATTCTGCATATCAAAACTTGACTAATATATAGATTCCATAAATTGAGTTCGAAAAATTATTATGATGGTTATCATGATTTTAAACTCGCCACCATTTTGTTTCAATTGGTTTGACCTCGTCGCTTGATTTGTCATGATAACACATGGATATTACAAACCATTCCTAAAATTTTTATCAAAATTCCTACATATTTGTAGTGTCTCGGTCCGTTGCAAGCACGTTTTTTCCTAGTATCACGTGTTAATGTTGTTGTAATTGTTAAATATTCAATCGGCTGTAACTTAGCTGTTTATAGTTCAAATATTGTGAAATTTTCGAACCATATACAATCACATTCAGAAAATTTAAATTATAGATTTTGAGAAATCGAAGGGTCACATCTTGATTTTATAGACAAAAAAGCAAAATTTATAAAATGTACTAATATTAACAAAGTTGATCGAATTTCGACTTCTAAGGTATTTGTTGCCCTTGTGAAGGAAAAATTCTCAGTTCAAGTACTGTTTTGAAAAGCTCTTATAAAGAACTTTCAGCTGATATTCATATTGGCTACCTTTGATGACATTTTTTTCAGCGGCCACTCCCCTGTACTGTAATCATCGATTCATGGCCTATTTTTCGAATCCTAGAATGGTTACAAAGCCCTTTTGCTAGGAGCTCTCTCCTGCCTCCTCGACTTGTTTCACCGATGAGTATTAACTGTAGGTACTCATCTTCAGTCATTCATTAAATTGAATCAAGTGTTAAAAGCATGCGCCTTAAACGTTGAAGTTGGGGCAAACTAACTCAAAATTATTCAATCTTTGCATTTAAAACAGCCAATTTTTTGCTTTACGATTACTAATACCACTAGCTGAGACAATTCTCAAAGGAATTCATGATACCTATCATTCCTGAACCTTTCATGCAAATCCTAGCAAAGCTGCAGTATCTGAGTCAGTAAAAAGCGCATATTGTTCCATAGCCATATGTTTCCATAGTAATACAGCGCATATTGTTCCATAGTAATACAGGAAAATTCAAATCGCTTAACTTCATTAAATACCATTCGATCTTTATGAAACTTTCAGGACAGATTAATCTTATTGATAGTCATCTGTGTACTGAATTTTATTAAATCTAAGGGCACCGTTAAGATTTTATTCAAGAAAACATAAATCATACTATTACTAACAAAGTTGAGTGAATTTCGACTTCTCACATTTTTGTTATTGTTGTACTCATAAAGGCCTATATTCATGATTTTTTTCAGATTTTTCGGGTCAAAGGTGTCCAATCGCGAGGGGGGACACAAAATTTTCGTACATTTCTCCCTCCCCTGCACCCCTCGAAGCAAAATTTGTCATTTTAAGACCTGTTTTGAAAAGTGCTTATTAAGACCTTTCATTTGATACCCATATTGCCTACATGCAATGAAAACTTTTTTTTCAGGGGCAACTCCCCTATATGGGGAGACCCCCCTTAAAGACCTTATAAATTTCTTTTAGTGTTGAAACTTTGAAGAGGGCGTCACTTTGCACCTACCCACAAAATTTTATGTTTCTAGCTTATGTAGTTTGCGAGAAAAAGTGGTGTGACACACGGACAGACAGGACGCGAAACTAGTAGGGTATTGTAAAATAATTTTACAATACCCTAAAAAGGATTTTGAAATACAAATTAGATTCAGAAATAAAAGAGTGGTTCTTTGTAGTTTGCAGAGAAGAATATAGTAGATCTGACAGAGAAGGATAAGTCGATGTTCGATTTGCAAATTATGGTTATAAGTAAATATGTAGAAGGTGATCCTGTATTACACATTTCTGTGAACTGTGATTCAGGTGGAGATTGAATTCAAAGAATCTATTTGATTTAGGTATGTGGCAAAACTATACAAATTCAGTGACCGAAAATGATTTTAAGCTTTTGAAAACAGTTTTGACTGTCAAGTGAAATGTCATTATATTGTTTAAAACGTTAAATAGATTTGAAAAATGATCTGTAAGTTTTGATAAGAAAACAATATCAACCTCACTTGATTGTAATAAGTACTGTCGCGTGTTATGGTTCGCGGCCAATAATTTTAATGTTCCGGGAAAGTGAAAACGCACTGTCTTCTAAATTAAGTTAAAAGAGTTTATTTAATAAGAAAAATGCACAATTATTAAGGTAGCTTTCACTAATTTTAGATATTGCATTTAAATCTAATTTTTACTTGCCTCTCAACTTTCTATTTCAACTGTCTTAGTTAAAAATCACTTCACAATTAATCAATCAATGATCACCTTTACTTCGCGCTCCACTATATCGCAGTTTACTATCGCGGTTTCACTATCACAGTTTTACTATCGCGGTTGTAATGATCCCCCCATTCATTCAGCTTGCCTTTATATAGGGTCTCTAGCCATTCAATCCATTTCTCGTACATTGGCGAATGTTCTGACGAGAGCTACCTGGGATATTCGAATAAGTGCAGTGACGTCACTTTCAGATGTTGATCATGCTTGGAGGACTCTTGTGTTTTCGAGTACATTCTTTTGTTGATCATGATGTTCTTAAAGGTTGTGAAAAAAATTGCGACAGTAGCTCGCAAAATTATTTGTACATGAAACAATACGTTTTAAATAAAAATATTCATATAAATTCACGATAAATGCCTAAAAATCATACAAATATTTTGTTTTATTATGTAGTTCCCACTTGCTCTACGCCAGTAACAACTTGCCTCAAGAACGACGTAGGTTGTGATATGTGACTACTAGCACAAAAAGCTATTTATACAAGTATTTGTTATCAATTTAAGTCCAACTATCATTCTGATTGATGCCTGAATAGGTGTCCTTTCATTTAAAATGAAAACACTTAATATTGTGACTCCTCCACTGAAAATTGTTACAACTAGCCCGTCACTCCCCTACATATGCAATAAAAGTTGATTAAAAGTTACATTTTCTTTGAATTGACTATGAAATCGATTACATGGATTTTTGATTATCCAGAATACCGCTGATTTAATTGATCCAGATAATCGGGGATGAAATGTATTTAAAAATCTGACTGATATATTTTTTGGGTCATAAAACTTAATTTAAGATATTTTCTTTCATTTCAGTGTTAGATGCATCAAGTCATATTGGATCGGACTTCATATGGGGAAACAATATCCTGATTGGATCGCCACGGTCATGTAAGCTTATCAGCAGCCCCCGAAGTATTCGTTTGTCGCCAGATCATATTCCGGTAGCTCTAGCAAATCTCACTAAGATCCAAGCTCCCATGCTTGTTGGATACCATTCCGTTCACGCCCGACACCTGTCCGAAATGCAAGTGGATATCGCAATTCTGGGAAATGTGAGTATTTGACCCGAAGAATAAATTTACTCAAATTATTTGCTTTTCGTTTCCCCCAGAATGTTCTAAATTTCGGATTCTGTTTACCGTTATCATGCAGCAATGCTGACTCATTTCAACTATTAGATGCTATCCTTCACAATAAGACTTTCGTTGATCGTAGCCTGATAGGAATGGACACCAAAGTGATACATACAAAACTTCTACAGCTCAGAGATAATTTCTTGAGTAGTCCTTTCGTGGCTGCCTTTTTGTAAGTGAGAATACGTCACAATTACAAAGCAATATTCTGACTGAGCTTAAATTTCCCAGCATCATTTTTTACATAATATTGTTTCTGATTGCTTTGGAGTTTGGATACTCATTTACTAAGAAAATGTGCTGTTGGACGATTCCAATTGATTCAAAAACGGAAAAAAATGCGTCGACGAAAAAGTTCTACGAGAAATTTCTTTCGTGTTTTTCTTTAGCTGAAAATTCAAAAATTATTTTCTCGTTGAACATAGGAACTGAATCAATCGAAGTGCTGCATGGAGTCAGGTAAGGATTGAATATGTTGAATTATTATTTAAGTACAACTATATCTTTTAAATATTCTTCGTACATTGAATACTTCTGTTTTAAATAAGTTTAAGTGTCAATAACTTTTAGAAAGTTTGTCTAAGTTCATTCATCTTTCCAAGTTAAATATTGAAAGGTTCCTAGTGTAAATTCAGCCGAAATCCAGCTGAAAACCCTAAACTTGTTTGTTGTTGATATTGCGCAAGTTAATTTAAAACTTAATTATTCAAGAAGTATATCAGTTTTCCATTCCAACCATAAAGAGGAAATTATACAATTTCTTCGTCCATAGCTCCCCTAAATTCACCAATATTTACATTTATATTACATTTACCACTGGTAAGAAAATTTTTAACCAAGGTAGCTGGAATAGAGGGGCAAACATTTTATCCTTAGTACATATACTACTGTGACCAAAAAATAAGGTGACATTTGAATTTAAACTGCGCGCGTCGAAGGAGTTGGAGAATTATTTTTTTTTAGGTTGGTAGTACTGTCAGTGACATCTATGTCAAATTTACCTGTCAAAATATTCACTAGTGTTTGAGGTACGCGTCGTTTCCGGGATGGCGTTCAGTTCTGTCTTCGCTGCGGCTTGAATCTCCTCTATTGTATCAAAACGGTGTCCCCGCAGCGGACTTTTGAGCTTGCTGAACAGCCAGATGTCGCACGGCGCCAGATCAGGTGAATACAGTGGTCGCGGAACGATATGGGTCCAGTTTTTAGCGAAATGATCACGAATTACGAGTGCAGTATGGGACGGTGCGTTATCGTGATGTAAGAACCAAGAATGGTCTTTCCACGATTCCGGCCTTTTTAGGCGGATAGCGTTACGCAAACGACGCATAACGTTAAAATAATATTCCTTGTTGACTGTTTGACCCGGTGGAAGGAATTTATAATGCACAACACCACAATAATCGAAGAAGAGAAGAGGTTGATGGTCGCCCAGGACGCTCTTCGTCTTTGACACGTTCACGGCCGGCTTGACACTCACTATATCACTTGTAAACATTTTCTTTAGACATAGCCTCATCACCAAAGGCTTTCTGTGCCATCTCCAACGTATCCGCAGCAGAAAATTGATTCTGCAAACAAAATTTAATGCAAATTCAACAAATTTCGACATTGCAAAAAACGAAAAACTCACTTTTAGCAGCTCGCAAAACAATGTGTATCTCAAACACTAATGAATATTTTGACATGTAAATTTGACATAGATGTCACTGACACCAAACTAAACAAAAAAAATCTCCAAATCCTTCGACGCGCGCAGTTTAAATTCAAATGTCACCTTATTTTTATATACTGTATATAACGTCATTGTGACATGCATATTAAATGACACGGTATTGCGCCCGTTAAATCTAGTTCTTTCGTTTAAATTAGCATATAAGTTATTAAAAAATCAAAGAAATGTTGAAAAAAATACAATTGAGGGCCACTGCCCGAATCTTTATTCATCAACGTCTAATTACAAACTAGATCTAACATTAAGTGCATTAAGGTAAAATGCATATTCGCGATTCCGGGAAACTGCATACGTTTGCTGTTCTCACGATACTTCCGTTGGATAGTCAGACATGTGGTCAACATTTTAATTTTAACGTTATCTGAGATAATTCATCCGGGCTGAAATGCAATTGTCCTCGATTGCTAGAAAAACGGTCCGTCGGAGAATTTAGATGCTCGCTGATTTAAATGAATTTGATTAGGAATGACTAGCGATAATGGTTGCACTGGCTGTAATTGTTGCACTGGCTGCAATGCTTGCACTGGCACGGTAGGTATTGATGAATTGCTTTCTGATCGATTTATTTCAGGATCTTGTAACTTACGATCTTGTCGCTGTTATTTCTTTTGAATCTGAGAAGTATAATTATTAGTGAAATGATTATGGCTATTGTTAATCAGGAATTTGTCCATGTTGTTATTTTGTTTCCTGCTCCCAAGAGAGTATTGTTGGGGTGCATTTCTTGCATCATTTCGAGCGACAGGGTTTTACGGTAACGTTTTTCTTGAGGGGTTGGTTGAAGGACGGGCGGAAGTACCTGGTATTTAGGGATTTTGTTGGCCCAAAAAATTAGTTCGCCAATGTTGATGGTGGCGTTATTGAAGTTTATCAAAAATGTTCCATCAAGATCATGGGGAACGTCATTGACCTGGATTGTTCCGTTGAATTTGTTTAGTAGTAGCATCCCTGAAGTTATTTCCTCTATGCTTTCCACTGATGAGGATGCATATTGAATCACGGCTCTTAAGGATATTAGGTATGCAAGATGAGGTACTTAAATCTAACAAATCTTTCTGATCACAAATAGTTAAATTTCCAAAATTCAAACAATTACTTTTGATGGCATAAATTGCTTCATGATATCTAATGATTTGCTCATATGGAATCCCTACAATGGTATTCTTCCGATTTACAGGTTTCACAATTAGGTATGCGTATGTATCTAAAGTGGTGACTGGGATGTTTACAATGTATAGTAGTGTCATGTAATTCATTAATATTTTAACATTTGAAAATTCTAATATTTCATCTGGTGTTGGGTATGGGAGTCTTTCTTTGTCAAATATGTTGGTGACTATCTGAAATTCTTTAATTGAAAGTAAATGTTGTCCTTTGCCATCTGTACAGCATATTTATGTTAAACAATTTCTCTTTTATTAGTTTTATTTTATATTGGATACTTAGAATATATTCATTTTTAAAATTATAATTATTTTGTGCCAAAGATATGATTTTGTTAGTTACCATTGTTACATTTTTGATTCGGTCCATAATCTATTTATTGATTACTACTTGCTTATTGTTGTTTTCCAAAATGTTGTTTATTTTTTCCTTAATTGTCAGAAAATCCTCGTGATCTGGGTTTCCCGCTACACATTTCCATGCCGATCCGATAAAGTTAAGAGATCTTTTTGATAATGTTGGTTTCAGCGTATCCAGGAGTTCTTGAATTTGTAGCAACTCATAGGAAAGGTAGGGGTATAAGGAACTATTTTGAGGAATGTCGTGTTCAAGGATTATTGCAAGATCCGATGTCCCCTGAACTATTGTTAAATGTTAATTTCGTGTATGATTTTGAACGTCCTGGTCTTTATTTTGGCGTATCCTAAGTTGAATTGAATGATCTGTGAGTTGGTATATTCCAGGATTTGTACTCCGCATGACCCCATGGGAATAGTGCTGTTATAAAGGAACAATTAGCTTTTAATGTTGCTCTTGTGGATAGTTTTGCCTGACATGGTTATAACAGTAGTATTTTCATCTTCCTTGACAAATTCCTGCCGATATCTCGAGGTTAGCTTAGAACCTACAGTTTTATGTATTTGAACGTAGATGACCTCTCCAACTTGGTAATTTTTCAAAGGTTTACGACTTTTGTCGTGCATTTTAAGGTCTACTTCTTGTTTACGTTTTATTTTGTCAATATTATTTTGGCGGGATTTTTCGAGCTCTTCTGGGCTTAATCTACGACTGCGTCCATGGTCAAGCTCGACAAGCTTTTTCTCTGTGGTGGAATGCACAGTGAAGTTATACTCCTTTACTGCTCTTTCGTGAAGTTCTTCGAAGGGGCAGGGGAGAACTTCTTTTTTGAGACAGCGCATTATCTCCACGAGTGTGGAATGGAGTCTCTCTATTGTCCCATTTACTTCGCTTTTGTAGGGTGGTGTCGTGTAGACTTCAATCATTAATTCGTCCGCCATCATGGATCTTAGGGAAAAGGACTTTAGGGCTCCTTTGTTGTCCAAGACTACGTACTCTGGAATACAAAAAAAGAAGAGCATATCCCTTAGTGGTCTTTTAAGGTCCTCAACTGATTTGGAGGGTACTATTTTTGCAACTAAAAATTCAGTAAACTTGTCGATTGCAGTCAGAACGAGCTTCTTTTCCGTTGAGAAGGTGTCAATGTGGACTTTATGTCCTGGATAGCTGGGTATAGGGGTTTCGTTGATGAAAGGTTTGTTTGGATGGCGGTCGTATTTGTTTTCCTTACAAGTAACACATCATTTGACAATTTTCTAAATTTTCACCGCCATTTTTGGAAAAAATTTTTTTTCCAGAAGTTGAAGTTTCTTGCGCATTTCTATGAGCTCTCCTATGCGTTTGGAGAATTTTCTCCTCTTGTTTGACTTCGCTTGTAATATCTTCCACCTTAAAGTGTCGAACATGAATATCTTGAATTTTTCCCATAACTTCTTCGTTGGTAAGCAAACCATTAATCGTATGAGAATCGAGATATCTTTTGTAAATACCAATCAAATTGGCTTCCGAATATTCGGGTTTTTTGAAAACGTACCTAGTATACCCTTCGAACGGATTTATAATTTGGCAACTGTCTTCTTCACCGATTTTCAATATCAATTGGGTTCGGAAGACATTCACGGGGGATTCTGCGGTAGGAATGAGACCATGAGCTGAGCTTTCATTACTGTGTTGTGTTGGTGTTAAGGAGTTGGCAGCAGTATTTTGAGGAGGTCATGATAATGTATTGGCCATAATATTGGCTTTTCCGGGCTTGTACCTTAACTCGTAATTATACCCTTCGAGTATTGCTTTCCACCTCTTCATTTTGGCGTTGGTATTTTTGCTGGAAAGCGCATAGGTCAGCGGCTGGTGATCTGTGAATATTTTTACTTTACGCAAACCATATAGGTACCCTCGAAGACGATGGAGTGCCCATATTATAGCCAGCATCTCTTTTTCATTTGTGGCATAACACTCTTCGGTTTTTGTTAGTGTTCTTGAAAGGAATGTGATGGGCTTTTCATTTTGTGACAGAACCGCTCCTATTGCAAATTTGGAGGCGTTTACCGTCAGCTCGAATTCTTTTTCGAAGTTAGGGTGGACTAGTAGGATCTCCTTAGAAATCAATGTGTTTTTGATTTGATCAAATGCCTCGAGTGCTTCTTGGTTTAAGGTGATTGCCTTATGCTTTGAGGTGTTTTTGGACACACGTCCATCTTCCCCTCTTAAGAGAAATGTCAAAGGCTTTCCAAGCTTCGCATAGTCTTTAATGAAGCTCCGATAGCAGCCCGATATTCCTAAAAAGGGCCGTAGGTCTTTTAGGGTCTTAAGCGGTGGAAAATTTACAATTGCCTCGACCTTGTCTGGGTTAGTGCGGGTACCGTCTTTTCCTACAATATAAACCAAAAACTCAATATTTTGTTGGGAAAACTCACACTTGTCTAATTGGATTTTCATATTTGCCGCTTCAAGGGTGTGGAATACTTTCTCAAGGTTCATGAAATGTTCAGCCGTTTTTTTCCGAAAATAATGATATCGTCTATATAAACGTAGCATCTTTTACCAATGCGATTCCTCAAGATGTCGTCAAGGGCCCTTTGAAAAATAGATGGCGCATTTTTGAGTCCAAATGGGAGCCAAGTGAACTCGAACTTGCCGTTATTCACTGAAAAGGCTGTCTTCTCAATGTAAGCTTCCTTCAGCGGTATTTGATGGAAACCGCTTTTTAAATCGGCTATCGTAAAATATTGGTTTTCACCTAAATTAGCCAAGACTTCATTAATTTCAGGTATTGGGTATTTATCGAAAATGGTTATCGAGTTAAGTTTTCAATAATCGCCCACCATCCGATACTTTTTCTCTTTGGAGGCATCCAACTTTTTGGGTACTATCGACACAGGGGAATTGTAGGGAGATCTAAAAGGTCGAATGATTCCATCCTCGGATAATTTTATTAGCTCTTTCTCTACTACGTGTTTTAGTGACATGGGATATGGGTATGATTTTGAATATACAGGATCATTCGTTATCGTTCGAATTTCGCCTACAACGCGAGTTGTATAGTTCAGTCTTTCGTCCGGATCTGAGAAAAGGTGTGGGCATCTATCAATAATTTCTCATAATTTGGCTGATTATACTTTATTCATGTGTGAGATTCGAAGATCGATGTTGTATATGGATTCAGAATGGTGTTGCTTCAGACGTTTTTTCAGATTAGGGTCGATTAGCATATAGTTTTCCTTTGTATAGATAATTGCATTAAGTTCCTTGAGCGCATCGTTACCCAAAATACCGTCAAATGATATCAAATAAAAAAATTTATTTTCCTATTCCGGGTCCAAAGACTTGAACAAAATAGTGGTGTGTTATTTTTACGTTTCCTGCTACGGAATTGACAAAAAAACAGCGTTCATTTGGTAAGCCGTACCTTATATGCTTAGGCTGAATATAATTTTTATTTGATCCTGTGTCAATCAGGAATTTGAACACCTCCCCACTTCGAAGAACGAGTTCAAAACATGGAAGCGAAGAGCGGCTTAGCCTAAAAAATAGACATCATCTACGTACTCTGTAGTGTCGTACGAGTTATCTTTAGGGGGATCAATACTCGTATATTCCTGTAGTGTTTCGTCATATTGTTGGTCCTCATTAGAAATGATCCGTTCGTATTCCTCCTGCTCTGTTTCGTCAGTCGGTGATTCTTCCAAATGATAAATACGCTGCAGTTTGTTTGGTGGATGATTTGGTGCCGGCTGTAAACGCTTTTGGGCAAAGTGTTGATTATTTTTGGGTCGATTTTGGTAATTTAGGGCTCTTGATTGAATCGTTTGATCAATATCCATTGCCTCCGGCCGGGGTAAAGGCTTGGGTGGTAATGGTCTAGGAATGGTTGTTTAAAGAACATTGGCCGCTGTGCTTGCTGGGAGTTATGTAGCAGATCGGGGAAAAAGGCGCAACTCGTTGCGGTTGCGATTGAACTGTTCGCGTGTTGTGTGGGCCTGAGGTAGGTCCACCGATTCTTTGATACTCAATAATCGTGGAAGGTCCCCACAAAGCCCTCTGACAAACGTATCGAGAGCTTTATCTCGATATGCTTGACTCATGGCGTTGAGTGTTTCCTGGCTCAAATCCATACACGAAAGCTTGCTAAGGATGAGGGGAAGGTGGTGATAAACTATTTGGTAGAATTCGGGAATCGTTGAATGACCCTGTACCAAAGTGGTCGTTTGATATTCCAAGGTTCCCAAATCGTATTTGTCCGCGTAATGAAGCGTTAAACATCTGGAGATTTTAGCCCAGTTTAATGGGGTATTATATGATTCTAACGCAATATCTGCATTGCCCGTGATTTTGTTTCTTATCACTGAGAGAATAGCATAATATTTTGGTGTGCCCCTTATTTGCTCATAAATTTTAAGAACCCTGTCAACGCTTTTTTTCCAGGAAGAGAATTCTCCTGGCTGTCCAGAAAATTTCCTCAAGGATTTGACAACGTCAGGCACGCGATCCATGTCCATCAAATTCACGTCACTACCGGCGGCAATATGTTCGTCTATATCATTGTTTATGTCAGAAACAGGATTCAGAATGTAATTTACAATCTCTCGACATTGAATTCTGAGATTTTGTGTGAGATATCGTAAGATATAATCGGTTATTTCTGCCGTATTTATATGGTTTAGGTTTGGATTTACTTGAGATGCAGGGGCCGGAGGTGCAAGAGGACTCACTATATCATTCATCAAATTACCCCCTAATATTGCTGGGCGAATTAAATTATTCGGACTCGACATGGCAATGCGTAGCCAACGCTAGTTAACGAGTGGGCAAATCGAAAGCTTAGATATTCTTTCAAGTGCGAATATTTAAAAAAAAAATCCTAAAAACCAGAACAAGTCGATTTAACGTAAATCCAGAAGCTTTTAAAACACAAACTTTAGACAATTTTTCTGAGTTTCGAAATACAAAAAGTGGGAGGATTCTGAGAAACTTTTAATTCCGGTGTAGCAATCAACACGATTTACAATTTGCAAATAAAACACAACATTTATGATGCGAATTTCAAACACTTTTTCTTCAATTCACACTTGCCTTTACACTAATATAAATTTTCACCAGAAGATGTTTGTTTTTAAAATTCTGAATCAAATATATGTTTGTATTTAAATTAATTTCAAAGTGGTAACTACTAAATAAGAGAAAATATTTGTTTCGGAAGAATCGATCAAATCGTTTTATCAATTGAATCAGTTGAATCTTTCAAATATCTGAATCAGTTAAATATTTAATTGATATCGCTTGGTTTTCATGTTATGAAGAATTTTTATAAGGAGTAATTTTTAAAGTTTCATGATACCATAAAAAGCAGTCACCACTTGTAATTTTACTTACAATAAAAGTAATAACGCTGTTTCCATGGGTGTTGAGGCTGCTTCTAAATCCAGGCTGGTATAAATCCTTTTTGGCGTTTGCTTTTACGCACTGCTTACTCGGGGACCTTGCTCCTGGAAAGCGTCGCTCCTTCCTATGGGAATCACAAAATGGTGGTTGCGTTGCACTGCGTGATTGGTTGCACACTCTCGAAAAACGTCCGTTTGTTTTATCGTGAAACGATATCTCGTTTTAACTTTACTTAGGAGGTCTTCCGTTTCTTTTAGATTTCCTGCCGGCCTTGGCAAATTTCTTATGGGACTATTATTAGCTCGTCCTCCACAAGAAGTCGGATAGAAAAACTGTAACGACGCTAGAAAGCAGCCCCACGTTGAGCGTCAGTTATTAAAAAATAAAAAAAATGTTTTTAAAAAATACAATTGAGGGCTGCTGCCCGAATCTTTATTCGTCAACGTCTAATTACAAACTAGATCTAACATTAAGTGCATTAAGGTAAAATGAATATCCGCGATTCCGGGAAACTGCATACGTTTACTGTTCTCACGATACTTGCGTTGGATAGTCAAACATGTGGTCAGCATTTTAATTTTAATGTTACCTGAGATAACTTATATAGGGGCTTCCAATAAGAGGTTTTATTTTGATATTAAAAGAAAAATGCCATTTTTTAATATAAATGATCGGATGTTTATTTCATTATAAAGAGGAGGGTATGCCGTTAATAGTGAAAAATAACATTAGGCAAGTGACCACCACGACACGCTGACAGAACCATATCCTTTTCATTAAATTTTCCATAACCAAATGGTAAAGTGGCTGCCCTATGTCCTCGATAGCCTCAAGAATTCCATCTTTGAGGTCTTGAATCGATGCTGGGCTGTTGGCGTAGACCTCCTCTTTCACGTGGCCCCAAAGGGAGAAGGCGCAAGGTGTTAAATCACAAGATCTATTCAAAATAACAGCTCTTATTGGAAAACCCTATAGTATGCGAGAAATATACGAACATAATACCGACATGAGATTTGTATGGAGTCAATCAAGTTGCATTCAATACAATTTACCACGACCACAACAAAATATTAACACATGGTTTGTAAGCGTAAAGTTTTCATAAGTAATTTGAAGCTTTCGTTGCCATCCGAAATCGATCGATGCCCGCACGATGCAAAAACTCAGTGTATAGCAAATTATCGTATGGATTTGCATTAAATTGAGATAAAAAGGGTCAAATGGTCATACAAAAGTTTAGTCCAGACAATTAACACATGATTTGCAAGCATAAAATAAACAAAACCTAAACATGGACGTGTCCAGGACTATGGACGTGTCCAGGAATAGCTCCTAGGTAGTGTTCATGAAAATGGTTCGTACTGGAGATTAGGCAGTATTTATTGCCTATAAACATGGTTTAATGCTTATAGGGCGATAAACACATTTTTGATAACCAAGATATTTTTGTGGATATTCAATTAATAGTTTGTTAATATCAAAATTATATTCTTAAACAATAATTATAGTTGTTAGTTAAGATAACAATTATTTCGACTTCAAGGCAAAGAAAATATTTAACAAAGCTAGCTTTAAAAATATTAACTGCACCGAATATTCACTTATAATGAATGGTTCAATTAATTGGTTAGAATATCTGGCACCTAAACAAGAGAAGCATTTTCTATTTTAAACATATTTATTGATTATTTTAAAAATAAATGAAAACTGTATACATTTGTACTGTAAACAAAATACAAATAGTCGTATCTAAGACGTAAAGTGCAATAATGAATATTTTAAATACATTACAAAGTCATCCAAGTTGGAATTCAACGCTGTTTTTTAAGCTGTCAATCACATCGCTCGTCTTTACGCACGTAGCCAACTCCTGTTCCACAAACGGAATCATCAATTTTTCCAGACGGCCTTGACCCATCATCGATCTGAGCTTAGATTTGTTTATACTCAGCTTTCAGAGCATTTTAGTTTTTCGCTTGTACAACGTGTTACCGGTATTGTGGCGAATTTATTGAGTATTGTCCTAAAGTTTTCAAGTGTTGAACTCCTCTGGAATTTTTAAAACCAGTTTATCCAGTCCGGAATGGATTCTCCTCTATTCTTAGATTTTAGAATTTTAAGTTCTGCCTCTAGATGAGCCGTATTTACATTCAGCAGGAATTTCAAAGTCCTTTGATCCACGCATGTACGAGGTGTGACAATTAAGTAATGAGACTGATTTTATGAAAACCGTATATTTAAAAATTATTCTACAACTCTGCCATCCCCTTCAAAGTAGTCCCCTTAGGCAGCTATACAACGATTCCAGCGCGTTTTCCATGCTTCGTTACATTTCTGGAACGCTTCGACTGGGATGTCCGCAAGTACCCTCGGTACGGCTGCCTGGATGGCCGTAATCGACTCAAAATT
Organism: Odontomyia ornata; assembly: GCA_963969285.1. NCBI lineage: Eukaryota > Metazoa > Arthropoda > Insecta > Diptera > Stratiomyidae > Odontomyia > Odontomyia ornata. Next base: position 335,697,918 of record OZ017738.1, on the reverse strand, counting down.
GGTTCCTTTGACCATCGATTTTGTTCTAAGGAACAAAAAAGTGGCAGGGTGGCATATCGAGGGAATAAGGCGGCTGTTGCAACACGGCGATCGCTTTAGAGGCCAAATACTGGGTCACGCTGAGAGCGGTGTGGCACGGCGCGTTTTCATGATGAAGGATCCAATTACGAGCGATGTCTGGGCGCACCCTGTTAACTCGTTTTCGCAATCTTTCGAGACTTGGTGATAGTAGACTTAATTTACGGTTTGCCCCAATGGAACAAATTCTTTGTGGACGATTCCACGGCTATCAAAATAGGCAATAATCATCGTTTCCATTTTTGAATTGCTCATGCAAGCTGTTTTCGGACGGAGACAACCATTGTGAGCTTTGGCGTTTGGTTTCTGGGTCGTATTGAAAAAGCCAGCTTTCATCGCCTGTAAAAACTCGATCAAGCAGCGTGGGATAGTTTTCCACTTGTTCCAAACAGGCTTCTGGAACGGTCAATTTGATGCTGCTTTTGCTCCTCAGAAAGGTTTTTTGGCACCACCTTCGCGCGCAACTTGTTCATCCCAAAATCTTCGGTTAAAATTTGTCTGACTATTTCATGGTTCATACCCAGTTCCGAGGCCAACATTTGAACTATTAAACGCCGATCTTCACCGCACCTCGACTGGTCTCCCTCTCCACGCCCCGTCTTCCTCGCTTTCAGGCTTCGCCTTCCACGTTTTCACGCCCCTCCTTAAACTTTTTATGCCATCGAAATACCTGGACACGACTAGGAGCACTGCCACCATGCACTTTTACAATTTTAGCGTACGTTTAAGAAGCTGTTTTGCCCAATCTGGTGCAAAATTTTATCGCAACGCGTTGCTCTTGATTTCGTTTCTCCATTTTCGTGACGAGCACCACCACACACGTCTACTCAACACGACACAGCAGGTAAATTAAAAAAGCTATAGCAATAGTAAATATACCAATACAGCAGAGAAAGATGCCAGGGAAGGGAATTTCAAGGTCGAACGTTTATCATAACCGCGGCAATAAAATTAGTCTCATTACTTAATTGTCACACTCCGTAAAAATCATCCATATTCAACTTTGGTAGTTTTTCTGTGGCAGAGATGAGCTTTTTTAGAAAACCGATACTTAAGGTTTTCTTCGAGAAGGTCCAAAACTGGATTATAAATGAAGGATTTTAATTCCTCTTTTTTGTGTCTATATAGAAAGCAGAAGAACGGTGACTGCTATATTCTAAGAGAACAGACACATTTCTTTTCCGGACATTCGGCATCTCAATATCGCATGCAATACACAGTTCCCTTATTTCGCAATAAATATCTTCAAACCTTTTTTCGCTGTTTCTCATCAAGAGCTAGGCTTTCAGCCTCTTCCATTGCTTAGCACAAATCTATTGTGAGGTTTTGTAAGGCTTTACTAGCCTTAACCATAAGTTGCAGTATCGGATGCATCATTTAGAAAGAAGCAATAATATTGAAAGAATTCACTTGAAGCAAAATACTTTAACCTTTCACCCGGACTTTAGAATCGAAACTAGATTCAGTGCCCTTTTCAATTACCTTTACTATTTTGTTCAAATGGCCATAAATTCCAGACACCGCTTCTGAACAGGCCTGCCGAGTATCTGAAAGGAGTTTCAGAGTCTTAAATTTTATTTTGGTTTGTTTAACAGTATCCTCAAAAACTACCTTTGACAAAGTTGTAAAATAGCTATAGCCCAGTCATATTAGGTAAAAAAAGGGGTCAACCTCGGAATGAAAGATAATAAGCTGCAAATTGGTATGAACCTTTGTTTTGTCATTCTAAATGTTGTCTCAAAAGTCACAATCGTTATCGTGTTCCCGTCTCAAGATATTCAAGGTCAAAGGTCACAAAAATCGGTTTTTCGCGAATATCTGGCTTCCTATCGGTTAAATGAGATTTGCATTTATTATAAAAGTTGTAGGCTATAAAATTCCCTACAACTTTTGTTTAAACTTTTTTTTCATACGACCAACCGTTTTGAAGGTAGAGCGCGAAGAGTGCACATCGTACAGTCATATACGGCCTAATGCAAGGTCAAGCGTGAGTTATGGTTATCAGTACGTTATAAAGTCAATTATTTACTTGGAAATTATAATTATTAAACAATGCCTATTATTTATGTACTAACTATTAATTATTTATATTTAATTAAAGTAGAACCTAAAGAATGGGGCTGGATGCTTGAAAATGAAATCCTGGAGCCCATACGAACGTTATTACCTCCAGCACCAGCCGAACTACTAAACGTAATATTTTGCAATTGCAAAAATGGTTGTGGTTCCCGCTGTGGATGCAGAAAATCAGGGCTACAATGTTCTTTAGCTTGCGGCCAGTGCAACGGACAAGCTTGCCTCAACGCTTCACTGTATCCAAGTAATCCCGATGAAGAAAATACATATGATCCCGATATTCTGGAAGGTTTGGAGATGAACATGACAGATAATGAGGATGATGACAATGAATCGAACATTTTTGAGCGACAAGAAGAAGAATTCATTGTCATCATCCTCATTATCTGTCATGTTCATCTCCAAACCTTCCAGAATATCGGGATCATATGTATTTTCTTCATCGGGATTACTTGGATACAGTGAAGCGTTGAGGCAAGCTTGTCCGTTGCACTGGCCGCAAGCTAAAGAACATTGTAGCCCTGATTTTCTGCATCCACAGCGGGAACCACAACCATTTTTGCAATTGCAAAATATTACGTTTAGTAGTTCGGCTGGTGCTGGAGGTAATAACGTTCGTATGGGCTCCAGGATTTCATTTTCAAGCATCCAGCCCCATTCTTTAGGTTCTACTTTAATTAAATATAAATAATTAATAGTTAGTACATAAATAATAGGCATTGTTTAATAATTATAATTTCCAAGTAAATAATTGACTTTATAACGTACTGATAACCATAACTCACGCTTGACCTTGCATTAGGCCGTATATGACTGTACGATGTGCACTCTTCGCGCTCTACCTTCAAAACGGTTGGTCGTATGAAAAAAAAGTTTAAACAAAAGTTGTAGGGAATTTTATAGCCTACAACTTTTATAATAAATGCAAATCTCATTTAACCGATAGGAAGCCAGATATTCGCGAAAAACCGATTTTTGTGACCTTTGACCTTGAATATCTTGAGACGGGAACACGATAACGATTGTGACTTTTGAGACAACATTTAGAATGACAAAACAAAGGTTCATACCAATTTGCAGCTTATTATCTTTCATTCCGAGGTGAAAGCCCTAATATGACTGGGCTACTAGAAGATCCCAAAGAAGTCAAAAATAAGTGGATTTTCCTTATGACTAGTTCAGGCACTTACCAACGCAAGGTTGAAGCTCTGTGCATAACAGTGCACATTCATTATGGACCCATTGACTTCCTCACATCTGGTCGGTGCCCCTGTAAATTCACCGGCCATTGATGTAGCCCCCTCAAAACACGCACAAACCACATATTTCCATGGCAAACCCACTTCAACCAGCACAGAGTTTAATGATTTAAATATGCTTTCCGCATAAGTGGATTTCAGTCGCTGTAAAGACACTAATCTTTCGATAGGAAAATTTTCGGTATGTAGCGAAGCACAACTGCCATTTGCTCGTGATGGCCACCGTCCGACTTTTCATCAAAGATAATTGCAAAGGTCTGTCCCTTGATTTCATCAGCTATTTGTACTGAAAAAGTAGATATAAATGTCCGTAGAGGACTCCCCTTGTCTGGGGACGCGTGAATGCGCTGGCAGGCTAGCATTGCAGTGTCGTGGGGCGGGTTCATTCCCCCGGCACAAGGACCCACTGCGGAAGAATTGCGCATTCATGAATTCTTGGGTCTCAAAAGGAAGAGCGACCGAAGTCGAAAAATTATAGGTAACTACAAAGAGGAAACAATTGCTTGTTCAAAGGACAAGTTGAAACAAGCCAAAACAGACGGACTTAGGGGAGCCTCGTCACTACTGGACGATTCTCATGGCCCACAAATAAGAGTGAGACAACCGGGTGGTGGTGGTGCCCCCTCGCACCCGCCCAACTGGGTCAAGTTCCGAAAATGTTGCAGTGGCCATACATTTCCCTTCTGAGTGGAAAACTCATACAACATACCTTGTATGAGCCTTCCCATCAGAAAAGAAGTATACCGGTGACCAATTTATGTCATAGAGTTATGTGATCGGATCACTTAACCCTATACTATAAAAAGGCACCTTGACTAGGGGCCACTCAACCCGCGAGAGTCCCTGAAATTAAAAGAAGGTGGGAGCGCGCCCGATGGCTAGCTCATTTTTGGTGCGAAAAGCCTTCCACCGTTCCGGGTCCTATACCCAGTCAGATTCGACGGAATAGAAAGACCGACGGTTCAATTTAAATATCCATTTGATTCAAATAAAAATTCTAATGAATTTGAGCAATCTACAGCAATTACTTTTGCCGCGCCTGCTTTGGCGCAAGTTTAAATTTCATATGCGACAACATTAACGATAAAAACAAAAATTCAATAAAAGTCTAGGAATTTGAATTAAATACAGCGGTTTCGTCGTAGATGATAGACACTTCTCAGGAGCTACCACACGCCATTACCTACAGGGCAGCTCGACCGCGTGGTCCCAAGGTGGGAATTGGACCTTTTATACATGTGGGAACACACCCAGCATGCAAGTTGTATCAAGCTAAAAGTTTCCACATCGACTGTGGTTGTCAACTAACGAAGTGTTAAGAATAATGGTGTCAGTCTCCTAAGTGAAAGAACCACTTATTCTTTCACCCCGGCTATCATTGGCTATCAACATGATAGCACATTGCCTTGGCCCGATGGATGGAATAAAATACTCGTACATAAAAAAAAATAATCACCTCTAAAATTTACCCCCATATAAAAATTGTAATTAAACAAAAGAAAATAAAGAAATTAATCAAAAATAATATATAAATTAATTAATTAAAAAAATTTTGTTCAAATATACAAAAATGTTAAAAAAGAAACAAACGGGGTACTTATCCAGCCTCATCAACGAGCGCTCGTGGATGGGGTGAGTAAGTCCTGTGAAGTTAATATGGCGTGATAAATTATTTACATTCCAAACAAATTTCTTTCACTATCGCAATCTTCAATTAAGTTCGCTCGGCACTATAGTGGGTCTTCATACTTCCGACATTAAATAACAGTAACTCTGCAAATTCCCCCAAATGTTCAGTAAGGTACAAAATTTCCTATCGATAAGAGATATTGGTTGGTGGAATACGCGCTTCGGCGCCCGTGGACACTTTCCCTTTGCTCAATTTCAAACCATTGCGGACTACCAATATCATTGTAAAGTCTCCATTATCTTCAAAGCGTCTCCGCTCGATGAATACATAACCGCAAATTAGCTTTAACTTTACTAATTTTTCCCTTTGGGAAAAACGAAAATCGGCAAGTGCTTCAATGAGGGTTTTGAACACTTGGAAAAAGTTCGGCAGTGAATTCAATTTAAGAAGTTTCACAAAAAATGTCAAAGCCACTATCAATTTTCACATCAATTCATTCCTTCTGTCACACTAAGTCCTCCTTCAGTTTCTTCTTTTCCTCACTTCCCATCACAATAGAATCTATCACGATCAGCGAATAATTCCCCTTTTGCGTGCGACGCGTGTATTTGGAGCCATAGCAGAACAGCACAGCACATTCATTCAAACTATTTTTAAGTTGGGTGATAGTGCAATATATAAGATTGCTTTTGAAAATGGGACCACTTATTGTTGCAACCGCACAAAACATTCGAGATATTTATTTCTCAAGTTGCAATTTTTCGTTATTTTTCCATAACAACTCTTTGTTACCATTCCGTTTCAATAAAACTGCTTTTTAAGTTTTAACTTATCGCTAATATGATATTATAGTTGTTTGTGTTCTTTTCCGTTATGACATTTCACTTTTCACAAGTCGCAATCTACGGTCCCCTCTTGCAAATCTTATTTGATGCTTTTCACTTGAAATATTCTCGCCACCCGCACAAATCCCTCACGATTGCACGCACAGAACCCTTTTTTCACTATATACGCGATTAATTTAGATCCGTTTATGGACAATTTTCCGTACAAAACCAGCTAGATGAAATCAAAACCACAAATTCCTATCAACTTTTTAAACTTCTACGATCCCGTATCGATCACCTCAAATCTCCTCCTCCCCCATGCATTCTCATCTTCTCAACTTTTTCCCAACTTCATCAGCTGACACCTGTACATTTCGTTTATATAATATTGCATTTAAATGTTTGTGTTGCGCCTCGACTTTGTCTGTATAATGTTGTTCGTTACAGGTTTTTTCTTGTTTCTCCGTAGACACACACACACAAGCTGTTCATATCACAAGCTGATACACCCATTCCGGATTGTTAAAATTTATTTTTCGTTACCAAGAGAATCTCAGATAAGAGTTACAGTTTACGCTAACGTCAAGAATGTATTCGAATGCATTTTAGGTTATGCACCGTTGCCCTGCACTAAATCAGGGGTTCCACATCCTAAATTGTAATGGGCAGATTCAAATTTTTAACAAAAACCAAAATTTAAGTGTAGTAGGGAAATTTTAACTAAACTAAAGAAATTAAAAGTGAAAAAAAGAAATTTACATGAAGGAAAGAAATAAAAAATTTAAATAGTAATGAAAAATTAAATTTTATGGAAAAGATAATTAACGGAGAACATTTAAATTTTAATATAGAGGAAAATTGATATGAGGTTACATTTGCTAATAATAATGAGAAGAAAAACTATTCTACAAATTACAATTCCATGGGAAAAAAATTAAATATTTTTAATTTAAATCTGCCATTACAATTTGGATAGGAGATAGAAGGGTTTTCGAGCAGTTTGCTAGTATAACTGTAACTACCATTTTTTATTGACCCTGTGTCGTGTCGTAGAGCAGGCTGCGGTCCTTCAGGTAGTCCCTCAAAAGCCGCATTAGATATTCTGGAACTTGAAAAGGATTTTCTAGCGTATCCAGAATATCCTCCCATCTAGAGGAGTTGAAGGTGTTCCTGATGTTGAGTGTCACCAACGGAACGATCCGTCGCTTGGTGTAGAGCGTCCCGCCCTAAAGCCGTACTGCCGAGGAAATAGGTCCCCAGCAGCATGAGTTGCGACAGTATTTCTTCCCTTGATGAATTTCTCTAGCACTTCCCCAGCAGTGTTCAGCAATGCATAGCGGGTGGTATGCAAATTGCGATCCGGGATTTTCCTTCCCATTGCTGATTAGCACGAGCCTTGCACCTTCCATCGTCCCGGGAAAACCCCGTCTCATCGGCAAGAGTTGAATGTACGGAGCAACAAGTCAGGACAATGGTGATATACAAGCTGCAACACCATCTGGCACTGGAGCCTTCCTCGCTTTCAGCGAAAGGACTGCCTCTTCCAGTTCCGGCTGTGTGAAGAATGGACACTCGACTGCTGTTTCACCGTGGACAGCATCAGCACGGATGGAGTGGGCCTCATGTGCGCTATGCTTCCAAAGGGCACCAAGCTTCCGCATATCTCGCTTGAAGGCAAGGCTCCCCGGATCCTTGTTCACATCGTCCACTAGATTTTGTCAGCAGCGAGCCTTGCTGTTGTTAATCAATTTGCGAAGGCATTTCCGAATTATATGCTGCTGTCCGGATCCGTGCCCGTTGAGCCTCACGCCGAAGCTTCTGGCACTCCCTTCCCTTTTCAGCAATTTTAGTTGACCACCAGTACACAGGGGGCTTGCCGCGACGGGGCATAGAAGCGTTGCAAGCAGTCATAATGATGCTCATATTTGAGTTCACCATGTCTTGACCTGGTAGTTCTTCCGTCCCCTGTTAATCTCCCTACATCGGGGCACCTGCTGTGAGCACCTCGATGAACCTCACGAAGTCTATCCTTTTTATGTTCCATCCAATTCTAGAACACTTAATTATACAATAATGACTCGGTCCTGAGCAAATCTTTGGCGCAGTTCAAGCTAATGCCCCACTTTCAACTTTAAAGCGACCACTGGAATTGGTCACGTTTTAATATTTAAGATAACGGACTAGAATCTTCTAAACGATGTACGACCAAACTTCTAAAGGATTATCGTCGATAATCGTACGCAGATAGATTAAAGCACACAGCCTTCACTTTTATTCGTTAATCTACAAGCAAAACTTATTATTTATTATTATTATTTTCAAATAGATCAAACTTTTTTTTTTTTTGAGTATAACACTCGCCACCTACTTTTATTCATTAATCCATAAGCAAAACTTTGTTTTATTTTCAAATACGCCAAACTTCTTTCTTTTTCTTCATAAACCGTTGTCAACAAATCCAAATCAAATCCTCACTGCCAGCCCCACAGGTCTTTTTTCCCCATTATCGCTGCCGTCAGGGTAACATGATCAAAGTTCAATACACGTCAGTCCCATTCCTCCATACATCTTTTCACTTTCGACAAATGGACCAATTTCCATTTGCATATATGGTGATTTGCATAAAACCATGATAACGTCTAGTTATATGCAAATTGTCATACACACGGAAAAAATCCTTTGAAGGAAACTAAAAAGAGGTTTCTTCGCACGCGGGAACTTAAACCCAGGGTCCCAGTAGACCCCCACTGCACTAGCCATCTACCGATAAACTCTTATCCATCAAACAGGCAAGTCCAATTGTGCAAGGCATTCGATTGCTTGCATTAATATTTTTTTTAATGGACAATGGTATAAAATTTTGTTAGTAAAAAGGGAAGACTGGTAACGAATAAAATTTCGTTAGTGGAAAATAAAGAATGGAATTTTGTTAGTGGGAAATAAAGAATAGAATTTTATTATTGGAGAAGATAGGATTATTGTTTTTTTTTTTTTTGTATTTTAAGGAAATAATATATGATTGAAGATGCGGAAGAAAAGAATAGGTAAGTGCCAGGTTATTTAAACATATAAAAAAAGGAAAAAAGAAAAAGGAAAGGAGTGCCCAAAGGAAGGTGGAAGGTAAATTATGGAATGAGAAAATCCCGGTAGGGCCGGGATCCGCAACAAGCCTTAATAGTAAATTTTTTTCATTAAGTGAATTTGGTTAAATCATGTCAGGAAAACTCTTTGAAATTACAGGCAAATTAACTATGTCCAGTTTATTTTTAAGAAGGTCAGTCCACACTTATTTGATGTGATGTACTCGTATACTCTGAATTTCAACAATACATTTTCCATATAAGATAACTAGCTTTCCCCCTATAAACTGTGAGTGAATAGGAGAGTCGATAGTGCTCCCGGCTTCCATATTGCTTTTCAAGTGTGGTACTAAACAAAAATATCACCTATACACTATAAATACAATCTCAAGTGCTGCCAACAGAGATAATATGAACTTTAAGGCAAATAAAACACACCGGTACCAATGTTGGAGCTTTTTTGCGGGAGAATTTCGGGAAAATCTATGGGCAAAAATTAGATCAAAAGAAGAATTGAAAAGCAGTCATATTGATTCCATGGTTTATTGTGTGCATCAAAGTGTACAGAATAGGAAAGAAGTGCAAAGAATAAAATAGTAGCACGTAGAGGAATGCATACTGATAGTGATGAATGCGAGCAATTTGATACTCCATTTAAGAATTTTGTTATTGGGTGTACAACTTCATAACCGGAATATGACGCTAGATGTCCGTACTAACAAATATCGTGAAAGCTCGAACTTTATATAAATGTAATTTTGAAGGTACATTAGACAGCTATCAAAATCAGTCAACAAAACAATTTTTCTTGTATGCATCATTATTATTGTTCACGATGAATAACTTCGAAAATTGGAGAAAAAGACAGCATTTGCGGGAGGTTCTGTTGGGTCATTTTTTGCACAGAAAACTGCTGCAGAAAGTCATCGTTTGGTTGTATAAGTTTAAAGTGACGATGCTATAGCAAAAACACAATGTTTTGAATGGTTTCAACGCTTCAAAAGTGCCGATTTTGACATCAAAGAAAAAGAACGCCCAGGACAGCCAAAAAATTTTGATGATGAGGAATTGGAGACGCTACTCGATGAGGATTCGTGTCAAATGGCAAGACAAACTTGCCAAATCGTTGGGAGTGACTCAGCAAGCCATTTCAAAACGTTTGAAAGACGCCGGATACATTCAGAAGCAAGGTAATTGGGCCCCCTATGAGTTGAAGCCGAGAGACATTAAACGGCGCTTCTGTATGTCTGAAATCGTTCTTGAGCGCCATAAAAAGAAATCATCTTTGCATCGAATCGTGACTGGGGATGAAAAATGGATCAATTATGACAATCCCAAGCGCAAAAAGTCATACGTGAAGCCCGGCCAACGAGCCAAATCAACGGCGAAGCCAAATATCCATGGCGCCAAGGTTATGTTGTGTATTTGGTGGAATCAGAAGGGGCCGTTATATTATGAGTTATTGAAATCGGGCCAAACAATCACAGGTGACCTGTACTGAACACAATTAATACGTTTGAAGCGTGCCATCATCGAAAACCGCCCGGAATATGTGACCAGACACAAGGCTATAATTTTTCATCATGACAACGCTCGGCCACATGTTACCAGACCCGTGAAAAACTATTTGGGAAATAGTAGCTGGGAAGTTTTGGCCCAACCGCCTTATAGTCCGAACCTTGCTCCGTCTGACTTTCATTTATTTCGCTCGATGCAAAACGCCCTCACCGGGATACGCTTCACTTCAGAGCAAGGGATCCGAAATTGGATAGATTCGGTGCAATTTTTTTGGGATGGAATTCGTGAATTGCCTGAAAGATGAGGAAATGTTGTAGCTTCCGATGGACAATACTTTGAAGAAAATATGTTGTAAGATTTTTTCACAATAAAGCATCAAATTTCGCTTAAAAAATTCCGGTTATTAAGTTGAACACCCAATACTAGAAATGTATGGAATGGCAGCCGATTAGAATTAGCTTCTAAGGATGCCCCTTGTTAAATAAATCAAAAGCATCAATGATCATTACCCATGATATTTATATCAATTGTTTATTAAACTTGCTGTGAAAGTTATAGAAAAATCATATGAAAATAGTTCTGTCTAATATAATACAAAGTGAAATGTACTTCTTGGCGAAAAAATGAGACTAACATGCATTACGAACTTCGCAAATACACATGCGAAATCAAAAAATTTCTTATCAATTGAGTTGAACTGCTTTGCAGATTGATAACATCAATATCCGCAATGAGAAGCAACCAATTTGCTAATTATTTGACTAAAATAATGTATGCATACATAGGTTTTTGCATTAGGGACATAACGTTTTGTATCTTTAGATGAACGCGCCCTAAAGTTTTTTTGATAAACTGTCAATTTCAAACGTTAGTTAAAGACAACGTTTTTATCATGCTAAAGTTCACGAACCAGCAAAATTTGAAATTATTAAATTTACTATTAATTAATATTATCGAAAAGTCATCTTCAGCGACAACGCTCATTTCTGGCTCAATGGCTTTGTTAATTAGTAAGATATGCGTTATTTGTCAGCAATGAAACTACATTTGCTTCTTGAAGCACCATTGCATCCGTAAGAAATTACTTTTTGGTCCAGTTTTCATGCCGGAGGTGTGATTGGACCTTTTTGAAAACGATCGTCATGTTACCCTGAGAGCGCTATCATGTTATGTTGGAAGATTATTTGTGGCCAAAATTGGATGAACTTTTTTTAACGCTATGTGGTTTTAACAAGACGGTGCCACTAACCACAGAGCATGCCTCACAATCGATTTATTGAAATTTATTTATTTATTTATTATCCTTAATGGAAAACTATATATTCTGAAGCCCATTCCCTATAAGAATTAAATTTTATTGTAGTTCCAAGACATGTATTTGTAATGACTTGATAAGTAGATACTTTTCCATGGGTTCAGAAATCAACGAAATTTTCATAAATACATACATTCATACTACATATTCAATTTAGGAATATGTAATGGTTTTTCCTTCGCCAACGATGTCTCGCGAGATTTACCGAAGGAAATCAAAACCGATCTCTCATCGTATAAAGGATCGAAGTCTTGTGATGCACCAACAAACTGTGCCTCTTAAGGCTTATCCAATTGAACACTCACAGTCCACCCCGAAGTAGCTGCTTTTTGGCCAGCTAGTTCGTAGAGGAATTTTGGTCGTGGATCGTGACGCGAGGAGACTACGCTCGAATACAACGTTTCAGCCACGAATTGAAACGCCCCGTTTAAAATGCGTGAAACATCTTCTTCAACTCGACATCTACTTTACTCTGCCGTTCTGTTCAAACCTTCGACATTTCAGAATCGCGAACTCAAATAAAAACAAACATGCGTTAGCAAATACGTACCAACGTGACGCCAGAAATGCGGTACTCTAATTCAAAAACGACACATCCTACGCTAACTGAAAATCATAAACTCAAATTAGAGCAACGCATATCCAAAAGCCTCAACCAACAAGTCGCAAGGTACCGAGAATCCAACCCACTCCACGGCACACTCATCTTCTGCTTCTTTTGCCGCTGAAACTCTGTGCAACTGAAAGAAAAGAATTTTGTATACTTAGCAATTCATAGTTTATTCATTGTTTGTTTGTGAGTATGAATTAAGTTTGTATACACATATATTAATACTTTTTATTATATATATATATAAATATACGCCCTCCAATTTTTAAGATCCAAGCAGCGATAAACTGTCTTCGTCGACCGAGTAAAATCAACGTTTCTTAGTTTTCCCCATTAGTCTCCGGCCCTCAGTTCTCCCAACAAATACCTTTTTGGGTATTCGTTTTTCGTTCATATGATTAACATGGCCAGCCCATTGTAGCCTCCACAGTGTTACAATCGTTGCGACCTTTGACTCGTCAAAAATTTCGTGCAGCTCATGGTTGTGTTGAATTCTCCATTGCTCCCCGTCTAGTTTTGGTCCAATTATCCGCCTCAGGACCCGTCACTTAATATATTTTTGGATACTTGGGCTAGGGTCAATGCTTCACGACCATAGCATAACACAGGACTTATCACAGATATTTACACTTGGAGTTTTGTTTTTGAGTGTATGGAGGTGATCTTTAAAATCGTCAAAACTGGATGAAATATTTTATTTGCGAACTGTATTTTTCGGCGTATTTCGTATATTTCATCAGCATTTCTAATTATTTAGCGGCAAAATACATAAATTGGCCCACATTTTTGATGCCTTATTCGTCAAGTGTGATATTTTGAGTATTTGAGCTATTTGTTTTATTCTCATTGATTTTTAGCCCTACCAGTTTTGCTACGCTGTCGAGTTCCAGGAAAAGTTCTTTGGCGGTTGCTAACAAGCGTGGCAAAATATTGATGTCGTCCGCATTAGCTATCACTTGACTTAACTTGTATAGCAATGCACCTCTTGTATCGACATGTAGCTTTCTGATGACGTGTTCCACGGCCAAATTGAATAGCAATGGGGCCAGCCCATGTCCCTGTTTTAGTCGGATATTTGTGTGAAAGGCATCGGTGAGTTGGTTATTGATGCAGACTCTCGATTGTGGACATATTTGGTCAATTATGCTGACCAAAAAATTATGTAGTCCACGAAATGCATTTTGATTGGAACGCCCATTTTTGTAAAAGGCTTCAACAACTTTAATGCGCTGCTCAATTGTGGACCACCCCATGGTTGAATTTGTCAAACACTGAAACAAAGAAATGTCCGATTAAATTAGGCGAAAAACTTTACGTTAGGGTGTGACTCACAATTAACATCGTGCATGATGGTTGGACCACCCTTTAGCATCAGAAACTCAAACTCGATGCTGCTACCCAGGTTTGAACTTGGAAGCTGCTACGCAGGCGAAGTATGCTCTAATCCACTGCTCCACATGGAAAAATACCTCAAATTTCTAAAATATCACACTTAGCGAATACAATAACGAAAGTGTGGGTAAATTTGCATATTTATGCGCTAAAATAACATGAAGCGACAATAAAAGAGATGAAATACGCCAAAGGATACAGCGCGGAAATAAAATACCTAATTCAGTTTTGACGATCTTGAACAAAGTCCAAGGCATACAAATTTATAATAATATATGTATGTATTTTTTAAGGGTGTGAAATATGGACCATAACCCAAGGATTCGTAAATGTATTGAACGCCTTCGAAAGGCGGGTCCTGAGGCAAATAGTTGGAGCAAAACTAGACATCGATCAATGGCGAAATCAATACAACCATGAGCTGCATGAAATTTTTAACGAGCCAGCGGTCTCAACGACTATAAAATAGCGAAAGCTGCAATTGGCTGGCCACGTAGATCGTATGAATGAACAACGGATACACAAAAACTATTGATTGGAAGAACTGAAGAGCGGAGACCTGTGGAAAAACTGAGAAAATGCTAGTCTCACCCAGTGTACCAAGACAGTCCATCGTTACTCGAATTTTGATTTGGCAGGACGCAATTGATGAACCAAGACAGTTTGTGGTGTTTTTAATGCATGGTTAAACCATCCACAAAGGACTATAGCGGTAGTCTGCTGCCTCAGCGAGCGAAAAATTGGTGCTACGCTGAAATTGGCCTTGCGTTGCGACGCGAATACGTGCTGGCAGCTAGAGTTGTAGTGTCATGGGGTGGATTCTTTCCACCAGCGCTATGTTCTACCGTAAAATTTCACGCTTATGATTTACGTGGGTGACCAGAGTCAGTAAAAAATGCAAAAAAAACCGATTTAACTCCATAGGTGTCAAGGCCGAAAGGGATTACTAAGGAAACGCGACGACGAATAACCGGCGAACCACTCGCGAAACGTACGGCGACTTCATTTTTTCCAAGGAACGTCACGGTGGGGCATCCAGGTGTTGGCGGTGTCCCCACACACCCTTCCAACCGGATCAAGGACCCAATAGGATGCATTTGCCCATATCAGGCGAGGAAGACCAAGCATCCCGGCGAGGGCCCCTGCAACACCTAAAAGAGAGAGAGCTTATCCGATATCTAACTCATGAGTGCAGAGGCGACCCAACATGGCGGGTGCCATACCTGTTCGAATTCAAAGTGAAAAGACTGAATATTGCAATTTAACTAGACATTTTTTTATTCAGTATACAGCCGAATATAAATCATTTAATTCCTTTAATGTTTATGTAGAACTCTAACTTCTTATCCTTTCACAATAAGGTTGAAAAATATTCCCGACAAGCAGTTTCATGTGTTACTGCATTTCACTTAATGGGAGACAAATGTACAATCCAATGCATAAAAGAGTATATTCCAAATATAAATAATTTAAGCTTTGTACAGCTCAACACATCAACGAAAATATTTCAAAAATAAATGGAATAAAGGCAATAAATAAAGCATGCCACGAAAATTTAAAAAAAATGGATCGATTGCAACTAGTAATTAAGGAGAAAAGAAAAAGAGTACTCACCCACTCCTCGACGATCGCTCGTTGTTGGGAAGAAAGGGAGGGGGGTAAGCGTGCCTGAGACTTTGTTAAACTGGTTAGTGCTACAGCTGTTTTGATGCATTTGTTCGGTTGTTTTAACCATGCCGTCCTGTGTAACGTTATATTAACTAGGTTTATTGTTAATTTATCCGAGCTAGGCTCATCATAAAACATTGGCAATTTAATTTGTCCTTAAGATCATATAAATTCCTGATTTTACATTTGATAATAAATGTTTGAATCAATAGACGTGAAACCCTTAAAGGCGAATGAAGAACTAATGACAGTTCGTTTTAATGAATTCGATTGTTTTGCTTTTGGGCAATTATGATTTGTTCAAAGATTAAGGGGAAAAGGTTGCCTACTCATTCGGCTTACCCAATCGAAAGGTATAGTACATACTCTTCACACATAACCTTGGATAAATCATTGAAAATTGCTGCAATCACGCGTTATAAATTTTCCCAAGAAAAACAGCATCAATTTCGTATGTGCTGTTACGGGTTAATATTGAGATTCCATAGTGTTGCTCACCCCGAACACTACCATAAGCGATTTAGTAAGAGTTACACCTATGCAATACCGAGTCGCACTTTATTAACTTCTTTTGATAATCTAATAATGTAACCAACAGCAAGTAATTTAAATTTTCATTCACAAAATGACTACCTGTTAGATTACGGAAAGAAAGCCAGATAGTATTTTTTGCCTTTCAATTTTATGTAATTAAACTTAAGTAGCTAGGTTGCTACCTATTTACACGCCATGTTATGGAACACGCAAGCAGTAGTAAGCGCCAAAAGCATCAAGAACTAACGCGAGCTCGAAACGAGATATAAATTCCTGGCACTACGACTAGGTCGCACGGTAGCGGAAACTTTCGTCAACATATGCGGCAGCATAAAACATATAACCCCTCGAAGCAATTGGAATTGCGTCGTAAACAAAATAACATGCAACGCTGGGAGGAAATCCGAATTCGAATCGTTGCTCCCGTCACGCGACGAGAGGTGTTTGTGATATGCGCGATAATCTGCGGTCATTTACGTCATTTCCTCAAATCAAGGTTTCATACTGCCTGTATTTTCATTGATTCTACTATCTGACATAGACTCCCAATGAATTTTGATGCAGTATATAAGTCGACTAATCCAAATTCGAATCTGAGTGCTGTCGAAATGTACAGGGAAACGATTTCGAGTACGGATCTGAACGTGAGGCTGTCGCTTAACCCGACATTCCTATCAGATGTGCAGCCACTAAGCTTCCGGCTAAGGACACAAACTTAACGATCCCGTTGCAAACATCTTCACACTCACGCAGATCCAGCAGAGATGCATACATGCCACCAAAGAGGAACGAGGCAAGTAACGAAGCCAGTGATGCTGCTGAGGCAGCAATGGCACGCATACCAAAGGAATACACTCGCGAATTTAACACTTTATTAGTGGCAAGCACAGGACGAGTAAAGCGTGAACTCGAGGCGTAACGTAAATTAAGAGTAGAAGCAACAAGAAAACGAAAGTCCATTTCAAGCTCTAAAAGAATTGACTGTTAACTACGATCAAAAATCGCCAGGAATTGAGACCAAAAACAAATACTATGATCGAGGAATTGCAATAGAAATAGACCACATTGAATGTCGTTACATCAGAGTTGCAACAATTGAAAGATATGTTGGCGCATCATAAGAAACGAATTTATGGAATGCTCTGAAACCTTTTGCGTGATCTGTCGAAAGTTGGACAAGCCTTATGCATGGATAGCATCAGTGAGATGGAAATAAATACGCCTAATCCAGGTGGCAAGGTAGAAGAGAAATTCATTGCGGCTCAACTATAGTATTAAAATTAAATCAGAAGCTTAAAAATATCGCACAAGATGTCAGAATCTGGAGGCGCTACAAACACATCCAAATAAAAAGATTTCTGAATATGGAAAGGAGTTAGGCGAATGCTATTTGTTCAGCTTACAACATGAAGCCAGGATGAAGTCATTGTAGGAATCAATGCGAGAGTCCGAGAACAAGAAGCGAACTTTTGAAGAACAAATTGATGGTCTTCGGGAAGAATGTGCGAAACTGAAAACAGCTGAGCATGTTTCGACGATTAGTGCTGAAACGTGACGCAGAATGTTCGATTTCAAATAGCTGAATTACGTGACGCCCACACAACACAATTGGCAGAGCTTCGTGATGAATTTTCAGCCAAACCAGACGCTATGAATGTCAACCAAAAACTCACTTTGGCACACCAACAAATGACCGCCGATTACGCCAAGCTCAAACGAGAGGAAGCTGATGAATCCACTAAATTTCACGAAAAAAACACGAATACAACTGTTGAATTTCTTACCTTCCCTCCTAACTGACTATCGATATCGTACTGACGCGTACTATTCACTTATTTGCACCAAATCCACAATATTCAACCACAGAAATCTAAATGAAGAAGATCGCGACATTCTCGAGGAGAGATTCGACGGCCAAGATTAGTTAAAACTGGTGGGTAAATATACACACGTGATACTCCACGCATTGGCACGGCGATTACACTACCGGCGGGGACAAAGAAAAACTAAGAAATATTAGCGCCGGCTCAAGGGAAAAAGGAAAAGCAAGGATTATTGCGAAATCCTCATCTCGCGACGTGATGTAAATAAACATTACTGACTGTTCGAACTGTCAGTCAAATGCATTCAGCGCGTAATATACTTAATTTCCACTAGGATTGCCACCGAGTGGAACTTGCTATGAGGAAAATCAAGCGAGGGGAATTTCTCGAACAAACGGAAAAAAGCACTCCAAAACATGATTTTGCCGGCGAACGGGAGGAAAAAAACGTTAAGCCGGAGGTTATTTTAGCCCGAAAAGTGTGGCGCGCTTTCTTGTTCTTTTGGGAGTTTTTTCGAGCAACCGGCGGAAATATAACAGAACCTTTATCAGTGATAACATTTTTTGACGAGGAATTGAAAACGCACCCTGAATTCTGGAACATTAAATTGGAGACGAATCTTAGATACCAGAACAGTAAATTGGGGCGATACAACAGTGGTAAATATCACGGGGCCCCTTACTAGAGTAGGGAATAAATGTATGTGGCTTTAATTTTATCTTAAATTGGTCGAATTTTTTAATAAAGTATAGAGTATTACTCAAGTCGAATAAAGATAATTGTAGATTTTTTCCTTTCCTCGCTACAATTCGACATATAAACTTTCCTTTACAGCTATGAAAGGTGGGGCTCGGGAATTCTTTCCCCGGGACGTTGACCAGGCAGGAAGACTTGGAGAGGTTAAGCGAGGTGGTAGTGTTCGGTGGGTGCAGTGAAAATTAGTGGCGTTCTAGGTAATTTCGGTTGCCCTGTTGTGGCAAACTACGAGTTTTATATGGCGTGAAACACTTAAACTCGTTCAGCGTGGCGGATTGCTTTTTGATGGTGATTTTCGCGGCTAAGTGACGGCGAGCCCCAAAACTCGTATAAGTGTTAATTTCGCTCTGGACGGTCGTCTTATCGTTCAGACGACCCCTCGAGAGGCTCAGAGAATCGAACGAGTGGTGCCCACGCCCGTCTTCGGGTGAGTTAGTTTGGGTTGGTGAAGCCTCCGCCGGAGTAGCCCCAATATAACGGTGGGGCAGCTAGGGAATTCGTAATAGTGCCTTCACCGAAAACGGTAAATTTTACAGATACATCCGATTCTTCAAATGATAAAAATAGTCTCAGCTCAATGTAAGGAAGGAAGTCATGGACCCCATTATGATCACTACATCTGGTATGTATTACACCCTTCACTATTAAGACCACTGAGAATGTTCAAACATAAAAAATGCAGAAACTTGCAAATTCTCAAAAAAATATTCAAGAGTTGTCAATTCGTCAATATATGTACTCGCATTACTCAACTGATAAGAAAATAGCAAACCCACATATATACGCACAATTATATAAGTTCACGGCTTTCAGCTTACTATAGAAAGTGACACAGTCATAATCACTACCAAAACATGATGGCTTAATAGTAAATTGCTTAAAATGACCAGTTTGTATTAATTCTCAGCCACAATAACAAAAATCATAAAGAGAAAATTTTCCCAACCATGACACTGAACAAAAGAGAACCACGCAAAGATGACCCTGGGATAATGTAATCAACCAACACAAAAATTGGCGTTCACTTCTCATTTTGGGCGATGGGAAAATCGCAATTCAATTCACTTGGACTTGCGGGTTTCGATTTTACATTTTCCCTCTTTTTCCTCCCTGCATTATTTTCTTCTCGATGATAATTTTCAACCACGATAGAATGGCGCAATAAATTGTAGCTGCTTTTTTAAATTAACGCTCAACGGTTGCTGATTTTTTCCTTCAGCTTCTTTTTGCAAGTGATCTTTAGCTATAATTAATATCAGTTTAGTTTCCTTTATTGTTTTTCACGAATTGCCAACCTGATCCTCCTCAAGTCTTTTTCTGTTTTCTGTTTATCTGATTGCACGTAGAGGACACAAAATAACGCCAGCATCTTCTTCATTTTCTTGCTGCTTCACGATGAATGTCTTAAGCGTTTTTCCTTCAAATTTCTCATTTATTTATCATCGCGAATCTTGTTTGTCTCTGATTCTTCCACAGCACCGGATGTAATCACTTGATGTTCTCCTCACAGATTTCATACTTGAGGTTTATTTTCGCGTATTTCGCCACACTCCAAGTTTCTAACTGGTTCAGGAAAACCACTAAAAAATCGCACAATATTTCCAAGCAAGCACCTGACGCAAGATTTTCAATATTTTCGTGTTTTCTACTCCGCGCACTTAACTAAAGCAATAAATCAACTCACAACCGATGTTTTTCTTTCCTTCCGGTTTTTGCGGAAAACCACGATGGCGAAAGGTGGGCTACCGAATTGATTCGCAAGACTCGGCTTAACTTGGACTACGACTAAACTTTTGCGAAACTTATTTTAGCAATAAAACGCTATTTTTGATGGTACGTCGCGGGCGGATCGTAAAACGACCACTCATGGTAAATATCCGTTCAATTGACTTTCTTCGCGTGACAGTTATAGCTTCTCAAGACAGCGATGGTCGAACCGTGGCGCTAAACTCGCCAAAAACCGACCGCCGCCATTTGCAAACGCGCAACACAACTCCCCATTCCGTCCGACAAGCAACACCTCATATTCCCGTTGTTGTAAGCGAATTTTCGAGAAAGCTGTTCCGATTGCACAAAATCTTGCATGGATTGCAGAGCAAATCGTATAACTCATTTCAAAAGTTTTTCATCACAAGGTTGCTGTTGTTGTTGGTGCCATCCAGATGGATACATATAGTTGTAGAGTGCCCATTTGATGTTCACGCATTTTATTTGATTTTCATATTAGGTAAATTTCTCGAGAGAAATATATATATATATATATATATATATATATATATATATATATATATATATATATATATATATATATATATATATATATATATATATATATATATATATATATATATATATATATATATATATATATATATATATATATATATATATATATGGGATATAACGAAATTTGTGACCACGCTGGAGGTTGCAATTTTGCTCCGATTTTCACCAAATTTTCAGGAAAGGTGTATTGGGTTAATATCTCGGTTAAGTTTGTGAACCAGCTATATCGGCTGGGCAAAAACAAAATGGCGGCCATTTTAGACGAAAAATCGTGATTTCTGTTCTGACCAAAGCATAGCTCCGATTTGGATGAAATTTGGTACAAAGGTTCACTGATGTATGTGATGAATCTTACAATTAAAAATTCAAAGTCGGTACGGCAGAAACAAAATGGCGGCCGCTCAAAGGTCGGAATACGTGCAAAATTTTGTTGTTGTAATAGTGGTCAAAGTTTTCAACAGATTCTCATGAAATTCGGCATTTATATAGAAATTATAAGTATCTAAAGTATAGCGCGAAAAATTTGGAGGCCAGGTCAAAAAAAACAAAATGGCGGCCAGTTGAAACTCAAAATTTCAAAGGCTTCTAAAAGTCGCAATTTTAGTCTGATACATATGAAACTTGGTTTCAAGATAAGCATTACTTAGATCTATAGTTTTTATTATTTTGGTGATCATGCATGTGCAAATTTCAAAATGGCGGCGTTTTAAATATGCGTTTTTTCAGGTTTTTGTGGCCCTCTAGTGGTCACATTTTCCAGCGAATTTTGATGAATCTTGAGATTATGGATTTCTGTACTATGTTCTTGTATTGTGCAGAAAATTATTAAAATTGAATGAAAAATAAAAAGGTCGAAAATTTAAAACCCAATATTTTTAAGCTGCCATTTTCACTAAAAATTGAATTATTTTGCCCTGTCTAGAGTGAAACTCCGATTTGAACGAGATTTGGCACATTAATTGATGAGGTCCTAGCCTACAGAGATTTAAAATTGTCCAAAATCAAATGCATGCATTCAAAATGGCGGCCCCCAAAGGTCAGGAACAAGCGCAATTCGCAATTTTAGTAGCAACTGAAATAATGATTTTTTTTCATGGAAACGTTTTAAATGACTTATCTTGAACGTATTTATAAATCAGAATATTTTTTAAATATTGTAAAATATTTTTAACAATACCCCAAAAAATTATAAAATCGCGTCCGTCCGTCCGTTTGTTCGTGTGTCACAAGTTTTCTCGCAAACCACATGAGCTAGAATGAGGAAATTTTCTACGTAGGTCAAAAGTGGTGCCTCTTGAAGTTTGCAGTGTAAGAACATATTTTAAAGTGTTTAAGGGGGTCTCCCCATACAGGGGGGTGACGTAAACATTTTTTTTATTTCTGTAGCCCTCTAGCAGCCAAGTTTCTCAACAGATTCCGATAAAACTTGAAATTATAAGTTATTAAGGCAAGTTAATTTAAATTAATCATGCAAATTGGATGACAAATAAAAAATTCGAAAATTTACAGCTTAATAATTTTAGCAGCCGTTTTCAATAAAAATTCAAAATAACGGCCCCTGATGGTTCAGAAAAGAATCGAAAATGTATATATTAATGGCAATGCAAGTGCTGATTAAACTTTTATGGAAATCTTTTGAAATTAACTATTTGAGCTATTTAAGCCAAAAAGTTATCACCTTTGTTTGACAACCACTGTCAAATGTATAAACAGCAAATGTGAGAAGGGCGAAACGATTATAAATATGTTTATAACAATTTATTACCCGCCGATTTTCAATATGTGATCCATACGTGTGCAACTCAATTTAATTAGCAAAATATTTGCGCCTCTATGAAGGGTCTCCAAATATGAACGGCTGCAGATCCTTTCTGTTAATGAATACCCATGTAGTGCTACAAAAATAGTAATAAGAAGTCCAGTTGTAGAAAAGCCAATTTCTTCTTCGAAACCTTACGCTACATACGAGAAATTTACCTTTCCGGCTGGTGCTGCCAACGGGGATTTTTTTCCTTCTTTTTTGCCCTTAATGCTTCGGTTGAGGTCGGCGTTCCAGGTATATTTGGTGCGCATGTTGACTGAGGGCTGCCGTTAGGAGGGTGTAGCTGGTTTTGAAGAAACATCAGTGGTTGAGTAGAACTCTGCGTTAGTGATGAATGCTGCATATCGGTTTCTTGTTGCATAAGATGGAAGAGTGTGTTCAGAAGTTTCGCTTGCTTCCTCCTTGTTTCCGATTCATATGGACTAGGCGCACCTGGATGCCGATCTAATGCGTGCTTTCCAAGTGCATCTATGTATATTTCTTGACATGTAGGAACCTACATACATTACATGCATACCGAACGTTTCGATGCGTTTCAGAGGGAATTCGAAGATTGTATTGGTTACTTAGTTGCGTATGGCATATAAAGCATGAAGCGGATAATTGATTGCATTGATTGTCTTTGTAGTGCCTGTGGTGAAAATTGTCTTTACTAGTGAAGATTGATTGGTAGAAGAATTCTCGGTGGAGAAAATGATGGTGCTACTTAAAATGATTACTAAATACCATCCATGAAATAGCTATGTAGGGCTCATATAGTCGTTACAATTAGAACCGAAAGGTTA
The DNA here is from genome assembly GCA_963969285.1 of Odontomyia ornata. Lineage (NCBI taxonomy): Eukaryota > Metazoa > Arthropoda > Insecta > Diptera > Stratiomyidae > Odontomyia > Odontomyia ornata. Next base: position 335,674,459 of record OZ017738.1, on the reverse strand, counting down.
AAGTTAGTCTGCCCATAGGTAGGTAGATATGGGTTACTTTGAGAGGCAGACAATCATTGTGCATAGATTTGCAGTGTGTATTACATACAGGTCTATTGGAGGTCACACCAGCATGGCATTCATAGGTTCTAAAGAGATCAATTCAGTCTTTTCTGAGTTGATACTGAGTCCCGGTTTATTTGTCTACCCCCTTAGTTTTCATAAAGAACTCATATTCAGCTTTGAGAGAGTTTCAAGATATTAGCACTACGTCATCTACGTAGGTCATAGCGTGTACTTATGCTAGTGCCAAGGTTTTTATGATGCGCTTTAGGGTAAGCGTCCAAAGCATCAGGGAGAACGCTCTCTTATAACGTGTCTTTTTTTGACATAGCTTTGAGCTATACATACTTTTTAATAGTTTTGAGTTCCATTCGCGATGGTTTTGTTCATTTATGCTAGCCGAAGACTCTCATCTATTCGCACGTTGTTTGAAAGTCCGTGCACATCTAGGACCGTTACCAAACTATATTCCTTGCATTAGATCAATCGCAGTTTCAACAGATTTTCTTCTTGTTTTGCTGTCGCAACGATTGTAAGACTGTGGAAGCTGCAATGAGCTGACCATATGAATCATATAGACAAACAACGGATACCCAAAAAGGTATTTGTTGGGAGAACTGAACGTCGGAGACCAGTGGGGAAACCGAGGAAAAGCTGGTCTGACTTTGTCGACGAAGACAGTTCGTTGCTGCTTGGTTTTCAAAATTGGAGGACGCGGTCAATGGACTAAGACAGTTGGAGGCGCTTGTTGCGGGAAGCAAAGGCCCGGGAGGGGCTGTAGTGCTACGAAGAAGAAGCAGATAAGTGTTATGTGCTTGGAAAAGTTGGCTTTGGTTGTTGGTTTGCTTCTGACACTTTTCCAAAGTTTAAATCAAAAAGACATTATTCGCATTCAGCGGTGGTCCTTAGGACTTGTATGACTTTACTTCTCAGCCTTTAGTTTAAGCACAACTCAAAACAACAGAAGTTAGTCTGTGGTAAACCTTAAAAATTCCGAGGAACCAAGGAGTAATAAGACATATTGATTTTGAACATATTTGGTAGCAATGAGCGCTATCAGCTCTTCTATCAGGCTCATGTTATCATGTGTCATATAGGCAAATATGAGCGTACATTCCTTCTTTTAGGCCAATGTTAGATTGTTGGTGCTGTAATTGGATTAAGAAAATTGTTAAGGCTTTTGTCGCCAAAATGGTGGATCTTTTCTTACCGTTTACTTGCAAAATAATTTTATTATAGCACTAAGACGTTGGATCTTTCCTTTTTCCTTGAAATAACTAGGGTATTTGAAGATACGACGAGGCAGCTACCCTCTTTGTCTTCTAATCAAAGTTGTCGAAACTATTGAAGGCTTATTTGTATCATTTTTAGCCTTTTCGATCGGCGTATGGCCCCGCTACATCCTTTTTCTGATGATTCTCCACCTCCGTGCCATGCCCGGATTCCGTTTGACTTCTTCATCACCCAGGAATTTTTCGTTTCTATCCTACTTACAACCCTAGGCCATTTTGCTGTACCAAGAATTGAAAAATATTTCTCTATTTTGTGTATTCGGAGGATGTGTGCAATGCCAATACCATCACTACCTAGTTTGCTGACCTTCAGCGCTATCGAGTCATCAATCGAAAAGTTTTATGCAAAGTTACCTTCGCTCTTGGAATAAAAATTGAAAAATATTATTTGTTATAGTCAAAAATAAAGGACAAAGTTGTAGCCCTTGGAACTTTTGGTTTTATTTTTCGATATTTTCCGTGCTTTTTTAGTTATTTTGATTTAAAACCATATCAAAATATAATCTTTCTTATATATTGCCAATGTCGGGCCAATCCTTATTGTTATAATTGACGTAACTTAAAAATTTCATACTTTCACCCCTCCTGCACACCTCCAAACTGGCTAGGCAAATGTAAGATCTATTTTGAAAAGATCTTTTCATATAACGAAAATAAATTTTCCAGGTTCCCCCCCCTATATGGAGGGACTCCCTCTCAAACAATTTCAAAAGTTTTTCTACCCCGAAATGTTCAAGTGTTCAGCACTTCTAAGCTTTTGTTAGTTCTAGAGAAAAGCTGCTTCAACGCACAGACGTGGTTTCAAAAAATAAATAAAATAATTTTTCAAACATTAGTAGCTGAATAGACTATACAGGGTTTTCCAATAAGAGGTGTTATTTTGATATTAAAAGAAAAATGCCATTTTTTAATATAAATGATCAGATGTTTATTCCATTATAAAGAAAAAGGTATGCCGTTAGTAGTCGAAAAAAACATCGGCAAATGACCACCACGACACACTTACAGGACCATATCCTTTTCATGAAATTTTCCATAACCAAATCGCAAAGTGGCTACCCTATGTCCTCGATAGCCTCATGAATTCCATCTTTGATGTCTTGAATCGAACCTGGGCTATTGGCGTAGACCTTCTCTTTCACGTGGCCCCATAAGAAGAAGTCAAAAGATGTTAAATTCCAAGATCTCGGTGGCCAATTGTGATTACCTCTTCGAGAAATAACTCAGTCCGAAAACTTTTCCCGTAAAAGATCAATGGTTTCGTTGCTTGTGTGGCACGTAGTGCCATCTTGTTGAAAACACACGTTATCCAGATCAATACCATCCAATTCTGGCCATAAAAAATCATTAATCATCTCTCGATAGCGCAATCCATTCACCGTTACTGTTGCTCCAGCCTAATTTTCGAAAAAGTAATGTCCAACGACTCCACACCAAACAGTCACATGTTGAGGATAGAGAAGCTTTTCAACAATAACTCTTGGATTTTTCGAGCCCTAAATGCAACAATTTTTCTTGTTGACGAAGCCACCGAGGTGGAAATGGGCCTCATCACTCAAGATGATTTTTCGCTGGAACCCGGATCATTTTCATCCATTTCATGGACCCAATCAGCAAAGACACGACGTTGTTGATGATTGACTGGCTTGAGTTCTTGTGTTAACTGAGCTTTATAAGCCTTAAGACCCAAATCTTTATGAAAATACGGTGTAATGACGTTTGTGGAATGCCTAATTCCAAAGAACGACGAGGAATGGACAAACGTGAGTTTTCTTCAACACTTTTGGCTACCGCAGCAATATTCTCGGCTGCTCTTGAGTGATGTGCACGAGTTTTATTTTGCACATCAGTACGTTGTCCCAACAGCTCGATTTTTTCCACCAATTTCTGTATTGCGGTTCGACAAGGTGCTTCACGGCGACCCAAAAATGTTCGAGTTTTACGAACTATCTCTGCCAAATTTTCACCATTTTTAGGGTTTTGTAAAATAATTTTACAAAACCCTACTAAAACCGCGTCCTGTCTGTCTGTCCGTCTGTCTGTCCATCCGTCCGTGTGTCACAGCAGTTTTTCTCGGAAACTACTTAAGCTAGAAACATCAATTTTTGTATGTAGGTGTAAGGTGGTGTTCTCTTCAAAGTTCAACTACAATAAAATTTTATGAAATTTTATAAGGGGGGTCTCCTCATACAGGGGAGTGACCCCACGAAAAAAAATTTCATTGAAAGTAGCCGATATGGGTATCAAATGAAAGGTCTTGATAAGAACTTTTCAAAACAGGTCTAAGTTTGGCAAAGTTTGCTTTGAGGGGTGCACAGGGAGGGGAAATACACGAAAAATTTGTGTCCCCTCCCCTCGCGATTGGACACCTTCCATCCGAAAAATCTGAAAAAAATCAGGAATGTAGGCCTTGATGAGTACAACAACAACAAATACGTGAGAAGTCGCAATTCACTCAACTTTGTTAGTAATATCGATTTTATGTTTTCTTGAATAAAATCTTAACGGTACTCTTAAATTCTATGAAATTCAGTACACAGATGACTTTTTATAAGATTGATCTCTTCTGAAAGTTTCATAAAGATTGAATCATATTTAGCGAAGTTATAGCTGTTTGAGTTTTCCTGTATTACTATGGAACAATATGCGCTGCATGTATTACTATGGCAACATATGGCTATGGAACAACATGCGCTTTTAACCTACTCAGATACTACAGTTTTGCTAGGATTTGCATGAAAATTTCAGGAATGATAGGTGTCATGTATATCTTTGAGAATCGGTTCAGCTAGTGGTATCAGTAATCGTAAAACAAAATAGTGGCTGTTTTAAATGCGAAGATTGGATAATTTTGAGTTATTTTTTCCCAACTTCAACGTTTAAGGTGCATGCTTTGAACACTTGATTCAATTTAATGAATGACTGAAGATGAGTACCTATAATTAATACTCATAAGTGAAACAAGTCAAGGAGGCGGGAGAGAGCTCCTAGCAAAAAGGCTTTGTAATCATTCTAGGATTCGAAAAAATAGGCCATGAATCGATGATGACAGTACAGGAGAGTAGCCCCTGAAAAAAAATTCATCAAACCTAGCCGATATGAGTATGAAATGAAAGTTTTCATGGGAGCATTTCAAAACAGTTCTTAAACTGTCAGTTTTTGCTTCAGTGGGGGCACAGGGGGGAAATACATGAAAAATGTGTTTCCTCCCTCGCGAATGGACATCTGAAATAATTATCAAGGGAGATATTTATGAGTATAACAATCACAAAAACCTCAGAAGTCGAAATTTGTTCAACTTGCTAATAATAGTATGATCTTCGTATTTCATATTTTCTCCAAAAAAAATCGTCTTTGACATGTATCTTGATTTGATTCGATCTGCTGACTGCATTTTGTAAATTGAATACAAAACCCTTCTGACATGAGGGTAGGTCTGTTTACCCAACTTGTTATAGTGAATTTTAATAATTTCAATGCATTGCTGAAGCGTGTATCGTTCCATTTTTATCAATGGCACTTGTGAAATGTCAAAAAATGACAGTTCCAAGAATGAAATCTACCAAGATAGCGGGCTATTCAAAATAACACCTCCTATTGGAAAACCCTTTATACGATATGCTCATTCAGAAATCAAACAACAATCGATGAACATTCCATCAATTAAATATGGGTGCATTTACTGTTTAAAATTAAACGTAATTAATAAAATATTATAATTCAGTGAGAGGTGTGAAAAAGCTATAAATTTGAACTAGAATGATAACAGAAACATGAATTTTATAAAATATTACAAATGTAAACAAAACGTTCTTATCATTAATAGTAGTAATAACTGCTGTCATCATCTTCATCACTTTCTTCATAATAGTAAGGATTTGAATAATGGTATCCACACATATTTAGATGAATAGTACGACATCTTTCGTGCGGGTATGTACTGTAGTAACAACAATGCATGCAACAAGTTTTAGTGAAGAAATAAAAAACTCCTGGAAAGACAAGTAAAATAATTGAAATAAATTTTTAATGTAACATAAATTAATTTTAAATATTTCTTGATACATTTAAGATCGTTTATTTTATTGGAAAGATACTATTTTAGGAAAATAAAGATAAAATTTAAAAAAATCCCGACTAAAATATTTACTACCCAAAAAATCAAAAACTATTGGACTAACTCGGTATTCTGGTTGAAAAAAATATATCTGTAAATTAGTCAAAAACTCAACTCATCGCGCCGTTTTTTGCGATATTGAAGGTGTTCGTGGATGATAAACTCTACACTAACAATACTGATGCCGAATTCAGTCGAAATGTCTCGAACATTCATCATACGGTCCTCCAAAATGAGTTGTTCGACGTGGCAAATGTTGTCTCGTGTGATGCTAGTTCGTGGCCGACAATCATGTTGCTCATTCTCGACGGTTTCGTGAGCATCCGTGAATGCTTTGGCCCATTTAAACCCTACTCAGGCACTCACTACCAAACTGATTTCGCAAACTACTTTGTATCCTTATCTTGTGTTGTTGCTTGCTAAACTTATATCTATACTTCTCAATTGGTCGTCATAGTATTTTCTTTTCTTACTTCTAATTATCTTATTCGCTACTCTTCTGAGATATGCATAATGTTCTCTAGTCATCCTGGTTTGCCTACCTATGTAATCTTTGTATGCCTGATTCTTTTTGCCTAACGCATTTTGGCACTCATCATCGAACCATTGATTTATTTAGCGCAGGGCTTGATATCAGATCATCTGTTTTGGCACGGCCCCTAGTATACGCTTTCACTTCCATTCAGAGCTTGTTGAAAGTAATCTAACCATGCTAAATCGCACGGAAACGGAATCCAGTTAACTGGGCCGTTCCGTGATTTAATCGTTCGTCAAATGTGTCTTTCAGTAAATTAATTATATCACGCGCAGTGTGGCATGCGGCGCATTGCCTAAGCTGGAAAAGGCGAAATGCGGAGCTAATACAGCACACCTAATTTAGAAAAATTCACATCAAAATACCATATATTCCACTGCATTCAACTTGCACCAGAGCCATATTATTGGGTTTAAACATAATACTTTATTCAGAAACTGGATTTTCTCAGAAACTGTGCGAAATTGTGAGTTTTTTATAAAATGAATCGGAAGTATTTTAAATTCTACCTAAAAAATGTAGAGTGTTGTCTCGATTATTCCCATCAAAATTTTTATGTATAGTGCTGTTTATGAAACAGTTCCTAAATTAGGAATTATTTGGAGTGCCTACAACAGTTCTTAAATAATGGGCTGCATAAGTTATTTAGTTAGTATTTGTTTAGGCAAACCCCATAGGTTCCTAAACTAGATATTGTTTTGGAAAATCCTATTACACCCTAATGACCAACCCTATCTGTCCCTAAAAAGTAATTCTGTTTAGGAATTGATGAGGTCCCAACTCAGACCTAATGCACGCTTTTTTGTGGTTGGGAGGTGAAAGCCATTTACGCTGGTGAATGACTAGACCATCCAATAAACACCTTCCCTTTCCACCCGAGAACCTAGCTTGGAACCGTTTGATGCACTATTTCGGGCTACGTCTCGTTTCGCGATGCCGTGGGGCACCTTTAAGCTGGTGATTTCTCCTGTAGCTGTAGGTGAGAGAGTTAGAGGCATTGCTGGCCAAGCAATCCTCCAGCCTTGATATACCCGGTTGCAACGAGTCCCTTTTATCGATTAGGACTATTTAAAAATAATGGGACACCTGGTTTCATTTATCAACCGATCCAAGCATCACCGCAACTGTTTTATCTGAGGTCAGCTCTCCCGTCTCCCTGCAAAGCTTCCGTTGTAATTTGTCCCATTTTTTGCAACAAAAAATGTATGGCAGGAATCGTTTTTCTCTACTAGGCAAAACCGGCAAGTATAGGGACTGTGACTTACAAATCTCATGCAGGTAAAACAGAAAACACCCATGCCCGCTCAAAAGCTGGGTCAGATAGAAGTGAGAGACTGCTGTCAATCGTTGAGTGAGTTCTTTTCTGCTCGCGGGCAACCGTCTCCCTTACCTCCTACTTCAACGCAAATAAAAAGCGTGGTGCTCTCTAGTAAGGAGAGCAACAGATATCATTCCTTCAATAACTCTCACCGCTAAATCAGAGACTGTTGGAAATGAAGATGCAATCCCCACTGCTTCTCTTCTGTATACCTGTGCCGAGCATTTCAGTACACCTCCTTACTGAGGGTGTTGCCCTATATTTCTGCTCCATACAGTAGCACTGAGCCTTCAGCACTCATCAAGAGACGTCTTCTTGATGGGATTGAGCTCCCTACGTTGGCAATAAGTCGACTAAGAGCCGATACGCCTGAAGCAGCCTTCTCATGCATTGCCCTGATTTGCTGGGAGAAACCCATCTTTGAGTCAATCAATAGCCACCGATTCTTCACCGCCCTTACTCTAGGGGTTCTCTTTTTTGTTAAGATGACCACTTTGGTTTTCTCCAGTGCCAGACTAGGCCCATAATCGGTCATCCAGTCTGCCACCTGGCGCATTAGCATATCTAGCATAAGTTGCGCTTATTGAACGGTGTGTTCCGTGTAAAAAACCGCAACATCATCCGCATAGTCGGTCAAATGTGACTCATCTGGCATCTCCAGTTTCAGTAGCCTCTCCTTCCACAAGTCTGGACCAAGGATAGATCCCTGTGCAACACCCGATATAATCTTCATCGCTCATAGGCCCTGTGTGGTGTCGCAAACCAGGTTTTGGTCCTTCAGGTAGTCCCTCAGACGTCGCATCAGTATTCTGGAACTTGAAAAGGGTTTCCGGTGTATCCAGAATATCCACCCATTTAACGGAGATGAAGGTGTTCCTACCTCCGAGTGTCACCAACAGAACGATCCATCGCTTGGTCCGGCCTTTGCCTTTTGAGCTGCGGTCACCACCTCTGCAAAGCCGTACTGCCGAGGAGCTAGGTTGCCAGCAGCATGAACAGCGTCAGTTAGTCTTCCCTTGATGAGTCTCCCTGGAACCAACTTAGCTGTATCTAGCACGCGAAATAAAGGTATGCAGTATGCAGACGGCGATTCAGGGTTTTCTCTCTTCATGCTAATCGGTTACGTCTCGGACACATTCTATCGTATCGGGAAAACCCTCTCCCGTAGGCCAGCGTTGAATGTGCTGAACAGCAAGCCAAAACAATATTGATATACAAGATGCAACAACTTAGCTGGATCATCAGCATGAGCACCATCTGAGCCTGGAGCCTTCCTCACTTTTCATGATGGGACTACTTCTTCCAGTTCCAGCGATGTGAAGAGGGAGCACTCGATTGCTGTTTCGCTGTAGGCAGCGTCAACATTGGCAGAAGGGGAGGAGAAGAGTGCCCACACTATCTCGTTCATCTTTTCCGCATCATGTATGCAAGGTGTCTGTAGGGCACTAAGTTTTTGCATGACTAGCTTGCAGCCAAGGGCCCACGGATCCTTCGTCACACTATCCACTTTATCTTGCTAGCAGAACTTTGCTATTGTTAATCAATTTGGGAAGGTGTTTTCTTGCGGACCGGTATGCTGCCACCTGGTGCCCCGTTGCAGTTCCGTGCCCGTTGAGTCTCACGCCAAAGCTTGCGACACTCCCTTTTCTTTTCAGCGATTTCAGTTAACTAACAGTACATTGCAAGCTTGCCGTGCCGGAGGTTTTGTCGGGGCATATGCGTACTGCAAATAGTCTTGATGCTGCTCATAGTTGAGTTGACCACGTCTTAAGCTGCTAGTTCTTCTGTTTCCTGCGAATCACCCTACAGCGGAGCATCTGCCAAGAGCACCTCGATAAACCTCTTGAAGTCCATCCTTACGATATTCCACCCTATTGTAGGTGCTCAAGAGCATGGATGCCGGGGAATATCATAGATTTCAAGTGAAATGTTCTGATGATCACTAGCGAAGTAGCCTCTAACACTCTTAAATTATTTCTCCTCCATACAAGGGACTCCGAGGCGAATGTCACATTCAGTATGGTACCTTTGCATCCGATGCGGTGGAAAGTGTTTGAGGCAACGAGTGCCGTTTTGGTCACCATTTCTAAGACTCGTTTTCCCTACAGGTCTGTTGAATATATGCTTTTTTTGGTTGCTTTAGCATTGCAGGCTCCCTCAACAAACAAGTTGCCATCTGCATTAAGCTTGGCTTGGAAAAATGATTTCGGTTCGTTCGGCCTTAAGTACACACTAAAGAAGAACATGAAATCATCCCTCCGTCCACAGCCCGCCGCCCTGAAATCATTGTTTCGAACTTAGATGGCGGCAGTACCAGTTTCATCATAATACCATTATGCAGAACTTATATCGTGGTGTTACACACTCAGCAGCAAAAAGTCGGCTTTCGTGTCCCTCGTTAACTGCTCAAGGAGCTTTTGGGTGATTGAACTGCGATGGAGGTTTACCAATAGAATACGGATCATTGAAGTTCTGATTTTGCCTTGGCTAGAACTTCCTGAAAAACTCGACATTTTCCTGATCCCAAGACGTGCCCTGGATCCTGTCTTGGATCAGCATCCTTGCAAAGGATACAGTGTGCCTCCTTTGTACACTCTTTGCTTGCATGTCCCATTTCACCGCATTCATAACATAGGGAACTCCTATCGGGTCCTCTGCATACCTGTGTGTGTGCCCTTAGCCAAGGTATTTGAAGCCTTAAAGTGGCGCTGCTCTTTCCCATATCCTGCAGATAAACCATCGTGTTCTTACCTTGCATTCATTCAGAAATCACTCGGTATCCTTTCCTATCGTCAAAATTGGCCATGTGTTGTCCTCTATGGTTTTCTGGTATCAGCAAGACTTTGATACTGCCCTCGTTAGGGAGCTCCCTTCTAATGGCTATCTCTACCTCGGCCAGGTCCGCAACATAGTCAATATCTCTTATTTTGATCGTTGCCAGCAGCTTGAGTGAGACTATAATTGCCAAAGACTTTCATTTTTGCATTGCAAAATTCTTCTTTATTGCCGCCTTCTACCCCCAATTTGACTAGTATATGGCCTGACCGCGCTTCAATAGAAGTGTTGGTATCTTCGGGCCTTACACTTCTCGTGATATCTCGCAGCATTCTTCCCTCGTATTGGCCATCTTGGGGTCTTACGAGCAGTGCCTGCTGCCGGGGTCTTCGTCGGGGCTTCTTTTTCTCCTGTTTCGCAGCAGGTCTTTCTTCTTGCTGGGTGTCCGTGCAAATTTTATTTTCTAGCACTTTTTGAAGGAGTTTGCAGTTTTCTTTGCTCCTTTTTTAAGCATTGTCTGAAATCCCTGATCTGGTATTCTATGCCCATCAAATGCCTTTTCTTTCGTTCTTTTATCCCAATCTCCTTCGATTGGGCTAGACGCTATTCTTTTATTGATGGTTGATGGAGGAGGTATCTGTGTGTGCCTTTAAGGCTTACCCCTCAGCACTTCTTTAGCCTTTTGCTCTACTTCAGCCTTCTTGTCCTCTTCGGCTTCTTTAGTACAAGCAACCCATTTTTATAGCTTTGCTGATTTTTAGAAATCCACATGCAGATTTTATTGTTTTTAGAGTATCTCCCGCTTTGTGGATTAGCCTTCCTTCCTGATGTAGCTGGATGGCAATTGTAATTTACGATTGCCTATCTTTGGAGAGGTTATCGGCTAACATTACCGAGTACAGCACGTGAGCCACATTTTCGAAGGTGGCAGTGAAATCACACAACGGTGCTTTATTTGTCTGGTCACTCCTTTGTTTTCCTGCCCTGATCACTTTGTGGGCTTCATGATGGTCCGTTATTACTTCGGGACTTAAGACCCTTGCTTTGGTCCCTTCGGTAGCGATCGCAGTATTAAAACATCGAATTTTTTATGTTCTTTATGTTTTCCCTCACCACTTGAGCATCTGGCATGTCGTGCAGAATTTTCCGCTCTTTCTTTGGACATTCTGGCATTTGCATCATTTTTATGCTGCGCCCGAGTGCCACAAAAATCTCAGTCTAGACAAGGCTGCCCGCTAATGTCCATTTATTACTGTCATTACTGTCATTGTATTCATCGTCATTTTTGTCGTTGTTAGTACCACTCCCAATGTGCTACTAACATCGTGGCTGCTGCCGCTAGCTGCGTCGTTGTTGTTAAAATTTTTAATTAGCTTTTTGGATTCTTTTATCAGTTTTTTGGAGTTTTTTATTGAAATTGCTCCAGATTGGGTCGCCTCTCAAAGCCAGACCAGCGCTAATCGCGAGTCCGTCTCGTCTGATAGTTGAATTGGAGTGTCGACCCGGCGCTACCGTGCAAAAGCATCAACTCCAGTTCGTTGTTCAAAGCGTTGTCCAGATTCAGTCAGGGTCCGTTACCGGTCATCCCAGGATAAACCTCACGGTGACCTCCATACCCTCGGGTCCGTGGGATCGGCGCTCTTCAAAGAATGCTAGACTCTAAGAGTACTCCTGTCGACCGGCATTCCCCCCGTGGAGCTAATACAGCATGCGTAGCTTACAAAAATTCAAATAAAAACATTTCACTGCATTTAATTTGCATCAGAGCCGTATTGTTGGATTTATAAATAAGGCTTTATTAAGAAACTGAATTTTTTCGGAAAATATGCAAAATCGTTAGTTTTTTACAAAATGAAGAAAATGGGAAGTATTTTGAATCCTACCTCTTTTGAGCGTAATGCACGCAATTAGAGCCCCGTTTGAGAAAGGAGGAGGGAACCGTTTGTTTCCCCAACCCATAGCTTCCATGATTCCTCATCCCAAACCCCCCCAATTAAATGGTAGTAAATGCTCTATGGGTGCACATTGGGTTTACTGGTTCCCCAATAATGTAACATTAAATGTCGAGAAATGCTAATAACTGTAAATACATCTACAGCTCTGCTACTAAATCCTACTTGCACCTCCTTTGTGAGGACGTAAGAGGGTGAAGGCGAATCTTTCGCGCCTGATAACGGAATCGACGTAATAACCATACCGCCGGAATGGAGGTTGGGCAACGGGCTAACTCCCCGTCCCTGGAAAACCTTTAATTGTTTCGAAACCTGCAGATAGGCCTCGGAATGGATTGGAATCACGGCAACGACATCGCTAACGAAAAAGAAATTTGGCATTGGATCCTGCAATGTCAGATCACTTATTTCCCTGGCGCTGTTAAGGACCTTTTACAACAGGCCAGTCAATATCAATTAAAAATACTGGCAGTCCAGGAAACGAATTGGACTGGAAACGACATTCAAGGCATGAGATCGCACACAATATTCAAAAGTGGGAAGCCCACTGGAAAACGAGAATTCGGAGTGGCCTTCATTGTCGATAGGGAGTTTAATTTGCATTTTAAGGCAGTCCATGAACGGTTGTGCGCGATCCGTATAAAAGCGAAATTCTTTAACATCTGGCTGATTAATGTTCGCACCTCGACAGAAGAAAAGGACGAAAAAACGAAGGAATTGTATTACAATCACCTGGAAAGACTAGTCGACTCATTGCTCACAAACGAAACAAAAATAATTCTGGGTGATTTCAACGCTAAGGTTGGCAATGAGCTATCTTATCGGGGAATGACTGGAGGATATAGCCTCCATGATGAAAGGAATGACAACGGCCAGCCCCTGATTGACTTTGCATGTATCAGAAATCTACTCATACGTTCGACTTACTTCCCACATCGACGCATTCATAAAATGACCTGGGTTTCACCAGGTCATGTTCTGATCCAACAACGTTTGGCCTTGAGCATACTTGACGTCCGTACATACCGAGGAGCCAATTGTAACTCAGATCATTACTTGATCAAATAAACCTATCAATGTCGTATGTCAAAGGCATTTTCAGCGAAGACCAGCCCGCTACAAAAATTTGACATCAAAAGGCTCCAAACGCCGTCTGTGGCCGAAAATTTCACGGACCCCTTCAACAACCAGCTGGCTTCCATCTTATCAGATGCATCGTTTAAGACGAGCAACGAGCTCTGGATGGAAGTGAAAGCGGCTATCAGGACCGTGGCAGAACAGACGATCGGACATCAAGCCCGGCGCAAGAGGAATGATTGGTTTGATGATGAGTGCCAGAATGCGTTAGAATCAGGCATACAAAGAATACGTAGGTAAGAAAACTAGGACAAAGAGAGAACACTATGAAAATCTCAGAAGAGTAGCGAATTAGATAATTGGGATTAAGAGAAAATACTATGAAAATACTATGACGACCAATAAAATCGGATCATATGCCAATAGTATTATTGGCGAGTATCAAGGTGGTTTCAGGGCAGGTAGAACAACAACAGACCAATTGTTCACTGTAAAGCACGTACTTGAAAAATGCTGGGAGTTCAACATAGACGTACAACAAATTTTCGTTGATTTCAAGCAAGCATACGATAGTATTGATCGTACCGTACTGTACCAAATAATGCTTGGTTTTGGCATCCCAGCCAAATTAGTCCGTCTTACCAAAATGACAAAAACTTCGACAACCTCCCAAGTCCGCATCAGTAACCAACTCACCGATGGCTTTGACACAAGTATCGGACTAAAGCAGGGAGATGGGCTGGCCCCATTGCTATTCAATTTGGCTCTGGAGTCCGTCATACGGAAGCTACCTGTCGATACGCGAGGTACATTACTATACACGTCGAGCCAAGTAGTGGCCTATGCGGACGACATCAATATTCTGTCACGGTCATTAACAACTGCCAAAGAACTCTTCCTGAAACTCGACAGCGAAGCAAAACTAGTAGGGCTACAAATCAACAAAAATAAAAAAAAGTTCATGACGCAGTCGAGGAAAAATACCTCAAATACACAAAATATTACTCCTGGCGAATATAGTATCGAGAATGTTAGCATTTGTGTATTTAGGCGCCAAAACAACGAAAACGGGCAATGAAAGAGACGAAATACGCCGAAGAATACAGCTCGCATATAAAATATTCTATTCTGTATTGACGGTCTTGAAGACCAGCTGCATACACAGGAAAGCAAAGCCCCAAGTATACAAATCTGTGATAAGACCTGTGTTATGCTATAGGTGGACCCTAACCCAAGCATCCGCAAATATATTGAACGCCTTTGAGCGACGGGTCCTGAGGCGAATAATCAGAACGAAGCTAGACGGGGACCAATGGCGAATTCGATACAACCATGAGCTGTATGAAATTTTTGACGATCCGGAAGTCTCAACGATTGTAAGACTGCGGAAGCTGCAATGGGCTGGACACATGAATCATATAGACGAACAACGGATACCCAAGAAGGTATTCGTTTGAAGAACTGAAGGCCGGAGACCAGTAGGGAAACCGAGGAAACGCTGGTCTGACTCGGTCGACGAAGACAGTTCATCGCTGCTCAGATTTAGAAACTGGAGGACACGGTCAACGGACCGAGACAGTTGGAGGCGCTGTTTGCAGGAAGCGAAGGCCCGAAAGAGGTTGTAGTGCTAAGAAGAAGAAGAAGAATTAGAGCCTAACCACTTCCTGAACTGAATTCCTAGTTGGGAAATGTTTGATGAATGTTGTTTTTCCTCGAATTCCTTCTGCTTTGTAGGAATTGTATAAAAATCCGCGAAAAATGCAATAGGCCAGCACGTGAAGGGGTTTGAAAAAGATATTCGTTAGTAAAACTGAAGAACAGAGGCCAGAATATAACCAAGGAAGTGATCTTCGGCTCTTTTGATGAGGATAGCCTTTTGCTGCTTATAATCCGAAATTGGAGGATTTGGTCGATGCATCAGATAGCCGTGTGCAATTGATCGAAACCCGTAAGAGGCTGTAGTACAATTCGTAATATTGGAAACCCTTATTACTTCATCTAACTGGGCAACCGGATTCCGATTGAATACCATAAAATGTTTCCTTAAAACTTCTAAGGATCATTCAAACTCTTTCAATACTATGTAATAAGAAAAATTCTTTCAACAACATTTATATCTTGAGAGTTGATCATAAAGACATCGAGGGAACAGTAAAGAAAGTGAAGATGGAATCGTTCTGAAAATTGAGTGAGCCACTCTTATCGCAAAATATCTGTCCTCGAACAACGTACAAATATAGATTGTACCCAACAAACAAATGTTTGAGATGTTTTGAATGTTACTCTTTTGTAACTGAGAATACAGTGAATACAAAAAGCAATTATAATGAATTGAGTTTATAGCTTCCACTTGTTTTGAAGTCTTAAAATTTTGAATGTATTTTCAATACTTACTTGATTGTGTTAATTTGAAATAGCATATTTGCTTAGGTGTAGGCTTTTTCGTTGTAGTTCTTAGAGTCGTTGTTGCCACTGGCGAGGTAGTTTCAACTGAACTCGTCTCAGGAACGTCCTTTCGGGATGTATTTTCTACGCCTTCTGTGGTCGTCTCCAAAGACTTTGGTGTTGTCTTAGCTGATTCTGTTGTACTTTTCGTACTGGTTTCTGAGCTAGTTACTTCTGATTCAGTTGATGTCAGTAAAGTGCTTGTTTCAGTACTACTCGTTGACTTAGTCACTTCTGGAGTAGTAATTTCGGTACTTGATTGAGTTGTTACCGGCGTTGTACTATCAGTAACGTCATTAACTTTGGTACTCGAGGAAGTCTTTGGCGTATTGGTGGTAACAATTTCAGTTGCCGTAACAGTCGTGAAATTTTCCGTAGTTCCGGCTGCTGTAGTACTTGTAGCAGTTGTCGTTTCAGGTTCTAATGTTCCTGGATCGATATCTTGACACTGGACACTCACACAACAAACAACCACCGTAATCAACCACAACCGAATTATACAATTGCTTGCCATTACAAGTATTGCCAATGATTTGACTTTAAAAGGTTAGAAGAGACTATCACTAGATAAAATCAAGCTCCGAAGCAGCACTGATCGCTGCTCCAATAGTTCCACAATCTTAAATAGCATTAAATTGCATTTGGCGACAATATTATCTTACTTGGTGACGCTTCATCTTCATACTAGCAATTCCGCGAATTCCTCACATACACGCAACACGTCATCCAATTAAGCTTTGCACCGGGTATCAGTTACAAATACTTTGTTCCGTTTTTTGTTAGAGATGAATCAATTATTTTTTTAGAATCCTTTCCATGTTAGTAGAGCACTTGAGGGTTACTCATCTATATTTATACAAATTATGCTAATATCGGAAATAAGTAAGGTATCCAAGGTAGTCGATCAGTCGTCAAACAAAATTGATAAGAAACCAGACATAACACCTGGACGCATGAGAATTAGTTTTCGTGTGTATCTTATTCAGCGATATGAGTTGTCCCAAGAATATACAATACATATGAGGCCGATTCTCAGTAAGAATTGTGAAGAACGCACCAGACACTTTGTTTTATTACCCCAGTCCTTTGTTTACTAATCAACAGCCAAAGAAAACATTCAATGATTAATTAATAGCTTATTCATGTAATCAAACAAAACAAAATGAGAAAATGGTTGTGTGGAGAAATTCCCCATTGTGTGAATTTTATCTCATTCGATTTACACTTTGTTATGACAGTGATTTACTTTCGTAAAGTAAATAGTTTGTTGTAAAATATCAAATAAAAAGCATTATTCCGCAATCCAGTCAGTTTGTGCGTTACCTAGACACCGCCATTCGGAAATGTTCGAATCAAAGGACTTCTATTTTAAGTATATTTTATGGTATATTCATATAGAAACAAGTTAGATAGACAGCCCTACGCTCATGTCAGAAAGGTTTTGTACTCCACTTACGAAATGCAGTCACCAGCAACGAATGAAATCAAGAAACATGTCAAAAAGATGTGCACGTTTACAAGAAAATCTATTGTTTCTCCATTTTCAGCGGGCGTCATTGTGTTGCACACTAAAAATACCACTCTAATAGTGAATTCCTAAAAATATTTATGTTCTTGATCTTATTTGAAAATTTTAAGAGGATCAAATCAAAACTGCTGTGTCTGATTCGATGGAAAAGCTCATAAAATACCAAAATCGCGTTATTGCAATTAGAGAAATTTCAAATGGCTATAACTTCCGTGAATATGATTCGATTTACATATATTCAACTCAGAGGAAATATTTATTTCGTTGAGTGTTAGGGTATCCAATACAATTTTCTTGGGAAAAATGTGAATTTTGAAGATTTTATTATTATTAACAAACTTGAGCGAATTTGGGCTTCTATGGTATTTCTGTTAGTGCACCCATAAACATCTGCTTCCATAATTTGTCTCGGATTTTTCTGATCTCAGATGTCCAATCGGAAGAGGGGAACACACATTTTTCGTTTATTTCATTTCCCTGCGCGGCCCGCAAAACAAAAATTGCCAGTTTAAGACCTGGTTTAAAAAGTTCTCATCAAGACCTTTCATTTGATATCCATATCGGCTGCTTTGACGTAATATTTTTTTCGGGGGCCACTCCCGCTTACAATCCCCTAATTTTTTTTTTGTAATTGAACTTGAAAGAGGGCACCACTTTACACTTACACATAAAGTTTGATGTCTCCAGCTTATATCATTTGCGAGAAAAATTGCTGTAACACGCGGATGGATGAAGGAACAGACAGGTCGTGATGCTGTACTACCTCAAGTTGTATTCAATTTTTAATTAGCTCTGACGTAATATTTCTAATAATATACCAAAAATGCCATAATTTAATTACAACTGCTCAGTCCATTGACCGCGTCCTCCGATTTTGAAGTCCGTGCATAGATGAGCTGTGTTCGTCGACTGAGTCAGACCAGTGTTTCCTCGGTTTTCCTATAGGTCTCCGTGCTTCAGTTCTCCTAGCAAATACCTTTTTGGGTATCCGTTGTTGGTCCATACGATTCACGTGGCCAGCCCATTGCAGCTTCCACAGTCCTTCAATCGTTGAACTAGACGGAGGTCTAGCTTCGCTCCAATTATTTGCCTTACAGCATAACACAGGTCTTCCCCACAGTTTTGTATACTTGGAGCTGTGTTCTCCTGTGTATGCAGCTTGTAATGATTTTCCGTCTAAATTCGTACGATTGAATCGCAACCGACCTCTGAGTCTGAGTCGTGCCAACGAATGGTACCAATCAGTCAACCAGTTCGTGTACCCGTAGTCCATTTCGCGTTGGCTGCTTGTCGGCCAGCTAGATCGGAGATGATTTCGGTCGCAGGTCTTTAAATGGGTTACGCTCAATTACATATTTCAGCCACTTTTAAATGCCCGTTCAAATGCGCCGCAAACACAAACATACGGAAGGGAAACCTACTTCACTTCATTCCGTATTTATTCATCATTCTAGTCAATTACAAAAATCTAATTTCAATTTCGTGTTCCCGAATTTGACCGACGCGGTACCGAAAAATACACTACGTTAACTCAATCCCGAAGAACTCTACGCTAAGAAAAAAAGGCAAGACAAACTAAGCATTCTTTGGGGAGTTCCGCCCCCACGTACCCGAGGAAATTCCTGCAGGGAGAATTCCGGTCAACAAGAGCACTCTTTGAGGCTAGCATTCTTTGGGGAGCGCCGCCCCCACGGACCCGAGGATATGGGGGGCGCCGTGAGGTTCCCTCCTGGGATGACAGGTAACGACTCTGATTGGATCTGGACAACGCTTTGGACAATGAACTGGAAATGGCGCTTTGGAGTGGCGGATGTGATGGTTTGGACCTAGTTGTTTTGCACAGTAGCGCCGAGGTGAAACTCGTGTGTGAACGGCTCCAATTCAACTATCATACCGTCTCCGTCCCGGTAAAACCTTGGCAGGCCTCGGAGTACGTTCAAAGTTCGCACCATTGGGTTGGTGGTGTAAGTTCGGTTGAGACGGACTCCCGATTAGCGCTGGCCTAGCTCTGAGCACTTGTCCCCATAAGGGCTGCTCTGCAAAGATAACTATGGGACCAAAAAGGCGACTACACACACGAACGGAGATAGCGGCTCCGAGGGGGGGACCTGATAAAACTGGAGCAAACAAAATAAAAAAACCACAAATACCCAGAAAAAGAAACGAAAAAAATAACGTCGACGCAACGAGCGGTTGCAGCCACGATGTCAACAGTACATCGTGAGCGGTACTAACAACGACAAAGACGAAGATTAACACAACGACAGTGAAGACGGACGAAAAACGGAGAATACAGACTGAAATTCCTGCGGCGTTCGAGCGCAGCAAAAAAATTATGCGAACGCCCGAGCTTCCTTTTAAGGAGAAACGGGAAACTCTGCAGGACGCTTCAGGTGTTCGAGCGGTGGGAGATAACATAAAGAGCACCGAAAACTCGATTGTCACTGCTGCGATCGTTACCGAAGCGACCGATGCAAGAGTCGCAAATCCCGACATTGCAACGAAAAATCCAGAAGCCAACGAGGAGATTACGGCACTAAAAGCAAAGAGTGACCAGACACCGCGTGAATGCACCGCCAGAGTGGAAAATGTGGCGGAAGTACTGCACTCGGGATCGGAACGCAATAACCTTTCCCAAGGATGGTTGCAAGGTACAATTGCGGCCCAGCAATATGAAGAAGAAAGACTACTCCGAAAAGCGGGAGATGTTCTGGAAAGAATACAAACTGCATGCGACTCCCCAAAAATCAGCAAAGCAGCAAAGGTAGGGCTCCTTGAACTAGAGTAGCTCCTAGATCGCATAGGCCACTATCAGAGAAGCTGGTTTAGGCCCGAAGACGAAGAGAAGGCTAAAGAGGTGCTTGAGGTGAAATCTAGAGGCAACACGCAGATAGCTCCACCATTAAACGTCAATAAAAGAATGGCGTCTAGCCCAGTCGAAGGAGATCGGGATAAAAGAAGGAAGGAAGAGGCACTTGAAGGGCGTGGAGCACTAGATCAGGGATTCCGGACAGTGCTTACAAAAGGAGCGAAGAAAGCCGCAAAAAAACTCCCTCAAAAACAGCAAGAAAGTAAAGTTCGTACGGACGCCCAATTACAAAAAGCACCTGATGCAAAGCAGGAGAGGCAGAAGCCCCGACAAAGACCCCGGCAGCAGGCACTGCTTGTTAAGCCCAAAGGTGGCTGATCCTACGCGGAAGTACTGCGGGACATCGGGGGAAACGTAAGGCCCGAAGACACCAATACTACCATTAAAGTAGTACGACCAACGCGGTCAGGCCACATACTGGTCGAATTCGGAGCAGAGGCCGGCAATAAAGATGCATTCTGTGACGCAGTTAAGAAAGTCCTCGGCAAAAGCGCAACTATAGCCCCGCTCGAGCCGATGGCAACGATCAAAATACGAGACATTGACTGCGTGACGGATCTGGCCGAGGTAAAAGAGGCAATCAAAAGGGAGTTCCCTAGCGTGGGAAGGATCAAAGCGAGACTGACACCAGAAAATAACAGGGAACAACGCATGGCCATAGTTGACTTAACCGAAAAGGACGCCGAACAATTCCTGAACAAGGGCAAAGTACGGATTGGGTGGGTTGTCTGTAGGATACGGCGAAGAGCAACGCCTCTTCAATGTTTCAAATGCCTTGGTTATGGTCACACCACACAAGTATGCAAAGGACCCGAAAGGGGGTTCCCTATGTTACAAATGCGGTGAAATGGGACAGAAAAGAAAAGAGTGTACGAAGGAGGCACACTGTATTCTTTGCAAGGATGCTGATCCAAAGCTTGATTTTGGACACGTCTTGGGATCAGAAAAATGCCGTGTGTTCCAGGAAGCCCTAGCCAAGGCAAAATCAGAACTCCGATGACCCGCATCCTGCAGCTAAACCTCACCGCAGTTCAATCGCCCAAAATCTGCTTGAGCAGTTTGCGAGGGACATGAAAGCCGACTTCTTTCTGCTGAGTGAGCAACACCATAATAAAAGCCCTGCATTATGGTATTCTGATGATAGTGGTACTGCTGCCATCTGGGCTCGGAACAGTGACTTTCAAGCGGAGAGTTGTGGACGGGGGGATGGTTTCGTTTGGGTTCGGTGCTCAAGGATCGCCGTCTTTAATGTGTACCTAACGTTCAACGAGTCGATATCATCTTTCCAAGCCAAGCTTAATGCTCTGGAGGGCGCTGTCTCGAACGCAGAGGCTAAAGTGCTCATTGGGGGCGACTTCAATTCTAAAGCAATCGAATGGGGCATGCTTCAGACGGATCCGTGGGGAAAACGAATCCTTGAAATGACGACCAGGACGGCCCTCGTCGTACTAAACTCCGGAAACATGCCGACTTTCCGCCGTATTGGCTGTGAGGGAACCATACCGGACGTGACATTCGCCTCGGAGTCCTTAGTACGGAGGATACACAACTGGAAAGTATTAGAAGACTTCTCAGCCAGTGATCATCAGTGAATTCTGCTTGAGATAAGTGATGCTGTCTCCCGACGTCCGTGCTCTCGGCCTTCTACAACTGGATGGATCATCGGAAGGATGCACGTCGAGAGGTTTGTCGAGGTGCTCACAGCAGGTGAGCCGCTGCAGGGTGCTTCGGAGGGGACGGAAGAACTGGCAGCTCAAGACGTGGTGAACTCTACTATGAGCATCATTACGACTGCTTGCTGCGCTGCTATGCCCCGTCGAAGTCCCCGGCACGGCAAGCCCCCAGTGTACTGGTGGTCTACTGAAATCGCTGAAAAGCGGAGGGAGTATCACAAGCTCCGGCGTGAGGCTCAACGTGCGCGGAACGGCGACGAGGCATACAACCAGGTGGCAGCATGTAAGTCGGCCAGAAAATTCCTTCGCAAACTGATCAACAGTAGCAAGGCTCGCTACTGGCAAGAACTAGTGGACAATGTGAACAAGGATCCGTGGGGCCTTGGCTACAAGCTGGTTATGGGGAAACTTGGTGCCCTACGGAAGCCTTGTATACATGACGCGGAAAAGATGGATGCGATAGTGCGGGGACTCTTCCCCGCCCATCCCGTCCGTGTTGACGCTGTCCATGGTGAAACAGCAGTAGAGTGCCTACTCTTCACACAGCTGGAACTGGAGGAGGCAGTCCTCTCCTTGAAAGCAAGGAAGGCTCCAGGTCCAGATGGTGTTCCAGCTGAGGTGTTGCGGCTCGTCTATCACCATTGTCCTGACTTGCTGCTCAGCATATTCAACGCTTGCCTACGGGACGGGGTTTTCCCGGTACGATGGAAGGTGGCAAGGCTCGTGCTGATCAGCAAGGGGAAGGGAAATCCTGAATCGCCGTCTGCATACCGCCCGGTATGCATGCTAGACACGGCTGGAAAAGTGCTAGAGAAACTCATCAAGGGAAAACTTACTGGCGCGATTCGTACTGCTGGGGACCTATCTCCTCGGCAGTACGGCTTCAGAGCTGGACGTTCTACCATTGATGCAATTGTAGAGTTGGTGAACGCGGTCCAAAAGGCAGAGGCATATAGTCGCACCAAGTGACGGATCATCCTGTTGGTGACACTCGACATCAGGAATGCTGTTTTTGTACCGCGATAAGATATTTTTCTTACCGCCCAATTCACAATTTAGTACTTTACTAAATGTGCAGGAAGCAATGATATATTTCTAGTGCAGTACTAGAAATATTCTGACTCCATTAAATATTTATATTTAGCTAGTGATTATAAAGCGTCTAGGCACGCATGTAGATTTGGCGGTTAACGCCGCAATGACTTAGTGAAAACAGGGGCGAAGTCGCCAGTTTAACGTTTGACCAAAAAGTGTATTTTCCTATATCGACCTATTCTATTTATACAATTTTTCTATCACAAATACATATTTAACTCTAACAAAATATTGTTTGCTTCAGCAAAAAATACTTAGCAAGAAAATTCCTTATTCTAAATTTTCTACTTCAAAATCCATACAAAACAAATTTACTTCCTCAATGCAATTCTACACGTTGGGTTTCCCATAGAATGCTATCACAAAAAAAACATTAGCTCTGCATGACGTGAATGCATTCATACATACTCTATGTTAATTTCCCCCAAAAAAAAAAGGAAACAAGATATCATATGTGGAGTTCTTAGACGCCACATATGAACAATGTCAAGTTCATCGAGAAAAAACGAAAGCATTCAAAGCAATTAATTTATGTTTTGAAATATGATGCACAAGTGTCTTCGCTTATTGTAAATTTGTAATGTTGTACATATGAAACCATATGAGTAAGGATTATTCCACACGTAAGAAAATGGGTTCATATGGCAAGAAGTACATATGATAGAGTTTGATGTAGTTTCTACGTTTAAAGCGGGTCATGCATATTTATTTATTTATATTGATGCATTAATGAATTTAATATGAATTTTCCTGATGGTTAAATTATTGTGTGAGTATAAATGCATTACAATTTAACTTATCAGGCAAGTAATTTACTTAGATTTTAATACTTTCGCTGTCGTAAGCGAACAAATGCCTTCAACTCCGCTAGATGGGTGGATATTTTGGACACGCTGGAAAACTCTTTTCAAGTTCCAGAATATCTAATGCGGCTTTTGTGGACCTACCTAAAGGACCGAAGCCTGCTCTGCGACACGACACAGGGCCAACGAAGGATGGAAACCACATTGGGTGTTGCCCAGGGATCTATCCTTAGTCTGGACCTGTGGAACGTGTCTTACGACGGGCTACTGAGACTTGAGATGCCAGATGAGTCGAGCTTGGTTGGCTATGTGCATGATGTTGCGACTCTTGTCACTGGACGCACCGTTGAACAAGCGCAACTTAGGCTAGGCTTTTGTGGACCTACCTAAAGGACCGAAGCCTGCTCTGCGACACGACACAGGGCCAACGAAGGATGGAAACCACATTGGGTGTTGCCCAGGGATCTATCCTTAGTCTGGACCTGTGGAACGTGTCTTACGACGGGCTACTGAGACTTGAGATGCCAGATGAGTCGAGCTTGGTTGGCTTTGTGCATGATGTTGCGACTCTTGTCACTGGACGCACCGTTGAACAAGCGCAACTTAGGCTAGGCATGCTAATGCGCCGAGTGAGGGACTGGATGACTGCTCGCGGGCTGAGTTTAGCACTGGAGAAAACCGAAGTGGTCATTTTGACAAAAAACAGAATCCCTAGAGTAAGGATGATCAGTATTGGAGATATACAAATCGAATCGAAGCCAGCGGTGAAGTACCTGGGGCTACTGATCGACTCGAAGATGAGTTTCTCTTAGCAAATCAGGGCAACGGCTGAGAAGGCTGCTTCGGGAATATCGGCCCTGAGTCGACTTATGGCCAACGACGGGGGACACAGCCCATCAATAAGACGCCTCTTGATGAGTGCTGTAGGTTCAGTGCTACTGTACGGAGCAGAGGTATGGGGCGACGCTCTCAGCAAGGAGTTATACCGAAAACACAGGTACAGGGAAGAGGAGCACTGAGAATTGCATCTTCGTATCCAACAGTCTCCGACTCGGCGGTGAGAGTGATTGCAGGCGTGATACCTGTCGCCCTCCTTGCTAGAGAGC
This sequence comes from Odontomyia ornata, assembly GCA_963969285.1. Classification (NCBI taxonomy): domain Eukaryota; kingdom Metazoa; phylum Arthropoda; class Insecta; order Diptera; family Stratiomyidae; genus Odontomyia; species Odontomyia ornata. The sequence continues at coordinate 335,649,832 of OZ017738.1, read as the reverse complement.
GCCGCGCTATTTACCTGCGCCGAAACGACGATAGTTGTCCGCGAGGAGAGACAGCGCTCGCTCAACGATTGGCAGCAGTCTTGGGTGAATAGCACGAAGGGAAGGTGGACTGCGCGCCTCATCCCGGATGTGAGACCGTGGCTAAATCGAAGGCATGGTGAGACTGACTTCTATTTGACCCAGTTTTTGAGCGGGCACGGGTGTTTTCAGTCTTACCTGCACAAGATCGGTAAGTCACGGTCTCCCGATTGTCGATTTTGCCCAGGAGAGGAGGACAATGCCTGTCACACATTTTTTGCGTGTACAAAACGGGTCAGGCTGCGAAGGGAACTCTACAGGGAGACGGGAGAGCTCACCCCGGATAATATAGTTGCGGTGATGCTCGAATCGGTTAACAAATGGAACCAGGTGGCACATTATGCTTGGGCAGTCCTAAAATATAAAAGGGACTCACAGCAGCCGGGGGCGCTGGGGCTGGGGGATCGCTCTTCTGACATTTCCTCTTCCCCTCTCCCCTCCCGCTAGGAAAGGGACTCCCCAGCTTGAAGGCGCCCCAGGGCGTAACAAAACCAGACCTGGCCCGAAGTAATGTGTCAAACGGTTCCAGGCTGGGTTCTCAGGTTGACAGGGAAGGTGTTTAGTGGGTAGTTCAGTCGCGTATGGGCGTCCCACACTCTGTGCATGAATAGCATTCACCTCCCTACGACAAAAAAAAGTCAAACTAACAAACTACCACACGCGACGCGAAACCGGCCATCTGCGGATTTTTCAAAACCCTACCCTCTTACCGGTTTACTTACCATGCACTCCCACTGCCTCTGAAAAAGAAGGGCCGCTGGAAAGGAAAAGTCTTGGGTTATCTAGCACTCCATAATCTTTTATTCAAAAAAAAAAAAATTAAAATTTGATTTACTAGTCTTAATTATTGAAATCATGCAAATACATATAATAAAATTTTAATAAAATTCTAATTTGATAACTTATACATTACAACAAATCTTTAAAAGGGTTTCCTTTTTTTTTGTTTTAAAAAATACTGATCACACAATTAAGAGAAAAAGAGAATAAATTTTCGGAAACGTTTCGATTAAGCAATTATTATTAATAACCGTAGCATCGCAAATTACTTTTGTTTTTATTTACTTCACCTCTTTTGTTTTATTTATCTGGTTTAGAATTTACAATTATATATATCATATATATAGGACTCGTTTATTTTAATATTATTTAGATTAAACGTTGGAATCAATTTGATTTTTATCTTTACGTGTGATATTTCTCAGTTTACCCGTCTGATTGTTATAAGGAGCATTTTTTTTCTTTCAATCATGCATAGATACAGTAATAATCATTAATTTTATGAATTCGCTTAAACACAAAAAAATCTGTATACAATTCTGGTTTTCACCATTACATCTGGTTTAGCCTTACGTCTAAGCGCTTAAGAATGAACTAATAAAATTTTGTTTGTAGTAAACATGTTATAATTAGGTATAGCATTTCTCTTTTCGCTCAAAAAGATTTGAATTTCAAGTTATGGAACACGGAAATCAAGAAAAACAGTGTCAAGTTACTTACTTTTGCGAAGGAACATTCGACGGAGTTTTGCTGATGCTGATAAGTGTTTGGAAAAATTGATACGTTAATATTTGAAGCAGAAGGGATGCGAGAAAAGAAAATTCGAATCGAAGAATCAAATATTATGGCTGTTGGTCATGCAATCTCTGCGGAAATGAATATTGGTTGGTTTTAGTGCACACACAACTACGTGTCTATGTTAATTCGATTAATGGTTTTGTATGCTATCGGATCTACAGTTTGTATGGAATACCTTTTGTTAGATTTGCGCAAGTTCTTCTTCAAAGGAGAATTTGCATTGGAAACGTTTTGGGAAAGTATGAAGTAATGGCAAAAAAAAACAAGCTGGGTAGACAGACCTATGCTCATGTCAGAAGGGTTTTGTACTCAAATTACAAAATGCAGTAACCAGCAACGAATAAAATCAAGAAACATGTCAAAGACGATTTTATTGGAGAAAATGTGAAATTCGACGATCATACTATTATTAACAAAGTTTAGAGAATTTTGACTTCTGAGGTATTTGTTATAATTCTACCCATAAATATCTCCCTTGATAGTTTTTTCAAATTTTTTAGTTAACGGGTGTCCATTCGCGAGGGAGGAAACACATTTTGCATATATTCCCCCGCCCCCCCTGTGCCCCCATTGAAGCAAAAACTGTCAGTTTAAGAACTGTTTTGAAAACCTCTCATAGAGAACTTTCATTTGATACTCATATCGGCTACCTTTCATGAAATTTTTTTTCAGGGGCCACTCCTCTGTACTGTAATCATCGATTCATGGCCTATTTTTTTGAATCCTAGAATGGTTACAAAGCCCTTTTGCTAGGAGCTCTCTCCTGCCTCTTCGACTTGTTTCAATTGTATGTACTCATCTTCATAATACCTATCATTCCTGAAATTTTCATGCAAATCCTAGCAAAGCTGTAGGATCTAAGTCGGTAAAAAGCGCATATGGCTCCATGGCCATATGTTTCCATAGTAATACAGGGCACATTGTACCATAGTAATACAGGAAAATTCAAACCACTATAACTTCGTTAAATACTATATGATCTTTATGAAACTTTCAGAAAAGATCAATCTTATCAATATTATAAATTTTATTGAATTTAAAGATACCGTTTGGATTTTATTCAAGAAAACATAAAATCGATAAATCATACTATTACTAACAAAGTTGAGTCTCATGTATTTGTTGTTGTTGTACTCATTAAGGCCTACATCCATGATTTTTTTTCGGATTTTTCGGATGAAGGTGTCCAATCGCGAGGGGGGGGGGGGGAGAGTGGTACGCGAAAAGTTCGTACATTTCCCCTTCCCTTGCCCCCCCTCGGTACTCATAAGGCAAATTCAAGACTTGTTTTGAAAGGATCTCATTGAGAACTTTCCAATGACACCCTACTCGACTACCAATGGTGAAAATTTTTTTTTGAGGGGTCACCTCCCTATATGGGGAGACCCCCTTAAACCCCTTTGGAAAATTTTTTAACCCTTGAACTTTCAAGAAGTCACCACTTCTGACCTTTCATGGCTGTAGCCTCTATAGATTCGGAGAAAAAGTGCTGTGACATACAGACGGACGGACGGACGGACAGACGGACACAGGTCGTGATTGCAATAGGGTTTTGTATTTTAGTACAAAACCCTAAAATAAACACGCAATGTTATGCTACCGAACCAACTACAGTCGAACTCGGTTATAACGAATCTCCAAGAGACCAAAAATTTCGTTCGTTATATCCGAGGTTCGTTACATCCGATCGTTTGCACTACATACATTGTAAGGTGATTTGAATGAAAACCAATTAATGCAACATTTATACATATGTATTTGCTATTTTGTTCCATGGAAAAGAAACATAACTAAATACATTTCTAAGTTCATTTGTATGAAAAACTAATTTGAATTCGTATCTGGTATTGACTGGAGTCTAATTATTTGGTCGGAAGAAGTCTGTGACTTTTTTCTGAATATTTCGCATTTTTAGGGCTTCTTGGTTTATATTTTTTTTCGAGGATATCAACAGCAGCGAAAATTTCACCATTTTCTGGGCAGGTTATCTGTGTGAAGTGCTTTATAGTCTACATAGCAGAACGTGCTTCCTGTAATGTAGGTAAATTTTCTTCAATTTCTGACTCCTCTTCTTGTTCACACTCATTTACATCAGCTTCTTTGAATATTGAGTGTATCAAGCCAATATCATCTAAGTCTTCAGCAGTTTCCACATGTTCATCAATTGTGTCGTATACGTTTAAGTCAAATTCGTTGAAACCGTAAATGCAGTTGGTATCTGCCCATTGAGATAATGTTGCATCTTCGCTTTCACTTTCGTTTGCTATAATCCACTCGGCAAGTGTAATATCATCCTCTGTCACATCTACTTTAAACCCAGCATGTTGAAAACAATTGACAATCGTATTTTTGGTAACATCCCGCCAAGCTCTAACCAACATCAATATAGCTTCCGTGATTGATACTTTAAAGTCATCCTTTCTGTCAGAAGCATCTATTAGTTTTAATAGCAATTCCCTTCAGTAGTGAGATTTTAAACTTCGAATCACGCCTTGAATTGAAAAATTTAATCGATAATTGAATTAATAAACAGATTTAATGCATTGTACCTTGGTCCATTGGCTACAAAATTGCCGTTACATTAGGAGGAAGGTAAACCACCTCAATCCATCGTGAATTTTTAACTGGTAGGTGTGCTGGACAGTTGTCAATAATGAGGACAACTTTCCTTTGATTTCTTCTTAACTCTTCATCCCAACTATTTAAGAGTGATGTAAAAATTTCGCTCGTCATCCAGGCTTTTTTGTTTGCCTCATAAGTGACAGGCAATTTTGGCTGATTTTTGAAGCACCTTGGTGATTTTGATTTGCCAATTACCAGAAGTTTTCTCTTCTCAGATCCATCCATATTGGCACAAATCCATAAGGTGATTTTTTCCTTTGAATGCTTGCCTCCAGAACATTTTTCACCTATAAATTTAAGCGTTTGGTCAGGTGTCAGTTTGTAAAAGAGCCCGGTTTTATCTCCGTTAAAGATATCGTTAGCATGATAATGCCTGCTTATACCTACAAAATGAGAAACATATACATTGCAGAAATCACAAACAAAAACTGAGTTCAGACTTGGCCAAATTGTTGCAAGCCACTCGCCGGTCGTCTCTAAGGATACGCACCCACTTTCTCCATGACATTTTCCGCTTTGAATGGAATGTCGTTTTTTAAAGCGATCAATCCAGCCTCTTGAACAGTTAAGAGCCCCCATATTTACTGCTAAATCTTCACATGAGGCGTTTAAAGATGGAAATTGTTCCGCTTTTTTTGTAAAATAGGCCCAGGAATTGGAACATTTTGATTGCGTTTCGACACAAACCACTTTAATAAGACAGCATCGATATCGGGTCTTTCTGGCTGCCGTAACTTTTTTGCAACTGGTCTAAAATTTAGTCTTTCGGCTAGGTGCTTTTCTTTTTGTGCCCAGATTGTAGACACTGTATACTTCGATAGTTTATATTCCCGACAGATTCGTGCATTTGCATAGCCACTCTGTAATTTTTCGATTATTTCTAATTTATCTTTCAGATCAATTGACTTCCTTTTAGTTGTCATTATGGAAAATTCAAATAGCACTATCGAGCATAAACAAATAACTAATATTATTTAAATATAAATTTGTCACCGCTCCATACAACACAAACACAATTGGATTCGAGACGAATGCAAGCACTACTTGGAAAACTGCAAATGCCGCACAATCGATTGTAAACAATAAATTGATGTTTTTCAAATTGGATTTCTGTAAACATGTATGTACATATGTAATGGATTTGCTCCAGACAAAAGAAGATATGTATCCGTTTCCAGTCACTTTATCACCGATGGTTCGTTATATCCGAGTAAATTCTTTCCATAAGGCAAAACCCTACGTTCGCAATAGCCGAGAGTTCTTTATATCCGAGTTCGTAATAACCGAACAAAAATACATGTACTTTTTGATAATTTGAAAGGGACTTTGGTTTTCGTTCGCTATAGCCAAGTGTTCGTTATATCCCGTGGCCGCTATAAGCGAGTTCGACTGTACCTTTTTGTTTTTCTGATCGTGCAAACATCGAGAATTTCCAAAAACCAAAACTAGCGATCGATTCAATATATACATCTCGTGATTTTATCAACGCCCATTCAATGACTTCCGTAACCGAAACCAGCAAACTCGAAAAATAGGATTAGAAATTTGAAAAATGGGATTAGATGATTTTACCCTATAAATTACTCAGACTTTGGATTGTTTTTCTGACCAAATTGTGCGCGTTGCTTTCAATATTTTCAATTTGCATCTTACTTAGGCTTAGGTTTTAGTCATTATTGTATTCTTTACAACTAGAGTTACTAGAAAATTTGATGCTCAGTGTTCGCGCCGGCAATCTTTTCATCACCAATTCGCTAAATTAAGTTATTTGCTTCACTCCCGACACGACGTAATGAATTCTAATTTGCTTTAATTCAGGACATTGTGGCAAAACACTTTAGAGTACACGTCGTTGTAGTTGGCTTTGAAATGCACTCCTCGATATTTTCCTCTTTAACTTTTTTGCATTGGCCTTTAATTTATCATTCACACTCAATGGAATTCATTGTAAAACTAAATTGAAATTATAAATCTATTAATATCTCACACAATCTAATCTGCCTTTAATGAACTTTATCGAAAAATGTTTTCATAGTATAAAATCACACGTAGATTACTGTCTTAATCGAAACTCAGTTCAGTCCATGGCTTACACAATTTGCTCTGCGATTTTTGCAAGCTCACCTTAGACTTGTTTTGGAGAAGCATGAGATTCAGAATTTGATTTTTGGAAGAACACAGTGAAACAGTACAGATTTTACTTGTGCGATAGGACCAGGAGAAAGGTAATTTTTTTCTATTCTGCTCGCCTGGCATTTATTGCCCGTAAAATTTTCACTTTAATCACGATTGAAAAAATAAAATGCAACATTTCCTTTTCTCTCCTTATTTGTCAGCTCCACCAACTGAGCGGTAGAACATGTACATAACTATATTACATTTGGTTCAAATAAATACATTTAAAACTTTATGTAAAAGATTCAACTTCAGTTCAAGGGTACGTAATTATACTGAGACTGCATTTGTCTCATTTAAAAAGTTACACAAATGTATCACAAAAATTCAAAAAGAAACATTAGAAATTGGAAGTATTCACGATACTTAATAATATTGAGTCATATTAACTTTGCATCGATAAAATGCACAAGGATAAAAAAGTTTATACTGATATTGATTTCTTCACTTCGTAGATGTGATCTTGACACGTCATATTAAGCTGACGTACAACGAAAACAAATTACGGTATTCCTATTTGATAATGCTAACACGTGAGTCTCCAGTTCTCGATCATATTGTTTGCGTTCTTACACACAACTTTCAATCCTTGACTTTCTTCACTTTAGAAATTGGCGCAGTTTGATTTATGAAATTTGTTCAACTAATTCATTGCTTCTGATTTCCTATTACCACGTGTGCATAGTCTTTTGTAGTTTAATAATTATGCTACATTTATAATTGTTTTGCCACCAAACGATCATTAGAAGTACCGTTAATAACTTTCTTGACATTTAAATAACAAAGAGCACCAGCACACATGAGGCACGGCTTAACTGTAACGCACCTTCCATTTATCCTGTGTTGCACCCTTTTGGTCGTGGTTCACTCGCTCGCCTATTTTTTCATGCAAAAGTGGTTGTGTGGATAGGTCCGCATCTTTCCTCAAAGAAATCCTCTTTATTTTGTTGCACGAGGTGAATTTCTTTCTCCAAATTCCGCTGCTCGGCAATTCGCATAAACTATAATTGGGGTTATGTCCACTTGCCGGTCGAGGAATGTCCCAGTTGGTTCGCTGTTTTCAAATGCTTGTTGCGAATCATGCACTTAACTTGCAATGACCTTTTTTCCTTTTTGGTTGTCTTCGGCTACCACGAAACGACACTGCCTTGGCCCGTCTGTCAGTTACCGACTCCAACTGCCATCAGCTTAGGTGACATTCCTCGACTCAAACTGACGTACGATGGGAATGTCATCCAAAGCTGACGTTCGCTCGAAAGCCATATGGCAGCAATGGGCATGTGTGCGAGCCGGCATTGGCGTAGGCTCGACTCATTACAAGCTGATCTTAGAGATCGTCTAAACTGAATAACATATTTTATTTCCGAGCCATATTCTTCAGCGTATTTCGTCTCTTTCATGACCGGTTCTCGTTATGTTTGCGCATAAGGACACAAACTCGCTCACTGTGTCATGAGCTTTGTTATTTTGTCATTGATTTGTAGCCCTGCTAGCTTTTCTTTGCTGTCGAGTTTTAGGAAGAGCTCTTCTTGCAGTTTTAAATGAACATCACAAGATGATGATATCGTCTGCATAGGCTACTACTTGACTCGACTTGTATAGTAATGTACCTCATATACCAAGAGGTAGCTTTCTAATGATTTATTCCAGAGCCAAATTGAATAGCAATTGGGCCAGCCCATCTCCGTGCTAAGTCCGATATTTGTGTCAAAGGTCGTATGTTTGCTTAAAGTCAACGAAAATTTAGTGTACGTCTATGTTGAACTCCCAGCATTTCTCAAGTACCTGCTTGATAGTGAACAATCGGTCTATTTTCGATTTGCCTGCACTAAAACCACCTTGATACTCCCCAATAATACCGTTAGTGTATGATCCGGATTTATTTTCTAAGATCTTTTGAAATATTTTGTACGCTGTACCGTAGCTTGTCACCTTTTTTTGTGGATAGGGAATAGAATTGATTGGCTCCACTCATTATATTTTTGTTGTTTGTTATTTTTGTATATATTTTTGTTACCAAAAGCGCTGGATGGCTTTGTGAATAGCTTTCTGAACACCTCTGCCACCATAATCGATGAGCTCTACTGAAATCTCATCGATGCTCGGCGCTTAATGATTCTTTTGGGCTTTGATGATGTAACAAACTTCCTCCAGAACTGGTGGAACCAATTTTAGCTCTTCAGAAACATCTATAGGCTCCAATGTTCTGCACGGAGGGTTAATCTTTTCTTGATCCTGGTTTTATCAGCAATCATATTGCCTATGTTATCATGACAGATTGTGGCCTTGGGCTGATAACCACGTTTTAAGCTTTTCACTACTTTGTATGCTTACACCAGTACTTGTCAATTGATCATCATCGTATTTTCTTTTCTTCATTTTAACTATCCTATTCGTTACTCTTCTGAGATTTTCGTAATATTCTCTCTTTGCCCTAGTTTTCCTACCTAAATATTCTTTGTAGGCCTGATTATTTTTATCTAACGCGTTCTGGCACTCATCATAGAGCCATTTATTTCTTTTGCGTCGGGATTGATGTCCGATTACCTGTTCTGCGACGGTCTTAATTGCTGCTTTAACTTCCATCCAGAGCCTGTTGCTTATTTTCAGCTGTTGCTTATTTTCTTGAAATGTTTGGCTACAGATGCCGTATGGAGGCTTTTGATATCAAATTTTTGTAGCGGACTGGTCTTCGCCAAATACACCTTTGACATATGACATCGATAGGTCAATTTAATCAAGTAATGATCTGAGTTAAAATAGGCTTCTCGATATGTTGGGGCGTCTAGTATGCTCGAGGTCTGAAACGTGGTCGATCTGGTTTTGTGAGTTCCCATCAGGTGACACCCAGGTCATTTTCTGTTTGCGCCAATGTGGGAAGCAAGTCGAACGTATCACTAGATTTCTGCTACATGTAAAGTCGATCAGGCGCTACCCGTTTTCAATTGTTTTATCGTGGAGGCTATATCCCCCAGTCGTTGCACGATGAGATAGTTCATTACCAACCTTACCGTTGAAATCAGCCAGAATTATTTTTATGTCATTTGAAGACAATGAGTTGACTAGTCTTTCCAGGTGGTTGTAGAACGTTTCCTTCATTTTGATCTTTTTTTCGGTCGCGGCGTGTTCGTTTATCAGCCAAATTTTGAAGAATTTTGCTTTGATACGGATCACACACAGTCGTTCATTAACTGCCTTAAAATCAACAACGTGCGATTTGAACTCCCTATCCACAATGAAGGCCACTCCGAATTCTCGTCTTCCAGTAGGCCTCCCACTTTTGAATATTGTGTGCGATCTCATGTCACGAATATCATTTCCAGTCTAGTTCGTTTTCTGGATAACAAGTATTTTTAATTTATATTGACTAGCCTATTGCGTCTAGTGGTTTAAGCATGAACGCATAAGCCGAAGGTCCCAGGTTCAAATCTCGTTTGGAGCAACGTGATTCAGTTCAGGGGATTTTTCGGACAGACTATGAGTGTTCACTCAGTGCTGATATGTAGTGATTTAATCAGATCATATCATAGCTGAGCAGGCACACGGAAGCATTGTACTGACCAAACCAACTTCCGAAAAAATCAATAAGGTCATGAAAATGAAATACTCTGACTATCTCTAAGCGAAGGCCCGAGAGGGGCTGGAGTGCTACAAAGAAGAAGAAGAAGAAGAAGAACTGTATTGTGAAAGGTCCTTAATAGTGCAAAAGTAGATGAGTAAACTGAAATTCCAGGATCCAATGCCAAAGTCTCTTTCGTTTGCGAATTTAAGGCCGTGAGTCCAATCCACTCTGAGGCTCCTCTGCAGATTTCGAAACAGTGTGGGGTTTTCCAAGGACGGGGAGCTAGCCCATCTACCAACCTTAATATCGGTAGCATGGCTAATACTTTGATTCCATTATCAGGTGCGGAAGACTCGCGTTCTCCCTCTTGCGTTCCCACCAAGAAGGTGTAAGTAGGATTTAGTGGCAGAGCTGCAGATGTATTTATAGTAATTGGGATTTCTTGGCATTTAATGCCCCAATATTGGGGAACCAGTAAACCGAATGCGTGACGCCGAGAACATTTGGTAGAATTAAATACTGGGGCATAAGATGAGAAATCATGGAAACTATGAGTTGGGGAAATTAGGGGTTCCCCCCTTCTTTTTCAACTGGGCTTGGGACGATCTATCCCGGAGTCTTGCCACTAAGGTTACTTGATTTTTTGTTATGCTGTATGAGATAAATGCAAAATTTGGTTGAAAAACGCGTTTTCAAATTTTTTGCCAGGACAAATGAAAAATATGTAGTCAGTTATCTTATTTATTTGATGTTCTCAAGCCAATTCTCTTTTTTCTTCAAAAGCCTAACAAAAACATGCTAATACGTACTCGATTCGCTTTGAAATATATGATCAGTAAATAAAATAAGGATCCTTTAGCCACTAAAGATGACATAGCAAGGCCCGACCTCTATTCGAAAAAAAGAAAAATGTGTAGTTTATGTTCTTATGATTATATTTACTGATTCTTATATTTTAAAGAAGATTGAGTAAATTTCAAAATTTATTTGCTCGGTTTTACAAATTCGTAATATTAAGTTCATCAACCACATTCGAACGTGACCATAAGTTCGCTTTTGATCAACCCTAGGGTACATTTGTTGCGCATATGAGTCTATTCTAATGCCATCTTCAAAAAAATCGCCGATTCGTTGTTCGAAAACGCTTCCATGATTTTCTTCCACTTCTCATTGCCACTGATACTTTTGTCTTCTAAAAAAGTTACAATATCTAGGTTTTTTCTGATAATTTGAATGCCTTATATAAAATGTCAATGCTAAGTTGATCGATCCATAGGATCTCTGCAGATTTTTAAAAATACTCGAAATTGATTACCGATTGAAAATTTAAAAACAGCATCTTTTTTTTGTTGTTGTAGCTGGGAGGTGAATACAATTTACGCACTGAGTGTGGGGCTTCCATGCTCGCAAGCAATTAGACTGCCTACCAAACACCTCCACTGTCAATTTGAGAACCTAGCCTGGAACCATTCGACACATTACATCCAGCCAGGTCTTGTTTTGCTACGCCGTGAGGAGCTTTCAAGCTGAAGGATACCACCTCTAGTGGGGGAGGAAAAGGAGCTTCTAGACAAGCGATCTCCAGCCCAGTGCCCCCGACTGCTATAGGTTGCTTTATCCCCTGACACTACCTGAACATAATGTGCCACAAAGATCCATTAGTCAACCATTTTTTGGATGCAAAACGTTTGTAGCAGACATTGTTTCCCTTCCTAGGTAAAATCTACAATGGGTGACCGTGGCTTACCAGTCTTGTACAAGTAAGACTGTAAAAACCATTCTTCGCTAGATCAGATAGAAGTCAGTCTCACCATACCTTTGACCAAGCCATTTTTCAGATCAAGAATGAGCCAGGCAGTCCACCTTTTTTCAGTGCAAAACATCCAGGACTTCTGCCAATCATTCAGTGAGCGCTGTCTCTCCCCGGTGGCAATTGTCGCCTTTGTTTCCTCATTTTGACGCAGGTAAATAGTGCGGCGATCTCTAGCAAGAATAGGGAGAGCTATCACGTCTGCAATAACTCCCGCCGCAAAATCAGAGACTTTCGGCTACTAAGATACAATCCCCACTGCTCCTCTCCTCTATACTTGGGCCAAGAGCGTTTTCGGTACACCTCCTTAACATACGTAGCAGTCTTAGTTGCGTTTATTCAACGGTGCATTTAGCGACTCATCTTGCATCTCCCGTCTCATTAGCCCATCGTAAGAGACGTGCCACAGGTCTGAACCAAATATAGACCACTGAGCAACACACGATGTAACGTCCATCCTTCATTAACGCAATATTGCGCCATAAGGCAGGCTTTGACCCTTCAGGTAATCCTTCAAAAGCCGCATGAGATATTCTGGAACTTGATTAAGGTTTCATCCAGTGGAGGTAAAGGTATTCCTGCCGTTAAGTATCACCAACAAAACGATCCGTTACTTGATGCAGCTATGTGCCTCTAAATTTTGGGCTGCGATCACCACCATTGCCAGTGCATCAATGGTGTAGTGACTTGCTCTAAAGCCGTACTGCCGAGAAGATAGGTCCCTAGCAGCATGAATCGCGTCTGTAAGTTACCCCTTGATGATTTTCCCTAGCAATTTCTTAGCAGTGTCTTGCAAGCATAACAGGTAGTATGTAGACGGATATCCAAAATTTTCTTTCCTCTTGCTGATCAGCATTAGCCTCACCGCTTTCTATTGCACCAGGGGCAGGCAAGCATGGAGTGTGCCGAGTAGCAAGTCAGAACAATGGTGATAGACAAAATGCAACACCACAGCCGGAAGAGTGGACCTTCGATGACTGTTTCACCGTGGACAGCATCAACAAAGATAGGCTGGGCAGGAAGAGTTCCTGCATTTTCTCGTCGATTGTTTCCACTAATGTATGTGAGGCGTCCGTATGGCACCAAGCTTCCGTATAACTAGCTTGAAGCCAAGGCCTTGCGAGTCCTTGCTCACATTGTCCACCAGATCTTGCCTGTAGTGAGCCTTCTTATTGCTAATCAATTTGCAAAGGCATTTCTTGGCCAATTTATATGCTTTTACCTGGTTGTTTGCCTCCTTGAGGATCCTTACCCGGTGAGTTTCATGCTGGAGTTTGTGACACTTGCTTTACTTTTCAGCGATTTTAGGTGACTTCCATTACTCCATGGGTTGGCCGTGCTGAGTTTTTGATGGGGCATAGAAGCGTTGTAAATAGTCGTGATGATACCCATGATTGATTTCATCATGTCCTGAGCTACCAGTTCTTCTGTCCCTACAGCTTCCCCTGCAACTAACCATCTATCATGAGCATCCTGACAAACTTCTTGACGTCCATTCTTTCAATTTTCCGCCCAATTGTAGAAGGTTGAGCGAACGAACGTTAGGAAACAGCACCGCGGATTTCAAGTAGAATACACTGATGATCACTGGCTGAGTAGTCCTCTAATACTCTCCAATTGTTTATCCACCATACAAAAGATCGCAGGGTGAATGGTACGTTCGGTATGGTTCCTTTGCAGTCAATTTGGCAAAAGGTTTGCATTTTCACACTGTTAAGCACAACGAGCTCCATTCTAGCTGTCATTTCATGGACTCGGTTACCCTGCGGATCAGCAAAAAGCATGCCTTATTTAATTGCTTTACCGTTGAAGTCCCTCCCAAAGGTCACGGTGCTATCTGTATTCGAGACAGTGCCGTTAAAACATTAGCTTGGCTTGGAAAGATGATATCGGCTCTTCGCCTTTAGGTGTACACTAATGAAAGTGGTTCCTGAGCATCGACCCACATAAAACTATCACCCCCTTCACAGCCCTCTACCTGGAATCACCACCCGGATGGCGGCAGTACCAATTTCATCAAGATATTATGATGCAGAATTTTCATTGTGGTACTGCACACTCAGTAGCAATGAGTCGGCTTTCATATCCCTAACGAATTGCTCAAGCTGGCTTTGGGTGACTGAACTGCGGTATTGTTTTACGTGCAGAATACGGATCATCGAAGTTCTGATTTTGCCTTGTCTGGGGCTTCCTGAAAAGCTCAGAGATTTTCTGATCCTAAGACGAGCCTAAGATCTGGTCTCGGCTTAGTATCCTTGCAAAGAATACAGTGTGCCTCCTTTGCACACTCTTTTCTTTTATGTCCCATTTCATTGCATTTGTAGCATAGCAAACTCCTTTGGGGTTCTTTGCATACTTGCGCGATGTGACCATAGCCACGGCATTTGAAGTATTGAAGAAGCACTGCTCTTCGCCTTATTCCTACTTTGCCCTCATTCAGAAATTGTTCCGCGTCATTTTCAGTCAAGTCAATGATGGCCATGCGTTGTCCCTTATGGTTTGCCATGTTTCAGCCTTGCTTTGATCCTGCCCATGCTCGGGATGATACTGTCAATATCTCTTATTTTAGTCGTTGCTATCGGCTTAAGTGAGGCTACATTTGCACGTTTGTCGAGGGCCTTCTTTACTGCATTGCAGAATGCTTCTTTATCGTTGGCCTCTTCTTCAAGTATGATCAGTTTGCAGCCCGGCCCGGTTAGTCGTACTAATTCAACAGCAGTATTGTTGTCTTTGGGCTTTGTATTTCTCCTGATATCCTGCAACACTTCTTCGTAGGGTCGGCCATCTTGGGTTGTTACGAGCAGTGCTTGCTACTGGGATCTTTATCGTGTTTTTTCACTCCTTTAATTTCTGGCACATATTAAAGGCGTTTCTTTGTGGCTTTCTTTGATCCTTTTTTCAGAAATATCTGGAACCCCTGGTTTGCGATTCCACGCCCCTTCTCCCTCGTTTTATTCCAATCTCAATTGATTTGGCTAGACGCTATCCTTTGGTGATGTTTGACGGTGGATCTATTTGCACGTGTCCGTAGGCTTAGTCCTCAGCACTACTTTAACCTATTGTTCTTCTTTGGCCTTTAATCAGTTCCTTTGGTGATGCGCTACGCGGTTTAGGAGCTCCTCTAGTTCAAAGAGCCCATTTCTTAAACTTTTGCTGATTTTTAGCGAGTTGCATGCTGGTTTTATTCTTTTTAGAAGGTCTTCCGCTTTTATGGCTAGCAATTGTACCTAAGGACCTCCTTTCTTGGGAGAAGCTGCCGGCTACCATTTCTGAGTACAGTATTTCAGCCATATTTTCGAAGTTGGTGGTGGAATAACATAATAGTAACAAGTGTTTTCGTTTTCTGACGTGATCACTTTGTGGGCCTTAAGAAGGTTCGTTATTATTTTGGGCGTTTAAGACCCTTGTTTTGGTCGCTTGAGAAGTGGCCACAGTAGTAATTAACGAGTTCTCGATGTTCTTAATACTTACTTCTACTGGCCGAACTTCTGGCGCATTCGGCAGAACTCTCCACTCTTCTTTTAAGTATACTATAACTGGCATCATTTTATTTTGTTGTACTTCATCACCACAGGAGTTTCTGTTTGGACAAGGCTGTCTGTTGTTGCCTACACCAGGAGACTCCAGATCAAAATCCTGCCCCGTGTCCCAATCATTACTAAATTGTAATGCCTGGATGTGCCTCGTTTCCCTAAAATTACATTTTGTATTGGCGAAGCGAGGTAAGTTCAAGCACATTTTTTATCTTACTGTACTTTGTTCACACATTGTATCATGAACATGGCAGACACATGAGATATAAGCACATTCCATACAGATCATGTGTTCTTTCGAATTATCTACAAAAACATGAAAAAACTAGCAAAATCATTCAATTGTAATCAAGTTGATGCCGAAAAACACATTTCCTCCCCAATCTCATGTGTGTAAGGCCATTCCACACATATCATAGGTTTTTTTGTGGTAGGGAGGTGAATGCCATTTATACACAGAGTGTGGGACTCCCATGCTCGCAAGAAGGTGGTTGGACTACCCATAAAACACCTCCCCTGTCAACCTGAGAACCCAGCCTGGAATCGTTTGACACATTACTTCGGGCTAGGTCTCGTTTTGTTACGCCGTGAGGCGCCTTCAAGCTGGGAGATCCCTTTCCCTGCGGGAGGGGAGAGGGGCAGAGGAATTGCCAGACAAGCAATCCCCCAGTTCCAATGCCCCCGGCTACTGTGAGTACCTTTTATCTTTTAGGACTGCCCGAGCATAATGTGCTACCTGGTTCCATTTGTCAACCGATTCGATCATCACCGTGACTATATTATCCGGGGTGAGCTCTTTCGACTCCCTGTAGAGGTTCCTTCGCAGCCTGACCCATTCTTTGCACGCAAAAAATGTGTGACAGGCATTGTCTTTCTCTCCTGGGCAAAACCGACAATGGGGGGCCGTGACTTACCAATCTTGTGCAGATAAGACTGAAAACACCCGTGCCCGCTCAAAAGCTGGGTCAGATAGAAGTCAGTCTCACCATGCCTTTGATTTAGCCACGGTCTCACATCCGGGATGAGGTACGCAGTCCACCTTGCTGCCAATCGTTGAGTGAGCGCTGTCTCTCCTCGCGGACAACCGTCTCCCTCGCATCCTCGTTTCAGCGCAGGTAAATTATGCGGTTCTCACTGGCAAGGAGATCGAGAAGTATTACGCCTGCAATAGCTCTCGCCGCCGAGTCAGAGACTGTCGGATATGAAAATGTAATCCTCAGGGCTCCTCTTCTCTGTATCTATGCCAACCGTTTTCGGTATACCTCCTTGCTGAGAGGGCCGCCCCATACCTCTGCTACGTACAGTAGCACTGACCCTACAGCACTCATCAAGAGGCGTCTTCTTGATGGCTTGGGTCCCCTGACGTTGGCCATAAGTCGACTCAGAGCCAATGCTCCTGAAGCAGCCTGCTCAGCCGTTGCCCTGATTTGCTCAGAGAAACTCATCTTTGAGTCGATCAGTAGCCCCAGGTACTTCACCGATGGCTTTGATTCGATTCGTAAGTCGCCGCTACTGATAATCCTCTAGGGATTCTCTTTTTTATCAAGATGACCACTTCGGTTTTCTCCAGTGCGAAACTGAACCCGCGAGCAGTCATCCAGCCCTTCAATCGGCGATTAGCATACCTAGCCTTAGTTGCGCTTGTTCAACGGTGCGTCCAGCGACCAGAGCCGCAACATCATCAGTATAGCCGACCAAGCGTGACTCATCTGGCATCTCAAGTCACAGTAGCCCTTCGCAAGATGCGTTCCATAGGTCCGGATAAATCCCTGGGCAACACCCTGTGTAATTTCCATTCTTCGTTGGCCATGTGTCGTATTATTCAATATATGCAACTCATTTATATGTAGCTGCAAACAATTCCATAAAAAGTAATTTAAAAAGCTATCGGAGCCATCCGAAAGAGTGATCAATATCCGCGCGACGTTAGATAAGCTTCAAATGTAGAGCAAATTTGTCGTATAGATTTACATTAAGTTGATGTGAAAAGGGTGAAATGATGCAATTAAAAAAAGTTTAGCTAATACAAGTACTTACAAGAGAAATTTACCTTGGATATAACTTGCAGATACAAAAACATATTGAGTTTGCATAAGTAGAAAAATTAAAAATTAACTCCCTCATCTCTGAGCATGGTGGTCGCCATCACCGGTGTGTATCTAAGTGTGATGGCCTGAGGAGAATCAGTACACACGTCGAAACCACCTTCTTCTAAAATTTTTCTTCTCTAATAATTTTTCAGAAAAATTATTATTCAATATATGCAACTCATTTATATGTAGCTGCAAACAATTCCATAAAAAGTAATTTAAAAAGCTATCAGAGCCATCCGAAAGAGTGATCAATATCTGCGCGACGTTAGATAAGCTTCAAATGTAGAGCAAATTTGTCGTATAGATTTACATTAAGTTGATGTGAAAAGGGTGAAATGATCCAATTAAAAAAAGTTTCGGTCCTTTAGTTAGGTAGTCCCTCAAAAGTAACATTAGATATTCTGGAACTTAAAATGGGGTTTCTAGCGTATCCAGAAGACCCACCCATCTAGCGGAGGTGAAGGCGTTCCTAGCGTTGAGTGTCACCAACAGACAGATCCGTCGCTTCGTGCGACTATATGCCTTTGCCTTTTGAACCGCTCTCACCATCTCTGCAATCGCATCAATGGTAGAGTGGCCTGCTCTAAAGCTATACAGTCGAGGAGATAGATCCCCAGCAGCACGAATCACGTCAGTGAGTCTTCTCTTAATGAGTTTCTCTAGCACTTTCCCAGCCGTGTCTAGCATGCATAACGGGCGATATGCAGACAGCGATTCGGGATTCGCCTTCCCCTTGCTGATCAACTTGAGCATCGCCACCTTCCATCGTATCGGGAAAACCCACCCCGAAGGCAAGCGTTGAATGTGCTGAGCAACAAGTCGGGATAATAGTGATAGACAAGCCGCAACGCCTCATCTGGAACACCATCTGGACCTGGAGCCTTCCTCGCTTTCAACGAAAGGACTGCCTCTTCCAGTTCCGTCTGTGTGAAGAGTGGATACTCGACTGCTGTTTCACCATGGAAAGCGTCAGCATCGATGGGATGGGCGGGGAATAGTGCCCGCATTATCTCGTCCATCTTTTCCACATCATGTATACAAGGTTTCCGTAGGGCACCAAGCTTCCGCCTAATTAGCTTGCAGCCAAGGCTCCACGGATCCTTGCTTACATTGTCCACTATTGTTGATCAATTTGCGAAGGTGTTTCCTGGCCAACTTATATGCTGCCACCCAGTTGCATGCCTCGTCACGGTTTCGCGCCCGTTGAGCATCACTTCGAAGCTTGTGACACTCTCTTCGCTTTTCAGCGATTTCAGTTGTCCACCAGTACACTGTGGGCTTGCCGCACTGGAGTCTTCGACGGGGCATAGAAGCGCCGCAAGCAGTCGTTATGACGCTTATGTTAGAGTTCACCACGTCTTGAGCTGCCAGTTCTTCTGCCCCTCCGAAGCTCCCTGCAGCGGCTCACCTGCTGTGAGAACCCCGACAAACCTCTTGACGTCCATCCTTCCGATGTTCCATCACGTTGTAGAATGCCGAGAGAACGGACGTCGGAAGACAACATCACTTATCTCAAACAGAATGTACCGATGATCATTAGCTGAGTAGTCCTCTAATACTTTCCAATTGTGTATCCTCCGTACTAAGGACTCCGAGGCAAATGTCACGTCAGATGTGGTTCCCTCACAGCCAATACGGCGGAATGTCGGCGTATTTCCGGAGTTTTGTACGACGAGGGCCGTCCTGGCCACCATTTTCAGGATTCGCTTTCCCCGCGGATCTCTTTGAGGCATGCCCCATTCGATTGTTCTACCGTTAAATTCACCCCCAACGAGCACTTTGCCCTCTGCGCTCGAGACAGCGCCCTCCAGAGCATTAAGCTTGGCTTGGAAAGATAAAATCGATTCGTTCGGCATTAGGTACACGCTAAAGAAGGTGGTCCTTGAGCACCGAACCCACACGAAACCATCCCCCCATCCACAACTCTCCGCTTGAAAATACCTGCTCCGAACCCAGATGGCGGTAGTACCAGTTCCGTCAGAATATTATAATGCAGGACTTTTGTTATGGTGTTGCTCACTCAGCAGCAAGAAGTTGGCTTTCATGTCCCTCGCAAACTACTCAAGCAGATTTTGGGCGGTTGAACTGCGGTGTAGGTTAAGCTGCAGGATGCGGGTCATCGAAGTCCTGATTTTGCCTTGGCTAGGGCTTTCTGAAACAGTTCCTTGATCCCAAGATTCGTCCAAAATCAAGTCTTGGATCAGCATCCTTGCAGAGAACAAAGTGTGCCTCCTTCGTACATTCTTTCCTTTTATGTCCCATTTCACCGCATTTGTATTATAGGGAACCCCTATCGGGTCCTTTGCATAATTGTGTGGTGTGACCATAGCCAAAGCATTTGAAACAGTAAAGAGGCATTGCTCCTCGCCGTATCCTACAGACGACCCAGCCTATTCTTACTTTGCTCAGGAATTGTTCGGCGTCCTTTTCGGTCAAATCAAGTATGGCCATGCGTTGTCTCCTGTTATGTTCTGATGTCAGCTTCGCTTTGACCCTTCCCACGCTAGGGAACTCCCTTTTGATGGCCTCTACTACCTCGGCCAGACCCGTCACGCAGTCAATGTCTCTTATTTCAATCGTTGCCATCAGCTCGAGCGAGGCTATAGGTGCGCTTTTGCCGAGGACTTTCTTTACTGCGTCACAGAATGCTTCTTTATTGCCGGCCTCTGCTTTGAATCCGACCAGTATGTGGCCCGACTGCGTTGGTCGTACTACTTTAATGGTAGTGTTGGTGTCTTCGGGCCTTACGTTTCCCCTGATGCCCCGCAGTACCTCCACGTAGGATCGGCCATCTTGGGAATATACGAGCAGCGCCTGCTACCAGGGTCTTCGTCGGGGCTTCTGTCTCACCTGTTTTGCGTCAGGTATTTTTTCTTGTTGGACGCCCGTTTGAACTCTAATTTCTGGAACTTTTTGAAGGAGTTGCTCGGCGGCTTTCTTCGCTCCTTTTGTAAGCACTATCTGGAACCCGTGGTCTGGTGCTCCACACCCATCAATTGCCTCTTCTTCGCTTCTTTAATCCCTATCTCTTTCGATTGGGCTAGATGCCATTCTTTTATTGATTTTTACTGGTGGAGCTATCTGCATGTGGCCTTTAGATTTCCCCCCCAGCGGTTCTTCAGCCTTCTGCCCGCCTTTGGCCTTTAACCAGCTCCTCCGGTAGAGCCCTATGAGATCTAGGGGCTCCTCTAGTTCAGGGAGTTCAATCTTTACTGCTTTGCTGATTTTTGCAGAGTCCCATGCAGATTGTATTCTTTTCAGAACACCTCCCACTTTGCGGAATAGCCTTTCTTCTTCATGCCGCTGGGTGGCAATTGTACTTTGCTACCATCCTTGGGAGAGGTTATTGCTTACCGTTTCCGGATGCAGTACTTCCGCCACGTTTTCGACGTTGGCGGTGCAATCACACAGCGTCGCTTTATTTGCCTGGTCACTCGTTGCTTTTCGTGCCGTAATTTCCTCGTTGGCTCCAGGATGTTTCTTCACTATGTCGGGACTTGCAACCCTTGCATTGGTCGCTTCGGTAACGATCGCAGCTATGACCCTCGAGTTCTCGATGCTCTTTATATTTTTTTCCACCCCTCGAACACCTGAAGCGTCCTGCAGAGTTTCCCGCTTTTCCCTTTCTCAGTCTAAGCCAGACTGTCTGCTAATCTTCATGTTTCGTCCGTTTTCACTATCATTGTATTGTTCGTCGTTATTCTCATGGTTAGTACCGCTCTCGATGTACTGTTAACATCGTTGTTATTTTTTATTTTTTTTTATCTTTTATTTTGGTTGCTCCAGTGTTACTGGGTACCCCTCGCAGCTGCTATCTTCGTTCGTGTTTGTAGTCCCCTGTTTGGTCCCATGGTTATCTTTGCAGTGCAAAGAGGCCATCCGAGGGTTGGAACAAGCCTTTATGGGGACGAGTGCTCAGAGCCAGACCAGCGCTAATCAGGTGTCCGTCTCAACCGATCCTATACCACCAACCCAATGGTGCGAACTGCGAACGTACTCCGAAGCCTGCCAAGGTTTTACTGGGACGGGGACGGTATGATAGTTGAATTGGAGCCGTTGACACACGAGTGTCGCCTCGGCGTTACTGTGCTAAACAATTAGATCCAAACTATCATATCCGCCAGCCCAAAGCATGAATTCCAGTTCGTTGTCCAAAGCGTAGTCCAGATCCAATCCTCGGGTCCGTGAGGGCGGCGCTCCCCAAAAGATCGCTAGCCTCCAAGAGTGCCCTTGTTCGCCGGCATTCCCTTGCGGGAATTTCCTCGGGTACGTGCGGGTGGAACTCCCCAAAGAATGCTAGCCTCCAAGTGCATTCCTGTCGACCAGCATTGAGCACTTAACCAAGCAACAGATCTATGAGGTGTAATAATTAAGTAATGAGACTCATTCCATGAAAACCATATATTTAAAAATTATTCCAGGGCATTTTCCATGCTTCGTAACATTTCTGGAACGCTTCGACTGAGATGTCCGTGAGTACCCTCGTCACGGCCGCCTGGATGTCCATAATTGGCCTGAAATGGGTTTTTTTGACGACAAATTTTGTTCTAGTGAACAAAAAACGTCACAGGGTGATATATCGGGCGAATAAGGCAGCTGTTGCAACACGGTGATCCCTTTAGAGGCCAAATACTAACTGTGACACGCTGAGGGCGATATGGCACGGGGCGTTGTCGTGATGAAGGATCCAGTTACGAGTGATGTCTGGGTGCACCCTGTTGACTCGTTTTCGCATGACCAGTTCCGAGGCCAACATTCGCACTTTCAAACACCGATCTTCATGGATTAGGGTGCGCACACGCTGCGCATTTGCGTCAGTCCGCACGTCGACTGGTCTCCCGCTCCGCGCCTCGTCTCCCACCCCCTCCTTAAACTCTTTATGCCATTAAAACACCTAGGCACGACTAAGAGCACTATCACCATGCACTTTACAATTTTAGCGTTTAGCGTTTCGCCTAATTTGGCGCAAAATTTTATCGCAACGCGTTGCTCTTGATTTCATTTCTCCGAGCACCCCCATCACACGTCTGCTCAACACGACACAGCAGGCGAACTAAACAAGCTAGAACGATGGTAAATACGTCAATGGAGAGAGGAACGATGCGGGCGAAGGGGAACGGAATTTCAAAGTCGCAGGTTTACCACAAGCGTGGCAATAAAATAAGTCTCATTGCTTAGTTGTCACACTCCGGAAGTACCATCCGACTCGCGACAAAATCCCTCTCCGAGCTAACTGGCCGACCAACAGCCATCAGCAAAGTAGACTGTCGAGGTATGATTCGTTGTAGCAGCTCATGACTTAACGTCCTTGGATCGTGGAGATTAGAGAAATGTTTTATAACATTGATATCTTCTCATTACTTTTCAAACAATAGACTAAATTAAAGGGCAGAATAAATGTATTTTAGTTTTTTGAGCTTAATTTATGGAATCTGTTCATGTCAAGTTTTTATATTGATTGTTTCCTAATTGGCTTACAAAAATCTTATAGCCATTCATTTCAATTATGTCCATAAATAAAGTAATTGATTAAGTATTAAATTTTTGTTCATAAGGAAAAACGAGTCTCCTAATTACTTTAAGCGGATTTCGGGTAAATTAAATCATCCGTTGATTATAAATATCATTAATAGATCAATTTTCATCAAAATTTACAAATGGGAGCAAATATTAGTATAAACACCAAAAGCAATTGCAACAACTTTTATTTATTCATCAACTTGCAAAAATTTATACTAAATGTATAACCAGATATATATACTATCTGGTATCTAGTGTGCCTACCGTTGATTTGAATGATCATCGCTGGATGTTACTCTTAATTTTACCTAAAAACTTCCCTAAAAATCCACAAAATCTAAGAATTACCATGTTGATGGGCCCTGATTTTAAAAGATCTTTTTACTTTGGCTCGGGGTCCTCCTCGGTGTGTACAACTAAATATTAGAACAACTTTCAATTTAATTTTGCTTTCGAAAATAGTGCGAGGCTCTGGCTCTATCCTAGTTTACTGTAACATCATATTGATGATCCCTTCAGATATTAAGCTCATTTCTTCAATGAATCCACAATTCATTTCAAAAACCTATATTTTTGAAATACTTTATTTTTAAATTAAAATTCTAATCTATCAGAAGCTAGAAAATTTTGCTGCAATAATTAGTTCCCTAGCTCGATAGTATGCTATGGAATCCTCCTGTAGTTCCTATATACTATGGAATCTTCTTGTAGTTTTTATCCAAAGAACTAGAGCACTATTCAAGGTTTTGTAAAATGCTCTATGCAACGGTAGTTTTCTCAAAATCTATAGAAGTTACATCAACATTGATGGAATCTTTATGATTGCGTCATTTCTAAAAGATTTCAAAATGGCCATCAAATGAAAAGTTTGAACGAAAAATTTTATTTTCAGTTCACTTTTTTTTTGGTTGCGGAGTCAATGTCATTTATGCACAAAGTGTGGGACTCTTATGCTAAACGCGTCCCGTGTCAACCAAAGAACCCAGCCTGAAACGGTTTGACATATTTCTTAGGTCCAGACCTGGTTTTGTTACGCCAGGAGGCGCCTTCTAGCTTGGGGATCTGTCTTCTAGTGGAAGGAGGAATGGCAAGAGGAATCACTAGACAAGCGATCCCCCAGCCTAATCACCCCTGGCTGCAGTGAGTCTTTTTTAGCTTTTAGGACTGCCCAAACATAATGTTTCACCCACGACTGCTCCCAATCGTTGAGTGAGCGCTGTCTGTCCTCGCGGACAACCGTCTCCCTCGTGTCCTTATTTTGATGCAGGTTAATAGCACGGCACTCTCTAGCAAGGAGGGCAACAGGTATCACGTCTGCAATAACTCTCACTACCGAATCAGAGACTGTCGGATACGAAGATGGAATCCTCAGTGCTCCTCTTCTCTGTCTCTGTGCTAAGTGTTTTCGCTGCACCTCCTTACAGATAGCGTCGCCCCATATTTCTGCTCCATACAGTAGCACTGACCCTACAGCACTCATCAAAAGGCGTCTTCTTGGTGGACCGGGACTCCCTACGTTGTCCATAAGTCAACTCAGGGCCGATGCTCCCGAGACAGTCTTCTCAGCCGGTGCCCTGATTCGTTCAGAGCAACTCATCTTCGAGTCGATCGGTAACCCCATGTACTTCACCGCTGTCTTTGATTCGATTAGTATGTCTCCAATACTGATAATGCTTACTCTAGGGACTCTTTTTTTGTCAGAATGGCCACTTCGATTTTCTCCAGTACTAAGTTGAACCTGCGGGCACTCATCCAGTCCCTTACTGGCACATTAGCCTACCTAGCTTAAATTGCACTTGTTCAATGGTGCGTCCTGCGACCAGTTTTGTCATACGATCCATCTATCAGGTATTTCCAGTCCAGTTTCCAGCCTGTTGTAAGATACGGTCCACATGTCTGAACCAAGGAGAGATTCCTGGGCAACATCCGACGTAACTTTCATATGTTGTTGGCCCTGTGTCGTTTTATAAAGTAGGCTTCGGTCCATTAGGTAGTCCTTCAAAAGCCGCATCAGGTATTCTGGAACTTGAAAAGGTGTATTCAGCGCCTCCAGAATATCCGCCCATCTAGCGAAATAAAAGGCGTTCCTAACGTTGAGTGTCACCAACAGGACAATCCATCGGTTATATGCCTCTGCTTTTTGGACCGGGTTCACCACCTCTACAATCGCATCAATGGTGGTGCGTCCTGCTCTAAGCCATACAGCTGAGTAGATATGTCCCCAGCAGTACTTAATGAGTTTCTTTAGCACTTTTCCACCAGTGTCTAGCATGCATAACGGGTGGTATGCAGACGGCGATCCGGGATTTTCTTTCCCCTTGCTGATCAGTATGAGTCTTACCATCGTCCATTGTACCGGGAAAGCTCCGTTCCGTTGGCAAGCGTTGAATGTGCTGAGCAACAAGTCAGGAAAATAGTGATAGTCAAGTTGCAACACCTCAGTTCGAACATCATCTGGTCCTGGAGGCCTCCTCGTTTTTAACAAAATGACTGCCTCTGCCAGTTTTGGATGTTAAAGAGTGGACACTAGACCGCTGTTTCACCGTGGACAGCGTCAAAACGGATGGGATGGGTGGGGGAAAGTGCCCACACTATCTCGTCTAGGCCACCGAGCTTCCGCATAACTAGCTTGTAGTCAAGGCCCTACGGATCCTTGTTCAAAATGTCCACTAGATCTTGCCAGCAGTGAGCTTTGCTATTGTTAATCAATTCGCGACAGCATTTGCTGATTGACTCACATGCTGCTACCCAGTCGCATGCATTTTTACGGTTCCGCGCCCGTTGAACATCACGCCGAAACTTGTGACACTTCCTTCGCTTTTCAGCGATTTCAGTTGACCACGAGGACACCGGGCTATTGCCGTGCCGAGGTTTTTGACGAGGCATAAAAGCATGGCAAGCAGTTGTAATGATGCTCATAGTCGAGTTCACCATGTCTTGAGCTGCCAATTCTTCCATCCCCTGCGAGTCACCCTGCAGCGGAGCACCTCGACGAATCTCTTGACGTCCATCCTTCCAATGTTCCACCCAATAGTAGAAAGTCGAGAGCATGGACGTTGGGAGACAATATCACAGATTTCAAGCAGAATGCACTGATGATCACTGGGTGAGTAGTCCTCTAATACTTTCCAGGTGTGTAACCTGTGTACTAAAGACTCCGAGACGAATATCATGTCCGGTATAATTTCTTTACCACCAATGCGGCTTATTTCCCTTGTTCAGTATGACTAATGTCATCCTGGCCACCTTTTTTAGGATTCCTTTTGCCTGCGGATCTATTTGAGGCTGCCCCATTCGATTGCTTTAGCGTGAAAGTCTCTCGCAACGAGCACGTTGCCGTTTACGTTCCAGGCAGCGTCCTCAAAATCATTAAGCTAGGCTTGGAAAGATGATATTGATTCGTTTGGCATCAGCTACGTACTAAAGAAGTAGTCCCTGAGCACCGAATCCACACAAAACTATCTCCCCATCCACAACTCTCTGCCTAAAAATCACGGTTCCGAACCCAAGAGGGGGTAGTACCAGTTTCATCAGGATACCATGATGCAGAACTTTGATGATGTGTTGCTCGCCCAGTGGCATACAGCTAGGTTTCATGTCCCACGCAAACTGCTCAGTTGAACTGTGGTGCAGATTTAGCTACAGGATGCGGTTCATCAAAGTTCTAATTTTGCCTTGTCTAGAGCTTCCTGGAAAGTTGCCAAGGCATGCTCAAGATCTGATCTTCAATCAGCATCCTTGCAAAGAAAACAGTGTGCCTCCTTTATACACTCTTTTCTTTTCTTGAAATGGGATTTCAACACATGTGGAACATAAGGAGCTCTTATCGGGTCCTTTGCATACTTGTGCGATATGTTACCATAGCCAAGGCATTTGAAACATTGAAGAGGCAGATAACCCATCCTATTCTTACTTTGCCCTTATTCAAAAATTGTTCGGCGGTCTTTTCGGTCAAGTCAATGATAACCATGTCTTGTCCCCTATGGCTTTCTGGTGTCAGCCTCGCTTTAATCTTGCCCATGCTAGGGAACTCTCTTTTGATGGGTTCTTTTATCTCAGCCAAGTCCGTGACGCAGTCAATATTTTTTAATTCGATCGTTAACATCGGCTCAAGTGAGGCGATGGTTCCGCCTTTGCCGAGAACTTTCTTTACTTAATTGTCTGTCTTTGCTCCGAATTCGACCAGTATGTGGCCCGACCGCGTTAATCATACTACATTAATAGCAGTGTTTGTGTCTTCGGGATTTACATTTCCCCTAATATCCCGCAGCTCATCTGCGTAGGATCAGCCATCTTGGGGTTTTACGAGCAGTG
Source organism: Odontomyia ornata (assembly GCA_963969285.1). Lineage (NCBI taxonomy): Eukaryota > Metazoa > Arthropoda > Insecta > Diptera > Stratiomyidae > Odontomyia > Odontomyia ornata. The sequence goes on along the minus strand of OZ017738.1, from coordinate 335,622,547 downwards.
CCTGTGTCCAGGGTCTTTGTTTGAGCTTCTTTCTATCTGGTTTCGTCTCAGGTGTTTATTCTAGTTGGGCGTTCGTGCGAACTTTATTTTCTCGCACTTTTTATGGAGTTTCTTTGCGGCTTTCTTCGCTTCTTCTCATGGCTAGACGCAATTTTTTTATTGATATTTGATGGTGAAGCTATCTGCGCGTGCCCTTTAGGCTTAGCCGTCAGCGCTTCCTTAGCCTACTGCTCCCAAAGGAGAGGTGTTGCACTCTTTAGCCTTTCACCAGCTCCTCCAATAAAGCCCTATACGGTCTAGGAGCTCATTTAGTTCAAGGAGCCCAAGCTTCACTCCCTTGCTGATTTTTTGCGAGTCATATGCAGATTTTATTCTTTTTAGAACATCTCTCGCTTTTCGGATTAACCTTTCTTCTTCCTTTTTATCACATTCTGGCGTTCACATCATTTCTTTGCTACAACCGAACGCCAAAGGAATCTCAGTCTGGATAAGACTGTCTGTCAATCTCCGTTTTTTAGTCCGTCTTCACTGTTATATTCATCGTCGTTTTTGTCATCGTTGGTACCGCTCCCGATGTGCTGTTAACATTGTGGCAGCAGCCGCTGGTTGTTGCGCCGTCATTCTTGTTATTTCTGTTTTCTTTTTTAGGGTTTGTAAAGCTATTTTACAAAACCCCACTAAAATCGCGTCCTGTCTATCCGTCTGTCCATCCGTGTCTCACAACTATTTTTCTCGCTAACTATTAAAGTTAAAAACATTAAAATTTGCATGTAGATGTAAAGTGGTGCTCTCTTCAAAGTTCCACTAGAAAAAATTGTATCAGGTATTTAAGGGGGTTCTCCCATAGAGGGGAGTAGCCTCCAAAATATGGGTACCAAATTAAAGGTCTTAATGAGAGCTTTTCAAAACCAGTCTTATCCATAAACCGACATTTTTGCTTTGAGGGGCGCATAGAATAGGGAAATATATGAAAACTCATGTCCCCCCCCCTCGCCATTGGACACCTGTGAACAGAAAAATCTGAAAAAAATCATTATGGTTGGAGTTTACAACAACAAAAATTACCTTAGAGGTCAAAATTTCTTCAACTTTGTTAATAGTAATATGATCTTCGAATTTCACGTCTTTCCCAATAAAATCGTATAGGTACGCTTAAACTCAACGAAATTCGATATTTAAGTAGTCTTATAAAAGATTAATGTATTCTGTAAGTTTAATGAAAATCAATTATTTGCTCCAGTTTCATTGCGTCCCCCCTTGGAGCCACTCATTGGGTTCCCCCTTGGAGCCGCTCAAGGGCTCAGATCTAGACTAGCGCTAATCGGGAGTCCATCCCAACCGAACGTACACCACCAACCCAATGGTCCGAACTTCGAACGTACTCCGAGGCCTGCCAAGGTTTTACCGGAACGGAGATGGTCTGATAGTTTAATTGGAGCCGTTCACGCACGAGTGTCACCTCGGTGCTACCGTGCAAAGCAACTAGGTCCAAACCATCATAGCCACCAGCCCAAATAATCAATTCCAGTTCGTTATCCAAAAAATAAATCCAGATTCAGTCAGGGTCGTTACGTGTCATCCCAGGAGGGAGCCTCTCGGCGTCCCCCATATCCTTGGACCCGTGGAGGCGGCACTTCCCTCAGAATGCTACCCTCTAAGAGTTCTCCTGTCGACCGGGACTCCCCCTGCGGGAATTCCCTCGGGTACATGGGAGTGGTACTCCCCAAAAGATGATAGCGTCCACGAGTATTTCTGTCGGCCAGCACTATCCCTGCAGAAATTTTCAATTAATAAAACTGCATTATCTGCACGCAAAAATGGCGCACCTTTCCCTTTGTGATTTGACATATGTGGCATGGTAGATCTGAAAAAAAAAATCCCGTTGGCACCACCAGCTAGAGAGGCAAATTGCTCGTAATATGCTTAATTTAAATAAGCCATTAGGCCTGGATACTAGTGAACCTCTCTCTAGTCGAAAATTTCAACAGAAAGCATGCATATATCTAGTAAATCAGACTCAAATCGGCTGAACTCAATGGTGCCAACCACTGCATAATTTAGGTGAGATACTATAATGATTTTTACATTTGTAATGATTTTTAACGATCGTCCGATGAGATTTCCCAAGGAAATCTAAACCGACCTCTCATCGGTTATTTAGACGTGAAGTCTGAGTCGTGCCAACGAATGGTACCCAATCGGTCAACCAGTCCGTGCACTCGTTATCCATTTCGCGGTAGCTGCTTTGTTTATAAATAAGTCATCAACATTCAAAAACTTCAAATAATTTAGAACTATAAAAAAATTTGCGAAATGATTTTCATTTCATAAACAATGCTTGATGCAGGCACTTGAAATGGAAATCATTTGAACGCCTTAGTCCTTTAACTGTCAAATATGATTATGATAATTATTAACAGGGAGTTTCCTCAAAATTAAAAATAATTTTTAATTAGTTAATATATATTCAATATTAAAAATCCAAAAATTATCAGGTTCCTTTTAAGTTATAAGTAGGTTTTCCATCTATCTAATGAAACTGAATTATTCGTATGAATTATTACTTTCTTCTAGACAGAACTTCATAACTTTGGCACGTGAGCGTTTAACAATATTTCCCGTTTCGTTTTGCTGAGACAGGGGATAACGAGAGACGTCGCCGCTAATTCACTTATTTGACTATACTTAGGATTGCTATATATATCTTTTTCTTTAATTTTAAGAAAAATTCTCAGCACAAAACTATTACAGACGTAACACGCACCTTATTTGGTTGCAGAGAACGCCTCCTTTTTGATCTACAGATTTAAGTTGAAATTTTAGGATGTTATATTTTCCTCCTCGGTACACGGCGATTTTCCTCAAATTCTTTGGTTTCCTCTAGTTTCCTCGTAGTCACCACGTACAGCTGGATCCGCGCGACACAAAACATGCAAACACACAAAATCGCAAGCAAGCAGACAAGCGAGCAAGCAAACTTTTCTTTTAAGGGGGGGCACACAAACGGCAATTCCGTCTGTAATGTGGTTATGTTAAAAGATCATACCGCCCGTCAGAATGCGTTTGTACCTGTGCCAGATTACCAACAATTGATGTGGCTGTGTGCATGAAAATGAATTATTGCATATTCCTTGAGTAGCTACTGTTCTTTCTCTTTTTGACAATAAGCAGAATCCACGCTTTTCCGACCTTGTCAATGCAATTTTGCTCACGTTGAACGCCGATTTGCTCGCGGATGTGCACAGTCGAATGTTCGATTGTACGATTAACTTTTCAGGCTGCTACTCACAATAATACAATTAGAATGCGCGCAATTGATAAATTGTTGCGGAGGACCATGAAAATATTCGCATTTACCATGGTAAGTCGATTTTTAACTATTTTATCATGTAAATACCTTCATATGGAGGTGTCGCTGTAAATATCGTGTCAAAACTGGCCGGAACGCTAAAAGTGAAACATGAGAGCTGCTTCGGTGCTTTCTACCTGAGTTTGGCTGTTTCAAGGTGATTTGTCGCCAAACAAAGACTTCCCATGTAATTATCGTGAATTGTGTACGCCGACAATTGTAAACAAGCGCTAATGCAGTGTTGCACTCCAACTTGCTCGAAAAAAACCCAAAAAAAAACTTCTTGTGTTTTTTTCTCTTTTGACATTTCCCTGTCTTAGCACTCTTCGTTTCCCAATTTCGTTGGGTGCGAGTTGACAAACATCAAGTGGATGTGCAAAGCCTTCGTTAGGTGCAAGCCAGCACACAACATGTTGGTATGAGTGAATATTCTTTGAGAATCGGAATTAATTCGATTCCCTCATAGGGCGTACATTACAATACCCCGAAATATATTTTCTAAAAAGATATTATGTTGTTAAATTTCAAACGATAAAGTAGACTGACTTTAAGTGAACAATTTTGCAAAATTTTTCACTTTATTTTTTATTTTAATACGTTATTTAATTTCCTACTTTACAATCATTCTCGAACATGTATTAATGTCATATTTTATTTTTCAGAGTTATTGGGATGGTCCTTTTCATTACTGGACATATGATGCTCTTTGCTGTGAGCTCGGTAACAAATGCTCAACACATCCTGACCTATGCCTCTGATGTGTCGTTGCAACCACTGTTCACTATCTATTTTACATTGGATACGTTCTTCGTTCTAAGTGGAATGATTCTTTCTTACATTTTCTTCCAAAATCTTAAAATAAAACCCATTCGAAACCGCTTCGTATTCTTTTTGAGAATGGTCGCTAACCGCTATTTGAGACTAATACCACCCTACATGGTCAGTTTGCTCCTGACTGTGGTTGTTACTAAATATGTGAAAGACTTGTCTCCTTACTACCTTATCGACGACGACGAGATCAAATGCGAAAAGTAATTCTAAGAATTAATTGCCAACTATCAGCAAGGACCAAATACGGAAAAGGTAGTCCTTATCGAATTGATTAAGGAGAGTTTGTATCATTCAATCTATGACGCGAAAAACGTTCATACGAGTGCATAACGTCTGCTTTGAATAAAAACACTACTTTCTTATCAATAGCACTTAACTGGTGACTGCATCCTTGCTGATGGAAAGGTAACTCTTTGAATTTCTTTTAACTCTTGTTTTTATCCACAGGAGTTGGTGGCATAATTTATTATGCATAAATAACTTATTTCCTATAAAAGAGAGCTGTTTAATGTGGGGTTGGTACATTGGAGCAGACTTTCAATGTTTTGTCATTTCAGCGGCCTTATTGCTTATTTTTGAAAAAAATCAAAAGCTAGGTATTACGTTTTTTGCGCTCGTATATTGTGGAGCTTGTGCAACAACCGGCTACTATGCGTATACCCTGAAATACCAAATCACGTAAGCAATTAACGAGTGCTGCAACAAATTCGACGATTTTGAATTTATTTAGAGACAAATATTTTCGTATAATAATTTTTTTGGATATTTTAGGCAGGACTCATTGTATCGAACAGCTGATTACTTGTATACGCCATTCTGGCCAAGAATTAGTCCCTATTTTGCCGGAGTTTTTGCTGGATGGTTCTTAAGCAAAACAGATCAGACATTGAAATTAGGAAAGGTTAGTAAATTTTCAATTTGAAAGCTTAAGGTGATTGATTAAGCCAACTTTTTTGCAGAAGTGGATCTACTTGGGTTGGGTGGCATCAATCGCCATTTTTGTGATATTTATGTTTGGACACGCTAATCTTGAATTTAACCCCATGACGTCAATGTTCTATTCAGCTTTGTACAGAACATTTTGGAGTGCTGCAGTTATTTGGATCATAATTGCCTGTTCAACAGGTCACGGTGGGATTGCCAACCGGATATTATCAGCTAAAGTTTTCCTCCCATTCAGCAGAATGTCATATTCAGCGTACCTAGTAAATCCTATTTGGATTATATTTGTGACGATGTTAAATGAAGCTCCATATAAAATTGACTTTCCAATGATGGTAGGTTGAACATCTTTAAGTTTATGAGATAATACTAGTCAGTGAATGAGTTATTATTCCTGGGAATAATATTCTTCTCAGTTTAAAAGTTCTAGTCCTTCCATAATGTTACCCAATCAAAAAATGTATATGCGTGATTACCTGTGCTATTCTTTTGAAGCTTGTGCATAGTATTGCTGCTGTCTAGTTTTTTAGGGTTTCGTAAAATCATTTTACAAAACCCTACTAGTTTCGCGACCTGTCTGTCCGTCCGTCCGTCCGTGTGTCACAGCACTTTTTCTCGCAAACTACTTAAGCTAGAACCATCAAATTTTGTATGCAAGTGTTAAGTGGTGCCCTCTTCAAACTTCAACTACAAAAAATTGTATAAGGTATTTAAGGGGGGTCTCCCCATATAGAGGAGTGGTTCCCGAAAAAAAAAAATAATCAAAGGTAGCGTATATGGGTATCAAATGAAAGGTCTTGATGACGACCTTTCAAACCAGGTCTTAATTTGATACTTTTTGCTTCGAGGGACGCGCAGGGAGGAGAAATACACGAAAAATTTGTGTCCCTCCCCCTCGCGATTGGACACCTGTGATCCGAACAACCTGAAAAAATTTATGTAGGTAGATGTTTATAAGGACTACAACAACAAATTCCTTAGAAGACAACTCAACTGCAACTGCTCAACTTTGTTAATAATAGTATAATATTCGAATTTCACATTTTCCCCAGTAAAATCGCATCGGTACCCTTAAACTAAACGAAATTCGATATTTACGTATTCCTACTAAGCGTTCTTAAATTTTGTAAGTTTGACGAAAATCAAATGATATACTCGTACACGGAAGTTATAGCCGTTTTAAATTTCTCTAATTACAACAACAATAGCACATGATTTTGGTATTTTATAGACTTTCCATCTAATCAGTCACAGCAGTTTTGACTTGATCTTCTTGAAATTTTCCAATAAGGTCAATAGCATTAATATTTTTGAGAATTCATGATTTGAGTGATTTTTGTCGACTGGCAACAAAATGGCGACCGTTGAAAGTAGAAAAACAATGGATTTTCCTTTGAACGTGCACATCTCTTTGACATATGTAAATTTTGACGTTATTCATTGCTGGTGACTGCATTTCTGAGAAGTTGGGTACAAAACCCTTCTGACATGTACGTAGGTCTGTCTACCCAACTTGTTTTTTTACTATCAACTAAAATCAAACACCGAATTGCCGGAATATATAACTACTATAATAACTATCAGACCACATTTCGGGGATATGAATTATCGCGATGACCAACAATTTTCAGCTTACTTTGACACAGCTAAACATTTACCACTTCCAAAAGTTTACGCGTGGCTTGTCCAAGATAACTAAAGCTTGGACTCGGAAATAAACCATGAGCTTTAATGAAGTGGATGACAACCCAAATATGCTGTTACTTCCCTTCTCTAGCTTTTCAGCTCTGCTCACTTAACCTCCAGATACACACCAATGGATTATTTATTTACTTCAAAAATCGACTTACAGACTCGTAGTCCAATTACAAGTCAATTAAATAGATAAATACAAAATATACAATATCAAAATATGGAAGGAATCGAAGAACAAGTTGGGTAGACAGACCTACGCTCATATCAGCAGGGTTTTATACCCAACTTCTCCGAAACGCAGCCACCAGCAACGAATAAAGTCAAGAAACATGTCAAAGAGATTTGCACGTTTATAAGAAAATCCATTGTTTCTTATTTTCAACGCTCGCCATTTTGTTGCAAACCACCAAAAGCCACACAAATTATGAATTTCCGAAATGTTTATGTTTTGACCTTATTTTGAAATTTTCAAGAAAATCAAATCAAAACTGCAGTGACTGACTGATTCGATGGAAAGTCCATAAAATACCTGAATCATGTATTATTGTTATTGTAATTGGAGAGATTTCAAATCATCATTCAATTTTTACCAAACTTGCTGAATATAAGGACCTTTTTTAAGACTGGTTAAATACCGAATTTTATCAAGTTTAAGGGTACCTATACAATTTTATTGGGTAAAATGTGAAATTCGAATATCATACTGTTATTAACAAAGTCGAGCGAATTTTGAAGTCTAAGGTATTTGTTGTTGTTGTGCTCATAAACATCTACCTCCATAGTTTTTTCAGATTTTTCTGATGACAGGTGTCCATCGCGAGGGGAGGGATATAAATGTTTCGTGTATTTCCCCTCCCTGTGCGACCCTTAAAGCAAAAAATTTTAGTTTAAGACGTGTTTTGAAATGTTCTAATCAAGGCCTTTCATTTGATAACCATATCGGCTACGTTTGATTATTTTTTTTTTGGGCCACCCCCTGTATGCGGAGACCCTCTCTTGAATACCTTATAAAATTTTTTTGTAAATGAATTTTGAAGAGAGCACCACCTTACACCTACATACAAAATTTGATGATTCTAGCTTAAGTAGTTTGCGATAAAAATTGCTGTGAAACACGGAAAGACAGACAAGACGCGATTTGAGTAGGGTTTAGTAAAATTATTTTACAAAACCCTAATAAAGATCATAATTCATTGATATCAAAAATTGAGAATTAAAGGAGTATTTATAAATTTGATTTTTTATAAAACTTTTAAAACGCCAAGAGACTGTGGTAGAGAACCAACACTTCGCTCGCTGTGCATACGAGGTAAACATTGTAGGGGAGAGTGGAAGAAGGTGTAAGTACGTGCATACGGAATATGAAATTGAAGCGAGGATCTATTATGATGAACAGCGTCGAATATATTAATTTGCCTGCATGCATTTTGAGGTGAAAACTATAGAGAAGCTTAAACAAAAGACATTCGTCAAGGAAACATTTTCTGGACTCGAGGGTAGGAAGGTTCAAAATAGTACCGTCGAATTTGAAGAATAAAGACCGTGTGAATCTGCGTTGAACCAACCATTGATGTGCTTCCTGTGATACGGACTCCAAATTTGGGAGCAGTACTCCAAATTATTATGTACTAGTGAGAAGTAAAGACACAGGCCACAGGGGGTTATATGTTGGAATGACGATACGGATCGTAAAATAAGCCCAGTTAAGTGGGAGGCTTTCTTAATAATTAGAGCAATGTGGAGATCAAACTTCAGTTTACAAGCGAAAAGTCCTTAAAAGAGGTTACATTGCCGAAAGGGATATCAACAGTACTATACGTTGAGAGAAGAGGAAATTTTTTACAGGAGAATATTATCGGATGGTGTTTGAAAACATTTAAGGAGAGATGGTTTGATTCACACCAGTCACTAAGACGCTGAAGATTGGTTTAAAGGATATCCACGTCTAAGGGGGAGTCAATAACTCGATAAATTTTCAAGTCATCTGTATAAAAGAGACAGGTGGATGTGATAAAAGAAGATAGATAATTGACAAAAAGTGAAAAAACTATGGGGCCAAGTATTGAACCTTTCGGAACTCCCCAGCTGGGGTGAAAAAAAGAAGAGAAATAAGAGTTAAAAGTGACTACACATTGACGAAATAAAAGCCAGGGCTAGATACAAACAGGAACATTGAACACTGAAAGTTTCTCTAATAGGAGAGGGTGATCCTCTGAGTCAAAGGCTTTAGGGAAATCCGTAAAAATAACGTGAACTTGTTGTTGCTGATCGAGGGCAGCTGCAATATGATGGGTAAAAGAAAGTGAGTTTGTAAGGATAGATCTGCCTCAGAAAAAACGTTGCTGTTGATCAGCTGAAGATGGTAGGGTAGGTGGATACAGCACATCAACAACTAACTTTTTGATCAGCTGAAGATGGTAGGATAGGTGGATACAGCATATCAAAAACTAACTTTTTAAGGATTTTACCAAAAGGAAGAAGAAGGGAAATAGGACGATAGTTTGAGACGATATCACGATCATCAGATTTTGAGATAGGAACAATTCGGTCAATTTTCTGTTGAGAGGGGAGAACCCCACAGGATAAACTTTAATTAAAAATACTTGAAAGAGGAGCACTAAGTGAAGAAGATAAAAATTTTCTTAGAAAATTTGGAATGTCATCAGGGCCCCCACTGGTGCTGTTTTCAAGATTATTTAAGAGTAACTCAACCAGCAAGGGTTTGTACGAGAAGTAGTAGAGGATTAATAACAAGAAGATTGGTTGAAGGAAGGGTTATGCTTATTCCTGCTTAAAAGGAAGATTAATAAGAAGCAAAGAGTTCACAAAGCTCTTAAGGAGTAGGCGATGTCACACCATCTAGAATGAAATTATAAGGGACATGATGAGAACTTCTTAAAGATTTCACGTACGACGCACATGTTTGGTTCGACATTGACGAAGTTTCAATGTGGTTAATACGAGTATATGCATGAAATGCAGAAGGGGCAATTCTCTTGGCCGCGGCTCGACGCTCTGTGAATTCAATGAGGTCAATTGGAAGACCACTGGATAAGAATTTTCTGCGGGCAGCATCTTTTGCTTTAATTGCAATGGAAACATCTGAATTAAACCAAGGAGCATCGTTATGCCTTCTTGCTGGAAACACAGGAGTAAATTGTGAGGTTAAGGACGAAAGAGACATAAAGAGCTTGTCAAAACAATCTTCAATAAGAAGGTTACTGAAGAAGGAATACTAATTCACGGCATTAAGGTTAGCTTTCGTGCTCAATAAATCAGCTTTTACAAAATTAAAGCGGGAAGGTGAGGAACTCCTCAAAGAACGAGAAGATGTGATCGAGAGCTCATTGGAGAGTATTGGATGGTGGACATCAGGTTTGACAAAAGATGAGAGTGCCACCCATGTGGACAAAGAAGAAGGTGGCAAGTTGGAAAGAACAAGATTAAGCATTTTGTTATTGGCATTAGGAATAGTGATGAATTGGGTTAAAGAATAGAGGGAAATAAAAAGAGAGCGAATAACACACTACCACGAGAAAGTATGGAGACATACATAACACTCCAAACAATAGAGAGCCAATTGAAGTCACCACATACCAATATAGGAGTAGAAGGGCACGGGAATATTAATGTAGCTTGAAAATTCTGCAAAAAAACGTTCGTAAGCAATAGTAGGAATGTTACAAGGGATATACACAGATGATACAAGGAGGGAAAGAAAGTCAAATAGAGAGACTTGCGCAATTATATACTCAACTGGTGAAGATGGAGTAAAATCATCATGGGACTTGCTATTAAGGGAAACGTGTATGCTTACTAGAACGCCTCTACCGTTAAAATTACCAGTAGCATCACGGTCTCTGTCTTTGCGGAAGTTTAATTTGTTCGGAAGTAGTTCATTTTGCTAATGTCATCTGTCAGTCATGTTTTTGTAAGACAGATGATGTTATATCAAAAAAGGATGGAAAAAATGCGAAGTTCAGTAGTCTTAGTCCTCAGGCTTGAAAGTCGAAAATGAATCACGAGGCCTAAGAGTTGTTTCTCTTGGTGCGAAAGGACACAAGATGGTTCCGCTTACGAATCGGAAAGAACTTTTTGACGAATACGCCAGTGGGCCAAAACACCTTATCAACCAACATACTTAGGTTAGCTGGAACAGTAGTTTTGAAGGATGCTATCAATCTATTCACCTTTCCATCAGGCGTAAGTTTGGTGCACTGGAGCAACTCAGGACTAAATTTCAGCTTATACTTTATATGAGGGAATGCAACTGATGTGCTATATTCTAATCTTGAAAGAAATATTTGTAGCATAATTTTGACTCCAGGTGAATGCCTCTTGCTAAAGGGCTTGGATTTATATGGTGACCAACAATTTCCAGCGTCATTCTTCATAGCTAAACCTTTACCACTTCCAAAAGTTGACTATGTATACGGATATTGGTAGCCTGATACACATATCAAACAAGTCATTGTCGTACTGTATTCTCCACTCTGCTCTATGTTCTGCAAGGCCATATATTCTCCAAAGTACACTGCGTTTGAATACATTCTTAGCTTTTCGGAAACATTTACATGGTCTAGATTTCGTATCCATGCAGCAACACATGCCTGATGCCTTACCAGTGATTTGCATACGTGAAGCTTAGTTTCCTTCTACAAACCGCTAGATTTTAGTCTGCTTTTACTTCTGTGTTTACCCTTTGCCAGAACTCCGGTTTTTTAATGTTATGTCTACCGAAATTGACTCCTAAATATGAGAAGCTATCCTAAATTTCCTGCTTGCAGTCTCCTAAGATTAGGCTTTTGTCGAACTACTAGTTTTAGTTTATTGAGTGCTTGGCTGGCTCTAAATATATCAAAACTTATTTGGCAATACGAATACATCTGACTTTTAAGTCATATTGTCTCTGCAATTGATTTCTTTCTTAGCCCCATCTTGACATTTGACATCGAACCCATCCTTTGGCTCATTTTTTGTTTGATTTTTCTAGATCTTTTGAACTATATCTTTGATCCCATGTTTCAGCACTTTTCACATCATTTGCCTATCATAACTGCATTTTTCAACCTGCGGGACCTTTTTTGGAGTATCATCTACTGATGTTACCTTGCTTCGAGTTTAGCTACGATCACCGCTTTTACATAGCCAATTAAAAGTAAATTAAATTATCATGGATTCAAACATTAATTCAAAATAAAATATTTTAATTTCTTCTGCTCTTGGGCCGTCATTTCCTGCAAATAGCGCTTCCGACTGTCTCGGTCTATTGACCGCGTCCACCAGTTTTGTAATCCGAGCAGGGATGAACTGTTTTCGTCAACCGACTCAGACCAGCGTTTCCTCGGTTTTTCCACTGGTCTCCGGCCTTCAGTTCCCCCAACGAATACCTTTGTGGGTATCCGTTGTTCGTCCCTACAATTTACGTGGCCAGTCCATTGTCGCTTCCGCAGTCTTACAACCGTTGAGAGATCCGGCTCGTTGAAAATTTCATACAACTCATGATTGTATTGAATTTGCCATTGGTCCGTGTCTAGCTTTGCGCCTATTATTTGCCTCAGGACCCGTCGCTCGAAGGTACTTAATATATTTAGGATGCTTGGGTTAAGGTCCATGTTTCACACCCATAGCAAAGCACAGGTCTTATCACAGGTTTGTATACTAAGAGCTTTGTTTTCCTGTGTATGTTGCTGGTTTTCAAGACTGTCAAAACTGGATTAAATATTTTATTTTGCGAGCTGTATTCTTCGGCGTATTTCGTCTCTTTCATTGCCGATTTTTGTTACTGTGGCTACTTAATACAAAAATTTGCCCACATTTTCGATACTGTGTTCACCAAATGTGATCTTTTGTGTATTTGAGGTTTTTTGATCGACTGAATCATGCGCTCTGTTTTGTTCTCATCGATTTGTAGGTCTACTAGTTATACTTCGCTGTTGAGTTTCAGGAAACGTTCTTTGGCAGTAGTTAATGACAATGACAAAATGTTGATGGCGTCCACATAGGCTACTACTTGGTTCGACTTGTATAATAATGTACCTCGTGTATCGATAGGTAGCTTTATCATGACGTACTCTAGCCCATCTCCCTGCTTGATTCCGATATTTGTGTTAAAAGCATCGATGAGTTGACTATTGATGCGGACTTGGGAGTCGACGACCTCCCAAGTATCATTTTGGTAAGATGGACTAATTTGGCTGAGATGCCAAAGCAAAGCATTATTTGGTATAGTACGGCATGATTAAAACTGTCGCATGCTTGCTTAAAGTCAACGAAAATTTGTTGTACGTTTATGGTCGACTCCCAGCAGTTTTCAAGTACCTGCTTGACTCTGAACAATTGGTCTGTCATCAATCTACTTGGTCTAAATCCACCCTTTTTTGTGTTTTGGAAGTAAATGCCATTTAAGCACAGAGTGTGGGACTCTCATGTTCGCAAGAAGGCGACTCGACTACCTACTAAACACCTCCCCTGTCAACCTGATAGACCAGCGTGGAACCGTTTGACCCATTACTTCGGGGAAGAGGAAGTGCCAGACAAGCGTCCCCTCACCTCCAACGCCCCCGGCTGCAGTGAATTCCTTTATTCTTTTTGGACTGCCCGAACACAATGAGCCACCTGGTTCCATGTCAGCCGATTCAAGTATTACCGTGACTATATTATCCGGGGTGAGCTCCTTTGTCTCCCTGTAGAGGTCCCTTCGGAGCGTGAACCACTTTGTGCCCGCAGAAAAGGTGTGGCAGGCATTGTCTTCCTCCCCTAGGCAAAACCGACAATCGGGGGACCATGACTTACCTATCTAGTGCAGGTAAGACTGAAAACACCCATGCCCGCTCAAAAACTGCATCAGATAGAAGTCAGTCTCACTCTGCCTTCGATTAAGCCACGGTCGCACGTCTGGGATGAGGGGCACAGTCCACCTTCCCTTCGTGCAATTCACCACCTTGATACTCCCCAATAAAACTGTTAGCATATGATCTGATTTTATTTTCTAAGATCTTTGAAAGAATTTTTTTCGCCGTACAATGTAGCAATACGCGTTAATAGTTTTTGCACTGTAGTTTGTCACCTTATTTGTGGATAAGGAATATAATTGATTAGCTCCACTCTTTCGGCATATGTTCTTGTTGCCAATTGTCCTGGATAACTTTGTGAATAGCATTATGAACGTTGCTGCCAGAATATTTGATGAGCTCCACTGGAATCTCATCGATGCTTTACGCTTTATTATTCTTTTGGGGATGGTGGAACAAACTTCATCCAGAGTTGGTGGGGCTAATGAAAGCACTGTGGTGATATCTATACTCCAATGTTCTGGAGCAATGCGGAGGATTAAGGAGGTTATTAAAATATGATGCCCATCTTTCTTTCATCCTGGTTTTATCAGCGATGGTATTGCCGATGAAATCACGACAGCGCGTGATTTTGAGCTGATGACCACGTTTCAGGCTTCCCAGTACTTTTTATGCTTGTCTTGTGTCATTGCTTACTAGACTTACATCTAAACTTCTCAATTGGTCGTCATTTGTGTTTGTTCTTTCGTGTCTTCGCTTAGAGAAAGTTAGAGTATCTCATTATCATAATCGAAAGCGTAGTCACTCCACAAGGCGATATGATCATTATCGCGCTTAAGCCGTGTGTCCGCCCACCCAGCTACGATACGTTCTAATTTTAAACCAGCACGTATCATAACTGAATAAGCTTATAATCCGCCCGAATAATCACTCGAACTAAATCTCGTTGACACCAACGAAACTCGAACCAGAGACCTTTGGCTTACGGGTATACCACCCTAACCACTACACAACGTGGACTACTCAATTGGTCGTCATAGTATTTTCTTTTCTCAATTCTAATTATCTTATTCACTACTCTTCTGAGATTCTCATAGTATTCTCTCTTCCTCTTGGTTTTCCTGCCTGAATACTGCTTATATGCCTCATTTTCTCTATCCAACGTATCCTGGCACATGTCATCGAACCAATAATTGCCGCTTTCACTTCCATCCATAGCTTGTTGCTTGTTTTCAACGATGTATCTGATAAGATAAGAGAAAGCTCGTTGCCGAGGGTCTCCGTGAAATTTTTTGCCACAGACGCCGTTGGGAGCCGAATATTCGTTTGACACACAAAATCGATAGGTTAATTTGATCAAGTAATGATCCAAGTTACAATTGGCTCCTCGTTATGTGCGAACGTCAAGTATGCAAGAGGCTCAACGTTGTTGGATAAGAATATGCTCAATCTGATTTTCTGCGTTGCTATCCCGTAACACCTAGGTGATTCAATTTATGCGTCGATGTGTGAAGTAAGTCGAACGTATGACTAGATTTCTGCTACATGCAAAGTCAATCAGATGCTAGCCGTTGTCATTTGTTTCTTCGTGATGGCTATATCCTCCAGTCGTCCCCCATCACATAGGTCTTTGCCAACCTTTGCGTTGAAATCACTCAAATTTTGTTTGTGTCTTTTGTGGGCAATGTATCGACCGGTCTTTCTAGGTATGCATGTATGCATGTTGATTGGGGTGCACTGAACAATTCGTAAGTGTCGTTGTCCTTACATAATTGTCCACTAATTTCTCCATCGTTTTGGGTATAACGATGTTAGGCAGATTGGTCCGCATGCCTTTGCGTTGGTGGTGTCACTTCTATCCACCTGTAAAATGAAGATCATTTATGCCTCTCTCCACCGCTTTAGTATACTGCTTCTTTTTCTATATATTCGTATTATAAAGGATATGAGTTAATAAATAAGGACTGGATGTATCCCATCTTCACCAGGTGATTTAAAAGGTTAGAAAGAGTTTAATGTGAATCTTTTACGCTTTTTTGTACAGATACTGATAGCCTCCTTCATGTTGTGCGATTTCAATAGTGACTCCATTTTGTCAGTCTCTTCATTTATAATTTCACTCCCTGAAAAGTGTGTCTTGATTAGAATATGCGCTCTCTTTTTGGTTTCCGTGTTGCTGCCGCTAGCTTTCCTCAGTGCGATGTTTAGGTTGTTTCCCTGTTTTTTTAAGAGCTTCACTGTGCCAGGGGTTACTGCAACATTTTCACAAAAGGCCCTAAAGCTGCAGCGTTTTGCTTTACGGATTTCTTTGCAATACTTTGCGAGAGTTCTATGGTATGCATCCCAGTTCTTGTTCCATTTAGCTGCATTGTATAGTTTCCGTACTCCGTCAGTTGGGTTGTTTACCCTTATTTATGGTCCGAATGGGGCAGCTTTCATCGTAGGCATTAATATGATCTCCTTGAGTTCTTCTACTTCGTGTTCCAGCTCCAGAGAAAATTTTGGAGTTCTCTTGTAGAATATCTTCCAAAATGGTTTGGCTTAATGGCCCAATTTATTCTTCTAGGGTTCCTAAGTTATATTTTCTCTTTCGCCAGTCCTTTCACATCGTACCCCAGAGTATTTTGTCAGACACTGAAAGCTCTGCCAACACCATCCATCTCCCTACCATGTAAGAAATACTTGCAATACTAAAAGTAATAACCAGTACTTTCTTTCTCGCTCCTGTGATGTAAGTGGGTGTATTTCCTACGATGAGGATGATCATAATAAATTTAAATATAAATGCAAACATATACCCATCTCCATTTTTGGTATCAGTGCTACCTCGCAGTTCATTGTGTGCATTGGCATCACGTCCAACTAGAATAAGTAGATTCCTCCTCTCACAATGCTCTACCAGCCTTTGTACCTTCACTGGAAGAGTTTGATTTATGCCTCCAGGGAAGTAGGCTGGTACAATAACTACGTCAGGAGTATTGCTCTATATCGGAATAGAGGTTTTTATAAGAACTACATCTTGCATCGCAAAATCTAAAAGGCACATATATTTTGTGTTTTTTCTAATCAAAGTCAAAGTCAAAAGCGCTTTATTTAATACTAATCGTTATAAATTTTAAAAGAATATGAAGCAAATTCCAAACAATAACAATAAAAAACTTAATGGCCCAAATGGCTCTCTAAATTTACACGTTATCATTAATCACATTTAACAAAAAAAAAAACCACTATAGCAAATTTAAATCAATGAAGATTATTACATATTGTTTCATTGAATTCGCAAAAATAGAAAAAACCAACCAACACTATCCTAAAATTCTTTATAATCTTAACACAACAGCGAACTTTGATCCTACACCTGATATGCTTTAACTTAATTCTAATAAAATGCAACCAAAAACTTTATCTTATATCAAAAAAATTATATAACAATGTTCCTAACCTAAGCGTTTAACCTTATCTTTAACCTAATATAATAAACCTAACCTATACCTAATTTTTGACAAAAATAAACAACAACACTAAATGTAGCAATAATGAGCTGAAACTCAAAAACTAAATAACGAAAAAAACACAAAAACTGGAAATAAACACAAACAATTTAGACATTGTCATTCAACCACCAATACCTGGACTGCGCCGTCTCAATTCGATCAGCTTCAACGAATCTAGCAAATCAGTATCTCCATTGGAAATGTTGGTCTCGTGAACTCAAACTCGGAGGATATTTTATCTTCTTATCGGTGGCCCGTCGATATATGTGATATATGACTGGGACGCCGTCAGAATCAAAAACATATCGATTCATGTCCAAATACACGAATGCTTTTGGAGGAATGAAGTCAGTAGCGAGGCAAGTCGCAATATACCCGTCTGTAGGGTGGAACGGCTGTGAAATCCATGAGTTTTCACTCACAGTCACAGATCTTGCGATATGATTCCGAAGAAGTTTAAATATGAAGATATTGACACTCGTCACTTCAGCAGTTTGATAGATTCCTCTATTCGATATATAATGTTTCCAATCCGTCTCAGGCTTTTTGTACAAGCCAGTACATGCACGAAGACATTCCCTTTCGAAAACTCTTTATTTTTTCATAGTACTAGCACTCTGGTTGTACCAGATCTGATATCTGTATGTCAAAACTGGTGTAACCAGTGTCTTGTAACAGATAATTTTGACCTTTTGATCAATGTATTTGGAATGAAAGAGTTTTCGTAGGGCCATGACTACTTTAAGTGCCCTACTGAGCATGATTTTCACATGTTCAGTATAGTACAGATACTGATCGAGATAAACACTGAGGTATTGAACACAGGATTTATGTGGAACTCGTTCTAAACTACCCTCACCAGCCATGATGTGGAAATCTTTCCAATTACGTTTCAGGTCTTGACTGACCCCCTGCAGCGTTGCCCGAAACAAAATTGTTTCACACTTCTGCGCATTTTCATTCGTCAATTGTCAGTGTACAGCTGTTTATCGTCGAACATTTTTTGGAGATTGCTCTGAACTATTGTAGCTTTTCGGTCTGCCGTATAGATGATCAGATCAGCAGCAAACGCTACCAATGATCGCGTTGATTGAGAAGAGCAGAGGTGCAGCAACTGTTCCCTGCTGTAGATCAATCAAGACCTTGAACTCGCGCATTGTTGTCAGATTTTCATCAGTTACAACAAACGATTTCCCGTATAATACAGGGTGGGCTAGAAAGGCGTACGATTTTAAAAACACTCTTGCGTTTGAAGCTTTAGAGAGGGGACTGCGCGGGTGGTGGGGTTAAGTAGCTCGGTTCTCGGAAATTTAGTCGTGATGGATCACTTCACCGGAGCACAACGTGCATTCTGCGTTAGACATTATTAAAAATCACAATTCGTGCGCTATTGTTCGGCGTTTATTTCGGCGTGAGTTTGGATTACATGACCTAAATCAGTGTCCGAAAGAAAGTGTGATTCGATCGTGGGTCAGAAATTTCGAAAAGACTGGTTCGACTCTCAAACAGAAGCCTGCAGGACGCCCAAGGTCAACAAGAACGGAATTATCGGACCCTACTTCTTCGAAAAAACAAGGCCAATCTGTCACTGTAAATTCTGACCGATACATAGCCATGTTAAGGGATTTTTTCTTTCCACAACTGCAACAATTTGAAGCCTATAATCGTGTGACATGGTTTCAACAAGATGGCGCGACATGCCATACAGCTAATGCCTCTTTGGCGGTCGTAAACGAGATGTTTGCTGGGAAACTGATATCGCGCCGAGGTGACATTGCATGGCCTCCTAGAAGTCCGGATCTGACGCCACCGGACTTTTTTTTGTGGAGATACCTAAAAAGTAGAGTCTACACCAATAACCCAGCCACGATTAACCAGTTGAAGACCAATATCCGGGAAGAAGTGGCAGCTATTCCCCGTGCAATGTGCCAGCGAGTTTTTACCAATTTGAGGGTCAGATTCGAAGAATGTTTGCAGCGGGATGGTGCACACCTGGATGACGTTATTTTTAAGAAATGAATTTCCCTGATGTCAATTTTTATAGAAATAAAAATTTGTATGTGAATTGTACTCAGTTTTTTTTAATGATTTTTTCAAATTCGCAATTCTTTCTGGCCCACCCTGCATATTACACATCATGGCGACAAGTTGTCTGGGGAGCTTGTCCTGAAGGAGTTTAAAAGCTAGTCCATCTAACCACACCGTATCGAAGGCTTTCTCCATATCAATGAGACATGCTCCAATACATTCTCTATCATTTAGTTTCCAACAGGTCTGAGGTGACTTTCGTAACTTTCGCATCAACTAATATTCCTCAATGTTGGCGTTTAATTCTCTGTTGAGTGTCACTTGAAACACCTTCCTGATGTTAGGCAGAAACCTGATTGGGCGATAGCTTTTCGGGCACGAAGATTGTTTTCTTTTCTTCAAGATTCGGGAATACCTTAGCCTTTTTCCACTCATTTGGGGAATATGAATTGCTCAACATGTTGTTGAACAAAATGCAATAATTCCTCATAGCAACCTCCGGCAAATGTCGGAGAACTACATTTGGAATACCATCAGTACCACATGATTTCTTGTTGTTTATCTTGCGAAATATGAAACACAAGTCTTCATAGCTGACAAAATAATCAATAAGATTTAAGCTCGGTATGAGTTCAGATGTTAATGTTTCATTGAAATGAAGAATTGATTTGCCGTTCAGGCTTGATTTGAAGTCGGAAAATTTTGCTTCAACGACCTTTGAAAGTACTGCGTTCCCTCTCTCAGGGTTTGGTAGATGAATCAACTCAAAATATGGTCCAACTAGGGCAAGTTTATGCATTCCCTCACATATAATCCTGTTTTCATTTCTATCCGGAGTCGTACTATCAATTTTGATACCAGCCCCATCGAGAAGAATTATCTCATCACTAGTGACTTCAAGATTCGATACCTTCACTCGAGACTTCTTGCGGAATATGCTATTCACTTTCTTGAACACGCCATCTGGGTCCTGTGAGCTAATACCCCTAAATTTTTCCACCCATTGATTGCTGACCTCACTCCTGAAATATGACCGGATTAAGTTCCGGACATTCTTCAGGTGTAATTTCAACAAAGCCAACGAAAATCGCCGATAAATATTGTTGAAGGCTTTTCAATCTTTTCAACCTTGCGATGGTTGGTGTTTCATATCCTTCCATATTGTTTCGATGTTTAATCTTGGGAACTACTTTCTCAATCGTTTCCAACGTCAGCTTCTCTAACTTCGACAAATAGACATCTATTTCATCGTTAGTTAGATTCCTGTCATTAGGAACCATTGAGCAAGAGTTGCCACCATCAGAAGGGGGACATTGACATTGATCAAACTTCTTGTGAAACTTTCCCCAGTCTGTTTTTTTGAAATTCAACCGATGATTTTCATGTTGAACTGGAATGAGGAAGAAATCATCCCTGTGATGATTGATTTCCATTACGATTGCGTTATGGTCGCTATCGTAAGGAAGCACCTGCAGTTTCCGTTGAGGACTATTAAAGCTGAATTCAAGTCTTGTCCTAGGGTATGTTGGGCACTCCGACCCATATAGATTGCACCTACATTCAATTTGGTTCTCTGTTATCCACGATTTTAGGAATAAACCTCTTGGATTATTGGTGGCGTTCAACCATGATGTATGCTTGGCGCTCAGGTCACCAGCAAGAATATAATAACTATGCAGCCTGTTCAATTCTAGTATTTCAAACAAGATGCCTCAGATTTGACATACATCGGTCTAGAATGGCTGGATTAGTGCTAGCCCTAATTGGTTTTTTGCGAATGCTTTAGCCAAGATCGCTGATGTGGCTCTGGCGTGATGAAAATTCACCTGATTTGAGAAATCGGACTCCAATCCCGATACTTCTCTCACCACCTGATCAGTGCTATTGTGTTTTCCATTGTCAGAACTGATATCTATGTGACAATGATCAAGCTTCTCGGGCTACATGGTTTTCTTTTCCGGTTCCAGTTCTTCACGCAATTTGGCCTGATTTGCCTTCTCCTCATCCGGTTTTTCAGGCAGTGTGGCCTGATTTGCCTCCTTTAGATCCAGCCTTCCCTGAGTTTGTTTCCTCAGTCAATGTGGCCTGACTTGCCTTCTGACCCTCTCCAGTGGACTTAGCCACTCCATGTGGTTTCTTTGTGCTGAGTCTCAGGGTTAGCTCTTTTGATGGTTTTGGAGCTGCAGAGGATTTTTCTGCTTTTGCCATCCCTCGCACATATAACTTGCCAAACCTTAAACGCAGACTTGAGCCTCTCCTTATGATGAAATCTGCTGACTACTCACCAATTCCTTCGCACAGGATCTGGCAAGCCCCTACTACTTAGTGAGTTCCTCAGCTGTAAAAGTGCGGCCTGAATGTTCTTTTGTGCCCAATGTTACGGTTTGCTTTTTCAATACACTTGCAGAGCTGGCACCGGGTATAGTCATGCCAGTTTTCTTACCAACTTGGATGAATTCCCGTATCCTTGGTCACTTATACTGCTGATCTTGAGGGGTAATCGAGTCTCTGCTTCATTTCCTCGGGCGGTCAATTGGTTGAGTGGTTGTTCTCCTAAACCTAGAAATTTATAGCTGTGTATTTCCCACATTAATTCAGATTATAATAGAAACGGCTCATAAGAGAAATAAAACAAGTATGTATCTAAATCAACATTTATTCATTAAAATATTAAATTTAAATTTAATTTCACATTTATAACCTAAGTCCTATATTGGGAATATTAAACTGTGGCACGAATTATAGCTAGAAAAAAACTTTAATTGAAAATGAAACTATTCAGTAGAGTTCCTCGTATATTCTACTATAAAATAAAACAAATTTACTGACAAATTATTGTAAGCCAAAATATGGCATCTTATTTGAAAACTACAAAAAATCGTTCATCAAATATAAAGATCTATGTTTGACATCTAAGACATAACATTGTTTTTTGTGGATCATTTCAACATATAAACCTAAAGCATTTTCCACAAGCTCCTCTTTTTTGCAAACAAAAAACGTATGGTAAGCATCGTCTTACTCACCTAGACTGAATCTACAGTCGGTGGATCGTGACTTACCAATCTTGTGTAGGTAAGACTGAAAACACCTATGCCAGCTCAAAAGCTGAGACGGTATGATGGTTGGATTTGAGCCGTTCATGTATTGTACGTGGGTCACCTCAGCGCTACCGTACAAAGCAACTAAGTCCAAGCCATCACATCCACCAGCCCATAACATCAATTCCAGTTTATTGTCCAAAGCGTAGTCAAGGTTGTTAGCTGTCATCCCAGCTCATAATCTTCGACAAGACTTCTACGGTTCAAAAACTTCAACTGAGTTCCGTCTGAATTTCATCAAATTCTGCATTATTCGTTCCATGGCTCATTTTAACTAGTTTTGTGAATATACTCCAAAATATTTTTCAAGGTGAAAGCCTACTCAGATTATGTGGAGCTATCTTTCAGTTTCTCTACGGTGAGTTCAAGAGTACGCCTCCTATTCAACTTGATTATTTCAGCAACCCAACCCTGATAAGAAAGTGACTGGCATCGCGATTCACAACTCGAAATTACCTCAATGTCAAGAGCAGACGCGCTTTATTCAATACTAAACGGTATAGAATAAAAAGCAAATTCCCAATAATAGTAATACAAAAACTTAATGGCCCAAATGGCGCTCTAAATTTATACGTTATCAGATAAATACATTTGATCAAAAAAGCCATAGCAAATTCAAATTAATTAAGATTATTACACATTTTATGATTGAATTTTTCCCTTGCTCCTTTTTTGGCGTTAAATTCAAATGAATGAATAAGAAACTCTAATATTTTCCGTAAAACGCCAATATTTATTAAAACCCAGGCAGACCCGTGTTTCGGAAACAATTTATTTCCTTCTTCAGTGCCGTGATACTGAAACATAATCCAAAACATTGCATTTATACATCGTTACTAAATTACAAACTAATTTACAAAAGGTATTTTAGTGAACTAATAATAACATTAAAATTACTGCTTGGAAAGGTAATTAAAACATTAATCCACTCTATTATCCTTCACGGTGTCATAAACTGGATAAGTCATTGAAACCTTTAACATATTGATCCGATCAAACTACTGTATGCGTTCCCTAGATCCGTATTAAGCCTTAAATCTTCCGGTATCCTTGAAATCCATAAAGTTTCCGCTGCATCCAACCTTCTCCAATTGTTGATTTCTTCGAGGATCTCCACGTTGTCCCATTCTATTTGATGCGTGCTCTCCATAATGTGTCTTGCAACCGTTGATCTCGTCTCATTTCGTCCTTTTTTCGCTGCTACTTCCGCTTCCCTTATATGCTCGTGGAATCGAATTTTCACCAGTCGTGTTGTTTGGCCCACGTACATTTTTGCACACTCTGGGCATGTTATCCGATATATGCCGCTACGTTCATCCTTTTGTTTACTGTCCTTCGTAGTCCCTAGTTTTTGTTCCGATTTGTAGATTCGTGACGAGTGTGCTGTTTCGATACCCGCTGTCTTCAGTATTTGTTGTAGCTTCCGTGAATGTGTAGAATAAGTCAGCTTCATTCTCCGCGTATTTTGGACCGGTGTTTTGAAGAATGTCGTAAAAGAGTTTCTTCTTCGATGCGCATCTAACTTACTTATTCTTGTTTTGATCAACCGCGCTGTATACCCATTCTTCTGTGCTGTTTCAATTATGAATTGCTCTTCTCGGGCGCGTCGTTTAGTTGTCAACCGAATTGATAACATTCTTTTAATCATCGTGTTGTATGCCGCCATTTTTTGGTTGTAGGAATGATTGAAGTTGCTAGGTATTGTCCTCTGTGTGTGCATCGTTTTTCGATATACATCAAACTCTAGGTGACCGCTATTTCTTATAATTTTCATATCAAGAAACGGTAGCTCTCCATTGTTTTCCCTTTCCATTGTAAACTTGATATTTTTGTGGGTGTTGTTTAATTGTTCCAGTAAAATCTCTGCTTGGTGAGCATCGATGATTGCAAAAATATCATCATCATCGTCTAAGTGAGGATATACAATTTTTAAAACGATGCTTAAAAGCCAACGTGGTACCAAAAAGTCACAGGGCTGCACTAAAGTCTCATTTAAAAGGTATAGAAATAGAAAAGGCGATTTTGGAAAGAAATATGATGAAACGGAGTTTGAACTACCTACACAAGAAGATGGATGATGTTACCTTAGAAGTTTATTGGCTAAATTTAAAAATTGCATCAACAACAATGGAAACAAAAAGCAGTGTCGAAGAAATTATCTGTAGTGTGCAAAGAGCGTTTGAATGCGAAAAGGATTGAAAAAGACGAATACTCAATAGCAAATTCAACGGGTTACTGAGGAAAAAACCAGGAGATAAGCAAGCGTACAAGTAATACCGCAATTTGTCATCAATAAATCCTCAGAAAGTTTTACGGAGGAGCAACTTAATTTTCTAAACTGGGGATTAAATTATGCGTGCAACATTCAGAAACCACCAATGAAGGATATTATCTTGGACATAGAAGCAGGAATTAAATTTATCCGCGATGAAGATAGACAAGCCATTCGTACAACAGATCGTAATTTGTTAACAAAACCGCCATCTAGCAAACACTCGAACGAAGCAAGAATCATAGCGGAACTGAAGAGCAAACCTGTTTATTACGTAAAGGCGGACAAAGCCAACACTGTAGTTATAATGGATTGGATTACGTATGATGCACTAGGGAACGAAAAATTAAACAATGGAAATTTTCACGCTCTACGTACTAACCCGTTACACGATTCAATTAAAAGAGTCGAAAAAACGTTAAAGGAATGCCAGCCACTTATTGGAAATATATCGCATTTGAGAGTATCCAATCCCATCTTGCCTAGAATCAAATGTCTCCCGAAGATACACAAAGGTGGCAACGAAATGGGGGAGATCATTGCTGCCACAAACGCACCAACTTCAAAAATTGCCAGGTGGTTAACAGAAGAATGCAAAAAACTACCATTTAGGACAAGTGAGAAATCTGTTAAAAACAGGGATGATCTGATTGAAAAGCTACAGGAGATTGATGCTGTGAAGGAAGAGGAGATCATGGTCTCCTTTGATATGAAATCACTTCTTCCAAGTGTTCCCGTGGAACAGACCCTAGCCTTGTTTGAAGACTGGCTTTTACAAATGACTCATCCTTGGAATGGAAAAAGAGATCGAAAATGTACTCGAAGTTGGCAACTCTGTGCATGAATGAGAGCTATTTCTCATTTCGAGGAAATTTTTTCAAGACAAACAAAGGGGTTGCCATGAGGAACCCATTGTCACCACTTTTGAGCGATCTTTTCATGGGACACATCGAAAACATCATCGAGGAAAAAGGTTTAGCACCTAGAGTCTGGTATCGTTACGTGGATTATATTTTTGCAATCATTGATGCCCACCAAGCAGAGATTTTACTGGAACAATTAAACAACATCCACAAAAATATCAAGTTTACAATGGAAACGGAAAACAATGGAGAGCTACCGTTTCTTGATATGAAAATTATAAGAAAAAGCGGTCACCTAGAGTTTGATGTATATCGAAAAACGATGCACACACAGAGGCATACAACACGATGATTAATAGAATGTTATCAATTCCGTTGACAACTGAACGACGCGCCCGAGAAGAGCAGTTCATAATTGAAACAGCACAGAAGAATGGGTATACAGCGCGGTTGATCAAAACAAGAATAAGTAAGTTAGATGCGCATCGAAGAAGAAACTCTTTTACGGCATTCTTCAAAACACCGGTTCAAAATACGCGGAGGATGAAGCTGACTTATTCTACACATTCACGGAAGCTACAACAAATACTGAAGACAGCGGGTATCAAAACAGCACACTCGTCACGAATCTACAAATTGGAATAAAAACTAGGGACTACGGAGGACAGTAAACAAAAGGATGAACGTAGCGGCATATATCGGATAACATGCCCAGAGTGTGCAAAAATGTACGTGGGCCAAACAACACGACTAGTGAAAATTCGATTCCACGAGCATATAAGGGAAGCGGAAGTAGCAGCGAAAAAAGGACGAAATGAGACGAGATCAACGGTTGCAAGACACATTATGGAGAGCACGCATCAAATAGAATGGGACAACGTGGAAATCCTCGAAGAAATCGACAATTGGAGAAGGTTGGATGCAGCGGAAAGTTTGTGGATTTCAAGGATACCGGAAGATTTAAGGCTTAATACGGATCTAGGGAACGCATACAGTAGTTTGATCGGATCAATATGTTAAAGGTTTGAATGACTTATCCAGTTTATGACACCGTGAAGGATAATAGAGTGGATTAATGTTTTAATTAACTTTCCAAGCAGTAATTTTAATGTTATTATTAGTTCACTAAAATACCTTTTGTAAATTAGTTTGTAATTTAGTAACGATGTATAAATGCAAGAATTTTTGGATTATGTTTCAGTATCACGGCACTGAAGAAGGAAATAACTTGTTTCTGAAACACGTGTCTGCCCGGGTTTTAATAAATATTGGCGTTTGTAATGATTTTCTTCCTTCAACTCGCACGCGGAACCGACCTCTCATCGGTTCTAGACGTTAGGTCTGAGTAGTGCCAACGGATGGTACCAACAGGTCAACCAATCCGTGCACCGTAACCCATTCATGCGGTGACTGCTTGTCGGCCAGCTAGTTCGGAGAGGATTTCGGTCGCGGGTCTCCGAATGGATTACGCTCAATTACAATATTTCAGTCACCTGAACTTGCCCGTTTTTCAAACGCGTCAACAATTACTCATCCAGAACGAGAAACCTACATTACGTTAGTTCTGGATGTGATCTATCCACAGATCTCAAATCAAAAACGCTACAAAATCCCATAGGCGCGTTACCGATTCACCGACGCGGTACCGAAAAATATACTACTCGAACTTAAACCGAAGAAAACTACTCTAAAGAAATGGCGAAACAAACAAAGGTACCGCGTACCGCGTGCGACGCGAAACCGACTTCAGCGGATTTGCAGAAACCCTACCCTCGCGACGGCATACTTACCCTACACTCTCTGTTCCCCCTGAAAAAAGAAGAACCACTGAAAAGGAAAGTCGTGGGTTAACTTTTAGCAATTCATGTTGTATTCTATTCTATCATATACTTTAGAAATTTTGTTTTTTTTTTTGTTTTCTTACCACTACCTTACAATTTATGTATCTTCCTTTGTCTTTGTATGTACAATTCAAAATCCTTCTTAATTTACATGCATTATAATAATATATTTTAAAGGTTAGTTTTTCTATAAAACTTGCAATTATGGCCTTTCTTTTCCGAGATTTCCAGTATTTGATCCGTGCCGTTCACAATTTTTCTCAATTATTTTCATTCTTCATTAATATTTTCATGAATTTTTCAGTGAATTGAATTTTGTAATTTTAACATATCAAAGAAATTATGGAATTATTTATGTATTTCAACAGTCGGCTCGAGATTATGTTTCTTTCTAAACCACGCCGCTTACTTTCAGTATTTTGTTTATTGTTGGACTTTTCTTGCTTGTTTGTAACAAAATGATACTAGAAAATACAAACTATTATTTTATTATTTTCTTTTTTATTTGTGTGTGGCTGGTCGTATTGTAAGTACACTATTGTATTTATTGTTGTTCTTCGGCTTATTGCTTCAATAAAAATCAGAAAAGCATTTCGTAAATATATTGCAAACATTTCGGCTCTATGGAAACTAAAGCTGTTTGTATACTATAGTATGTATAGGTTGAGTGAAGGGTAGTAACAAGTCACAAAATTCAAAAACTATTAGCACCATTTTGTACGATTGTAGTTCTTATGATATTTAGTTCTATTAATATTCTTTCATTGTCTTCTTACTGTTAATTCTAATGCTAATTGTTGTGTTGTTTTTTTGAAAACAATTCAATGTTCAGTAAGCGTTCCAATCGTAATCAATCGAACCATCAGGTCTTTTAGGATTTTTAGGTTTTAATAGTTTTAACTTAGATTTTATGTCTTTAGTTTGTTTGAAAAAAAAAAATATTGCATTTATCTCATATGTTTCAATTAACAAAAATATTAAGTTTATACCGTATTCTCTTTTGTTAAAATTTTCACAATATTATCGCAACTCTACCGTTTATTTCGTTTGTATGAGGTTTTGCGCTCAGAATCCTTTTTATTTAGTTTTTTTGTTTTTCGTTTGTTTTAAAACATGTTTTTGTAAATATATATTATTAGTACTATTGTTTTTTGTTTCATGGGTTGAATGTTTAGTGTATGTTTAACATATTTGTTCACCTTGGCTTTTATTTTTTCAGTTATATACTTTGTTTGATTGTGTGTGTTAGGGGAACAGGCAAATGGCTTTGTAGTGTAAATGATCAGTTAATCTTGATAAATTGTTTATAAATCGGTCTGTTGTCAATATATAAAATATCCCTTTTCTATTTTATTATTAATTAATTAATTAATTATTGTTATCTATTGCATATCTTGTCTATGGCTTGCTAAGTTAGTTTGTTAGACGCAGTAAACAGAAAATTGTTTCTTTTTTATAATCAAAATGGCCAAGCGTTGTTACGCAAATATATTTTTTCTTCATACTGTTGTGTTAAACTGGATATTTGGGTTTACTTTAATTGCTCCATCAATTTTCCTCATTCGCCTGATAAAATCTCCGTAGTTTTGGTAAACCTACACCTTCTTGAAAATATGTGGAATAGAGCCAAGCTGAGTTTCGTCAGGATGCTAAGACAACTTTCAACCCGACCAGCGTCGTGGCAGGTAGACAACGCTCTAAGGCTAGTCTAACAGCAAAATGCTTACATTCCTTTGGTTAAGTGGTAGGTCAACAAACCATCTAGTACTCATAGTTGTCAGAAGCGAACCCTCCAAATAAATAAATAAACGGGGCATATCCTCTATTCAGTATTCAGTAACATGAAGAAGGACCTTGAAAATGGAGTGTGATATGCTGTTGTATTTCATAAAAAAATATCTATGAAAGTGGAAGGAGCGTTAATGGTGCTGACTTGATTGATATCACTGTTCTCTGACTATTCCTTATAAGACCATTATGATTCTGTCAAGTCGTTGGTGAGTTCATTCTACTAACAGAGATCTACTTTTGACTTGCACTAAGTCTTCCATTTGTTTTGTCTTCTTTTCAACTTGATACTTCTTTTGTGATCTATTAATCAACGACTGTTCGCGGTTTTACATCTTTTCTATATAACCAGCTGATGAATGTAGTCTAAAATGGTGCTACTGCCGATATTTCATCATATCACTTGCTTTTCGTTAATAGGTACCTAACACCAAAGAATATTGAACACATAGTCGACTATTATGATTTTGAGTTGTACGTGCCTAGCTCTGTGCACACTATATTAGTATAAATGCTTATAACTACTTCTATACGATTACTACCAAATCGTAAATTTGAGGGCGTCCAAAGAAGCTTCATCGGTAAAGTTGGGAGGTATCGTTTTGTACCTTACATTACCGAACATACTTAACATCCAAAGCGTTTCAGTTTACATACTATATGTATATATGTTTCTAATGTGTGAATGTCACTTAAAACTATTACTATATATTACAGCAATGATATCAATTTCGTTAGTGGACATCCGTCACATTGGCTCCTGTTCAAAGTATTCGTGTTTGAGACACATCAAGGCAGAAGGGCGAGATCGAGGCTCAAATGCTAACATTTTGCTCAATAAGTCGTTAGAATATTCGCATAATTGTCGACATAAATCGAATGGTTGCTTTGGCATCCGGTGAGGAAAGTTTTCGCGAGCTAGATATTCATCAATTTTACCGAAGACTGCACTCTGTACTGCGGATTGCAAGCGATATGCCAATTGATCAATCTGAACAAGGTAGCAAGCGTTACTTCGAATTTCCGCATTAAGAAGCGTCAAATCATTTTGGTGTTGAATTATTCTCCTACTGGATTCATTAAGAGAAATTGTTCTTTTTTTTTTTTCTAAGTTTTCTTAACTAAACTAACCTCTTTCCTAATTTGCCTGTTGCTCCTTTCCGACCTTGACAGAGCTTCATGCTCCAGCCTGAGGCAATGCTCCGGTGAATGTCACTGCCTCACGAATAACGTTTTCCCAAAAACACTTTAAGCACACCACGCGTTTCTTCACAGATTAAACAGGGAATACGCTTCACTCCACCACGTCGCGCCAAACGACGTATAGCTGGTTTTGTAATACCTTCGATATTCTCACGAAGAACTTTTCGATGACGTTTCGCGCCTCCATGTGCTGTCAAGATTTCCGGTTGTCACCTCGGACAAAACATATGTGCGTGGAATGGCACTTCATATGGCGGAAATGTGCTTCTTCAGATGTCGCCAGTGGCATAGTTTTCTCGATGGCCACGGTGGGGGGGCATTTCCAGATGGCTATGTCTCGAAATGTGCCGGGGTTGGATTAATTCTATATTCCGAATATTTATATCCACGGATCTAAATATTTGGACAGAAAAAAAAATATTTTCTGCACAACGATATCCGCACAACAGATGAAGTCCGCTGGCACTTCGAGGACATATCCATCTGGCAGGTTACAAGGGTTCGGGATCGGAATCA
Organism: Odontomyia ornata; assembly: GCA_963969285.1. Classification (NCBI taxonomy): domain Eukaryota; kingdom Metazoa; phylum Arthropoda; class Insecta; order Diptera; family Stratiomyidae; genus Odontomyia; species Odontomyia ornata. The sequence continues at coordinate 335,591,830 of OZ017738.1, read as the reverse complement.
CTTCGATACCTGGGCGTAGTCGTCACATTACACATTCCCCCCCCCAAAATCGAAGTAATTACGATCCCGTCTCCTTTGTAAAAGGTCTTGGTTAGGGACGTGGCGGGTCGAAGATCCGTTTCGAAGGATAGGCTACAACCCTGTTCGTGAAGACTCGACAGTGACTATATAGTAGGAAGTCAGGTGTTATTCGGAGGCCTTCGTCTAGGCAGAGATTTGGGATAAGCCAAGGTTTCTCGTGGGAATTAGTTGCACTTCATCGTCTAAGGTCTTTTGCGTGGTAAATTCCCAGGGTCTTACCAGTCATGTCCGCGATGAGGTACCGGGTGGGGCTTATGACTTGTATGACTCGACACTTCACGAATTTCTTGTCTAGTTTGGCATTGTAATGGCGGGTGGCATCGCTCTGTCGGAAGTTTCGACGATATATTTCGTCGCCGGCCTTAAAGCCAGAAGGATGAGATCGCAAGTTGTACCGCTCCTCTCCCATCCGTCTACTGTCTTCAATCTTCTCCCGCAGTTGATCTCGCAGAAGTTGGAGCTTTTCGTGCGGTTCTAGAACCACGATTGGGTCCTCTAGCGATTTCAGCTGCCGCAATAGCCGGTAAGCGCTCCCATGACCGATCATGTACTGGCCGAACACTGCAAAATACGGCGAAATGCCGGTCGTGGCGTGGTACGACGAGCGCAGCGCACTAGTGATGGCGGACAATTTGCGATCCCAGTCCCTCTGATTCGGGTGGACATAGGCGCGAATGGCCGCTATGAGCGTACGATTCAGTCGTTCGGATGCGTTGGCTTGTGGTGAATAGACGGCAGTTCGTTGGTGGATGATGCCGTATTTGGACATTAGGTCTCGGAACTTGCTGGAGGTGAACTGGACCCCATTGTCGGAGACAAGTTTCTCCGGAACTCCAAACATGTGAAAGACTCGGTTCTCCAAAAAGCTGATTATAGGTCCAGTGTGCATGTTACGTAGTGGTTCTATGATAGGGAATTTGGAGAGCTGGTCCAGGACCACGACAGCTCCCGTGTGACCAGAAGCAGATCGAGGGTAAGGACCGATAAGATCAATGTACAAGCGCTGGAACACGCGTTCGGGGACCTCAACCTTACCCATGGGTGGTCGAAGAATGGTGTTGGGCGCTTTAGTGCACTTGCATAGCTCACAGGAGGCTACGTACGCTTTTATCTGTTGTGCCATCTTAGGCCAAAAGAAACAGGTTTTCAACCGCCTAAGTGTACGACCGTATCCGCCGTGCGCACTTGATGGGTGGTCATGAGCCCGCCTGATAAGATCAGTGGTTAATTCTTCGGGCACCCACAACTTCCACTGTTCTTCTTCTTGTATGGGGTCTCCGGATGCGTGTCCCATCCGTTTGTAAATGAATCCATCCGTCAACCGCAGTTCAGGAAGCTGGGACAGTTGATTCTGGATAGTGTGAATCAGTTGGGTGTAGCTGGCTGACTTGAAGGCAGGATGGTCCAAATCGATCAATTGGGGGCTGTCGTCCTCTTGGACCAACTCGGCTCCTTCAGGGGCGAACATTCTGGATAGGGTGTCGGGGACTACATGCTGGCTTCCTTTTCGGTGGCGAATTGTGAAGTCAAATGCCTGGAGTTTCAGTGCCCACCTGGCCAATCTGCCGTTGAGATCAGTCTGGCTCATTAGCCATTTCAGAGAAGCGTGATCCGTAACGATTTCAAAGGTGTGTCCCTCCACATAGGCTCGGAAGCGTTTCACTGCCAACACCGCGGCTAAACATTCTTGCTCGGAGACCGTGTAATTTCGCTGGGCTGGGTTCAGCTTGTGAGACATGAAGGCTATAGGTCTCTCCTCGCCGTCTTGTGCAACCTGGACTAAGACTGCTCCCACCCCATGTTGACTCGCGTCACAATGGATTGAGAACGGTTTGTCAAAGTCCGGGCTGTGCAGTACGGGGGCCGTAGTCAGACTCTTCTTTAGCTCTTCAAAGGCTCGCAAGCTGGGCTCTTCCCAGACGAATTTACGTCCCTTACGCAGCATGTCGGTCAAAGGAGTGGTAATGGTGGCATAGTCACGTACAAAACGCTGGTACCATCCGCATAAGCCTAAGAATCGGCGTAACTGTTTGGTGGTCTTGGGTAATGGAAAAACGTCAATCGCTTGAGTCTTTTCCGGATCGGTCTTGATATGCCCATGCCCAATGATGTGACCTAAATACTTCACCTCCGTCATCACGAACTGGCTCTTCCTTATGTTGATGGTTAATCTTGCCCTCCGGATGTGTAGAGCCACCTCCTGAAGCAGGTCGATGTGTTCGTCAAAGGTCTCGGTTATAAGCAGCAGATCGTCCAAGTAAACGAAAACTTGGTGCCGCAAATGAGGTGGTATCACCTTATCCATAAGGCGCGTCATTGTTTGGGGGGCATTACACAATCCGAATGGCATGGTCACGAATTGATATAAGGGCCGGCCTGGGACTGTGAAGGCTGTTTTCTCCTTTGAACCGGGGTCTAAAGGAATTTGCCAGAAGGCGTCCTTGAGGTCTAAGCTCGTGATGAAATGGGCTTTAGGCAATCGACTCAAAATGCCTTCGATCAACGGTAGAGGATATGCGTCCTTGACTGTGACGGCGTTCAAGCGTCTGGCATCTAAGCATAACCGGACCTTGTTCGGCTTGACAACTAAGGTGACTGGGGAAGCCCACGCGCTCTGTGATTCTTCGATTACGCCTAATGATAGCATTCGATCCACTTCGGCATATAACGATTTTTCCTTCGCCGGAGATATGGCGAAATGTCTCTGTTTTATGGGTTTAGCGTCCCCCACATCTATAGTGTGGAACACCAGGGCAGTCCGCCCGAGACCTTCTTTCTCGTGCGATGGAAAAGCCGATATAGCCGAGTCGAGACGCAGTTGCTGAGTTACATCCAGTGTATGCCGTAGTAAGTTAGTGGGTTGAGATTGGTCAGGAACGGTGGTGACGGACTCCAGGGTCGAACTGGAAAATAGTGCCGGGGCCAAGTTAAATTTTCGAACGAAATCCACTCCTAAATAAAGATTCTGGGTTAACTGAGGTATGATGAAAAATTCCATAGGTTTAGTTACCCCTTTAAAGGTGACATCCGTCATAATTTTTCCCACTACAGAGTGACGAGTTCCGTCCGCCGTGCTTAACCAGGAGGTGAAATGACGGATTTGGTCCGCGTGCTTTGCCAGTACCTCCCCTGCAAACTCGGCAGATATGCAATTCACACTGGCTCCCGTATCGACTAAGCCTGATACTCGTTTTTGCAGGAGGTGTACTGACGCATATGGCCGAACATCATCCCTCAATAATTCGTCTAAGTATATGTCCTTCAACACTTTCCTCGACTGCCTGACTTTTCTCCAGAAGCTCCGCATCCGACGCGTGGCTCGCTTGCTTCGCGGTGGGACATTTGTGACCAACTCCTCATGGAAGATGCGCTGTCGAGTAGCCAAGTAATTCCGCAGCCTGACATGAAAAGGTTTTACATGCCAAGGAACTTTCGCCTCGCTATCATTCCCTTGCGCGTTGGCATCGGCGAAGGACGGCGTCGGTTGTGGAACTTCGGGAGAACTGTGTTTAGCGGTGCGAGTCAGCAGAGTTGGAGTCATGATGGGAGCTGGGTCATAGCTGGTGATGGGGTCTGGATTGGTTCGTCCGGGGTCTAGGAGTGCCGACGGGTGGTCGCGGCACTCGGTGGCAAGTTTTTTCGCCCTTTGCAATTTGCACAGTCAGGTGCGTATGTGTCGGCCTTCCCGCATCGGTAGCAGAAAAGCGTTGGCTCCGCTGGACATGCGTAGAACCGATGTCCCGGTTGTCGGCAGTTCCAACATACCGTCGGGCTTGTAATTGCTTCAAGGGAGGGTCGATCAATCAATGCTGGGTCCTCAAGCTCCGGTGGTGCTCCGCTCCTCGGTACTGGTACTGGATCAGCAAGCAGGTGGTCTGCTGCCATCAACTCCGCGGTGTGATGATTTCGGGGATTTGGTCCCGTTATGCGAGGTTGTGGGCGGAAGGTACCTCGTCGCTCATCCAAGTGTTCTTGTCTACGCGCATGGAGGCGCAATCCCTGTATGGTGTTGATGGGAAAATGTAGCAGGCTGTTCTGGAGATCCCAGCGCATGTTCTCCCTGATAATTTCTACTATTTCGTCCTCGGGCATGGTATTTCGCAGGCGAGTGCTCAATCTCACTATACTGGTGTAGTACTGGTCGAACGGTTCGTGAGCGCCTTGTTTCCGTTTCTTTATTTGCTCTCTTAGCTCTCTCTCAGTGAAGCCATCCTCAAATCGATTGCGGAAGGCTGCACTGAAAGAGTGCCAAGTGGGACGTGGCGTTGACTCTTTAAAGCTCCAGTACCAGTCGGCAGCGTCGCCGCTGAACAAAAGATGGGCATGCCGGAGGAAGGCCGAGGAATCACCTCCCAGGGTGCTGGATACCAACGCCTGAATCCGGAAAAGGAACCGGTCCGCCGATATCATATCGTTGAACCCGGTAAAGTTCAGGCGCCAACTCTCCATGATACGAGGCGTCGGGTCTCGGAAAAGTGTCAATGCGTTCCCGGGGGGAATCACATCCTCTACTGACCTGTTGTACTGAACTGCCTCGGGGGCTGGAGGTACCAACGGAGGTCCGGTACTGTGTCGCGGTCTGTATTCGGGAGCTCTGGGATCCATTCCCGAGTTCCTTGGAGGTGGGACCCATTGCTCGGATTGTCGGGAGTGGGGCATCGCCACACTGGGATTTGGCTCCCAGCCAAGCGGAGTTCTCACGCGGCTGGGTGGTTGGCTCAACGGGAGATTCTGGATCTTTCCCTCCAGGTTGCCAATCCTCTCCGACATATCCCTCATCAACGCCACGAGGGTGTCAATGGAGTGGGCGGAAGGCATGGTTGTCACCTCGGACACGACACTTGCAGCCGGAACTTCACCGCCTACTGCTCCTTGCAGGTCTAAGAGTGGGTGTGACGGTTCGGCTTCTGGAGCTCCTTTCGCCACTGCTCCACGCGTTGGTAGGGGCGTTCCGAGGGGGACGTCTAGGGCGGTCCGCTCTATGGGTCGCCGGCATAAGGGACACAGTTCTGACGTGAGGAGGAGCTGTTGTACACAGGCACGATGGAATAAATGTCCACAATCCAATCGCACGCTGTGTACGCCCTCCACTACGTCTTCGAAACAGATCCCGCAGTTAGCTGGTTGGACCGTTTTGGATCTGGTCCAACGCTTGTCTGGGGTCCGCTTCGTTGCCATTTTGTGTGTGTTACTTGTGGTGCTAAAATAAAATAAAAAAATATATAGAATGTACTTAGTCCTAATATAAACTTGTCGCTAAATTAGTGGCCGTTAGTGGCGAGCTAGATATAATACGAGAAAAAAAAATTTTGGTTGATACACTTTCCTTTTCAGTGGTCGACTCCTCCAACGGGAAAAGAGAGTGCGTGGTAATCTGCCGAAGAAAGGGTGCTTCGGTCGATTTACGAAAATTACCCCATAACCCACATACATTACAAAAACCGTTTCTAATCTACGTTAAATGACTCGACGAGACAAGTGGTAGAGCTACCGTAACGACTTTGTACGCGGTCAAAGTTCCCGACGCGTAGAAGCATTCCGGGCTTCGCGACTCCAGCATACGCCACCGAACGTTGAACCGATACCACTCGTCTAACACGCATAAGAAATAGTTAGAATCCTTCCGCGACATAAAGGCAAGGTAGCCTTCTATTTTCTTGAGAGTCCATGCTGATAGGTAAACCCATCAGCCTGGCAGTTCCATCAAGAAAATAGAAGGTCCTTACAGGGGTTAACCTGGGACAACACATCGGAAGGATTCTGTCGCGAGAAAAAAAAATCAAACAAAGGAGAGCGGAAGCTACAACTCACGTGAAGCGACCTCTAATGTGTATCACACAATTCCACTGCTCCTGATAGTGGGACTCGAGTACCAAAGTACCTTACATCCTCCGTAAAGGACCAACTCGTCAGAAGACGCGAAGTTCTTTCCCCCTTAGGATGTTTTTGGGCCCCACGTTGGGCGCCATTTGTAATGATTTTCTTCCTTCAACTCGCACGCGGAACCGACCTCTCATCGGTTCTAGACGTTAGGTCTGAGTAGTGCCAACGGATGGTACCAACAGGTCAACCAATCCGTGCACCGTAACCCATTCATGCGGTGACTGCTTGTCGGCCAGCTAGTTCGGAGAGGATTTCGGTCGCGGGTCTCCGAATGGATTACGCTCAATTACAATATTTCAGTCACCTGAACTTGCCCGTTTTTCAAACGCGTCAACAATTACTCATCCAGAACGAGAAACCTACATTACGTTAGTTCTGGATGTGATCTATCCACAGATCTCAAATCAAAAACGCTACAAAATCCCATAGGCGCGTTACCGATTCACCGACGCGGTACCGAAAAATATACTACTCGAACTTAAACCGAAGAAAACTACTCTAAAGAAATGGCGAAACAAACAAAGGTACCGCGTACCGCGTGCGACGCGAAACCGACTTCAGCGGATTTGCAGAAACCCTACCCTCGCGACGGCATACTTACCCTACACTCTCTGTTCCCCCTGAAAAAAGAAGAACCACTGAAAAGGAAAGTCGTGGGTTAACTTTTAGCAATTCATGTTGTATTCTATTCTATCATATACTTTAGAAATTTTGTTTTTTTTTTTGTTTTCTTACCACTACCTTACAATTTATGTATCTTCCTTTGTCTTTGTATGTACAATTCAAAATCCTTCTTAATTTACATGCATTATAATAATATATTTTAAAGGTTAGTTTTTCTATAAAACTTGCAATTATGGCCTTTCTTTTCCGAGATTTCCAGTATTTGATCCGTGCCGTTCACAATTTTTCTCAATTATTTTCATTCTTCATTAATATTTTCATGAATTTTTCAGTGAATTGAATTTTGTAATTTTAACATATCAAAGAAATTATGGAATTATTTATGTATTTCAACAGTCGGCTCGAGATTATGTTTCTTTCTAAACCACGCCGCTTACTTTCAGTATTTTGTTTATTGTTGGACTTTTCTTGCTTGTTTGTAACAAAATGATACTAGAAAATACAAACTATTATTTTATTATTTTCTTTTTTATTTGTGTGTGGCTGGTCGTATTGTAAGTACACTATTGTATTTATTGTTGTTCTTCGGCTTATTGCTTCAATAAAAATCAGAAAAGCATTTCGTAAATATATTGCAAACATTTCGGCTCTATGGAAACTAAAGCTGTTTGTATACTATAGTATGTATAGGTTGAGTGAAGGGTAGTAACAAGTCACAAAATTCAAAAACTATTAGCACCATTTTGTACGATTGTAGTTCTTATGATATTTAGTTCTATTAATATTCTTTCATTGTCTTCTTACTGTTAATTCTAATGCTAATTGTTGTGTTGTTTTTTTGAAAACAATTCAATGTTCAGTAAGCGTTCCAATCGTAATCAATCGAACCATCAGGTCTTTTAGGATTTTTAGGTTTTAATAGTTTTAACTTAGATTTTATGTCTTTAGTTTGTTTGAAAAAAAAAAATATTGCATTTATCTCATATGTTTCAATTAACAAAAATATTAAGTTTATACCGTATTCTCTTTTGTTAAAATTTTCACAATATTATCGCAACTCTACCGTTTATTTCGTTTGTATGAGGTTTTGCGCTCAGAATCCTTTTTATTTAGTTTTTTTGTTTTTCGTTTGTTTTAAAACATGTTTTTGTAAATATATATTATTAGTACTATTGTTTTTTGTTTCATGGGTTGAATGTTTAGTGTATGTTTAACATATTTGTTCACCTTGGCTTTTATTTTTTCAGTTATATACTTTGTTTGATTGTGTGTGTTAGGGGAACAGGCAAATGGCTTTGTAGTGTAAATGATCAGTTAATCTTGATAAATTGTTTATAAATCGGTCTGTTGTCAATATATAAAATATCCCTTTTCTATTTTATTATTAATTAATTAATTAATTATTGTTATCTATTGCATATCTTGTCTATGGCTTGCTAAGTTAGTTTGTTAGACGCAGTAAACAGAAAATTGTTTCTTTTTTATAATCAAAATGGCCAAGCGTTGTTACGCAAATATATTTTTTCTTCATACTGTTGTGTTAAACTGGATATTTGGGTTTACTTTAATTGCTCCATCAATTTTCCTCATTCGCCTGATAAAATCTCCGTAGTTTTGGTAAACCTACACCTTCTTGAAAATATGTGGAATAGAGCCAAGCTGAGTTTCGTCAGGATGCTAAGACAACTTTCAACCCGACCAGCGTCGTGGCAGGTAGACAACGCTCTAAGGCTAGTCTAACAGCAAAATGCTTACATTCCTTTGGTTAAGTGGTAGGTCAACAAACCATCTAGTACTCATAGTTGTCAGAAGCGAACCCTCCAAATAAATAAATAAACGGGGCATATCCTCTATTCAGTATTCAGTAACATGAAGAAGGACCTTGAAAATGGAGTGTGATATGCTGTTGTATTTCATAAAAAAATATCTATGAAAGTGGAAGGAGCGTTAATGGTGCTGACTTGATTGATATCACTGTTCTCTGACTATTCCTTATAAGACCATTATGATTCTGTCAAGTCGTTGGTGAGTTCATTCTACTAACAGAGATCTACTTTTGACTTGCACTAAGTCTTCCATTTGTTTTGTCTTCTTTTCAACTTGATACTTCTTTTGTGATCTATTAATCAACGACTGTTCGCGGTTTTACATCTTTTCTATATAACCAGCTGATGAATGTAGTCTAAAATGGTGCTACTGCCGATATTTCATCATATCACTTGCTTTTCGTTAATAGGTACCTAACACCAAAGAATATTGAACACATAGTCGACTATTATGATTTTGAGTTGTACGTGCCTAGCTCTGTGCACACTATATTAGTATAAATGCTTATAACTACTTCTATACGATTACTACCAAATCGTAAATTTGAGGGCGTCCAAAGAAGCTTCATCGGTAAAGTTGGGAGGTATCGTTTTGTACCTTACATTACCGAACATACTTAACATCCAAAGCGTTTCAGTTTACATACTATATGTATATATGTTTCTAATGTGTGAATGTCACTTAAAACTATTACTATATATTACAGCAATGATATCAATTTCGTTAGTGGACATCCGTCACATTGGCTCCTGTTCAAAGTATTCGTGTTTGAGACACATCAAGGCAGAAGGGCGAGATCGAGGCTCAAATGCTAACATTTTGCTCAATAAGTCGTTAGAATATTCGCATAATTGTCGACATAAATCGAATGGTTGCTTTGGCATCCGGTGAGGAAAGTTTTCGCGAGCTAGATATTCATCAATTTTACCGAAGACTGCACTCTGTACTGCGGATTGCAAGCGATATGCCAATTGATCAATCTGAACAAGGTAGCAAGCGTTACTTCGAATTTCCGCATTAAGAAGCGTCAAATCATTTTGGTGTTGAATTATTCTCCTACTGGATTCATTAAGAGAAATTGTTCTTTTTTTTTTTTCTAAGTTTTCTTAACTAAACTAACCTCTTTCCTAATTTGCCTGTTGCTCCTTTCCGACCTTGACAGAGCTTCATGCTCCAGCCTGAGGCAATGCTCCGGTGAATGTCACTGCCTCACGAATAACGTTTTCCCAAAAACACTTTAAGCACACCACGCGTTTCTTCACAGATTAAACAGGGAATACGCTTCACTCCACCACGTCGCGCCAAACGACGTATAGCTGGTTTTGTAATACCTTCGATATTCTCACGAAGAACTTTTCGATGACGTTTCGCGCCTCCATGTGCTGTCAAGATTTCCGGTTGTCACCTCGGACAAAACATATGTGCGTGGAATGGCACTTCATATGGCGGAAATGTGCTTCTTCAGATGTCGCCAGTGGCATAGTTTTCTCGATGGCCACGGTGGGGGGGCATTTCCAGATGGCTATGTCTCGAAATGTGCCGGGGTTGGATTAATTCTATATTCCGAATATTTATATCCACGGATCTAAATATTTGGACAGAAAAAAAAATATTTTCTGCACAACGATATCCGCACAACAGATGAAGTCCGCTGGCACTTCGAGGACATATCCATCTGGCAGGTTACAAGGGTTCGGGATCGGAATCACTTCGATACCTGGGCGTAGTCGTCACATTACACGTTTTACGGAAAATATTAGACATTTTATGATTCAATTGGAAAAAGGAGGAAAAACTGACCAGAACAATTTCCAAGTTACTAATAATTTTAACACAACAGTGAACTTTGATCCTGCAGCTAATATGTTATTACATCCTCGTTATTCTAATCAAATACAACCAAAAACTTTATCTTATACTAGAAAATGCTATCACAATAGTCCTAACCTAAGCGTTTAACCTTATCTCTATCGAAATTACCCCTTATGCATTATATTTGAAACAGCTTGTTCATCGATGGGAATGTGATCTATTGGTTGAGGGCCTGTCCTTCAGGCAATGCCCATGTCATTATATGGGCATAAAGCTGTGGAAAGCAGTTGAACTTACATTAAATTTTTGATGGTAGTGTTATTAATAAGCCACTGGACATTCTGGCTGATTCACCTGAGTAACATTTTTTTTTTAAACTTTATCATTGAGGTCTTCAACTAGTATTTTTACGTCGTTGAAAGGTAATGTGTCAAATTTAATTTTCAGGAGGGAATATTACTCATACGAAACGATGGTATCCTTCACCTCAGTTAGAGCGTGGCTGTTAATAAGGCTTTTGTTGAAGAAATTCATTTTAATTCAGATGACTCACAATCTTTTGGTGGATGGGTTTAAGATGAGTAACCAGCTGGTTGTACGTTTTATCGATCCCAAAAGCCACTCCGAACTCTCTGCTGCTCTCTTTTTTCTCGCTGGTAAGGATAGTATGCGGTGCATGATCGTAAACTTCGCTGCTGAATCGTTTCGTTTCCTAAAGTTCGGGAATGTTGGTATTCTTGTGAGAGGCTTTTTACAGAATTTATCGTAAAGCTCCTGTTCTACAGTAATTTTTTGTTTCCAAATTTGTTGCCGTTGAATCAATCCTATCTACCGCAATTTTCCTGGTTTCTGGATAATGAGTACTGAGGGAGCATTGTCAGGACTTCGGCTCAGCTGTTTTTTAGTCCTGGAGCGGTTTTTTAACCTCTCAATTATTGCTGTAAAATGTTATCTTTGATTTAGGTTAATGACCTTAAAATACAATGTTAAATTTTATCTGTAGCAGAGGCAGTCGAATTCTACTTCATATGAAATAAAAACTGGTGCTTTATTTTTGATATGAGTAAAGCTTCTTGCTAGTCAGATTTCTATGTTTTATATGAATATTTGCTAAAAACTGAGTATATTGTTAATCGCCCCATGGACTTTCCATAAACGTTGCCCTAGTAGTTCAAGTGCTACATTTACTTCGAATTCCGAAAAGGTACAAAACCATGTAAGTATTTAATTACTGTTGAATAAGGTATCCGTACCAGATTCATTTTAAGCCGAATCAAGACATTTTTAGCAAAATTTTTGTCGATTTTTAGTCTACTTTTGCAAATATAAGGGAGGAGGTTACATATGGAAAATTTATTTGAAAAGACATTAGGCGAAATATTTGATATAATCTAACACAAAAAACAATAATTAATATTTCAAATTATATTTTTGTATATTTTCAGCCGGTAATGACGTTTGGCTTTACAACAAGTGTTTATTTTGTTGCATTCGTCTTTATGCTGCTGTTCGAAAATCCATTTATAAGGCTGGTGAAGTTATTTACGTCTTAAGCTAAGTAATATAGGGACAAGTTTAGTTTAGTATATGCTTATAATATTTATTATATAATTCATAATATGTGATGCGGTACAAGCTGTTGTAAATACAAACGAAATACAATGAAATAAAACTTTGGGTTTGATTTATAGCCAGCATGCTATGACGTCCAGTAGGTAAAAGTATACTGTTACGGATACTACCTGTACAATCGCAAATTTTATATTCCAGTATCATGATTATAAATTAATATTACTTTCGCAAAATAATTTAAATGGTATCCTTATAGCCGCAGAATACATCATGTTGTGTAAATATATTGTTATGCGGTTTAGTACGCAGCCTTTTGCGCTATCACAATGGACCCTTGTGTACCTAATTAAGCCATCGCCGGAAGGTATCGGTGGAGGCTGCTGTCTGCTTTGGTCCGTGGCCAATAATTTTTATTTCCACGAAAATGAAAGACTTACTCCCATTAGAATAAAATAAAACTTTACTAACATTTCACTTTTTGATAACTCATTGCACTCTAACTCGACATAAACATAATTTTAACGCGTAATAACTCTCGTTTTTCATACGTATAGTATAACCCATATCAAAGGGCCCCTGCTTCTTCTGTCGTTCCTCTTATGGGAAAGATATCAATACAACTAGACCAAAGATTCCCAAAGTGCTCTATATCTAGCTCCAGGAGTCGAATACGACAATTCTGTGTTAAGTTAAAAACAATTTTCTTCATATTCAAGAACCTTTCCTATTTTTGTCATTATACATATATTTATTGGTGACTTAAATTGAATTCAAAATTGTTGGAAGAACAATGTTAACCGACTTCCAAAAGAAAAAATTCATCGCGTATATTTATTTATTTTTTTTTGCTTTTTTTTTGTATGTTCACGCATAACTTTTAAACGCGGTAGAAGGGTCCTGTTTTTGGCAAATGATACGTCTTTCTTCCAGTTAGGTCCCGTTGAAAGGATAAGGAATTCAAGTAACGGTAAAGGGTTCTTACCGTTAAAACTAAAAAATTTCCGACTTTCACCCCGATTTTTCAGCATAACTGATCGATGGATGCAAGGATTTTGACTATAGAGGTTTCAAATGAAGGAAAACATATTGATCTGAAATGTATCGGACCAGAATTTTAATACTTTCAAGGACTCTGTAGATATTAAATGCTCAATATGATACGTTGATGTCGAGAAATTGAATTTAAATAACCTATCGCACGAAAAGTGCCAATTAGTTGGAACTCTTCATGGAATTAATGGAGATACCGAGTCATTCGGAGATGGATGATAAAAATGATGAGTATCCTTAATTTTCTGCATAAATGTGACATTTTTAACCGAATTCCAGAGGAAAGAAGGTTATCAATTCATCACGTATATTTTTTTTGCATGTTCGCGCATAACTTTTAAACGATAGGAGCGTCCTGTTGCTGGCAAATAATACGTCATTCTTCCTGTTAGGTTCCGTTTAATGGATAAGAAATTCAGGTAACGGTAAACGACTTTTACCGTTAAAACTAAAAAAAATCCGACTTTCACGCCGATTTTTCAGCATAACTGATCGACGCGTGCAAGGATTTTGATTGTAGAGGTCGTCAATGAAGGACAACATATTGATATGAAATGCATCGGAACAGAATTGAAATCCTTCAAAGCGCTCTGTAGATATTAACAGTTAAATATGAAACATTGATGTCGAGAAATTGAATTTAAATGATACATCGTACAAAAAGAGCCAATTAGATGGCACTCTGCATGGATTTGTTGGAGATGCCGAGTCTTTTGGTGACGGATGATAAAAATGATCAGTATCCTGAATTTTCTGCATAAACGGCACATTTTAGTCCATCATTTCTACCTGAAATAACCAATAAATTTTGTTCTAAGTGTGACATAAATACAATTCAACAATCCCGCATTCATTCTTTGCTTACCAATGAGCTTAATATAGAACCCTTCTTACATCCTTAGACGTAAACGTTACATATAGGATTATAAAATTCCCCAAAGCAATAATAAGAATTGAGTGATTGTAATTTATAGAGTTGACTCGTTACTTTCCAGTTAATATTATATGCACATTACAACATATGCCCAGAAGTTTAAAGTTAGTGATTTCCATATTAAAAACCGGAGAGAATCGCAACCTAAAAAGAGATACGTTTCCTGCTATAATAACCCCTTTACCCTAAACAAATTTTTGGATTATTCACACACTTTAACAGAAAAGAACGATTTTTGTGTTAATGCTTTAGGGAAATTTAGATGAAATAAAAAACTGAAGAATATATATAAATTTAATAGATCTAAATTTTAACTTTTTGACTTCGTTCTTAATTTTTTGGTTCCTCATCTTTAGTAAAGTGGTGACAGTAATTGGATGGAAAAGAAGTAAAGATTTGGTTTTCTCAGCTAGTCGCCGCATCGAAGCTCCATTCCTTCAGTAAGCACTCCATTTGGATTTTGTTGCACATTATACCTTGTATACGTTACACCACAGTACATTCAATAATTGGTTAAAGCTTGCAGGTATACAAAAATTAGTTATCCGTTTCCGCATTTTTAAGAAATATCTGCAATAAGAATTTTGATTTGGCACACCATGTTAGCCTTAAGCGATTGTATTGAGTGGTTAACGGTTAGCAGCAATATTTTTTTATATAGTATAAAATGTTGGCATCTAGCACTATCTACATTGATATCCTTACACAAAGAATATAATATCACATCCATACCCATCAAGAGCTTCGTGCATACAAATACTACTTTCTAAAATGAGCAGTTCATTTAAGAATAGATTTCTATCTTAACCCTACTTTCATTCAATTCTACGCTTGTATTCTAGCACGAATAAAAACTAGACATCTACATATAAAGGTACGCACCCCTTTTCCGTCGTCCCTTTTTCCGTTTGCAGTCCTCCTCTCCTGGGAAAAACCGTCAATCGGGGGACCGTGACTTACCAATCTTGTGCAGGTAAGACTGAAAACACCCATGCCTGCTCAAAAACTGGGTCAGATAAAAGTCAGTCTCGCCATGCTTTCAATTTAGCTACGGTCTCACATCCAGTATGAGGCGCGCAGTCCACCTTCCCTTCGTGCAACTGACCCAAAACTGCTGCCAATCTTTGAGCGAGCGCTGTCTCCCCTTGTGGGCAACCATCTTCTTCGCATCCTTGTTTCGGCGCAGGTAAATAGCGCAGTGCTCTCTAGCAAGCAGGGCGACAGGTATCACGCCTGCAATATTTCTCACCGCCAAGTCACAGACAGTGGGATACGAACCGTTGCTCTGATATGCTCAGAGAAACTCATCTTCGAGCCAATTAGTAGCCCCAGGTACTTCACCGCTGGCTTCGATTCGATTTGTATGTCTCCAACACTGATCATCTTTACTCTAGTAATTCTCTTTTTTGTCAAGATGACCACTTCAGTTTTGTCTAGTGCTAAACTGAGCCCGCGAGCAGCCATCCAGATCCTCACTCCACGCAATAGCATACCTAGCCTAAGTTGCGCCTGTTCAACGGTGCGTCAAGCGACCAGAGCCGCAACATCATCCGCATAGCCGACCAAGCGTGACTCATCTGGCATCTCAAGTCTATGTAGCCCGTGTTAAGACGCGTTCCACAGGTCCGGACCAAAGACAGATCCCTGAGCAACACCCGATGTAATTTCCATATTTCGTTGGCCCTGTATTGTGTTGTAGAGCAGGCTTCGGTCCTTTGGGTAGTTCCCCAAAAGCCGCATTAGATATTCTGGAACTTCAAAAGAGTTTTCCAGGGTGTCCAGAATATCCACCCATCAAGCGAAGTTGAAGGCGTTCTTGACGTCGAGTGTCACCAACAGGACGATCCGTCACCTGGTGCGGCTATATGCCTCTGCCTTTTGGAGCTCGTTCACCACCTCTGCAATCGTATCAACGGTAGAACGTCTAGCTCTAAAGGTGTACTGCCGAGGAGATAGGTCCCCAGCAGCACGAATCGCGTCAGTGAGTCTTCCCTTGATGAGTTTCTCTAGCACTTTCCCAGCCGTGTCTAGCATGCATAACGGGCGGTATGCAGACGGTGATTCGGGATTTCCCTTCCCCTTGCTGATCAACATGAGCCTCGACACCTTCCATCGCACCGTGGGAACCCCGTCCCGTAGGCAAGCGTTGAATGTGCTGAGCAGCAAGTCGGGATAATGGTGATAGACAAGCCGCAACACCTCAACTGGAACACCATCTGGACCTGGAGCCTTCCTTGCTTTCAGTGAGAGGATTGCCTTCTCCAGTTCTGGCTATGTGAAGAGTGGTCCCTTGACTGCTGTTTCACCATGGACAGCGTCAATGCGGACGGGATGGGCGAGGAAGAGTCCCTGCACTACCGCGTCCATCTTTTCCGCGTCATGTATACAAGGCTTCCGTAGGGCACCAAGCTTTCGCATAACTAGCTTGTAGCCAAGGCTCCACGGATCCTTGTTCACATTGTCCACTAGGTCTTGCCAGCAGCGAGGCTTGCTACTGTTGATCAATTTGTGAAGGCATTTCCTGGGCGACTTATATGCTGCCACCCAGTTGCATGCCTCACGACGGTTCCGCGCCCGTTGAGCCTCACGCCGAAGCTTGTGACACTCCCTTTGCTTTTCAGCGATTTCAGTTGACCACCATACACTGGCTCGTATTTCGATCGTTGCCATCGGTTTAAGCGAGACTATAGTTGCGCTTTTGCCGAGGACTTTCTTAACTGTGTCGCAGAATGCTTCCTTATTGCTGGCTTCTGCTCCAAATTCAACCAGTATGTGGCCCGACCACGTTGGTCGTACTACTTCAATGGTAGTATTGGTTTCTTCGGGCCTTACATTTCCCCTGATGTCCCGCAGTACCTCCGCGTAGGATCGGCCATCTTGGGGCTTTACGAGCAGTGCCTGCTTGCGATGTCTTTGTCGAGACTTCTGCCTCTCCTGTTTTGCATCAGGTCCTTTTTCTGATTAGGCGTCCGTGCGAACTTTACTTTCTGACACTTTTTGAGGGAGTTTTTTTGCGGCTTTCTTTGCTCCTTTTGTAAGCACTATCTGGAACTCGTGATCTGCTGCTCCATGCCCATCAAGTGCCTCTCCTTTCCTTCTTTTATCCCGATCTCCCTCGATTGAGCTAGACGCCATTCTTTTATTGACTTTTAATGGTGGCGTTTTCTGCGTGCCACCTTTCGATTTCGCCCCAAGCGCCTCTGTAGCCTTCTGCTCGTCTTTGGCCTTAAATCAGCTCCTACGATAGTGCCCTATGCAATCTAGGAGCTCCTCTAGTTCAAGGAGCCCCGCCTTTGCTGCTTTGCTGATTTTTGCAGAGTCGCATGCAGAACATCTCCCGCTTTTTGGAATAGCCTTTCTTCTTCGTATCTCTGGTCGGCAATTGTACTTTGCAACCATCCTTGGGAAAGGTTATCTTGTTCCATCTCCAACTGCAGTACTTCTGCCATATTTTCGAAATTGGTGGTGCAATCGCACAACGTCGCTTTATTTGTCTGGTCACTCGTTGTTTTTCGTGCCGTAATCTCCTCGTTGGTTTCAGGATGTTTCTTTACTATGTCGGGACTTGCGACCCTTGCATCGGTCACTTTGGTAACGATCGCAGCAGTGGCAATCGAATTTTCGATGCTCTTTGTATTATCTTCCGCCGCTCGAACACCTGAAGTGTCCTGCAGAGTTTCCCGCTTTTCCTTAATAGGACGCTCTGGCGTTCGTATCATTTTTTTGCTGCGCCCGAACGCCGCAGGAATCTCAATCTGAACCAGACTGTCTGCTAATCTCCGTTTTCCGTTTGCCTTCACTGTCATTTTGTTATTCGTCATTTTTATCATGGTAAGTACCACTCTCGATGTACTGTTAACATCGTGGCTGCAACCGCTGGTTGCGTCGTCGTTGTTATTATATTTTGTTTGTTTTTTTGCTTTTTTTTATCTTTTCGCTTTTGTTGCTCCAATTTTGTTGGGTCCCCCCTCGGAGCCGCCATGGTTATCACTGCAGAGCAGGGAGGCCATGTGAGGGTTTGCACAAGCCCTTATGGGGACAAATGCTCAGAGCCAGACCAGTGCTAATCGGGAGTCCGTCCCAACCGAACCTACACCACCAACCCAATGGTGCGAACTTCGAACGTACTCCGAGGTCTGCCAAGGTTTTACCGGGACGGAGACGGTATGATAGTTGAATTGAACTGTTCACACAAGAGTATCACCTCAGCGCTACTGTGCAAAGCAACTAGGCCAAAACCAGCAAATCCACCAGCCCAAAGCGTCGATTCCAGTTCGTTGTCCAAAGCGTTGTCCAGGTCCAATCAGAGTCGTTACCTGTCATCCCAGGAGGGAGCCTCACGGCACTCCCCATACCCTCGGGTCCGTGAGGGTGGCGCTCCCCAAAGAATGCTAGCCTCCTTCTTAGTTTAGCAATACCCAAAACTACAAAGTACATTTCATAAAACTACCTCACCTTTTCCAATCCGTATATGAGCCATATTTGTTGAATAAACTGCCTGTTGGCATTGGTAGCATCTATAATAATACAAATCGTTGATACTAGATTGAAATTTTAGCGGCATGATTTTTACATTCTATTTGGATCTAAATAAATCATTACATACAATTTAAGCATATTTTATATCCTAAAAAGTAGAACAATAAGTAAATGCACTAAACTCCACCGTAGGCGGTCTCAATCCCGTTAAAGGAAGGAGGAGAGATCCTCTGATTTCCTTAACCCACAGCTTCCATGATTTCGCATTCTAAATACCACGACCGAATGGGAGCAGATGGTCTATGGATCGTGCATTGGGTTTACTGGTTCCCCAACAATGGGGCATTGAATGCTGAGAAACGCCAACATCTGGTAATACACTAAATCCTACTTATACCTCTTTTGAGTTGACATGAGAGGGTCGAGATGAGTCTTAAATGCCTGATAACGGAATCGAAGGTAATAAACATGCCATTGGAATGGAAGTTGGATGAGAGATTAATTCCCCGTCACATTTTATAGTTTCGAAACCCGCAACAGTGCTTCGGCAACGATTTCGCAGCCAAAAAAAGGACTATGGCGTTGGAAAGCAAGAATTCAGAGTGGCCTTCATTGTGGGTAGGGAGTTCAAATCACACGTCATTGATTTTAAGGCAGTCAATTCATGGTTGCATACGATCCGTATAAAAGTGAAGTTCTTAAAAAAACGTACACGCCCCCACCAAAGAGAAACGAAAGTAACATTCAACAATCATCTAGAGAGACTAGTCGACTCATTGCCTGCATATAACACAAAAATAACTTGGGTGATTTCAACGCTAAGGTTGGCAATGATCTATCTCATCGGGAAAGGACTGGAGAATATAGCCTTCACGAAACACAATGGCTAGTGCCTGATTGAGTTTACATTTACAAAAATCCAGTCATATGTTCGACTTACTTCCCACATCGACGTATACTCAAAACTACGTGGGTATCACCAGACAGCAACTCACAAAACAGATCCACCATGTTCTGATCCAACAACGTTGGGGCTCGAGCATACTTGACGTTCGTAAGTACCGGAGAGTCAATTGTAACTTGGATCATTCCTTGATCAAGTCGACCTATTGATGTTGTAATAAATCAGCCCTACGCCACTGACAACAATAAGCAGATCGCTATTGACGTCGACGGTTTAGGAGCGACTCTTTAACGACTTGCTGACACTGAACTCATTTGACAGCTGTCAAGAAAAGGAATTCGGCAACGATGGAAAATGTCTTCGGGATTTTCAAAATGTGCTCGTACGGCTTTACTAAATTCACCTAAATTAATTAGACGTTTTGAGCCATTCGTTTTCGATAGTATAGTTTGAGTCATATCCTTGCTTCAATTTGGCTATAGATCTTAAGAGTGTTTGTTTTTGATTCAAGGCACAACATCGATCGGAGGTATATGCATGCTCCTTTTGGGATTATTCTTTAGATGAGAAGGCTGCTTTTTAACAAAATTCGTCAACAGTTTCAATGAAATTATTGGCAGAATAATTATGGCATTTTCATGTGAACAGCATGATCAAACGAAACAGTTAAAAAGTGGCCGGGGACCGGTTTTAAGATCAAATGACCGCCGCCGCCCACAAAGCTCCGTTAACGGCACGAGTGGTGCTTTCTCGGTCGGAGCCACGCAATTTTGAACGCCTTCAACTATTTTATAATGTTACAATATTGGACCAAAGGCGGACATGCAACAGCCTAAATTGCAGGTATAACATTCGAACAGTTCCGTTGAAGTTAGCGAGACCCAGAACTGTCAACACAAACACCAGCGAGTGCGGCAGCGTTCGCGGCAGGTACAGGTTTTACGAGGCAACAACTATCTCTGCTACTGGCGAGCTCTTGGCTACGCGATTGCTTCTGTCGAAATGTTTGTCTTTATTTGCCGCAGGGCTATATAAACTCGCTAATAGTCAGGGCAGGACCAACAGTATTACAAAATTGCTTGCTGTTGGACTATCAATGAGGCTGCGGCATTCCGCCTATTGTAAATGAACCAAACCATAAAATTGTTGCTGTTTTTGTGTGGAATGATTTTGACTAGTGTTACATACTACTATATACTATTTAGTTCAGCGAGTGCAGCAGCATTAGCGACAGGCATAGGTTTTGCAAGGCAACAGCTATCTCTACTACTGGTGAACTCTCGTCCACATCAAAGTCTTGAACAGCATTGGCGATTATTGGAAGGTATTTAAACAAAGAAACACTAACTCTCAAAACTCTATTGTAAATGGACTTTTCGGTTTTCCCAACATTTATGAGGAACCCTTTACTGAACTCTGGCACAATCAAGCATCGCCGTGGTTTGTAAAGTCTCCCCTAGCAAAAACTTGGCCTTTCTATTTCAAGTTGACCTTCGTCACGCATAACTTATTGTTCAATGTTATATTTCAAAACGAGTTTATTGACCCCTTTCAGATTTGCCTATCGATAAAACTGATTTGAGCTATTGCGCGGTTTTTTCTCACTTCGATATAAGGAATTATAGGTGCTCAAGACTCTAGACTTACGGCGAGTGCGAATCGAGTAATAACTTACCAACTGATTGTGGACTATTCAATACAGGATGAGGTTACATATCATTTAGAACAGTTCGTGACTCCCGAAAAAAAGAGTTTTAAAACGTCATTTGTTGTCATATACATTTAACACTTAATAATTTCTGCATAGACAAATAGTTTCATATTAAGTTTTTACTAAGTCGTTTTTTTTTTTGATTCTGTGAAAAATATGCAAAAGCATTAAACAGGGAATATTAGATAATGTTCGTACTTTTTTCTTGATTAAAACGGAATAATCTTTATAAATAAAACAGAATAAGAAGACAAAAAAACAGGCATTGCAGATTCATGATAAACTAAAATGATAATGAGACAATCTGCAGAAACAAAAAATGATATTAGATTAGATTATAAAGTGAAAACTTCTAATTTTAAAATTCTCTGACTGCTTAACTGTCGATTCATATTTAATACTACGAAATCAAAAAACGCTAAGAATATTTATTATATAATATTAACTAGTCTTGTAGCTTGTATACATAATTTAATTTAACATTTAAAATAACGTAAATGAATATTCAATAAAATTAAAAACTTAACTAGGATCTAGTACTTAAATTGAGCCCGAAGATATTGCAATATCTTCAATCAGAAGTTAGCTTGTTGACATAGAATGAATATGAAATCAACAATTAAATAGAAAAAAAACAAGTTGGGTAGACAGACCTATGCTCATGTCAGAAGGGTTTTGTACTCAACTTACAAAATGCAGTAACCAGTAACGAATAAAATCAAGAAACATGTCATGTTCGAGGATCATACTATTATTAGCAAAGTTGAAAGAATTTTGACTTCTGAGGTATTTGTTATAGTTATACCCACAAATATCTCCCTTGATAATTATTTCAGATTTTTTAAGATCACGGGTGTCCATTCGCGAGGGACGAAACACATTTTTCATGTTTCCCCCCCCCCTCTGCCCCACAGAAGCAAAAACTGTCAGTTTAAGAACTGTTTTGAAAAGCTCTCATAGAGAACTTTCAGTTGATACTCATATCGGCTACCTTTCATTAAATTTTTTTTTCAGGGGCCACTCCTTTGTACTGTAATCATTGATTCATGGCCTGTTTTTTAGAATCTTAGAATGGTTACAAAGCCCTTTTGCTAGGAGCTCTCTTCTGCCTTTCCGACTTGTTTCAATTGTATATACTCATCTTCATCATACCTATCATTCCTGAAATTTTCATGCGAATCCTAGCAAAGCTGTAGTTTCTAAGTCGGTAAAAAGCGCATATGGCTCCATAGCGCATATGGCTCCATAGTAATGCAGGAAAATTCAAATCGCTATAACTTCGTTAAATATTATTCGATCTTTATGAAACTTTCAGAAAAGATCAATCCTATAAATAGTCATCTGTGTGCTAAATTTTATTGAATTTAAGGGTACCGTCTAGATTTTATTCAAGAAAACATAAAATCAATAAATCATACTATTACTAACAAAGTTGAGTGAATTTCGACTTCTCATGTATTTGTTGTTGTACTCATTAAGGCCTACATCCATGATTTTTTTCAGATTTTTCGGATGGAACGTGTCTAATCGCGAGGGGGGGTACGCGAAAAGTTCGTGCATTTCCCCTTCCCCTGCCCCCCTCGGTACTTGTAAGGCAATTTTAAGTCTTGTTTTGGAAAGATCTCGTTAATACCTTTCCAATGACACCCTACTCGACTACCAATGGTGAAAATTTTTTTTTGGGGGGTCACTTCCCTATATGGGGAGACCCCCCTGAAACCCCTTTGAAAATTTGTCCCACCATTGAACTTTCAAGAGGTCATTACTTCTGACCTTTCCACAAAGTTTCATGGCTGTAGCTTCTATAGTTTCGGAGAAAAAGTGCTGTGACATACAGACGGACGGACGGACGGACGGACGGACGGACAGACGGACACAGGTCGTGATTGCAATAGGGTTTTGTATTTTAGTACAAAACCCTAAAAAAGAAAAACAAAAAAGTTGGAATTAATATTGAGTAAATTTTTGTATTTGTGTAGACATTTAGTAATTTTTCTTAAAAGCTTTGAGGTTTTTTTGTTGGAGTAGGTTGTTTCAAAATTCGCGTGAGAGTAGGATATTTTTCGGTACCGTTGTTGTCTGACTGAATGGAAGTAAAATACGGAATAAAGTAAAGATAGGTTTCGTTTTCGTACGGTGGTATTTTTGACGCACTACCAAATCGGGCATTTCAACCGGTGGCTGAATTTTTCATATTTTGGACTTAGTCTGCACGCGCAAGACCCGCGACCAAACCCCTCTCCGAACTAGCTAGCCAGCAGCCACCTCGGAGTAGGCTTAGAGTGTCCGAACTTGTTGACCTGAGGGGTACAGTACGTTGTCACGTTCCAAGACTTCACTTCTAGAACCGATGAGAGGTCAATTCAGATTTCCTCCTGGAAATCTCGACGTTCAAGACGTGTAGGAGATGTTTTTTAAACAAAATCATTACAATGTCTTATGTCAAAGAAGTATTCGGCGAAGACTAGCCCTCTCCAAAAATTTGACATCGAAAGGCTCCAAACAGCGTTTGTGGTCAAAAATTTTACGGAGACCCTCGGTAACTAGCTGGCTCTTACCCTATCAGATACATTGCTGAAAACAAGCCACTTGCTATGGGTGGAAACGAAAGTGGCAATTAGTACCGTGACAGAACAGACAATCGAGCCCTACGCAAAAAAATGACTGATTCCATGTCAGTGCCAAAATACATTGGTTATAAATAATCAGGCGTACAAACAATATTAAGGATGGAAAACTAGGACAAAGAAAGAACATTATGAAAATCTCAGAAGAGTAAGATAATTAAAATTAAGAAAAGAAAATACTATATCAGCAACATCATCGCTGATGAAAACAGGATTAAGGAAAAATGGACATCATTTTTCAAAAACCTCCTTAATCCTTTGCACAGCTCCAGAATATTGGTGCCTTTATATGTTTCCAGTGAATTTCCATTGACCCCACCAACTCTGGATGAAGTTTGTTTCACCATCAAGGCCCAAAAGAAAAATACAGTGCCAGGCATTGATGAGATTCCAGTGGAGCTCTTAAAATATGGTATAAGTGATGTTCAGAAAGGCATCCGTAAAGTCATTCAGCACATTTGGCAACAAGAACATATGCCAAACTAGCTAATCAATAATATTACAACATCTATACAAAAAAAGGTGACAAGCTACAGTGTAAAAACTATAGAGCTATATCACTTCTTTGTAGGCGTACAGGATCATAAAATTAGATCATACGCCAACAGTTTCACTGGGAAGTATTAAGGTATACAAATTAAACTATGTGACAGCCTACGTGGACGGTGTCTATTGTGAATCGTTATTTTCTATGTGCCATTCCTTTGACAGTCAGTCTCGTATCGGCCTTTCCCGATGTAACATGTCTATTGTGTTCAATACAAATATGTATCAATTAACGTGTGTATTATTATTGTCTCATCATACCAACTAGTCACTTTCAACACCCAGTCACAATAAGTTGACGACGAGGATTAAAACGTTTGCAACTGCCAGTGAAAACCAGTGTGACACAGTGAAACAGTTAGATTCCGCCACGTTTTCAGCCGCCATTATTTTCGTGTCGTTTCCGAGACAGCTCCAGCTGGGAAAATGGATCAACAACAATTCGAACAAAATCTCTCAGTCTTCGCTGCCGCATTGGGGACAAGTGGATCCGGTTCAGCTCCCCAAGTCTCACCATTCGAATCATCTGATGCCAAGAAGGAAAGATTTACTTCTTATTTAGAACGTTTTGACAATTACTGTAGTCTCAAAAATGTGGATTCTCCTATCACAATGTCTCAATTGTTGTGTGCATCAATTGGCTCTACGCATTATAACAACTTAGCTGCATTATTGGGTCCTGAGAAACCCATGAAAGAGATTCCATTTGTAGAGCTAATCAAACTTTTCAAAAATATGTTGTCGACGCCTGTCTCAACTGTAGTCGCTCAGCATTATTTCCTAAATGTTACTCAGCAGCCAACACAATCAATCGCAGAATTCGTTGCATCCCTGAAGGAGAAATCGAAAGATTGTAATTTTTATGTTGAATGCAAATGCAAACCAATGATTTCCATTGCTGACACCTTTTTATGTGCCCAATTTGTTAGAGGAGTAAAAGACAACTGGATTCTTGAACAGGTCTTACAACACTATGCGTTCAAAAATTTCGATGAGCTGCTCAACAAAGCCCCAGCATTGGAAGCATCACGTTTTGAAAGCAACCAGTTCACCAAAATCCCAGATAATTTCACCAATCTCAGTAGTGACACAAACAATGTCTCAAGGGTCAACAGGTCACATAGGAAATCACAACCCAACCAAAGTCGAAATACAAGTCCTAGTTCACACCAACGCTCACAGTCCCAACACAGGACACGGGTTGACTATCGTTCTTTGGACGTTGATGGACTCTGTCTCAAATGTGGTAGGGCAAACCACAAGGCAAATCAATGCAAAATCGACCGCAATGCGCTTAAATGCACTTCCTGAAAGAAAATTGGTCATGTGTCTAAGGTCTGTATCACCACCATTCTTCAAAATTCAAAGACACATGCCATCGTAACACAGTCTTCTCAGAATGATCAAAACTCTGACTCAGAATATGGTATTGGTCACATTCACTGCACTGAAGACTTATACGAGCTCAGCCCAGGTTCTGATAAATTAATCGTCAAAGTATTTCTCAATGGCAAGCCACAGGCATTTGAAGTCGATTCAAGAGCCAAATTCTCACTTCTATCAGAGACAGCATTCAAACGTCTTGGTCTCAATGCTACACTACAACCAACACAGGTATCATTCCGCTCTTACTCAGCTCATATAATAAAGTCCTAAGGGAAGGTCTCACTGTCGGTAAAATATCAAAAAAGAGATATTGATGCGGACCTATTCATTGTTCCTGCAGGATTTGATACACTTCTGGGTCGAATATGGATTCGCACTCTCGGAATTGATCTTAAAGAAATCGATAAAGAACGGCTCACTTCCGATCATGTAGTTACAATCAACGCTGTCACTCCTCTTGAAGACATACTCAGACAATACGCAACTATTTTCGAAGAACGCATAGGTTGTATGCCAAACCTAGAAATAAAACTTCAGCTCAGGGAAGGAGTAAAACCCATCTTTACTAGAGAACACGATGTCGTTTTTGCACTGCGCCAGCGAGTTGAGGAAGAACTTGCAACTCTTGAGTCACAAGGTATTATTACTCCAGTATCCTCAAGCGACTGGGGATCACCACTCGTCGTAATACCTAAACCTGATGGAGGGGTTCGTTTATGTGTTAATTACAAATGTGGAGTCAACGCAAGATTAGTCTCAGCTAATTATCCAATTCGTCGCATTGATGGAGTTTTGCACAGCCTCTGAAATTCAAAGTACTTCTGCAAACTCGGCCTGTACAAGGCATATTTTCACTTCAAAGTGGATGCGGAAGGACAGAAAATCCAAACAACCACGACACACAAGGGCACATTTCAAATGAATCGTCTCAGTTTTGGTATCAAAACAGCCTCATCTGAATTCAATAGAATACTCTCACAAATTCTCAATGGCCTATCAAACGTTGAAGCATATTTTGATGACATTATCTGCCATGGCTCATCAATTGAAGAATGCACAAGAAACATGATTGCTTGTTTAGAACGACTCAAGAAAAACGATGTCTATCTAAATAAAAATAAGTGTTCCTTCTTCAAAGAAAGTATCAGCTATCTTGGTCACATAGTCTCATTTAATAAAGTTGAAATGTCACCTGTGAAAATTCAAGCCGTCTTCAACATGCCACGTCCTAAAAATGTAGAGGAATTAAGACGATTCTTGGGTATGGTGACATATTTTGCAAAATTCATTCCTGATTTCTCCACAAAATCTTTTCATCTACGACGCCTCCTCAAAAAAGATGGAAAATTCGTTTGGTCAGCCTCCACTGAAGCTACTTTCTTAAACCTAAAGTCGGAGTTGTGTAGCGAGAGGGTATGAACATCTTTTGATCCAGCAAAACCCTTGATCCTCACAACAGACGCCAGCCCGACCGGTATTGCAGCTGTTTTGAGTCATGAAGTGGAAGGTCATGAAAAGCGTATTGCTTATGCCTCTCGAGCTTTGACCAAAGCGGAATGCAATTACAGTCAACTTGATAGAGAAGCCTTGGCTATCGTTCACGCAGCCACACACTTCTACAACTATGTTTATGCCAGAAACTTCACCCTTGTCACCGATAACGAGCCGCTGTCTCGTTTCTTTCATCCACATCGAGCATTACCTCAGATGACATCTGCCCGTCTTTTACGCTATGCCTCCTTTCTAAGTGGATTGGACTTCACGGTACACTGTAAAAAAGGAAAAGACAACGAGAACGTAGATTGTCTTTCTCGGGCTCCAATTCCCCAACTGCTCAGAACATCTGAAACATCAATGAATGAAGAAGTCAATGCGTTGTATGCTGAAACTATACTTCAAATCTCCAGCCCAGCTATAACTTCAGAAACTATTATTGAAGAAACAGCCAAAGATGTAAGCCTTCAAACCCTGATGACCAGCCTCAGAACCAGTCAAAGAGATGAACCATTCACCATCTTTAACGGTATGCTTTTCAGATTGGACCGCCTAGTCATACCAAAATCTCTACAACGCCAAATCCTGGAAGAACTGCATGCCTCACACTTGGGCATTACAAAAATGAAACAACTCTCCAGACGATATGTATATTGGGAACGTTTAGACAAGGACATCGAGCAAATTGTTAAAACCTGTGAATCCTGTGCCCAAGTCCGGCACAATCCACAGAAAGCCACTATTCATCCATGGGACCCACCAGACGACAACTGGGAGAGGGTACATATTGACTATGCAGGCCCCTTGACAACCATTATTTCTTATTGTGTGTCGATGCAAAATCCAAGTGGGCTGAAGTTCGAATACTCAAAGAAGCACCATCATCAGCATCAACTATCACACTCCTAGAAACCATATTCTCTGTGCATGGCTACCCATCTGTCCTAGTTTCAGATAATGCTGCCATATTTAAAAGTGAAGAGTTCCAGACACACTGTAAAGAAAGGGGAATGTTTCAACTAATGGCCTTGCAGAAAGAAATATACAAACCCTGAAAAGAAGATTGAAAGCTCATCACCAATAGCCACAAAAGTACAAAATATCCTTTTTCGATACCGTGCCACACCATTAGCCTCCGGACGGTCACCAGCAGAACTTTACCTGAAAAGGAAAATTAGAATACGCCTTGATGCTCTGCTGCCTAACAGAAAAGCAGTAATGCCAATGAGCCGAAGCAGCTGTCACATCCGCTCATTCCACATGGGAGAGAGAGTTCAGGCAAGAATGCACCTGAACAATCAAGATTCATTCCGCAGCAACAGACAAACGAAAACATAACCCTACATGAAGTCAGATCGGCGTATGCCTCTAACAAACAACTCGGAGACAGCTTCAATCACCAAACAAGTCTTTGCAAAAGTATACAAGGAGCAATAATAGGCAACCCAGGCGAAATTAAAAACAGACGGCTGCAATATTTCTAGAAGCTTTTCAAAACGTTCCCAATAATGACTGAAGCAGATGAAGAATAGGTCCCAGACTAACCATGAACCAGAGATGAAGTACAGGCAGCAGTACGGAACCTCATCAAAAATAACGCTCCTGGAATAGAGTGGGGCCCCATTTAAACAACGTTCTGCATCAACTAATATGCAGAATATGGACAAAAGAGCAGCTACCAGAGGACTGGTGAAAAAGTATAACGATTTGAAGCAGCAGGAGAGTGCTCCTGCCAGAAGGATTTTGTGAAGTAATTAGCAACTCAAACAATATCTTCTAAATATCAAAACTTGGCTAATATACCGATTCCATAAATTGAGTTCGAGGAACTAAGTCCTGCTTATTTTTTTATTTAAATTTGCCGCCATTTTTTTCAAGTGTTTTGACCCTGTTGGTTGAATGGTCATGATAAAACATCAATATCATAAGCCATTTCTAAAATGTTTAAAGAAATTTTTATACATTTATAGGACCTAGGTCTGTCACAAACGTGTAACTCCCTAGTACATGAGTATGAGTATATTAGGTGTTTACAATGTTATAATTGTTAAATATTCAACCGGCTGTAACTTATCTGCTTATTGTTCAATTGCTATAAAATTTGCAGGATACGTACAATTATTATTAGGAAACTTACATTGTAGCTTTCACAAAATTTTAGGGTCCCATTTTGATTTTATCGGCAAAAACGTAATATTCATAAAATGTACTATTATTAACAAAGTCGATCAGCTTTTGTCTTTTGAGTTATATGTTGCCCTCATACTTCTTAAGGCTTACCTCCATGATTTGTTTCAAATTTTTCAGATCAATTGTGTCCAATCGCAAGGGGGCGGGGGGAAATAAATAGTCGTACATTTCCCCTTCCCCTGCATCCGTCCAAGCAAAACTTGTAAATTTAAGACCTGTTTTGAAAAGTTCTCATCAAGACCTTCAATTTGAAACCTGTATTGCCTACACTTGGTGAAACTTTTTTCCAGCTACCACAACCCTCTATGGGAAAACTCCCCTTAAAAACCTTAAAAAATGATGGTAGCGATCACGACTTTTCACCTTTCTTCCAAATTTTATGTTTCTAGGTAATGTGGCTTGTGAGAAAAATTGCTGTGGCACACAAACGGACGGATGGACGGACAGACAAGCCGTGGTTTTAGTAGGTTTTTGTAAAATTATTTTACAAAACCCTAATATGTCCTGTTCACAAAAAGGGGGACAGATTAAGGTGGGAAAATTATAAAGATATTGCTCTACTATGCACGTCTTATAAAGTGCTCTCCAAAAGAAAACTAAAGCCATACTATGAAAATATTATAGGAGAGTATCAGGGAGGTTTTTGAGGTGAACGGTCCATAATAGACCAAATATAATCAGTAAAGCAGGTGCTCGAAAAGTGCTGGGAATATAGCATCGATATGCGCTAACTCTTTATAGACTTCAAACAAGCATACGACAGTGTCGACAGAAATGCCCTGTACAAAATAATACTTGACTTTTATGTCCCAAAAAAACTAGTCCGTATGGGCAAGATCACGATGCTAAACGCAAAATCCCAGGTCAAGGTAAACGGTGAAATAACGAAAAGCTTTTTAACGGAATTAGGATTAAAACAAGTGGATGGAGATGTTCCAATGCTCTTTAATATTGCGCTGGAACGCATCATCAGGAAGGTATCAGCTGAAACGTCGGGTATACTAATGTTCAAGCCCACCGAAATGGCAGCATATGCTTATAACGTCAATATTATGGCACGTTCAATCTCAGATGCCAAAGTAGCATTTTTGAGCCTAGAAACTGAAGCAAACCCGATTCGCTTAGGAGTTGATGAAATAGAAACTAAATTCATGAATCAAACGACGAAGAAAATTTCAGTTCGACATAACCTAACTGACTGACTACAACCTTGAGATTGTGGATAATTTTATGTATCTTGGATCCAATCTGAATAGGAGAGGTGCCAAAAAGGATAAGATTGGATACCACATAAACGCCGCGAATAAAGCATATCACTTCGTACTTCCCATTCTAAGGTCTAGAGTTGTGCACAACGAAAATAAGTTCCACATTTACAAAACTTTAATGAAACATGACCCTCACGAGCGAATCCGAAAAAGCAGTGTACGTATTTGAACGCAATGTGCTCCAGAAAATTTACGGCCCAATGAAGCAAGGAACAGAGTGGAGACTCCGTTACAAGGATGAGTTGTATGAACTATTTGATGATCCACCTGGTCCTCTTGCGTGATGTTACGTAAATTGCATCGGGTGGGCCATGTTGAAAGAATGGATGAAAACCGGCTACCTAAAAGAACATTAACGGGTAGAGCATAAGGTAGACATCCAGCGAGGAACCAAGGAATCGATGAGAAGACACAATAGAAGCTGACATCAGATCCTTGTTGAGAGTAAAGGACTGGCAAACAAGGTCGCGAAACCGTGATGATTGGTAGAGATTAATCTTGGAGGCCAAGGCCGGCTTTGGCTATCGCATCATTGGTAATGATGATTGTTAGTTTATATCTTTAAACAGAGTAAATTATAAAATAAAAATGTATTTAGTTTTTTTTCTCGGTGTAGAGAACGACGTATCTAATACCGTGAACAAAAAAAACGTTCATCGTGACATATGGAGAGGAAGCTTACTGAGACCTCCACTTCCTCAGATACATGGAAGCGGCCCCCTTCAAAGAATTCTATAGCTTTCAAGAACTCTTCTGTTGACCAGCATTCCCTCTGTGAGAGAAGATGTTTGACAAACATACTTATTCTGTTAGTTATGACAACAGTAAGTGCTGTTACTATAATTGACATGGTCCTTTGCTACAATACATTTCTTTTTTTGTACGAAATGCACGTTATAATCACGTTTAATGGATGCATAACAGAAAATAGCAATTATACGAGTAGCATAGTTTGACAACAAATATTTAGTCAAATATTAAATCAATCGGTTTAACTTTTGATTTTACAACCAGTTTAGCTATTTATTTTCACTTGAAGCCTTCCACTTTCCACAAATTATACTCGTAAGTGGAAAACCTAGGAAACAAGAATAACAGGTCGTTCAATAAGTCCGTAGGATAAGTAAGAAATAAAACAAAATTTTGACAAAACTCGATTTTGTCATTCAACATAGTTCCTTTTGAGGGCGATATAACGAGTACAGCGGTTTTCTAAATTTTTGATACCACTTTTACGGTACAATTTCTCTTTCCCATCGAAATAGGCCTCAGTTTCAGCGGTTACTTCACCATTGGGCTAAATTTCTTTCCAGCAAGCATTTTTTTCAAATCTGAAAACAGGAAAAAGTCGCTGGGGGCTAAAGCTGGAGAATACGGTGGGCGAGAATGCAACTGAAAGCCCAATTTATTCAATCTTGCCATTGTTTTCATCAATTTTCAACACGGTGCATTGTCTTGCTTAAACAACACTTCTTTCTTTTGTAAATGCGGACGTTTCTTTACGATTTTAGCCTTCAATCGATCCAAAAGTGCACAGTTATAGTCGCTGTTGATGGTTGTTCCTATTTGGAGATAGTCGATGAATATTACTCCATTCGCATACAAAAATACAGACGTCATTACCTTACTGGCCGACTATTGCATCTTTGTAAGCTTTGGACTCGGTTTGTCGACTGCTGTCCACTCAGCTGACTGTCTTCTGGTGAATAATAGTGAAGCCATGTTTCAACCA
Source organism: Odontomyia ornata (assembly GCA_963969285.1). Lineage (NCBI taxonomy): Eukaryota > Metazoa > Arthropoda > Insecta > Diptera > Stratiomyidae > Odontomyia > Odontomyia ornata. The sequence continues at coordinate 335,559,710 of OZ017738.1, read as the reverse complement.
ATATTACATATTGACAATAGAATTCGATTTTATTGCTGTTTAACTGTGTTAAACACTCCTCTGGAGCCTCAATACATTGTTGTTTTTGGTCGACTGTGAGCTCAAGCGGCACCCACTTTGCACAGAGCTTTTGCATACCCAAATGTTTGTGTAAAATGGTAAAAATACCACCATCTGATATCTTTACAGTCAGCTAGCTCATACACCTTCAATGTGCGATCGTTCATAAACAATTTGTGGATTTTTTAAAATGTTTTTTGGAATAAAAGCCTCATTTGGGCGTCCACTGCGATCTGCTTTATTAGTGCTTGTACGACCACATTTAAATTCAGTAATACACGTTTCTACCATTTGTCTCGATGGATCAGAGTCAGAATATTGTTTATCAAGTAATTGTTTGCTTTTCACAGTATATTTTTCACCAAAAAATAAAGCTTAATCAAAACTCGAAATTCTTTTTTTGCCATTTTATTCAATAACAAAATAGTCCAGTCAAATTAGTCCTTAAAATAGAAGTAAGATTTCAAAAATTCCCATATAGCTAAAAATTGGTGTGAATGTTCAGAATACTATTATAAATGAATTGTGAAAAGACCCCATCAATCCCCCTTGTGCAAAAAATTTTATTGATGGTGAAAGTTTGCAAAAATAAGTTTTTCGCGTTTTTCAGCTAAACGGTGAGTTTTACAGGAAAAATAGTTAGACAAAAATTGTAGATCATCCAATTCTGTACAAAAAATGTTTCCACACTTATTTTCATAAGTATTGCCATATCCGTAATATAGCAGTTGAAAGAATTGAAAAAAATATTTTATTCGTGATATGCACACGTTTGCACACCACCTATGAGGTAGTTTGCTTGGTGCTTTTTTTTAGCGTGGTTTCCCCAGTAACCCTATTCCACGATTTATCGTGATCCTATTGAATTCAAATTGAGTATTGAAAATGATGAAAGCTGTGTAAATTATGTAATATATAAATGTAAAATAATTTGGAAAAATTATTCGTCGCATTCATAATAATACAATGGAACCTCTACTGTACTGTCTTCGTTTTCTTCGTCTTCTTTTTCTTCATCTCCTGCTGGATACAAATATGTTCTGAAAGTGATGCATCATATGTCTCATCACTGATATCGTAGTTCTCCTTATCTATTGTAGTATCGATTCAACATTGGAGCACGACTGTCCTTGGAAATTGGTACATGCTAAAGAACAAAGCAGCCCACCTTTTTACAGCCACATTTAGCATTGCAACCTTTTTTGCTATTGTAAAGGATGGTGTTAAGGAATTTTTCTGGTGCAGGTGGGAGTAACGTATGAATTGGATCCAATATATTATCAACTAAATTCCAACCCCAGTCTTCTGGATCCATTTTATTACGAAGCCACACCTGAACTTGATAATATACCCGGAATAGATGTTGTTGAGCAGCAGCAGAGGTTGGGGAAAGACAAGCTAATTGTACTTGTATTTTATTATGTTTTTTTTTGCAAAAGATAAGTATCGGGGTTACTACTTTTTCGAGTATAATTTTTTTCGACGCTGCACATTAAGTTTCAATACTTGCATCAATAAATGCTTTCATGCCACGATCAACAGTAACAACTCCACTTTCAGTCAAAGGTTGACTACAAACAAAGCAGAACTGCGACATTTTTTTTAAACAGTAAAATGCACAAACTTTGTTACAAAATATAAGCGATAACCACGAGTGGTCCCTACGAAGGATTGCTTACGACTAACTGTATTTTGTTGAGTATGAGACCTTTGAAACGGAGCAGGTATACGAGCATCACCACGCTGACAATTGAACGGAAGACAGACGTTACTCAAGGCCAATGCGACTAAATGAAAATAGGACCGGAGTTTTTGACGTTCATTTATATTCTAAGAATTTTATTATTTGTATCATATGTTTACTCGTATAACGGCTCAAAAATGTATATAAAAGTACATTAAAGTGCATATTATGAATAAAACATTTTTTTCAATTCTTTCAACCGCTATATCACGGAAATGCCAATACTTATGAAAAAAAGTGTGGAAAATTTTTTTGTAGAGAATCGATTGACCTACAATTTTTGTCTGAACTATTTTTGCTGTAAAACTCACCGTTTAAATGAAAAACGCGAAAAACCTATTTTTGCAAACTTTCACCATCAATAAAATTTCTTGCACCAGAGGGATTGATGGGGACTTTTCACAATTCATTAATAATAGTATTCTGAACATTCATAATAATTTTCAACTCTATGGGAATTTTTGTAACCTTCAAAGTCTTATTTGACTGGACGTTGCTTCGCACAAAATGCTATAACTCACGAATCAATAGTCTGATTGCTGTCAAATTTATACACGTATCGGTAAAAGGTTAGTTTATATGGAAAAAATTCTAGTAACACCATCTATGTTCTCTATGTATGGTTCGTCAAAGCATATATTCTTTTGCCTTTTCGACTCGTGCTTTAAAGGTGTCTTGAAGTTATGGGTTGATTATCTTTATCCATATTAAGATAAATGCGACGGTAGAACTTGATCCATGGGATAACTCAGCAATATAAGGGAGTCCGTTGGAAGTGCAAAACAGTAGCTGCTCAATTGAGCCCCCTGAAATAGAAAAATTAACAACGTGTATCAGTGACACATTATCATCATCAAATTTATATAATGTTAGCTGGAAATCGAGGCCCGTGCATTACATCCGTTTGTTGTATATTAAACAAATAAACAGGTTGGAAAATAATTATCCAAGTAGATAAAATCGTCTTGGCTTATAAATGTACTAAATCATTGATGAAACTCGATTTGTTTCCAAATACCTATTATAAAATTCGGGGTGTATGAATATAAGATTTATTCATAATCTCTTTTATCATCCTTACACATTAATGAATGATCACACATATTTACATATTTACCATTAAAGATACTTTTGCCTTGGATAGGAAACTGGTTAAAGCTACACTTCCTTATATCTTATCATTAAAGAACCTATCCACAATATTTATAACAATACATCACACCCTCTGCAAAATAAAACGATTCGACAACCTTTGGAATGGCAACTCAACGAATAATGTGGCAAGCACCGCACAAAAGTGTGAAATGACAATGATTGTGAATATATCTGCGCCCGAAGATAGTTCTTCAAATGTAGATGGTTCGGTGCGAAGACCAAAAAGCACAGAAATAACAATCGGTGCTATCATATACATACTGAATGAAAATTTGTGCAGATATAAAAATAATTTAGAGCCCATAATTGAAGCAAATACGCCACCATGTCCGAGTTGACAAACAAAAACTAAAGAGCCGATAAATATTCCGAAAAGAAATTTGCCAAAAGACATAGCCCATGCCACAACCCAGACAGGTGTCTCTTTCCAGTATGTCATAAATATGGTAGTAAAATATATAAACGTAGAGCAGCACCAAAATATGACTACTGATGGTTTTTGAAATTTCAACGTCAAGTCTCTCGCAAGGAATAACAACCATCCCATGAATACTCCGCTGAAATATGAAGTTATTCTTGTCCATGGTTTAGTGTACACCCGGTCGATTGTGGTGCTTAAGACATCAAATCTATAAAACACAAATAGTAGCAGAACAATTTAGGCAAAATATCAATAACTTACTGAAACGTTATCCCGCTTACGAAGTAGCTGTAGTAACTAACCGATACGAATCCTGCTAGAGCTAATAAGAAGATCATTTTCCCTGCTGCTGGACTTTTTACGTAAATGAAGAGAATCGCCATGAAAAAGAGATAAAACTGCATTTCACAAGCAATATACCATCCCCAGCTTGCACACATGCGGCTCATAGGAACAAAATTGTTTATGTACAAGAGATTGTACCACCAGGATCTGAAATAAAAAAATCATTATTTGTGGCAAAACTTAGATTAAACAAGTCGAGGTAGTAGTAGAGTAATCCTGCCAGAAGGGGTTTTTAAACTAATTACGAGTATTGTAGTAGCTAGAGACTCCCACAACATCATCTGGTAATCAGAACTTGATGGTGTGACGATTGAGTAATGAGGCTGATTCCATGAAACCGTTTATTTAAAAATTATTCTACAACTCTGACATCCCCTTCAAAGTAGCCCCCTTGGGCAGCTATACAACAATTCCAGCAAGTTTTCCATGCTTCGTAACATTTCTGGAACGCTATGACAAGGATGTCCGTGAGTACCCTCGTCACGGCCGCCTGGATGTCCGTAATCGACTCAAAATGGGTTCCCTGGACCGCCGGTTTTGTTCTAAGGAACAAAAAATAAGTCACTGGCCTGTAATAACTCAATCAATCAGCGTGGGATCGTTTTCCACTTGTTCCAAACAGTCTTCTGCGATGGTCATTTGATGCTGCTTTTGCTACTCAGAAAGATTCTTTGAAACCATCTTCGCGCACAACTTTTTCATCCCAAAATCGTCGTTTGAAATTCGCCTGACTGTTTCACGGCTCATACCCAGCTCTAAGGCCAACATTCAAGCTGTTAAACACTGATCTTCACGGATTAGGGTGTCCACATGCTGCGCATTTGCGTCAGTCCGCACCTTGACCAGTCTCCCGCTCCGCGCCTCGTCTTCCACACTTTCACGCCCCTCTTTAAACTCTTTATGCCATCGAAACACCTGGGCACGACGAAGAACACTATAACTATGCACTTTTACAATTTTAGCGTACGTTTAAGAAGCTGTTTTGCCCAATCTGGTGCAAAATTTTATCGCAACGCGTTGCTCTTGATTTCGTTTCTCCATTTTCGTGACGAGCACCACCAACACACGTCTACTCTACACAATACAGCAGGTAAACTATCAATGAAGAAGGGAAGGATGCCGGGGAAAGGGAAGGAGATTTCAAGGTCGCAAGTTTACCACAAGTGCGGCAATAAAATCAGTCTCATTACTTAATTGTCACACCTCGTTCACAGATTTCATAAATTGAGTTTCGGAAACTACAATAAATTGTGGTTATTATGTTTAATTCGCTACCATTTTATTATCAGTATGTTGACCTTGTACAGATGATGGTTGCACGGAAAAGATAAACAAATCATTGATTACTTATGGAATTGTTTGTAGCTACATAAATGAGTTGCATATTTTTAATAATAATTTTTCTGAAAAATTATTAGAGAGGAAAAATGCTAGAAGAAGGTGGTTTCGACGTGTGTACTGATTCTCATCAGGCCATCACTCTTAGATACATATCGGTGATGGCGACCAACATGCTTAGAAGTGAGAGAGATAATTTTAATTTTCCTTGAGCTATAAGTAATTTAAAAAGCTATCGGAGCCATCCGAAAAAGTGATCAATTTCCGCGCGACGTAATGAAAAGCTTCAATGTAAAGCAAATTTATCGCATAGATTTACATTAAATTGATGTGAAAAGGGTGAAATGATCCAATTAAAGTTTAGCTAATACAAATCATTGATACTAAATAAATAAATTTTATTGGCTTTAATTTCGAACACGTTATTTATTCCGTAGTTGGAGAAATCATCTGTACAGAATGATGGCTGTCGAGTGAGTGGACGTCGTCCTTAAACTTGCCTCTTCTCAAGCAGAATCTCCTCTTTCGTTTTTCTTTTTAGCACGAGTTACACATAATCCCAAATCCCTACATCAGCATATTACCACACAATTCACTAACCTTTTATTATAATCTTCCATGACTCATATCCCGTCATCCATTAACTTGATCTTTCTAATATAAACATCAATATCAAATTTCGCTTACTAGCATTGCTGACATCAGCATATTAAAGTCGAATTCTTAGCTTGAATCAAAGAAACAAAGAAAATGCTTCATCAGCATTCTTGTAATTATAAAAACAGCCCTCTGAGAATTAGTTAATCAGTCGGAGCTGAGTATTATCGAGTTGAAGTTGAATCTGAGTATTATAAAGTTGAAGTAAAGAGTTGAGTCAAGATACTTAGTTTGAATATTAAGCTCAAGTTAAGAAGTCTTGTTCTTGTAATAATTAAAGGTATTAAATGAAAGAAATAAGTTAAAGTGAAAACCAAAGTGTTTTTACCAAAGAGATTCCGGAGGAGGAATCTCCAACATCTATATTTATAATGATCGTAACGTTCAATAACGTAACTCGTGTCCAATGCTGAAAGTGACATTGCCAGCGGAAGAAATATCACGAAAACAAAATGTGATGAATTGTCATTTTTCGTTGTCGGTTTGCTGATTTTGTACAGCATAATAAAATGGTACATTCCGTCTCGCAAAAATTTAACTGATGCTAGTTTAAAAGGAATTTCGCTGATTTCTACGATTTGGCTAAGTTGCAGCTTTTTGCTGGGCGGATACATACTCCATCTTTCTGGCGGGATGTTTACCGACGGAAGATTTCTGCGTTGAGCTGCTATCGGACCTGGTAGCCCAGTCATATTAGGGCTTTCACCTCGGAATGAAAGATAATAAGCTGCAAATTGGTATGAACCTTTGTTTTGTCATTCTAAATGTTGTCTCAAAGTCACAATCGTTATCGTGTTCCCGTCTCAAGATATTCAAGGTCAAAGGTCACAAAAATCGGTTTTTCGCGAATATCTGGCTTCCTATCGGTTAAATGAGATTTGCATTTATTATAAAAGTTGTAGGCTATAAAATTCCCTACAACTTTTGTTTAAACTTTGTTTTCATACGACCAACCGTTTTGAAGGTAGAGCGCGAAGAGTGCACATCGTACAGTCATATACGGCCTAATGCAAGGTCAAGCGTGAGTTATGGTTATCAGTACGTTATAAAGTCAATTATTTACTTGGAAATTATAATTATTAAACAATGCCTATTATTTATGTACTAACTATTAATTATTTATATTTAATTAAAGTAGAACCTAAAGAATGGGGCTGGATGCTTGAAAATGAAATCCTGGAGCCCATACGAACGTTATTACCTCCAGCACCAGCCGAACTACTAAACGTAATATTTTGCAATTGCAAAAATGGTTGTGGTTCCCGCTGTGGATGCAGAAAATCAGGGCTACAATGTTCTTTAGCTTGCGGCCAGTGCAACGGACAAGCTTGCCTCAACGCTTCACTGTATCCAAGTAATCCCGATGAAGAAAATACATATGATCCCGATATTCTGGAAGGTTTGGAGATGAACATGACAGATAATGAGGATGATGACAATGAATTCTTCTTCTTGTCGCTCAAAAATGTTCGATTCATTGTCATCATCCTCATTATCTGTCATGTTCATCTCCAAACCTTCCAGAATATCGGGATCATATGTATTTTCTTCATCGGGATTACTTGGATACAGTGAAGCGTTGAGGCAAGCTTGTCCGTTGCACTGGCCGCAAGCTAAAGAACATTGTAGCCCTGATTTTCTGCATCCACAGCGGGAACCACAACCATTTTTGCAATTGCAAAATATTACGTTTAGTAGTTCGGCTGGTGCTGGAGGTAATAACGTTCGTATGGGCTCCAGGATTTCATTTTCAAGCATCCAGCCCCATTCTTTAGGTTCTACTTTAATTAAATATAAATAATTAATAGTTAGTACATAAATAATAGGCATTGTTTAATAATTATAATTTCCAAGTAAATAATTGACTTTATAACGTACTGATAACCATAACTCACGCTTGACCTTGCATTAGGCCGTATATGACTGTACGATGTGCACTCTTCGCGCTCTACCTTCAAAACGGTTGGTCGTATGAAAACAAAGTTTAAACAAAAGTTGTAGGGAATTTTATAGCCTACAACTTTTATAATAAATGCAAATCTCATTTAACCGATAGGAAGCCAGATATTCGCGAAAAACCGATTTTTGTGACCTTTGACCTTGAATATCTTGAGACGGGAACACGATAACGATTGTGACTTTTGAGACAACATTTAGAATGACAAAACAAAGGTTCATACCAATTTGCAGCTTATTATCTTTCATTCCGAGGTGAAAGCCCTAATATGACTGGGCTACTGGCTCCAGTTTATGTGAATCATTCGTCGCCATCCAAATTGGAGGTGTACACGACGCGGCCCCCGGTGCTTCGGTTGCTGTCAGTTATGGTGCTGACCTGGATGAGAAGCCAATGGTTTTTGAACTCAGCGGTACCCCCTTGGCCGGAATACCCTAAACTTCTGAGCAGTGTATCATCTCGAGAAAGGCAGGCTTGACCCGATCGGCACAAATATTGGCTGTACGTCCGTTCATGTTGATGGCATAAAGGGTGTCTGAAGTTCTCCTAAGAAAATTGTGCGGCCCGAATATGGCTGAGTCAATGGTTTTTTGACTGCGTCAATCCTCATAAACACCTGCGAGTAAGTCCGGAGACTTTTGTTTACAAATAGTGGCAAAGAGCTTCGTTAAGCTATGTTCGAAGAACGCAAATGATTCATCGTTTATCGTAATTTAACTAGGAACTCATGTGGGTTGACGACTGTACACTGCGGAACTACTAATTCTCCGGAACAATTAAGTGTCGTTCCGTATAGAATTTCTGGACAAGACGGTGCCAGGTCCCAATTGACAGTTCCGCGTAATCCTAATAAAACGGTGGGCAGTATCTCTGGCGAAGACGGATTTTGCTCGTGGTACATCATCGCCGCTTTGAGCGTGCGGTGCCAGCGTTTGATTAACCCGTTAAAAGTGGGGTGATAGGGTGAAGTCCTGGTTCGATTGCATCTGATGAAGCAAGTAAGCGCCTGGAAAAGTGACGACTCTAACTGTTATTGAAAAATCCTTGAGTAACGGTTTCAGCTGTTTGGTTAGTCAACGGTATTGCCTCGGGCCACCTTGGAATGGTATCGAAGAGCCGATGCTGTCCAGGTGTACATGCTGAAACCGTTCATTGGGCATCGGAAAATTCGGTGTCGGATTTTTTTGTTGGTGGCCAATTTTCAATCGCTGGTACGGTACGCAATTTTGTGCGCATATTCGAACGACTCTTTTCATGTTTGTCCATACGAATTCGCTGTGTGCTGACTTGAAAATGAGAGATGTACGTGAGGGATGATCAAAGACATATAAAGTAATGGACGCGAAATGGGCTTATTTTCATCCATACGTGAGTGAAGTACTTTTACTACATACATGGCTTCCTCTCGCATGCGAATTGAAATCCCCCTGCCTTTCACGCCGCTAGAGAATCCACACATTCAAGTGACTCTCTAGTTGCTCTCACGAAAATCCCACTCCTCTTACACCTTAGCCCCCGAATTGTCAACAAAATATCAACCATATGATTGAAAACATATGATTTGTGAAAATTCAACATTGATGGGAAACGTCTAATCAAGTTGAATTTGAAATTGTACACAAAACAATTTTTTTAAGATAAACCGTGTTGAATCTAGTGCGAAAGCGTTGCAAATGAGATCATTTAGCAAACTGAAAAGTTTGTTACAGATCGCGAGTGTTTTTGTGCCGAAAAATGAAAAGTGAAGTGACGTGTGCGAGCCTGTAAAAACAGCCCTAGGCAGCATGTCAGGGACGTATCCTTCGTAGAGTAAGTCATGTTCAATCTTTTATATCGTTCAAGTTAGAATACCCACACGCAAAATTGATTTAGTTCAAGATGCGGAAATTGGTGGGAGACGTCACGTCAAATTTATTTGAAATTCGAATCAACAGCTAATAACGCGCCAACTTCACGCTACATGATAAAGTGCTTCAATTCTCTCGATGCGTTTCGTATCCTCTCTCTTACATCTATGGGGATGATGAAACGTTGAATAATTTTCCACGAAATATAATGGAACAAGCGGGCGCACTTTTGAAAGTGACGTGTCAGCCATCAATTCTACATTCTCACCAACGATCACAAACTGTTAGATAAGCGAAGTGGTATTATTGCGGAGGAGTTCCTGCAGTTCTACATTTTCTTACTGCTCAAGCGCCAATTTGTTCATATCACCAACAGATGGGACTGCGCTTACTTCAATTGGTCACAAAGTGTCCGCGACGCTCTTGATAGTTCCAGGAATGTTTCTTACGTCCGCAAAAAACTGGGAAATAAAACTCAGATGGCGAAGTTGCCGTGGTGATGCTTTGTTGAATTATTGCACAAACGCTTGGGTAGGTGGCTTGTGGTCCGTGAGAATGTGAAACGTCGAGCCTTCCAAATAGTGCCGAAGAAGACGTATGCTGCTGTATATGGCTAGGAGTGCGCTGTGATGCACGCTGTAGCTGCTTTCCAGTTTGAATAACTTTTTCTGATTAAAAGCAGGCGGACGCATCAGTAGCAAGCCTCACTGGCTTGTTTGCCTGGAAATACAACAGTAGAACGGCGTAGGGCAAACTATTTTTGCAATTTCGAAACGCTTTCTCTGTTGATGGTGACCAAACGAATGGAGTCTTGTCATTTTTCTTTGAAGAGAAGAAGTAATTGCTTAGTTGTGATTGCAAACGCTGCACTTCGAACAGAGCGTCTATAGGAGCTCATGCATCCCAGAAAATGGTGAAGCTCCACTACTATCGTATTAACCTACTATCAAATTAACAGCATTCGGGATGGTGGGGGTGAAATGCCTTGTGTGTTGATCACATGACCTAAATGTCTTACCTCTGTTGCTCCCCATAAGTATTTAGCTACATTAATTACTAGTCCATTCTCAGCTAGGCGCTCAAAGATCAACCGTAGATGATTTCCATGTTGGTCCTCTGATTCGGAAGCGACCAAAATACCGTAGACTTAGCAAATACAGCAGTCCAGGTCTCGGAGTATCGGATCCATAAACTGCTGGAATGATTGGGCTACGTTGCTTAGACCGAATGTCATTGCAGTGAACTCATACAAGCCAAAAAGTGTCTTCATCGGCGTTTTTGGAATGTTTGGTTTAACGCCTTGAGTAGGGCAATTTTGGAAAAGATGCGTTTTCCAACCAAATCAAAACTTATATCCTGAATGTGCCACATTGAATAACTGTCTGGCATAATGACGGCGCTTAGTCATCATAAGTCGCCGCACGTTCATCAGGAACCATTTTTATTTTGGGCGAGATGCAGGGGGTTCGTCAAAGGGCTGCTTGATGGGTGACACTATCCGCTGTCCTGTAAAAATTGGATTTCAGTTCAAGCGATCTTTAATTTCTCTCGACTAACCCATCGAGAGCACTTAGCAATAGGCGGGCCTTTGGTAACGAAGTGGTGCCTGATCGAATGCGTGGCCGTTTTAGCTTTATCGGCCAGATTGGTTATACTCGGAAACTTTCTGAGTATCTAGTGGTATTGTGAGTTCTTCAGGATACTAGATACGGATTTATTTTGAACTGTGCTAACCCATCCTTTGACTTAGGGTCGAGTAAGTCCACCAATAATCCATAATGGTTAAGGGAGTTCGCTCCAAGGATAGGGTGTGCAGGTTGCACATCCTATTCTAGGAGCGCAACGTGGAATTGCTAATGGAAAGAACGTTAAAAGCTAAGCGACATGTGTAAAATTAACTTTCCGTAAATATCTATCGGTGTGCCGTTTGCGGCGAAAAATTTGTAGGCTACGCATTTAAGTTTTCTTTGCACTGAGGTCAAAGGAAGGATAGACACGTCTGTGCCCGTGTCGATTAAAAATTTTAATGTTGATTTCGGATCTCGTATTTCAAGGCAATTCAGGTGAGAATCGCTAGTCCTCGCACGCTGAGCTAATCATTTGAGAAGTTTTCCGTCAATGAAACATGGAAACGGTACAATAGGCGGCCGCTCCAAAACGCGTGTAATAAAAACAATAGTTTGCTTCTTGCTTTCTCGGGACTATCGTGGTAAACGTTTGGCGTATTAGACGCCAACACTGATTGCACTGCGAGCTTCTGCTTCTGACAGACGGTTGGATTCCGTTGATCTCTCTTCTTGATTCAGACGTTTGTGGGGCAACATTTGAATTGCAATAGGCTTTGTATTATGACAAATCTGTACTTCGGCAAAAGCATCGATTACTGAACAACTAGCAATTCTATCTGCAACCGCAGCGAGCTTGCACAATTCGTTTGTATCTGCTACAGCGAGGATTGATCGTATGTGCGTGGGAAGGCATTGAAGCCACAATGCATTGAACATGAAATTTCCTGTCGAACACGTTCGTAGTCCCTGAGCGCGAAAACAACCAAGAGACTTGCTTTAAGGGCCTCATATTTTACAATAGCGGGTGGCGACTCTATAACATCAGTCACTTGTGTGATGATTGATATATTCGGTTTGGAGACCACCTTATCGAAACGGGCTGAATCGCCTATAATCTTATTTGCCCGAAATTGCGCATCCACACGAGCAAACCACAATTCCGGTTTGCTCTGCCAAAATTATGTGCGCTAATAGGCGACAGCTTGGATTTCTGACCCTTTTCGCGTCATTCTTGTGTCGGCGGTTGCTTGGCTATTTGAGCCGCTGTCTATATCGTAAAACTCGTCAATAGCCATAATTACCTGTTTTGGCGGGGTCACCAATGTTCAGATGATGGTTATACGGGAAGGATAAACAAACCACTAAGACTGAATAGATAAACTTTATTGGCTTTAATTTCGAATACGTTATTTATCCGTCAGAGAACTCATGTGTACCGAATGATCGCTGTCAAGTGAGCGGACGTTGTCCTCAAGCCTTCATTGGTTTTTGTTAGTGTGTTCAATGCTAAAGGTGCCTTCTTAGGGAATGTGCGATTGTGGTGCTGCAACCTTTTTATTTGAGTAGTCATGATAACATCATCATCATCTGTGGTGCGACAGCCAAATCTGGGCGATGATAATATATCAATGTTGAAAACAATTTCTAAAATGCTCATCAAAATTTCTGCATGTCTGTAGTGTCAAAATCAGATTGTTGTGTCTAGGTCCCCAACATCACGTGTTGTTGCTGGAATTCTTGAATTTTCAACCAGCTATAACTTAGCTGTTGGTTCTTCGAATCTTGTGAACATTTCATTAACAGGAAACACGAGCAAGTTTAAGGGCCGCCTTTTGATTCATTTATTTTTTACCATCATTGATATTCTTTCATTTCTTTGTTTCTATAATTTTATTTTATGATTTAGGGTTTTGCTTGATCACAAGGATAAGCTGATTAAATACAAACTATTATTTGTTTAACTTTACATAGCGTAGTATCGGATATTGGTTCGCTTTTTTTCTGATTTAAATTGTTCTCTTTTCCAGTTCCAAGAAATGTTCTTGATTTGTACCCTTTTTTGTGGTTGGGAGGTGAATGCCATTTACACACTCAGTGTGGAACTCCCACGCTCGCAAGTGACTGAACTACCCACTGAACACCTCCCCTCCCAACCCGAGAACCTAGCCTGGAACCGTTTGACACATGAGGAATTTTTCGGTGCCATTAAGAGCTTATTAGTACTCTATTAAATCCAATAATATTGTCGCGTGTTATGGTTCTCGGCCAATAATTTTAATGTTCCGAGAAAGTGAAAAAGCAATGTCCTTTAAATTCATTTAAAAGAGTTTATTTATTTACGAAAAATGCACAATCACTCATTTAACTATTTCACAATTTTAATTTTGACTTTGTCCATAAATTTCTCTAACAACTTTCTTCACTTAACAATCAACGAAAATCACTTCACTTTTTAATTCGATCAATATCGCTTTTCAATTACTAGTACTCCACACTATCGCAGTTTTTACTATCGCGGTTGAATGAATCCCCCCATTCATTCAGCTCACCTTCATATAGGGTATCCAGTCATTCAACCCATTTCTCGTACATTGGCGAATTGCCTGGAATATTCGAGCAGCTTAATGAATGGGCAGTGACTCACTTTCAGATGTTGATCATGCTTGGCGGGTTCTCGAGTACATTCGTTTGTTGATGTTCTTAATGGTTGTGAAAACAATTGCGACAGTAGCTCGCATAATTGTTTGTACATGTAACACTACCCCCACCTCAGTTCTTTTCGCCCCGAAAAGATGTGTCAGCAGTTGTAGTCGATTCTCCCTGGATGTAATATCGGGCAAGACGGTCCAGGTGCACGATTTTCATTTTGGCTTTCGGCTTACGTTGTTCCTGTATGCGGTATATGACGTCATTGATTCGCTTTGTAACTCGGTATGGTCTTCCCATTATGTTGCAACTTTAGAGACCTACCCTTTCGCCGTTGCGGGCTATATAGCCACACTAAGTCATCTTGCTGGAAGCCAGTAGAATTAGCCTTTAGATCATACCTGGTCCTCATGCGGTCAGTAGCCGTTTCGAGGTGTTTTTGCACTGTCCGATGTATCTGGTTCAATCGTTGCCTTAGCTCACTTGCGTACCCCGAGATCGTTTGAGGTTTCTCAGGGGGTGTTCCGAACTTTATATCAGCTGGTAGACGAATAGTCTTTCCAAAAATGACTTTGGCTGGGGCTTAACCCGTCGATGTATGTTCGGCAGCTTTGACACCATCAAAAATAGTAGGATATGTCGGTCCCAGTCCCTTTGGTTCTCGTCAACCATCTTGGCCAGATGTTTATAGAGCGTGCCGTTGCAACGTTCGACCATTCTATCGGACTAGGGATGCAGCGGTGCTGTCCTCGTTTTCCATATTCCCAGCAGCTCACACATTTCGCCAAAAACTAGTGACTCAAAGTTTCGGCCTTGTTCCGAATGTAGTTCGCAAGGTACGTCGTACCTACTGACCCAATTTAACACTAGCTGTTCGGCTACAGTAGTTGTATCCTGGTTGGGAATGGGGTAGACCTCGGGCCACTTGCTGAAATAATCGGCCACAACCAGCGTGTATCAATTTCCCCACTCGGATTCAGGAAAGGGTCCTGCAATGTCAACAGCAATCCTTCCAAATGATACCCCCACGTTATAGGTTTGCATTTATCCTCTCAGTCATCGCTTTGGACCTTTGACGGAAGCGCAAATCGTGCATCGACGGCACCAGTCATCTACGTCTTCTCGAGCGTGGAGCCAGTAAAACCTTTCCCGCAATTTCGCTAAGGTCTCGTTAACACCAAGGTGGCCTCCCGAGGATCCTTCGTGCATCTCCTTAACTACATGGTGGATTGGGAAGTATAGTTTGCAATTTATAGGAGCTGCCCTCCGTCGTTTCCGATTTCCGCTTGAGTACACCACCCTCCACCCGAAGGGAGTTCCATTGTGCCCAATAGCTTTTCAGGGTTGCGCTGGGCATTGAAACGTCCAGTTGTCTCCTTCCATACGAGCAATGGTCCGATGTCACCATCGGTTAACTGGGCACTTCGGATCTCCTCCGGTGACCAACCTTCATCGGATTCAGCCGTTATCAATCGCAGATCAACGGGTGGCTCCTTTTCTCTAATCCGTCGGCAATGCTTACAATTAGCTGGACATGGACGACGAGATAGGGGGCCAGCATTTCCATGAACTCCGCCCTTCCGGTGAACAATTTCGTAATCGTATGACTGCAATCTTTTGATCCATCTCTCAACTTGTCCCTCGGGGTCTTTGAAGTTAAGCAGCCATCTCAGCGATGCATGGTCCGTTCGAAGAACAAATTTCTGGCCATAAAGGTACTTGTGGAACTGCTTGGTGGCCTCTATTATAGCCAATAGCTCCTTCCTGGTCACACAGTAGTTCCTCTCACTTTTTGAGAGAACTCGACTGTAATACGAGAGGACTCTTTCTTTGCCATCGATCTGCTGGGAAAGTACAGCTCCAATACCGCCGTTGCTGGCATCGGTGTCAACTACAAACATTTTTCCGGGTTTCAGATATGCCAGCACGGGTGATTCACACAGCTTCTCCTTCAAGGCCTCAAAGGCTACCTGGCATTGTTCATTCCAGACATACGGACGATTTTTCTCGGTTAGCTGATAGAGACTCTTAGCTTTTTTGGCAAAGTCTTTAACGAATCTTCGATAGTAGGTTGCCAGACCCAGAAAATTTCGTAGTTTGTGCTTGTTCTTTGGTGTTGGCCAGCTTTTCACGGCTTCAATTTACTCAGGGTCTGTTTTGATCCCTTCTGCTGGTATGACGTGTCCCAGGTATTTCACTTCAGCTGCGAAAAAGGTACACTTGTCGGGACTAATTTTCAAATTCGCCAGTCGCAATCGGGAGAAAACCTCTTCTAAGCTCCGCACATGCTTTTCGAATGTTTTCTCGATAACAATGATGGCATCTAGGTACATCAAGCAGGTTTTCAACGTTAGGCCACGTAGCACGTATTCCAGCAGGCGTTCGAGGGTGGCTGGAGCATTGCAAAGCCCTAATGGCATCACCACAAACTGTCACAATCCGGTCCCAACTGAAAATGTGGTCTTCTCTCGGTCCTTCTTGTCGATTTCTGCCTGCCACGAGCCACTCTTGAGATCGAGTGTAGAAAACCATTTTGCGTCGGCTAAAATGTCCATGATGTCGTCGATGCGTGGAAGCGGGTAACTATCTTTCTTAGTGACGTCGTTAAGCTGCCTACATTCAACACAAAAACGAGTGCTACCATCCTTTTTCTTTACTAGAACTACTGGCGCGGCCCATGGACTGGCAGAAGGTTCGATATTACCTTGTTTTTCCATGTCCGAGATCAGTGCGCTCACGTCTCCTTGTTTGGCTATAGGAAGACGTCTTGGTGCTTGTCAGATTGATTTGGCTCCCTGTGTATCTATGACGTGAGTTACCATGCTCGTTCGGCCTTAGTCATCTGGGCTTGTTGAGAAGATGTCACTGTACTTGGTGACCAGATCAGAGGCTAGCTTGAATAGCTGCATTGGCAATTTGACCTGCTTCAATATTGCAGACGTGGATTTCCGGGCTTTAACTGCGTCATGCCTCCTTTTCCAATGATGGTCGTGAGTGGCTTCCAAGGAGGTGATGGTGGAAAAAGGCTGGCAGCTGCCGATGACTTCTCCCGCTTTGATGCTCGTGGTTGAGTCTGCGGTGTTAAGGGACTAACCGGCACGTATCCGTTCCTTATAGATCTTACACGGCTTCGTCCTACAATCAAACTGCGCAATGTGGACGTCTTCGTTGGCTCTATCAGATAAGATCGGTGGTCTCCAGAACCACCATCAAGCTTGGCCCATACAATGCTTTCAGAAGAATTCAGCACATCAGTGTCGGCACGTACTACTACATTCATCTTGGGAATTTGGACGCTGGGATCCTCTATCAATATTTCGACATTCTGCCTTTTCAATACCTGTTTGCCCAAATTAACGTGATTCCATGTGGTCGCAGAAAATCCATTCCGAGAATGCAGTCATCCATAATGTTCGCGACCAGAAAATTATGTCGGAACGCAAGGTCCCCCAACTGTATCGGGAGATTAACTCTCCATGAACAAGTGCAGTTTCTCCCGTAGCTGTCCGTAGTGAGAAAGTTCTGCCCTTGTGAAGTAGTTGTTGCCTCACATGGTCTGGCCGGATAATCGATCGGGTTGCACCAGTGTCGATTGTTATGGTGCAATGTTCTCCGTCAACTTGACCCGGAAGGCATAAGTCTGCTTCTCCACGATGTAGTCTTGACACGGTGATGGTGGTGCTGGGGACGTCGATCCTCCTAGCCAACCTCTGCCCCACGAAGTTGGCTCTTACATGTTTCCCGACCCCTCAGTTTGAAGGGCTTCCATTCTGAGCTCCTGACTCGGTCTGGCCATCCTCCTAGCTGCACACCCTGGACAATAGGTCGGTTTCCTTTGCTTCTTGCAGTCTGCCCCTTCCCTCCGCAATTTCAGCATCTAGGCGCACCATTAAGATACCGGTCTCGTTCAATTTCCATGCGCTCACACCTGCACTCGTCTGTCACTACCTCGCGAACCCGGGCAGTGGTACGGCTCACATTTTTTGCTGCCTGAAAGTTCAGACTATAAGCCAATGCGTGCTTAACCGTTTGCTTTTTAGCTAAACGCACGGCTGGTTGCAATTCCTGGTCTTTTAATGCGCTGATGAATGCTTCTGTTGCTGCCATCTCGATGTTCTGGGTCGTACGCTGGGTAAGCCAAAAGTGGCAGTCGCTCAATGTCTTGGGCTAGTTGCTGTAAAGTTTCGCCAGGCTTCTGCATCCGATGCCGTAGCTGTGACCGATAAATCTGCTTTAGATGATTGTCTCCATAACGCATGTCGAGCGCATTCATTATAGCAGCCGGGTTTGAGTGCAACTCAACGGGGTTCGTTTGCAAAAGCTCGGCAGCTGGGCCTCTTTGAGCAAGAATTAGTGCAGTTGCTCGTTCCTGCTCATTCCAGTGATTTTTCCTAGCGGCAGCCTCAAACTGGGTTTTGTAAATACTCCAGACCGTTTGCCCACCGAATATTGGTGCTTGCACATTTCTGGATATGCTTGCGCTGCGGTTGTAAGCGTGGCTGGTGAGGCGGTTACTACTGCCTTCGCTGCTCCCAATTCTTTTCACACTTTTCCATCTCATTGTTGATTCTCTCCTCGACCTGGCTGACCTTTTCCTCGACCTGGTAAGCCTTTTCCTCGATGCATTTAATTTGCTTGTTCAGACTACCGAGCTCCGCTTTTATTTCCGTTGACTGTTTTTGGAAATCTGCCTTGATTTCGATCGCTGGTTGGTCCAGCTTCTCTGATTGTTCATTTAACTTCGCTGATTGTTCATTTACTTTCGCTGATTGTTCGTCCAGCTTCGCAGTTAAACTGGATGACTGTTCATTTAGCTTCGCTGATTGTTCATCTAGCTTCGCAGTTAGACTGGATGACATCAGCATTTGCATTAGCGCATTTTCTGGCTCCTTTGATTTTGGTGTTTCCATTTATCCACCTTCTGTGCCTTTTTCCGCATCTGAGAGCTTACCCGAATCCAAATTCACGCCTTCCGACCGATCGCGTCACGCAAGCGTGCAATCAGTATGGCCTTTGTACCTTGTATGGCCAGATTTCGCTGTTCCAACTCCTCTTTGAGATCCGATATGGTCAATTTGCCAATTTTTAGATGAAAGTTTCCTGGCATTTTTTTTTGTTTCAAAATCAAAATCAACGTGAAAACTGGTGGAAAAAAACCAGCTTCCTCGTTGATTTTCACTATTGTGCACTTTAAAAATGCTTAAACGTTGTCAATTCCAAACTTTTCTTTCTCACTTCTTGACACCACTGTCGCGTGTTATGGTTTTTGGCCAATTATTTTAATGTTCCGGGAAAGTGAAAACGCAATGTCTTTTAAATTAATTTAAAAGAGTTTATTTATTTACGAAAAATGCACAATCACTCATTTAACTATTTCACAATTTTAATTTTCACTTTGTCTATAAATTTCTCTAACAACTTTCTTCACTTAACAATCAACGAAAATCACTGCACTTTTTAATTCGATCAATACCGCTTTTCAATCACTAGTACTCCACACTATCGCAGTTTTTACTATCGCGGTAGAATGAATCCCCCCATTCATTCAGCTCGCCTTTATATAGGGTCTCCAGTGATTCAACCCATTTCTCGTACATTGGCGAATTGCCTGGAATATTCGAGCAGCTTAATGAATGGGCAGTGACTCACTTTCAGATGTTGATCATGCTTGGCGGGTTCTCGAGTACATTCATTTGTTAATGTTCTTAATGGTTGTGAAAACAATTGCGTCAGTAGCTCGCAGAATTCTTTGCACATGTAACAATCAACTATAACGAAAAGCTTTTTGTGTTAGCTTTTGGTAACGTTCTTTTACATTCCAAATTAATACGCTAAGTAAGTAAGTAAGAAAATTTCGTTACTGCACATTGATGAAGCTTTAGAGGCTACGATTGTTTTCGTTTAGGAATTAATTGGCTTCAAGAGAAGTTTTGCCGAGAGGATTAGCTTTTCATTTATGTAGTTTGCGATACGTGGTTGCTGTTCCACTCCTAAGGCTTTTCTTACTTAATAATCTTTGAAAAAAGCCGATCAAGATAGTAATTTTGTCTATGCATGCGCTAGTTGTTCGGAAGTCTGTGATATATAGCTTATACATATTAATTCGTGGTCGGCGGATTATTGCATCAAAGAGTATATATTTCGAATAAATTTGGCTTGATGTAGTTTTTGGTGGCTAGGGCCTAAAATTCATCTAATCGTTTGCTGTAGAATTTTGTCACTTTTAAGGTATCTGTATTTAATCAGAGCTTATACACTACTTTATAAGTTCTCCATTAATCGTCATTTTTGCGTTACTTAGTTTTTGAGTTTCAGATCACTATTGCTACATTTCGTGTTGTTGTTGTTTTCTTACGTTTCATATTAGGGTTAGGTTTCAATATTCAGGATACGCATATGCTATATTTATTATATTAGGTTTAGAGGTAAGGTTTAACGTTTAGGTTAGGAACATTGTGATAGCATTGTTTTGGTATAAGATAAAGTTTTTTATTGAATTTTATTAGAATTATTTTATAACATATTAGGTGTAGGATAAAAGTTCACTGTTGTGTTAGAATTATAAATAATCTTGGAATAGTGTTGGTTGGTTTTTTCTCCTTTTTCCAAGTGAATCAAAAATATGTAATAATTTTAATTAATTTGAATTTGATCTTGTTTTTTTGATTTAATTTTTTGATTACTAACGTATAAATTTAGAGAGTCACTTGGGCTTTTAAGTTTTAGTATTCTTATTCTTTGGAATTCGCTTTGAAAGTTTATAATGATTGGTATTGAATAAAGCGCTTTTGACCTTGACTTTGTATGTAATTGTGGTAATACTGATAACACAAATGAATGTGTAAATATAACATTAGGAAATATAAATATGAATATGTAAGCTTAGCATTAAAACAAAGAAGAAAAGAGACTGCCAGATAGAGATAAGAAAGAATGCGGATAGGACACAGTCTCCTGGTGTCGGTCATACCCTGTATAGACGAAAAATTGTGGGCGTAAAAAAAATAAACATTCGAAAGTGAATATCGTTTTTCTGTTTTTAATTTAAATTTGCTGCTTACAAAATCAGAAGTAGGCTCGTGTCGTGCAGCAATCTATTGTAAACGCGATCAGTACTAGCGCGTATTAATTGTGAGAAAACATATCAAAAAACGAGTGATCAAAAGAGAAGATAAAACGAGGACAGAACAAAAAACTAACAGTAAAAAGTGAGTGATCGAGAAAAAAGAAACAATTTCTGTTCGGATCAATTGAAGAAGTTGAACGCGGCGCCATTAAAGTATTGCTTAGAGAAGGCTGGATATAAGACGACGTGAATTAAGAGTGAGCTAGTGTTGCGGTTAATTTTTATATCCGAAGAAGACAGAGAGAGGGCGATTCATGATGAAATGACGTATGAGGTGGATGGTGGTGGTGGTGCAGTCGGCGGAGTAGCGAAATCATCGGAAAGTGAGTAAGGTACAAGTGACGAGCAGGTGTTTAAGGAAACTTCAGTGACAAGCAAGAAGGAGCGGACACGCTCTACAAAAGATACAAAAAGAGGCAGCCACCTTGAGAAAAAAGAGTGGACCTTGATGAAACGCCAACTAGAGGTGATGCAACGAGAGTTGGAGTTACAGAGGAGAGAGAACGAGTGTTTAAGGAAGGAGAATATACTGATGCAACGGTCAAGTGAGCAAAAATTGGCAGCTGGTGTTAGTATGACAAATGACTCCTTTGCGAGTGTAAAAGATTTGCTACTCGAATTCTCAGCAACGGGAGATGTTTTCGAGCACTGGCTACAACAACTAAAACACATCATCACAACGTACAAATTGGATGATAATTATGTGAGAACGTTGATTGCTGGTCGATTGGTTGGTCACGCTTTGAAGTGGTTACATAGCAAGGTGGATATGATATCCACACCAGTCGATCAACTGATGAGTGAGATAAACACGCTATTCAAAGATCGTGCGAGTACACTAGCGGCAAAACAACAGTTCGAAGATAGAATGAGGAATGAGTTCCAGGAATATTTCCACGACAAAATTATTATAGCAAACAGAGTTCTGATGAGTGATGACGAGCTGGTGCAATATATTGTCGAGGGAATTACTGATACGGTACTACGACATCAAGCGAGGATGCTGCGTTTGACAAATAAGGAGGATATTTTGGTGGCACTCGTGAATGTGCGACAGGCACGGCCACATCCCAACGACTTCCCAAGTCACTCTCGTAAACATAACGCCGACCAGCAGTGGTAGAGGAGATGACGAGAGAAATACGATGCTATAACTGCAACGCGAAGGGACATATGGCAAATGAGTGTCGAAAAGAAATGCGGGCAGTTAGTGCGTGCCATTTGTGTGGTGAAATGGGACATTTTGTGACTACATGCTCCTGAGAAAGCCAACCAAACGAGTGCTGAGGATTGACTATGATTACAAGGACGAATACGTAAGGAACTTTCCATTAACTTTAAAAACGATAAATTGTTTTGTGATATACTCGTATGGTTAGGATCAGTGATAGATACCGGCAGTCCCATGAGCATGATTCAAAGCAGTTCGTACCAGAATCGTTAGTATATAAGGAAAAAGTACAATGTAGATGCTATGGTATTAATAAAACTCCTCTGAATATTATCGGTAAAATTGATGGTAGTATTTTATTTGATGATAAGAGACTAAGGTTGAGCATGTTTGCTGCAAAAGACAACACAATTAATTTACCAGTGATTTTAGGAGAAGATTTTTCGAAAGAAAATAAGTTGAAACTGATGAAATTGAAAGATGAGTTAGACAAGACAGCTGGTACAAACGAGCTATATAATGGGTTTAAAGATTTGATGAATATTGAAATTGAGATAGACGATGTAATAGTTATTAGTGAAAAGATGAATTTGAATACTAAATACGTTGACATTTTAGAGATATATCAATGAAGCTTTTGATGATCTTATACAAGCTAAGAAAATATCGATATACCTTGATGATATTATGATCGTAACAGATGACATTGAAGAACATTTAAGTATATTGGTAGAAGTTTTTGATGGGTGAGTTCAGAATAAATTGGAATCGCGGATAGATAAACGTAGGTTTTTAAAATCTGAGGTTCAATTATTAGGATATATTATTTCTGGGGACGGAATAAGATGGATGAGAAAGGCATAGAAGCAATAAAGAATTTTTCAATACAGCAAAATGTAAAAGGAGTTTATCGTTTTCTTAGAATCTGGTTTTATTTCAGGAGATTCATTACGGATTTCTCAATTATTGCCGAACCACTTTATAGGTTACTCCGTAAGGATGCTGAGTTTAAATTGGGAGAGGAGCAGATACATTGTTTTGAGAATTAAAATCAAAATTAACGGATTTGCCCCTTTAAGCGATTTATGATCTCGGAGACGAAGTAGAACTCCATTGTGACGTTAGCTCAGTCAGTTTTGGGGCAATGGTGTTACAGAAGAAAACTGATGGGAACTTTCATCCAGTGTTCTATTTTTCGAAGAGTATGACGGATCAAGAGCCGAAGAATCACAATATTGAATTGGACACGTTGGCTATAATATATGCATTGAAGAGATTTAGAATATATCTGCAAGGGAGGAAATTTTAAATAATAACTGATTGTAACTCGTTGACGCTGGCATCGAATAAAAAAGATATTAACCCAAGGATAGCCGGATAGGCCATAGAGTTAGAGAATTATGATTATACAATAGAACATAGAGAGGGGTCAAAAATGGGGCACGTGGATGCATTGAGTAGAATGACTAGTATATTAGTATTAGAGGGGAATACATTTGAGCTGAATTTAGTGATGTCAAAACAAAGATGAGAGTATAATGAAAATAAAGATTCAATTAGAAAATGAAGAGAGTAGTTTGTATGAAATGAGGAGTGGGTTAGTATATAAACAAGTTGGGTAGACAGACGTATGCTTATGTCAGAAGGGTTTTGTACTCAACTTCTCACAAATGCAGTCACCGGCAACGAATAAAGTCAAGAAATATGCCAAAGAGATGTGCACGTTCAAAAGCAAATCCATTGTATTTCTATTTCCAACGGTCGCCATTTTGTTGCAAACCAACAAAAATCACTCAAATCATGAATTCCCAAAAATATTTATGTTATTGATCTTATTTGAAAGTTTCAAGAAGATGAAATCAAAAGTGCAATAACTGTTCGACGGAAAGTCCATAAAATACCAAAATAATGCGTTATTTTTGTTGTGATTGGAGAAATTTCAAATGGCTATAACTTCCGTGTTTATCGTTAGATTTTCATCAAACTTAAAAAATTTAAGGACATTTTGTAGGGCTACTTAAATATTGAATTTCATTGAGTTTAACCCTTAAAGTGCATTGTGGGTGCCCGACACCCAAAAATATTTTTAAACACGCAGAGATCCTATAGTATCGAACAAAAGCGGGCATGTATCGCCATATACCATCAGTTCAGATCACCAACTTCAAGAAAAGTGGGTAGGATAGTGCGTGAAAGGCTAGTGTATAAACAGCAGCTGCTCAAAGTAGACGTTTCGAAAAATCCGAGAGTCGAATACCCAGTGTGCACTTAGTGGTCGATAAAGTGATTTTGAAGCAAATATTTTTACTGAAAAATTATTGATTTTTGGTAAATTTATAACGTAAGTATAGCATCTAAAAGTTTAAAAAAATTTCATGCTGGTATGCTTTGCAGATGGCTTATAACCTACGCCAGTGCATGGCGCGTGAGAAATTGATTGAGACGCAGTACGTTGAAGAAGATTTTGGTGGAGAGGAAAGTGAAAGTGAAGAGGATGCTTCAGATTCCTAGCATGAACCTGACGATTCAGATGAAGAAGAAGGAGAAAATGATGAAATCTAATAAAGCAAATGCGTGAAAGAGAAGAGAGAGAAAATCAGATTGATGAAGCTCCGCTTAGCATAAGGATTCAAAGTAAACCGGCAAGAAGACAGGCTGGATGAAAATCTTCAAAATTGTATGGAAAAGGCGTTGGGAAAGATAGTTTCGTTTGGAGCACGAATCAACAGTCTCGTTCGTCAAGTAAGAAATAAAGTACATGCAGGTATAAGTTTGTGGTTATGCCACGTGCATATTCATACACTTTGTATTTACATATACTTGTAGTCTATGTATAGAGAACGATCATATTGGAAGTTGCTATGTACGTGTGTATATATGTATATATATGTATATTATAATTATATATACCCTATGACCTTGCAGCACAGTAGGAATTTCGGCACGGTAATTCGAAAAAAAAGTTCAAATGTTATATATCACTTTTCTAGTTCACCTCGGTCCTCCATTGCCGGAATTCACACCGGGACCAATAGGCAACGCTGCTAATTTTGAGACGATTTTTGATTTTTGGAAAGTTTTATTTACTGACGAAATTGTAAACATCATTGTTGAATGTACGAACGAAGAGATAGAAAACAAGTATGCAGTTGCAAAAGCTGCAGGTAAATAAAATCAAACTTACGAACATCATACTGATGCAAAGGAAATCAATGCTTTTATAGCTATTTTGTATCATTCTGGAATGTGGAAAACGAATCGAGTGGATGTAAAAAGACTATGGAGTTGTGGGAATAGAGTAACATTTTATGGATGTATCATTTCCTGTAGAAAGTTTTTGTTCTTGTCAGAAAATTTACGTTTTGACATAAAAAGCACAAGAAATAGTGAAGATAGACTCGCTCTAATGAGGAAAATTTGGGATGTTTTTATTAACACTTGCACAGCAAATTATCAGCCGAGCAATATGTGCACAGTTGACGAGCAACTTCATGGTTTACATGAAAACGAAACCCGATAAGTACGGACTAACGGACAAAACGGTGAACGATGCACTGACTGGTTACTTGGTAATTTATCTATTAAATTTTTTAACTTGTTGGAACTGTAAATAAGAGGTGTAATAATTACTTTTTTTTAGATTTTTGCAATCCTTTACTTAGAAAAAAACCCATGGTTTGTCCAAAGTGGAGTTGGTGCCCGAATACTTTTTCCGAGCAGTTAGAGCACCAATTCATGGAACCAATCGCATAGTCACCATAGATTACTGGCCCACTATATTCGACTTTTAATAAAAATGTTGCAAGCACCTACATTTTGACAATAACTGGCACTATTAGAAAAAATAAAAACGAAATTCCGCAAGAAATGAAAATACCCTCTAAGACAGTTCCAAACAGTAAGTTCTACTTTAGTGAGAAAATAACATTAGTTTCGTTCACTCCCAAGAAAAATAGATTTGTTCTGCTAGTTTCGGCTTTTATGTCGTCATTTGAAATTACAGCTGGAAAGCCAAATATGATTCGTCACTACAATAAGACAAAAGGTGGCACAGACACTTACGATCAGTTGTGCAATTCATTTACAACAGCCAGACGAACTTAAAGATGCCCATTAAGAAGATTTTTCGCCATGATAGATCAAGCCATGGTTAATGCAAGAGTAATACTCATGTGTACATTAAAAAATGAAAAATGATTGTGTGGAAGGCGTGATCAAACAACTTAGCAAACTGCATTTGGAAGAAAGATATTGTTGGAATTGATCGTTGTGTGATAAGGATGAAGGCGTAGAAATGATAAAACACTTGATTTGTTCTCTTTGAACAGTGATGAATTTTATTTACACTATCAACACTCTCACTGTGCACTCTGCACTGCACAAACAAATGAACAAAATAACAAAGAAAAACCAAAAGACAATGTTGTCGAAAAATTAGTAGCGCTAATCAAATACAAAGAAAATTATTTGCGAGCTCTGCTCAGCGGCAAGGTTCTCTATTGAGTGAGGCAGACACGCGTGTGCTCGTATGGAAGGGGGAGAGAGGCTCGTGCGAAATTGCGTCGCGCGGTCGCCTCGTCCACTACTGCCCTCTCACACACTTACACACACGGCTCGAACAGATACGGCGATCTATATATCGCCGACACTCCCTCCCGAGCCGTTTGTCTCGTCATGCTCGTAATCTGTAACAGAAAATAAAAATTAGTGCTTCCCTTCAGACTGTGTGTCTGTATTCTCTTAATTATTAATTTTCATTTTTAAAGCTTTATGAGTAGAGAAGGGCAAAGGTTTTGTCATAATATCTGCTAAGTTATCTTTAGAAGCTACCCATGTCACTTTAACTCTATTCTCTTTAACACACTGCTTTATAAAATCTCAATGTGTCATTGACATAGGGACTTTTATTCCTGTTCTCGCTCTCTCTTCAATAACACTCTGTATTTCGTGAACTGGCAGATCGAAACATTTCAATTTATGACTCCCTTCCATCTCTGTGCAGCTTTTCGCTGATCTATTATCGCATTTCACAGTCACTGGGTAGAATGTTCTGCCTACGATATCTCTCAGCGCTTTGTCTAAGGATATTATCTCTTGACATGCCTCGCTTGTAGCATAGTACTCAGCTCCGCATGTTGAAGTGTTCACGACACTCTGCTTTTTGCTTCTCCAAGCAACAGTATCTCCGAATATCCTAATTACGTACCCGCTCGTAGCTTTGGAGCTTTCACAGTCGCCAAAGCTCGAGTCAGTGAATACTTCCATGTCGGACTCGTTTGCTCTGTACACCAGACCCTCATTTGTCGTTCCTCTCAAATATCTCAGTATTCTCTTTACCTCTTGATAATCTCCTATTGTCGGGGCTACTTGTCTTCTCGCAAGTAGGTTTACGGCGTAGGCTATGTCTGGCCGAGTTACTCCGGCCAAGTACAGTAAACTACCAATTCCTTCTCTGTAGGGTCCTGTAAAGGGCTGAGACATCTCTTTTACTTTATTAGGGTTTTTCAATTCAAGTTTCTTAACTTGTCGAGTCACCATAGGTGAGTCCTGGGGCTTGGACTCTGCCATGTCAAATCTCTCCAAAATTCTCTGTATATACTCTGACTGTTTGCGTACAATTTTACGCTGTTCTCTGTCTCTTTCAATCTCCATTCCAAGGGACATTTTTGGTTCTCCTAAATCTTTCATCTTAAATTTTCTACACAGATTGTCTCTTATCTCAGTGAGCTTGTCGTGACAGTTACTCGCAAGTATTATATCATCGACGTACAAGACTAATACAACGACTTTCTCTTGACTCACCCATGTGTATAGGCAAGGCTCATTAATGTCGTTTTCAAGTCCCACTTCGGTGGCTACTTCGGAAAATCTCTCATTCCACGGTTTCGGACTCACTTTTAGTCCGTACAGAGCTTTATTTAACTTGCAAACATATTTTTCTCTGAAGTCTCTGTCTGAGCTTAATCCATCTGGAATTTCCATGTAGATTTCATTTTCTAATGTACCATTCAGAAAAGCTGTTTTTACATCAAGCTGTATTGCTTCAAAGTCACATTTGTTGATGATCGCCAAGACTGATCTGATAACTGGCATTCTCGACACTGGAGCGTAAGTCTCTCTGAGCTCATAATCATTATTGTCTTTGAAGCTTCTCACTGCAAGTCTTGCTTTGTAATTTTTCTCGTTATGGGGCAATAATTTTCTCTTGAAGACCCTTCTTGAGTCTATAATATTTTCTCTTTGTGGTCTCTCAACAATGTCCCATAGTGTCGGCATGAATGGTATGAAGGGGCCTATTGGATCTCGTTCTATTATTTTTAAATGGAAGTTTCTCCATTTTCGCCCGTACGCAAATATCACAGTCGGATATCTCTTCACCAAATTTCGCTTTACTAAGGAGATCACATTCTTTTTGTAATTTAATTGAATAATCCCTTGACGTATGGCCCAGTCGCCTGTGCCAGAGCATACCTTCACTATCAGGATCTCTTTTCGGGGGTTTAGGGAAATTCCACGACAAGTTTTCGATTTCTTTGTCAGGAATCTCTATATTTAAGTCAGTGATTTTTCTCTATATGCTTATATCTGACTCTGTATGACCGAAATCCTCCCTCCCAAGCTCTGATGACTGAGAGTTTTCAGAAGCTTGTATATACTCTATATCTGCTAACCGAGCCGAAAAATCGTATCGCTTCGTAGTCGTCTCAGAACTTTCTGATAAATCAATAGTTACTATCCAATTCGGTTCGCGGTATACACCTCTTATGTGTATTTCTCCTGTTTTCTTATTGAAGATTCTCAATTCTTTATTGTCTAGAAAGAAACCGTATCCCGCGTCCGCGAATTTCCGAAGAGATAACAGATTATCGGCAATACCCTCCGCGGCTAGAATATTCCAGAGTATTATCTCTTTATTATTTTCGGAGTAGAAGGTCAAATTTCCCATACCATCTATTTTAATGTTGGCGGATTTATTTTTATTGGCGGACTTAATTTCTCCTAAATTTCTCTTTACAAAATTCTCTAAAATTTCTCTTTCTTTTACTATGTGTTCGGTTGCGCCCGAATCCGCAATAAGAATTAAATTATCAGTATCATTAATATTAGTTTTATTTGACTCACCTGCTTGATTAGCTTTCGGACGCTTGGAGTAGGGTGTAAATCTCTTACCTCTAAAGCCATTTCTACCCCTGCCTCTACCCGCACCTCTCATATTTTTACCCTTAGGGTTAGTTTTAGTATTTGAATTTGAATTATTTGATACGTACTCTTGGCATTTGTTGGGGCAGCTCTTCGAGTTATGTCTCTTGACCTCGTTACAAATGTAGCAGTACCAGAGATTTTGTGGCACCAGTGGGCACGAAGTGGCATAGTGTCCGATCTTCGCGCACCGGTAGCACACAATCTCTTCAAGAGGAGGAACTGAGGCAGCGTTGGCTCTTGGAGTTTTCTCTTGAGTTCTCTTTGACTTGCTTGCCTCAATCTGTAACATGGCATTTTTCATCTCTTCATAACTAATTTCCGTACCAGTTCTACCAGCAACGAGGCATGCTGATTTCAGTTCTGGGCAAGTATCACCAATGGTATGATGAAAGATCGATGCCTTTTTTTCATCAGACATTTTCTCTTTATGCCCTTTGTCATACTCATTGATTAGAGTCTCAAAAACGATCAATAAACTCAATGGCTGTCTCTTTAAGTGATCTCCTCAAGCAATACAATCTCTTTCTTATGGATGTAGTGGTGATATTACTCTCAATTCTCTTCGTTTCACAAAGTTTATTGATTAAATAAATAGGTTCCTTAATATTCAACACCCTTTTGTGGTATGTTGGTTCAAGTCGATTTGTAATAATATCACGCACTACTTGTTTACTATTTTTAATTTCTTCTAAGCTTAGACTCGGAAAGTCATTTTTCTCAATGAATTCCACTAAATTATGAGTTCTCAATTCACTTTTCAAAAGATCAAGCCAGAGGTCTATTTGCGTTTTGGGACTCAGAGTATAATTTCTTTTGACAAAGATTTTATTGCCCACAACGCCGTCATTGGATTTGTTCAGTAGAGTTTGAAGTGTCACATTAATCTCTCTTATTTGAGTACTGTTCTCTTCTGACTCATTAGTGCGAGTAGAGCTAAGTGGCCTAGAATCATAAAAACTTACACCTTCGTCCTCCTTGTCAGCCTGCAGCTGGCGCGATTCAAGCAGAAGAGCCTCAAGCGTGCCCGAGATCTTGTTGAGCTTCTTGGTGGCTTCTGCTTGCTCCTTCTGCAGCTTCTCATGAGAGGCTTGAACTGCCTCCTGGGCGGCGCGTAGTTGCCGTTGCTCTGCAATCATCTCTCGAATCAGTTGTTGATTCTCGGTAGCAACCTCCAGCTGATTGCGGAGCAGCTCCTCTTTCCGGAGAGAAATCTCTCGCATCTCCGTATACCAAGGATCTTTGGTCTCTTCGATCTCCTGATTCTCGAGATCGTCACTGAAGGTGACCTTCTTCAGTGGCTTCTCTTTGGTCTCGTCTCTCTCTGTAAGTACGAAAAAAAATTTTAAATGAGTATATTTGCACGGCAAATTAACTCATTTAATTGTAGCATATGTGTATCGTTTAGTGTACCGAACAACACCGCGATCCCGATCGCGTACACTCCCTCCCAAACCGAGATACTGCACAGCCGTAAATCGTTACTCATGGGTTGGAGTTGGCCAAATGCACACGAACGGTGACACGAAGCTATCAAGCACACTCAGCACTTTGTATTACGAATTTCACAATTTTTCTAATTTATATATATGCCGATGCTGTCAGATTTGTCTCTTACGAGTTTCAAATTTTATTTAATTATTTCTCTTTATTTTCTCTTTTGAAATTTTCGAAGAAAAAAAATTTCAACACTCTTGATTTTCTCTCAACAGTCTCATAAAAAAAAATTTATTATTTAAATTATTTCGACTTGACGAGCATTGACATATATGTGCCGAAACACTCACTGCTATTTTGTGGAATTAAATACTATCACTTTAATTACTTTTACTTGACGCAATGTTCGATACTTTGTCTACAAACGTTTTGTGACGTATATTCGACACGCGTAAGTTTTCAATGTACTAGTCGAACGCGCCTTTAGTTCTCGTGTACTTGTGTTGTCTGCTCGGCGTACAGTGACACAGACCTTGTCTGCCGTCTTCTCCACGCGCGCACCGGCGACACAAAATGGACGCCGCGCGCTACTCGCGGGGAAGAACCCGAAGAGGAAGAGACACAGACGACAATGGCTGCGCGCTCATTTGTTCGCACTCCTTTCTCTTTTTCCGCGCACATGTGCGTACCACACGTGTGCCGCACTGGACTTTGTCTCGTAGTGTGAAAACTCGGGCTTTGATTTCGCACAGCAAATATCAGCCTTTGTTATACCCAACTTTTATGTGCGAACTAAATGATGACGAGTGAGACTCTAAACAATTTCTTTCTCATAAATTTTTCTCGAAATAATCTCTTAAAATTCGTACTCGCGTGTTGTAATTCGGCACTCCCGATAATGCAAATACAAAATACGTGAAGCCCGAAATACAATTGATCTCTTAATTACTTACTCGTTGGTGAATTGCTCATTGTCTCTTCGATGCTCTCTTTATCCTTATCAGCGTGCTGGGTCGCCATAACCTGTTGGAATTGATCGTTGTGTGATAAGGATGAAGGAGTAGAAATGATAAAATACTTGATTTGTTCTCTTTGAACAGTGATGAATTTTATTTACACTATCAACACTCTCACTGCACAAACAAATGAACAAAATAATAAAGAAAAACCAAAAGACAAAGTTGTCGAAAAATTAGTAGCGCTAATCAAATACAAAGAAAATTATTTGCGAGCTCTGCTCAGCGGCAAGGTTCTCTATCGAGTGAGGCAGACACGCGTGTGCTCGTATGGAAGGGGGAGAGAGACTCGTGCGAAATTGCGTCGCGCGGTCGCCTCGTCGACTACTTCCCTCTCACACACTTACACACACGGCTCGAACAGATACGGCGATCTATATATCGCCGACAGATAAGAAATCACCACTTTGAGACTTGACATCAAATTCGAAGTAGCTTCAATCTTGGGCATTAGTAGCTTCAGGTCAAAATCTATCAGTTGTGATGGGAGATAACTATGCAAGGTGTTCCTTTTGCCCCTTGAAGCGCAATAGCAAAACTAAAAGTCGTTGCGGCTCTTGCATGCGCCCTATGTGCAATGACCACCGCACAGGTATTTGCGCTGACTGCGAATGTGTATCAATATGATTTTTTTTTATATTTCTTTTTTGTATTTTTGTGTATAAATTACTAAGACTCACTATTTTTAAAAACTATCTAAAAAGTTTGGTCATATATTTTGCCTTTTTTGACCATAAAATTGACTCTTCAATCCGACAAATAATTAAAGTTTTTGAAAGCAACAGTATTGCAGCAATTTTTTATCAGAGTATAGTATTTTGAGAATAAAAACTTAAGTTTTTAGGTGAAATATTTAAAATTACGTTAGTTATGAATTTTAAGTTAAAAAAAATGTCATTTTTCACCTATTTTTGTTTCAACAATTTTGCAAACAAATTAAAAATTAATAAATGAATATAAAATTTACATAGCTTTGAAGGTGATATTTTAAAGTACATCCCATAATTTTTTTGTAATAAAATATTCCATAGCGGCAGAGCAAATTAGCATAGAACACGTCAGGGTGTGTGCAACTTTACGTGATTCCTAAGAAGTATGCACTTCCTAAGAAGTATGCACACAATTTTATTGAGGCAAATGTGAAATTCGAATATCATACTATTATTAACAAAGTTGAGTGAATTTTGACTTCTAAGGTATTTGTTGTTGTTGTACTCATAAACACCTACCTTCATAATTTTGTTCAGATTTTTCGGATCAAAGATGTTCAATCGCGAGGGAGGGAAACATATTTTTCGTGTATTTCCCCTCCCTGTGCGCCCCACAAAACAAAAAGTTTCAGTTTAAGACCTGTTTTGAAAAGTTTTTATCAGGACCTTCCATTTGATACCCATATCGGCTACCTTTGATGAAATTTTTTTTCGGGGGCCACTCTCCTATATGGGTAGACCCCCCTTAAATACTACATAAAATTTTTTGTAGTTGAATTTTGAAGAGAGCACCACTTTAGTAGTGCGAGAAAAAGTGCTACGACACACGGACGGATAGACAGGACGTGATTTTAGCAGGGTTTTGTTAAAATTATTTTACAAAACCCTAAAACTAAAGACAGATATACTTTTCTACGTACCATGTAATATGGAGAGAAATATAATTCAAAAGTACCATGATGAAATGGGACACATGGGATGTATAGCACCAGCTGTTTAAAATGTATAATTTACTCTTCAAAGAATGGGAAACATGAGGGTTTGCTACACAATATCCAAAAAGAATGCTGTCCATCTTGGGCCGTTGATTTTTTTTTGTGTGGTAGGATTGACATTCACATTTCTGCATAGAGTGTGGAACTCCCATGCTAGTAAGATAACTGGGCTACCCACTAAATACCTACCCTGTCAACCTGAGAACCCAGCCTGGAACCGTTTGACACATTATTTTGGGCCAGATCTCGTTTTGTTACGCCGTGAGGTGCCTTCCTAGCGGGAGGAGAGAGGTGAAGAGGAACTGACGGGAAAGCGATCCCCCAGCCCCAACGCTCCGGCTGCTGTGAGTCCTTTTTATATTTTAGGACTGTCTGAGCATAATGTGCCACCTGGTTCCATTTGTCAACGGGTTCGAACATCACCGCGATTATATTATCCGGGGTGAGCTCTCCCCTCTCCCTGTAGAGGTTCCTTCGCAGCCTGACCCGACAATCGGGGGACCGTGACTTACCGGTCTTGTGCAGGCAAGACTGAAAACACCCAGACCCACTCAAAAACTGGGTCAGATGGAAGTCAGTCTCACCATGCCTTCAATTTAGCCACGGTCTCATATCCGGGATGAGGCGTGCAGTCCACCTTCTCTTCGTGCAATTGACCCAAGACTACTGCCAGTCGTTGAGCGAGCGCTGTCTCTCCTCGCGGACAACCATCTCCCTCGCATCCTCGTTTCGGCGCAGGTAAATAGCGCGGCGCTCTCTAGCAAGGAGGGCGATGGGTATCACGCCTGCAATAACTCTCACTATCGGATCAGAGACCGTCGAATAGGAAGATGCAATCCTCAGTGCTCCTCTTTTCTGCACCTGTGCCAAACATTTTCGGTATACCTCCTTGCTGAGAGCGTCGCCCCATACTTCTACTCTGTACAGTAGCACTGACGCTACAGCACTCACCAAGAGGCATTTTCTTGACGGGCCGAGTCCCCCTACGTTGGCCATAAGTCGACTCAGAGACGATATTCCCGAAGCAGCCTTCTCAGCCGTTGCCCTGATTTGCTCAGAGAAACTCATCTTCGTGTCGATCAGTAGCCCCAGGTACTTCACCGCTGGCTTCGATTTGATTTGTATATCTCCAATACTGATCATCCTTACTCTAGGGATTCTCTTTTTTGTCAAGATGACCAGATTGTTTTTCTCCAGTGCTAAACTGAGACCGCGAGCAGTCATCTAGTCCCTCACTTGACGCATTGGCATTCCTAGCCTAAGTTGCGCTTGTTCAACGGTGCGTCTAGCAACCAGAGCCGAAACATCATACATATAGCCGACCAAGCACGACTCATCTGGCATCTCAAGTCTCAGTAGCCCATCGTAAGACACGTTCCACAGGTCCAGACCAAGGATAGATCCCTGGGCAACACCCGATGTAATTTTCATCCCTCCTGGGTCGGGTCGCAGAGCAGGCTTCGGTC
This sequence comes from Odontomyia ornata, assembly GCA_963969285.1. Taxonomy (NCBI): domain Eukaryota; kingdom Metazoa; phylum Arthropoda; class Insecta; order Diptera; family Stratiomyidae; genus Odontomyia; species Odontomyia ornata. Next base: position 335,524,851 of record OZ017738.1, on the reverse strand, counting down.
TTTTTGGGAGTCCCTCAAAAGGCGCATTAGATATTCTGTAACTTGAAAAGAGTTTTCCAGCGTATTCAGAATATCCACCCATCTAGCGGAGTTGAAGGCGTTCATGACGTCGAGTGTCACCAACAGGACAATCCGTCGCTTGATGCGACTATATGCCTCTGCCTTTTGGACCGCGTTCACCACCTCTGCAATCGCATCAATGGTAGAACGTCCTGCTCTAAAGCTGTACTGCCGAGGAGATAGGTCCCCAGCAGCACGAATTACGTCAGTGACTTTTCCCTTGATGAGTTTCTCTAGCACTTTCCCAGCCGTGTCTAGCATGCATAACGGGCTATTTGGGATTTTCCTTCCCCTTGCTGATCAGCACGAGCCTCGCAACCTTCCATCGTACCGGGAAAACCCCGTCCCGAAGGCAAGCGTTGATGTGCTGAGCAGCAAGTCAGGACAATGGCGATAGACGAGCCGCAACTCCTCAGCCTGAATGCCATTTGGACCTGGAGCCTTCCTCGCTTTCAATGAGAGAACTGCCTCCTCCAGGTCCGGCTGTGTGAAGCGTGGTCACTCGACTGCTATTTCACCATGAACAGCGTCAATACGGACGGGATGTGCGGGGAAGAGTCCTCACACTATCGCGTCCATCTTTTCCGCGTCATGTATACAAGGCTTTCTTAGAGCACCAAGCCCCCGCATAACTAGCTTGTAGCCAAGGCCCCACGGATTCTTGTTCACATAGTCTACTAGGTCTTGCCAGCAGTGAGCCTTGCTACTGTTGATCAGTTTGCGAAGGCATTTCCTGACCAACTTATACGCTGCCACACGGTTGCATGCCACACCATGGTTCCGCGCCCGTTGAGCCTCGCGTCGAAGCTTGTGACACTCCCTTCGTTTTTCAGCGATTTCAGTGGACCACCAGTACACTGGGGGCTTGCCGTGCCGAGGTTTTCGACGAGGCATAGAAGGGCAGCAAGCAATCGTAATGATGCTCATAGTAGAGTTCACCACGTCTTGAGCTGCCAGTTCTTCCGTCCCCTCCGAAGCTCCCTGCAGTGGCTCACCTGCTGTGAGCACCACGACGAACCACTCGATGTCAATCCTTCCGATGTTCCATCCAGTTGTAGAAAGCCGGGAGCACGGACGTCAGGAGACAACACCACATATCTCAAGCAGAGTAGTTCTCTAATACTTTTCAATTGTGTATCATCCGTCCTAAGGACTCTGAGGTGAATGCCACGTCCAGTATGGTTCTCTCACAGCCAGTACGGCGAAAAGTCGGCGTATTTTCGGAGTTTAGTACGATGAGCGCCATCCTGGCTGCCATTTCCAGGATTCATTTTCCCCGCGGATCTGTTCGAGGCATGCCCCTTTCGATTGCTTTCGTGCTGAAGTCTCCCCCAACGAGCATGTTGCCATCTGCGTTCGAGACAGCGCCCTCCAGAGCGTTAAGCTTGACTTGGAAAGATGAAATCGATCCGTTTGGTGTTAGGTACACACTAAAGAAGGTGGCCCCTGAGCACCGGACCCACACGAAACACAGCTGTCTGGGTGAAAATCACTGTTCCGAACGTAGATGGCGGCAGTACCAGTTTCATCAGGATACCATGATGCTGAACTTTTATCATGATGTTGCTCAGAAGTCGGCTTGCATGTCCCTCGCAAACTGCTCAAGCTGGTTTTTGGCGGTTGAACTGCAGTGTAGGCTTAGCTGCAGGATGCGGGTCATCGAAGCTCTGATTTTGCCTTGGGTAGTGCTTTCTGAAACACCCGGCATTTTTCTAATCCCTAGACGTATCCAAAATCAGGTCTTGGATCAGTATCCTTGCAGAGAATACAGTGTGCCTCTTTCATGCACTCTTTTCTTTTATCTCCCATTTCACCGCATTTGTAACATAGGGAACTCCTATCGGGTTCTTTGCATACTTGTGTGATGTGACCATAACCGTTGCTCTTCACCGTATCCTACAGACAACCCACCCTATTCGTACTTTGCCCTTGTTCAGGAATTGTTCGGTGTCCTTATCGGTCAAATTAACTATGGCCATGCGTTGTCCCCTTTTGTTTTCTGGTGTCAGTCTCGCTTTGATCCTTCCCACGCTAGGGAACTCCCTTTTGATGGCCTCTTCTACCTCGGCCAGATCCGTCACGCAGTCAATGTCTCGTATTTCGATCGTTGCCATCGACTCGAGCGAGGCTATATTTGCGCTTTTGCCTAGAACTTTCTTTACTGCGTCGCAGAATGCTTCCTTATTGCCGGCCTCTGCTCCGAATTCGACCAGTATGTGGCCCAACGTGTTGGTCGTACTGCTTTAATGGTAGTGTTGGTGTCTTCGGGCCTTACGTTTCCCCTGATGCCCCGCAGTACCTCCGCGTAGGATCGGCCATCTTGGGGTTTTACAAGCAGTGCCTGCTGCCGGCGTCTTTGTCGGGCTTCTGTCTCTCCTGTTTTGCATCAGGTCCTTTTTCTGGTGGGGCGTCCGTGCGAACTTTACTTTCTTGCACTTTTTGAAGGAGTTTCTTTGCGGCTTTCTTCGCTCCTTGTGTAAGCACTGTCTGGAACCCGTGATTTGGTGCTCTACGCCCATCAAGTGCCTCTTCCTTCCTTCTTTTATCCTGATCTCCTTCGATTGGGCTAGACGCCATTCTTTTATTGAATTTTAAATGGTGGAGCTATCTGCATGTGGCCTTTAGATTTCGCCTCCAGCGCTTCTTTAACCTTCCGCTCATCTTCGGCCTTTACCCAGCTTCTCCGATTCTGCCCTATCGAGGAGCTCCTCTAGTTCAACCAGCCCAACCTTTACTGCTTTGCTCATTTTTGGGGAGTCGCATGCAGATCGTATTCTTTTCAGGACATCTCCCGCTTTTCGGAATAGCCTTTCTTCTTCATGTCGCTGGGCGGTAATTGTGCTTTGCAACCATCCTTAGGGCAGGTTATCGCTTTCCGTTTCCGAATGTAGTTCTTCCGCAACCTTTTCGGCGTTGGTGATGCAATCACACAACGACGCTCTATTTGTCTGGTCACTCGTTGCTTTTCGTGCCGTGATCTCCTCGTTGGCTTCAGGATGTTTCTTTACTTTTTCGGGATTTGCGACCCTTGCATCAGTCGCTTCAGTAACGATCGCAGCAATGACCATCGAGTTCTCGATGCTCTTTATATTTTTTTCCACCACTCGAACACCTGAAGTTTCTTGCAGAGTTTCCTGCTTTTGCTTTATAGGACGCTCTGGCGTTCGCATGATTTTTTTGCTGTGACCGAGCGCCGCAGGAATCTCAGTCTGAACCAGACTGTCTGCTAATCTCCGTTTTTTATCCGTCTTCACTGTCGTTATATTATTCCTCGTTTTTGTCATGGTTAGTACCGCTCTCGATGTACTGTTAACATCGTGGCTGCAACCGCTGGTTGCGTCGTCGTTGTTATTATTTTTCATTTCTTTTTTTGGATTTTCTGATCTTTTTTATATGTTTTTGCTTGCTCCAGTTTTATTGGGTCCTCCCTCGGAGGCGCTATCTCCGTTTGTGTGTGTAGTCACCTTTTTGGTCCTATGGTTATCTTTGCAGAGCAGGTAGGCCATGTGAGGGTTGGCAAAAGCCCTTATGGGGACAAGTGCTCTGAGCCAGACGAGCGTTAATTGGGAGTCCGTCCCAACCAAACCTACACCACCAACCCAATGGTGCGAACTTCGAACGTACTCCAAGGCCTGCCAAGGTTTTACCGGGACGGAGATGATATGATAGTTGAATTGGAGCCGTTCACACACGAATGTCATCTCGGCGCTACTGTGCAACGCAACTAGGTCCAAACCATCATATCCGCCAGCCCAAAGCATTAATTCCATTTCGTTGTCCAAAGCGTAGTCCAGATCCAATCGGAGTCGTTACCTCACGGCACCCCCCATATCCTCAGGTCCGCGGGGCGGCGCTCCCCAAAGAATGCTAGCCTCCAAGGGTGCTCTTGTCGACCGGCATTCCCCTGCGGGAATTTCCTCGGGTACGTGGGGGCGGAACTCCCCAAAGAATGCTAGCCTCCAAGAGTATTCCTGTCGACCAGCATTCCCCCTGCGGGTGTTAATATTAAAAAATGCTAAAAATAAATATGTATTTTTGATGGTAGCTGCTTTCACTAAGTTTATTAAGCTATATGCAGTCAAGACCACATCTGCTAGGGAAGTATTGAGTTGTTTAAGAAGTTATTTCAATGGGTGCAGTAGACTAACCGCGATAGTTTCAGATAGAGGAAATGCGTTTACTTCAAATGAGTTTGCGGATTATATAGAAGAATGTAACATAAAACACATAAAGATAGCTACGGTTTGAAAGATTAAACAGGACTATTTCTCCGATGATAGCTAAAATGACTAGTTCAGGGACTAAGTTTTCGATGGATTATGTGTAGAGAGGTAGAGTATGCTATGAATAATATTGTTCACAGGAATACGGGCACGTGTGCGAGTCAATTATTATTTGGAGCAAAACAAAAGGGATTAATAATAGATTTTCTAAAAAACAAACTGGAAGAAATTGAAGATAATACAGATGATAATTTAAAACTGCTGCTTACATAACATACATCTTGTTGTACGTTCATATATTGAGTACAAAACTCTACTGACAGGAGGGTAATTTTGTCCACGCAATTGCGTTCAACGACCTTCCATATTCAATGACCTTTCGTATTCAATCATCGCCAGGTGGACATTTGTTAAGAAAAATAAAGATTTTATTACTAAGCACATATATGTATACTTACTCTTTGCAATAAAGGTCATTGTCCTCATTAACGTAAAATGGTGAACCCATATGTATAAAATCAAAAAAGAATTCACTTAAAAGCATTGTCATTAAAAAAATAGGCATCAATCTGAAATGCAAAGAAATTATACGAGTGCTGCGAAGTACATATATAGAAGTCATTATACTTGACTTACCTGAAGTGACGATGAAATGCTAATTGTATGTAAAGTTTAAAATTTGAAACAGCTGTATTCGATTTAATCTTTTCTACATACTGCACATTTGAAAGCAGATTGTATGCCAACAGAAACCCACTAAAATGTAACACATTTGAATCGATCAAAATTTATACTATGCATGCTAATTTCATATACTTATATATGAACAAAAATAAATTGGATATCTTTTTGCTATCAAATTATCTGTGAATATAAATTTACCTCATTGTAAAAAATACATCTACGTAGAAACAAGATTGTAAGATCGGTTGCAAAATGAACGTTTCCAACTTTGCATACAAAAACTGTGCATTATTTCGTGCAAACATGGAATGATAGAAAACGTGAAATAACGTAACCCATAAACAAACTATTGTTCGCATTCCAGCAATAACCACTATAAAATCCTTAGGTGCAGAATTATTGAAGAGACGCGGCAAATTCTGCCGTAGTGAAAAACATGCCAGAAACGGCTCTCCAAAGAATATTTCATCATGAGTATTGCTTTTGGTGATTTCTAAACGGCGCTCTCGTAATTTGTCCGCAACTTCCGCTAAAACACTTAACATTATTAAAAGAGTGCCAATGAATCTAGAAATATAAAATTACTTAGTAATACACTTTTAAGGTTACTCATTTGCATACACAAGAAATATCAACCCCGGACTCCTGAAAATGCTTATACTGTAACCTGGAACTTTAGTGTCAATTGCTTTCATAGCAATATCAAATGAATTTTGCGTTGTGAAACTTCCATGTGAAAAATAGTCGTTCGCCCATCTGACAATATCGGCTTCAGTACAGGATGCAGGAATACACAAACCAACTGATATGTATGGCTGGAAAGTAAAAATTAAAAGTTAATCATAGTTTTAACAAGTTCATGTGTTGGTTAATGTGCGTGAAGGGCTTGCAATGATATTGGACTGCCTCATTGAAACAGGCGCTAGTTTTCACTGAGAGTGACTTGGTCCCAGGATGCGCATCTCTGCTTGCAGGCTAGCATTCCTCGCACCAAATTCCAATACAAATTATTTATCACAGACACGTGTCATAGCAACACCAATTGAGGAGCACCAGCCACGGAAGAAATCGAAAAGAGTCAGTCACATTCGAACCATCAACCGAGTCATTGTATTTAGAACACAATAAATTGATTATTAACAAACGGTGCGCATTAGTTTATTGCTTTCTCTCTATAATTATCCTGTTCCCAATGTCCACCCCTGACAAAATCAGAAGTGGGGTCCAAGGATGGTCTAGTGCGGATTACAAGTAAAAATTCAAATCGTGCACGTAAAACGAACAGACGCCGTCGAAAGCCATTTTTTCCCCTCCTCGCGATCTCGTGTTTAATTCTCCTACGGATTGTCAGCGAAAAGAGTCAAAAGGAGAAACATGCGATATACATACGCGAAAGAGACGAAAGGAGAATCGTATGACATACATACGCAAGTGGCTACACATAATTGTAATAGTGGTTCGATTTCCCTTTCGGTCCGTATACGAGGGAAACGGAACGCAACACGACACCGGTCGAAAAGGTCAATACGCTAAACAAAGAATGACTAAAACTTGAACTTAGACTACGGAACACCTCTACGCAGTGGAACAAAGCCGAGCTAGCACAAAGACTCTGTGGAACTCTGGCTAATGACGAAATCGAAATGGACGGGAAAATGTCAGAATGTTCGGGTGAAGATGATGTGTGCGAGTTACGTAATGAAGTGAAGCGATGGAGCGAGTTAATATCAGCTGGCTTCGCCACGTTACTAAACAGGGGAAAGTTGGCGACGTCATCAACAACCGAACAGATTAACACTCACCCGATCATAGTACGGGAGCCAACACCACCACCCACTAACGCCATGAAATCGGGTGAGACCCCACCGATAGCGACGTTCAAAGTTGACGCATGCAAGCGATCGGCTAATTTAGTGTGGGCATCTAGTGGACCGCATTTTCGTAACATCCGAGATGTGACGGATATTTTACCAGACTTCAACCCGTCGTCCGAAGCCGGCATGTCGGCAGTGCAGTTCGTTGATCGCGTTGCGAAGCTTACCGAGGTATATCAGTGGAACGATAGAGTTTTGGCGTTCGCAATGCAAGCTTCCCCAAAGGGGTCTGCTAAAATTTGTAGCGATGGTTCTGCGCGGCCTCCTGGAAGCTGGCTTGAGCTGGTCGAATCATTGAGGAGAGATTTCTCTAGCCATGAAAGCGAGGCCGATGTTCATATAAAAATTATGAATCGATCCTGGGACCCAAGCGAGACAACACAAAGTTACTTCTATACTATGCTAGCATTGCAAAGACGAGGTAACTTGAGCAATAACGCTATTATCTGGCATATAAAGAATGAACTACGGCATCCATCTTTGCAAAACGCGATCGTGAGCTGGACCTAAATGCGAAGACTTTTCCGGTGGAGGACAGCTTGATTTTGGAGCCACTTTTATTGGGGTCAGATCTACTCTGCACATCGGGCAAGCGACTGATTATTGAACCGGCAGCTTGTCGATTCGAAATAGCTTTCTAAAATGCTCAAACTTTTGAGCCAACGCTATCCGTCAAGGAAAAGGGCCAACTGAATCAGCTCATCAGTGAGCATAGAGAATGCTCCTCTGAATTGCTTGCTCAATTAGGTCAATGCAACTCGGTAACGATGACGATAATGTCAACAACTTTAAAACCTGCCTGACGCCAGCCAAACCGGATACCGTTCGCAAAGCGTGAGCGTGTTCAAGAAAGAGTAAACAAACTGCTCGAAATTGATATCATCCGTAAATTATCAGAAGAATAATCGTTACCAATTGTCCTCGTTCGCAAATAAAATGGTGAGGACTGTCTCCGTGTTGATTTCCATGAGCTCAATCACTGAAAAGCGTCCATTTCTCATGCCAACTAATGAGGAGCAGCTATCAACGATCGCTGGTAATTTATTTTGTCCGGCTATTATCAAATACCAATCGCAGAAGAGCGCAGGAAATACACTGCATTTGTCAAGCATGCAGGCCAATACGAATTCAACCGGATGCCTTTCGGCCTGTGCAAGGTACCGAGTTATTTTCCGGAGGTCATTACCAAGTTGGTACGACAAATGGAAAATCGAGCAGTTGGCTACGTAGATGAAGTAACTCTGCCAAGAAAAACGATCGCCGCGGGTTTAATCAAACTCCGTAAATTTTTGGCTATACTTCGCGATGCCAGCACGACGCTTCGGCTCTTTAAGTGTGCGTCCTTGTTTCAATAAATCACGTTTTTGGGCCATCGAGTCGATGAGGACGGAATAAAACTAGGAGCTAAAAAGACTGATGCAACTCGAGAGTTTCCAAAACCAACCAACGTTACAGAAGTTCGAAGATTTCTGGGATTGAGCGGGTTTTCCCACAAATTTATTCACGATTATTTTCTAATATCGAGGCCGTTTACACTTTTGTTGAAGCAGAAGGACTATTCACAATTTCATTGGTCGACCGATCAACACATTGCTGCGATCCAGTGCTCAGTGCGTACGATCCGACGAAGAAACATCAAGTTAACACTGACGCGAGCACACTGTGTCTTGCCGGAATCCTCATGCAATGAGATGACGGTGGCAATTCCAGACCGGTCTTCTACTACAGCCGCCAGTGTAGTGAATCCGAAAGCAGATAACATAGTCATGAGCTTGAAGTTTTGGCTATCGTCGAGTCGTTAGAAAGATTTCGCATTTATTTGCTCAATAAACATTTCGAGATAATTACCGATTACGCCGGAATAAGCACCACAAGAACGTCTAAACCATTGCTACCGCCCATCGGTCTATGATTTCTGAAGCTACAGGAGTACGCTTTCTGCATCATACATCGATCAACTGAACGCATGAGTCACGCAGATGCTCTAAGCAGGACTCCAAACGAACCACCGAACGAGCAACAGATAGCATCGGGGAATATAATGCGAGTGGAAGAACAACAACAAGACGTGAAGTTGAAGGAATTAATTGAAGTTCTTAGAGGCGATATTGAGTCTGCTCAGTCCCAATAGATTAAGTCAGATTATCAGCTCAAAACGGTCAGTTATATCATAAGATTGACCAAGATCTCAAATTCGTTATTCCATTTGCAGTCAGGTAGAAAATCATCCACACGTACCACGATGACATGGGCCACTTTGGTCTTGAGAAGACCATAAATCGAGTTTGGTTAGATTTTTGGTTCACCAATCTCCAAAAATGCATCAAGTCGTACATCGCAGCATGCTTAGAGTGCTGCTATAATGAAGGAATCGCAGGCAAACCAGAGGGTCAATTCTAATCGGATAAGGTGACACCTATTCCGTTCTGGACGTTACACGTTGATCACTTGAGACATTTTTCTCGCAGTCGTCGAGGTAATTTGCACATCATTGGAATATCTGATTCTTTCAGTAAGTACTTAATTTTGTGAGCTATCAAAACTACAAAATCGGAGCCCGCCATCGACGCATTCAGGGATCTGACGTTGTACTTCTGAATTCGGCACATATAATGGGATTCAACATATTAAGGTTACCGACAGAACAACTCGAGTGAATGGCAAAATCGAACGTGGCAAATCCATCTTATCATTTCTGAGAACTGCATCAACTGATCATAAGGATTGGGATTTACAATTGCGCAACGTTCAGTGGTCTCTGAATTCGCAATCTCACTCTGTGACTCACTTAAGTCCAATCAAGTTGATATTCGGTTATCGCCTTCAAGACGTCATCACGAATTAGTTAGTTATGGCTCTAACATCAGATGAAGTGACTGCTGATCCAACGAAATGCAACATGGTTAACCGAAGACAGTTGGCTGCAGAGCACTGAATGAGAGAAATGGAGATTGAGGTTCAAAGCGAAACACTTGAAACCCTTTATCTACAAGGATGCAGATCTTATCGTTCTAGAGAACGTACCTGCTACTACGGGAGAATCTCGAAAGTTAGAGCCCAAATATCGTGGGCCCTTCATCATTTCGAGAGTTTTACGAAACGACAGATATCTCGTCGAGGACGTGAAAATCGCACGTCCCAACCGATGGGAATTCTATTCGGTCTATACGAGCGAAAAGTTGAATCCATGGATCGTCGTGAGTCCCAGAGTCAGTCGCATCCGAAGCATCAAGCAAGTCGTTGTATTTTGAACACAATAAATTGATTATTAACAAACGGTGCGCGTTAGTTTATTGTTTTCCCTCCACAATAATCCTGTTCCCAAGGTCCACCCGTGACACACGATTTGTATGGAGACCTCAAACAAACATGAAGCGCAAAACAAAAAAAAAAGAAAGGCACTGGCCTAATGGAAGGTTTTATTGGTTGGATACTTTTTTGTTCCCTTAACTTTATCAGAAGACTGTCTCGTTCTTGACAAGAAAATTGACCTGCACGGAAAAAGTTGTGGTGGATCCACGTATGAGGACTCTCCGTGCCTGGCGAGAGCCTCTACAATACAAAAAGAAATACCACAACCCACTAGATCCGAGATCGCAGAAACTGAAGACCAAATGTTTTTTCTTCCGTAACAATTATTTTATTTGCGAACTAGTCCTTTTCAGATAAAATAAGACGATTCCTTAATGCATCAAACACATTTCGAATATTAGAAATAATAGTATTTCAATTTCGGAGAAAAAAGGAACTTACGACCCGTTTTTCTTAATTTCCGATTTTATCTTTTAAATTATTATTATTTTTATTATATTAAATCAAACTATTTTACAAAAAATAACATACATAGATATTAAATTGTGCAGCTACAAATGAATCAATCAAATTTCAATAAGTTGATTCTCCACGAGGACTCTCCACAGCTTAAGTTTGAAAGTAGGCAAAAAACCCAAGGGGAGAGCCAAGCTGGAGACTAGTGCTCCCTTACCATGTGAATTAATGGTGGATGACTGTAAATGACGGTTCTAGCTAACGGTATTATGAAATATTGCAAGGATCTGATACGTGAAGGGAGTGTACTATATACTTATAGCGCTCATCACGGTAGATGATAACGTACCTGTTATCGATTTGAAGAGGAAGCACTAGTCAAGAAATTGTCCTGTTATCGGGAGTGAAGGTAGTCCTAAAAGTTAAGGCAATTGTCGTAAGTGCAATATGGGATTTGGTATTTGTAGAAAAGCGTTAGGGAGAACCTACGCTGAACAAATTCAACTGTCATTACAAGACGCTTTTGATGAGGGGACCAGATCTGACATGCATACTCAATGATTGGGCGAACAAGAATGATGAAAAGCCCTTCACATGTTTTGAAATTCCATCATTCATGAGAGTAACGCAATACAAAGCCCTCGATTTGAGAGACTCTCTTTGTTAACCCATGGACGTGGCCCTCGAGTTTTAAATGGGAATCAAATGTCACACCTAACTTCTTGAAACTATCGACCGAAGAGGAGAGTTTTGGATCAATCATGCATGAGAAAATTACGGGGTTATTTTGATTCGAGAAAATTATTGGGCGTCGGGCAAAAGAGGATTTCTTCCACACCAAGAGGACAGGAAATTTGTGGCTTAGAGATATGGTAAAACCTTTTTCTACCTTCGATTAACTACGTATGTAATAGTTTATGCAGCTTAGGAGCTGTTTTAGCTCCAGAATACAATTTCTAATACCCCACTGATGTTTTTCGAGCGTTAGAGATAGATTTCACTGTGCTTAAGATACTTCCTGCTTTTCAGATGAACCACTCTTTAAGGTAATTACTGATGGTAATCTTACTGTCTAGCGTTCTCTCTGGAAGACGGTTCGCAAATTTTTGACATTTGAATATATTGTGTGCTCTGATAAGCGTGGAAGAAACTTTAGACAATGGCGAAGCTTTGAACTCATTACTTATTTATTTATTTCAACCAACTTACAGACTAAAGTCCAATTACAAGATTGGTTCAAACAATGCAAATAGAAAAGCACAACTCGTATGCAAGAGTGACGGAGGACAGATCCGGAAACCCGAAAAGCACAGGACGTGATATCAAGAATGTGCGCTTCGTATTTGAGTCATGGTTCGAAGATCACCCTAAAGTCTTTCAACTTGGTTACTACAGAAAGCAACTCATTGTGTAAGCTATATGGAAATGATATTGGTTTCAATTTTAAAGAGAAAGTCTTTGTATGAGATTTTTGTACATTAACGGAAAGAAAAATTGATTCGCTTCAGTTGCACAGGACGCTCAGATCATTTTTGAGGGAGACGCAATCATTAATATACCTAATCACTTTTAAAGCTTTTAAATCACCAGCATAGCGAAGACATGGAGCACATATTAAAGAGGTTAAGTCATTAATGTAGACAAGGAACAATAGAGGCCTCAGGATGGATCCTTAAGGGACTACAGTCTGCAGATAGAAGAGTGAGTGACTTACTCTACATGTACGATTGTTTATGTACGAGACAAGCCAAGAGAGCAAACGACCAGAAATGTTATGTTGTGTTAGCTTTTCACACAGCACGTTATGATTTACTGTATCAAACGCCTTGGTAAAATCAGTATAAACTACGTTAACCTGAAAGTGCTTATCAAGGGCTTCACCAACACTGTGAGTAAACTCAAGTAGGTTCGTAGTCGTCGATCGACCTGGAAGAAAGCCATGTTGAGTATGAGATATCGAGAAATATATAAGTTCATACATGTGATTATAAAATAAACGTTTTACGATCTTCGAGAAGCACGATAGAAGTGAGATTGGACGGTAGTTGGAGACAAGCCAAAGGGGACTAGATTTACGAATTGGGAAGATGTTAGCTGTCTTCCAATAGCGAGGAAAAACTCCGGAGGACAAGCTGGCATTGAAGATAAAACTAGGGGGAACAATTAATGAAGAAGACAGAGATTTGACAAACACATTTGAGATTCCATCTGGCCAAGAACCAAAGCTGGTGTCAAAAGTATTAATTATTGGCTCGATATCTGCAGGGCTAACTGCCGGACCATTATCAGTCAGAGCAAAATGAAGAAGGAAATCATAAGAAGAATGGGATGCAGAACAGGGTTAAAAATGGGTTCCAGTGTTGAACTTTGTTTATCATTCCAATACATGGTGCTAGAAAAGTGTTGGGAAGACTTAGGATGATTAATATATGACCAGAATGGCTTTGACTGGTTGGAATGAAGCGAATGCTCTATGTGCGTAAAGTAATTTTTTCTTTAACTTTTAATTAATAATTTCGCGGAGGCACGGGATCTATAGTACTCATTATAAGAATCAGAATCTCCAGTTAATCAAATTTTTTTATAAAATTTGTTCTTAATCTTATGAGCTTCTAAGATGTCATGGTTCAGCCAAGGGCACTCATGGCTTTTTTGGACCTACACAGTTGTGTAAATTGACGGATAAGCGAATCGAGCTGGGTATAAAATTTAGTAAGAGCTTCTTTTTAATCAAGGCAGTCAAAAAACGAGACCCAAAAAAGTGAATTCAAAGATTGAAACATTGCGCTGTAATTGGCTTTCCATAAGTTGAATTTGAGCTGCTGATGGCATTTAAGTGTTTTTCGAAAGTTCATACTGATATTTTATAACAGGGGAGATGATAGTGGACATGAGATACGTAGGAGTGGGGTGCAGCAGCTACGTGAATATGCCCGCTACGGGGAGATTGGGAAAGGTAATTCGATAGTAATACAGACTGTCGATTAGAAGACAAGATACGTATAGATGATGTTAAGTCCCATTCACTGGAAGGAAGATTGAAGTCTTCTTCTTCTTCTTAGCACTATAGTCCTTCTCAGGCCTTCACTTCCTGCAAACAGCGCCTCCAACTGTCGCGGTCTATTGACCGCGTATTCCAGTTCCGAAATCCGAGCAGCGATGAACTGTCTTCGTCAACTGAGTCAGACCAGTGTTTCCTCGGTTTTCCCAGTGGCCTCCAGCCTTCAGTTTTCCCAACGAATACCTTCTTGGGTATCCGTTGTTCGTCCATACGATTCATGTGTCCAACCCATTGCAGTCTCCACAGTCTTACAATCGTTGAGACCTCCGGCTCCTCAAAAATTTCATACAGCTCATGGTTGTATCGAATTCGCCATTGGTTCCCGTCAAGCTTTGCTCCAATTATTCGCCTCAGGACCCGTCGCTCAAAGGCGTTCAATTTATTTGTGGATGCTTGGGTCAGGGTTCATGTTTCACATCCATAGCATCACACATTTCTTATCACAGATTTGTATACTTATAGCTTTGTTCTCCTGTGTATGCAGCTGATCTTTAAGATCATCAATACTGAATAAAATGTTTTATTTATGAGCTGTATACATCGGCGCATTTCGTGTCTTTCATTACCGGTTCTCATTATTTTGGTACCTAAATGTACAATGTTATTTTGGCGCCTAAATACACAAATTCGCTAACATTCTCGATACTGTATTCGCCATGTGTGATATTTTGTGTATTTGAGGTATTTCTCCTCGACTGCGTCATGAGCTTTCTTTTATTTTTATTGATTTACACCCCTACTAGTTATGCTGCGCTGTCGAGTTTCAGGAAAAGTTCTTTGGCAGTTGTTACTGACCGTGAGAAAATGTTGATGTCGTCCGCATAAGCTACTATTTGGCTTGACTTATATAATAACGAAACATACCTCGTGTATCGACAGGTAGTTTCCGTATGATGTACTTCCGAGGCAAATTGAATAGCAATGGGGCCAACCCATCTCCCTGCTTTAGTCCGATATTTGTGTCAAAGGCATCGATGAGTTGGTTATTGATGCGGACTTGGGAGGTCGTCGACGTCATTGTCATTTTGGTAAGACGGACTAATTTGGCTGGGATGCGAAAGCAAAGCATTATTTGGTACAGTACGTTACGATCATTGCTTTCGTATGCTTGCTTGAAGTCCACGGAAATTTGGTGTACGTCTATGTTGAACTCCCAACATTTTTCAAGTACCTGCTTGACGGTGAACAATTGGTCTGTTGTCGATCTACCTGCTCTACAACCATCTTGATACAATAATACTGTTGACGTATGCAATGAGCTGACCACATGAATCGTACGGATGAACAACGGATACCCAAAAAGGTATTCATTGTGAGAACTTACGGCCGGAGACCAGTGGGGAAATCGAGGAAACGCTGGTCTGACTCGGTCAACGGAGACAGTTTATCGCTGCTCGAATTTCGGAGTTGGAGAACGCGGTCAATGGCCCGAGACAGTTGGAGGCGCTATTTGCAGGAAGTGAAGGCCCGAGAGGGGCTATAGTGTAAAGAAGAAGATTATTTTCTAAGATCTTTGAATATTTCTAAGATCTTTGAAAATATTTTGTACGCCGTACAAACTAGTGATATGCCTCTATAATTTTTGCACTGCAGCTTGTCACCTTGTTTGTGGATAGGGAATATCATTCATTGGCTCGACTCTTTCAGCATATGTTCTTGTAGCCAAATGTGCTGGATGACTTTGTGAATAGCTTTATGAACACTGCGGCCGCCATATTTGATGAGCTCCACCGTAATTTCATCGATGCCCGGCACTTAATTGTGCTTTTGGGCATTGATGATGGAACAAACTTCATCCAGAGTTGGTGGGGCCAATTGAAGCTCTTCGCAAACATTTGTAGACTCCGATGCTTTGGAGCTGTGCAGAGGATCATGGAGGTTCTTGAAGTGTGATGCCCATCTTACCTAAACCTTGATTTCATCAGCGATTATATTGCCGATGTAATCACGACAGAGCGTGGTTTTGAGCCGATAACCATGTTTTAGGCTTTGTACTACGTTGCATGCTTGTCTTGTGTTATTGCTTGCTAAACTAACATCAATACTTCTCAATTGGTCGTCATAGTATTTTCCTTTCTTAGTTCTAATTATCTTATTCACTACTCTTCTGAGATTTTCATAGTGCTCTCTTTTCGTCCTGGTTTTCCTACCTACGTATTCCTTGAACGCCTGATTCTTCTTATCTAACGCATTCTGGCGCTCCTCGACGAACCAACCATTCCTCTTGCGCCGGGCTTGATCTCCGATCGCCTATTTTGCCACGGTCTTAATAGCCGGTTTCACTTCCATCCGGAGCCCGTTGTTTGTCTTTCATGATGCGTCTGGTAAGATTGATAAGATTGGAGCCAGCTGGTTGTTGAGGGTCTTCGTGAAATGTTTGGCCACAGATGCCGTTCGGAGCCTTTCGATGTCAAATTTTTGTAGCGGGCCGGTCTTCGCTGATTATGCCTTTGACATACGACATCGAAAGGTTAATTTGATCAAGCAATAATCTGAGTTACATTTGGCTCCTCAGTATGTACGGACGTCAAGTATGCTTGAGGCCCAACGTTGTTGGATCAGAACATGATCCATCTGGTTTCGTGTGTTGCCATCCGGTGACACCCAGATCATTTTATGAATGCGTCAATGTGGGAAGCAAGTCAAATTTATGACTAGGTTTCTGCTACATGCAAAGTCAATCAGGCGCTGGCCATTCTCATTCGTTTCATCGTGGAGGCTATATCCTTCAGTCACTTCCAGATGAGATATCTCATTGCAAACACTTGCGTTGAAATCACCCAGAATTATTTTAGTGTCGTTTGTAGACAATGAGTTGACTAGTCTTTCCAGGTGATTGTAGAACCTTTCCTTCATTTCTTCGTCCTTTTTTCGGTCGGGGCGTAAATATTGATCAGCCAGATTTTTAAGAATTTCGCTTTGGTACGGATCACATACAACCGTTCGTTTATTGCCTTGAAATCCAAAGCGTGCGATCTGAACTCCCTATTCACAATGAAGGCCACTCCAAATTCGCGGTTTCCAGTAGGGTTCCCACTTTTGAATATTGTGTACGATCTAATGTCTTTAATATCATTACCAACCCAGTTCGTTTCCTGGGTTACCAGTATTTTTAAT